>CM048057.1:12272500-13580000 GCA_026259375.1 Verasper variegatus
GGCTTCGAATCCAATGACCTCCAATTCCATGAACCCCAACATCAATCAGATGACTTCAATGAACCCAATGACGTCAATGAACCCAATGACGTCAATGACACCCATGACGTCAATGACACCCATGACGTCAATGACACACATGACGTCAATGACACCCATGACGTCAATGACACACATGACCTCAATGACACACATGACATCCCACACTCCGATGTCCTCTATGACCCCTATGACTTCTCTGGGTCCACTGACTCCAGAGCCCGTGGCCACCTATGTCACAGAGATGCCCAATATCTCCTCTGTGTCAACCCTCCCGACAGAGCGGCACATAGCAGGGGGAGGAGGTGGGGGACTTAAGCCAAATGGCCACAAACTCAAAGGCAGCCATGGCCACGCTGCCCACAGCTCTCACAGCTCTCACAGCTCCCACCCTCATGCTCACAGCCATAGTAGCAAGCCGCCAGGACTCGGGGCTACCTCCCTGGCACACATGGTGGGGACCATGCCAGGTGGCATGTCCCTAGGCATGTCCAGGCCTGCTGAGACCACCATTGGCTCCAGCTCGGCTACAATGGGCCGCCCATTGGCATACAGTTCCAACACAATTGCGACTGGGCATGGGATGGGGCTGGGGCTGAAGGGCTGGGACGGGACTGAGACAGTGGGCCGCAGGAAGACCTACGGGCACAAGAGGCCTCAGTGTACCGTTCTGGAGCCGAACCAGCTCCATGGCAGCAGAGGCCAAAGCCACAGCCAACACTTCCTCCCCACGCAGCCCTACTTTGTGACCAACAGCAAGACAGAGGTGACTGTGTGAGTGAGGAGGGAAAGGGAGACAAAGAAGGGTAAACGGATGCCTACTGAGTGGTGGCACAGGTAATCTCTAAGTAGAGACACCATTTCCTGGGGTGGTCAAAAGGTGCAAATCTGTGTGTGTATGTTTGTGTCAAGAAGTTGAAGCTTCTTGGTTTGCTGGTGAATGCGGTGGGAAAGTGACACTGTGTCCGAGTGTTCCTCATTTCACAGGAGAGTTCACGAATCAAATCACTGAACAGACCTTTGTTGTCAAGAGGATGGCATGAAAGCAGGTGACGTCTGTAACCATAACAAATAGCCTACAGAGCTGGGATGTATGTACACTTGTGGTGATATTCAAGTGTTGTCTCACGGATAATATCTACCCTGTAATGAATATCTGAGCATTTCACTGCGACTACACACAGACAATGAAGTGGGAACCTGCTAGTAAGATGGATTGGCTTCACTGTAGGAACCTAACCTGAGAAGCAATATAAAGGATTAATGTACAGCACTGAAACATCTTGGTAAGAAGAAATACAAGTTTACCCACCAACCTGGCCACAAGTGTTCTGCTCATCTGCCCAACAAAGTGTGGAATGGTTTGGAAGAAATAACATTCCCTCACGATTCAGCCCCAAATCTACTGAGGGCTTAGAAACAGACGAGGAGGACACTAGGCTTTCCAGACATGCAGGGCTTTCCAGTCTGGCTATTCAGAAAACACCTTCATAAGCTCTGCAGCTGAAGGTCGCCCTTTTCCACGAGGCTTCAGCACAGAGAATGGACGCTGTCGCACTGGCATTGTACTGCTCTGATCTCGTCTGTGGTGGTGACAGCTGGCCGTGAGGAGGGAAAAGGTTGCAGGGAGGCAGCAACTGGACGAGGCTGCTGCGAGCAGAGGCTCCTCAGAGCTTTGTTCTCATGCACACGCCCACACACAAATGCACATATTCAGAAACATGCACAGAAAAACTTGTACACACACAGATATATTTACTGTAGCAACAAAACACACCAGGGTTTGACAGATTTGGGTTTGTTAAAGAATGATACCAGTCATTTTGGATTTCAGTTGCCAATGGTTGCTAATTTATTTAATTTGGGTATATTTATTATCTATATTTTTGTGGTTTGCATCCTAAAATTGATGTTTACCCACAATCGTATTCTTGTCAGTGAATTGAGACCATTGCAGTATTCAAGAAATCTCTAATAAGACTACAAAAAAATCTAACTTTAGAAATATCAGTCAAAGTGACAAGCAATTAATATTAATTATACCTTTAAATCCTATTGAACAATTGACATAGTTAAAGAAATGGTTTGACGGTTTGGGAAATATGCCAACTGGCTTTCTAGCCAAGAATTAAATGAGAGGAATGATACCTCTCTCATATCTATACAATAAGAAGCAACAGCTAGCAGCCAGTTAGCTTAGCTTAGCACAAAGACTGAACAGTGGGATCTGGCTAGTCCATATACAGTGGTACCAAATTTCCTATACCAGCACTTCTAAAGCAAACTTAAACTTAAAAACTTAAAAAGTACATTTTATGGAGAGTAGTAGACTTTGTTAATTCCTGTAGTCTTATCACAGTGAAGTTGGCAGGTAACAAAATGTTGAGAAATTCCTAGAAAATTATATATAAATGAATAAAATGTGCAAAATATAAAGTTGTTTTAATGCAGCTGTGCAGGACTGTGGACAAAATTACCTAATTGATTAAAATAGCCTAAAAAATATTTGTTTTATATATATATATATATATATATATATACATATTTATGTTATAAAACATGGGTCAAAATAAAATATTTATTTAAGTGGACCAAATGTCAGGTTTGCCTTCTGAACATTTTATTTTTTTATTCTGCATAGAAAGTTCTACAAAAGCAAGGGACTGTGGTGAAAAATGGGTATAATGGGAATAATAAAAAAAACAAAACACATCCTTTGCTGGTAATAAAAGACTGCCACAAAAAACTAGGCTTTATTCGATCACTTGCTGTACTCGAAAAAACATCACAACCAGCAGAAAAAAAGAATATCTGGGTTACATGACTCACACATGAAAATAAAGTCTAACAAATAGGCCAAATCTTCTCACAGCTTCTCCGAGCCCATTTGCTAGTTTTGTAATGATGTGGTACTTATTAGCAGCTGCAGCCACTGTTATCATTGTAACCTTGTTATCTAAAGTGCTGCGTCAACCTCTAAGACCCTCTTTACGCTTGCGATTAAGATGCATTTTCAAGTGATCAGACTGAAGTCAGACATTGCTTACCCACGTCAGAGTCAAAACACGAATATGCCCAGGACTGCGGTGTGGAAGGATTATGATTTGATTGCTAAAACCATCTCTGGGAGTCGTCAGAGCAGTGTTCAGCCTAAGAGCTAACAAGGCGACGGGCATTTTTGTGTGACAATATCACACAAAAATGGTGTTAACTTTCTATTTTAATGTCTGTAAATAAAAGAGGAAGAGGTGCACATGCCTGCCTGGTGTGAGACCAAGACATTGGATTTCAATGTGACACATGAAAGAACTCGGGCCAGCTGAGCGCGGGGTCTACTGGGGGGGAATGTTTTTACCTCGTGCTGTGGAACCACTGCTGCCTCGGGGGTCACCTGACTGGAAACCTGAGACCAAAATTGAATCCGTGGAACAGGATTGAAGAAGTCATGAGTGCATTAAAATGTGTCACTTATACATCCACATCCAACACACACACAAACACACACACACACGTACACACACAAAGAGATTTACAGGGTGGACTCTGCTTTCCTTGTGCTCCCACAGTGCCGAGCGGCAGGCGTTGTCACAGCGGAGAGACAAAGAGTCACCGCTACTGCGTCTATTGTACATGAAAGACTGTGAAACTCCAGACCTTGGCCCTTTGTAGCGATAACTGACATTATGCTTTTTATATATATAAATATACATAGCCTTTCTCGCTTTATCTCTTTCTTTTCATGCTTTCTTCTTCCTCCCTTCTTTTTCTTCTTTGCTCCCCCCATGTCTGTCTTCAATCGAAGACATTCAGAGCAGAAATATTGGAGGGAAACTAAATCTGGGCTGTTATGAAGCTTTTCTGTGATAGTAGAGTACAGTCATGATGAGCCAGTGAGTAATAATAATAATTCAGCCCCACCTTGAAAGGCATGATTGGTTTTCCCCATTGTTCTAGCAGGAAATATAAGTGATTGATTCTGTGTGCCAAAAAATGTAATCCAGTTTGCAGTTTTGTACCACTGTGTGTGCTCTTGAACACTGCGCACATTTCACCCGTTATAAATTTTGTATGTCTGTATGTGTGTGTGTGCAGATCCTACTTTAGTAAAGGATTATTGTGTCTGAGGAAGTCAAAAATCAAACAAACCAGAAAAACTTTATCTATGGAGATTAAAATCCTATAAACCTGCCATTCTTGACAATGATAATTCTTGTGGGTTTTTTTCCTCTGTGTATTTATTTCCTTATTTTCTTGACAGCTGGTGGTTTTGTTTGCGACAGAGCTGAGAAGCAGGTCAACGTTTGCCCAGGATGTGCATTATCGGACCCAATTGACTTAATCCAGCAAGGCGGAAATGTGGAAATATGAACCCTCCTAGCGGCCCCATACTGCCCCATCCTTAAAGCCCATTCAGCTGCGCAAAGGCAGGCGCTGGAACAATAGGTAAGCAGGCAGGCCAGGGGAAACAGTTGGAAAACAAAAAAAAAAGGGAAAAACTAATCCCTCACCGTAACAGCCAAAATAAACCAGATAGAAAGCGGGGAATTGGTTGTGCCGGCTGGGTCATGGTTGATGGGGTCAGAGGCACAGATGCGTGGGTTCAGGAGGCAGTCATGTCTGACATTTTTCATCAGACGAGTCGGCCAGTCTAAAAAAAAATGCTGCAGCGGAGACAAAAGGACACAGGTTGTCTGCAGGCTCGACACCACTAGTGACAGAACATGAAGAAGATGTTCAAAGACTGTTCCTGTTCATCGTTTACTAATAAGATACGGATTTTCTGAATATTTTAAATAATAACTTTACTTAATTGATGACGTAATGTAGTGTCTGAAGCTATTGTCAGCACTGGCCCCACAGACTAAGAAAAAGAGGACCAGTGTATCCTTTGAGTATTTGTAGTTTGAAGTACAGTTTTATAGCACACAGATGGTTGCTTTCCATTGACTTGTTTTCCTTACTTTAGAAAAACCAACCAGCTTCACCTCCTGAGGGGATCTCCTCCTTCTTTGTGGTGGAGTTTGACCTTTACAGATTTGTATGGTTGATGCACAAAAAAAAGACATGTCCTTACTTTCACTGGGATAATAACATCAGGTATCATGGACAGGGTTATAAAACTAATCATTATTCAATGGTATCAGCTCCAAAAATAAAGGCATCACAGTGCAAAAGGGATTTTGTAGTGGCTTGGTCACTCCAGCATTTCAGACTGTGAACTTTTGTTGTGCAATCCATGGAAATGTCTCACTATATGAAATATGTTATATTGGCAGAGACACATGGATGATTTCAGCTGGGCCACTTTCTGGTGTGACCAGGCCTTTAGTCAGTCCACCTACTAGTCAATCAGAAAGTGACTAGTGACCCTATACTGCCAACCACGAAACTGCAAAATGAGGTCCAAATCTAGGGCTGACCACTCAGTGGGAACTCATTGCTCCAAACCATCCATGTCCTGATTACTCTGGGAGCACTGCCACAGCTTAAAGCTTTTTTCTTTACCTTTTTTTTTCTCCTCTGTGGCTGAATGGAAGTCAAATGGAGAGTGGCTGTGAAAATGGCCAGATAACAGACCCAAGTTAGAGGGTTCAGTGGTTCATTGGAGTAGATTGATCACCAGTTAAGGACAGGCGCAGGAACCGCTTCTCCACCTTCTCCTACTGTATAAAAATACAACCAATATATCACAGGTATAGTCGCTGCCGTCTTGGGCTGATGATGCCTGAGTCGGCTATAACGAAATCTTACCCTTATCCCATTCTCTAGTCAATCTCTGCTCTCACACACCCATTTTTGGCAGCATCAAATAACTCATTAAAACCAAACTAATAAGAAAAATTTGCGCCTGAACAAACGTTGTGTTGAAAATACCTAAAATGTCAGAAACTATCTTTGGGAAAAATGAATCCTTTGATGTGTACTTAGATTTGTTTTAAGTCCATGCCCTATCTGCAAACATGGAGGAGGCGAGTGAGATGATTTGACTTTTGGCAGCTGTCATGTAATTCATCTCTATAGACATAAATGAATCACCAAATGGGGTCACAATAGAGACAAGTGAGACCGGTCTCTCTTTATTTAATCTGAATAAATTACTGCGTCTAGTATGAAAACTACCACAGTGCATTTCCCTCTTTTGTCCATTTGGTTTACTTTAACCAGCTAACCATGATACACAGCCATGTCTTTTCTCACCCACTGGGAAGAGTACAGTCTGGTTATTGATCCCTATAGCTCAAACCCTTGTTTGTACAGTGGTAGGTCTCCAATTATTCAGTGCGAATCGCTGCTCAAACATGACCTCACCCACTTCCCACCTGCAAAAACCCTGCTTCTCTGGCTCTGTCCGCAACAGCTCTTTACAGCCGTGCATCACCTGAGCCACCACGCTACATGACTCACTTCTCATAACCGTGCAGCCACCTCTCTTACTCTCGTGTTCGGGGTCCAACTCTTGGAAGGAAAACATCAGAATGATTGTTGAGCTTATGTGGGGTTTGCAGCTGGGCCCGAAGTCACTGAATTTGTAAAATTTATAAGGGCACTGAGAAAAGCAAACCACCCACTTACTCACAAAATACACACCGACAAGCGCTAAAAGAGAGGAAACTGAGCTTATGCTCCCTGATAACTTATGATCTGGTCTTTAATCACTGAAACCCAGAGCAATGTTGGGGAAAACCTTTGGTGCTGCGATAGGGACTCCGTCCATGGTGGACAGAAATCGAAAAGGGACTTTGGGAAGCGTTGAATTATTAAATTTAGCTCCTTTTAGAAAGCTGTGAATCATGGACTGTTGCCTCACACACACACATCTACACTGCTGAAAAACCCCACTGTCCAGTCACTCCATCTGGAAACAGTATTGTTAACCCGACATGCAGACTCTCAGACCATCGATCATTGATACAGCATCTCAGTATATTTTCAAATCAGTCACTGATATGAACTGCAACATGTCTGGAAAATGCATATCCTGTTGAGTATTTTCTTTTCTACACTCATTTAAAAGCTGAAGATGTGAAGCATGGACTGTTCTCGTCATCAGTCTGAATCAGGAGGGCGACGTTGTCTGTAAATATATATTTTTTGCTGGGGAAGTAGTGAAGGGTCTTTTCTTTTTTCCGTTTTACCCAAACAGATAAAATGCAGTATAGTCTTTTCATTAAAGAAAAGAAAGAGCAGCGTTATCTTGATGACAGAGTGGGAAATGTACAGTACATGGGAGATGACACTAAAGGGCTCAAACACAAGATTTTCCTCCACTCTTTTCTTGTCTATCCTCCACTGTTGCCGTTTGCTGTGCTTGATAGTGTTGTAATGATTACAGCCTATGAAGAACGGCATCTGTATGATCACGGGAAATCGATATATCACTATATTATCAAAAGGGTTCTTGTCAGCTACGTTTACGACTTTGTATGGCATCTTTATGCGCAATGTTTTTCACCACTACGGAGCTGTCTACTTATGCACACAGAGACAGAGGAGATGCAGTGTTTGTTGTCCAGTGACGCTCTAACATCTGTTTAAAAAGGGTTTTGCTCCTATGATGTGCTTTATATGTATGATTTTGACCACATACCTATATTAAATATATCTGCTGTTAGCATCACAGGATGGATATCAATCACAGTGGATGTGACCCCTGCTATTAGCCGGAGTCAGAAGAATCAATAAGCTATTTGTGATATGACTACTATTCATTAGCGAGCATATCCTTTTATAGAATAACTCATTGATTAACTCATTTTGGTGTTAATCATGCATTACATGCAAAGTTATATGAAATCCAATTTTCTATTTTTGATGTCCAGACCAGTTTGTGGTATTTATGCATATGTGTATATGGATATGGCTCCAACACTGCATTTATGCGTGACTAGTAAAGCATATTTTCTAAGATATAGAGTCCATCTCCCACTATTGTTTGCGCAGTAGCTTATAATATGCACCGTGATGCCCCATCGTCCTATTACTGTTTACTGACTTTATAATTTGTGAGAATTACGTTATGAAAAAGCTGTATTTTGGTACTATTCAAATATTGTTAGAAAAAGAGGTATAGCAGACGTTTTGTCCAAGACATATATTACCATAGTGTTGCTATGAATTAGTCCGTTTTTCTTATTTTTGGGGAGGGATGACAGGGATATTTTTGTTCTTCTTTTGTTGTTGATTTGCAATCTGACAGTATTATCACCATTGTTCTATATACAACTTTCTTACGTGGCAATAAAAGATGACTTCTGTAAAAAAGCTGCCGTCTTTGCTTTCCTTTGGAGTCTCTTTTGTTTCTTGTCCTTTTGTCCTAAGTTAGAGAAACTGTACAGTCCATCAGCTCCTTTTTATTCCCTCTCCTCGTCTCCTCTCCATTTCCCTCAGTTCTACACTTACCGAAAAAACATCCAATGATAAATAAAGGATGTTACTCCAGCTTGGACAATTTTTACAAACATGTTAATGTACTGTAGCGAAAATGAGAAGTTGAAGCAACATTCGTGCTCAACTGTTTGACACCTAAATGTCTCAAAGAGGTCAATTCTAATTCTGTTAAAGTTGCAACTTACTTGATTTCACAGAGAGCACTTGACAAAAGTTAATGTGCACAAGGTCATAACGATAGAAGATAAATGTACTAAAATTAACCTGCCTTTTGCGATATTTATAATATGCCTTGCTTTTTCATCTGTTGTTATTCGGTATATTTACATTCAGTAAATACCATCATTAGTTGGGGATCCTCGGCTGGATGCTCACATTGAGAATTAGATTTCTATGGACATTTTACTAAGAGGCCAGGCAGAAACTGCAAAGCGTCTCACTCGGACATTTACGTTGACACATGCACCTCCTCCGGAGAAAATACGGAGGAACTGCAGAGTTCAGTGCATGTCGGAAAGCAGCTCTAGTTTATCTGATGGATATCAGCCGCGCTGTGTATAATAACTCCTCTGCAGCATCAGAGCTGTATTCATCTACTGTCAATGCCACCTAACATCACCTGCTGCTGCTACGTAACAATAAAAGCTTTAAAGTGGCGAACCATGGGGTGGCTTTAATTGTGAAGCAGTAATGGGAAAATCAATGTTAGTGAGGGTTACGGTAAATGGACTTAACGCTTTTCCTGTCTCCAGTCAACAGTGCAAGAAACATTCACATATTCACACATTGCTTCCATACACATTAACCCAGGGGGCACTTTGGGGTTAAGTAACTTGCCCGTGGACACTTTGGAATATACACTAGAGGAGCTGGGGATCGAACCACCAATATTCTGCTTAGTGGACAGCCCTCCATATATCTTTAGCCACAGATGTTAATACAGCCATTGATCATTAAATAATAAAAGTGTATACAAAGAGAGACACAGACATTTTCTGCTTTTTCTGGTTGTTGGTCAGTTGTAAATATTGCATGAATTAAGAGAAAAGAGCAGTCACAGTAAGTGGTATGTGGAAAATTACTTAATGCCACATGTAGAATGAAATGAGATAACAGCTGCTCATGCCATGATGGGAAAATATAATTAATTGACCCTCTTCTTTATTAAAACAAAACCAGTGATGAACGACGTATCTCCACTTTATACACCTATCCAGAAATGAAGCTAAAATATAATGAAATGAACATCGCCATTTTGCACATTTGGATCCCTAGTTTGCACAGTAGCTCTGGACCACTCATGGGTCGATCTCAGCTGTCAATCATGACTTACCACAAAAAACACTTGATCAGTGTGATGAGAACCACCTAAAAAATAATCCATCTTTGAGAAAAATATATATTTCATATGTAGCCTAATTTGACTTTTTAGCTTTTGTTCAGGTCCCATCTACTAACATGGAGGAGTCAGGATTCATGATCTATACTGCAGCAAGCCATTAGGTGGCAATAAAGAGGCTTTGGCTTCACTTTGATGCGCTAATGTTATCCATTTTTATGTTTAGTTTATGTATCAAACAGTGCTTGTTGTTACCTCTAGTAACTCTGTCTATCCCATCAACCTGGACATAAATCTTAATGATTATACTAAATGAATCTGCAGGTTTAGTTCATGTAGTTGTATTAGCATTACCTCCTTGAGTCTGAAGCTTTCCGGCAGTTTGCCTTTCATTAATAATAACTTTGGACATAAAACAAAGTGTCAGTAGCGTATTAAATTAGCCCAAAGTCAACATCTATTCATCATAAAAATATCTCCTCTCCTCTCATCCCTCTTTCCCTGCTGCTGCTCTCCATGCATGCAGAGCTCCGGCCAGAGAGTGAACGTGTCCTTGAGCTTCAAACAGAAGATCACTGCCAGGCTAATCAAACCTACCCTCTTGGTTGTAAATATAGTGAAACCGTGCATGCACGTCATGGGGATAAAACATAAAAAATTAAAAAAGACATCTTTTAACTGCACACAAATTTTGTCTTCACACCCATCCGAATACAAATACACACCACAACAGTCAGACGTAATCGCACAACGTGGGTTTACACTAATTACTCAGGCTGCCAGAGCTATTGGCAGTGAGGAAACAGTCCAGGGAATTTAAGTCAAAACAAAGCAAACCTGCTTTTCCTCACACTCCCCTGCCAATCCCTCTTTACCTGAATCCTGCTCTGCTGAGCGGAGCTACACAACACTGTGTGAGTGTTTAAAGCCGACTGGCACCGATCCCTGCTTCAACTGTCAGGGACGACGTCATTGTCGTCATCATCATCATCATCATCTTTTTGTACTTTTTGTTTTTACTGATCAACAACATCGTCACTGTCAATGCATCAATCCTATCAAATCGTAATCACCATTGATTACATCATCTTTCAATCACTGTCTTTTAATTAACCACAAAACAAAATCATCAATGTACAGCAAAGCGATAAGTGGAATTATATGTTGCGTGTATACCACATTTTTTTGTATGAATGTAAGGTCAAAGTGTGGCAACTGCATTTTGTGGGAGTTTGACGAGTTACTGGGAGAAACCAGAATAATCTAATACTTTAAAAGATTAAGTTTTAGTCATCACCATTTTAATTTAGTCATCAAATTAACCTGATTGAAACAATAATTTGAATAAGACACTGCCATGAATATAGTATTTTCTGAACAAGGTCAAACCTACATAACATACAGACGTGGGCCACTTCTGGCAATGATGCAGCGCTTCTGGCCTTGTAATAGCAAATGTGACCTAAATATCCCACAATACCCCACACAACAAATGTTTTTGGCCCATGTGGTCACTGGTGAATATGGCCCAAAAAGCAAAAAAAAAATTCAGGCCACCTTCTGAACCTTTGGTTGACATACGGTATTACTATGGCTTACTTGTGGCCCAGATCTGGCAAACAGGAGTGGACCTCACAAGTGCCATCAACCCACACAATATGTGGGCCGGATGTGGGATCTAGGCCAAATCTGGGCCAAAACAACTTTGCTTTGTGTGTATTCAGAATAAGAA
This sequence comes from Verasper variegatus, assembly GCA_026259375.1. Taxonomy (NCBI): domain Eukaryota; kingdom Metazoa; phylum Chordata; class Actinopteri; order Pleuronectiformes; family Pleuronectidae; genus Verasper; species Verasper variegatus. The sequence continues at coordinate 12,283,999 of CM048057.1, forward strand.
ATAATGGAATTGTGAAGCATTCTGATTCTTTTCGCATTATGTAGACATATATACCTCTTAGTCATAGTATATATCACATTAATTATCCTTTTTGCATGTAGCATTTTGCAACATCAATGTACAGTAGTTACCACCTGCTTGAAGACACGTTTCCTGGGTTACAATGTAAACAAGCAGGACATAATGTTGATGTGAGTCATAATCAGACTATGCTCTATAGCATGTACACATGAATGGAATATTCTGTGAGCAACTAATATGGACATCATAATCAAAATCATATCTTAATTAGTACGAATCCAGAATTACGGTTGTAATGTATATTGTAAATGTCTGATGAATGATAGTTGTCTTCACTGCAGTGTGCAGTGTTCTTGTGTGTGTACGAGCTGCAGTCCAGGTGACTGACACAGGGCAGATTGTTCAGCTGGTTCCTCTGTGAACTGGGAAACTCACCATCTACTGAGATCCCTGAATCTTCACCACGGGATCATCAAGCTGCTTCTCACTTGTATAACACAAACAGACGATAGTTTCACTTATGTTTTCCCCTATATCTTATATTTGTACAAAATGAAGCCAGACCTTAACATCAATTTAAGGGCCTAACATATTCAATCAATATTAGAATTTATTAGAATTAGAATGTATTTATTCCAACAGAAATAGGCCAAGCATATCTTGTAATGCTGAACACAAAAACGATAAGAAACAGCTTTATTAGCTTTTTTTAATATTGAAGAGAGCAAAACATTCTCATACATTGATCTTGTTAAACATCAAAAATATTTTACCTCAACTGAGTTAACAAAGTGATTATAATAAATGAGATCCGCCTAAAAAGCAATAAAACTAAATATGTATTTTACCATTTTTTATCAAAAGTAGAAGTAGACAGTCCACTTACAACTTATTAGCAAGCTATGGGGTAAATGATTTACAACTCCCCGTCTGAGGCTGTTCATTTAACATGATTAATGAATAAAAACAGTAACGTAAAACTAAGTAATTGATTTATGTATTTAGTCATATTTAACGCTGCCTGTTCAGCTGGCAGACGCATGGTTTCGTGGCCAAATTTCCATCAAAATGTTGCATAAATTTCAATTAAATTCCCAGAAAACTTGCAAAGAAAAATGGAAATTATTGTGTCTCCATTCAACATTATTAAACAAGATAGTTGGTCTAATTGTGCATTTGGATGGAAGAAGAAGCAGAGGGTGCTTGACATGGTGTAACTGAAAGAACAGCAATCCTGTCATGACCAAGAATGCACAGAACTAATGAGACTCAGATATTCTGATGAAAACTTCACCTTTACTTTACAAAGGCAGAAAAGTGCTCAGACGAGGGGTGAAGTCAGCACGCAGGTGGTTGATAACAGACCAGGCAAAAAGACCAAAGTCCAAAAATGTGCAGGAGGTGTAAAAAGTGGAACTGGGCTGGTATATATACACAAGATAGTTAGGGAATAGGGGAAAATGTGAGCAGGTGAACATGACGAAGGCAGAGAGGGCTGGGGTTACTTCAGGGCAGGTTAGAGTGGCAGGATCTGGATTGAAAAGACAGTGAATGTGACGTTTGACCACATTGGCCGATCTTAACCTGATGAGCTTCTCAGCGAACGCCCAACTCGCCAGTCCACAGTCCTCGACGAGGACCAAGGGTTCTGAATTTACCTTTACATTTGTATTTATTTATTTCCACTCTAACCTTGTAACTCTGTTTTGAAAGGTGCAACATAATTAAAGCTTGCTATTATTAATTGTCAGATAAAACAGATTAGAGGTATTAAGGCTTCGTGGGGAGATATATATCAGTGTAGTGATGTGGTGATGTGAACAAATGTCACATGCTGGATGAATGACACAAGGGGAACAAAATTGGCCCTAGAATAAAACCCTGGGGAACTCCACATGTTATTGAGGCTGAGGAGGAAACACTGTCACCAACTGAAACAGAAAACCTATCATCTGATAAATATGAAGAAAGACACTGCAAGTTTGTATCATATATACATACATAATAACACATAATGTTATTATGTGCTATTATCTACTATGTCAAAAGCTGTGAGGTTACGCAGAGTATTCGATGGCTGCAGTAAAAGCTAAGGGCAGTTTCTGTACTACAGTTTTTTTGAAAAATAAACTTGATAGTCTGAGTTTTTAAAAAGCAGTAATCTTTGACAATTACAATAATGTCATTGCTTTTATCACTTTTGGTTATATGATGATCTTTTAATGTCTTTCTCAATGTTCTTTTTTTTTTGTCTTTAATAAGTCTGGTTAAGCATTAGATTTCACTGCACAGCACATCAATTATATAGTGGAAACAGCACTCAGCTTTTCAGAAATTGCATGTTATTCTCATGGCCCAGGGCAGCAAAACCCAGGATGTGTGAAAATGAACCGTTCGCTTCCAAAGCTTCAGACCAGGAGGAGTCAGACTCTAATCTGTGAAGAGAAAGCGATGTACGGCCTGGAGGGAAACCACTGACAGCGACGACATGACTCACTTTGTCGTCTTTTATACTGTTTGTTTGAACATTGAGATCCAAGAGAGCTCATCACGTAGTAATGTTGTCGGTTTGAAATTAGAAATGTGCAGTGATAGTCAGAATACATCATAAAAGATTTTCTTCATCTAAGGTTCTTTACCATTGTACCAGTTTGTCTTTTATCCAACATTGCAACAAGGATTTAAGGGAAGTTCTGCAAGTTAAAAGAGGTCAAACTTATGAGCAGGAGAGAAAAAAAAACAACTAAGAAAATCAGAAATAGACAGCGTCAAACAGAGAAAAAAAAACAGAGGCACAGACAAGAAAGTATTTTGGACAAAGAACATTTTTCATGGATTGGTCCTGCATTACATTTTCTAAGGCCTCTAAAGAGAATTGTGAATGAAACAAACAATACAAAAAAGAAAAATAAGAAAAAGAATATGTGGGGGAAAAAAATGGGTAAAAGACATCTTAGGTTCTCCAGAGAAAAGACAAAATAATACAAAGAAAGAATAAAAATGTATTTAATGAATAATCAGTATGTATAAATTAAAATATGTAACCACCACATACAAAGTTACTGCAGTCCACACGTTTAACCTTTTACAGTTAATGACTTATATTGTTGCCGATATAAAGACATCACAATCATACATGTCAGTGTAAACATAAAGCCGATCTTGAGCTGCGTATCTAAAGTCAGAGGCAGGCCTGTCATGGTATGGGCTGCACATCAAAGCGTGTTTTTCTTCTCCCATGACCCCGCCACGGCAAATGATCTTATGCAGAAAGCAGTGCATTATGGGACTACCCTCTACACAAAGTTCAATGAGTCATCTTGTCAGAAGGATTGACCGGCCGATCTCCCCGGAGACTCCTTCTCGCCTTCACTCTCCCTCTGTAAAGATAATACAGTATTCACAGACACACAGAGAGACAGAGTGGGCTCTCCGGGATGAAATGCACGGCGCTAAGCCGGGCTCTTCTCCGCACTCTCTGCGAGGATAAATAATGTGGAGTAGTTGAATAAATACGTTCTTCTTTTTATGCCCTTCTTTGTCTGACGTCTTGCAGTGCAGATGAAAGGCACTGTGTGTAGTGTCTGAGTACCCGTCTCGTGCAGCCTAGTCAGGACCATTAAGAATATTTGGAGATATATTAGATTAAATAAATAGATATACATCTTAGACATTATACCAGACTGAAAACCAGCTTTATGTGTTTTGTATGATTATAAGTATAATCTATGAGCAGGTCAGTTAATGTGTGAATAAACATTAGCTTCACATGCTACTTTAAGTTGCAGCAGTCATTTGCATGTAGCACTACTCCCACAGGTGATTATCACCTAAAAGAAATGTAGCTCTGTATCTGCTGGATGTGGAACTGTTAGCTCAACGTTGCATTATTTAAAACCCCTGTGTTGAAAATCAAGTGTTTCTACATGTTAACATTTCCCTCTGGTCCCTTTTCTCTGTCCATCTAATGATTCCAGAAATCTGTGTGTCTGTGTAGCTAACATATCTAGAGAACCTTTCATCTGACCATGTACGTTGTTAAGGGCACATGGAAGTGCAGTGTGAACTTTGGTGCAATTTGGAGACGCGATATGTTGTGATATGTGATGGTTGCACATTAGTAACAAGTTAGGGGACCCAAAGCATAAACATTATTAATAACTCCCAACATCTGACCATGAAATATATGTTTTTCACATGATGAAACCATTACAAGACCCTGGCAGACGTGTGCCAGTTTAACATCATCTAACCATGTACAATTGATTTTCTCTGGAAATGTTGCTGCTGACCCCAACAGCACTCAGAAGAACTACACTGCATACAGAGTGCAGCCAATGTGTTTGCCTAGTGTTACATTTTGATTAAAACACAAATTTTAAAAAGAAAAAGAAACAGTTTGATTGCTTTATATCCATCTATATCTAATTGGAGAGCTATAGAACATCCTGCTGTTTTCCAACAGATGAGGTACACAGAAGAATGGTGGTATCCACAACAAGCAGACTGTAATACCCTTGATGATGAAATCCAGTTTGCAAAGGAGATGGGAGTGAGCTGCTGCCGGGGTCAAGCAGCCGCAGGGGTGAGAGTGAGCAGGACACTCACACGAAATAAAGAGGGCAGAGCTAACAGGAATGTGTGTGTGTGTATGTGTGTGTGAGAGAGAGAGAGAGCTAGTGATGCACCTGGACACCAGATGGTTCATCAGCAGGTCTCTCTTTGTCCTCATTGACAGGAAATGGATCGCTGAGGACCATACTGTTACCTAATTACTACAGGGCCACACACACACACAAAATGCTAACTGACAGAAATAGACTACAGTTGCACAAACCCACACACGTGTTGTACACATACACATTGAGACTACTGCAGGTGAGTCACAACACACGTGACAAAAATGCATGCATACTTGTTGAGCACACCCGGATGTACACACACATTCGCGTATTACTTGTATATTTTGTGGCGTTGTCAATAGATATAAAAATTACCCTTAGAGAACCTGGTTAGCTGTCAGATGGATAACCAGCAATAAGAAGTCAATAAATATCTGTCCATATGTTTACTTCCATGCAGCAAATATAACTTAAACAACAGAATCTCCCATAAGGGTAAAGTGCTCGCAACGTACCTCAATTTTGACAGCCTGATTTCACAAAATTCCAGCAGTGAGAGTAAACATCTGAGAGCATCAGCACAAACCAACAGCCTGAGGATGAAGAGAAGGAGATTTGTACATGTGAGAGCAGACAGACAGTTTGCAGCAGGAGCCGAGAAAATTTGTACGTGAGCAGCAGCTACGCAAGAGAGAGGAAAGTAAAATGCTCTCAAAATGAAAGACCACAATCCTGAATCATGATGGGAAAGAAACTCCATAACCTAATACTTAGAGTTACCCTGAAATTAACCTAAGCCTGACTGTGTACTTTCATCCTAAAACATGTCTTCTTGTGGATATTCAATGATTTACATTGTAGGAGCTTGCTTTATGTTCCCATAAGGAAAGACAAGTCCCCATTATATGACTGGGTAAACAAATTTAGGTCCCCACAACATGAGTAAAACACACACACACACACACAGTGCTCTGGCTGTCAAACAGGCAAACAGGCCAGTCTCTTGCTTTCCTCTCTCCTTTCATGCATTTCAGCTCCGGATCTGTCAGATGGTTCTTCATTTTCCAACAGTACCTGTGTGTCCTGCCACACACCCACACACACACACACACACACACACACACACACACACACACACTCACCCTATCGTACAAAGAGTCAGTCCCATTGGTCACCTCCATCGTCTATAATCACATAATCACAGTATCCTGCCGCTGCTGTGCAAAACGATTAATCACAACGCTAAGGTCAGCTGATTGACTGGAAAATATTTTTTACGTTGCATGGATGTTGATTTGAATATCTGGTGACATTGCAGGACAAGGCACTTTTCACCTATGAGATCTGTTACCTCAAATTTGCCAAACAATCTCCTCAAGAGGAAAAATAGCTGTAAAAGTATAAAAGTACAAAAATATTGTGCAAATATATTATATATGAAGGTTGAAACTGTACTACTTTTGTCATGGTTTTTGTTTGATCAGCTGCATGCATTGCTCACTGTGAAGAAAATAGAGGATGAGAGGCCAATTTACATTGTGAGTACAGGATTCGCTTTGAATCAGTAATACATTTTCGTGTCAACCTCGCAAAAGCCTCTGATATACACTACCTTTACTTTGCTGCTATTTATAAACGTGCCTCCAAAGATAGTTCAAGGTGTTCTATCAATATATAAAAGCAAAATGAGCTGGTAAGTAGAGAGCCAAGGGAAACAGAGGTGGAGAAAAGAAGAGAGGAGCGATTGTGGTATACGTTCAACTAATGGTAAGTTTGTCAATTACTTAACAAAGAGCATAACTAAATAATAAAACAGAAACCCTAAAACTGACTCCATTAGCTTTAGTTTCTCCATTTGACAACATTCTGTGTCTATTTGACCTGATGTCCTCAGATGAACAGGTTGAGCTGTGACTTGACTTGTCTCTGCTATAAACGAAGAACTGAACCATTTCCTGAGTGTTTCACTACTTACAACCAGGATCTTAACATTTCATTTAATGCACAGGGTATATGTGAATTGTCATGGAAATTACTGAATTTAACTGTCATCTGTGTAATGTAACAGATCCTCCTGTCCTGACAGCTATGCTCAAAGTTCAGTTGGATTGACCTGAGGAAACATCATTATATAAATTCCACTTAATGTTTGCATCTGTCTGATGTCAGGAAATGTTAGTTAGTTTGAGCCTAAATGTCCTTGTGACTATTTGATGTTTTGCGCAATGTCTATACACTCAGGAGAGAAGGGAGCATTTAACCCTTGGCTGAAAGAGTTTAACCACTGGACACGTCCTGCCTGCATGATATCGAAGGATGACGTGAACCCTTGAGCTGTGCATAAAGGCTGGCACATCTCAACTGGTCTTTGTCAGAATCTTGATACCTGCAGTGGTGTTGGAGATTCTGTCCCACTTGGCCAAGTGTTTGCTCAGTAACTCTGTCTGTGTTCAAATCCATTCTCTGTAAATTGTTTCTTGACCATTAATTAAATACTTTGAGATCATTGAATTGATCACTGAGTCTGATGGTTTATTTCCTCACCAGGGAATTAAATACAAATTCCCATCACATGAATGACGAAAGCACAGGGACTGAGTCACAGGTGTGTTACACATAATGGTCAGCCTACTTGTTGACCAGTTTTAAGAGCTATTTTCCTTTAACACTTGCTTTTTCTATTTTTAGTGCATGCAATTTAGTTAAGCTCAGTTGTTTAAGATAAGAAACTAGAAGAGCAGCAGTAGAGCATATATCTCCACCAACAGTCCCCTTCAATTCAATTCAAGCTGCACCAAATATCACACGAAAAAAAAACAGGAAAATGAAAAACAAAAAGTGCCTGGATCTGCCCTCTGATCCAATTAATTACACTTTATTTTTCTACTGCTTTTACCTGAACAGCCTGAATTTGTTCCCCTGAACTGAAAAGGTTTTGTCGTCGTTGCTGAGATGATACCAGCAGAGATCTTTCTAATAGCCCTTAATGTGAGGCAGAGACAACAAACAAACCAACAGAAAAACCAAAAACTCATTGACAAAAGACACTGACACTCTTACACAAGTGTAATCAGTCACTCCAGCGTTGATGCCAGCGTTTGGCCTGATAAAAGTGTACATTTTCTAACCCCTGCCAGAGCCAACCTGCCAAAACACAATCCCATTAGTGTGACATCGCTAAAGTGCTTTTTACTCTTTGGCGCGATACATCCAAAATGTCACGTCTCCTGTTGCTGTTGTAATAAGCCTCTCAGATGCCAACTGGCTGCCGCGCCTCCTCACGAGTGGCGCACAGCTTCGGCACCAGCTGTGCAGCATTAGTGTTTGCAGCAGTATCTGTGTCTCACCAGCAGGGGTGTAGCAAGCGATTATGAGCCCGTGTGGAGGGCGGGGGACACTCTGCCTCTCGTTTCTCTGCTCAAACACGAGTCATGACCCCTTTCAGTCCTCAACCATATTTTCCACATGACCTATAAATCCCAGTCGCCCAGTACCTGTCTGACCTCCTCCACCTCTTAAATCCAGCCTGGAACCTCCGAGCCCTCACCTTCGGACACTTTCTCCTGGCTGAGATCCCCGTTCTCCTCTTGTTAAAACCCACCTGTTCAAAAAGGCTTTTGACCATTAGTTTCATTAACCCCAAACCCCTATTATTGTCATGGTTTGTTTTATTCATATTTTCGTTTTTCCTAACTCTGTAACTTTAGGGCGCCATATAAACCCAAGTGGGTGCTATTATTGTTATTATTATTAATGGGTCCAACTCTTTTTGGGACGAACCGCTGTCACAACTGTTTGCCACCTGGTAAAGTCAAGTATCATTTTGTTTTAGTCTTTACAAGAACAGAAACTTTTACTCTACGTGACACAGTTTTGACTCTTTATTTACAGGTGGTGCTACTATCCAGGCATGTTGCTGTACATATTACTATTTTCAGAGGGTGCTGGTCTACACTGGTGTGAGTTGTGCGATACAGGTTCTTGTACAGTTTCATGAAAAAATATATTCTTGCCTGTAGGTCCACATTTTTTCAGCACATTGCACATGTTTTACATATGGACAGAAGAGACAGGAAGTATTTCAGTGATCATGTTGAGGAGACTGAGACTTTGTCAATAGTATAGCAATAGTGTAAATTGAAAAAAGTTCTTATTAATAATCTCATCTTCTATTTAGAGGAAAATAATATATATTTAGATCTACAGTCCCCATAATGCTTTAGGGGATCTCCCTATTCTGTATTCACATTTGAAATGTATCAACTTTGGTTTGTCATGTTGGATGCAGAGCCGTGGCACCTGTTGCTATGGAGATAAGAAGAGACTGCAGAAGGCCAGCTCTGGTCTGGGATGCCCCTCTTGACCCAGTGGAGGTGGTGGGAGAAAAAGGGGATGACAACTGAGCTCTCGTCCCTGATGGTAAACCTGTCCCACCCAGTGCAGCAGGACACTCTGACAGCAGTGAGCAGCTTCCCCTACACGGTGTGAGGGAGAGATACTGCAGGTCCTTTCTTCCTGCTGCTGACACTTTACTATCAACAAACACCACAATATACCACCCACACCAAAACTGACCAATTCACCCATGAGTCAAAGTATACTAAACTGTACAACATCAATATTTCTTATGTGCAATAATGTGATTCAAAGCATCGAGTCTGTTTACTTATTTAAATCAATCACTTATCTTATTTTGATGCTGTAACAATGTTAATGTCCCCCATGTGAGAATAATTAAGCATCATCATATCTTAACAACACACTGAACCCAAATTGCTTAAGTCATCCAAATGTGAACAATGGTTAGAGTTAAATTGCAGATTGTTTTTTCCCTGCTTTCTAAACATTTTCATTTTTAACTTTCACCAATTAGTGGAACTCAGAGCACTTTGTGAAACTTGATGATTGAATGTAATTGGAGTCAACCACTCCCACGAAGTTACAATGCAAATAGGCTTCCACCTTTTACCAGGTAATCTTTATTGTAGTTCTGCTTTAGTACTGATACTTCAACGAGGAGGGATTTGTGCTGATGTAGGCCACAGAAGGGCTTCAGTCGTGAGTCATGTAACATTATGTCCCTGTGAGAAAAATACTGTAAATGGGACTTTTACCCGCAGGAACAAGGAGCACTCATAGACTCTACTCCACAACTGCAAATTGGTGTTATGGAATCAGAGAGTTATCCATTTGCTACGTTTAGCTTCTATTTGTTTGCATTTTGAACTCGTAAAAAAATACTCTTGGTAGTTCTAAATTTGCAATGGACAAAGGAGTATTATTATATATTATTATTTTATCTGAGATATTGCAAGAAAAAACAGTACATTTATGACAGTTGAGTTGTAATTTAATGAGAAAAAAGTTTTAGTATTAGGAGAAAGCAGCAAGGAGAACCTGTACTCACTGTAAAGTCCCACCTTCTGGATCTGAAAACTTGAACCAATCTCAAGGTTTCTTTGAAACTACGAAACCTCTTTGAAAAGAACATCGATGTAACTCAAAATAGTCTTAATATTCAATTCACTCCTCCAAAAAATGAGGCAATTTCCTCCAAGTTTGCATGGTGCCCTTTTCAGAATAGACACAGGCTGCACTATCTGTTCAAAGTCCTGATAGTTATGATAATGCAATAGTACAATTTTCTTCTTCTAAATCTCAGACTTTTTTCTTGTAACATTACGACGATGGAATCATGGACCTATGAGCGATAATTTCCAGAACACTAAAAATACAGAAGAAAACTTATAAACCTGATCACTGTGAGGCCGAATGCAAAGTTAGAAGAAATGTACTTTATGACCAAATTATGACCCTGAGATGTGTTTTGATGTGATTCAACAAAAAACTGAAAATAATTATGTTCTAGTGCAGATAATCTCTACAGTCAGACTATCACTGCTTGACACAAACACTGAGCATTTGCTGACACAATCAATACGATTCATCTCCAGCAAAAACCTTCATATTGGAGTTTCTGCATCTCGCTGATGGAGGCTTCAGTACTTGACCCATTCCTAGCCAATGGGCGGCCTCGATCTGACGGCGGTCTGCGCAAGGTGGCTAGAGTGGACCGGAGGCCAGCGCGCTTCCAACAATGGCCTGGAGGATAGCCAAGCGTTGCCACGGTGACGGAGCTTGCGAAGAAAATCTCTTTGTATTGTTACCATGGCAACAACTGTGGATAGGTGGGTAGGAGGGAGGGAAGGTTGGACCGATGGAGAGATGAGAGTTGGTGAGGGGAAGAGGAAGAAAAGATAAAGGGAGAGAGGATGAGGTGAAAGGAGGATGAATTGTGGTTTGAGGCACAGCGATATGAGGCCAGGGTTTATTATCCTCCCCCCCATCTCTGCTTTGTTTACGCTGGATGACTCCGGACTGCATGAGAGAATTTACTGTTTGCTGTAACCTCATCCCAAACAAAGTTACTCAGCAGATTCTTTTGAGTCAGATGGAAACAGCAGCTCAATCAGGACACAATAAGTCAGTGGTTCTGTTACTGACTCTGTAAAGCTGCTTTCAGGCTCTAATAATCTCCGGACGCTCTCTCCGGAGAGGGGCTGCATGTGAGAACGCAACTGTTCGAGTCAGTTGCTAACCAGACCCCTAGAAAGAACTCCAGATAGTTTCCGAATGAGCTCATGCGAGAGGTTCTCCACAAGCAAGTTGCCCTGTTTGGACGACGTTTCTAACACGCGACTGACGCAAAAGTTTTATAAAAAACTAAAGTATATTTCGGGATGAAAAAGCATGGTCGTACACGAAGAAGACGCAGACAAATATGTCAAGAGACTTTTTGGTAATAACAGCCAACACTGGTGTCCAAGTGCTGTAAATAAAAACCCATGATGTCTGCACTAGAATTTACACATGCCATCCCTCCTCTGTCTGCTGCACCCCCCTCAGCTGTACCCGCCACAGATTTCTATGTTGTTGTGAACACGTCTGAGCAGAGAATGTCCTGCTGCGTGGTTCACGTGTAAAAGGTAAACTCAAGACCTAATCGTACAGACATTCTCAGAATTTCAATGAAAACGGCTCCAGGCTGGGCCTCTTCCTCTTTCTCCTCTCCATCACCATTTTTCCTCCCTCTCCCCCTTCTTTCTCTCTTTCTTCCCCTTGTGGGGAAACTGAATCCGAGACGTTTTGAATTGTGACTTCAGAACATTAACTGGAGTCATTTTGATAACTTTTGAACCGCGTTTCTCCGGCTCCTCTCTAATTCCCACTGTGTTTGAATTGATTGCGTAAATCTAGCGGGGACGAGTTAACACTGCAGAAAGTGTTTCTTCTCAGCATCTCTGGATTCGAGCATATGCGAGTGTGAATGTGTGCGAGACAAAACACACTCATCTAAGTGGCGCCATCGCGGCTCCTTCTGCACTATAATAAATATAATGAATAATGTAATAATTTTACTTTATGGTGGAGGCCAGAGAAGTGGAAGTTGACAGAGGGACTTGACGGAGAGAGGATGAATGACTTTATTCCAATATGCTCTTGGTTACGTTTGGGTTATGTATGCAGATTTATACAAAACCTCCCGTTTTCAGGCTGCTCGTTACTCAAAGCAACTGGAAATTTCTCATCACTTTTACCCCACCCACCCATTCTACACTTCACACGCAGCCTCACACATTCTAATGTTCATGAGGGAGGGAGATTAGAGGGAAATTGAATCAAATCAAATACCCCCGAAATTGCACAGAGCTCAGTGGAAAGGTATCTTTTATCTAACGCCAGCACCGCATCTCATCTCCCCTGATTGCCTGGAGACAGGCAAGGGAGGACTTTAGCTTAACACGGACTTTCTACTAAATCGCTCGCTCAGTGGTGCGACTGTGGTCAGCCCTCACCTTGTGCATGTGAAGCTTTTCTGTGTCTTCTCTCGACACAATCAGTCCACGCAGCGGGGAGGCAGTGGACAGAGAGAGAGCTCCGCCTTGGTCTTGATTTATATTCCAGTCGAGGTGTTGGGATATTCAAATGTCAGCAAAGCTCCGTTAACTCACTTGGGAGTTGGCGAGATTAGGGGATAGGTAAACGAGGGGCGCTGGGAGGTGTCACACTGCTTAAACCCCGGGCATGCAAACACACACACACACACACATACAAACACACACATTTGCACATGCTATTCAAGCATACACAATCAGGAAAATGCACAAGCAAATACTTTCTCACACACACAACTACAGGCAGGGCTCCCACAGAAGCTTTGTCCCAGGCACACGCTAATCTGCTCTCTGTCATGACATGAGGTGAATTTCAACCAAAGGTTCCCAGAAGTTTTAGTCCCAGGAACTTTTTTCAAGGAACTAAAAGGGTTCCTGGTGACCATTGTTTAAAGACACATGCTCACTGTGTCACTCAGAGATTTACGCACACACACACACACACACACACACACACACACACACACACACACACACACACACACACGTAACTTACTTACTCATATTGCATATAAGGCTCATATCTCCAAAACTGTAAAGGTTAGGATTTTTGTGACAGCCATAGCCAGAGCCACATGCAATAACATGCAATAAACCAGTCACAGTGACATCTCCCTTTCCTTGTAAAAGCCAGGACACTTCCACCTTTGTGGGTTTGGTATTATAAGGACAGATTTACCAGGTAGTGAGAGAGAGAGAGAGAGAGAGAGAGAGAGAGAGAGAGAGAATGTGCTTTGTGTACTCATAGGCTCATATTACTCTCTTGATAACGTTAATCTTAAAATTTAAGTACTGCACTTTTGACTTCAGGTTTTTGTTGGTCAAAAGCACATTCCACTGCCGCAAGATAAGACTGTACCTGACTAAACTTCATTTTAAGACCAACACGCCCACGGGGGCTCAGGTTTATTCTCTGTTGGTCAAAGTCGATGTCTTTAACTTCTTAGTTTTTCTACCCTGACGATACGGCGTAACACAAAAGCTTGAATATTCTAGAGCCTTTTCTAATATCCATATTATTAAGTATAAATATCAAAAAACAAACTGTACACAACAGTACCACAGGCCAAGCAAACAGCCCATTCCAAACAGGCAGGTTCAGGACAGCAACTGAACAAGTAATTTTGAAATTTAAACTTCACAGATCAACACAGTTATCCAATTCCATCCCATTAACTTGCCTAGTACCAAGTAAATAATACCCAGAAGCCCATTGGAGCATTTATGTACTGTGTAAAAGGCCACTAAGCCAAAAATAAAGACTTACATTTTAATTTATTCACTTATTTCCAGTCCTGCTTAAACAGGTTTTCCCTTTATTCCCTCATCTCCACTGTTCTCGGAACTGTGTTAATGCCAGATTGATTACATGCATATTTTAACATGCGAAAAAGAGATACATGTATCAGCCCCAGGGGAGAGTTGAAGAAATAACAGGAAGGTACAGGGAGGCTACATTTTTCAGATGTTATATCGACTGAAAAACACAAAAGAAATAAGACATGGACACATTGCAGGCTTCTGCCAGTAATAATTCACAATGTGAGACATATTGTGGTATGTTGGTCTCTGATAATGTTGTTTATTTCTTGACTTCTACTACAGTCTATTACTCTCAGTTCCCTGGCAGCATTTTCTCCTTGTCAGGGTCCATCTTGCAAATACTTCTCTGACAAAGGAAACGACCTTGACACAGCTCCTGCCTGCAAAGCATTAAATGTCTGAGTTTTGGATCAAGAAAGACAACCAGTGAAGGTCAAATGATCAATGCACCAAACATCTGCAAGGCCAGTAGGTTTAAGTGAAATATCCAGAGGGCCAATGTGGGAATCCAGATAGAGTCAAAGCCAATAACCCAAAATTCAACCCATGAAATTACAGTTATATACCACTAATTTGTTTTACCAGTTATGTTTTGAGGGCAAATATAATTGCTGCAGCAGAATCACTTATGGTTTAGGTTGAGGAAATAGGCTGTTGTTGGGGTTAAATGTCAATAAATAAAGTAAACCCGTTGTTTCTTGTGCCTCAGGTCACTGCTGACATTTCAAAAGATGACCTGACCTGAATAAAACATTTATTGTCTTTTACTTTCTATGACTGAAGAATATGAATATTATATATTATGTCTGGGTATAATCTGGATGGTATGATTACATCATTTGTCAGAACAGGGTTGCAGATGTTGGGAGCCAAAAAAGAAAAAAAATTAGAACCAGCTATTATTGGATCAAATGTCTCACACACACACTTACACATTTATATATGAGCATGATCACTATGAAGTCTTTTAAATGTTTTGAAATGATTTGTGTGTCCAGAGCTTAAGTGGTAGCTTAAGTGAAATTCGTCCTGTACAACAGCGGCAGAAGCGTCAGTACCTTGACACACCACAGGACAATATATACTTTTTGTGATTTGTGTGAACCACCGACTGTATATAAAGACGGCATGAAAGCTCTCAAAAGTGAAGCTAATTTATCTTGATCACCTCCTGGTGGCTGGCTGCGAGGTTGGTCATTAATGCCTCCTCCATGTAAGTGGATATGACATGGACCAAAGTCAACATATATGTTGAATAATATTTTCTCCAAAATGTTGTCTGTCATTTTAGGGTCGTTCTTACCACACTGATGTGTGACTTTGTTCAAGTGTTTTTTACCAGTAATTTTGGCTTTAATTAGTTATTTTATTCTATATAATGGGGTGAACTCTAATGATTGACAGCTGATTGACTCGCAATTGGTCGAGCTCATGTATCGACGGCACCTAAACGCCATGGCTCCATCCTCTGTTCGCTACTTGTAGACTCTGGCTGGGATATTTTGGTTTCATTTCTGGATAGTGGGAGGAAGTGGAGACAGGTTGTCCGTCTTTATATACAGTCTTTGGAACTGACCCTCTAACTTGAATTCTTTCTCTACAGCGACGCCTGAATGTTTCCAATTTGCAACCGGTGGTTAATTTATGGTTGAAGCAAAATGAAAGTGCTGACAGTGTTGTTAATGCTTCATATTGTAGCTCATTATATCACGCTAGATTTTTCATCAAGATCAAGATATCCCTGGTGCACTGATACAAAAAATTGTCACACACCCAAGGCTAAATTATTTTTTCGAGTTTAAATTGCAGTAAAAAATAATGAAAAGACATAAAAGAATTTCACCTGATTTCAGGATCTAGCAACAGGTGATTACCAGTGGAACTCTTGTTCCTTGTAAAGAAGGTACGATGTATCCAGGAGTTACCACTGGGCATCTCAAAATGAGCTCCTGCCTTGACAGCAACAACGACTTCTTCAGGCATCTGAAATAACAAAAGAAAGCATGTCAGTGACATTCCACACAGAGTCTGACAGAGAAATGTATGAGCTCCTGTTCGGTGTGAGGGAGTCAGAATGTGAATCCACTGTTGGCCTGGTTTAATGAGCTTTGCCTGTAGCCCAAGGTAAAAGTGCTCTTGGATCGAGTGATAATGAGAAGAATACAGTAGTACTGCTCCCGCTGTGCACTCCGCTGAAATGGGGACCTGACTGTTAACTCTACTGGAAATTAGAGTTAAAAGAAAGGCCTGGGTTTGCAACAGAAAAACGAATTGTGTTTATACGAAAGCAACTCGATTTGACATCACTGTTTCAACCCTCCTGAGTTAAACTGTCTTTGTTTGTTTTTTTCTTTCTGAACAAAGAACTCAAGTTTACTCTCTGGATCTCATGTAAGCTGAACACAGAGCTTTTGTTGCTGATGTTCAGTGATCACGCGTACATCAGTCATCCAGTCGTTCTCTGTCCTCCTCTTTCTCAGCAACTCAATAATGGACGGACTGATGGGTGACATTTTCCTGTGTCAGAGTCGACAGTCTGATCTGATTTGAAGCCAGGATGTTAGATGTATAGAGAATAATGTTGTTGTTGCTGTATATTTATATCATTGGTTTTATTCAATTCTACAATTCAGATCAGTTTACAGACTAGCATTGGTCCCTAGCCAGTTGATAAAAACCATCAACCAAGAAGCATGTATCTTTAAATCTGTGTTTTGATGCCCACTAGGAGCCAATATAGCAACTTAGACAAAGTTGTTACTCATCAAAGTTGTTTTCCGACACAAACTCCACAGATTTCTCACATGGGCTCACTCTTTCGGACATTTTACTAGAGGGGGCAGGGAGGGAGAGTTCTGGGAAATGTCTACAGCCACTGACGCAGACATTTGGGTTCTCACATACGGCCCCTCCAGAAAATGTCCAAAGTTTTCAGTGAATGTCTGAAAGCAGCTCACTTGTCAGTCTTGGAATCCAGCTGTCATGGACAAACATAGCAGTTGTTTTTTTTACTGTGATTTAGTTGGTCAGTCTGTCATTTGTTGCTGGGCAGATAGTGTACAGTGGGGTTATCAAAAAATGTTTCAGCTGACACTGGAAACAAGGTTGATGAACATGACTGAACTTAAAACAGAAAACAAAGATGATAGGCTCAAAAAGACTAAAATGTTCAGAGAATGTGGTGATGATTGTCTGTCTGTCTGTGATAAACATGACAATATTAACATGACTTACAGTCTTTTGATCCATTGATATTCAAACAAAATAATTGGTGCGGCTTAAAAGATGCAAATGTGACACATTCATATTGATGCTGTCAAACTAAGTGAATCAGGGCTTGTGACTCTCATGAATAGACATGAGCAGATCATGTGGACAGACAGTTAATGAATTATCATCCTGCCAAACGAGGGATTTTGATGAAGGAACCAAAACTAAGCAGCACTGATTGCACTCTTTGTTGCAATTGAAGTATTTGTAGTGTCATAACTGTGACGGTAGTGTTTAGTTGGTCAAAAGTTGGATTAGAGTCGGCACAGTGACGACTGACAGATTTAGGGAAAAAAACCCAAGTAGGTTCATTAGAGGACTCTGAGAACAAGAGAAGACAAGGCGAAAAATCACTAAGTGCCAGTTCATTAAATAAACTGAAAATGAAATGTGGTCAGGTGACGGATTGAGACTGAATAAAAAAAATATCACATTGGTTGTTTGGACAAGACTCTTATGACATATAGCTTGGTTTTAAGTGACTTTCATATATATTATTCTAGATAGATATAATATATAAAGATGGACAACGTGCTTCTACTTCCTCTCACTATCCAGAAATTAAGCCAAAATATTTATTTTTGTTTGAAAAATCATTGGGTTCTTTCTCCATATGCATCTGGTAACCCCAAGAAATAATCTCACTCTGACCCCTGATAATAAAGGTAAGGTAATAAAGCATATATGACACCTCAATGCAATGCAATGTTAATGAAGGCAACAAATAGAAACTAACCACAACTGGTGACCATAAATGACGAGACAGCTGGATATGAACATTGGTCCAGAGTTTTGTTCCTCTCAGCTCTCTCAATAACGAGGGGGTGCTGGCCAACACTTGTCAGCATCTCTGCTCTCACAGCCATAAGCTCATGAATTTTGCAGTTATTACTTATAGTTTGGAAACAAGGTTCTCAACAGTGTGTGTGGATGAGGACATTGGCTGTTATTTTGTGCGCTTAAAACGTAAATGTAATATATGAACATACCCTCATTAAATCAGCTCACTTACCTGCTTGCAAAATTTATTAGCCATCAACTCACTCTCACTTTCCATCACACACACACACACACACACACGGCCCCTCGCCGCTCAGCCGTCCTGCTCTGGGCGACATGCCAGTGGTTGCAGATGGTATTAGTGGAAGATGAAGTGCCCGTCTCTGCAGCCAGTGAAATGTGAATGCCAGTTAGTGCCCTAACTGCTATCTGATCCACTTTGTTGAACGTCAAAGACTTGTTGACTCGGAGCATAAAGAGCTACAGGTAAAAAAGAGTGTTTCCTTCCTTCTTTTTTTTTTATTAAACCCAGATCCCTCAATAACATGTAATTCATACAATCTTTATATGCATATTACATAGAAATGTACAGATCATGAAATATGTTGTTTGCCATGTCACATGGTAAAAGTTCAGCACCATTGCTCAAGTATGTGACTCCTAATTGGTATTCACTTCACTGCTGTATAAAAACGGAAAAACGGATAAAGGCTTCACGTTTAATTTAATCATAACAGGAAAAAACTTCACTGCCACTGTTTATTTTCAAATAGGTTGATGGGTAATCTTGAGACAGTTCTGGTTATTTGCACTTGGTAACCTTGTTTAGATAAGTGCTATACAAATTAAGTTATTATTATTATTATTTGGACTATACTGCACACCATCTATAATAACATGATTACAGACAAGAAGGCAGATTGAGAGAGTCTGTGCTCGGT
The DNA here is from genome assembly GCA_026259375.1 of Verasper variegatus. Classification (NCBI taxonomy): domain Eukaryota; kingdom Metazoa; phylum Chordata; class Actinopteri; order Pleuronectiformes; family Pleuronectidae; genus Verasper; species Verasper variegatus. Next base: position 12,302,911 of record CM048057.1, read on the forward strand.
GGGACAAATAATGGAACTGAGCCATTGCTCATTCCATTAGTTCCACTTGTGCTTTGCCTGCTAAGAAGATTGAAATTGTCTTTCATGAAAAAGGTCTAATAATTACAGTAGAGTGTCGGGCTCCTGAGTCGAGGTTATATATATCTGCAGTAATTAAACACAAAATACAAAAAGTCAAAGAAGTCCTCCCACTTTATAATGTCAAGCACTCTGAAGCTGAAGTACCAGAAGAGAACCACACAACCATGGAGAGAACATGCAAACTCCACTGAGTAAGACCAAGGTCCAACAGGGATTTGAACCAGAAACCATCTTGCGGTGAGGCAACAGTGTGAACCATCCATAGACTGTATATAAAGACCACATGCATTGCTACAGTGTTACAGCATTAATGAAAGGATAAGGCCGCCATGACCCTGTGTCTTACTGTCAACAAAACCCACGAAAAGACTTTGTGGTAGAACAGTAAATACTGTTCTACATTTACATTTGTTCATTTGGCCGACGCTTTGATCCAAATCCACAGAACAGAAGCGGTGAGCATTTATAGGTGCAGGGTGTGTGACCTCCATAAACACTGACCTTATCAGGACCCGTCATGGGGACCAAAGCCTGGTCCTGATGAGTCATTTCTAAGGTCCTGGTTAAGGTTAGTGGTTAGGTTAATGTTGAAGTTAGTCATAATTAAGGTTAGGGATAAGGTATTGGTGAGGCTGTCCACAATTAATGGACATTTGACTTTGAGTGCAAAGTCCTAAGAAGGACAGATAAGCGAACCTGTGTGTGTGCATGCATGCAGGCATCCTTTGTTTTCATTTTGTGTGCTGTACATGGTTTAAGTTCAATGAACAGTAATTGTGAGGATAATGTTGGATTTTTGCATATTTGCACCTTGTAGTAAAAAGTGAATCAAGGCCTGCAGAGAGGAGTGTGGCTGCCAGACACAGCCGCCAGTCAGTCCTCGGCCGTCCCTCTCCTGTGGAGGAGAAGTGGAGCCGTTTGTTGCAGATTATTGGCGACTCGGCTTTCATTCCTTCCAGCTCTGCCTTGTTTATGCCTGATTATGTGCGAGTGCGTGGGTGAATTTACAGTTTGCTGTAACCTCATGCAAAATAAAGTTACTCAGCAGAATACTGAATAAAAGAGGATGCAGCGGCACTGCAGACTCTCAAAAACAAATTCGCACATATATTTTCTCTCCCTCTCTGGTTCAGCATCTGTTGCTGAAACAGATTGGATGGAAGATGTGAGACGAGGGGCTGAAGTGCTGTTTTAGCTGGGAGGCTGAATATTGTTTTGCTTGTTTCTTTGCGGAGGAATATGTGTTTTTGTTTTCTTTTACAGCATGAGAGAACGCCAAATAAATTCACCATTCGGGTTTTTATCATCGTAGAAGCTCATTGATTACCAATAACAGAGCCCTGATACAAGAACTCACCACTTCAAATTACAGCAGAGCATGAATCATTTCCACTTCTGCTCCAACACACACACACACACACACACACACACACACACACACACACACTCATATCACTATGGCAACGCACACACACATATATGCCTTGTTAATTTCAGGTGCTCAGCAGCTCAGCAAAAAGCCCTCAGATTGGAATAGCATAATATAGTAGTAAGGTATGTTAGCCACAGGGCCACACACACACACACACACACACACACACATTTCCTGATTCCAACCTATTCTTATTAATTATAGCTATTACAAATTAAAAATCTAATATTAACCTTGTACCTCTGTTGAAAATGTATAAAACGAATCTGCTGCTTCTCCTGTTTTTCTTATTTTCCTCTTCCTCCTCTAAGTCAGAATGTTTATTGATCCCTCACAGCGCTGTTAGGGTTTAGAGGAGCTAGGTCACCTAACAGTGGGAGAGATAAGTTGGCTTTTCACTTCTGGAGGAAATGGAGCTGAAATTACTCTTTTGAACTTGGGTCCGACCGCAGCTCTTGGATCTCACGCTGGCTCCACACAGCCCCTGCCTCAGCAATGAGTGAAGGCTGAGGCCGTCCAGTCGCACAACGGATCCATCTCTTGTGCAAAATCTTCTCTCAGCAGTGCAACAAAACTACCTTTCACCTTTATGTGCCATTTAAATGATGAATGGACATTTGATCAGCTTCTCAGTATAACGTCAAAACAATTCAGTCAAACTCCTCCTTCGATTTATCAGCAAATATTCCATCATCATAATGTTTGATCAAATTCAAGCCTGTCATCGTTTTGCTTTTTTATTGTTGTGCGTTGTGCTATTGATTACATTTACAAACATAGCAATTTATTTAGAAATATAGGTGCTATGCAATGCAACCAAGTGTGCTTAATAACCCATACACATGCAAAGAAAACATGTGCCCCCATATTGGCGCTATTGCTGATGGTATTTAAGTAAAGCTTAGACTGATGGGGGTATCATTAGTTTGGCAGGAAAGTGTTGGAAAATGTAAGGAAAGCTAAGTTTAAATTCAACTAAAGGGATCCTTTATTTATACCCAATGTTCTGTATATGCTGTCATCATTACAGGGGAACCATGGTACAGTTTGATCTAGACCGATACCCCCTCTTTTGCTCGGACCAAACTTTGGGCAGTTGGTCTGGACAATGGTCCGTAGTACAAATCAAACAAGGAAGGTGTGAAAGTGCTCTTAAGTTTGGTGTCCTCACTTCAAGACAATTCATCCATCCAAAAGCCGAAAATGTCAGACAGTAAATTCAGCAGGATTCATCCTCTGGGGAACATGAATGTCTGCAAAGAATGTTTATAGCAATCCATTTTTTCAATTGAAATCGTCTGATTCTGTATTTTATGGTAGCTAAAAGTCAGAATATACTGTGTTGGTGTGCAGGCTGTATTTTGTCTATTGCAGATCCCCCAACCTCATGCCAGTGCAATGATACATTTCAGCCTGTTAATGCCAAAATGTCCAAATAATGGTAAAGGCTGCATGTGCAAAGATCACGATCCATTTTAATGACACAATAAGGAACATACAATGGAAGTGAAGCAGTTAAACACCCATGACAAGTCCGTCACATTCACACTGACTGCCAATAAAATGAAATGAAAAGCATCTGAGTGCATGTGTGTGTGTGTGCACTGTGGTAAGAGCAAGAGTTTCTGTCACATTTACACATTGATTCCTGCAGGAACAGCAGAAATGTCCTTTGTTCAAACATTATGACTGGTTTATATGCAGGTTACATTAATCATATGCACATTTCATATTATAACCTAACAAAGCTGTCTGTGCATTTCTATTTGCATCACTCTCCTCATCAGCACAGCTCCAAAGCAATCAACATTTGACACAGAACACCATCAGTATTAACCAAGTCAACTGCAGAAGATTACTATGCATCTTTCCATTTCAATTTATTAATAAAGATTGGATTAATTAAAAGTAATTAGTAGCAATGTTGCAGAAACACACACACACACACACATACACACACACCACAGCACAGCACATGCACATGCACATGCACATGCACATGCACTGTCCTAGAAACAAATGCCTGCCTTCAAAAGCATTTCATCTGTTCTACAGTGACAGATTATCTCTTCTTTCTTTTTTTCAAAATAGAGATTTATGAATCAGGGCCAATAATGCTTAGATCGATGGGGGAAAAATAACAGCCCCATTTTCCAGCCAGTGAAAAACAGCAGCATATGTCAGTGTCACGGCACATTTTGTAATTCCCTGGCTCAGAAAACGGGGAGGAGGAAACATTTGTTTGGTGTTGTCTTGTTAAGTCACCTTTCCAAAGGCTTGTGGAGGCAATTTCAGATTCATAAAACTGAAACTTCTCAGCTCTGCCAAGTATGCAGATGATAATGCAGATTGGCAGAAACAACATGCACGAACAAAGACACACCCGTGATTATTTACATGATTCTATACCAGTGGAGCGAGTGTTAGATTTAACCACCAATTTGGTTTTCAATAGACAGATTGATAAACCCCTTTGCTAATCGTCATTTCAGGCAGCCAATCAAAATTACTAATCAAAAGAACTGGATTCTCGTGACTCTCGATAAACCATGAATAGAAACGTAAAGCTTCTTGAGATGAGTCGATTCACTGATTCATTGTTTCTGCAAAACCACTGTTTAAATATAGTAGAGCATGCCTGGCCTGCACTCATTTCATGCAACCTGCATCGTGTTTTTCCACATGAACAAGTTCAGCCCAAGGCGCAGAATTGCTGCGCGTCAACATCGCCCATGGACCTGGCAGCCAATCAAATCAAGCAAGAGGCGGACTTTACCACTCCCTCTTTTGAAAGGACAATGGCAAATAAAGATGAAAGATTAATATTAGCACCAACCAAGCACTGTCATCCAAATTTTGCAAAAAGTTTTATTGCTCAGCTGAAGTGGAAAAGTTGATGTATAGAGTGCAAGCGCAAAGAAAACAGTCATCACCGTCCTTGCGCCCTAATTTCCCGTTATAGTACACATCCTGTGAATATGCACCAGCTGTTTCTTAATGCTTAACTCCTAACGCATTAAATGGAAACTACATCCACATTAATTCACATGCACGTCTGCAGATTTTCAGAAATGAAAATCTATTTTTCTTTGAAGTTTCTTAGAACTGAACTAAAGCCACTATTCTCTGTTCCAGGTGTTGGGATGAGGCAGGGGGTGCAGGCGAGCATAGTTAATCAAACAGGCAGGGGAACAGCATCTGAAGGTTGGCAGACACAAAGAAAAACTCAAACTTCCAGCAGCAGAAACGTGGGTAAAACTCAGGATCATGGACAGAAAACACTGGGGAACATGACGGGTGCAGAACAGGAACAAACAGGCAAACTGAACACATTCAAACTGAACAGATCCAAACTGCAAAAAAAGGGAGCACCGAGACTAAATTCAGGGGTTAACCATTGGTTATCCATCCATCATCTATACCGCTCCAGGGTAATGAAGGGAGCAGGAGCCGATCCCTGCTGACATGGGGCAAGAGGCAGGGTACAACCTGGACAGGTCGTCAACATATTGCAGGGCCAACATAAACACAACAAGTCAAACAAACAACCATTCACACTCACATTCACACCCATGGTCAATGTAGAGTCTAAAAACAAATAGTATGAAGCCGGAGCAACCGCAGGAACCTAATGTAAACACATGGAGGACATGCCAACGCCACACAGACCACAGAACTGGCAACCTTGAGGCAACCACCACACCACCGTGGTGTAAATGTGATAAATACGAAGGTGGATCGTATCTTACGGTTGTAAGGAGGGCCAGAGCATCTGTGCACAGTGTTAATGACAGACAGGCACGCTAGTGTGCAACAGTGGGGCAAAACAAGTCCTTTCTCTCTGAGGCTTAGCATCTTAGTTATTAGCTGGCTCACTCCATAACTTACCTACATAACATTGTCTCTGTCAGAAAGCGGTTTTCTGACGCTCGCGGCCATTTTCCATCACCAAGTACTGAGTCTTAATTGTTTGCCAATTTCTTCTAGGAAAACACATTCTACATGTACCTTTCCTGAAAGTCGGCATTATGTTTGTAAGCAATGACACGTAAAAGCTTCATGTGTTTCCTTCACCCTGACTGTGATCTGTTATTACGCAAAAGGCAACCACCCTGAAGGACATGTTAGTTTACCATGTTATTTTTATTATTAAAAGGTAAGAACGTTGCTTGATAAAGTTTTTTTTTGTATTTGTGAGGGCCTGATTAAACTGTCTGGTCTATGCCCAGAAGACCAGAGGTACCCCAGCCCTTCACTATTCCAAATTTAATCGAATAGACCCTGCTTTTGCCTTTCAAACGTATAATTTGAAATAACACAACTAATGAAAATGAGATAAAAAGACTTCTACTCTTCTCAGCTGGCAGATTAGGTCACTCTTGTCGAGCTGCTCCAGTTCTCTCAGGTTTGATGGATGACTTATCCAAACTGGAGCTGTTCAATTGGATTAAGATCAGGACTCACAGCAGGCCACCTCACAACGCTCCAGTGTTTCCTTCTTATCTGCTTCTTGGCTGCTTTTAGACGAATGATTCGGGTCATTCTCCCGTTGGAGGAGTGATGACTCGAGACACAGCTCTCCGACACCTGGCAGCATGTTTCACAGCAGAACGTCTTCATAATCTTCTGATTCCATTGTTCTCTGCACAGGCGATGAACCCTCTGATTCGCAGTGGGGATGGTCTTCTGTTCTTTGTTTTCTTCTTGAGTTGACTTGACTTAAAAAAAAAAAAGTTCTCACATACATGCGACTTGTCAACGTGCACTTTTGCAAACTCGGGTCAGACTTTTTTATGTTTCTATTAACACATAAAGGAGGCGGTCTACATGGGCTGTGTGGACCGTGAAGGTTGAAACAAAATGAGATGGTCACAGAGAATATCCGAGTCACCAGCTTGTCCCTATTGCTGTTGCATAGAAATGCAGCTGAAGTTGGACACAACGAGAAAGTTTGAATGACTCTTGGTTTTTAACATGTGTAGCATTAGGTGTTTGGTTGAATTGATGTGTGTGTGTGTGTGTGTGTGTGTGTGTGCATGCACGTTGGCCATCTGATTGGCTCCATGGCACACCTACATGCCATTCCAACCTGGGGGCTTTTGACAAGTTGCATGTCATAGGGGGTATGAAGCTATACTTGTAATAGGAATTATATATTAATAGAATCAAGTTATAAGTGGGTATCATGGGAACACAGAGGTAAACCTACTGCTTTAACCAGTCACTCAAGCTCACATGTTAGTCAGAGATATCCATCCATTTATCCTTTGAGGGTCATGGTGGGGGCTGTAGCCAATCCCAGCAGACATTGGGCGAGAGGCAGGGTTCACCCTCTACAGGTCACCTGTCCATCACAGGGCTGAAATATATATATTTTTAAAAAAAAGAACGATCCGCATTCACATTCACACCTACAGCCAATTTCTAGTGTCCAATTAACTTGCATGACTTTGGACAATGGGAGGAAGCTGCATTTACTGGAGAAAACCTACACAGACCCAAGAAGAACAGGAAAACAGAAAGACCCGGGTCAGGCAGCAGCTTCAAACGCAGAACCCTCTAACTGTGAGACAATGCTGCACAAACATTAATCCTGAGAAACATTTCATTTAACAAAGACCTACAAATACACCTCCGCAGGTCATTATAGGTTTTATTCTGCTAATAAAAGAGGTTATGAGCTTGTATGTGCAGCACAAGCTACAACACAGATGAGACTGATGGAGGTTAAAAAGGAGTCCATGCCACCAACCTCAGGCTATTCCATCAAGTGGATATCCTTCCCTGTCACAGAAAATCAAAAGTGCCCCTGATCAGTCTTCAACTCTTTGATATGAAAGATGTGACAGACAGCAGGAAGCTGTTTTTTATACGCCAGTGCAGGTCAAAGACACGGCTGAATGATGATGAATCACAGTGTGATGAGGATGACACGACTGACTTCAAGAGACACCGTGGATATCACTAACTTTGTGACAGCATTCTTACACACCGCTGAGATGTGAGACACACACACACACACACACACACAGAAAGCAAACAGACACACAAGCTCACAAACACCCATCAATCTCCATCCTTCCAGCTCTGTATCCCCTCTCTCTGTCTTGCTCTTGTGTTCACATTCACAAATACACAGTCACTCGGGTGGGGTAATTGAATGTGACAGCAAATCCTGAGAGGGCTGTTGGCAGGTTACCAGGTTAACCTGTGAAATGTAACCCACCTGGCACCTGCAGGTTGGCTCTAACACCGACAGGAGACACGGTTGAATCATTCCAGCGAAGACTTGAGGCTAAATACAGAAGCTTCCTCTCCTGCAGCAGAGCTATTTTCACTTTTTATGTAGTAACCCGAGGAATGTAATCATACTCCATCAGCACTGACATAAGACTCAACTCCATCTTCTCCAGAGAAGTGGTAAAAATGGAATCCAGCACTTTAAAGGCCCAGTCACACACATAGACTTTATATAAAGATGGACGATGCATCTCCACTTCCTCCCACTATCCAGAAACCAAGCCAAAAAAACCAGAGCCAGGACAGTAGTAACCAGGGGATGGAGCCATGGTATCGTCCTGGCGATGCACACGCTCGACCAATTGTGATTCAGTTGAATTCAATTGAGCTTTTAATTTGAAACATTATGAACTTGGGTCTGAAGATTGTGTCGACTGACTTGCACTGCGTGGCAAGAAAAAAATAAGGTCAGGAAATCATTCAATCTTATAAGTGAAACATTTCAACAGTAACAAAGAAAATTCTATTTAATTTTATGAAAAACATTGATTCCAAAAAAGACTCCTGCTCATCTACAGTTGTACTTGTTGTACAGTGTTCATTACTCACTACCTTTAGCTATTATGTTACATAAGATGTCATAATAAAGCAAATTCAATTCCATTTTATCAAAATTGATTTATTCCTGAAATGATGTTGCGTTAAAGGCTGGGACGACTACAGGGTTACTGCATGCTTTTTGGGGTATTTTCACACAGAATACAGAGTAAAAGTGTTTTCTCCCCCAATATGCTTCTCCAGGCTCCATTAAATCATTGTTATGATGTTCGGTGCGCTTCAATAGCAAGTACACGTAGAGAAAAGAAGATAAACTTTAATACAACTGTAAAATAACATGGAGATGTTCAGGATATTAAGTTGCAGCCAATATTGCACAATCTCAGCTGTGAGAGATCTTAAAATCCCTCATAAATCTCCTCCTTCAAGATGGATCTGGCTCCATGAGGGATAAGGGCTTTTATACCTGGATTTACAGTGTCAAAGGGGTGAGGAAATGTTCTGTGAAACAAGACGTGCAGCATAGTGCAATTACACGTCTCTCCTCTGCCACCACAATACTGTAACAGTTCAAATGAGATTACAGTTGCCGTCAATTAATGGAGTGTAATGAGAAACTCCAGTTCAAGGCACCCGTCAGAGACGCACGCCGCCGTGCTCGGGTTTATTGACAGCTCGAGAATCAACAACACACCCCATAACCAGTCACTCCATGATTTTCATTTCAACTGGTAAAATCCATCTGCAAGTCTCCAGCAGCTTAACTGTTACCCAACAAAGCACATGCATGATGAAATTCAGCGCAATCAGCAGGGGACTATGTGTCATTGTCACACACTTCTTCCACCCAGTGAGGGAGTTTTTAACTCAGCCAGAGCCACAAACATCCGTCTTCAGTCGCTGATGGCAGCTTTGATTCGCAGGATAAAGGTGACTTTGAGGCCATTTGCATGCAGTCGTCACGCTCTAATATGATGACATACAAATGTAATGATGGAGACAGCGATCGGGAGGAGGAAGAGATACGTTTGCAGCTGATGAAAGTGATACTGGAGATGATGAGGAGGATAAAGAGGAAGAGAGGGTGTGTGAGCGTTTGATCGTGATGTTGATTGCAGGGAGAAGAGCACAGACTCAACCAAGGCCCGACAATCCCCTTAAATTCAATCTGCACCAAATTTCACTAACTCACAGAGTCCTCTAAATGTTCCAGATTTTTTTCATCACTTAATCCCTTTATGATTTTCTGAGCAATCAACGAAAGTGATTAAAAAAACGCCACATTGAAGAAAGGGAAGAAACATTCCTGGATCTGCCCCCTGATCAGGATATGCATCAAAATGTAATGACTTCTTCACTGACCCATTCTTTAAATCCAGTTTCATCGAGATGTGTTCAGTTGTTTGTGTGTAATCTTGCTCACAGACCATACAACAAAGAGACAGGGGTCAAAACATAACCTCCCGGGTGGATGTAATGAATCGTTCGAATCCCAAAATACAGAAAAGCTCATGAACAGACGCCGGTTGTCTTTTTGGTCCTGATGATATGATATTTTCCCACAGATAGTAATGGTCCATAGAAGTGCGTATTTTATTTCCTCGAGTGAAATCTTTCCCTCCTGCAGTTGGTATTATGGCTGCATAACCTCACTAAGAAAACCCTTTATGATTGTGCCTGTAAGCATTTTAGATGAATAATAGCTGGTTATGACCCTGCATTATACTAGAGCGCTTATGACTGGCGTTAATCTCATTAATCATGCTTTACATATTGTTCATAATACATCTTTGTGAATCAATACGAGCATTGTGATGCTGTGAAATCATCCCAGCGGTGCCTCACATGTGCTCATGTCTGATAGTCATAATTCTGAGCTGCAAAACTCGAAGAAAACGTGAAAAACTTTTTTTTTTAGCGGAATGAATCCCTCCTCTGAAATCATTTCAAGCTCCCTTTATGAGCATAAAGGAAGCGGGGGTATTAGAGCGGATCACAGGTGTTTGAGAGACAGATATGGCTCTTTAACACATTTATGCACTTCATGCACTCACACATGCTCACAGACATTAATCTGTAGCCAAGGGCAACAGCTGGATCAATTCCCATCCCAGGAGCTAATGGTTGCTTTGGAGAGCCATGTGGCGTTAGCGTATGCATATGTAAACATGCACATCGCAGTGCAATGCTGTTGAATGCTATCTGCAATCCGCATCAACAGTTCCTTAGAGATATGCAGCCACCGCGCACTCAGCTCTGTGTAAATATGTCCACAGCCCGACCCCCTTAGTCTGTTTGAAATTTGCAGGCCCATTTGTGTGTTTTTAACATTGCAATTTGCATGAACAACATCTGAACCGCAGGACAGTTATCAGTTGCTGAATGGCTTGTGAGACTGGGTTTGTGTGAATTTGTCCTCTGCGATTGTATTGCTTTGAGGCTTCATGTCTGCAGGAGTTAAATGTCAGACTGATCATGCCTAAACATTACCCCACCTTTCCCTGTGTTCACTTTCACAGGTAAATAACATGATCAGCTTGACGCCCATTAAAAGAGACATTCGTGTTAGCTTTGTGCGCTGCAGCCAGATCCTGATAGAAATACAAATGCATCTTATGGCTTGATCTTGCAGAAAAACCAGACGCCTCTAATAACGCAGAACTCCACTGTTTATTGCATAGTGAGCTTGATGCCCTGGAGGATGCTCACATGGGAGCATCTGGTTCCACATCACTGTAGGTAACTAGACACATATATAGACGAACGCAGCAGCCTGCCTGAATGCCAATCCCGCTATTATGGCTTTGATGTGTGCGCGAAGCGGCACCTCCCACAGGACGCTCTGTGCTTGCTCTGGTGTGGATTGGTATTACTGGCATTATTACACACAGAATTATTATTTTGATTTCCTCAGAGGCAAAGGGAAAAGGGAGAAAGCTGGTGCATATATATACATATGTGTGTGTGTGTGTGTTTACTTGTGAAAGTATAAAAAGTGTATTACTGGGAGCTACAGTCAGCAGTTGTATATCTACAGCATGCATTCACATTCAGAGACACATGACAACATATGTGCAATTTAGAAACAGAAGCATCAGAATCCAGGAACAATCCTTTGTAGGCTATTGGCACCATGAGACCACCCCCCCCCCCCCCCCCCCCCACGAATAATGCAAACGACTGCAGGGAACGCACATATGTAGTATTTCTCAGTCCTCTGGGATCGATGCAAACACACAAATTGCAGCATGTATGCAATACGAGGCGGAATGACTCTGATGCAATGTGCAGCATGAGGAGAAAGAATATATAAAAGACTATTCTTCAGAGCCGCATGAAATGGTTGAACTTGAAGAGCAAACACTTGGAAAACCATCAGTGACTTTGTTCCTCAGCCAAGAAAGAGCTGAAAGAGGTCGTGCGATGATCACACAGTGGCTCATGGTTTGGGCTGAAATCTGAAATTCTGGATTTATCTTTGCACACTTTACAGGCTCTGCCGTCTCCAATGATGATAAAGATGGTGCAAGAATTTAAAACACAGGAGGACGTCTTTTTGAAATCAGGGTTAGACATATTGGCAGAAGCACCAGCAGTGTAAGAGCAAACCTTCTTATTGGCTTTACACTTGGCATGTGTGTTGTTAACAGAATCACTTCCTGTTTGCACAACACTTTTTGCAGTAATGCTTTATACAGAGCTTTTATTTTTGGAAAACTTGTGAACTTGGGTCTGAAGATTGTGTTGGTTGCTTAATAGCAGACTCTATAATACAGGGGCAAAAAACAAACTGGGAAGTTTTTTTGCGATGGGGAATCTCAGAGGCGCAGCGTGTGCGTAATGGAGCCAGCAAGACGTGCACGGGCATCATCTTGTTAATTCGTTTAATAATTATATTGTGATTCGTTCGAAATATTAATTAATATTAGTAGTAGTAGTAATTTGTGTCCATGCATTGTTAATACGTGGCCACGCAATAATTAATTTGAGGCTGTGTATTAACAATTCGTTAAATTTAGTTAAAAAAAAAAATCTACCGATGTCACCAGAGGCCGTACCAGAGGGCCTCCGTAGTGAGGCTCCGTAGCCACACCTTAAAGGCCGGTCTGTGAAAATATTGTCTGACATCCAACCGGTCTGTGGCGCAAAAAAGGTTGGGGACTGCTGCTATAATAGACAACTTTCAATGTATAAAAAAAAAAAAATCTGTTCAGAAAATCATTTAAACTTACTGAACAGTAATAAAGCAAATTCAATTCCATTTTATGAGAAAACATTGATTATAAAATCTTCATTGCAGATAAACCAGGCGGGATGAACACAACGTTTTTTATCTTCACTCTGTATCATAGACTGTTTATAAGAAACTCTGCACACAGCGTCCAGCACACAAACAATAAAAGGTAACATTATATTGTGGAACTGTTTGTGGAGGACTCACTCAAGCCAAGGAATAATTCTAAAGTATCGACCAGAGCTTTAACACAGGCCAAGGAAACAGCCTGTTCCAAACAGGCAGGTTTACAAGTACTGAATAAAAAGGATGGTTCAAAATGGTTGAAATGGAAGCATGAGGAGGCTGACTTTATTCCATTAAGTTCCAGTCAGGTCCCAAAGACTGGATAACACTTATCTAGTTTGGTAGAAACGAAGGCCACACTGTTCAGTGATGAGATCTGTCACAGTGATGTATTGCACCGTCGAGAGTGAACTGGTCACACTGGGAAAAAATAATCTCTCGTGATGATGCCGAGGATAAGGTTGTGGTTGGGATCTTAGATTGAAGCACAGCAAATGTTCTGTGCATTTGAGCTGTTCATACACACCAAATGGTTTATTTTCAATTTTGTGGCACGGATGTGCAGTTTATGCCTTTAGTAATTGTTGCTCAAAAGCTGACCTTGCACGTGTGTTTATTAGCATATTACAGAGTCACTCATATTACAGTGACTCTTTTGCTGACTCCTCCAAAGAACATTTTAGTTTTTGTAATCAGAGCTAAACTATAAGGTTGTAGTAAGTTATCTCCTGGTGTATGTACTGTAATGTTTTATATGCTGTATTTTTACATATCCCTATTTGGCTTCTTTTTATATATTTTAATATAATGTATTTTGTATGAAAACTTTGTATTCTTTACTCTTCTCTGTTATTGTCTGTATATATTTTGATTTTTGGCTGGAGCCAAGTATTTATGTTTTCATTACCATAAAATACTTTAATTCCATTTTTCACTAAATGTCATGATATGTGTGGTGTCACACCATTTGACTGGATACTCACCATTTCACATTAACTTTCAAAGATCCTGCCCAGAAAAAAACCAGAGGCAGGGATAAACAAACTGCAGCCTCAATGCACTCGACATGCTCTCATTGAATAAGGACAGGTGATCGACATGTATTGGATTTTGCTGAAAGAAATTCTGGGAAATATAGTTAATCAGTAACCAGAGTATAACAAAATAGGCAGGTTGAAGCAAAGTGGGTAAAGTTAATAATACACCAATCACTCAGAGTAACTTTATAAGATAAGAACCTTTAAAATAATAAAGACAATAGAAGTGTAGGAGCTACAGTGTGTATCTATATACATACAAACACTGCACAAGCATTGATCACTTTAGAAGTGAGGTACAGGCAAATTAGATTAACATGGACAGAAGCTCTTAACCATTAATTAGACCTTTGTTAATTATAAACAAAGCTATTAAAACAGGTTATTACTTACAGCTTGTCAACAATAAACGTTACTAGATGAAAAATCCAAGATACTCAGAGTAGTAGAGTAGAATATGACTTGGATTTTGTTGTATTGAGCCCTATTTGTTAAAATAACGATGAGGTGATGACATCTGGTACTTCACATACATATTGATATCAGTACGGATATAGATATACAGTGGGGTCCTAAAGAGCACTTTCCCCAATATGGTATCAGATCTTTGGAAACCACTGCAGATGGGAAGACACCGGCATTGTGTTCTTGAATCAGATACTTTGGGACAGGGGTAGGAAACCTCTTACCCACAAGACAAGTCATAAACACAGAAACAGCTACTCAGAAAAACAAAAAATGTGTATGTCAATTCTTTTTCTTGCAATAAAAAGTAAATAACAAAACAGTTAAATAACCATGTCAAGCATAATGGGATATTGTCTTGCAGCTAAACTGGATGAGTGGATTATGTTCTTGGATAATGTTAATCCTCTTAGTTGGACATGGTGGCTCAAGACTGACTGACGCAAACCTGTAAATTCAGCTGGGTATAGCATCATCACTACCATCTGACGTCATATCTGACCTTACCAGAGAGAATCAGAGCCAAACAGCACAGTATGTGTTCAACGATTTAATTTGAAAAATGTTCCCACGATGGCTTTGGCCTCAGACAGCTGATATCTGGCTGGGTCGGAGGGCAAGAACCAGCCGATTACCCCACTTAACCTGTACTTTATACGTCTCAATAAACGAATGAATATCTTGGCTCCCTGTGCAGAGTGACACTAGTGTTATGAATTGCATTAAAAGTGATTCAAATTGCATTACGGGTGTCAGTTTGCCAGGACTCTCGTGTGTGCAGGGCAGATTGGAGTTAAGGGAATTTATCGCAGTCGTCTGCCATCAGTGATTATGTCTGCATGGACAGAAAGCGCTATCAGGAGCTCATCTCCAAACAAGACATCAACACCCTCTGGATCTAAATTCTCATTCTGCTGGGGTGTTCCCCAGAGCTGTGGTCTGAAAAGGCCAGGAGCTATTTCCATATTTATTGTGCTGCTTCAGTCCCTGATGAATAGATCAAAGGCGTAGCTAATGGCCCTCCACAGATTCCTTCATAAATCTCAGCTTTAATGCGCATCATTGAGAACTCGAACATGTGTGAGGTGGCTCAAAATGCTCCAAGTACTGCGTTTTCATTCACTAAACAATAATTTCTAACTCTTTCAGCGTGGTAAGTTCCCCTCTCTTTGTGTCTTTGTCCCTGTCTGCTTTCTTGCCGTGTCTTAACTTTGTGGGAGCAGTCGTGGGGTCTTAATCGAGCTACTCTCCCTGATTAAAACCAGGGCTTAGCCAATTAGGATGCCCACAGGTGGGCAATTAGGAGAGTGACTGTGCGGCGCAGGGCTGAAGTGGGTCAGACGAGGCTACAGGTCGGAGACACATTCTCCTTTGATTGTGAGACACTGCGCTGACATTAACTGCAACTTCCCGGGAACAGCCATTAACAGAACTCTAACACTAGTTTGTTTGTAATCTGTGGAGACAAAAAAGAAATGAGCAGTGAGTATCTCACTTTGTGTAAGCTAATGAAATTCTCTTCTCCTCCACATTAAAGACGCAGCTCGGCAGAGCATGGCCAGACTTATAACTACAGAAATGTCAAGCTGTCTGCAAATGTTTCCACCACTGGCAGTTACATCCAGCTGTTGTCTACACATCTGTTGTCTACACTGCTCCCATGTGAGCATCCTCCAGGGGACAAACCTCACTATGCTCGTTTGAGGGTCAAAGGGGCTGGAGCCAATCCCAGCTGACTATGGAGGAGAGGCGGGGGACACCCTGTACAGGTCGCCAGCGTATCGCAGGGCCAACATACAGAGACAAACAATAAGGGAAGTTGTGCCAGAGAAAAAGAACCTGGATCCAAACTGGGAACCATCTGGTTTTGAGGTGACAGTGCTAAACACTGGAACTGTGACTGGCAATTACATCAAAATCATATCCAACACTGATACAAATGATTCTATACCCTTTTTATCTGGTTTTACTTCAAGCTGCTGTAAATATGTAGCACAACAACAGTAGCTCATTTAGGCTTTTAATCTGTGACTACAAGGTTAGCACTAGGGCTAACCACTTAGGAATAAAGTGTGAACACTGCCAACCTGGAACAAGGGGTGTATTATTTAGCCGACATTGTGTGAATAAAGTGATATCATTACATTTTATCATTAACCTAGAGGTTAATGTGTTTGTCTCTGTGCTCACTGCAGCGAAGCAGCATCCCCCCCCTGCTCAACTGCTTGTAATGTTTTGCTCCACAGTAAATAATCCATTCCCTGTGGGAGAGGTCGGCCCCACTGCCTCCCTGAATCTGGTTGAAAACTGAAGAGCTTTAATCTGACTTAACTGTGCATCAATGATATCAGGGGAATGAGGTGAAAATGTTGGTCCAACCCTGCATTAATTACTATGTTTGTTCTCTTCAGGGGCAGTACAAGAAGTTGGAAAGACAACACTGACATAACCTACATCATTCATTAGGAGTGGTGTGTTCAGGCAGTCTGGTAACTTGCATATTCATTTTCCTTTTTGCTTTGCTTTGGTCTCTTCCAATTGACTCTTTAGCTTCAATGCGTCACTATGTCTGACAGCTGCTTTCTGACTTTTTCTGACTGATTGGTGCAGTAATGCTGTTTATTTGTGTTTTTTGCGGCAAGTGATGAGACTAAATCAAAGCAGTAATTCTGCAGGATATAATCAAACCAAACAATGAGTTGAATGATGCTTAAACAACTAGAATATATTTAACACATACCAAGTCCCCTTAATTTCAACCTAGGACCAGCAAATTTCTAATTTAGCGCGTGAAGAGTCAGTTGATGGAGATCAAAACAAAGCTCAAAGGAGAATGAATATTCAAGTTACCAAAGGGCCTGAACACCCAACTCAAAAAGAATGCTAAATTTGTGCTGACGATTGTGTCAGTGTTGCCTTTACAACTTTTTTTACTGTCCCAAATCATTCATAGATTTCAGATTTCACTCCTCCCCTGATCCAGATCTGCACCCAAATTTAATGGGTTCTTCCCTGACCCATACCGCAGCCTTCCACCAAATTCCCTAGCAATTAATCCTGTAGTTGTTATGCAATGATGCTAACTGACAATTATAGGCTGATGAAAACATAACCTTGAATTCATTAAAAAGTCTGTTGATACATCAGTGCCTCTGAGCAACACCTTATATTACATAACATTGTATAATTTTACCATAACAACCCTAATATAAAGCTGAGTAAGCGCAACCGTAAGTGATATCTCTCTTGCATATGATTCTGCTATAATCACCGGGAGAAGCTCGACTTGTTTTGCAAATGTTGGTGCTTTCTTCAGGAAAAAGACAGAGAACAAAGAGCTGAATGGTTGGTCATTTGGCTGCCGGAGGAACACAGCAGCACTGTAGTGCATGTGAAATGGGATGGCCGGGCTGTGCATTGTTCACAGGGGAGAGAATAAGTCTGTGAGTGGTGCTTGAGTTGACAGTTGGAGGTCCTGAATTCACACAGCCACCGCTCTCACCTTGTTTTTGTGTACGCACACTCCTCGTGCTCGCTCGTCCTTTTTCTCTCTGAAGCTTTCTCGTTTTCACATACACAGACCAACACACACACACACACACACACTGTGCCTCCGTTACCATGCCTGTGTAGGAGGCTCATAATGGAACATCTGCATGAATAGCACTTTTTTCAGGGTGAACAAGGGAGAAGAGAGGTACATAAAGGTAGTTGGACTAAATGGGAGCTCCGAATTTATCATTTTAATATCTGCTAACTTAGTTCTAATGCTAAGCTCCCGGTGCAGATACACAGCTTGTGGCAAGGATGAGAGTAAATCACACAATCACAGACAACGAAACAGCCTCTTCCTCCTCCGCTGCCACCTCCTCCTCCTCCTCCTCCTCCTCCACTGAGAGAAAAAAGTTTGAATGTAGAGCGGAGCCTCAACTTCTTTTAAATAATTCAAGAACTGGCCAAAAAAAAAAGAAGAGGATTCAGAGATAAAAACACCTGGTAACATCATCTCTCCAAAGTCTCCTGCAGGAGCCGTTGATCAGGCGCCAGTGATTCCCTGGAGAGTGGAGCGGAGGAGGCTTTACTACAACGACCAGGCGAGCATCCGATTATATTGGATCTATTCAAAAGATCTGGGTCTTCAGAGGATATTCATATGAACTCAAACTCACTTCCAACCAGTTCACAATATTCTGTTCGTCTCGATTCAACACTTCTCCGGCTGCATGTACCGACTCTCAGCTTCTCGTGAGTATTTCTTCTTTACGTGTTCAGCGGGATTTCATTCAGCAGAATCCTCTTCCCCATTGAGCTTAAAAGTGATGCCGTGATTTTGTCTGCCAATAAAGTTAGAAGCAATGTTTGTCAGAGGACCTTACTGAAGTTTTGTGTACGGCTCAACCTCCAAATTGGATTTCATTATAATTTCAATTTGAATAATTTCATCCGTCTGATTGTGTCCGTCTCTTTTTGATTAACTTATGACATATTCCGAGATCACAGGTGAGGCCGAGCTTCAGCAGAACAGGCAGTAAAGAGCTCCAAACTGCAAACAGCAAAAACCTAGCATTACCAAAATGACCCTGGTACAATAGCAGGGTCATTGTGTGCAGCAAACCAAACTGTGTCCATTTGCCTCTCTGAAAATCAACAGTGTTTATATTAAGTCCTTACCCATCAGAGTTCATTTGATCAGCTGCCTCGGAGCCATATCTGCTCTACGAGTGGACAAACAGCCCACTCCACTGCAAATAATTGCCAACAGGGTGACACTGGAAAATTGGTTGCGTTTTGTGAGTACTGGGACAAAACCCTCCCACAGCCGGCCCATGAATGTTGCTTCACCGACTGTGATCAGTCTCAGCTCAGTGGGCATTTGGATGATTTAGTGGAAAAACCATGAACAGATCAGGTGACAAATGCTCAGTAGAAACGATGTAGAGCCCATCTCTCCGCACACCAACCAACAGTCAGCTGCACCAGATATCATACTCTCACATATCAGTCCTCAAAAAATGCCAGATTTTTTAAATCAAGATCCTTGAATTATTATTATTATTATAATAATGTTGAAAAATGTCTTGTTTCGCAATGTTAAATAAAGTGAGAAAAGATTATTGGATCTGCACCAACATTGAATTGCTTCTTCCCTGACCCATACTGCATCCTTCCACCAAGTTTTGTGGAAATTGCTTTTGTTGTTTTTTGTCATCTTGCCAACAAACAAACATACCCTCATTGCAGGGAGGTTATAATTCCACAACAACACTAATAAAATAGAATAACAACTGTCCTACCAACAACTCCTTCAACTTAAACAACCATGTAGATTGTTTGACCTTCAACATCATGGTAACACCGTAATTAAATGTTAAACAGAAATAAACAGCGGTCTGCATGAAAGTCCGCCCAAAACATTCTAACACTGACTTTGAAGCTCTATATACCACGTCACCATCATAATTGCTACAGTCATTAGAGGTCGCCTGTAGGTACCGGGACAAGCTGCTTGTAAAGATGACCTGTGGGCTCATAGTTATACAGGACAGTCTCTGGTCTGGTTCAGCTGTTTGAGAGCCACAGACCTCTGAGAGTAGGAATTCATCACCACATCCTCCAATCTATTCTCCACTTACACCTTTTGCACATGGCACTGGTTTAACTACAAGCACCAATACAGCAGGTTCACTTGGAGACTCACATACAGTCCATTAACTCACAATCAACCACGTTGAGCTCAATTGTGCGATTAAAGTAGGACTCTGGGGTTTTAGACTGGACCAAGTCTTTGTGAATTACCATCCCAAAGGACCAATTACCACAAATCAGTTTCTAAATAACTTTGAGGAAAGAATGGACCCTGAGATGGCTCAGTTTTGTGTAGTTACAGACCTACAACACCTGATTCAGATATTTCACTCACCACAATTTGCTTGGCTCAGTTCTCAGCGGCTTTTATTTCCAGACAAACATCTCATCGTTAAGTTTTGACATTTATTTAAGACATTTAAAGACGACCTGGCAACAACAATCTATAGCAGCTTTAAATGAGATGAGAACATCTTCAATCTAATTGAGGAAAGAGTCAGTGAATCGCTGCTAATCCCGATCTATCGATCATTACACAATACCGGCTCACACAGCATGTTCCTGCCTCATCATACCACTGCAGGTTGCTCACAGTCAGTGAGGGAAGGATGAAGGCCGAAGTCGACCCGTACGATTCAACCTATTCGACCACTAACCCTGAGGAGAATGGCCTCACTGCATCGGCACCACTTTTAAGTGGAATCACAATTTTTCCCCATCTCCTACAATATGCATTTATATGCTAATTGGCCTTGTTTAGAAGTGATGTATTTCTGGCTCAGCTGTATGAGTTCGCCAGTCAGTCGCTGATTTTGTGGCACTGTGCTGTTGGGCAGAGAATCCATCAGGTTTATTATGAGGTTTTCATTATTCATAATGAGTTGCCAATGTCAACGCTTGTTAACCAATTAACGTAATTCTACGATCAGCTCGTAATGGGAGCTTCTAATGTGATCAATTGGAAAGAGGTGTCATGGTGTTGTTTCCAAATACATCATTTTATGCTTAGAGCTTCCATGTTTTTTTTTCCACATTTCGACTTCAAAACACATGTAAACGCTTAAGTCAGAACAACAAGTTAATATTTTGATATCATTTGCTTGCTTTACTAAGAGACTACAGCCATGCTAGCACTTCTGCAGTGTTGTCTTTAGGCAAAGCGCTAATTCAAGCGAAATACTAATGTCTAACTAACCTGTTGAATGCTGATATGAAGTTGTTGACACAGGTGTGAAGTGATGAAGAGGGGATAGCATATGAAAATGTTTTAGCTTTAATGTCAAATTACATCTGATGCCCAGAACAAAGATAAAACCTTAAATAGAAATGTGCCTTTCCGACATTTGGCATACAGTAAATTGATAAATGCACATTAGGTTCCAGTCTTGTTGTACATTTTGACAGTATTTACAACAAAAGTTTTCTTTTCTTCCACTTGGCTCTTTTCCTCCCTTCCTTGACAGCCTCTTCTTTCTCAAATTCACATCACTCCTCACTACTTTCCCTGCTCTTTCAAATTCCTCCCACTTCTGTCTTCTCTCAGCTTCTTATCCTCGTCTTGTTTTCCCCCCCATCCCTCCATAACACCCTCCAATCCCTCCGTGCCGTCTTCGCTCTTCTTCTTTTCTCTCTGCGTTTCCCGCACTAGTTGTTCAGTTGTTAGAAGTGGCAGCAGGTCACATCAGCCCTGAGCTGAGCTGTGCAGCTCCAGGCTCGACCATGCCCAGCCAACTGTTCTGCTCTGTTTGGCACATGCACCTGACTGGGCTGAGGTTTTTACATCAATCCCACCTTCAGCTCCGTGCCGTCCTCGTCGTGCTTCTCCTCCTCAGTCCCAAAACAATCAAACTCGACACCAGTCACTGAGTCCATTCCCAACTGTCATTAGCCTAATTGTCACAGAGCCTGACTCCTCTCTTACTGCCAATTATGGGACAGGTCCTCCTGAAAGCCAAATACTTGGGCTCATGTAAATTGAGCCCACTGTTCCCACTGCGTCTGGCTCAGGGCAATGCTGTGCCCATATATCCCTGTTATCCAAATATAACAGCCCCACATGTCTTCTTCCATTAGCAGATAATTATCACACAGATTTAATACAAGCACCTGTAAATCTTAAAATGTACAGGTTTGTTTTACACATAAACCAAGCTCTGAGCCCATTGGCTATCATATGAGGACAAACTAGCCTCTGGGTGCAACAGCCAGTATTTTAGGGCTTTTGATGCTTACAAAATGTCATGTGAAATTTGGCTCCACTCATTTTTTGTTCCTCAGAAACGTATAATTTGTTTTATTTTTAGCCCACACCATGTGCTTATGTGTCAGACGTATCATCCCAGTTAAACGTCTGCACAGTGCAGTTGTCAACATATTTCAACAAAACAACTTGTCACAATGTTCATAACTATTATTACCTCAGCAACGGAGGTTATGTTTTCACCCTTGTCCATTAGATTTGTTGCAAGATGACACAAAAACAACTACACAGTTTTCCACGAAACTTTGGAAAGATGTGGTATGAGTCAGGGATGAACCCATTTAATGTTGGTGGGGATCCAGATCAGAATCCAGGATTTTATTTTAAAGTTTATTTATTGCAAGATAGGATGTTTTTAATGTTTTCTTTTTTTCTCATGGAATAATTCTTGGATCGTGATTTTTATAAAAATCAGGCCCATTTAGGGAACTGATATCTACGAGTATGTGGAATTTGGTGCAGCATGATTGAATTTCAGAGGACTGTTGGGCCTTGCTGGGGGTATGCTCTCTAGTGTTCTTCATGGTTCATGGTATGAATGCATTATTAAGCACTTTAGTAACATTCTACCATCCATTACATATCGCTTCATTTATGTGAGAATATCTGCTATTCAGTAATGTGGACCCATCATTCACTCCATCAACACATTTAACATTATGAGAATCATTTTATGTTTCCATAAATAATTGCCATAATTACAGCATAACCAGTGACACTGCTCTTGTGTACAATATAAATCATTG
The DNA here is from genome assembly GCA_026259375.1 of Verasper variegatus. Classification (NCBI taxonomy): domain Eukaryota; kingdom Metazoa; phylum Chordata; class Actinopteri; order Pleuronectiformes; family Pleuronectidae; genus Verasper; species Verasper variegatus. The sequence goes on from CM048057.1 coordinate 12,325,616, forward strand.
CATTAGAGGACATGAAATTACTGTATTTGTCTTTTGCTGTATGGGGTTGTCCGTCTCTCTAACTTTGATGTCAGAGTCACCAAGGGCAGCAGAGGAGACGGTGGGAGGGCGGCCCCTGTCAGGTGGATGGATGGCAACGATAGCTGCCTGTGTCTGAGAGCTTTTTTGCACTTTGATCCACGGCAGATGACTGATTGATCAACAGACAGACAGATGTTATCATCAACGGAATATACAGGTGACAAATGACAGGCTGGGATACAGGGATTTTGATGCAGGTGGACGGTTGAGATGAAGCAGGTTTAAAAGCAGGGAAGGAGAGCTGCAAGTGAAACTGGGAGGAAGTGATGCGAGAAGAAAAGTGGGAGAAGTTTCAAGGAGAGTGGGGGGGGACAGACAAGCGGGTTAGTGAGCAGGTGGTGGATGAATGGCTGAACACATGGAGGGATGCATGTACACATACGCAGACTGATTACTAGAAATAGAGATTTAAGTCAGAAAAAACAAAAAGGGGAGGGAAGGAGGGTGGGGGGAGGCTTCTCGCTGTGACTGTGAGGGTGGCAGTGTACATATCCAGGATATTTGGGCTTCAAATATTGCAGTGGAGACATGTCATTTATCTTGATATACAGTATATTTTACAAACTGACAGCGCAGTTACACTGAAAAGAAACTGAAACATGTTTTCCCCTAAACTGGCGTCTTCTGAAGCATAAAGTGCAAGTGGGCATCACAAAATGCAACAAGTCATGCTGGACACACTTATACAAGGTATACACACACACACACACACACACACACACACTAGTTTAGTTGCTATGGAAACAGGACCCTTAAAAAGGGACAAAGAGTTTTGATTGATGTCAGAAAATGTATTCTGAGAGGTTGTGACTCGCAGGTAAAAACGCTGCACAAGAAAAGAAAAATCTAAGCACTTTTTTTGATGCCAACCCCAAGTCATGAATACGTTTGATTCATCGGTAAGGTAGGGTGTTTGCTTTGTGACATCTAACAGCATGTATTAGCTCCTGCAGCTTTACCACTCCACTAAAGATGGCTTGGTATGCAGCACGGTGGCTTGGCCCACTTCGTTTGTTCAGGCAGCATATAACACATTTGACTCGACAAAAGACATTAAAATAGATGTCTAATCCTTGACTAATTCTACCCAAATCCTTTTGTTCGTGTCCTGTCACGTCATAAGCATAGAAAGAGGTGCACACACACGCACACACACAAACACACCAAGGAGAGAGCAGTATCTTATTCCAGGCTTTCAGACAGACCATTATTTAGAGAGCCCCCACCACCATCAAAACCACCCACCCACCCACACACACATACACTCCAATCATCCCCCTCCAACACTGCTGCCCACCATCCTACCCACACCACACACACACAAATTTCACTGTTGGCAGATTGGGAAATCCTCCAAAATACCATTTAGGCATGAATCTCTTCACTGAAACCCAGACTAATGCAATTCTTCTGTCAGTTAGCAGCTTTTTGAGGAGCGGTGATCCAAAAAACCTCTTCAATGATTGGTGAAAATCACACACACACACAGTCACACACACACACACACACACACACACACACAGTCACACACACACACAGATCCGTAGTTCCTCTAAAGCCACCCGTCACACTCCGGTATTTGACACTTGCCAGAGCAGCCTCTTGGTGTTGTGCCAGCCGGGATCCCTCTCGCTCTGGCGGGCAAACAAATCAGCGAAGAAGACTTGACCCCCCCGTTTAAAGAAAGGGCATCTCCGGGAAATTGGAATTGGAGACTCGATTAGAGGCTCCACCAGCATTGTCAATGGAATGCGTGTCACCGATATGCTGCTTCGACCCACATGTGGTTCGGGCCAGTGATTATTACACACCACTGATGTTCATCAGCAGCAAGCACAGCCAAGGGCGTGTGGATTCATTTTACCCATGGTTGAATGGATTTACAGTATGTGCAAGCCAATTGGTCTTCCGTATTCAAGGTGTTAATTACTTATTAGGCAGCATAAAAAAGGTGTCCATTGATGTCTCAGCACAGAAATAACAGCTTAACACTGTGGTTCTGGAAGTAGAGTCCAAATTATTCTCTGAGTGAAGATTTAGTTTATCAGTCATAATATGTAACCATCCGGTGCAGAATTACCTCAAGCTGAGATTGTGAAACAAACTAAATGATCCTGTAGAGGCTACAGGTCTGTATGACATCAACAGAAAAACACATTTTATTCACAATATCAAAGACAAAGTACAACATTACCCACAATCCTCCATAGTATTAGCAAGGTCTGCAATTGATGGAGCTCGCTGACACCATGGTAATGTCTACCACAACCACGGATATCACATCGGCGATGATCGAATGGATCAGCGTTACTACACTAGGTTAAATTCAACAAGCAACACGCTGGAAGCCACTGGAAAGGGATCATTCATAAGGGTTTGACTGATTTGATTTGTAGTTCCTTTCAGTCGTGAAACAATATTTTTTGCACTGAATCGAAAGTTTATAGTATTCCACAATTCATCTTGTAGCAGGTCGGCCTGGTGCCAGGCTTTTAACGATGTTTTATAAGGGTTTTCTGAAAGGTGAACGGACGAGATGAATGGGAAATTTACTTCCAAAACAAGAGCCATTCTGAGAGTAGACGGTCACTGGCTCTCGCAGACTTATCCTTGACACCACGATCCTCATCTGTTTACTAGAAAATCCACGATTAAGCTTGTTCTTTTAACTCTCTGTAATGGTTCTGTCAATATCCTGTTAACAGCATCTTGACATACAGCCTGTTCACATTACCCTGTCCCTTTTTGCCCCCGTGTCTCCCGCCCCCCCCCCCCCCCAGCCATGATGCCCTTTTTTGTCAATCCGCTGTCTATTTTATGTACTTTATCATCTATCCTCTCGCTCTCCTGGGCCATTTCAGAGTACATAAATGCCAGGCAGGGAGTAAAGGAGCAGGGGTGCCTTTAAACCCAAACAGACAGATAGATTTGGGCTGCTTATTGAATCCATTTGTCTTTGGATTGGCACTAATGAAAGAGCTATTAGGCCGAGAACACATTAGGCCCTGCATGTGTGTGTGTGTGTGTCTACCATTGTGTGTGACAGAAAGCAAGCGACAGTGTGAGCAATGATGGGTTACCTTTCCATCGCCCACAAAAGGCCAATAGTCTTTGAGGGAGAATATTAGTCTGTTCTACTGTTGTGTTTCCTTTAGCAGTCCTCCGGGTGCCACATGTGTATTTCTTTATGCACTCGCCGTGACACATCTTCGCAGATGGTCAGAGGATCTGATGAGGGGCCAGGTCCGTTTGTGGAGCTGCACTAATAACAGTATTTAGATATTGTAGTATAAGCCAATAAAAGGAGACTGATGAGTCCAGATGCTTTCCTTTCAGATGGGCCTCACTGTTCTGCTGCTTCATTCTCCCGTTGACATTTAACCACAGATGAACTGAGCTTCCATCCCAACAAAAAATAGACTCTTCTATTAGCCGACACTGCAACTCTTCCTCCCCCCCCCCCCCACCAAAGCAGCTAATTTAATAAACAAACCATTTGTTTCTGTCCTAATCGGTATCTACCTCCCTGATGAGACACAGTACGACTTCGCCTCCTGATGCTCTGGGGTCTTCTTTTTCCACATAACCTTGTTCACCTTAGGTTCAGGCTCGATAATAATGCTTAGCACGTTGGAGTTAGGAATGAAAAGACTGCCTGCTCAAGGGAAACCCATCATCTACCGATTGCAAAGTAACATGCCATTATCTAAAAACACCTCGCTCTCACAGGTACGGTTTGGTTTAACTTGGGCAACTCAAGGTTTAGAGTGAGGCTTGGGCCCAGAGGGAAAAGGCTGGGAAAAGTTTTTTCCTTTAAATGGAATTGTTCAGGATTTTAGGAAATGCAATTAATTAGTTTCTTGCCAGGAGTTAGTCAGTAGCTGCATTAATCAATCCTCGGGGTGATTCAGCTCCTCCTCCAGAGGAAGACCTCAGCAGAAAATCTCAGGGTATAGCTACTTGCCACTCCAACATAACCAGTCCGCTGTTTGTTGCTGGATGTTAGTTAATCTCTCTATAAACAGATTCTACATGTAAGTCTTCTGGTTTTCATGTGAGGTTTGACCAATCACGTTTGCGCAGGCTCTGGTTGTCTGCACGTAAAACAGTCTGTGGAGAACAGAATGCATTGGCTATTGGTTTTTATAGCTTTCATATGCAGATAGCTGTTAATACAGATTAGCCAAAATGTCATCTGCACCTTAAACACCTACAGAAAGTTTTACTGTTTGTGTTTTGTTGTAGTGAAACTCATCTGATAAAAGACTGACTGCGTGTAAACACTGTACAGGGAACGGAAGATAGAGTCTTGGCCCCGGATATCCACTGTCAACACCCAAATATTGGCTGTTTCCCACAGAGGCTAATTCGTCATCAGAGAATAGCTGATGCTCTCCAAGATTGATTTATCACAGCTTTGCTACTTGAGCCATTCTCTTTATGATGTGCCCAAATTTCACTGCCCTAAAGCCGCGTCACCTCCTTTCACACGAGAACACAAGCTTTCCGTCGCTCAGAGGGATAAGGGGGGGGGGGGGGGGGGGGACACCTCTTCCCCCTCATTCATTACATTGATCTGACACCACTTCCTGCAATGTTTACAATGCAAATAATTGACATTAGATCTAGTAATACACGTAATTTATTTCAGTTATACCTTGTCCCACACAAAAGAAATCGGTGGGATGTCATTTTCTGTGCCTTTTACATACAGAAAACAGATTGTCCAGAGACAGGAAAATCTCTGGAGCACCCAGGTGAGGGGTGGCGTGCCTGGGTAGAGCATGAAGGAGGCAGGACCTGACATATAAATCACACATGAGAGATCAGATGTTTTTGTTTGCAGCACATTGTCACCGCATCTCTGTTTATCCTGTGATATTTGTATTGTTTTGCATCTGTCACACATTAGAAATGTCATCAACACACCCACTTGTTTGCGGCAAATCTTCGGGACATTTTCTTGCTGGAATCTCCGATGGACTCACTCAGACACAGTTTATACTAAAGGGCTGGCAGAGGAGGCAAACACAGGAGAATGTCAACAGCAACCGACTCGGACATTTGAGTTCTCAAATACAACCCCTCTGGATAATTCCAGGAGATTATCCAGAGTTCAGTGAACGTCTGAGAGCAGTTTAAGTTTGATTCTTAACCAAATCTTACCTTGTTATATCATTATCCCAGAGATTATTTCACACATAAACCTGGTAACCCCCACCCCAATGAGCCATTCTCCTGAAGAGCTCTCAGAAAGGAACAGAGCCATAAGATCTGGCTCCCTTCAAAGAGTTGAAATTTCCATCACTGCCTGCTTCTACATCACACAGGTTACATACAATTTAAAATGAGGTTAGAATTCTCCGGGGTGATGAGCATTACTTGGACAGCCAGTCTGATAAGTGAGAATTTAACCAAACTAAAACAGAAACCAAAAGTTAGATTAAACGTTGCCACTGCTTTTGAAGGCAGCCCCCATACAGTGACTTTCCTCTGAGCCTTGTCAGAATTAATGTCAAAAAACAAATTCTGTAATTTACTTGCCTGTGATTAAGGAACCATAGAAAATTAAGCCTTAATGGGATTTTTGGGAGAGGAAAAAGAAAAAACTTTCCAACTTTGTTGCCCCTTTAGCAGAGAAACACCCTCAGTGAGAACACAAGAGCACATTTGATGAGCTCTATTGTCGAGGCGCTACACGATATCGCTGTGTCTCGTGCCGCTCCCTTCGGCCGTCTCTCTTAACCCATCTATTACCGCGTGTAACATCATGGATCGGCCGCTCTCTCTCTCCTCCCTCCCCGCACTCCCCCTTTTCTCCCAAAAAATGCCTCATCAAGGTCTGAGTCAATGTGAGCCTGTGAGAAATTAAATTCCCCTAATTAGGCCAGCAGATTTGCCTGCTTTATCCTCCTGCCTCCCAAACCTCCCCTCGTCGAGACAAATCTCTAATTAATCGCCACATGCTGCTGTTGACGATACTTCAGAGGTCGGGCCTCCATGAATGGTGCTGGGATTCGCACGCTGCTTCTCTCTAGAAATAGGATTCTAAAAACAGGCTATTATAATCAGTGCTCTCCTGGTGTGTGTGTGTGTGTGTGTGTGTGTGTGTGTGTAAATGTGTATGTATGTATGTGTGTGTGTGTGTGTGTGTGTGTGTGTGTGTGTGTAAATGTGTATGTATGTATGTATGTGTGTGTGTGTGTGTGTGTGTGTGTGTGTGTGTGTGTGTTACCTCTCAGGGGTTATTCAGTGTTTACATCAAAAGGGAAACCGCTCCAGGCTGTAATTGAGGATGATGTACTTCTGTGAATTTAAGTACGTCTCGCACACATACTGTGATCTGTGCTCTCCTGTCTGTGTACAGTGATGCCAATGTGTGTGGCAGACCGTGTGTGTGTGTGTGTGTGAAAACACTGTATATGGACAAGCAGACATAATGAGAACAAGGGGGCAAAGATTCAGGATTTCTGCAGATTTCTTCAGCTAATTAAGGATCAAAGTTGCAGTAGCAGCCGACTTCAGAAGTTGTGATGGCTAACAACTGTACGCCGTCTGCGTCTCACACTCCTCGTCCAAATGTGCACAAATGAAAGAATTTCCACAAAACACATCTGAGCTCATGAGCTGTAATTTCTGTACTCGTGCTTTTCTAGATAAGCCTCTTTTTCTTTTTCTTTTAAGTTCCCTCGAGTTCTGTCCTTGAACAGTTTTGGTCCATTTCAGGTGAACTCTGACTGAACTCTCGATGCCAGACACAGAGTGAGCTGCTGGTCACGGTGCAGACTGGTGAAATGCATCAGTCGCACTGCATCAGCAGGTTTGTGCTCGTTTGAGACAGTAACTTAGTTAGCCTTTGTACTTCAAATACTTCCCTTCTATTTGGTATGAATGAAATATACAAGGAGTCTGAACCTGTCATTAACGGACTAAAAATAAAACCTAACTTGAATGTAAAACTAATTTTGGCATATTGTATCACAGCAGCTGATAAGATTATGGAATATTTCCGTAACCAAGACAGCTGCTTCAGGCTCCATATGCAGGCTGCGGTCCAGTATCTGTCGTACAGTATGAACACTAAATCATGAGCTGTGGTTTTCCATCCCAGATGATTTACTCTTACTCGTCCAGTGCAAAACATTTCTAAAATCACTGTATATGCTTCAGGGCAGACGTTACAGAGGAATAGTAACTGAATTATTTGCTTTTGGGTCTTTTTCGGTTGATGATAAGACAATAAACATGAAAACCCCCAAACAGAGAGGGTGAATCCTCAGAAGCAATGTATCTGTTGTTTTTATTACGAAACATGTGCCTTAGTTTTATGATTTATGGATTTATTTACATGCCTTGAATACAGTAGCAGTGAATACACCTAGCTCCTCTGTGTAGTAAATGTCTACGTTAGGTAACCATGTGCATATAGTAGGTGTAATGCATATAATTCACACAGTCCCCAGATAATATCCACAACCCACACACACACACACACACACAATCACCTGCTGTTTACCCCAGTGCTGCTCCCATGCTACTGAACCTCAGTTAGAGAATGAAAGAGAGAATTCATCTCAGATTCTCAGCTGGTCTAAAGCAATCAGTATGAAGGGATCCCTCTCCCTCCCGGCTTTACATCTTCAATCTGTCTCTATCCTCTTTAGATAAACAGCTTCCCAGGGTCCCCAGCTGCAGTCGCACTGTAGCTTCGCTGTAATGAGTTGAGGGTGGCTCGCACAGACGAGGAGGGAGAGACTCCATTGCTGCTGCTGCTGTGTGGGTCGAGCACTGCGTAGGTGTAGCTGCTCGCCGGGCTACGTGAGGAGTGGAGTGTGCGTACTGTGTGTGTGTTTCTGTACCTGTCTCTGCTGTGTGCGTGAAATGTCGGTGTAGAGTAAGTGAAAGTGTGTCATTTCCCACTCCTGCTTATTTATATGAATCAGGTGCCTAACTTCTATAAAGGCACTGTGGACTTTAACCTGCACACACGCACGCTCACGTGCACACACATACATGCACACACACGCACCAGCAGCAGCAGCGCGATGACATCTTTCAGATGTTAATGTGGGGAGGTTGGGGACACACACACAGATTTAGGTCCCCACAACATAAGTAATACCTGTACCACACACACATAGATGAACTGTAGGATTAGCTGCAGGAATGATTGAGACGTCCCTTTGGGAAAGATCCATATTTGTACATGTAATGTATTTTATGTGTGTGTGTGTTGCTGTGCTTCTCAAACACAGTATATCCTGTCTCCCCCTCCATGTCCCATGTAGAAGACTGTACCGCCATGTGTATTTCATAATAAGCAGATGAGTGTAGACGCCCCACGGCTGAGTCTCCATACATATTGACCATAAACATGACTTTTATTCACAGGATAACGCTGTGGGAGTTTGTAATTTGCTTAAATCTATAATCTGTTCTCATTTTGTCTTAATATCTTCAAAGAGGGTGAAATTTAATGAACATCAGTGTTTCCATGGCAATGTGCAAAGGAATAAAAAAAAGGCCTGGTTGCCATGGGGTTTGAAGTGTATATTGAGTTAAAAGCTCCCTAAATACACTGTCAACACACTCAGTGGTCTCCCAGGACATATCAGGCAGAATCTGTCTGCTCAACAAAACTGACAATTCTTAAACCTTTATTTAATAAGACAGAATAACAAATTGCTTCACAGAAGGATGGTCAGAAAGATTTAGCTTAAATTGCCCAGCAAAATACTAGGATAACTTTTTTGGGGAAATGTGCTAATTTAGAGGGTATTCCTTATCTTTTCATGCGAGACTGTCTAAATTGAAATTTCTCCCATTTTCCTGACAAAGAGCAGTGTTATTTTAGCCATCACATAAAACCAGAAGAAGGTCAGGATCATTTTAAATCAAAACTAATTGATATTTGGTGGTATGACTGGGTTCTGAGACATCTCTTCAGCATGCATATATAGAAAACCTGAGGTAGGGAGAGTAAGTGATAACAGTCTGTATTTATATGAGGCTTTTCTGGGATTGAACAGCAGACTTTCTCGTTAGATGATGAGCCGCTCTACCCCCTGAGCCACAGCCGCCCCCAGACACACCTTCCTACCTTTCTATGAGCCTTCATGGAAAGTGAGGGAGGAAGAGCAGCAGCTAAAAGACCCCGTGACAGAACAGAGTAGGTATGTATGACGTCACATGACATTTATTAACATTTCAACTGAACTATGTGCACAGCTTGTATAAAAGTATTGTCTCTCAAACTTCCTGCAGAAGTATCTTACACAGAGATGATGAATCATCATCAGTCATTTGCTCAATTACCCATTACTGGCTCTCACCACAGAGGAATAAAAGACTTGTAGGAATTGGTTTCCACACTGGTCAAGATGCTCAATGCTCAAAACTCCAGAACAAGTGGCTCTCCCCTTTCGCTGGGCAAGCTCCAGTCTTCATCAACAGAACACGGCCACATCCGTAAAAATGACAGAAGAGAACAATTTTGGAAGCTGCAGGAAGTCAAGCCTGCAGAGACAATAACCGTCTGCTGCTACAAGAGTGCATAAATTAAAAATCTGATCCTTCAGCGCTGTCAAATATAAGAGCCACTGGCATAGAGGTCCGCTGCAGACAGATGACATACTGGATTGTAGCTGAGCTTGACTACCTGAGCAGCCTGAAGTAATGCTATGCTCAATTTTATGAAACACACACATTTCAAAACACTGAATGCTGCTGCAAACATATTTTATGTGTTTTAAAATCATTAACTATTTGGCTGTTCACAGTAAAAAGAAAAACGTCACTCCAAAGCAAAGGATGAGGTCAAACCATTCATCTTTGTTTTGACACCCTGACCACTGATATTTGTTTCTTGCCTTCCAGCATCGCTGCTGGTCACTACTTTCCCGGCAATATAAAATTAATTTCTGCCCAGGTAGACTTGCTGTAAGTTTGCCCCACAGCACTTTCCCCCACTGTGGTTTCAGAGCAAACACTCACTGAGACTTCCTCAAGTCTGGGTCACTTCCCTAATCCTTTTTGTTTTCAGGTGACAAATCCACTTTTCTTGTGGGTTGAAGCTGCTCAACACACTGAAGAGAAAGTGAGTCCCACACACACAGCAGCCAAAAATATTGATGACAGAAACATCTGTTATTGTAGAGCGCTATGACAACAAGCCACTGAAAGCTAGAGAAATCTGCATAGATGTGTGGTGATTCTCAGCATAGTGACCATTTAACATAATTTAACTTAATTGTTGATATAATTGCCCTAAAGGTCTGTAGCCTGTAGCACAATGTTATTATTCTGTGACTGATCCTGGTTCAGATCATGGTACAGAATCGGCACATATATGCTAGACCCTCTTATTTTGTTTGTCAGAATCATTTACAGAGGGACAAATTATTTCGATGTGACTATAATCAATATGTCTACATTCATAATCAATCACACAACTACTCATACATAAAAAGGGTTTAGCTTCATTTTTGGACATGCATCTCCAGCTTAAAGGTGGTCTGTGTGTTCTGTTAAAACCTATGCTCCAAATTGCACTGTATTAATGCTCCTAGAACAATACTCAGGCCTTTTCCACATTTTCCACATTGGGAAAATGCAAAATTTGCAATATCCAATAAGAATATGCCATTTACATGACCCATCTCCAATTCCAAATATTGCCACATTTGTAATAATGGCTTAGTCTGCCATGTAAATGTACTGAATGTTCCAGATCAACCCAACTTTAACCAGAGCAAAGGTTTAATCAGCCAGGGAAAAAAAAATCATAACACACGTGGATGTGAGTGAGACCTTAATGAAACTTCAATCAATTGGGCTCAGTCAGGTATATCAGGTCAGGTCTGGGTCAGTACGCCCTCTCAATCAGCCGCCACTCTTTCCCCACTTTATAACCACCAGCTTGTTATGAGACCAGACTTATAATAGGAAAACCAGGGCAATGAAGGACTTTGACTGAAGAATGAACCAAAAAAAACTGCACCGACATTACCATGCTCAAAACTCTAATCAAAACTCGCCTTTTCAGAATTGCTTTTAATGTGACTGTTTGATATGTGCTCTATGTTTATATTGTGCTACTTTTTATGCTAACCTTGTAATGTTCTAAAGGGTCTGAGGATCATGAAAAGCGCTCTATAAATAAAAAAAAGTATTATTTTTATTATTATTATTAGTATAGATTTTCCTCTGTGGTGGAGAGGAGGTAAGTGGGTAGATTCTAAAGTCACACAGATGATGATGATGATGGAAAAGCAACAGTGGTGAATTATCATTAATTTATACTGAACTGAAGCAACTAAAGACTAAAGAAGAAAGGTATAGAGCGAGGAACTGAGGTGACCAGGGAGCAGATGAGGTCTGGAAACCAGGAGATGTTATACATTGATGATTGATAGGGTGACTTCACCGGGGAGAGTCATCCGAGTTAATTTACACATTATATTCTTTTATACACAAGTAAAGCTTTGCCTCTGAGACACTGGACCATCCTTTATTTTTTTAAAAAGAGTAATTTCTTCACCCCAAGACCTTGCAGAGATTTTGGTGCTGCATGATTTATAATAATCCTCCTCGTCTCTTTTACATCTTTTTTTACTTACTCTTACTTTACCTACATTTGGCAGACGTCCAAAAGCGACTTGCAGCAAGAGCATCTCAACGAAAAAAGGACAGCTTTTTATGACCATATATCTTTAAGCCAAACTTTTTATATGAGTTTGCTTTGACCTCAGAAGAGTCATCTTGGGAACTGAGCCCCAAAATAATCCTGCAATAAAACGATTGGCTGTTGCTCTGAGCATCATGGGACTATGCAACTATAGTTTCCGTCTTTGCCCGGAGGCCTGTACACTGAGGCAGGATTTGGGTTTAATCCTGAAACCTTAACCCTTAACCAGGTTATACCCTGGCTTGAAATTAGACATAATACTATTTATGACAACTATCAAAGGCAAAGTCAATGCAGAAAGACACGGTTTATAGGAGCAATGCTGTCAGGCCTTAGCTACACTACTGTGGATATTTCTTTGTACTGATATTTTCCACACCTCCGCCCACACAGTAGGATTGCTGTCTGCAGTATAGGTCATGCACCTAGCCTCCTCTATGTTGGTGGATGAGACCTGGTCCAAACCACATGCTATAGTTTGACCTTTCGTCAAATAGAGTTTCTGTCATTTTAAGAAGTTCTGTTAAAAGGCTCATTTTTATGATAAGTTTGGTTTCAGTTTGTAATTTGATGCTATAAAAACATGGTGAAATATCATGAGACTGACTTGTGATCTGTTCTGTATGTGTTTAACAGGGACTTTCTACAGCAGCTCCATCCCCTGGTTGCTCTTGCGTAGTATCTGGCTCCAAATTATGTTATTGGCACAAGATGGCAGCGTTTGTATCTGGTATATTTTGGCTTCATTTCTGGACAGTGGGAGGAGGTTGAGACACGTTGCCAATCTTTATATAGTCTATGATTTAAACATGTATTTTGCTTTTATTTGAAAAATTCCCCACTCATTGTTCAATACGTAAATGAACATGCCTGCCAGATCGACCTCAGACATTAACCACTTATCTCCTCTCCCCTCTGTTGTATCAGCAGGAACAGGCACACACAGCCACCACAGGATATATGAGTTGTTTCAGACTGGCTGTTCCTTTATCTTGTGTGTAATCCCCAGCACCATGTTGGCGCACAGCTGTCCTGCTCCAGCTGTGGGTGGAGCAGTGGCTGTCTTCCAGATCAGACAAAGAGGAGACAACCTCTGCCCTGGGCCACGTGTAATTACTCCCACAACATAAAGCACGAGTGAACAGAGGAGAGGAGGCTGCCAGACACTCATTGGAGGAAAGAAAAAAGACAAAACTCTCCCTCTCTCTGTTCTCTCAATTCATTTCTGTCTCTCTCAGTTGCACCGTCTGTCCCAGACAGTTTTAGTGTTTGCTTTGTCTTTTCCACACTCCATCTCTCCTTTAATCCCTCACAGCCTCACACACATAAATGATGAAACATAACAACACAAACTCCCTCCACTTTCCATGACTCAGATTGTTCACAGGAGTCTACGTGTATTAAAGACACAAACACAACAAGCCGATCGCCAACAACAACAACAACGTCCTGAAAGATTCATGTAGCACTATGATTCATGGAGACAGACTGTGAATGTATCGTACACCTGCCTCACTCGAGGATTTTCAAAACATGGGAGACCACGACAGATGCAAGGCACCCACTAGCCGATCCAGTCAGGGGCGTTGGTCTGATTGGCCCCTGAAGTGGCCCTGTCCTGTCAGGAGACTCATCTTGGCAGCACGGGGGCAAAGCTACATTTTTTAACCTTAAATGAATTTAGTTCCTTTTTTACACTGATTCATGCCTCACAGTAAAAGACGTGATAATATAATTAAAAACTTCACAGGCTCTGCCATTGATCACTTGTAAGGTGAAGGTTTAGACCTGGATACGGATATTAGACTATTCTTGACACCACACTTAACAAGCGCTTCGTGTGTTTCTGCTCACTTGCCCAATCGCTGCAGCCTTCATGCAAAACTAGTCTCTTTGATTTTGATCCAACATTTTTTATATTTACGACTCGAAATTGAGGAACATGTTCATAGCCATCCTCCAATCATCCCTGCGATCATCAGGTGGGCTGAATCGGACCCGAAATCCTTCTGATTATCCTCTAGCGCCCAGCAGGCATAACAGACTGGTAAAACATTGCTAAACAAACAGTTCCCGACAGAGCGTAAGTGCTTTCAATACACCAGTGTGTTTTTTAAAACTCACATTCAAGGTTATTGTTAAGAAGAGTCACAGTTGGTGCAGCTGGACTCTCGAAACAACATCGCAGTCTGTGGGAATAATTGGCTCAAAGGTCAATATAAATGACTCCGTAATGGTCTCACTAAGTACTGTGATGTCTAGCTTTCTGGTCTATAATCTATTTTTGAATAAAGCTATTTTTGAGCAGCTCCCAATCCCTCCGATTTCCATTCGCATTTTAGCAGCTTAACAAAGAGAAGATTGTTGTTACATGAGAAACGCCAGTGTGGGATTAAAAGTTTCATAAACCCCCAAATCTGTAGTCAAAGTTGCAAATTGAGCTTTTTCTTTAAATATACGAGCGCTCTGGAATATAAACCGTCAGTTGCCAAATTGTCAGCTGTGATGACACTGCGTTGAAATACTGGAAAAATAGAACGTGTGGATAACCTGTGAAAAAAAGGCAAAGTGCCTGGCTGACCTGAGATGGTGTGATGTTGCACTTCTCTCTTGCTACTGTTGTTGAGAAATAAAAGGTAATGAGCACAAGCAGCACAAGCAACACAATGGTACACACACACACACACACACACACACCTCATTAGTGCACATAAAAGTCTCACCCAGGCAGTCATGCATTGATAATTAAATTAAAAACGGCAACAAAGTGAGTGCAAAACACACACACACACACACCTTCCTCCAACACTTGCGGCATGTGAGGAAAGCCTTGTGTGGGTGGAGGAGGGGAGCTACAGTACAGCGAGTGTGATATCTAACAGCTTAGCATGGCGTCTTTCACGGCGCTAAATCACAAGGATTCCACTTATGACTCAGGAGTTCGGAAAGTTCTGCCATCATTGTTCCTCGGGAATGGAAGTCTGCCAGTCAATCACGTGATGCTGTCTGTGCATGAGCAGATCCTTTCTAATAACACTCCACATCCAGAGATAGTTTGCTAATAGACACTTGTGAAACATGCAGCAGATGTTGGCTGCTTTCAAACACTGATTCCTTCAATTATTTTGTCAGCTACAGACACTTGAATTCAGCAAGAAACAAAGAGCTTTGTTCTCTTCACCATTCCTACAATAATCCATTCTTATTTCTATCAATAATCTGATTATTTAACACACTTATTCGCCTGCAAATCTTTATATCCAAGATGACATCATTCACAGCACAAATTTAGCATTTTTACTATAAAAGATGTTTGTCTCGCACCAGAGATTTTATGCCTGGTCCAACTACTATACTTCATACAAATATTATGTTTTTCATGTTTTTGCAGATACGATAGAAAAATTTACATTTATAGTAGTTTTCCATTTTTTACTATATAAAACCCCCCACTGTTTCGCCATCATCCACGATTTGTTTCGATCATAGACTGTATTTAAACACATCACTTCCTCCCACTGTCCAGAAATGATGCCAAAATATTCTGGATAGGAACGTTGCCATTTTGTGCATTTCGTGCTGAGTCCGCTGTGCAGCAATCTTGGCGTGCTGCGGAATCAATGTCCTGCCTATACACTGTACATGCTTGACTAAACATGAGTCAGTCTCAGCTGCAAATCATGACGTTTCACCCTGTTTTTATGGCATCAAGTAACTAATTAAAACTTGTCTTGTGGGTAAAATGAACGCGAGAACAAAAATCAGTAAGAACTACCTAAACTGACAGAAACCTTCTGTGAGAAAAAAATATTTCACATGTACTTTGACTTTTAAGTCGATCCAATTTCCAATCCAGTAACATGGAGGAGGCAGGGTTTATGACCTATGCTGCAGCCTGCCACCAGGGGGCAATTTACATGCTTTGGCATCACTTTTGGTTTCATCTTTAGATACAGTCTATGGTTTTGATGGCTCGTTTCTGATTCTCATTCTACGACAAACTAAGTTGTACTTGCTGTTTGTTTACACTGTAAACGTTTCATTTTCATGCAACTATGAGCTCCATGATGCAGTTAATCTTTATCATCAAAAATGTCTGTGGCTTGTTTGACTTCTTGTGCAGTGATTTGCAGCTGGCTTCAAACAGAAGAATTTTCACACCTCAGCTACTAAAATGCGATCGAAATGAAATGCAAAAGAGAAAATCCATTTTTAATGTCACACATTCCTTACAAAACCTCCCAGACCCCATTTCCTCACCCTGAACATGTTGCTGAGCTTGAGTTATTCCGAATTCAAAAGTTCTCCCTGTCACTTTGAGTTGCCCACGTGAAAAACTCTCCTCGCTCAGCCTTGAGGAGCCACCTGGGGAGAAACAACTTGGGCGAGGTGTTGGCCGCTCAAACCGCGTCATTTTTCACAGATGAAGCCCGCCGTTTCCCCGTCCATTCATATGCAGCGCCCTGCAGGAGACACCATTACACATTCATGAGAAGCACCTGTTTGACAGTCAAATGTATTCCCCGCTGTCAATTGTGAATTGTGATGAGAACGCTTGAGATGGAATCAACCTTCATGTTTCCCACCAATGACGATATCATCCCTCATCCTCTCTGAGCGGCCCCCCTCCCTCTGCCTCGTCACATGAAGGACCCACTCATCCCCGCGGAGAACAAATGAGGCCGACCTTCGTTTGACAGACACAAGATGGATCCGCTGTGGCGTGTTTGGCTGCCGCTTTGAATTCTGTCACCTCTGTATGCTCCATTTCCGTTTCTGAAGAGCGGAGTAGGTGGGTAGTTTCTCTTTGTCCGGTCCCTCCATCTTTAGCCTCAATCTCTTGCCTCAATCTCTTGATCTCAATTTTCTCCCTTTCTTTCCGCCCACTCTCAACCTCTCTGCTCATTCCTCCCTCTTTGTCTCAATCGCTCCCCTCGTCCTCTTCACATCTTTTCTTTTCTCCTCTCGCTCCCCTTCTTTTCTTCTCCTCCCGTGCTTCACATTTGTCAATTTCCTACCCTGTCTGCTCCACTGTCTGTGCCCTTCCAACTTCTCTGTGCCCTCTTTTGCTTTTTGAGCGAGTGCTCTGGCAGAGCAGAGAAAAGATATAGCCTCAGTGGAAATGACAGGGGTCGCTGTGCAGGGTCAGCGATTTCTGTCTCTGAGCTAACAACTGAGAATGTCATGTTGTAGCCATAAAATATGAGCACTGGGCTGTAACTCACTTTCTTTTTAGTTCTGCGAAAGCCGTATTTCATCTAGTGCATCACGGTCATCAAAGACATTCTTCCTCCTCCACCACTACATCCAACCCTCAGTTCTAGTAAGGGTCGCCGGTTCTGGCCGTAAAAACACCACTTCCAATGATTAAGTGTCCAATTACGATCCCATTCTTCCCCTCTGCCTCCTCTTAGTCATTTCATGAAAGAGGGATTTCAAATCTCACTATCAGAATAGATCTCAGCCTCCGTTCAGTCTGGTTGTTCGGTGGTCAGGGCTGTCGTGTGCTGATGGGAGAGATTCAGCTTCGATGACGTTAGCAATGTTCCATCAGAGGAAAAACACGGTTCAGGGTCCAAGAAGTCCAGTGAACCTTAATGCTTCCAGCTCCCTGTGCAATTCAAGTAAAACTTTGTTTGGAAATGTGCATCACTAAATCATATACACTGACGTGATAAATGGCTGTAAGGAGAGTGTCTGCTTAACTTTCTCTTCATGCTTTACTAGGACAAAATCTAGTTTAAGGCCTTTGTTAATTCAGTTTGGTGCTTATATGTTTCTTATCTTCCATTGTACAAAACAAGTTATAAATATAGATTGTATATAAAGATGGACAACATGTCATCTCCCAAAAAATGAAGGCAAAGCATCTTGATCACCACCTAGTGGCTGGCTAAAGTATAGGTCATAAATCTCCTCCACTTCCGTGTTAGTGGCTGGGACAGGAACACAAATTTACACACCAGGGGTTCAGTGTCTCCATTTGTTGCAGTTTGCAGCTCAACGTAGACAAAACTTAAGATTATTACCTTTTTCATAAACACGATGAGTCGTGTCAGGTAGATCTGATTTGCTAAAGGTGGTTAAGACAACAATTCCCATGAGCCCACGCTGCTTCATGACATCATCGAAATAGGTCTTTTATTATTGTCTTGTTTGAGAGACTCCTTGTGGAAGTTACTTTTTGTACGTTTAAGTCAGCAGTCTATTTAATCATTGTTACGTTTTTCGTCTGAATTCCCTTCACCGCTGGCAGTCTTGTCATTTGCTCAGCGCAGCCACATCTCAGCCTCCCTCACCTCGCGCTCCCTCCCCTGCTGCGGTTTAAGCGGTGCTTGGAGGTGTTCAGATCAAGCTTCTGGGCTGATCAAAAGAGCGCCGCGGGCTATTGTGAAGTGCTGTGATAGCTGTGAGAGGCAGCCGGAGCACACTTCACGATCCGATTGTGAAAGGGGAGACAGCCTGCAGGTAAAGGAAACAAAGTCGAAAGAGAGGACAAGAACAAAGAGGAGCTGTGTGAAATGAAATCCAAGAAAGTGTTGAGCTGAGGACAACGCTGGAGCTTTCATGACGGAGAAACAATCCATCCAAGCAGTCAACCTTATCTCCAGGTTAACACATGCATATTTATCTCTCTGGTCTTATCGGGGCCCAAACATAGGGACAGTCAGCGTAACCGTTATCTAATTAAGTGGATGTTAACTGTGCTGCATGTTGCTTTAATGCTGGAGAAGTTTGTAAACAGCTTCGGGATAAAGCACACAGTTGATTTCCTTGATTTCCCATGTTCCCACAACTGATAACATATTAATTAACATAATCCATTACAGCTTCATTTAGGATTTCAGTCAGATAAGATACAAGAGAAATGTATCCTCGGTGCAGAGCCTGAGGTGATGAATTTTCATGATCCAACCCTCCCGCTCCCTGTAACCACAGGTCAGGTGAACTTTGTTTGACGTAACGGGAGCTGAATGTGGAATAAATTGAAAAAAAGTTGAAAAGAAAAACAAGAAAACTGCAACAATGGATTTTCCCGAAGCAGCGTTTTAAGATTCAGGGACAGAGGTCCAGAGGGCTGGTTCCTGCCTCACTGCTGAATAGGTAATAAACAGAAGCAGCCAGTGACAGTCTCGGTAAATACAATAAGTGCTTCAAGAGATGGAAAGCGATGGAGGGAGAGGGAGGGAAGGAGAGGAAAGCAGCGAGAAAAGGATAAACGTAGACAGATGATTGGGAGATGAAGACGAGATGGAAAAGATCAGCGTGATGAGGAAGAGAGCGAGAGGCCGGAGGAGAGCAAGACAAAGGGGGTGGACAGGGGCGGTGAGAGGAGAAGAAAGATGAAGGAAAGGAAATAAAACAGAGACTGAAAAATAAAAAGGAACAGATGGCAGAGGGGAAGGGAGGAAGGGACAAAGGGGATGTGGTGTGTGTGGTATGGTACAGAGCGAGGGATAAAGAAGGCTGAGGGAGAGAAGAATAAGCAGGATGGAGACAGAGATTTGAGAAGGCGTCGTGCGCTGAATGCAGAATTGAACCATCTGCAGGGAATACAGGGAACCTTCATTTCAACTTGTGCCAGCTGGAGAACGGGAGCCTGTGAATATGACAAAAGAATAAAGTTGCTCTCGCTCACATGTGGGGCTTGTTTACCGACAAATAATTTGCCACCTGAAAGAATTAAGAAAACAAACAGCCGGCGTGAAACACAGGCTGCTGCAGGAGAACACCAGAAACAAAGGGAAAATGTGACTTAAAGAGACTTATACTGCACAGATACAGGACTAAAGCACTTAATGACATTATAAAGCATGTTTGAGCCACTCTACAGCTCTAATTAACTGTACAACATGAGAATGTGTTTATGAATATAATCAAATATCACACTGTTATGATGAATATGTTTGTTTTACTTCCAGGAGAACACTTGAGCCATTTAGTTATTAACTGGTTAAAAAGTCAAGAAAATTGTGTCCGCACATTTTCCGCAGTCTCCTTTCACATACGAAGAACGCAGGAGAATCGGCCCATATCCCCAAACGCTCACGAAGTTCGGTGCATATTTGAATATACCTTCAATAAAATTCAGAGACACTTTAATCCTTAATTGAATCTACACATTGTCTCATTGTTTTATAGATCGATTTAGCAGAGAATGAAGATTACAGCTTCGTAAGACGAAATTAAATCGTAAAGCAACGCTATGCAACATCAAAAACTTTGAGCTGTAAAATAAAATGAAAACCTTAAAATAAAATCGTACTTACCTGCTGTATTCATTCACATGCGTCACTTTGCAAACTATAGCGTGAGAAGACAGTTCACATTCAATGTTGCTGTAGTACAAGCAAAAGGATTTATGTCTCAGAGTTTCCCAGAGGACTTCCTCCTACTAGTATTTACTTTTGGTTGTTCTCAGAGAACAAGTGTTTGTGATGATAACTGTTGAATCAACAGAATAAAAAAGAAAGATGTAGGACGACAGCAGATTTTGCCCTGATTGTCATGATTCTTACTGGTGACTGTGTTGAGAAATCTCTACAGTGGAGGGGATTCAAATCTTATCATAAAAAACAGTCATGATGGATCAAATATACCAGAATATCGCATGAATTCCCTGTTACTCCCTGTAAATAAAAGTTCCCGTAATTGCTGAGCATTCATCACTGTTCATATCCTGCATACCACAGACCACGGTACTTTTTAATCAGGAACCTGGGGTATTGGAAGGTTTCCTCTGTGAGCCTGTAAAATGCCCCAGTAATCAGGAACAGTCCAGATTAAAGTTACTGTAATGACTGACTCCAGCGTTTCAGAGAGACCCAGCTCAGCAGAGCTGATGGAGACTCCGGGGTCTCTGAGGAACATCTGCACCAGCTCTTCTTGCAAACAAAAATACAAAGTACATGCTAATCTCGGTTTCTATTAGGAGGCTCCTTCCTGAAGGGCCTGGTTGTGGAGAAGGAGCCCGAGACGTCAGCCCGTTCCTTATCATCATAATGAACCTGCAGTCCAGGCTGCTGTCATTGTGTGTTGCACAGATAGGAGTGCTGCTTATACAGTGACCTTGTTTAAACCGGGGTCCCTGTCTCCTTGATGCTCCTCACACAAAGGTAAGAGCTGGGTAATTACATGCAGTTGTGTAAAACGAGCAGAGAAGGACGTCCATATATTCAAAGAGAGGCAGGAGACAGAGAAGGAGGGGACAGGGATGAGGAGGTGGAACATGAATGCATATGGTTGGCAATGTCTCAAGGACAGTTTTGGTTTAGCAACCATTCCCTCTTTTGGAGCAACCTTCCATTTTGTTTACACGTCTCCTTATTCCCGTCGGTACTCTTGAGGCTCAGGAAGAAGAACTGGTCATCTCATGGTTTGGGTCCTTGGACTACACACTGCCCACAGCACACACTGTAGTAAATCATTTATTTAAATTTCTATTTGCAACCAGTTTGTTATATGAGTGGATGAATACGTGATGAAAAAAGAAGGATAACCACCTGTTATATGTAAAAAACAAAAAACAAAAAGAATGATTAATTTAAACTACTGTAGGCCTAACCTATAATAAATTATACATCCAAAACATTTCTTACAATGTGCCTCTGGTGACTCAATTTGTCTTTTGATAAATACCCTATTAACTAAGTATTTTTACTTTTATCTTTCACAAAGTCAGAATTTGTGTCACATGAATTAACATCGAACAGAGCATAAATAATATGATCAGTCACATCGGTGTTCACCGGCTGTCAAAATGTCTGCTGGGAAAAACACAACAAGTCTATCAAATTTGAACAATTATGACTTAGCCAGGTAGGTTGTGTACTGTAGGTTATACTATACATATTGTATTTATGTAAGGCCAAGCCAGGTTGTTCCACACTATAAAGCTGCTTTCTGACTGATATCCACACACTTTCCTGAACCATTTGAGAACGCAAATGACATTTTCCAGAACTTTTCCTGCTGAACCCCCAAGTTAAAATTTCCGGAAAACATCATCGAGCTCATGTGAGAATACAGAAGGAAAAAGTCTGCAAATTCCCCAGCGAGCAAGTTAGTGTGTTGACGGCATTTCTAACACGCAACTGAAGCAAAAGTGGACGAATGAAAGACATCTCAGGGTGAAAAAGTGGTGTCACACAAGATAAGAAATTCAAGAGCTTTTGGTGATAAGAGCTGATGGCGGTGTGTCGAGGCTGTCAACAAATAAACTGTGAGTAGTGACTCTACCCAGACGCCACCGTTCGTTTTCCTGCTGTTGTGAACACGTCTGTACCGGACAATCTCCTCCTGCGTTCTTCAGATGTGAAAGGTGAACTCTGGAAAATGTCCGGGCCCAGTTTTTCTGGGCATTTTCCTGGGCTTTAGAAAAAGTGGATGTCTGTATCGGTGCTCTGTGTCTTTGGCTTACAAGCTGCCAAATGTGTTTACGTGAGCGTGGTGTCTAACATTGCTAAAAGCAGCCACCCAAGGCTTAAACTGCCTTGTAACCAATTTTCTGGTCAATGGACAATGGGCTTTTAGTATTTTAGAACACCCCTGCCATTCTTCCATGGGTACAGCAAATGCAGCACAGACTAAAAATAAGCGAAAGAAAAAAGAAAACAGTTTTGCTGAAATGGATGGGAGGTTTGAATAAAGGCTCAGAGAAGCAGTAATGGTTAAATAATCATTGCTCGGTGGGCCACAGATGCTCCGACCATGGAACTCATAGTATCCAGCCGGCCATTCACGCATATTGTTCATATGCAGAATCTAACTGGAGCGTTGACATGTTCATCTCGCCGTATAAACACATTCATGCTTTAGCGCACACCTTCTGCATTTAAATTAGATCATATATATTGTCTGTAAGTTCCTACACATGCATGGATGCATACAAGTACAGCGACATGCATTCACACATTCAAAGCTTATTGTTGCAGCACGATTGCCCTTTTGCCTTCATCCAACAACACCCATGCAGACACATTGGTTGTGTACGGACTGTATTGTTGAGCTCTCTTTGCTGTGACACCGAGAGATAAGGCCTGACTGCTGACCGAGGCAAGGACAGAAATATAAACGAGAGCAGACTGCAAGAGAACACTTTGGCTGCAAATTTCACTTTCTTAGCTATAGGCTTTTACTCACTATTAAAGGAATAGTTCACCCAAAAATGACTCGAAACGAGGTCATTTACACCATGTTTTTAAACTAAATGTCCTCTGATATCCTTGCGTTCAAGTGATAGATCACTGGGGACATTTAGGCTTAAAACACGGTGTAAATGATTTGAATGAGTCAAATTTGAATGTCTGGGCTTACGGACACTTGGATGACACCACACTAGCAGTAAGGAGGCATTGTATGTTTTCTCTCTGTTGTTTTTTTTTTACGTTTGAAGAATCAGTCACCATTCACCTCAATTGTATTGGATTTGGCTGCAACGCTGTTAACACCTGAAACTCCTGAAGTGTTTTGTGGACTCGGACACTTCACCCAACCCTCCATCACCATAGTGGTGAGCAGATGACGAGTGAATTTTCATTTTTGGGTGAACTATCCCTCTAAACACAGAGAGCAGTGATGTGAAAGCTGTTTGTTGGCACCCAAACTCCACAGAAGAGTGTTAACTTGAGCGAGGAGCACTTTGCATGTTTGCAGCTGTAATGACGCTTGAGATTGGCCTTTTTCCTCACAGCGAGCATGTCCCCGCAAAGTCGACATACTTGTCTATAATTGTAACAAAAAAATTTAAGTTTGCCCTTTTCTGCTGGGAAACATGAACTTTTATTTTCTTGACAGTCGCCATGATGTTGACGACATGTAATAGGCAGGTTCTTTTTTTTCGCTCACCACAACTTTGATCTGACAGCCGCACAGACAGGAGGTACCACTCTGAAGGACATGCAGTCTGCTATTTTACGTTGTTGTTTTCTTTTATCAGAGAAAAGATAATTGCTGTTGTGAGATTTTTTTTGTACATCTGAAATGCTGTTTGGAGTGCACCTTTGTTCTTATACAACATTTGTCAAGCTCGGTTTTTGATCATTTGCATTTTTTTATTTCTCTCTTTCGCCAGGTAGCAGTCTTCCTCTCTCTTCACATTCCAAAACCCCTAAATATCTATCGGCAGATTAGCGTGAACGATTGCGTAAATGGCCCATATATACCGTAAAAACACTGTTCCATAGCTACACTAATAATCTACACAGGGTGCCACCTGTCTGTAGGTTCAGATGCCAGGTTTTGACGAAGAAAATTAAATGTGTGTGATAAAAAAAGACGACCCATCTCTTCCTCCTGTCTTTGTGCCCTGGACAAATCAAAAATTATAGTAGTGCAATGTTAAATATGTAGAATACACTTTCCAGATGACTCTCTCTTAATGATTTCCCATGTTGATGACTTTATTGGACAGCTCATCACATTATCCACAGACAGAATCTCTCGGATAAAAACATTTATTCCACAGTATCCTTGTGATGGTTTTCCCAGTAGTTGGATTGTTGTGCGGGTCATTTCTGTGTCAGAATAACTTAATTAAAACCCACAAGCCTTGTTTGTGCACCTCCCCTCATCGACAGTGAACAGTGTTTACCATTTTGCGAACCGACCCCTTTGATTCAAGTTTTCCGAAAACCTTCTATCACAATCGCTCCTCAGTTGAACATAGTCTCTGACTACTCTTGGGTAATCCATACATATGCATGAGCTTCTGTTCTACATACACTTGATGCTCAGCAGCCCTCTGCTTGCACTCTAACAAGCAGCTTTTCTTCAAGTGTTTAGTCATCGTTAAAACATTCATTTGCAACATAATGCCGCATTAAGTCCTGCTAAGACACATTAGGTAAACAATCTTTAAACACTGGATTTTTTTGCAGTGCAGCCAGTCGACCTGTGATGACCCGCGGAAACTCAGCTCACCCATCTATCTATATTTAATGGTACGAAAGTGTTCCCCTTCCTTTCTAATCTAATCACTCTTTGACATGAACTCATCAGATACATCACAGCAGATTGGAAATTGATCTAAGACGTGGATGTGAGGAGAGATATTTGTGAGAGGAAACCGGCAAGAATGTATGCTTCTTTATATTAATTAGAGGGAGTGCAGAAATTGATTTAAAAAATCTTTTATGTGCTGGTATTACAATTAGAGTTTGGCCATGGTTCAGTAGATCTTCATTCTGACAAAGTGTCTTTATAATTCTGTTATATTTGCGATAACTTTTCCACCAACATGTTGATGCTTGAACTTGATTAAACAACTTGAATTATTTATCATTTGCCTCTTTTTATCTATTTACGTTGAGCTGTTCCAACTCAATATCATTATTTATTTTCTAGGTCAAAGTCAGGGTACAAAGAAAATATTGATATAATGCACAGGGTCTTAATTTTTCAAAAAGCAAATCATATTCTGACTTTCCAACCACAATGATTTTCATACTGTCCCAAAGTGATTATGTTTTTTTTTTAAAGAGGGATTTAACCCTGATCCTGTAGTTGATGATCATGTAGTGGAATTTAAAATTTTAAATACTTTATTTTGATAATTACTGCATTTATGATGACATCAAGAGATGTAAGATATGCACCTCCTTCAGACCATCTGTTATAGTTGTAATAGTAATATAATAGAAGTAAGAAAAAAGGAATTGTCCCCCTAGGAGTGCTCCACACCATAGATTGTGAATAAACCTCATCTAGAATGTAATGGCACCAAAATGTTGATACGTTAGCTGAAAAACAACTTTCACCTTGAGAATACTTCGTCCCACTTCCCCTCTGCGTCCTTCCCTCAGAGCAGGAAAGCAGCTACAAAACACTGGAGGCACTGTGACCATGACCACTACAAAACTGAGTAAAAAAAAAAAGAATACACGTCCCCATCACCTCATTGTGTTGGAGATAAGAGAGCAGTCCAGGTGAGTCCGTGTGCGGTTTACAGAGAGTCTGAGGGTCTCTCCATGAGGTAAGAGGTGCTATATGATTGGATCCACTGATAGGCAGCCTCAGGGGAGTCTTTTCTCCTTTACCCAACCAGGCAACGCTCAGAAACATGTATGTGTTCATCTAGAAATGAGGTGTGAGCGTTTTTGATTTGTAAGGCTTTGAAGGTCCGTCAGGCTCCCTATATATCCTCATAGTCCAGAGACACTGGAACATTGTCGTCTTCTGCCTGTAAAGTCAGAGTGTTGCTTCCGAGACTCTGAAGTTACAGGTCTCCACTCTGAGGTTCTGGTCGTGTTTCCTGGTTGCGGCTGCGGCCCAGTCTGGGGAAACGGGAGGAATTTTTGGACCGGGGCGTCTTGGCTCCTCCGTCGTTTGCCTGGGGTGTGTCTCTACATAGCAGAAGAAAAAAGCATTAAATAAACATGTGGCGAAGTTTATTATCAAGTTTATTGTTCTCATTAGTGTTCAGACAAACCAGTGATGCTGCCTCTGTAATCGTCTTCCTTCTGCCACAAGATTTTTTTTGCCAGAAGAGCAAATGGTGAAACCAAATGAAATGAATTACAGTTATTCTACATTATACTAAAAGAGTGCAGAAAAATTCCCACTGATGTCATCGTCTGTGTTGAAAAGGTGTTTTACGTGATTTAACACATTTTTCTTATTATTTCAACACCACATGAACGCATTATAACACTTGCAGCTTCTGTTAGAGCTGAAAAACACTGTAAACTTATTTTCTCACTTTAGCTATTGGCTAAAGAAAATGTGCAACACTCCAAACTTCATATTATGTGATTTCCTGGTTTAGCATCTGGTAAGTTTTGTTTTATCACTACGTATAATTTTCCTCTTCTTTTAAAAACCTAATTATTCCATCACGACCAAAAGTCATTATTTGTGACACAATGCATCAGATTACAGTCTTTTTCTGATCTAATGATGATATTGAGGCTTTTCATTACTCGGGAGGAAATAAGCTTGGCCACTCGATGACATCATTGCCCTAGTTACCCTGACGACAGTCCTCACAACATGAACCCCCTTATCCCCTGAGTCTTATCTGATAACAGTGAGAATGAACGAGAGGCACTTGTTGAGGGAAGGAAATGAAAAGCAGAGTGGGTGAATACCTGGAGTTAAATGCTTTCTTGTTGTCTGAAGCCCCTTTGTGTTCCCCTGCTCTACTTATCAAGCGTTTCAGCCCCAAGACAGAAAACCCCCCGAACCCCCAACTGTTGCTCTTGCTGAAGAAGTGACTTTTTAAAGGCAGTGGCTACTCTGACAAAGCGATTTTTAATAAATAAACATTAAGGAGGCAGAGGGCCCTGCTGATGTCCAACTGTCCTCTTTACAGACTCGACCCCAGCTACTGGAGCTGTGATTGAGCTTATCTGGGACATCGGGGTGGTCCTGTGATAGCAGTTTGATACCCACTACGGAAACACGTGCTATAAATAAATGCGCTTGTGGTGAGGTGCTTTGGCTGAATGTATCGCTGCCAGCCATGTGAGGCAGCAGGGGCTAAGACAGCAGCACAGCGAGAGCGCAGAGTGGCCCTGTTAGGAATTAGGCCGAGACACGGAAGAGACAGTTGGACATGGCCCTGAAAGGCCCACAGGTGTAGTACAAAGTGTCCGTCATAACTATCAACATAAACAAAGGCTTAGGTGGGAGAAAATTGTCGTTTTCAGTAACGAAAATGTCCGGACAATACAGTCCGAACTTTCTTTTAACTACACATGGACATCTGCGTCGGCCCAAAAGCTCTCAAATCTATTCTCCTCTCTTAGTTGACATCTTTGTTGGTATCATCAACGTGCATGTCTCCTCATTTTCATGCTGAGATACTTGTTTTCTAGTTTGGCATCCATCACTTATCAGAAATGCACTGAATGCATTTATTGTAGGTCGCTTTGGATAAAAGCATCGGCTTAATGATATGATATGATATGTAACGCGGCCACTCTCTCGCTGTATTCTCACGTGGCCTCATCCGGAGTTTTTACTATGGGGCTGCCAGGAACTATTCCAGATTGTCCGCAGCAACTGACTTGTAAATTTGGGTTCTCACATACAGGCCCTCTGGATAATTTCAGGAGATCATCTGGAGTCCACTGCGTGTCTTAGAAGCAGCTTATGACTAACCAATCGGAGAAAAACCTAAACTTTGTTAATATCATGATCATTTTCCCTTTTCCTCTGTCACAGAATGTAGTGCCACTTATTCCTGTACCTCCAACAACACCGGGCAGGTTCAATCAAATGCCTTCACAATTTGAATTTGGCCATGCAGCGATGCGGTTGAGGGTTGTATCAGCAAAAATCATGCTAAATTGGGGGCAGCATGCCGAGTTGAAACCCCGGGCCATCTCATTTATTCATATCAAACTGGGGGAAGGAGCTAAATGTGATAAAGTAATTAGGCTTATAGATTTCTTTACTTTCTCTCAGCATGTGCTTGTCCCCATTTGGACAAGTCATTGACTTGTGCTGGATAATAACTTTCCCAGGCACTGTTGGAATATTAATAATGCTGCAGAGGAGCATCATTAGAGTAAACAGGTACACAAACAAGCATTCATCAAATTGATTGTCTCACAGTAAATGGTGGGGTGCAATGAATAATACACGCTGAATAATGAAACTATTCTCGCTACATTTCCTTTCACACTTACACACTTACACACACACGCGCACACACACACACACACACACACACACACACACACACACACACACACACACACGCACGCACTGAAGTCAAACTGCCACAAACTGCTCATGACAGTGAGACAAAGGTCTGCAACCCTGTGTTTTTTTTTCTGAGGCAAACGGTCAGTAAGGCGAGAGTGAGACTGAGCGTGTGCTCTGTGTGTTCTCAGTAAACCATGTGTTGAGTGCTGAGGTCGCGCTGCGTACTAAGTGCTGTCCAAATCTAACGAGAGGTGCGAACATGTCGCGGTTCCAGACAGGTGAGAAAAATAGCTGATCTGAGCACATCAGTGTGTTGGCCATCAAAAAGAAACACTGCAAAATGAAAAATAAATAACATGTGCTCAATAGAAAGGTGGATTAATCATGAAGACCAAAGACTGCAGCTGTGCCTAAAGGAAGCAACGTGATTAGGCTGCCCCATTTCGAAGGCTCCAACAAATGCCTCCTTTAATCCCAGAGAAAAAAAGGCTCCAACGGGTGGAAATCCTATCCCAGGATTCATTACGCTTCAATGGCAAACATTTTTTCAATGAGGTAATGGGGCCAGCAAGCGATGTCCAAAAAACCAAGGGGCATTAAAACTTTCTCCTTCTGTCCAACTGTGGCTCTGTTGCTACGTGACAGCCGTAAGGGCAGGACAAGCTGGTAACACCGATCAAGGAAACTCTCTGTGGACTGTCTTCTTTCGGTTCAGCCTTCACGCTCTATGCGACCCACAAAGACCGTCTTTTTCATGGGGTTAGGGTACACTGCCTCCCTCGAAGAAGGCCACCTCTGAATAGGGACACAGCTCCAAGAAGTGGAACCAAACCATCTTGATTGCCCCCTAGTGGTTGGATGCAGTATAGATCATAAATCCCTCGTCCTCCGTGTTAATGGATGGGTCATGGACCGTCATATAACCATCTTTTCTCAAAGATGGTTTCTGTCATTTTACGTAGTTTATATCACATTTATGTTTGTTTAAGTGTTTAATTTTCCCAGTAAGTTTGGTTTTAATTATATAATATAAATACTATAAAAACAGGATGAAACGTCATGATTGACAGCTGAGACTGGCTTGTGATTGGTTGAGTGTGTGTATTGGTGGGACCTTGAAACTCCTGCATCATCCCACTGATAAAGACCATGTGAGCTATCACTGAAATAGGCCAGTGTGTGGACCTTGAGTTGATGGGGTTTTTTTTTTTAGCCAACCATTTTCTAAGTCCAAAAATTTGAAGCACAGATATTTTGCATCAGATTCATATTCTAAATACAGCATCATAGAAATACAGATATATCATATAAACAGAGTGGAAAAGAGTACCGCCCACTACCAACATGAAATAGGACTGAATTCCTGTACATCCCTCTTATTTCTCTTAGGATCATTTATCTGATTCTTTTGAAAATCATTCAACCTTTAGTTGGAAATACATTTAGGTGGAGACATCATTTACAAAAAAAAACAAGAACAGAAAATGAATAAAACATTCCCAGACACCAAGAGAAAAATAAATAAAATAAAAGTGCCCTAGCAAAAACAAGAGCAAAAGTAAAATCCTAAAGGAATAAATACAGTACATGAAGTTACATGACTTTACCTTTTATATCTCGTATGCAAAAGACCAGAGTGGTCACATAGCGACGTATGGTGTCAGTGCTTTTGTCAAACTACTGCTGAGTCAAATCAAAGCGGTGGGAACCCGTCCAAGCGAGTTTCCTGTCAACTTACATCACCGTGATTCAATTAAGACAAAATCCAGCCAGGGGAGTAGAACGTAATGTAGCTCTTGAATGACTCAATTCCAACCACGTAAACAGTAAAAAGGAACAGTTGGCTTCCTAAAAGGAATTATGTCCATGACAATGACAAAATAACCCATAACGCTTCTAGTGCCAGCCATTTTCATAGGACGTCTAGGTCAGTACCATAATTAAGCAGTTTTGAGATCCATCTGGCCTTTGAGCAGCGAGTGCCTCAGCAGGGAATCTGAAGTGCCGAACCCTCATCTGCCTTTCCATCTTTTTTTCCTGTTTCGTCTGTCTCCTCCTCAGTCCAGTGCTCTCTACCTCCATCCTCCACTGTCCTATTCCCCGCTCCTTTCTTCACTAAACTGCCTCTTGTCATTTTCCCTCTTCACTGGCTCCTAATTCTCTCGATGCATCAGAACATCTGTCATCTCATATTAGAGTCGATGCACTCTCGTACAGGCTTAATACTGTGTCACAAATCTGCAAGTGACAACATCTGGTGGCATCATGGAGGTCGAGGGGATAATTGGCTGTACACAGATAATAATGAATATATAACAGCTTAGAAATTGAGGCACTTAAAAAATATTGCAGGCAAATGCTAATTATATAGGAATGCTTTCATTTAGTATTGATCAGTAAAACAAATGAACAAGCTAAGAGAGTAGATCTGTTGTGAGGTCCATTAAAATCTACTCACAGAGAGCAGGGATAAATGTACCTTACAGAGTGGAGAGGGACATTTAAGTTTCTTGTTTTTTCATTTATCATAACAAACAAAGACATACAGATAGACAAAATATACAATAATTTAAAGCAACGCAAATTGGACCCAAACCCTAGGATCCAGCCGACTGGTCCCCACAGAGCATCACAGAAAAAGGTCCTCAAAGTTCATTAGAGGTGAATACCAAGCCTCTATGGCTCATTCCTTCGCTCCATGGATTTGATTCGGCTTGATCAAATACTTTTCATATTTTAGCATAAGTTTGTGTAAACCCTGAAGGTCTTTGGAACTGCAGCTGAAAGTACTTTTTATATAAGAACACCTAAAATATTGAATTCAAATATTTTGTGATTAAAATATCAAAGTAAAAAAACATGATTATTGACCGACCTCTGCATCCAAGCACTGATGGTCAGATAATCTTTGCGTTTATGTTTGGCCTTTAGGACCAAACAGTATCCTCTCTCTGTGACTGCACCCTCTCCTCCTCCCTGCCCTCCCCCATCACTGAGTTAATGAACAGACTAATCCGACTTTCATCCCTCACTGAGGATGTAAGACCCCCACAGGTTTGATCACGCTAACCGAGCAGGCAGTTATGGAGTCGAGACAAGACAGCAACATCGTGTCCAACCATTAAACATCATGGCAGCACTGGCCTTGACATTTTTGCGAAAAGAGAATCTGGTGTGAGCTCTGCATGCACACACACAAGCCTGGAACATCATGGTATGCTGATCTAGTTTGATCCACCGTCGACTGTCATTCCACTGAGTCACGGGGGGGGGGGGGGGGGGAAGATTCTCATGTCACGACCCATTACAGCAGGTGGACAACACATACTTAATCATCGACTCTCTGTCAGCTGCCACTGCTGCAACTTCATCCAAGGCAGACGTGTCCGCAGTCTCTCTGCAACGTGTTACATGATGCTCAAGATGTTGCTGTCACGTCTTGTTGCTATTTCTGTTTGAATGTTCTAAACCCTGAGGCTAAGTTTTGACAGAGGGTCACACAAGCAGAGTTTTGACCCCTAAAGGATCTTTTATGCTCAATGTTAGATACCTATAGGGATACGGACACAGACAAAGCAGAGCAGGACCACTGGAAATCATGGGGGGCAGTGTAGCCGATAGATAACCAGAGGACACGAGGAAGAGGTTTTCACAATGGTGGAACTTTTTGAGCAGAAACTTGGAGTTGGTCAATCATCTATTTGATGTTATTTTGCGCAGGCACAGGGACAAACAGTTCCTGCAGAAGAACCGGGAGGAAAAACCTCCTCCACCCTCGACACGGTCGGGAACTCTCCACTCTGTGCTACCTTCTAGTGGATATGTAATTTTATAATCAATTTTTTGCCTATTTGAAATGCCCAAATGCAAAAGCTTCTAACAGAAGCATAATGCATGTATGTCACCTCATTTGAAAGGAGACAACTTCTTTCTTCTTTCTAAAAATGTGCTGATGTGAAAAAACCTAAACTACATTGGTTCAAACTGACATACTTTGTTTTTATTCATCTTTTTTTGAATAACAATAACTAGGACAATATTCGTGCCAGACATATGGGAATTGTCACATACATTATACACCTTTTCAACCACACCTGGATTTCAGACTTCTCGCCTAACCTTACAGGACATAGGGAGTTTTAGTTTGTGGTATCCCTGATCGGCCAAATTGTGCCGAACCATGCCAACGTAAAGGATGTGTGGAAATATGTAGGCAGTGCTGCTTACATTGTCATAAGAAGTGTCTCCCTTCATACATAGAGGCAACATAACTTAGCCCTAACACTAATTGACTCTTTCTTCCCTTATTCTTCACCTGCTGTGTGATACAACTGAGTAAGAACAGAACAAACTCTGCATAACAATATATCAGGGTGTGATGAACAGCAGACAGTGAAGTGTGAAGCAGGCTTCAGTGGCTTGACACACTAATATTTCATGTCAGTCAAAGACATGCAGTGGAAAGGTTTCTATTTCAGCTCACAGATATGAGACGGAGAGATTTGATTATTAAGGCTCTCAGGACAGACTCAATAATGAGCAGTATGAGCTTTGGGGGCTTTATACGGGCCTGTCTGTCTGGTCCACAAATTCCACTGGACTAAACACTATGGAGACTTATCTCTCAATATGAATGTATCTACTTGTGCAATCTCCTCTTTAATGATTGTTCTTGGTATGGTGCCCCTTGAAAATTCAATCAAATTTTTTATTTTAATCAATTAAATGCCCCCGTAGCTCCACCCTGCTTCAACCTGAGCGGAGGTTTAATCAGTCGGAATAATTGAGAATAGCTGTAGGGGTGTGCAGGGTCTTGAATGTTTCATGTCTTGAGGACGACCAGCTGTCACATCTCCACTTTAGTTCCGTTACTTTTTCGTTGACGCTCACATCCCGTCTCTTTTCAGGGTCGCTTCACTTCTTGCTCTTCCTGTGTCTCCCCCTCCCCGATTACCTGTACCTGCCCTGAGTGTCATACTTCTGTTTGTCAACCCCGCAACCATTGGGATCTAAAAGCCACAAAAAAAGATGCGCAACTCATTTATCTTCTCTCATAATTTTACAAAGCCTGCAACTGGCCGTAGAACAGGTAGAAATAAGATGGGGATTGTGTACTGTAATGAAGTTCTCCTCGTGTCTCTGTGGGTTTTCTCCGGCTTCCTCCCTCGGTCCAAATACATGCAGAGATCAATTGAAAACTTTAAATTGTAGGCGCCTCATGTCAGCTGGGATTGCCTTCAGCTAAACCTGCAACCCTCTAAGAATAGGTAGTATCCATAATGGATGGATGGATGGATGGTTTACAGAACAAAGAAAAACAGCCAGCCTACTTTTTTCCATTCTGATGTATCTGGGAAATCCCTGAATTCACATGCTGATAGGCAGATGTGTTACCATGGTTACCAAATGATCTTGAGTAATTGTGTAGATACTGTGGAGATCACTTTCTTTGACAGTTCCAACAACCAGAAGATAGATTTAGTGCTTTATCCTGTGAATTCATTATGAAATTATAGATCTATCGTCAGTGGTTCTCGCACTGTATCGTCTTCAAAAGGCTTAAAGCACAAGAATAATTTGAAAGAGGCCATGATAATTATAGAAATTCTATGTGTGTTGTTGTTGTTGTTGGTGTAGCCTGATGACTCAGATGTCTCCAGACAGGAAATGACATTCCAGTCAGACAGTGTGACGGGTCGCGCTAGCGGACAGACTGCAGTTTGTGGCAACTGATGTGAATATTGACAGGAAATGACTGGAACATCTCATTTTCAGATGTAGCTTGGTAGGCAGGTGGGTGCACTTTCACACTCTCTGGTCTGAGTGTGTTTGTGTAAGTGGGTGTGTGTGTGTGTGAGAACATACAGTATATAGGCGTGTAAGTATGAGAATTAAGAATTAAACACAGGAAGAAGCTGAAGTTGTTTACAAGGGATTCAGTGACATTAATTCTCCCTGTTTGTATCCGCTAACAACCACCACCACAACAGCCTAATTCTTTCTGAACGTTGTTCATTTAATTGGTATGGTATATACAAACTGTCCCCACAAAGTGACAGGCAGTTTGTTCTTGTTAGTGTGTGAGCATAAAATGGGATTTAAACTAATTTGGAATCTGTCATATTTGAGTTTAATGTGGATAAACTGCTGCCTAATGATGTGCATACATGCACAAAGTTAGAAAATGATTTATATTCCTGTTTTGTTTGCTTTTATCACATTCCCTGACTCTTCATTACTCTCAACGTTGCAGAAATCCTGCATCTGCACACATGTGTTGGCATCGCTGTCCTTTCCCATGTGCGTCCACTTACTGACAGAATGGCAGGAGAGACAGCAGGGTCTCTTTGGAGGGGCGGGCCGTGAAATCCGGCAGCGTCTGGATGAGTTTGTTCATCACCGTGCGAAGGTAACCCTGCAGCTGCTTCCTTCTCTCCTCCACGAACTTGGCATCCTGGAGACGGAGAGACAAAGACAGACACAGAGAGGGAAAGACAGAGACAAAGAGGGAAAGAAAGAAACAGAGAGACAGAAAAAGAGAGGGAGAAGAAGAGCAAAATGATTTAGTTATGATGATAAAATGATGTGTGGAGAAGCTAAGGTTAAAGCTGCAACATGCATTTTATTCTTTGACATCACAGTAACAAGACAAAGACTATGGTAGAGCAGTGATAACTCTTTAGTTTTACATGACAAAAGATGATTAATGAAAAATCGCTGCAGTTCCCCTCAGCTTAGGAGCTTTAAAGCGCCTTTCAGCTCATTTTCTTTGGTTGTTCTGGTCGGCAACCGGATTTGCAGTTTAATTTTGCAGGATATTAGTATTAAAAGAGCTGGACAAAAATGAGTATTAGGTATTCACTAGGTGAACCTGAAGCTATTCGAGACTCAGAATGTTCTGTATCTGTTGGCTGAATCTTAAATAGTAAACTGTTCAAAGTTGTGTTGTGCTCGTTTCCACACTCCCTAAGTCGCAAAACTACAAGAAATCTGTCATTGGTTTGGAGGATCATTCCTGTTTATTATAACTTGGCTCTTGTGTCTGATGTGTGACTTTAGTTTAGGTTTTAGAGGGAATAATAATACCTTGAGCTCATCCAGGAGAACAAGACGCACGAGCAGTCAAACCATCAAACCATGTGGATTATTTAAACCTGTTTTGTTTTTCAGTTTTAACCTTGAAATGCCATAAAAAAAATCCCTGATAGCAATGACAATATTTAACTATGACACATGAAAAGTCTGTAAATGATGGATGTTTACAACAGACATTTTGAGAAATGATTTGACCTTCTCTCTTTTTTTCTCCTGCATAAATTTGGTTTGAGAAGATTATTTTGAATCTTGAATCGTCTAAAACTTGTAACATGTTGGACAATGTTGTTACAAGATGTTTAAGAACCTGGATTTTTGTTTTAAAATGATCTTCATGCTCGTGCTCAACACTCCATATAATGATTTTTCATTACTGTTAAAGACGTATTTGGTTTTATAAAAGAAGCAGTTAAATTGGTTGCGCCCATCAAAGTGATGCTGTTAAACACATGAGGGACTTTCTTTGTTGAAGTCATCTTCACCGACCTAATGAAATGAATGGCTGGCGTTACTGTCTGTCGCTAACTGAGCTGCCTGCTCTCACTGCACATGACCGGAGTCTTCAGCCTGAGAGACAAATACCACTGAAGCAGAGACGATAGCCAGAAGTTAGCGAGGGAGTTACAGGAATTTAGGCTTCTATCAGTTGTCAGTCCGTTCACGCTCATGTGTTTTGGGGGGCGCAGATTTAACCAGAGGGCCGATGGGAGGGATGCATCAGTGTAGCCTGCTCTTGCTCGCTTCTCAAGGATTACCAACCCTATCTTTAACAAGACCTGTTCCAGACATGTTGATTTTCATTGCTTTATTACAACAGTAATGCTGTGTTCACCCTCAGAGTCTGCAGAATTGTTGGCTGTACTGGTTGCTTCCCTCTGCCTCCGGACAGGAATGATATTTAAGTCATAGAGCAGGATGACTGACATGCATGGAAGAATAAGCCGCCCAGCACAAGAGGAGGAAGGTGCTCCTGACAACAAAAATACATGCTGTGACTTCAAGACCTGTCACTCTGCTATGATTGTGTCTTGTTACTGTGCAAGAATCAAATCCTGCCCAGGAGTTCCCTGTGATGTGTCTCTGTGAGTTCTCCTCCTGTCACTGCTCCACACTACACACTGCTGTGTGGTTGCAGGTAAAACCAGCAACAATTTGAAGGGTCCACTGCCAGAGACCAGGTTTCCAAACCCTGTGTCTCTTATGAAAAGTGACGCTCCACGTTGAAGAAGAGCTGTTTTAACATCACCCCCGAATAGTCGCACATGTCTTGCTGTTTGATTGCCGCTATAAAAAAGGAAAAATCAGGCAAAAAGTAAATGTGAGCATTCACACCCTCTTCTCTGAGGGAGTCTGAAGGCAGAGGCGCAGGGGCCAAATGGCCGGTGTTACCGTAGCTAATCTGTGTCCAGCAAGGCCCAGAACAAAGCCTGGGCAAGGCTCCGATTTACTCTCTGGTGCTCGGGACTGGAACTGACAGCTGTTGTCGGAGGCCAACATTTCCCTCTTTTGATCCGAGGCCCAAGTGAATTTGTCCTGTCCTAAAATATACATTTGTTTCTTCTGCACAAAAATAATGAACTTGCTGTGGTACCGAACACACAGCCGATGAAAAAGAGAGGGGCACCTCATTAATAATAATAATATCTGTGAATCCCTGTGATTCACAGTTCTGTCAAGACTGTTAACACAAAGCTGATGTAGATTCACATTCATTAATCAACGAGTGTTAACGAGTGTTGTGAACTGATGTCCAACACATTTTTCACATCTGATGGGGATTTCATGCTTATGCTTTCAACATGCTGCCTACTTCACAGGAACACTGACATTCACACTTATGCTACCAGCAATGTTTTGAAATAAATATGATGAAGATTGCATTTAAAAGTTGCCTGCAACAAGGTCAGACATTATGATCTATATCAGCTGCTAAACAGAAAAAATAGAGAAACAAGTACAAAGTCACTGGGAAGCAATACTCATGGAAACTAGAGCTAAAAGGGGAATTCATTTGTGTTAAACATGCAGTAGTTTAACCCTTTCCCTCTTTATTTAGTTACCTAGGAATACATGATACATCAACAACTCAATTGAGTTTTGCCATTTTTCTTTAAAAAGATTTGTGATTTTTAAGATTTTGAACTTTAAAGATCTTACATTGTATTCAAACAAAAAAATTTGAAAAATAAAATAAATCTGGAAAATCGGTTGAAGACAATATTTTTAAATTCATGGGTTTTGAGTGATGAAAATATATACAAAAATATCATAATGAGAGTCTAGTTAATATTACAGTAGGGACCTTCTAATCTTAGTCCTACTTGAAGGAAGAGAAGATTAAATCATTTATTGTGGCATTATGGCTTACTTACATCTGTATAGCAAACCCAATCAATCAGATTAACATGATCCCTCAGTGACTTCCCAGCAGCAAATAAGGCCAAAATCCAGAGGTACCGCTGTAGGGAGCAGCACGACACTTTCAAGTAAAAACCAAAACAAATATATAACTGATATTGTAAAGAAGATTGATGACTCACACTTTGTGCACTTGGATGGGTGTGCATCAATAAACAACCCCACGACTCTAAAGCAGACCGTCAATGTCAGATGGAACAGTGATGCCATCACTTAACCTATGACAGCAGCGCATACAAACACTAACTAATGTCATTCTACTCTAGTTCTCAGTCAGATACTGTCACCGATCACAAAGCTGTGTGTCACAATAGGTAGATAATGTGCTGAGAGGAATTTCATCTCCATTATATTGAGTTCACGGGGGCACATATGCTGCCTGGCGCTGTATTTTCTTGGTAAAATATAGTAGATGATACAGATACATGGACAGTGGCCAGCAAAAACTTTTAAAACAGGGGAGTAGATAAGAGGTTCACTGTCGCCTCGAGTAGTGGTTAAGTACGTATAGGCGAGTGGGAGTGGATAAGTAAACTCCACTTGATGGCGGGTAAAATAGACACGGCAGGGATGGGTAGATCTGATGTGTCAGATTAGGCTGTGGATGCCAGCGCGGGTTTCATGCTACGTCAACACAATAAGGGACACCCTGACTGCTTTCATGGACGTCAGAGCAGTAATAACGCTAATGGACATCATGACAGATTCATCCTCTCGTGGAGACATTCCGGGGGGGGGGGGGGCAGGTGCTGTCGGTTGTTTGCAGAGAGGAACGAGAGGACAGAGTAGAAACTACTGTGGCATACTGATGTAGGTACAAAGCTGATTGTGTCTCCTTACATCCGTCTGCTCACACGCAGCCATCTATACGCCGCTCTCTCCGACTGTCCTCCCCTCTCCTGCGCTGCCATACTGATATGACATGAAGCCTAAGTCAGTCTGTCATTATGTGTCATATAGGAAAGGACGTGTAGAGGCACATGCTAAACCTGAAGGTGAGCATGACTTTGTTTGAGCATCTTGTGGCCTATTTCTGTCTTTAGAATGGTTTTTAAAGAAGTATTTTAGAACACAAAGTAGGCAAAGCTACTTTTAGTCAAAACTGACTTAAAGGAGACATAGTATACTTATCTTCAGGTTAAAATTGTTGATTTTTAATTTAAAATGTTTACCTGCTCTAATAATCAAAAAGCTAATCTCTTTCCTAATACTGTCAACTGCTGCAGCTCCTCTTTTCAGCCTCTGTCTGTCTCTAGGTTTTAGCTCTCTTTAAGGCTCCCTTCCAATTAAGCCCAGTCTGCTCTGATTGGTCAGCTCGCCCACTCTGTTGTGATTGGTCAACCGCTTCAAGCAAGCGTTGGAAATGCAGGCCATCGTGACTCCCCCCAGATTTGCATAATGCATAGAAGTATGAGGATGCTTCCTTGGATGTATTGGCTGGACAACTGATGAGG
This sequence comes from Verasper variegatus, assembly GCA_026259375.1. Lineage (NCBI taxonomy): Eukaryota > Metazoa > Chordata > Actinopteri > Pleuronectiformes > Pleuronectidae > Verasper > Verasper variegatus. Next base: position 12,365,000 of record CM048057.1, read on the forward strand.
CGTTTCAGGACCTGAGAAGAAGTGATATCTGTGGGGGGAGGAGCTCCATATCTGTACATTCACAAAAACCTATACATGAGCAGATAATAAAATATAGAGTTTATTTCTTTAAAATAAAGTAGTAAAATCTTAAGATTTTACTACTTTTGAACACTTTGTTGGTAGAGATTGTATTTCCCATCACATTCTGTGAGATTATCCAAAAAGGCAGAGTGCAGTACTTGCAGTTTTTAGATATTTTGTAGGTTTTATAACAAAACTTTAAACCCTTTTTTCCTTAACTGCTTCTGTCGTTAATAGTCTTTGTTGAGCACTATAGAATGTTTGTGGGAACGTTCTTCCATCCAATACTCCCCTCACCTAAATGCCATAAATGTCATGGATTCTGACACCGTTTTTATGAGGATGCTTGTCGTGGTTATGAGCACAAAATGTACCATAATGTAGGATCATAAAATGGCAATGAAATGGCAGGAAGAGAAACTGGATGTATTTATACAGTACATGCACAAGTGAGCGTGTACTGCACACACACACACACTGCAGCTAAATGTCACTTCCCAGAAAAAGCAGATAAGCTGGAGAGGGGAGCTGTCAATGGAAGAGAAGTGTAACGTAGTCACACATGCTTTGGGGTCTCCACAACTGCTCAGTGAATTTACTGCTATACACCATTCAACTCTGGGAGGAGGAAAACACACAATACACAAAATATCACTTATGAAATAATACAATGTTGCCTGGCAACCAAACACATGTTCAGAAGTGAAAAGTAACTAAATCCATACAGTATTTTTCTATCCAACAAAAGATCTGAGCTTTACACCAAGATGCCTGCATTAAAATCTAGAATTTCCTGTGTTCAAGGTGACATTTATTCCTGTTGTGTCTTTTTTTGTGCTTTGTGTCTCGGCAACAGGACATCATGAGGACAAGGGTTGTCAAAAATGTCAATACACCATTACTTTCACTTCAATACTTTAAAAAAAATTAAAAAATTAATTCAACTGATCCTCAGTGTTTAGTCACTTCCTCAGATGCCAAGCTACCATGTGACTGCAGGCTGAAGCACAAGAAGACTCCACCACAGGAGAACACACCTCACATGTATCTAAACATGTGAAGGGCTGGCACCCTGACCTATCCAAAGAAGTAGAGAGGTAATGTTGCGTTAATCAAATTGACTAAGTGTCATTAAATAGAACCAAGTGGCTTATGATGCTGTGATGTGATACCAATGAACTCAAAAGTTCCCCCCAAGCTAACAACTGTAACATGAGCAGATATCATTAACGATCATTAACTTGACCTTTTCACCCGACAGCACGACAAACCTCAGCTCAGTCTAGTCTTAGTGTTGACATTGGTTATTCATGGACTTCATTTCTCCTCCTTACAGCTATATAGTGTATGTCATCATATAGGGTATCCCTTACGGTATGAACTATTCTTTGACTGCAGCAAAGTGCCTGTACTTCTCTTCGACACCGACAGAGACTCATTTCACTTCCTGCAACAAACAGGCTTCGGAGAAGGGAGTCAGTCAAAATACTGTTCTGTGTTCAAGTGAAGAAAAGATAGACAGAAAAAATACTAAAAGCAATATTGACCTAAAGAATGTGTAGGCCTATATGGTAGGAAAACGGAAGAGAAAGAAGAACAGAAGATATTAACAATGTTGGTATGTGTTATGGGATTGTTTTCACCAGTACAGTGTTTTATACTGGTTGAAGCAAGAGAATAATAATCTTATGATTTTAAGAATAATCTTACTTGTGTGCCTATGACCTTTTTTCTTTTTAGTACATTATCGAAAGTGATATAGGTTATAATTTTTCATTCTGTTGTACGGAAGTCTAACATTTTGGTATCATGAAAACCCTAATAAGGGAACTCATAGCTGCTTTCAGGCTTTCAAACTCCGGATAGTCTCTCAAAATTCTCCAGGAGGGGTGTATGTGAGAAGGCAAACGGCTCCAAACATTCTCCTGAGTTCCTCCTAAAACTGAAGAAAAGGAGAATACAAATATCTCAGGATGAAAAAGTGGTGCCAGACACACAAAAGTCGCGTCTGAAAACGGGGCACGTGATGGATGTCCCATGCCAAACTTGCTGTTTGAATAATAAGCTGCTATGTTGGCAATTCAATATGTGAGGAAAAATCCTTGAATGTAAATCTGGAAAACAAACAAAAAAGTTTCTTAGATTCACTTATGGAGTCGCAATGGAAAACACGGACTCTCCCAGGTCACCACTTCAACCTGGAAAAACCAACCTGCGTTCGTTGGTGCACGCCGAGTAGATAACAAGGTCAACACTTTCCACCAAGTCAGCCCACGCTGGACAACAGCGGGGCTGAGCAGCCTGTTCTCTTAATGCTGCGTTTTAAAACAAACACCCAACCCTGGGTCCAGGCCATGCATAAAACATCACAGGCAATTCAGGAATGCTCACAGAAGACCTTCACAATGTCTCCTTGTCATAATTAAAAGCGCGAAACATGTATATTGCATAGTATGTGAACAAAACATACTAAGACTGGTTAATAATTCACTTTGTAGTTTCTGATTAATTAATCAGCCTTGGTGCTCCTCGCTCTCTCTTCAGGGTTGTTGTGTAAGTGCCATATTTCAGCTGTGATTACTTTTCAGAGCACTAATATATGTTCCTGTTATCAAAATGAGGACTAAAGCTATAAAGTGCCACTGCTGTAAAATCCATTGAAACAAATACAGTAGTTGATATTGAAGAAACATTAATGAAGGATTGTAATCGGTGCTCTCATCTCTCTTGTGTCTATCTCACCCAGTGTAATGTAGTGTTTCTGTGCAGATTTAAATTGTACATTACTGTTGACTGAAGTAGGTTAAGGGAATGATCCAATGATCTGCCCCCCCCCCCCCACCTTCGATAAAATGGACAGCATAGCACTCAATACAGTAGGATAATTAAAAGTCCAATCCCGAACGGGTAAGAGTCGATACCTTTAGTGTGTTTGTTCCTGTGGCGATGGGGTACAATACAGGACGTTTATACTTCAGCTTAGGCCCAACAGCCTCCTTATGAAACCACATTTAAATCCACTAGATCTGGATTTTTATTTGGATCTGCACCTAATGGCATACACCTTTAAATACAAGTCCCCTAAAAATATCAGTTTTTTTATATCAAGACTTTTGCATTATTCTCTGAGAAATCCAAAATGTTGAAAACATGCTTGATATTAAAATGGTAAAGAAAGTGGAAAATCATTCCTGGAGCCATTTCACATCCTTCAACCAAGTTTCCAAGGTTACATGAAAGTACCTCTCTGCACCTGAGGTCAGTTTAAATGCTGAAAGCTAAATCGCACGCTAAATTCAACAGCAGAGATCTTGGTGATAGATTCAGTGACCAGAAGGGTCACGATGCCGATGAAAAAGTTAGATATGCCTCAGCAGTGACTGCACACAGCTCCAACACAGTGACACTGATCAGTAAGCAGTAAGTAGAGACTGGTAGACGGAAAGCGAAACCAGACTCCAAACTATAGAGAATCAGTGACTGAGACCTGGACCATAGACTGTAAATAAAGATGGACGACACTTCTCCACTGACCCTCCCACTGTCCACAAATGAAGCCAAAATATTACGGGTATAAACGCTCTTGTGCAGTATTGAAGTCCTGCAGATACTCCACCAATTGTCAGTCTCAGCTGTCAATCATAACATTTCACCACGTTTTTACAGCATAAAATAAAAACCATCAAAACCAAAATTAGCGGAAACAAAAACATCTCTGAGAAAAATATATTCGATCATCTCTGGTGACTAACAGACAAATACATCATAGCTGAACAGCTTGGTGTTCCTGTTTTGGTAAGGGACTTCATTTTCAAACAATGGATCACAAATGTTTTTGGTCAGCAACTGTTCACATTGAGACTTCTTATCTGACTGCTTACTAAACAGGCTATGCTGACCCTTAGTGGTCACTGGTCCCTGAAAACATTATTTCAGTGTTTTCACCCCTCTGTTGCTTCTGGGTGAAAAAAAACCCCAACGTCTTCATTTGTGCCCTCGACGTAAAAAAAAAGAGTGAGAGATAAAAGCAGCATCAAAAGTGACGGGTTTTTATCAAAGCCTGAGGTGGGTGAGTGATTTCAGTGAGCAGGAGAGGAGACACAGATACAAGTGGGCAAATGAGAGGAATTGATATTGAGGGGAGAAGAACAAAAACAGAGAGACAAATGCCTTTGGACACAAGCCATAAAATCTGGATGAGGAATGGTGAGTGAGAAACCCTGACAGCTGACCCCTCGGGTCTGAGGGTAGGATTTTGATGTCGTTATCTTTGCTCCCCTCTATCTCTTTTTCAACTTTAGCATCAGGAAGTATTTGACAGACACAACTTGGGGACATTTAGCCTGTATGCCGAGACAGGGCCCTGAAAAATCAGCTGGTTAAGAATGTTTATGGAACATGTATGTGCATCTGTATCTGTGTAGGCATGTGAAACATCATCTGTACTGTTGGGTTTAGGCAGCTAGACAGTCTCGCCCAAAGCACTTGCACAGAGGGAGTGTCATTAATTCATTAACAGGACCAGAGAGACACAGACGCACAAATGAGACAAAGAGGCAAAATATAGAGTCTAGAAGAAGAAGCATCAGGCCGTCGGCTTAATCTATGTTCTCTTGACATATCAGTAAAATAAGCCGGTAATGTTATGTTTGTTTGCTATAAAAATGGAGGATGCTGGCAAGCAAAGTTGTCCTAAGCAGGTAACAAACAAGGCTGTTTGTCCGTTTTGTTTGAAAGTCCTGATAATTATTCATCTGTTTTTCTATTAAAAGATACCCGACTAGAGATGTTCAGATACTGGCATCATAAATGTCTCCTATACTGGGTCACCGGTACCGGTCCAATACCACAACTTTAAATTATATTAGTTACACCCAGATAAAACTGCAATGTTCTTTTTCCCTGGAAATCGCTTCTTCTTTGTCGTTTCAAAACAGCAATTGTGCTGTACTGCTGTACTTTGGCAACATTTCATGCTGGAAAATTCCAGAAAACAATGAGTCCTGTGTGTAAAACTTTAGTTTAGAAGTTTTATGCACTGGCGTCAGATCACCCTCCCTGCATGTTCCTCTGTTGCACCGGTGATAAGTCCTGACACCACACAAGGCAGGAGATTAGTTAACAGTCCAATCACAGGGAACTGGCATGCAAACTGCTTGAGAAGTCAGTGTGAGCGTGTGTGTGTGTGTATAATAGGCATGTGTAAGACATTTTGCCATATGTCCTCATGACGTAAATCCATAGCATAGCGGAAGATCTTTTACAAATTTTGCTGCGTTTCTCTCTCAGTTGTCAATCATTTTGAAAAGTGTGTGTGTGTGTGTGTGTGTGTGTGTGTGTGTGTGTGTGTGTGTGTGTGTGTGTGTGTGTGAACAGGCAGGATGAAAGTGATAAAGTCCTTTGGGTGTAATACAGTGTGTGCACACACATTTCCCCTGCTACCTGATCTCCGCTGACAGTGTGTTTCATCCCGTGGAGCAAACTGCAGATCTTCACGGAGCAGCTTCTGAAGGTCTCTCCCTCTCACATCACACCAAGTCACCCGTTCCAAACATTAACATTTCTCTATCATCCTAACACTGAGAGGTCCTGTGTGTGTGTGTGTGTGTGTGTGTGTGTGTGTGTGTGTGTGTGTGTGTGTGTGTGTGTGTGTGTGTCTGTACAGTATGTAGTGTATATATTCAAAAGAGCTTTGGATTTGCAAAACTCTACGGTTTAAAGTGTCACTGTGCGATGGATGAGAGCAGGAGAGATTCTAAAAGGTTGACGGATAGATGAGAATAGTGTAGAAGGAGCAGATCATAAGGGAGCTAATATCAAAAACAGGACAGGGAGAGTAGTCTAACACAAGCACTTGTCATAGTCCTTAAACAAGGCTGAACTCGATGGTAAATACATTCATTAGCATAGATTGTCAACACCCATCGGCCATCCTCTATGCAAATGGAGCTTTTGTATGTTTTGACTCATACATTACTGAATGTTTTGCTAAATATCAATTTGGCTCATCCATCATTTACACCGCTTCTCCTTTGAGGGTAGCGTGGGAGGGGGCGCATTTATACCTTTGAACAATTGAGTATTTACAATTGACCTAAGCTGCATGTCTTTGGACTGTAGGAGGAGGCTGGAGGAACCACAGAAACCCCATGTGAGGGCATACTTATGATATGGCAAATTAAAACAAAACAGCACCTCATATGTAGAGCAGACTAGATGTAATTCATACAATACCACTTAATGAACAACAGGAAATTAATGTATTTTCCAGGAAAAACTCAATTTGCCTGCACGCTGCTACATATTTGCTATTTTAGATAATTCCCCTTTTCTCATTTTGACATTCACCAATGCAAACAAAAGCATGCATCAAAACCGATATCACTCATATGCACTTCATGCCGCGTCAATTTGTGATGGTTTTCTAGGTAATTACAATTTTATGATTGAGCTGAAGACAGACAGATCAACATGAAATCTGCTTTCAGCTGTAAAACTTGGCTCAAACACCATCAGTATGCATACAGTGTATTTGTAAAGTAATAGAAACTTTTAAAAGAGAGACCAAAGACAAACTATGCGGGTTTAGGAAACAAAACCTCAAGAGGGTTAAAAATTGGCTTCACTCAAAATGAAAAGAAACCGGAAAGAAAACCAACATGAGGGAAAATAGAGCTCAGGGTGATACAGAGAGAAACTGGCATGAAAACCCAACAAAGACGGGACAACATAAAAAACCCTCATAATACATCGTGAGACGTAAATAATGAATGATTGCGACTGAAATAAAACAACAGAGAGGAAAACTATTTACGCACGTTATTAAAAATGACTGAACTGTGTATGTAACTTAAATCAGTCTCACTCCTCTGGGCCAAACATTGGGCCAAACTTTTCAAGTCTTAGTAATTACAGTGTACTGACCACACCCCAGTACACCTCTAAATATGTTGCTATGTTGATGAATCAATGGTTTAGTTGGTGTCTCCAGCAGCATGTGATGTTCCTGCTTGTGAGCAGAGAGAACCAAAGTCAGAGTTGCTTTTTCTCCAGTGACGGGGGGAAACGTCCCGGAGATGGTGAAAACCAATAATTCACACAAACCTGCAGTGTAATGGGCTTTCAGAGAGCTTTCCAGGGCACAATGACACCAACTGCCTGGGAATTTGACAGACATTTGCTCACGTGATCCCACATGGTAGTGCACACACTCATACACACACTAGCCCTCTTATATTTGCAGCCCCTGAAACCAAGCATTGAGTGCATCCAGTATCTAGCTGTGAAAGTGCCGACTTTAAAAGGTGGGGGAGTCAGGCGACAGGCTTTTGGCTGAGCCAGCGTCAAATCCGAACAGCCAGAGAATCGGGGTCAGCACCAAATTATATCCCAAAGGTTGGAGGGAGACAGGAGAACAGGATGAAAAAGAGGAGGAGAGGAGCAGGGTCAGAGGAGAGACAGAGAGATCTCCAAGTTGCTCAAGGGCCAAGTGAGTCATAGAGACGCGTAGCAGTGATTGTCCCCTGTAGATGAATAGTGAGGCCGGGTGTGTGGCAGCAAAAAAAAAAGAAAGGATGAATGAAGAGGTGATGAGGAGGAATAAACTTCCTGCAGTGGTTGGCCCCATCTGATCAGCGCTTCACTTGCTCAACAGAATTTACAGGCGGATATAATTTTTTTACAGCCTGATGTAAATTTTTACGACACCTGGTGAAAGTCATAAGGATTTGTATGTTTTATGGGGGAGAAGAGTTCATTCCACTATTCCCTAAAGCCCTGCCCTGAACAGATGGTGACTGTCGTTCCGCTGCAGCAGCCCTCGCCAAACATTACCCATTCAACAAGAGCCACCTCATTCTAAAATCCCTTTCTGTGAGATATGCTTTTTGAAAATATGAACAACAAAGAATACCTTTATCTATCCATGTATGGAAGCTGAGCAGCTAAGCAGTGTTATGTTACAATGAAATAACAGTCTGAGTTTACATTTTCTATATCACACCTATAAGACGAAGACAAACTGGCTCTACAATGCAACACAATAACAAGGCTGTATATTTATTTCTTCTTTTGCCTGATTTAGCTTATCTCTTAAGTTTATCTTAAGCTATATTAGGAGCTTCCTTTTTACCTGTAAATTCTCTGTTAATCTAATTGTATTTGATCTACCTGCTTTATTTGATTTGATTTGATTATTTAATCTTATTTATTTCATTGCTCATTGTACTGCTGTATTCTATTTTCACAGTATTTTGAATCACCTTGTATTGCAACTTTGCACAGGCGCTGTATACATTAAGTCTGATTTAATTTGATTTGTTTTCATACAGTAATGTGCAGTATGTAGTCATATGCTGCATATTGAACACTAACTAACTAATTAACTAAGTAACTAACAAACTAATTAAGACTCTCCTATTCAAACAAGTCACCCGGAAACATCAGTCGAAGCTAACATTAGCTACATTTGATCAAACTGCTAACAACAGTGTTCATTTCAATCGCCAAAATTCATGGTCACCGCATTCAATTGAGAAGTCTTTTATTTTCTACTTCTCTATGCCATTGAGAACTCGATGTCGAAAATTGCTATTAATTGTGGGTGGATATCTGCCACCGTTATGTTACAAAGTGCATAGCAACCACGCACGATCAGAAATCTTGACAGGTCAAACAACGGTACCAAACAGGTCTATTAGCAATCTTTATTATCATTGACTATTCTTAATGCACCACTACTCAGCACAAACGGCTGACGAAGAGACACAAAGGAACAATCCGATTGGTTCGGGTTACAGTCGGCTCACCTTGTTCCCTATGGCTTTCTTCGGTGGGAAGTTGAAGGTTTCCACCTGTGGAAACTGGCTTCTCAGGTGGCTGTGGAGCTCCCTGAACTCTGTGTAACGTCTGTACACATTCCACTCGTTGTCCAGGATGCGGATGTACACCTGAGGATAGATGGAGATGGACATAACTATTGAGTCATTAAATCAGCAATTAAAATCACAGCGAGAAAAAAACACCATTGTTCTGCCCCCTATTAAATATGAAATAAGGCCAGAAAATGAGAAAATACAGAACAAAACACATCAATAGCAAACTGTTGTGTCATTGTCTTTTATTGCAGTTATTTGACATTAAGGTATATACCTAATAAATGAGATGGGTGAAAGAATAACATCCTCTCAACACTGTGTATTTTCATTTATATACGGCTACACATTACAGAGAGCGGGTCTTCGGATAGACGTGACTGTGCTGCCACCATTTCTATGCACCATTAGCTGCTTTATTCAGACTCACAAAAGATAGTCAGAGCAGAGAGGGAAGAAGAGATGAGCCTATTACAAGGCAGAGTGAAAAAGAAGCAGGAGCTGGGATCCATTTTCACAGTAAAAAAAAAAAAAAAACGGGGAACACACAGAGACAAAAGAGAGAGCAGAAGAGCTTTGAAGAATTCAATTCTAAAATGCCCAACCACAAAACAAAGACATGATTCGGGTACATGAAAACAGGAATTGATTGAAATATCGACCAAATGTATCTGAGTAGAGCTACCCCCTACCAGGCTAATCAAAACAAAAGTAAACAAAAGACAACACTGTCAAAGCGGTGCCATACTGCTCTAGAGCTTCCAACCCCACAGTCCTGAAAGTCTTCATGACGGCTACTACTGCTGAATTCAGCCTTTGAAAGGTCCACTAGCAAAAAAAAGGGTTTTTCATTTTAATTGGACAGCAAACCCTGAGCATCAACAATAAACATCAGATTCTCATTCAGGTTTAACATGACTTCTCCTTTCTGAATCCTTGCTTTAGGGTCACATGAAGTAGACCGAGCACGCATGCTGATTTGTGCTGATTTGTGCTGTCAAGTTCACTGCAGTCAGGCCCACTGCTGCGCTGCCTGACTGGAGAAGTGAAGCCAAGACTGATGTGCATCACCCCAGAAACCACAGCAGCAGCTGCTGAAGGTGAGAATACTTTAAAGGAAAAAGAGAACTCCAACAGAAGTGCATGTCAGTTGTCCAGCAGCATCTGAAATCCCTTCTGCCCCACACCTTCACAACAACATCAAGAACTCGTGACCTTTTCACACCCTGTTGTGCTGAGGATGATTCTAAGAGTATTCACCAAATTTCATAGCAATCTAATTGAGATAATTCACTGAATATAAGTAAAACAAATGACATGTTTGATGGCTTGAGATAAAGCCAGAGGTAAGTTGGTAGGATTCATCCTCTGGGGACCATCAATGTCCAATTTAATGGAAATCTATAACTCGAGATATGTCAGTCAGGACCATGAGGCCATAATTATTCTTAGAACCATTATTATCATATTTGACTTTACCTACACTTTGATGAAGTAAAGTGTCCTTAGTGGAAGTGCAGAAAACAAACTGTCAACACTACAGGGACTCTTACTATGTTTTGTGCTCATCCTCGAAAATTTGACAGGCCAAGGTTTAAGAAGCTGATGACAGAATCTTTTGTTTTTCGAGTTGACAGTGATCTTTGTCGAGCATGTCTAAACACTGTTAATGAAAAAATGAGAGAATTCACAAAATAGTTGAGTTAAATGCTCTAAATGCGGGATTATCCATGGGGTCCTCAGAGATACTGCATGGGAGGGGGGCAATTATTGTCTGATAATACAATGAAAAATGGTTATTTTTTGTATTATTAAATTACTAAATTAATTAGTTTAAAAAAATGTTTTATACAGCATGATGTACCCATGAATTTGTATTCAATCATGTGCAGGTGGGAACTACCCAGCATGTATTCTGTGAACTAGTGAGCTATGTAATATTGTAATATTGTTAAATTCAATTTTTGTTTTTCTTCAGTGCGTGTAGTCAGGGTCCCTGCTCTGTATGTAGCAAGATTGTTTTCTTTGTCTGTTTGTTTGTCCATCCTATCAACTGACCCCTTCTGTCAACAGATTTGTATACAGTGGTTGCATTAACATAAGGTCTTAATGAAATCTGCTCTCTAATTTAAAACAGGATTTAAGACCAAAGAAATCGAACCCTCGACTTTGGAGGAACAACCAATAAAGATCAGTCAGGAATAATTTATGGGGGGGGTGGGGTGGCCTGGAGCCAATCCCAAGAAGAGGCCAGAATCTGGTAAATGACAGTCGCGGTTGACGAGATGGGAACAGACAAGGCCATTAATGGACCGGAGAGATGTCACCTCAGCACTTCATGTCTGACCTACAGAAGCTGTTCTAAGTTTTTACCAACTTTTTTTTGCAAGTTAAGAGAAACAGTGACTTGTTATGATCTGGTCGTGTGTGTGTGTGAGAATCAGAGTTCCGTAATGAAAATTTTTCATCTTGGACATTTTGATAAATTCAAGAACATATTCCATGTCAGCGAGCGGGTTTTGTATCTAAAAGGTGGATGAATCCACCTTAAATATAAAATTCATATTTCACAACTTCAATCTGGACTCGTCAGGGGCATTTGAAGGAGAATGCTTAAAAATAAGTGGTCTGACATTTCAATCACCTCCAAAAATACAAAACAGCAGGATCTCCACACGTCCCCAGCTGCACGTTTGCCAGAATCACTTCATTGGAATGAAAACAGTGATGTCAAAGTCACCGTCAAGGCCACACAGGGCAATTACTGTAGTATTAAATTGAGCGCAAGACAAATCATCATGTATTCTGTACATTGTTGTTCAACTGGAGGAAAGCAGGATCTGCTCTTTTAGAAATTCCATAGGGTCCATTAATATGCTCCGCTGAACATAAAGCCCTGATAAACATAATAAAAAAAACTTCCTGTTGCCTTCAGCACTGTGATCTAATTTCACTTCTAATATCTGACACAATCCAACTAACTCGCCCTAAAGTAACATTTCAGTCATATGCAATATTTCCCGGACCCAAATGTATCTTGAGCCCAAAAATAGTTTATTAATAAATCATCATATTTTTTTACATAATCCACAATGAGCACACTTTAGCCTGCTTCAAAGACCAGACGGGTAAAATGTCCTTACGTGCTGCATGTTACACAATCCACATGTCATCTCCTGGGTCAGAATACACATTAAGAGCTGCATTAGCAACAGTGCGACGAAGGGATAAGTCTCATATTGTCTGTAGTTTCTCAGACATCAAATGGCTCCCCACGTATGGCGGCATTAGCACAGCGGGCTTAATCCACTTTGCACCGTCTCATTGGCACACTTATTTATGGCAGCACATTAGCCTCTGCACACAGCTACCGGCTCCCTCTGTCCGACTAATCACAAAATAGTCTTTCATTATCTCAGCGGCGTCTGTAAAAATATTTGAGTGCCAACGTTTCAGTATTTTCAACAAAAGCCGCCTTCAAACGGGGCTAGGGTCTGTAATCGTGGTGCAGAGGGACCTGGTGGAAAACGGTGGGTTGTATTTTTCTGTTGTTTAAAGCTGGACATGTGACACAGTCCTATTGTCAGTATTTAAATGGCTTATGACAAGATCTAAGAAAGCTTAATAATACGTTTTGTGAAAATATGAGCCCAATGAGTGCACGAAATGTATTGTAGCAAAATGAAAGGCCAAGAAAAAAGTGTAGAAGCTTCTCCCCAGTTCCAGTACTACTATATGTCTTACAGTGTAGCTGCATTGCAATTTTGTCTGTTGAATCCGATGTGGGCGCAGAGAGTTGTCTCAGTGCCTCTTGCACAATGCATTTCTTATTCTGTGATAGAAAACATCATTATAGAAAAAAGGAGTCGAGAAAAAAAAAGCAGTGCTCACTGTCTGGAGTCTCTGAGGATCGGTCGGCACCGGTTGGTTTACTGTTGAGATTTTGGATGACAGTCCGTAATCGAAATCGATTTCTGATTTATACTAAAGACACCGTCGATGTTTGACAATGGAATAAAAAGAAAATTGGCTCACAAATGCAGGGTACACAATGAAATAAGATTTACATCTCCACTGTCTATAGTAAAGGCTTCATAGATTCAAAGGTCACAGTGGCACAGTGTCTACTGTCAATTTGGCACTAAAATAATGACGGGATATAAAGATGGATGATGTGTCTCCATTTCCTCCCATTTAAGCCAAAGTATCCCAGACATGGGTGCTGCCATCTTGCACTGGTGATGTCAGTCTGCGCAAGTCAATCTCAGCTGTCAATCGTGATACTATTTTTACAGCATCAAATAAACAATTAATACCAGTAACTCGAACAGTTGAACAAACATCACTGTGATAAGAACTACTTTAAATTTGGCATTCTTAGTTATACAAAAAGTTTTTGGCCTATCCTACAACCAGCCACTAGGGGGTGATCTACATGTTTTGGCTTCTCTTTTTAGGAGCTGTTATGTCGTCCATCTTTATATGCACTTATTGGTTTAACACTCAAGAAAACAGCTCTGAGTAAAGCTATCTCATACAGTAGCTACAAACTCTGTCTACAAGTTCAACCTTTACGATAATGTTATCTGTTACTATGTTAGGCCAGAAGAGGGTGCTAATGAGTATCTATTCAACTTTTTCCTTCTAAATGCGACATTCTGCAACACAACTTTTCCTGAAACCACTTATGTATCCTCTTGCCTTACACTTTATGTAGCCCTGATTTTTTTATACCTGATAGGTATACATTTCTTTGATCTATATTATTAATAATATTATTAATAAAGCTGTTACTGAGCCGGTGTGAGTTTGATTGCAAGAGGAGCGTATCGCCTGCAGTAGTGAGGAGAATGAGTAAAAACTAAAGTGACTGAACTCAAAGTCGGAACCGATCATATCACATTCATGTCAAAGCTACTCTTTTCAAATTGTTACAAAGGAATAGTTCAATATCTGGGTTTTGTCATGAGGTTACCATATAAGCTCTTAAACTGGTAGGAAATCTTAGTGTTTAAAAATTTAACTTTGATGTGAATAACTCTTATTTGTGCTCCGCTGTGTCTTGAAAAATGAGCACCGAGCTTTTTTTAGATGATTGTTTCAGGGCGTGCGAATAATTCTTATAGATCAGCGGTGACATTTGAGACAAAATGTCACTGGGCAAGAACAGGACACTCACTTTAAGCTGAGGCCCAATACAGAGATTTGATAAAGAATGGAGCAACAACAGAGGAGGAAAAAATCTCCAACAAACAGCATATAAGGAGAAATCTGTTCATCTCACTGGAGTATGTGACTCTATGTGTTATCTTTCCTTCCTCTGTGTGATAATTCATTTCAACAGTTGATGCCACATGACAGTTATCAAATGACATTAGCTGCGCCTGGATGGTGACACTATAACAAAAGCTGTGCTCTGTGTTTTCCCCAGCCTGCTGCGGTGTAAAAGGGTTAGCATGGACTTTCATTTATTCATTAGGATCCCCATTAGCGGACACATCAAGCCAGTCCGATGTCAGTAGAGACACACACACACACACACACACACACACACACACACACACACACACACACACACACACACACACACACACACACACACACACACACACACACACACACACACACACACACGATGATGCATGACTCAAAGTTTCTAAATGTGTGTGTGTATGAAATCTGGGAGGAAGTTCCAGCAGCTGGTGGAAACCGAGGAGAACATGCAAAGGCACACTCAAAGTGCACCTAAGACCCATCTCTGTGGCCCCATCCAGAGCAACAGACACAGCAGCACAGCAGCTTCCTGAGGAGAAAAGTCCTTTCATACTGTGACATAACTCCAGAAACTAATATCTGAGATGGGAAGCCTGTGAACTGATAATGTGAGGTTTTTTTGTGTTTGACATTAAACTGGATCTTTAGCTGGAGGGTATTCCAACGAGCAGATGGAACCAGGAGTATTAGTGAGCCACATCTGATACTTGCAGAAGGTTGTGGCTGATAATGATCAGATGATAGTGATGTCTTTCTCTCTCTCTCTCTCTCTCTCTCTCTCTCTCGCTCTCTCTCTCTTACTGCTGTATCTCTCTGTGAAGACCCTGGTCTGTTGTTCCCCTCCATCTGACTGCCAGGCTAACTGTGGTAAAAACAGTGTGCAGAAACGTATGATATCACCAAATCACTGTGTATCAGGATAAAAACCCAATGAATCAAACTCCATCTGCTTCTGACCTATTCTACTTGATTGTGATCTAGCTGACTTCGGTTTAAATTGAACACTTGCTGAAGGTGTTGATCTACGGTGGCCAAGAGAAAAGCTTATCAAAGGAAAACATGAATGCAAACCGTACAACACAACTAGAAAAGTCACAACACGACTGCAAAGGCCATGGCCCGAATGCAAAAGCCACAACATGAATGCAAACCCCACAACACAACTACAAAAGCCACCACATAGACGCAAAGGCCACAACACAATTACAAAAGACAGGGCACGAATACAAATGCCACAACATGAATGCAAACACACCAACACAAATGCAAAAGCCTCACAACAGAAACACAATCACAACAGGAGTGAGCAACAATGACACAGTTATATTCAGTTGTGTTAACAACAGACATTTATTTACTGCAGTCAAGTGAACAAACCCAGTGAAGCCATTCGACGCTGAAAATTAGATGTTTGTCTATTAGAGGGGAGACGATACAGGTGCGTTCCTCATTTTTGGTCGCTCCAAGCACATTAAATAGCCAAGCATCACATTCTAAGTGGTGCTGGCTTGGCCGCAGGCATCAACTCAGCAGTAATTTCAGCTCTTTTTTATTCTCACCATCTATCCGTTTTTGGTTGTGTTTCTGTAAATGCACCTGTGTGAGGCGTCTCTCGGGTGATCAGATCAGACAGAAACAGGAAAGACACTAAAGCAACATATTGCAAAGGGCAATTCATGGGTTTTCATTGCCAGGCGATGATTTAAAGCCATGAAACAATTAATTAAGGAAGAAAAGACAGAAGGAAAAAAAGGGAGGCTTTGAAACCCCTGCCAGACACAGAAGGTACTAAGATGTCTATAAAGGTGGGCGTCAATGTATTTTCAGTGAGAGGGACTGAGTGAGTAAAAGAGGATGAGAGCGAGTCAATCCAAAGCAAAGGCAGCAGGGCTTCTTGTCATCATCCCTGCTCTCTTCACAGATCATTCTCGGCCTAAACATTTGCCCAATTAGGCAGAAAATAGAATCCATTTGAAGGTTTAAAGAGGGGGAGCAGAGAAAAGACGAGACCTGAATGCATATGGGGATCCTGGTCATGTAGCTGAAACCATTCTTGAAGCAGTGCTGCCATAGTCAACATGGATAAAATGCTAAAGACAAAAAAGATTGAGTCTACAGTCATATTGGCATGATCTGCAAAGCTGGATGACATGATTTCTCCCTGTAAAGTGAAACCTAAGTGTCTTGGTCGTCCTCTGCCGGCTGCAGTATAAGTCGTAAAATCCCACCTCCTCCGTGTGAGTGGCTGGGACACACACATATATTACCACTGTCCCACTCATACTAAAATGGGGGACAGCGTCGATCTGGCTTCCACGCATTCCTACATCATCACACATTCCATTCTATTGTACCTAGAGCATGCACAGACGATGCATGAAGTCAGCGCGGTCACAAACTTTGGGCTGCATGCAGATGTCCATCCCTATCTGACATGGGTGGACGACAACATTTACGTCAGAGGTCCATCACAGACCTCAGCAGACAGGTGGTTTGCGGAATCATTGAAGTCCCCTTAACTCATGATTGGTCAAGCGCATTTATGGGTAGGACGTCAATATTGTGGCTCCATCCTCTCATCATCATAACTGTGCAGACTCTGACTCCAAATGACATAATGAATACAACGTGGCAGCGTTCGTATCAGGGATATTATTACTGTTTCATTTCTGTATGGTGGGAGGAAGTGGAGATGTGTTGTCCATTTTTATAAAGTCTATGACTCATACAGAGATGGGTAACATGTTGATGTATCGCACTTAGTACTTGGTAGTAGGCTTTACATGGTAACATTTGCTAAACAGCTTAAAGTAAGGGTGAGATGTTGATGGTTCTGCAGATTTTTGGTCAGAAACCAAATTACTGGATGAATTTAAATCACCAAAGTCAATATATCATCAAATTTTATTTGTATAGCCCATATTCACAAATGAGGGGAACAACCAAAAAAGTTGACAGGGACAAGACCCATCATTTGACAAGGGATGATTAAAAGTTGTCCCCTCAATACAAAATGTATGGCCTTCATTTAATGATGGGAATTTTATGGTTTATTAGTTAACCGTGTGAAACTGTGCCCAGATCAGGAATAGGAGACAGGAATAAAACACAAAGACGGTGCTACAGAGAGAGACAGAAAAGAGGGTGATTACTACCTTTACTGCAGTAAAGGTGTTTATTTTAGAACGCTGTTGATACTGATGCCCAACAGAAATAGACACTGTGGGGGAGAAGCCAGAGGATGCAGATGAGGAAGAATTTTGTTGGTAAAGTGGAGAGGAGGAGGAGGAAGAGGAGTTGTGTGGCTGGAACACAAACTGAACATTCCTTTGTCGAGTTGTTTCCTTTTCAATCACAAGAGTGGATGAATGACTAAATGGGACAAATTAAAGTCTAATCGAACAACTGAGTCCACTAAGAACTCTCAATAAGGAAAACATCGACTATAGCACCACTGTGGGGGTGCTGTGAAGCAACGGGTGGCAACAATCCAAACTCCATTGTTTTGCTGCTAATGCTTAACAAAATAAAGGCATATGATCCTCTTTATATATTCAACTGATTCTATTGGTTGAAGCAAGCTGCAGTTTTCACCTTCTCCTCCGGTTGGGCACGTATAACGACTCCACATCTACCGATAAAGGTTGAGATTTATTTTGGCAGATAAAAATAAAGACATTTTCCTTTTCTGTGCCCTACACACCCTGTCTGTGCTCGAGGGAAGCTGCTGGAGGTTTGTAAGGTAGAGGTGACTGATTCAAACACAGGAGGGAGAAAAGGCAGTCTCTCAAATCTGCCTCTCCACTTTTTTTTCACCGTTTTCTCTTAAGGTGCTTTCAGACGTGCCCTGAGGTCGGGGCATTGTCCTGGAGGGGCTGGATATGAGAACGCAAATATCCAAGTCAGTTGCTCCTGACATTTTCTGGAACCTATCCTGCCAGCCCCTTAGTAGAGTCTCCTGAAAATGAGCCTATGTGAGACTACTACAGGAAATGTACAGAAAAGTCCCAGAAGGGTGAGTGGGCAACTGAAAACTGAAAACAAAACAAAAAGAATACAAATATTTCAGGATCATAAAGAGGTGTCATACGCATAGAGGACACCAACATTTTTTTTTGATGTGCTCTGTTACATGCGGCATCAATTGCACGCCTGTCCGTCCAGGGAGAGGGATCCCTCACATGTGACTTTCTCTGAGGTGTCTATGTTTATATCCCCTTAATAAAAGAGTTGTTTTACCTCACTTTAGTCGAGGGTTAAGGGCAGAGGATGTCGCACCTTGTTAAGTCCTATGAGGCAAATTGGGATAAGTTAATATGGGCTGTACAAATAAAAATGTATTGATTGATCTTTAAATGTTTTGGATGAAAAATAAACTTGGTGTGCAAAGACCTTGAAAGAGAAGGGCTTCTTCTTTACACAGAACTGCCATCGATATACTCGACACTAAGCTTTTTATCATTTGAGCATTAAGCAGAAGATCTTAAAGACTGACGGGGTGGTAACCAGATCTGAGAGCTCTAAGTTGGGGGCTACCTCATGAGAAACTGCCGTGCCGCCACAGCAGGAGGAAGACAGGACGAGCTGCGGCTCTTATCTCCGTCTATTATCACAACTGCTCCACTTTGCCCACCTCCATCCCCTGTCATCTCCCCCCTGCTCCCTCCTCCTCTTTGTGCGCCTCTCATCAAACAACTCGACTGAACACTCAGTCACGGTAGGAGACTGCTCCCCTCTTACCTCTTCCATGTGAATGAATGAGTCACTGACAAATCCTGACAATCAGCTCTGAGTGTATTAAGAAAGCCAGGGAGTAAACGATTGAGGGTGAGGGCGGAGTGGAGGATGAAGAGCTGAATGTGGCGCAGGAGGAAAAAAGAGGAGAGGAAATGGGGAAAACAATGAAGCATGAGAGGGAGAGGCAGACTATTAGGGACACAAACAAAATGGGTAAATATATTTTGTGAGGAACAAGGACGAAGGAGCCCACGGAACAGAGCAGAGCAGGGAGGTGAGGTACACTGACAAATTATGTTCCAGGCCAGCCACAGATCTAATCACATGGCTGGAGGCCAAAGTAGAGATCATCACACTTCCTTGAAGGGACAACGCCATCACCAGTCAAACCCTGATTCTACACACCCCCCTCTATGCCCAGAGGGAGTAAGGGCAGTCCAATGAACCACTAGGGCTTCCTCATCAACTGCATTTTAGTAGTTGTTAAAGTCAAAAGTAGTCGACTAGTTGATGAGTTGGGGGAGACAATTGTTTTCCGACCTTTGCCTATGTGCAGAAAAAAGGACGTTTTATGGTCGGTGATGGGATTTTTTTAGTGGTCTTGTCTGCAAATGATGGATTCATCCATATGCAGTGTGGCTTTTTAGGTGAGTGTACACTATCAAATCAACACAAGTACAATGTCATTGACTCATGTCAGTGACATTTGTTGGACATAGGGCTCCATTTTAATTATCTAACTGCATGTTCCTAAAAGTATACTGCAAGTCCATTTAGAGGGGGCACATCTACTTTTGTGAGTGTAATGGTGGAATAAAGGTCACTGTGCCAGACACACAAAAAATGCTTGTACTTGGTCTTTTAATCAATCATATGTGTCTGTTTAACATGCAATAAAACACTCAGAGTGCCATCTCCCATTCCCTTTAAAAGCCAGGTGAAACCAGTATCACAACCAGGTCCAGTTGCATATGTGCACTTGTACAAGCCGCTATGTTGTCATCAGATTTATTTGTTCTGCCAACAAATATGAGCAATGAGTTATATAAGTGTTTATTGCAATTGTATTATATTTCTTCCTAATGGTGATGTTCTCCTCTAGCTAAAAGGTCATACATTAAAGCCCTGATTCTGCCAATATACATGTCCATCAACAGATATGAATCTTATTTAAGTGCCATTGAACAAGACATTGTTCAATGGCAAAGGCTCTGGATAAGAGCGATGACTGAAGGGCCTGAAATGGAAATATAATGTAGATTACGCTGATGCTGAAGTTGATGTGGTGTCCGTGCTGCAGCGTGCGGCAGTAAAAGCAGCCTCTGTGCCTTCCCAAGGGTGTTTAATCTATGACTGATGGATGTAAGACCAAGACAACGACTGTAATTATCATCATCATCACTGTAAAACATTCATCAGTACCATCATCAACATAGTAGTTATCTCCCTCTGTCACCAACCAGCCATTATCAAAACCATAATCGCTGGCGTGAACGCCCGTACACACGCACAGAATCCTGAACGTGTGCGACAACACACAGTTGTGTTGAGAAAAATGTGCACGAGATCTGGAGCATTAGCCTCATTTAAAAAACAGAACATCCATCTGTCTTTGAACGCAACACCAGCACACGGGCGTAGCTGCACATACTCAGAGTTCGCATTAATGCATATGGATTTATTATCTGATCTGCAAAGCTAAAGCAGCCCTTCACCATGCGGCCTGAACAACTGAGCAGTTCGGGAAATGAAGCTTATCGCCCCGGCAGCCACAAGTCCTCCGATGTGAACCCAGCCCCACCCGGGTGCAGATGTAGAAATTAAAGGTGCTAACACATTTCCCTACACTGCATTTCTCTTGGGGACGGCAGCCCATCGCAGGCAGCGGTGCTCACTTCTGAAAGAGTGTCAGAGAGGACGTCTCAATTATTCATTGAGTGGCTGATTTATGGGGTTTCATATGGTGCATATTAAAGGCTTTGGGAGGCACCGGGAAGCCAAAGACGCTTTATGTAGCTGCTATTAATTGGGAACCTCTATCACTCTCTTTCTCTTAGAGCACACAAACAACTACAGTTAAGGAATACTTACTATGCAAGGCTTTGGAAAGGTAAAAAATAAGTGAAAGTCTCATGCGCTTCTATAGAAATAGAACAAAAGTGTGGAGAGAAGAAACGGGAGAAGAACGGGAGTGGAAAAAAGGTTACAGTTGACATTATCCAGTCTCTTTAGCATAATTAAAACAGTGGGAAGTTTGCAGCGAGCCACTGACTTTGTGTGGAAATTATAGGTTCAGCTTTTTGCTGATCAAAGAGAATCCCTCATTTGAAATACATGCACATGCAGTTTGAATGTATATGCAAAACATCCTGGGAGTTCTGGATCAGAGGTGCTAGTTCTCAACATTGACATTCTCCTATTTGCATATACTGCAAATGTTCATTCACCTCATTCACACTGACTTACGTTTGCGGTAGTTGGTGTTTGTGTTTGGATGTGCGTACATGGATGGATAGATGCACGAGCACACAAGCAAGATCTGAACAACACTGGGTTTTGTTTTGCAGTGCAGCATCTTTTTCTCATGGTATGGGTGTAATGTGTGATTCATTGTAGTTGTCAAAGTGCTGTGGGGGTTGGAGGGGAACCCCTGTTTCGTTCCTGGAACTTATCACCGGGAGCAGCACCACCTTTCTAAGACTGACAAAGACTGGAAAAGGAGTGGGAGTGAGTGCAAAGTAGACAAAGGAGGTGAAAAAGTGAAAAGGGGAGTAAATGATAAAAATAGAAGAGATGTAATAAAGGAGAGCAGTGTGCAGTGGGAGGAGGAGAGAGAGCGATGAATGATGATAAGCAGGTAAATCCATGAAAGGGGCGGTGAACACTGTGAGCTTATTGGAACAAAACTCCAAAATAACATTTGGCTCTAATGGCTGAAACCTCTCTCTGACTCTGTATTGGACTGGGTGTTGTTCTTACTGAAAGTTGTGAAGAATGAAACTTTTCCACCTCATGCTGTCCTAATATCACTGGCATGTTTGAATTGTGTAGGGGAGAGTGTCTGGAGTACGGTGGCCCTGAAGGGCAAATGCAAACGACAAATGGGAAACCGGCAGATCAAAGAACACAACAGGCCTGGCCATTGAAAAGAATTGGTTTCAGAGCGTAGCAGTGCCGTTGTCACATTGTATCTGAAAAGGACTTTCAAGGTGCTGGATCACAATTTGGGGATGTATTTTATAGGTACTGTGAATAAATCTCTAGTCTCTAAATGTAATTGAAAACCAAAAATGTCAACCCTGTTTAAAACTGAATTCTATGAATCTGTTTTAAAATATCTTAATCTTAATATTTTAATTTAAATCAAAATTATGAACAAACTGTCCATTTTTACTTATTTTAACTCAAAACACTTATTGTATTGTTCTTTTCAGAGGCAGAGGTGTAGGTTAAGGATGCTGTGACTGATAACAAACCTGTGAATATTTTAAGTTTTGTATTTAGTATCTGCTGACCGATGCCTCCTCCAAAAAACCCTTGAAAATGTTATAAAGTCATCTTAAAAGTTATAGATAATAATCAATCCACACTGAGACAAACCAACTATAGATACATTCCACAATTCAGATTGCAAATAAAAAGGTAAAAGAAGATTGGAGTAACACCTGATGGCTTAAAGAAATCATTTAAGCTGCAGGTCAAGTTATTCCAAAGGGTTCACGTATGTTTTTTCTCTCCATCTACAGAAACCTCTGTAATACACACTGTTACAATATGTCTGTCAGACCATTTCTGTGGCTTAACCCCACTGTCTGTCCATCTCATTGGCCACTCTCATTGGTCAGCTGTGCGGAGGTGAAGGAGGAGTTACAGATTCAACATCTCTCTCTTGCTCTGTCGTCTTTTTGCACTTCTCGTGTGTACAGCCAAGTCCAACAGTGTGAATGCCTTGGAGCGATCCGAAAATGTGAGCCATTATCACTATATTTCAATGATATTACAACAGCCCGCTTTAGTTCTCAGCTCTCTGCCTTATTGCACACATCCTGCAAACTCCACAACTCATATTGTGACAACGCATAACGAGCCAGCGCCTCATTTTGGGGGAAAAGAAAAGAGATCCTCATCATCGCCTGAACGATGTTCTTTTTAAACCACAATGCCAGCCTAAAGTGCACAGGTAATGAAAACACAGACACTGATGCTCACACCGAATGACTCCCTGTGTTCGTTGGCGCCGTGCAAATGATGCTTCCTTCCCCTCCTCTCATAATAGCCTCTATTGTTGGCATTGTGTGGGAGGGAGACACTGATTCGCCACGGCTGGTATAATTCTCTCATTATGAGTTCAGAGGGGGGGAAAGGAAGCATGGGGAGGTGTGGAGGGATGAGGGCCCAGGGGCACGGCGTCCCACAAAGAGCAAAACCCGACTGATAATGGAGCAAATCCATCAGCGTCTCGCTCTCCATCTCTGTCTGTCGCTCTACATCCATCCACAGGCCTTTGGATGGAAGTCATTTCAGAGAGCTTGGAGTGAAAAGTGGCTCAGAAGAAATTCAAAAAGAGATAATGGAGTACAAGCAGTCTCGCCCTCACCATAATACCGTGCAATCTGGCAAGAGGGAGAGGGAGAGAGGGAGAGAGAGAGAGAGAGAGAGAGAGAGAGAGAGAGAGAGAGAGAGAGAGAGAGAGAGAGCGAGCCAAAGTAGGAATGCCAAAAAAAGAGGTGCAGAGAGCAGGAGGGATGATGCAGAAGAGGAGAACACACACAGAGTGAGAGAGGTGGTGGTTGGATCAGCCTTTCCTCCTCACTGGTTGAGTGTGGCAGCAGCTTAGACCTGTTAGCGTGCTTATTTTCAACCACATTGCTGCTGTGACCTAACTTAGGCTCCAGCCTCTACAATCCCATTCACTCTCCAAGCCTCCCAGAACCCTCTCTAGCTCCGGCTACGCCTCATTGCTCTCATCATTCGTTTTAACTTTGCAAGTATATGTGCGCGTGTGCTCGAGAGCGAGAGTCTGAGGAGAAGAAAAGTCTCTGCACCAGCTCGAGGGTATTTTAAAGAGACCCCTGCCCTCTCTTTGCGATACTCTGCGGTCTTTAAGGCTGCTGGCTCCATATTCAATCACCCCAACGACCTCACCTTAACAACAATGACTCCAGTAACCTTCGCCATCCATTCGCCTGTCTCAGAACAAAAGCTGTTTCCATAGGGAGCCATTAGACGGAAAGGAAGAATCCAATACACCAGATGGGCTGCTCTTTATACCAGCTCCAGGGCTGGACTGCAGTCTCACTGAGGCTGTTATTGAGAGGGAGAAATTACGCTCAAACCGTGGAACACATGGAAAATGTTCAGGTCCGCCGCTGGAGTCGATCCAATCATCTGACACTGCAGGTGGATGCTGGTTATTGCCTAAAGCTCAGCAGATATCTGCTACAGGGTGTTTTGCATACATATTATAATAATATTTTATTTAGGTGTGGTATTTCCTGAAGTAAAAACGGTCTAGCAACTGTCAGGAAGACGAGGATTTCTTACATGTTTTGGTGAAGAGGAATTCAGACCTTCAGGTCAGAGGATAGACCCATTACAAATACATTAAAGCAGATTTTCTGAAAAGTAAATACTTATTTGAAGAAGGGGTGGGTGGTACAAAAGTGTCATAGTCATCAGGGGTGTGACAGTGCAATACCTTCTTCACCATGATAAATCATTGGCCTAATTCTGAAAAATAAAGCTTTTTATTTTTTCAAACGCTCAGTTGGGCTCTGAAAACGTGTCCTCATGCAGCATATCATGTAGCAAACTAAAAAGTTAACCATAATGTTATGCAAGCTTTGGGGCAGTGTCACGTTAACAGAAGGTGGAAACACAAACAACCTGTTCCACCACTGTTAAAAACATATGGTCCGTGAATATGAAGAGGCAACACGCACCCAGGCCAAAACCAGAGTGTGTGGAAAACCAGCACCAGGGGAGCACAGGCCCAAAACCACACCAGTGTCCCTCCAGGCACTGTTAACTGCTGCCACACAATTTACTCAGAGATTAGTGAGAGACAGAAATATATGAGGAGACAGGACAGCCCACCCTGATTTGAAGGCTGTTGAAGAGGACTGCATTTGTCAAGTTCTTTCCACAATCTTCTAACCATCTGGATGAAAGAATGTTCTGTACTTTCTTACACCAGAGGAAAGATTTCTAACAAGCATCTTTATTCAGGTTAGGAGGAAGAGTGTTTGATTCTGAAAACACCTTAATGACAGTTACATGCTGTCAAATGACTCAAATTTTGTATTTATTTAGCTCGGTGACTGAAATTTAATGCTAATACACAGGAGACACAATCCGGGGCGGGTTGGAAACACGTTGAAAAAATCAGTGTGTAATGAATTCCCCCTTTTATGACAGCACCATTAGGATGCACTCACCTGTAAGTCTAAGCTGCCAAATTACAGGGGACAAGTCACTTTCCCAATGACGTGCAGCCACTTAAATGTGAGCTGTTTTCCACATTTTACCCCCAACAGCGCCACGAAATGCTAATTCCCAAGCATGTTGAAAAAGACCTGGATATTCTTTATCATTGTGTCTGTGCTTGATGACAGAACTCTGACCCAAGTGACTACACACACCTCGGAGGCTGAATAGGGTGTAAGGCAGCTCTCAGCTCGAGCCTCCAGGTTACCTCCATTATGTATAAGTTGAGCCGGGCTGAGCTCGGTGGCAAGTCAGTCTTGACTATCAGTTAGAGCCGGGGATGTGTCACCTGTCTCTTCTCGTCCCATATGGTTTCCCCTGACTTAAGTTACAGCTGTAACTGCCGGCTACAGAGCAGATAAGAGCGCAGAGAGAGTGTGTGTTTGTGTGTGCCTGTGTGTGTGTGTGTGCGTTCACTTGCAATTTTTCGGAATACAGGTGGCTAGAAGATAGGTGTGTGCTGCGCTTGTATGTGCTCCTGCGTGTCAAGGTAATATATGTGTGTTTGTGCTGGTCTCGAGCAGGTATGTGCGTGTTTTCTTGTATCAGTGTGTATCTGTAGGTGTTTATTCCACACAGTGAACATACTTATGTCTGTCCCGCAATTCAAAAGTGTGTTTATCCATGAGTACAAACGTGTGTGTGTGTGTGTGACAGTTTGTCTACATGTGACAGTTTGTCTCAAAAAGCCGAGCCAGGGGACTGATTGTCTGAGTGTGTGTGTTTCTGTCTCACAGGGGGGAACTGGGGGGTACGGCTGGGGTGAGAGAGCTGAGGTGTAACACCTTGTTAATGTGACAGACACAGTAAAACAGTCGATAACTTGACAGATACAAGAAGTAGCAGCAGTTTGGTTTGTTAAGATGCTCTCGAGTCCAGTTCCCAACTCACCTCACTTAGATAAGTTCTTGGCACAGATCTCACCAACTATGATTTTAGTCAGGAAGAGTTGTGCTGGTATCTTTGGTATAATGCCATAAGCTCTGATTAGACTTGATTATGAATTCATAAGTGGAACAGATTGTAGTGGGTCACTATTTTGGGACTGATTCATGCAGTGTCTGGAGGGTTCTTTTAAAATCAAGAATACAAGCCATTTCTTGTCAATAAAAAAAAAAATGTAATTGAATTACATATTTCAAATACTTTGGATTACTTCAACATCATCTCAACATAATGATTTCATGTAAATCTGTGAAATACCAAATGTTTATTTGACCTTGAATTATCCACAGCATTAAGAAGAAACCTTGCAACTAATAATATTTAAAATAAAAAGTAACAGTGTATTATACATTTTTGATAACACTGTTGCATAGACAGGTTTCCTCCCCATCTATTATACTCAAGGATCCCCGAACAGTTGAGCGGCATGAACTGCAACAATGCTAATGAACACTGATAATGATGAGGCATTAATGCAAACTTGTTCCAATGTGTAATGTTTTTCAGAGCTCGCTCATTCCGCCTCATTCCACAGTTTAGTCACATGTAGATAGATCGATATGTCCTGACTAAATGACTGTGCTTGCTAATTTTCGTCTGGTAAACAGAGGACGATGCAGAGAGATGCTAATGCGGCCGAGCGTACCTGATAGACGTGGTAGGCGTTGGCGGCTCTGCCCTGCAGGAACACAGAGGGAATCCACACGTTGATGAGAGCGCGATGAGCCCTGGGTGACACAAACAACAAACCATCCTCACTGCCGGAATCATTACCATCACCATCATTACCATTATCATAATCATTATCACTGGCAGAGGCAACATCAACAGCGTGTCAGATCTGGGCTTGGACAGCTACAGCACTTTACAGCTCACTCCGGTAAAACACCTCAAAATGCAATTTGGTCATGAACCGAGAGTAAAACGAGAGAATGAATGTCCGAAATCAAACTGTGTCGGATGAGCTTTGTTCTGCAGTGAATTTGAGAAAGAATAACAGAACAAATATTTTACATGGATATGCAACCCTTGCTAGATTCAAAACTGAGAGTGAATCTATCTACTGATTCCAGAAATCTCAGCCCGTCTGTTTGTAAGTTGAACACATATCTAGAGTGCTTCATCTTATCAGCTTCAACCTTTGCACAATGTGCATTTTTAAGGGCACAAGGAAGTGCAGCGTTGAATTTGGTGCAATTATGACATTATACATTCAATATTGAACTTTCAACAAACAGGTGAACAGCTCTTGCAGCATCGATGACGCAGATTCAGGGATTTGTGGACTGAGTCCTGCAGACATACCTGCTGTGGCAAGTCAAGAAAGAAAACTGTAACCAGCATCACCACAGGCCATTTACCAGGTAGATGGAGAAGGTTGGAGAAGGAGGGAGAGGAAGGCAGTGGGGGGTAGAGAGAAATATTCTTACGTTTCAAAATCTGACAAACTGGGGTCATCTGACGTCTGGCTTAAATCACCTGGAACCTGGAAAATGAGAGTGAAGAGGTCAAGAAAGAAATGAAAGATTGGCATTCATGACAGAAACTGTACGAACACAAACACGAACACACACGAACACACACACACACACACACACACACACACACACACACACACACAGTGTAAAACAAGTTTGGGAGCTATGTTGAATTGTGCTGTGTTTGATCCCAGTTGTTGTTGGTGAGAATCCAATGATGTTGTTTATCACTGTTTATCCTTATTTGACACCCCCTGTACGTGTTGTGTTTGTGTGTGCTTGTATGTGTGTGTGTGTGTGAGAGAGAGAGAGAGAGAGAGAGAGAGAGAGAGAGAGAGAGAATTCACCAAGCCTGGAATTTGTTTAACTTTTTGCAATTGTTTCCCTAGAGGGACCATGTGACCAGGCCCAGATGTGAGCCACCGGGATTTGTGTGTGTTTGTGTGTATGTTTGAGATAGAGAATGTGTGTCTGTCTTCCCTCATCTCTCTTAACCAGAGCTGGCCAGTCAGAGAGACTATCCAAACCTGGAATAAAACACTCTCACCGCCTGCAGGCTTTAATCAAACCCTCCTGCACAAGAGTTGTACACAAACAGACACACGTGGAGAAAGTCAAAGAGAGTGATGCAGAGAGAGAGAAAGTGACCAGGGTTCGGTTTTCTGCGGCAGCTGTTGGAGGCTGGAATCATGCAGCAATCAGGAGACAGAGATGACACACACACACACACACACACACACACACACACACACACACACACACACACACACACACACACACACACACACACACACACACACACACACACACACACACACACAGACAGAGAGCCTGGGGCTCCGTCAATGACATTGTAATTTGCTCTTTGGACAGTGTGTGTGTCAGTGCGTGGGCGGGGAGGGAGGCTGTTTTTATATCCTGACGGGGATAACCTGAGAACAAACTAACCCACCGGGGACTTGCATCACCACAGGGACAAAAATGAAGGTCCTCATGAGAGCTGAGACTGTTTTTGAGTGTTAGGACTTTGTTTTAGGGCTGGAATTAAGGCTCTCCTGAGCATGACCAGATGTTGGCTGTTCTGTTTGTGTCTAGTGTCTGTCTTTGTTATTGTAGAAAAAAAATTTGTTTGCCTGAAATACCCTTTAACAGGAGAAAAAGGTTGTTAGCATCAGCGAGAGAAAAGTTTGCAAGGAGAAAGTTGTGTCCACTGGTCTGACAGGGAGCTGCTCTGTGGAAGTACCGAAGAAAAATGAAAAACGCAGCAATGTCACAGATGACAGCTCCAAGAAAAATGCAGTTAACCGGTATTGGCAGCCATTGAGTGTAGAGAAAAATAGGCAGAGCACTAGTGCAAATACAAACAGGGCGAAGTGGAAGATGAAAATCAAACTAAATCACTAGTCAGGGGAAAAGGGCAGAGTGATGGGGAGGGGGAGGCGGGGGTGGAGAAGAAAACGGGATAACCTGCATAGAAACCAAATGAGACCGGACATCAATGTATGTGTGTGTGCGTGTGTGTTTCCAGTCACTCACCGGTCCTCTCAGGTCAATTAGTTCCTGTCTCATCTGGACAATGAGGTGGTCTTTGGCTATTAGGGAACGGTACAGGCGCTCATTAAACTCTATGAGCTCCCCATGCATCTCGGCCACCTGCAGCACGAACACACACAAAGAAACAATAAACACAAACACTTTTTAATTTATCATCCTGTAGATCCTTATTATACAAAACATAATTATGTAAAAAAATAAACAGACAATAGAAAATCATGTAAATACATGTTTAGCATTGGCACGTTGAAAAATACAACTCTAGGTTTCTCTTTAACACACAAAAGGCAGCAGCGCTGCAGGTGAGACGTAATGGATGTTGACAGCAGGACAGATGTGAAACAGTCTGACAGGGATGGGAGATGGAGGGAGAGAGGAGTGAGAGACAGAGGGAGAGAGAGGGAGAGAGAGTGTGAGAGGCTGAAACCAGTTCATATCCTTAACAGCAAAGACTCCTGCCAGACTGCTAATCAATTGTCTTCAGCTCTAACTAACCTTGACGTAGTGTTATTCACATCTTTGTGTGTCTGTCTGCAAATATGGGCAAGCTATTCAGTGTGTGTATGTGTGTGTTTGCATGTGTGAGTGTGTGTTTCCCAGGGCTGTCTGGCTAACCAGGCCGGGCAGGGTGGACAGGTCGCTGTCAGGAGACTGACAGCTGTGACATACACTGTGCTGTATGGAGGACACCTGCTGTCACAGCCGCTTCAGCAGAGCGCCGTCGCCAGATGACAGGTGAGCCGCGGCGTCTCAGGCACCAACCTTCGTCCATTAACGTGTTCACAGCCCATTTACGAGCAGACACGAGGAAAGGCCTCTTATGTAACAACGGCAATAATGATCAAAGTAAACTGGATTTAACAAGTTCACAAAAAAGTTCATACAAGTAAATATCTAAGATTTAATATTACGACAAAACTAAAGTGAAAAAATGTCAAGCATCGGAAGCAGAATAAAGAATAGCTCATTGCCAAAGAGCCTGAGCCATTTTACCCCTGACTCTTTAATCACCCTTTTAAAGAACAGAACAAAAAAGATCTCTCCACAGCTCTGTATGTACAGGAGATAAAATTACAACAACCAAAAACTGATTTAAATGTATATGAAAAATGTTGTGAAAGTATGAATCTATTATTTAAGGTAGAATTGAGTCACTGCCGGGAGCCAGATGCAGCTCTGTCCATCAATCCAGCTGTGACACACACTGCTGCCTTCTACAGGTGGTGCTGCTGTGGGATTTCAGGAAGACATTTTTGAATATTTTCGAAAATTTAGGTAGTGCTAAAGTGATTTCAAACCTTCCAGTTGCC
Organism: Verasper variegatus; assembly: GCA_026259375.1. NCBI lineage: Eukaryota > Metazoa > Chordata > Actinopteri > Pleuronectiformes > Pleuronectidae > Verasper > Verasper variegatus. The sequence continues at coordinate 12,395,720 of CM048057.1, forward strand.
ATGACAACCCTGTTTTAAAAACACAGAGAGCAATGCTACGGTACAGTACAAGAGTTGTCCCGACCTCTGCACAGCAGACGGCTTCTGAGCACAATAATCTTACAAATATTTCTCCCTTTGGAAATACTACTGGGTTCAACAGTGACATTTTAAAAAGATGATGTGATCGAACATCATTTAGATACACAAATAAATCCTGACAGTAAAAGTTGACATTTAAACACAAACGAGAAACATCAAAAATAGTCTACTGTATGTGAAAAAGAGTGATTTAAGGTGTAATATAAAACAAAAGGCTATATTAACGAGCTGTAGCTCTTCAGGCGAGATACTCAGAGGGAGAGTAAACAGATAATTCTTCATTCTCACATTAAGTATTCAACAGCACACAGACAAGACCACAGGAGCACACAGCTCACATTCCGAAGAAGGAGGCGTGTTGTGTTTGGCTTCAAATGTGATCAGAAAGATACTAAGATCGTTTGCCAAACTGAATCGCTAAGTCAGGTGGAGATGCCAAAGTGTTGCTCGTATGGTCAGATGACACTGCTTACAACTGTCTCTATATTTAGGAGGAGCACAAGAGAGGTTATAGACTTTCATCTGTGTGATTTTTATCAACACAAACCAGAACTAGAATGACCACCCTGCGGTTGTATGCCTCCGCCAACGAGTGCAGTTTCAGTCTACATTTTTTCCAGACTCAGATAAGGTCACCTTGACCTTTGACCACTGAAATCGTATCATTTAACCTTAGAGTCGACATGTCTCATTGCTAAGCCTCCTTTAAATGCAGCGGGACAAATGTGTCCTTTCATCCCAGACAAACAGAGGCTTGAACTGGTGGATCCCTCTCAGCCTCTCCCAACTTATCACAGGATTCATTGCACAAGGTCATCTTCAAATCTTAAGATTCAGGCTTCAACTCAACCCAACAGCTAACAGTGCACATGTTAAAAAAACAAGGCTAATCAAAACTCTCTTGTCATGTCCAAATGCCGCTCTGTTGCTAGGCGACAACAGCAAGCGCAGGACAAGATGTTGGCACGGATCAAGGGTATCTCCTCTGTAGACCAGACCATCTCATTTCAGTTCAGCTTTTGCTACAATGAAGAGGTTTTACAGAGGATACTACTCGTTTGATTTGTGTATCTGTCCGTCTTTGTTACTCTGCGCTTTAACTGCAGCTGCGATGTTATTAAGTGAATTACAATGTGTGTCTCCTCGGGCTGTTAAATCTCTTCACTGACAGACACAACCTGAGCTCTACGGGCGGTAGATCATCCACGGTAGAAAATCAATGAGGTGCAACAAGTCTGGGAGTTTGGGAAAGGTCCTCTTCAGTCCCTTTGCAGCTGATCAGAGGGATAATTATTTATACACTTTTTGAAAAAAAAAAAAAGGGAATTAAAGTTTGTTTTGTTTATTGCTGTATTTTTCAACCTGGTCCCTTAGTTTATAAATGTGACAGATTCACAATACTTGGAGTGAGTCACTCAGACACTTTAGTTACTGCAGTAAGATAGAGTTGGAAACGTGAGTGAGAGTTTGGGTTATCCTGAAACTATTATGGCTGAATCGTACTCTGATGAGGACAATGTCGATAAAGCATTTGACTTTGATGGCTGTCCCTACTTGTTTGAGTATACGGACAAAAAGCGCCTATAAATTGAAGCGTGAACGAGGAGAGACAGAGGTGACAAGCAGAGTAGGGACAACGACCTGCTGCAAGATTCTCGTTGAGCGAGACAAGCCTAATTTCTCGAGATTCTTAGCGAAGATGCAGAAACAATGGAAGCCTTTTTTTGGCAATATAAAGCCCTTTTAGAGGACATTTCATGGACTGTTCCAGTTGCCCCATAGGATTACAATGTAGCCATTTGTGACGTTTTGCGAATCCCGGTGGAAATGATCTACTGGACTGATTCCAAATGTTAATTTACACCCTCACATTTATAAACATAGTCCCCAGGTTGAAAAATACAGAAATTGCCCTACAAATGGACAAATATCGTTTTTTTCAGCTGGGAACAAAGACATCTAACCATTTGGGTTCAGTTGATCCCCAGTCTGGCCACTTCTTGCTTTTCTCATTCTTAACAGACATATCAGTGTGCCCAGTCAATATCGACTGCGACTCTAAACAGCAGAGACGTTGGATATCTCAGGATCAGATATGGCGGCAAAGCAATAAAGTACAGCTGATGGTAATCTTTGAACATAAAACACGACCGGCTCAAGCTCGAAAAACTAATCCCCCAAAATAACCTGACATCTCAATGTGTGTCCTGGAAGAACCCTGATGTTGTTTCAATAAAAAAAAAAAAAGAAAGTGGACACCCAAACGCACACTTTCATAGACTTGTTCCAGTCCAACGGGCATTCATTACTTCCCAGCGTTTCTCCACTTGGGGGACAGGGAGTGGTTATGGACGAAAAAGCACTCCTGGCTGTCCTCAACACACCAGCCATTCATCATGCATTTATTTAGCCGCCACAACTCTTAAATAGGACTTTATAAAAGAGGGAATTCATTTTCAGCGTGAAGAAACCCAATTAATTCTCAGTGAGAGGGAGCTAATCAGTTTGTCATTCTTCGGCAGTGCATGTGTGTGTGTGTGTGTGTGTGTGTGTGTGTGTGTGTGTGTGTGTGTGTGTGTGTACAGTATAGTATGTGAGCGCATCGCTTTGTGTGAGAGTGGTTGTCTATATTAAGCACCGGCTCTGTGGCTACGTGCTAGTGTTGCGAATTTGTTTAAATGGTGAAGTTAATGTCCTGTGCCGTTATTAACGCAGGGTCATTTAGGTGCACAGCCAGGTTTCAGTGTTCACTCACTCAGGCCCGGACCCGACATGCAATGGACATTATTCAGCGGCATTATCCCACCCTCGAGCTCAACAGAGGGCCACCCAAAGGCTCGCTTCAGGCTTGCAACAGACGGAATAAATCATAACTGCGGGACCGGGGTTAATTAATGGCTGCATAAATTCTTTCCACACAACAAAATAAATGATAGAAATAGAGATCAGTCCGGAGAAAAAAGGGGGGACGGCGTGCTGGAGGGATGCGTCTGAACGAGTTTGGTTTGAGTTCTACGTGATTTTTCATCAAATATAATGAATATAAAAGGATAACATGACAAACGATGACATAAATCGAATCCAAACGAACATGGCATTCAAATAAACAAACATTAATGAACAAGCCAGGGGGATGATTTTAATTCCAACCGGATAGCTTAACATGTGAGTCTTCTCCTGACACACACAACTGGAACTCTTCTTTCGTCTTGAAAGTGATGGAATGGATTACAATTTCTTTCAAGCTTTCAATGCGAAACCATAAAAACATCCCGATGAACCTGTCAGCTCAACAAGTCAGCAAAGCATAGAGCCGCCGTTTTCTTGTGCTTTAGGCCACAGCTGAACCGTAGCCTTGATGCCCCGGCTGTGCTGCTCAGCAGGGAGCTCCCAGGGCTATCCTACGATCAAAGCTCAGGACAAAAGTGACCCCAATGTACTGCCAGAGGAGCCGCGCATAGCAAATTCAGCAACTTAGTCAACAAATCACTGCAGTCTTTTTGCAAACTGGGCATTTATCCCAGCTCGGTACTTGGAAAAAAGAAGTGAATGAAGAGCTTCTTGCAGCTGGGTTATAAATAGGTCAATACATTATTTTAAGGAGGCACAATATCCTTGACTTGAATGGAAACTTCTCAAGTTAAACGTGCAATATTACTTCGGGCCACTAGGAGACTCCGAATCAAAACAACTTTGACCTAGTTTGATGATGTCAGGAAGCAGCTTGGGATCATGGGAGTTGTTGTCTTCACCACCATTGCCGATGAAAAACGCGACTCAGGTGCAAATCATGGTCGTGGGCGTGAAATCACATTTTAAATAAGAGCTGACAAAAGACATCATATTTCCTCTAGTAATAATTTTGTAATACAACAAATTAGTCTGCAGAACAATTTCAAATCAAAGTATAACTCGCACCATGTTTTTTCAGGGTGAACGAGTTCCTCTTAATTTATTTCCCTCTCTGTGGAACTGATATAATTTGTACTCCTCACAGTATTAAACATCTAAACGAATGTCTGCGAGGTCTGAAACTGAACCGTGAAAGTAAGAAAATAACTATGATCTGACCTTGTTAGCACATCCTCTCCCAATCTGATTAATAATGACAAATGCACTGTGTGCTGTGTGCTCTGCAGCCAACATTACCATCTATCTATGTTGGCTACTCTCTAAGTAACAAAGATAAATTGCTATCATTTATTTCATCCAACCCTGCAAAGTGCAACTGTGCAGCTGAAAAAGTAAATAAAACAGGTGATGTACTGTGTAAAACAGACAATAATGTGTCTCTCAGGACCAACACAACAAATAACAGCACTTATCTTCTATAGGGTTAATAACACAATTTAAGCTGCAAGCAGCGTTAAACAGGCCCTCGCTCCCACGTGCATGTCAAGGGTACAGGCAGGATGCTTGTTGACAAGGCTGCATGCTTTGGCTGTACCATCAGACCCTGAGTAATTGAGTCAGATGTGATTTTCGCGGGTGCATGGCAGCAAAATGGATCGCACATCCCATGTCAATATCTGTGTCCACTATGTGGCGCGAGAAGGCGTGCACTAAACATCCATTTTGTTCATGTGTACAACATGAAGACCAGACTATGAAGATGTCATGTACGTAGATGGAATAATGATTGTGACATGAGGCCTACTTCCTGTTGCCAGTAGGTGGCGCTATGAATATTGACATGTAGATTACTTCAGGCCAAGACTGGGCAGATCTGAGCATGTACTGTGAAGTTAAAACAACTTCCTGTGTCATGGCCAAATAATTCCCAATTTTGACGTCATGCTACAGACACTAAAACAACATGTCTTAAAGATTTGTCATCTCAAGATTGCACACAGTGAATTTGAATTTGAAGGATTTCATTGAAACAAATACCTTTCACTCACCAAAATGGCCGCCTTCCTTTTAGGTTAAGGCTATGGTCCCTCGAGGCTTTTTTGTGCGTCTGAGAATGCTACATGTACCGAGCTATGAGAACGTAGGTGACATGTGCCATGGGGCTGCTCGTGGAAATTTTCTAAGAGGCGCTGTCAAGTCATTTTACCACTCCCATGTGTGAAACCCCCAAAATATCAACATTTCCCCCCCTCAAAAACACAATCCAATCCACAATCCCCTCATTCCTTCAGTTTCTAGAGAGCCCTCGACAAACAGGCCCGAATAATGGGTAAAATGAAAAAAAAATGGAAAAGACAGCCTCAGGTCTAATTGGCAAAAATTTGCACATAGTGATGTTATCAATTATTGTCTGTCAGATGCTGTATTTAATGTAAATGTTTATAATTTGAGGTAATAATCTGATAAGACTGTATATGAGACCAGCAGAGCAGTGATGCAGAGTGTTGTTTGTGATCAGACGCTCTGTCTCTGCTGCAGGGCTGGTTTACTATGATGCAACTGTCTGCACTGGAGGAGTCATTATAGCAAACTGCCGCCCAAGTGATGGTGACCAGCACGCTCCCTCACATACACACTCTCTATACATAGTCTTCAAAGACACACACAGTCTCCTCCTTCACACAACGCTTTGTCATCCAAGCCTCTTCTCTCCAGATCTTTGCAGAATCTCTCCTCTCCTCTCCTCTCCTCTCGTGTATGATCTGAGCTGAGCTAGAACACCCCTTACCCCCCCCAAAAAAGTGACAAAAAAACTGAGACCAAGAGAAACTGTGGTACATCTGACACAAAACCTAATAACCTTAATTCGACTGGCGTGGAGCCATATGAGGTCAAGAGGAAAGTGAGGATATCAAACCATGTCAGTGTTCATACATAAGGGTCTAGAAAAGGACAGAGTCAAGGTCAGGGGAGAGCTGATACCAGCACAGAGTCACGTGCACTGGAAACATTTACTTGCCCAATGACTTCTTTTTGCAACTTGAGTATTCAAGCCACTTGGTTTGGGCTAAACACCAGAATGATAAGAACGATCCAGAATATTGGTGAATTGGTGAATTTTTGGACCTTTCACTCGACTGCGACTGTGATGCATCTTGCTGATTCCTAAGCAAACTTGGTGGAAGGATGTAATATGCATTTGGGAAGTAAAAAACTTACTTTCTTCAACATTGCAAAATAGAGGATTTCCAAATGTTGACTTATTATTCAGACAGCCATATTTAAGGGACTGCTATTTATGCATTGGTTTTTATTTGGAGCAGATCCAAATATCCATTATGATATGTCATCATGTGCTGTGACGTTACGTAAAATCCAAAAGGCAGATGGTTCTTGGTGTCTGTATGACAGCAGGTAACATTTCCAAGTGGGCAGGACAGTGTGACTCAACATTCCATCCTTTTTTCTTATTTATGGCACAAGAGAGACCTGGTTCAAAGGTTCATTTAAACATGCTAAACTGGGTGAGACCTCAACTCCAATATGTCCAACACGGGGCTACTCTGTAAATGTAAATGCAGCCCGTGCCTCTGACTCACTTCATCACAGCTGCTCCTAGACATGAAGAGACACGGCTGAAAGACGAAGAGTGTGTGGGGGGGGGGAGCGTGAGAGCAGATCGATATAGACATCACAAGCTGTGCTGTCCATTCTGAAAGGAGGAGAAAAAGAAAAGATGGAAAGAGAGATAGAGAGAGATGAGTTAAGTAATGTGAGTGTGTGAGAGTGGCAGATGGAGCAAAACAAAAAGACAGGAATGGCAGTTTATAGAAAAAGGCTAAAACTGGCGACTTGGTACAGACGTAGCTGTTTGTCACAGACGCGTCACACGAGCACTCGGATCTCGCACTCCTGGGTTATGTAGTAATATTACTTTGAAAGGCTGCAGCTATGAAAACATTAAAGTACAGTCTGTCAGCTTTAATTTTGGGCTGTTTTCAACACAATGCAGATTAACATTCAGGGAACTAAAACCCTCTCTCTGTGCATGTCCCCCCCCATCCATGCATGCCAAATGTATTTGGACAGATTGAGATTAGTTTACATTCAAAAAGTTACTTTCACTGTGGGGAGCCAAAATGTTAATATACACTGTGTGGAGACTGGGGATTAAATGTCAGCTGGTAGTTATGGATTATCGCAGCACATATATATACAAGTGAAAGACTGGAGTCAGAGTGATAGCCGACATTAAAAGACTTAAGAAGTCGGTGTCTTATTGAGTCTTTCTGAAGTAGCACATGTTTAATTATCAGCTTAATTTTTAGAACACCTTTAAAAACACAGTTGCCAGGTGCTTTACAAGTTAAAATGAAAATGTGAGGGCCAACAAAGTAAGCAGTTAAAACCCCCCAAAAAGAATTGAAAAGCTAGATAAACAAAGATAAGGAAGATAGAATAAAACTTTATACAGTGATTTAAAAACAGATGGTTTGATAAGAACTAGGAGAATCCGCACCTATAAAAATGTACCTATAAGAAAGATTTAAAAGAGTTTGTCAGATGGGTCTCTGCCAAGCGACTGCTGTTTATATTTGATTTTGGTTTCACATTGCACCATGGTTCAGTTTGATCCAGACAGAGACCACCTCTTTTGTTCCGACTAAATTAGGTCCGAACCCTGGTCTGAGGCATCTTCCACACCTGTTAAATCCCATTCCACTTCTTTTTTAACAGACCTTCACTCCCACTGCAGAGCTTCAATAGCAAGATGCATGAATCTGACTGTATTTTACCACTAACATACATGTATAGCTGCATGCTCCGTAGCTGGAACATTAAGTTTTAATACTGGTTTAATGATCCCACTTTCTTCAGTGTCTTCAATGATTCATCCCCAATAGGAATCAAATGCTCACAAATTGTAATTGAAATCATTACTGCAAGCAGCTTTTAAACCTGAAGCTATTAGAGAGTGTGTGTCAGCCCCCTAGTCTGGAAGGGTATTCTCACACGGAGGCAAACTAAAAAAAGAAAAGCAAAAGATATTTTGTGTAAAGGAGAATTTAATAAGGCAGAGGAAGGCGTTTGTACTCGCAAACACTTCAAAGAAGATTCACCTGCATTATTCTGAGAAGAATACGATGCATTATGCAGTGTTTTGACTTTCCGAGGGTCACATCCACGTGCATTACACAGCAAAGACAACGGGCATCGTAAACGCACATCGGTTCATATTTCCCTGGCTATTACTGCGTCTTCCCTCTGAACAGCGGAGACTGTGAGTCGGTGGCTTGTAATTGTTGTACTTGTTCTTGATGTTGTTTATGGTTAATTAATGAGCTTGCGGATCAAAGGGAGAATCCCTGATCCCACAGGAAGTTTCAACCCATATTTCGTCTCTATCCTCTTCTCCCTATTCTTATCAATACCACACAGCAGGGATGTAAAAAAAAAATACAAAATAATAATAATACAGAACGGGAAAACAAAACAACAAACCAAAAATATGTCTGACTGTAAATGCGTACTCACAAGACTTCTGATGTAGTTTGGGTTTGTTTGTTTATTGGATGTGAGGTTAGGATGATCCAGCCTGTGAGCTGCAGACGAGTTTGTCTACAGCGGAGGAGGATGTAAAGAGGCCTCCATCTGAAGCACAGACGCCTCCCATCCAAACCTGAAGTACATTAACGACCGAGGCCCCCTCTAATGATTTCAATTGGCAGGTGCCTTCAGTGAGAGTATATGGTTCTAAAGGTCAGACATGCAGCAACATACATGCAGGAGTAACAGCTGCTTGCAATACATTCAAGTCTGGGTGAGGGATCTGTGATCTACTTTTCAAATGAATCAGAGATTTTATGACATTTACAATAGTTTAATAATGAGGATCAATCATGAAACAACAAGATGGCCGTGCTGATTGGCCAAATCATATCACCCGAACAGACCCAACTTTATTCCAGCCAACCAGCAACAGGGATGTTCATGCCTGGAAACAGCATTTTCCATGGGAACGGTCATGATCAGTGCTTGCAAACAGTACAGGCCGTTTCTCAGTTGAGTTGGTTCAGTGGTTACATGACCTGAGTATGGAATTGTTGTATGAAACATTATAAAAGGTGGTTAAATATGAAGTTATATTCTGATAGTTATATTTAGTCAGACATACAGAATTCTCCTGGGGCCACCTTTTCTATTAATTCCACTTTGGCTTGTAAAGTAGCATTCAGCCCACTTTAGGCCACATTAATAGGTTCTTAAATAGAGAGGAGTCCTTGAACGTCTCTTTGAGATTTCAGGTGAGTTTGAAAATCTAAAGAGCCTGAGGAGGGGGCGGTCTTTACTCTGAAATCCACTTCATCTAAAACCACCGGGGGCTCTTTCGCTACAACTGCCTTCTCCATCATTTTCATCTCACTCAGAATCCACTCATTCATTTATCTCAAGAGTTAATTCTACGTACGACAAATGGACGATGACAATATCCTGACATCATTCGACCATAGGAACGAAGGACAGCTCAATATTCGACTATAATTCTATAAAAGAAATACCATGTGACACAACAATTACATTAGAATAGTCCCATGCTGGTGAGTGTGAATGATTCAGAGGCTCAAATGTCAAGGGGCCGTTGGGTATTGTGTCCCTTCAGCCTGACACCAGCAGCCTGTGAGCACCGATAAGAGGACGCGTTACATCACTACCTGCCCACCCTCTCCTCGTCACTCCGGCCTCACCGCTCAATGTCATGCAGCTTCGCCGTTTCTTAGAAACCTCTGCGGACACGTTAACTGTGTTATGTAATTTGTTTTTATTGCTCACGCACACAATGAAAAGCAACAATGCAATAAAGATGCAAATTGAAAAACATATGTGTCTATGCCCTGGAGTTGTAGTAGTTTCACTTCCTTCCCTCTGTGATTTTATTTCTCTCTTTGCATCCATCTGCCTTTCACTAGATTCATCACTTCATTGCCTTTTCTTTCGTTTCTGACCAGCATCGCTCCAATGGGATTATGCCGGTAGTGCCCCACCCACTTAAATCTAGCATCTATGCAGATTTGTGTGAGAAACCCCGACTCATCCATACAGGAATTTACCCAATGCACACAACCCCCTACCACCTTGTCTCTGCCAGGGCTGAGAAGATAAGGAGAAATAAATAGATAAATAAATAAAAGGAGTGAGGGGAGAGGGTAAGAAGCACGAAGAGGAGAGTAAGAGGGCGGCAGTGGAACATCCAGGAATTATCAAAGTGTAAAAATAAAACACTTCCTCCACAAGTCACTGGCGTGTATCAGTTCATGGTTTTCATCAGTTTGGTTAAGTAACAGCACAAAGGTGGAAAAAACCTTAAATAAGAGATGATAGAAAATATACACATATAACCGCTACACTTTACCCACTAAACCCTATGTCCCCTTTCTAAATCACATGACCTACGTGTCATTAAACAGTTGGATGAGACCTGCAGGAGACCGAAATACAAACCAAACAAAAAACCAACACGCAAACACGGGAAGAATATGGACGTCACAAAGTTGGCTATAAAAGATCCATTTTACACCTGAAAGTACCAAGCATTCATGTCTTTTTTACATTGTTTACATTTGATCTGGATAGTTTTGATTCCACATTGCAATTTAGGAAAGAAGACTTCTGTATTTCACATGTACGTCCTGTAGTCAGAACCTTTGTAGGCTGCATCTACCTTTACTTGACATTGATTGGTCTGTAAACAGAAGCGCGTCTGATATAGTAGCAGTGTTTACATTTGAACCAGTTCATTTTGGTGATTTTGTTGCCAATGCAATGTAATAACACCTCAAGAGTTGTATGAAAACCAAAACAGAGCATGTAATGAAAGTGAGTATTTCACTTGAATTTATCGAGAGGACAGAAACACAAATGAATGCTGGTGAAACTAATTTTGTTTCAAGAAACTTGATGCTTTGTTTAAACAAGTCCAGTGCGCATTGCAAACCTGCCTGTTTGTTTGGGCTGTGATGCCTGCAGTAATTGAGCTGCTGCAGATTTCACAGAATCCTAAAGCTGCACCTCCACTGCTGCAAAAAGAATCTGTTGATGCCATTGTCGTTGTCAACAATTCCTTCCTCGGGATCCTCAACAATATACACGCCAAGTGTGAAGGCGATAAGATAAGTGGTTCTTGAGATATATGAGTCACATACAAACCGACAGAGATAGATGTTGGTGTGTTTTCAGTTGATTCTGCTTCCCACAAGTGGCCAGAACATCAGCTATGGGTATTTTATAACCTGATAATCATTGGATGTCAATGAAAGGGAAAAAGATATGGCCCATGGATTCTCTTTTTTTCAATCCAAATCAGTAAAATTACAGCTTTTATGAATTTCTATGCCTCATCAGTATCTAAGGCATGAGATTTGATGGCTTGAATGCTGTAATCAGTAGTTTAAGTGGAACCAGTGATATAAGGCTACATTCAGCGAAAGGCTGTGGCTGCACAGTGTCCTGCAAGGCACAAATCTGTGGCTTTACAGAGAGGACACGGGGGCAGTTGTGTTTAAAATCCCACCTCCAAAAATTCAGAGGCCACACAACACAAGTTCAGGGTGTGACAGTAGCCAGTGGGAGAATCTCTGTGCACAGTTCAGAACGTGACAGGACAGATGAACAAACGAGGATGCGGCAGGAAAAGAGCATCAAGCCATTTGAGACTTGGCTCAAACATAAACAATGTCAAAGTCGATAAAATGCATTAGCGTCATTAAATTAAAACTGATGGGGGTCACAAACACCGGCGTATTTCCCAGGTTAATGAAGGCTGGGCCACTGGCCAATATTTATTTGTGTCTGGCAGGCCTGTATGTATCCAACAAGGCTTTAATGTGACATTTTAAAAAATCAATAACTTGTTGGGTCAGATTTTCTCTCGGCTGCTGGAGCGAGGCAGCTGAGTCAGGAGTGTCGACAGCTGCTCATGTATATCACACGATTTCTAAATCCTCATATCAGGATGAGGAGAATGAACACACACACACACACACACACACACACACATACACACACACACACACACACACACACACACACACACACACACACACACTTCCATGAAAACAGACTGGTGGTCAACAGGGGTTGATCCAGGGATGCACTGGTCCCTGCTGAAAGCTGATTGGCCCGTGAAGTTTCCCTGTCCTGTCAGTAGTCTTTAAAAACAAACTTACAATACTAACATTATATATGGGAGTTTGTTAACATTAATATAAAAGAAGATTTTTATAAGTTTTTTGAAGAACAGAATGTGCTTGAACAAGGAACAATTTTCAAAATATATTGGATGATGTGTGGATGACGTTTGAATCAAAGCTATAGAGCTAACAGTAAACCAGGAATGAATTCAGTGTGCACCTTACTCAATCAGATATGGTGCATGGATCATGGATATATTATTGTCCCCTTAATGGCCCCCGATTTAGAAAAATCCTAGATCCGCCACTGGTGAGCAATAATGAGAACATCCTGCATGTCTCGTTTGCTGCACGTCTTTTCTTTTCTCTCTTCCAGCTGCAACCACTTTAACATTTTACAATATTTCTGCCAACTGGACGACTTGTTTTATATCAGGGACAAAGGAAAAACACCTGTGTTCTATATGACAGGCTGATTTAAACAAAGCCATCGCGGCCTGGCAGGCTGGCCCGGGACCGGAAGAGAGCCTGCAGCGCGATTGTGTCCCTACCGCCATCCTCCAGGCTCACTGTGAAAGCCCGCTCAAGACTGACAAGCAAATGAACAAATAAATAAGTAAACACCATTTAAAATGCATCACACGTACACATGCATAAATAAGTGAAAGCATAGTTTGGCCAAACAGAATTATTTCTTATAAAAGAAATATAAAACCATGCTTTAATAATTCATGTCAAGGCCCCCCCACACACCTCGCTACACATTAGAATAAACACAAGGTGCTTTTATTTTGCTCCACCGCTGTAACTCTCTCTGGGAGCGCCGCTGCCTCATTGGTCAGTCTAATAGGAATCTGGACAGCGCTCCCATCATCGCTCATGCAGCTGGCAACAATAGGCCTGATGTCCAATTATTAGAGCGCTTCACCATGCACTGCAATCAATGTATTTGAGAAGAGCCTGCTCTGGCAACAATAGAACCGGAGCTTAAATCAATGCAATTGAAGACTATAATTCTCTGCTTTATTCAGATTAAGTGGATCGGTGAGAATCTCATATTCCTTGCAAAGGCCGAAAAACTCAATCTTATTATTCTTTCTTTAACTTTGCTTGTTAATGTAGCAAATGTACTAAACGCAAAGTTCTTGGTAACATTAAGAAATCATTAGCACATATAAATTCAATTAGTGTCAACAGACACGACTATTGGCCCCTACACTGGTTTTTGTTTTGTTTGGCAGCAGGTTGGACATGAACAGATATTTTATGAACTGCCTTGTTCTTCAAGAGAAGATATTTGCGTTTGTGCCAATGACAGATGACAGAGAAATGTTTCTTTTATCTTTTATAGTAAAACAAACAAGACAAACCTGAATAGACTAAAGAGCAACGTGACTTGTGTGGTTGAAGCCTTGATAAATGTTTATTCATTTTTGTCACACTGATTTTCTTAAAAAGATGCATTGAAGGCTAAAAGAAAAAATGAAACAAATACAGTTGTGCTTCCTTGTTGAGAGTTACATGAAAAAACTGATACTATTATTGTGTCTGTACTGTAGTGAGACTACCAAGTGAAAGCAAGATGCCACTTAGCTTAGCTTAGCATAAAGATTAAGGGGGACAGTTAGCCTAGCTCTGTCCAAATAAATCAAATAAAGCCAGCCTACCATTTATTTATTAGAATCATCAATTAAAACTTGTTTAATTACTGCATAGAGTGTATATAAAGTTGGACGACATAACAGCTCCATAAAGGGAAACCAGAGTGTTTCAATCACCCCCTAGTGGCTGCTGAAGTGTAGATCATAGTGGCACATGAAAAAAAAGTCAAAGATGGTTTCTGTCGGTATCAGTGGAACCTCAATACCTCGGTTACATCCCCCACTTCTAGTGCACAGACTCTGACATGCACAAGATGGCAGCTTTCGTATCAGAGATATTTTGGCCTCATTTCTTGAGAGACGTGCCATCCATCTTTATATACAATCTATTATTTACTTCATATAAAAACTCAAATGTAGAAGTCACAATTAATCAAAATGTAAATGATAATACTCCCTATAATGTTGGAACTGTTCCTTTAAGTGCTTTGGTTTGTGCTGGCAGCAGGAGCAAAGCCCACCGGTATATGAGACAAGTTGTGGAACACACAACTGTGGGTTAGGTATCACAACTGATTCACAGTGAGGAACAAAGAGAAAGACGGCACTCACCTCTATGAGTTTGCGTTCATAGCTGGCGGCGAGCTCCTCGATGTCACCCATGGACTTATTCTGTGGCACAGGGGTCTGCTCCTCGCTTGACGGCAATATAGACAGGGCTGAACCAGAAGGAGAGAGAGAGAGAGCGCACACCACTTTTAGAACGGCTCTAATTCCACGAAAAACATTTCCCATTCATTTTCTCCACAGAGGTTTCAGAAAATCTTCATAAAAAGATGTTAAGCCTGAGAGAGATAATTCAAACATTTCTTTCAGAGCAAAAAAAATTATTGGAAAACAAAAACAAAAAGGCAAGACTGTGTACATAATTATTTGAAGAGTCACGTATCCCATAATCCCCTTTCCAACGACTGTCAAAGCTTCTTCTCCAAACTGTATATTGCATTCAAGTCATGCATTGTGTTATCTTGTGTGTCGAGTTGTGACACCTGCAGCTGTTTGATGCTTTTGTTTTTCGCAGCGAGAGAAACATACACAGGGAGCAGCAGATCTATAATACTAATATACACATTACCAGCCAGGAAAGAGCCATAAATCCCCATTTTATTAAATCAATGTCAACACACTGAAGTGGACACGAGTCGTGCGCGTCATAAAAAACATATAGCCACGAAGGGAAGGCGCACAAAGCCGCTGAAAGACACACATTAGCACACAAATCCTCCAGGACGCACACTTCCTTGTAACGTACAATATAAAACGCTGTAGCGCTCACATTTTTCTTCCTGAGAAAACTTCTTTCCGTTCTGTCAAGATGATAAACTCTTCCCTCTTCTACTCTGACTTTGTGTTGAGACAAAGTTTATTGTTTCTTTGCAGCGCTGTAGGCTCACTAATCAGCTGAAGCCATGATGACGGAGCCTAAAGCGCCGCTTCTGAGCCTGTGAACATCAACTAATCTGGTTCCAACTTAAAAAAGAAAACTGGAAAACTAGGAAAGTGGAAGTTCTTCTGTTGCCACCACACACAGCTAACACCTAGACAAACACACTGAGGCAAGGAGGAGGAAGAAAGTCGGACAGAGGGGAGTGATATGAGCAGAGGAAGAGAAATTCAGCATGTCCGTCCGCAGCGCAGAGGTCAAATAAACTTGTGGCGATGGCTCATTGGGCAGAAGTTAAAGTCGATATAGTGATGGGCTGAGAGGAGATAAAGGTTGAAGCCTGAGCAAGTGTCTGCATGTCGAGACAGAGCGAGGCGAGGCTCGCTGTGTTTCCACACAGACAGCACCGTGGGAGGAAGAGCTACTGTGAATCACAGGCAGGTACAGGTACACAAAGAAGAGCTCTTACAGAGCAGCATGGCACCCAGCTGGTTTGATGCTTTACTCAAAGGCTACACTTGATGAGAGGATGGGGGGAATCAGAGAAGCAAATAATAATGATAATGCACATTTGCAACGAATTTTCCATTAGCTCAGTGGAAATCATCATCGCGTTTGAGGGTGAGAGGAGATTTGTTAGAGGAGACACACTTATACAGTGAGAGGGAACGGAGGACTAAAAGGATGCGTTCACACCAACAGGGATGTGAATCTTTCACACCATGAGATTTCAATTACAAGTACAAAGTCAATGCAAAGACGAAAACAGCCTCGAATTTTGACGTTCACGCGAAACGCAGGAAGTAAACATAAATAATCCTCAGGCCAAACCTCCGCAGGTACCATGACAACATGAGCATGTGGTGTCACCATGTGGATTGTATAGGAGCTTTTAAAGACTCTTATGAAAAACACGTTTTTAAAGCTGTTTTCAGACTTTACCTTTCACATATGAAGAATGCAGCAGGAGATTGTCTGAGCCATATGGGTTCGCAACAAAAAAAAAAACATGTTGAAGACTCACGTGAGGGGTAGAGCCTGGGTAGAGCCTGCAGTAGGCAAACCTTAACATGATCTTAAAAATGTCTTCCCCAGCCACGTAATGGGGACTTCCTTTTTACCCCTACAAGGAGGAAAAGCCCCATAATGTGACTGTGGAAACATATTGAGGTCCCAACAACATGTGTAACACCCGGAGCGCACATAAACAAACCAGACCATGCACACATATATAAAATTGTCTGTACGAATGCATGCACTCACACCCACACACACACACACACACACACAGCTGCTGGGGAGTGATGCTCAGTTAGTTTTGTTATTACAGACCAGCTGTTTGTACAATTTCCTCGAGCCAGGAACATCTGTGTCTCCTCACCGAACCCATCCCCCCACCGCCGCCCCGTTCGCCCACACACCTTGTGTGCACGCTGCATTATTAAGAGCCGATCAATGTGACAGCCAACACAAATCCAACAGAGGTGAGGAAAATTGGTATCACAAGAGCAAACATCAGCCATCCTCTGTGTTTGTGTTTGTACGTGTGTCTTTATGCCATTGTTCCCATTTATGTGTGTATCTCTCTAACTTTCATATATATGTATTGTTATTGTGTGTGTGTTTGTGTGTCCATGTGTGTCTACAGGTTGCTGATGGAAGTGTAAAGTATAGTACAGTGCTTTTGATGGGCCGAAGATAAGCTTAAGGATTGTTGTGGCAGGAGCCAGGATCATGTGTTTTCTCTGTGTCTATGTGCATTTGTGCACGTGTGTGCATGTGCTATGTAGACAGCCTCATCAGTATGGAGGTATATTTATATATGTATATATATGACCCAGGTTATGTATGACACATCCAACAGCTGAGAAAGATTCGCAGGTCATTTCATAAAACTGTTTATCGGAGTGTGCTAATGTGTGTGCATGTATATGTGTGTGCGCGTGTGTGTATGTGTGTGTGTGTGTGTGTGTGTCCCATTCCCAGAAGTGAGCATCCCTGTGGTTTTCACCAGAGCGTGTGTGCACCTCTAGAGACGTCTGTCTTATGATCTCAGTGTGTGATATAATGAGCCAGGTTAGTGAGGTAGTCTAGGAACCAGTGCAGCAATCAGGAGTCAGAGACACACAGACACACAGACACACACACACACACACACACACACACACACACACACACACACACACACACACACACACACACACACTTCAGCCGAGCACCATTCAGGACAATAGTGCAGTGAAGCTTTAGTTCTGCTTTAGTTGCTGTGATGTTTCATGATTTCACTTGGTGATGTTGTTAAACAGTTTTTGGACACAAAGCCAGTCCATGTTTGACTGGGAACACGTTGGGGACAGACGGCACAGTTTGTTGAACAACTGAGACAAATAGTCTGTTATCCATGACTATTTTTGAGTTTACAAAATTTGTCTTGTGCTTTGTGATGTTTGTGTCATGCAAACTTGTTTCTATTGGTATTATTGATTATTCTTCCATTTCGAGTGAGACTAAAATCATTTTGAACATATACAATAATTATTATTTCCCTTAGATAATTTATTTTTTATTTTTTTGTTGCAAACAGCATGTTACTGTAACATCAGACTGAGAGTCACCATTTGTGTGATAGGTCAGAGACATTTTCCGGAGGGGCTGTATGTGAGAACGCAAATGTCAGCTGCTCTGGACATTTGCTAGAGTTCATGACTGAAACCAGCTTAATAAGATATAAATCTTCAACAGTTGTTTCAATTTTCTGTGATTTTTCCATGTTGTTGTTTTGCCTCATGAATGGAAATCGACTAATTCTTCACCACGGAGCAGATGGACATCACTGCTCGCCACAGAACAAACTGCTGTCTGAAGCAGAGTCTCTGCCGTTTTTCTGGCCTTGGGGTGTTGAGGGCAAGCTGCTGAAAACTGTCTACAATCTGCAGGTCAGGAGTTCAAGAGAAAAATTCACACCAGAACCAGAATGGCACAGGGTGAAAAAATGAACAAGCTGACACACTTCCTCGCTCTGGTGGCCTGCTGTTGCTGCCAGCTGGAATGTCAGGTTTAGAAACGAGAGGTGACAGGCTAATTGAGTTTGACCTTATTAAGAGCGTTAACAATAGCAGCGGGTTCATATTCAACCGACTGTAACACGCTCAAGAAAAGCCGATGGGGTGACTTCAATTAAAGTACCACCGGGTAGTTTTTATACCTTAAAATAACAGCTTTAAAATCATTTTGATGGTACACAAACATATAATAGGTAGAATGGCATGTCTGTCATTGCCACAGTGCCCCCTGGAGGCATGGAAGAGAACCATGTCCCTCTGGTGTACTGTGCTGGAACATTACTACCTGCTTTACAGCCTCACGCAAGCAGCTAGCTATAAGAGACAATTAGCTCATTGTTCACTTGAGGGCAAGAGCCACAAGAGGCCAAAGGCTGCAGGACAGATGCCGACCTGGTGATGTTGATTTTGGACAAGTAAGTCACCAATTCAGCTTGTTTCCTGCGTCTTGTTCAGTTCCGCTTGCTTGACCTTAGGCTGCATCAGTGAAGTTGTCGCTATTTTATCACCAGAGATGAACCTATTTCAATAGAGGTTTAGCAAAGTTAGCCAGACAATTCGGTCCGAGTATACTGTAGAGTGAATCTCTCACTCTGTGGCTTTAAACCAGGAAAAGCCTGAGCGTACCCTCTCCAAATAGAAGCTTGGATGGGGTGATAACAACTTCGGTGTCGGCTTTGAGAGGAAGCCGGGGAGAAGGTGACACACTTGAATAATGCTGCTCCGTCCATTAGCAGTAAGGAGACGTGGCTCTGCACTGGCGACCCCGGGCACACAGCGGGCTGCAGAACAAACAAATGTCCATCCCTGCTGCAGCCGAGTGCCTTGCGAGCCTGCTAAATAAAACATGCATTGGGCTCCCACCACAATAGGACTAATGCGCAATCAAGTGAAGCGCTTCTTGTAATGCCGTAACAGCACAACCCCCCCGGCTGTCTCTACCTACTGTGAAATTCGGGCTCCTGTGAATCTCGTCTTCCATATCTTATCTTCTTATGAAGTCGCTCCTTCCCTCCCAGCTCCTGTTCTTTGTTCTTTCTGTTTTTGTGCGCCTCACTTTATTTCATCTCTTTTAACCTAAAAAATGTCCTTTTGTCGTTTGAGTCTTCTCTATCGATCTTAGTTGCATTTCTCTTCTAAAATCCTGTGCTCCCCCACTTTCCGCTCATTTATACAACCTTCATTCATCCTTTCGCTTCCACTTTACCTTTGAAATCTTCCTCAGTCCTAAACCACTCCTCCTCCTCCTCCTGCTCATTGTCTTTCTCTCGTCTCTCTCTTCTTTCATACATTTTTTCCCCCTTTATCAATCATTCATTGCCAATCAATTTCACTTGGCGGCACACTGTGCTGCCGTGTCACAGTAGTCCACTGATCATGCATGTTGGGAAGACCAGTTGCATTGCATATCAATGAAAACATGCATAAAACTATTTCTCACACATGCACGCACACACGCACACACACACACAGGTAAAGTGGCAGGCAGACCAACGTCAAAGCAAATTGAGGTTTAGGTTCATCTGTTTGTCATAATTAAACAACACCATCAAAAAATCAGAACAGGAAAACCTGTCATTGTGCTTTGCTGCACTGACAATAGCCTGCATCCCTCACACACACACACACACACACACACACACACACACACACACACACACACACACACACACACACACACACACACACACACACACACACACACACACACAGTTGAATTATTCACACAGTAAGACTATACATTGATGATGGGCTGGCTGGGAAGCAGGCAGGCGACTGGCGGATTAATTAACAAGAGCTAATCGAAAGCAATCTTCTTTCATTTTCTCATCGTCCATAGTTCATTTGTTGCGTGCCCCTCCTCCAGATAACCGAGGCCTTTGTGTATCAGTCCATACGCCTGTATTGAGAGTGTGTGCTTGTGTGTGTGTGTGTGTGTGTGTATGTATGGGGGAAGGCAGCTTTGTCCTGTTACACGGAACAAACAGCCCAGGATTTTTCAGCCCCAGACGAGGCAGAAGGTGTGGAAATCTCTCTTCTGCTCGCTTTCATGGCTCCAGTCTCGACCCTGCTGATCATGAGTGCAGAACCACAGGTGTGTTGATCACACACATACACACACTTGCACAAAAACACACAATCATGCACATGTTCCCTGAAGCATCCCCGACCTGTCTGACGTGCCATGAAAGGATGGGAAAAGTGAGAGAACAGCGTCTCGTACAGTTGGAGTTCAGCGATTTAGTGATTTCACCAAAAGAAAGAATAAAAGAAGAAATGACACAGGCAGAGTCTGAGAGCATCTGACTCGTCTGAGTAAACTATCAAACAAATGAAATAGATTTATGTGAAATTACGCTGCACCATGCTCATGTTTTCAGTCAGTTATCAACTCCCATAAGAATATACCTGCAGCATAGAGCATGTACACACACACACACACACACACACACACACACACACAGAGAAGCCTATCATTTTTAACCATCTAGCTGTTTGTGTGTATGCTTCACTTTCGAGTTCTCTTTGAGCTTTTTCCTTTTGTCTGTTCTTGGAAGTCTCCAGAATAGCTCCAATCACATCAAACCACCTCTATCCAGCATCTATCACGACCAAACCACCGTCAGTTTGCAGCCCAGCATAAAAAAAAAAGGTGAAAAGTGGTTGAAAGCTATTTTTTTCCTGCACCGCTCACCAGGTCCAAGTACGTCACAAATGACTGACTAGAAACCTGAATCCTTTTTTGTCCTGCATGGAAATGTAAAAGAAGACCTGATTCAACTCGACTGTGCTTTCTGATTGCAAACTGACCAGCTACTGGAACACACTGTGTTATTAATGCCAAAGTTTCAGCTGAACTAGAGAGTGCAGGCCCCAGCCAAAGGCGATTGGCCACTTTGCCACCACAATGCATATAGATTTATTGCGATCCGAGACATCGGGATCTTCCGGATCGGCACCAAATTTCACAAAAAGTTTTTCACAAAAATATCAGCATTATTTCAAATTACAAACACAAAACTTTCACATTCAGTGTCCAACTAACTAAACCCCAGTCTGCATGTCTTTGGACTGTGAAAACAGAAAGAGCCCAGCCGAACCAGGATTCAAACAGAGAACCTTCTTGCTGTGAGGGGATAGTGCACACAACAACTATTTCTTTTGCAAAAACTAAAAAAAGGACCTTGATCCACCCCCTTATTCATATCCACTCCAAACTTTAATGGGTTCTTCCTTGGCCCATGCCCCATCTTTTCACCAAGTTAAAAAAAAAAAAAGGTTCAGTAGTTTTTCAGTAATCCTGTCAGACAAACAAATAACTAGAATGACAATCATAGCGTGCATATACCTCAGTTAAAACCAATCGAGCTGCACCAAATTGCAAACTCAGACATCAGCCTCCTAAATATGCTAGATATTTTTCAATGGGAAAAAAACACCTAATCTTGCAATGTTAAATAAAGTGAGAAAAGGATAATCCTGGATCCACTCCAAAAAGGTAATGGGTTTCTCCTTTGGCCCACACCCCCACTCTTCTAACAAAGGTTTAGTGAAATCCACTCAATAGGTTTTGCATAATCCTGCCAACAGACAGACAAACAGCACTGACAACATAGAGGAGGTAGAAATTGTAAAAATCAGATAGTGGTAGATGGTGACAGCCGTTCTTAGTCAGGACATATACCACAGGCCTGGTGACGTACCAGCAGCAAAAGATGGTCATGACTCATGCAGAACACTTTTGTGTTGTCAAGTATATTTTTTTACACCAGTAATCAGATTTTGTTGATGATGAAGATGTGAGAAAGGTCAATAACACATCGCTAATAATAACAGACTCAGCAGTGGCAGGTTTGATATCCTTCTCGAGGCCATTTCAACAACCAAAGCTTATGAACCTTCTTTAATGCTGCATCTATCAATAATATTTAATCAATAAGGGAAACAAATAACAAGATGAATCCATTGAGAAAAACCCTGACTGTGCAGTTCCCTTTTATCGTCTTTAATTAAATTATTTTACTGATTCCTCCCACAACAAATAACACAGATAAACCGCAGGTGTTTTCCCTCAGCAGTGAATTCAGGGCCGACACGTCAGATGGCTGGAAACACATAGTCCCAGATTAATGTTAACGTTGCCCTGTATTTTCTGAATTTGAAAATGAGCAATTGTTTGCTCAAATGTTCGGCATATTAACTTCATATGGTGACAATATGTCTGTGTTATTTTTTAAATACAGTCAAATCCTCCCTGTGGCCAAGAATTGTACCATCATTTACAAATGCACAAACACGTATTATTCATAAAACAAAGCGCATCTAAAGTGGATTAATTAGATATTAGGATTTAATCAACCCTTTTCCCTAATTCCTTACCATGTACTAATTTGATCTTGTATTTAAGAATGCTGGGTGCAGATTTAAATATACTCAATGTTGTTTTCATGCAGACTAAATCCATTTTCTTGTCATGCACTATTCATTAACATGATTGCCTTACATAGAAAATATATAAATAGTCAATGGGGAAGTAGCACGATTGCATATTACAATGTCACCACTTGACTGAAGTCTGTTTGTACACATTTCATGTGCGATCAAAACCGTTATTTAAATCCATTGCTTGCAAACTGTCTGCAAAAGTATAGTATAAAGAGTCTATACATCTATTTCAATGTCCATATAATCCATAAAGTAAAAATACAGTAGACATTGTGATGCAACCATCCTGTGCCACTGCTCTTTACTCAACTGGGTCTCTGTAAAAAATAATTGTTCTGTCTGCATTGAAAAATATATATTAACTAGATATTCTCTGTATTTTTATTATTACATTGCCTATTTTATTCTGTTATATACTTTCACATGTTCACTTGTTTACCTCATTCTGACTATCTGCTGCTGTAACAAGTGAATTTAACCAGAGTGAGATCAATAATGTTAATACAGTTTTTTTTTCTTTCAATGTATAATATAACGTACTATATAGATATATACATACTATATAGAATAAGTATTCAGGAACAGTGGCAGCCAAAAGCTCTTCTCCTACAATAATTAATTTCCCCTTCAGGGATCAACAGAGAATCAGAAAATGAGTTTGCTTTATGTCCTCCAACCTAAACACCTCTAATAGCTGTAATGACGCAATTTATCTGACAGGATCAATATAGTTCATCCGACACTTTTTCACGGCCTCAGACCATTAAATCTGATTATGTTACAATGAGACATTCCGCCTGCGATCAAACTGCGAGTCTCTTGCGATACTGTTCAAAATCAGCCGCCTCGTTGATTGGACCTTGTTTGAGTGTGCCTGTCACAGTGTCACCTGAAGCTGCAACCTGGTACGTTCATCCATCACTTGTTCATTTGTTGGTGTTTTTCCATTGTGAGGCTTTTTCTGCTTTATTACACAGTTCAAATCATACAAGGAACCTGTAAATGTGACGATGCGGATGGCGTACGTCTCTGAACATATGTCTCGAGCATATGTTCTACGCTCGGTCCAAGTGAGCATTGCGTTTCCGAGCTGCCGCCAACAGATATGCCCCATCTTGACCCACTCTGTGTGTTACCCTCAGCACAGTAGGCTCCTTGCTTGTAATTACTTGCATTATCTTCACAGTCTCCATTTGCTCTATTCTCATCTCCCGTGCTTCACTTTTGCTGTGACCCAGTTTCCCTGCGGCCATTATTAAAGTTTCATTTTATCATCTGCTCTAATCTGGAGTGCTCAGCCTTTGTTTAGCCCTCACACCTCTCAGCACTACATGAGCATTCACAGAGAGCCGCAAGCAGCGTGCGACAATGAAAACGATAAGGACATTGCTCAAGTAGGGGGAATGGTGGCCGATCGATATATTAGGAATTAGAAAATGTTATCACCATAAGCATAACCATCCATCCCTTATCTGTACCGTTTACCCTTTGAGGGTTGTGGGGGGAGTTGGAGCAAATCCAAGGGGGAGAGAGGCAGGGAAACCAAGCACCTGCTTTCAGACATGCACTGAACTCCACAGTTCCTCCGTATTTTCTTCGGCGG
This sequence comes from Verasper variegatus, assembly GCA_026259375.1. Lineage (NCBI taxonomy): Eukaryota > Metazoa > Chordata > Actinopteri > Pleuronectiformes > Pleuronectidae > Verasper > Verasper variegatus. The sequence goes on from CM048057.1 coordinate 12,419,998, forward strand.
AGGTGCATGTGTGAACGCAAATATCAGAGTGAGACACTCCTAGTATAATGTCCATAGATATCCAGGAGAAGTTGATGTGTGAACACAGCAGGGGATCCCCACAGGATTTACCTGAGCGGGGGGGGGGGGGGGTTGATGCTTCTAACACGCGACAATTGAAAAAACTGACAAAAACAAATATCTCCCGGTGAAAAAGAGGTTTCATACAAGCAGAAGACACGATGAATGTGTCAAGAGAGTTTTTGGTGATAAGTGCAGACACGCAGAAAATCACGTGATCTACTTGTTAATGTGTGGCTTCCTTTCTCCGCCTTCTGCACCCGGCTGCTCCACATCTCGCTTGAATAATACGGAGGATTTGTAGCTGTTGTGAATGTGTTTGTGCAGAGAACCTCTTGCTGTGTTGTGCATGTGTGAAAGACAGACTACGGGTAAACTCAGCAGCAAATTCTCTGGATTTTACCCGCAGGTCCTGTCTGAAAACAGCTCGAGAGACAAACAACCATTCCAACTCACACCTACAGTCACACTTAAAGTCTTCAATGAACCTAAGCCCAATCTGCATGTCCTTGGAAGAAGCTGGAGAACTTGGAGAAAACATAGACAACAAACTCCACACAGACAGACCCTGAGACCACGATCCAAACTGGGAACCTTCTTGCTGTCAGGTCAAACAATCAAACAATGGCATTATCTTATAATTCCAGAATTCTCTTTGTGTCTGTATGTGCCTCGCATATCTGGAGAACTGTTCATCCTGTCAGCTTCACAATATTTACAACCAATTTCACCAATTTCTTCAGTGGATTGGTTTAATAAAGATTTATAAGAAATGTTAAATGTCTTAATTCTACAAACTCGTAATCTGAGAACAAAATCTGGATTATTGTGTGAATGCGTCACAGTCACAAACGCACATCACATGCAAACAAAGAGTAAAACCCGCGGACACAAACACACTCACGTACAGAATCCAAAACAGCACAGCTCACTTCTCCAACTTGGCCGTGCAAAATCTCATTTCACAAAATCTAAACCGTGTGGAAGAACTTTTTTTTTCCCTGAGTGCATATTGAGACCCTCGATGGCTTAAGTTTCCACAGGGGAAACTCAGTTGTGTTAAAACTCCGTCTGCAGCAGAAAAATAAACCATTTTGCTATGGTGGTCCAGACTTTGTCATCATATTGAAAAGAGAGGGATGTCTTCTCTCTGCTTGCAGCTGGTTTACTTCACCTCAGCATAATGTGGAGTTCCAGGCAAACAAAAAAAAGAGAAAAGGGAAGGGAAAAGGAAACTGTATGATTTAGTTTTTGTTTAGATTTTTTCTGCCAGGAAAAGATAAGGATTTCATTTTAACAACAATAAAACAGACTGCAACTTTACAACTTGCCAGGTTACTCCACTCATATCCAGCTTCACTGCATGATATGATTGTACCGCTATGATAAAAACACTCGGGAGGAAAGACACACTGTGGGGGGCGATGCAATTGAATTTGGGTTTTTATAAGTCTCCACCTTGAGCACAGCATGCCCAGCCCTATTCAACAAACAGGTTAGTGCAGCAGCTTCTAGAGAATGACTATTACTTTGTATCCTGGCTCTACAAAGTGAAGTGGCTGTTTAATAAAAGTCACATTAAATGCATGCATTAAGAAGATGAAGTTTCCTCTAAATCATTGACCTGACAGTGCTCCAAAAAACTCTCTGTCATTAGATTTTACAGGTACGTCACTGGAGGAGAGAGAGAGAGAGAGAGAGGAATGTGTGCGTGAGAGCAGGTGAGTGTGCCCGCACGGATTTCGAGCAGAAGAAAGAAGAGAACCTAATTATTCTTTTGATCAAAGCAATTATTAGCAACCTATTTAAGCTGTAAAGCATTCACCGAGCGCTCGCACTGTCTGACACTCGTGCGTGACAAAAGTCGTACAGTTACGGGTCCGATCGCACGCAAACTGTGAGCCAGTCCACTTAAAACTAGAATGACACTCAGTAGGATGAATACACCTCCACCGAGGCCAAACAATCCACACGTTAAACCACATTCAAATCCACTGGATCACTGTTTGTATTTGCATCTGCACCAAGTTGCGCACACTCATACATTTCAGTCTCCTAAACATACCCGTTTGTTTTTTTCTGATTAAAGAAACTAAATAAAGAAATAGAAACCAACGGAAATGTTGGAAAACATGTATCTAAATATATTAAAGAAAGTTTAAAAAAACTGCCCTCCTGATCCAGATTCGCATAAAAAAATCATATGTTTCATGCCCGACCCCTCTACAAAAATTCATAATACTTCCTTCAATACGCAGCAAACTGAGTGAGGCGGAAAACATGCTGAAGAGAAGGAGAAGAGAAAAACCCTGCAACTGAAGCACATGACTTCCCACAGAAGAGAGGAGGTGGTGGAGTTTGGTCCTGACACCTCTGACCCCTTTACCCCTATACCTCACCCACTCCCCCCCCTCCCTCCCTTCACCTACCTCCCACCCCTTAACCTACTGCCCAAAACAAGCCCTTCCCCACATCCAACCCCCCTTCTATTTATATTTAAAAACAACTTAAATATTGTAAATATAAATTATTGATGAATGTCATCTAGTTGTGAATGTCTACCTGTGGGTTTCTATTCCCTGCTGGAAGACGTAAAAACACTTTATAACTTTATAGTTTATAGCTGTTAGTTGTATTAATGAATTTACTCTTTCTATTGACATCCAGCATTTAATATATAACAGAGATATTTTTCTCTTGTGGAGACAAAAGGATCAGATATTTAAAATAGACATTTATTGACATGTGTGTTGAAGGCCCAGCTCTAAGATCAACACCACCTGAACTGTACACTATAGCTGCTTTCAGACAAGCACTGAACTGAACTGAAAACAAAGTGTGGGCTAAGTCCAGACCCAATCAATTTCTGGACTTTACATTACATGAAGCATACAATCACACATGGTAATGTCCTGAGGATAGGAGAACAGGACACGACCAAAGCATCTCCGAGCGTAAATACTTTCATTTGCATTTGCGAGAAGATTCTTCTATTCACCATTTGCCTGGAAGCTGTGTTTCAAGGTAACTAAACAGAACGGGCTCCACAGACGCACGGGCATGCAGACACACATTTTCATAGTTCTTTTGGCTACATATTTTCAGGCGACATACAAGGAGCTGGAAACTTAAATAGCATTCATCGAGACCTCAAATGAATTTTCAAGGATAACAATCAATCCGTGTTTATCAATCTGGCCCTCTCTTTATTCTGACAGGAGAGGGTACACAGAGACAGATGGCTGCGCAACTGAACAAAAGCCTAAACTCTAATAAGATGAGAATAAATAAACGCAGGCCTGGAGACATTTCTCTCAAAAATCTTTATGGCATCTTACATTGCTCTGACCAGGTGTTTGTTTTGTGCTTCAGGGTTTTTCTGAGAGAATTAAACTGGACAGACATGGACCACAAAGGTTCTTTTGATAAGCTTTGCTTTAAAATGATGATTTAGTCTAAACTCCATCAAATGACAACCTGTAGTCTGAGGTTTTTTCTCCTACTGGCATCAGAAAAGTTTATTTCCTTACAATGTCAGGCCCTCCCCTTAAGTTTGATGTGTTCTCGCCACTTAAAGCGAAAGCAGGCCAACCCCCCCCCCCACCAGGCAGCGCTGTTAATTGACTGCCATTTTAGAAAGTCGATCAAGTTGCTTTTTTGTTGTCGTGTTAATAGCCTCTGAGCTGTTAAAGGGCATGTGTGCTCCTAATATCCAATTTAATCACACAGACCATTTGTTTGGAGCCTCCCACTGACCGACTACCATTTAGAACTGATGACTAATGAGAAAGGATAAAGAGGTCAACAATCTACATTATGTGAAAACCTGTGTAGTAAAAACTTTAAAGCACAGTTAGGTGCAGGGAGCAAGTTTGAGACTTGTTAAGAAGACATTTAGGACGGAATTCAGGGTAAAATGGAAAAATCTGGGGAGGAAATGTTAATAAGGGGCAATCTTGCCTTTCCCAAAAAGTACAGACAAGGTTCCTTCAGTGCAAGAAAATGAGAGTATCATGCAGTAAAAGACGCAATGGGCAAGAAAGCTTTAGTGAGTAGCTTGTGAAAAAAAGAGCTGTCTGCTCAGTCAGCCCTCCCTTGTTAAATAAAGGTTAAAATCCTTATGCGATGTAAAAGGAGTGGAGAGTTCCAATTCTGGTCAGAGCAATCACTTTCGCTCTCACAGCAGCGGTGTGCATGATTCTCCCTCTCTCTGCCAAACTACAGTGGAAGCAGGTGCTGAGCAGACTGAAGAAAATGGGTGTGAATGCAACTTGAAAGAATTCATGTCCCTACATCACCGTGGTTGGCAAAAATGGAACTATGCAGCCAGAGAACACCTCGGCCTGACATTTACAGGTGTACAGTGGCTGAGTTGCTTGTGTACTCGTGTTAACGAAATGTTGTGGTAATTAAGACCGCATTTCCATTATGAAGACAGGAGTCTTATTTTTTATATTTTGGCTGTCAAAACTCATTTTTCTTTTCACTTATCTGCCATTATTGCCCTTTCTCTGTGTTGAGACACAACAAAGTTAAGTTCCCACTAAGTCAGGCCCATCAGCACAAAATGTAAAATACACTGTCGAGGCCAGAGGAGGCTGCCAATCATCTCAGTGATTGCCTTGTTTGTTGCAAGTAGTTATTCTGAAAATTAAAACGTTGATGATCTGTTGATGTGTACGCATCACATGAAGGACATTAAACAGGATTTAGCCGAGGTGCCTTGGGGGTGTTTAAAAAAAATAAAAGACAAGATGATGATCTTCCTGTAGGTGTTTCAGATGAGTGAGTTAAACAGGAGAGGAGAGGAGAGGAGATTATCCTAATTTTTCAAGAGCTACGAGAGAACCAATCCTTTCATTTAGTATCAGTAGAAATGTGTTCTGTCTCCAACACTAAATTAAAAAGATAATGATGGGGATGGAGGGGGGCTGCCTCAACCTATTAGCAAGTGTAATTTAGGCATTTCCTATTTTAGAGTTGAAGGAAAGCCAGAGGGATGGGGACAGAGGGGGAGGGGGAGGGGAGAGAGAGAGAGAGAGAGAGAGGGAGGGGGGAAAAGAGACAGAGAGAGATATATGGAGGAGAGATTTTTTTGTATTCTTATGGTACCAGTGCGTTATTATGTCACACACACACACAGTATCTGATCTGTATTTCTGGGTATTATTGACTTCATTCTGCAGTGACCTGCTGAAAGGTTATCAAGGCGAGAGAGCTGGGTGCTCTTCAAAATTTAATATTAACACTTATTCAACATGGAAGACGGCTGCTGCCAAAAAGGAATAGCGATTTTAGTTTTTTTCTTTATATCTTTAATTTCTCACCACATCTCATGAAAAGGTTTTTCATCTTTAAAAGTTTAAGTTTTTATACATCACGCGGTGCCATCGAGGAGGCGTCTCATGGGTCACAAACTCATTCTACAGCAAAAGAAAACGAGTGCAAACATACTGGAGTCATAAAAAAAATATTTCTTCAGGGACAAAAGAACAAGGGGCGCTGCAACAGATGGTGTGGCCCACACAGAGCCCCGATCTCAGCATCATGGAGTTAGTGTGGGATTACATAGGTCTGAATTCACACAAGAATAGGTTCTAAAAGATGATCGACACACTTGTAAAGTAACTGCTCAAATATACAGTATCGAGTATTATTATTATTATTCATGTCGGTGTAATTAGATTTCTGTCTTTACTAAGTGAGAACTAAATATCTGTGATAAAGGAAGGTCAGTGTTTGATTGACAGCTGATCTCTGTGCAGAGCAGAAATGTCACCATGACAAACTTTGAGCAGCAAACACGGAGACAAAAGAAGTTAAAGATATCTCCTATGTCGTGTCCAAATCGCACCAAATTCGATGCTGCACTACTTTGGGCCTCTTGAGTGAAGCTGATAAGATGAACAGTTCTCAAGATATGTGAGCCACATACAGACAGAAAGAAAGACATTTATGGAATTATTAGACAGATTAAACTGATGTATAAAAAAATGATCATGGCATTCACTTCTTTATAAATTCTTTTTGCAGTTCGGATGGATGAATGGATGGATGGAGGGTGTAATACAGAGGCAGAAGGAACAATGAGAAGATGCGTCACTGTAAACACTGTTGCTGAGCCAAGAGGAAGTACTAAAGTCTCTACACTTTAACTACTTGGTTTATGACTCTTTGTGGAAATGGGAAGTTAATTGTCTTAATCATCTGCAGTGAAAACACTGTGGAAGCAGCAGCGGTGCCAAGGGACATGAAAAGACAGTGACCTTTAGACAAAACTGCTCTTTAGCCCATAAAGGACCTGGAGCTGGGTTCACAGATATATTTTGGTGTGAAATGTTTCCTGGGATCAGTCTCTTTATCGTGAGTTGCAGTTTAACAAAAACTCGGCTGACTTCTTCCTTAAAATGACAATACAGAAACAGTTTTAGTTTTTTAAATCCGAAGAGCAAACAATAAGAAGCAGTTTTATGGAGAACACAGCGATCCTGTTGGAAATACACAGCAGTGTTTTCATTCATTTGCCCAGGGAAACTATCCTGAGGCAGTCTTTGATGCTCTGTCGACTGTAGAATTAATATGCTGTATTGTTGTGCAGGTTTTTTTTTTCATACATTAGATTTGGTTTGTTTGTTTCGTTTTTTTATTATTTATTTTGGGTAGACTCAAGACTTTTTCCTTGTAAGTGCTGAATTTCTTTCCAAGAAAGCACTGTTGCACTCGTCTGCTTCAGTGAACGGAGCTGAACCGATTGACACAGTTGCTCGGTCAGCCATGTTTTTAGCTCATTATATTCCCAGAATTCATTGCAAATTATTATGCAATGCGTAAGACAGTCGAGAAACAGACAGCTTTGCATGATGGATGAACTTTAATGTCTATTTGAAGCCTGACTATTGGTTTACTTAAGAAACAGTCAAAGCAGTCCTGAAAAAACAGAGTAAAGACAGCGAGGTGACAGAGCTTCTCGGTTACTGGCACGTTTATGACGACAAAAACTGAAACTCCTCCACTGGCAATGGGAAAGGAGTCAATCTATTTTAGTGGGTTTGCCCACATAAAAAAAAAGTGTGTACACACTAATTTTGGTGTAAAAGAGGTTTAATGACTGCTGAGGGGGGGAAAGGAAATTTTGAAACAGCTAAGTCAAGTCATTTCAGGAACACTTGGTCCAGCTTCAGAATCAGCACCATGGACTGAGGCCGTGACAAAAGATGTGTCACCAGAAACTTCTTCAGTAAATTAAATATCTCAACCATGATTACCTTCTTTTCTTCCAGTCACAGACAGTCAGACACAGACGTCCCCTCCTCCGTCAGTGTTTCCACAGGACACAAACACATCTCTATTAAAACACTGGTCTTAAATGTCTCGTAGCCGATCCATTATGGATGAGGAGAATAACACAGACTACTGGCTCCAGATGAGCCTCAGGGACAAAAGGAGGCCTTAATTGAAGGAACTAAGTTAAAAGAACAAAAGAGACAGTGGCAGAAAAGAGATTTCACAGTGGACAGGGGGTACGAGCATATGAGTATGTGTTGAGTGCGGTTGTTAACGGACACCCCCTCCGCTGCCACGACCCTATCAACAGGTTTAGATCACTTCACCCCACTTCTTGACACAAAAGCAGAGATAAGAATCAAAGAAGGGCTGTGACAGCTTTTTTTTTTGCCTTCTCTTACTTCTACACAAGCATCACTATTCGAAGCATTTGTCAAATCGATGATCTGGTGTGGTGCTTTCACCAGCTCATAGAGAGAGGTCAGGCCACAGCCGAGCGGAGCAAGATGTCTTTCCAAATTATTTAACAGTGTGAATCTCATTTCCCTGGGGCCATTACAGTAAATGTACATTACAGAGGCCTGTCGGTGGCTGTCGGCCTTTTCTCACAACATTACACACCAACACACATATGTTAGCTGTAAGTTGTCATGGACACACTGCCCTCTATGGGTAAAAAATGTTGGCCCGGAGAGACGTGGTGCAGGTATTGTGAGTTTCACTCAGACATGCCTCCATGTCCATCAACATGGAGGCACGAGTTTTTTCTGTTTCTGTTGTAGGATTATTACTTATTTCAGTTTCTCGTGTCTGTTGTCAGTTTCATTTGTTTTTCCATTGCTTTCATGTGTTTGTGTTGGCTTAAGTATGGGGTGGGACTTCTCCCCCTCGGTCCAGGCAACGTTGTAATTTCCTCCGACAGTGTTTTAGGTTGTAACAGACAAGCCATCGTTACTGTGGTAGCTCCTCCCACACGGTTAAGTATAATAGTTAAGAATAATAGAATCTGCCTACATGGGGCGGATGTTGAGCCACCACCCCAGTGATCTCAATGTGTGAGTTTCTTTTTTTTTGGAATGATGCAATTTCATTTGATTAAAGCACAAGAAGTGAAGTGTGAGGATTTTAATCATCAGCAGGCGAGTTAATTCCTGCTGGATTAATTATCTACTCCATGCAGCACTTTCACATCCTGACTGAGAAAACTGAAAACCTGCAAGTTCACACATGTTACAAGATTGTCGAAAATATTCCACTAAATCTCTCATGAACTGCACAAAGATGAGGCAGGTGGAGGGAAAAAGAACATGACCACGTTATCACCAAATAGCTCACAGAATCTATCCAGTGTGTAGGATTTATAGGCATCTATTGCCAGAATTGGAATGCAGTATTCATAATTATGTTTTCATTTGTGTATAATCCCCTGAAATTTAGGATTGTTGTGTTTTCATTATCTTAGAATGAGCACTGTCAACATAGGCAGTGGATCCTCTTCCACATTTTTTGGTACCTTAAGGCCTCAGTAAATTCTCCTACAACATTGGAAGAGGAGAATGAGGGAACCAGGATTCATCTTCAATATACAGCTTAACCTCCACTAAATCCTACACACTGAACCTGGTGCCATTCACGCCGAACTCAGGTGTAGGAGACAGAGTTTAACGCTGCAACCCAAAAAGTTCAGGAACTTCAACTTCCTGAGTTCCCAAACAAACATTTCCCGCTGCATATGTTATTTAATCAATACGAGAGCCAATTACACAGGAGATGAGGGCGCTATTACGCTACAGAACGTCTGACACGGCTAATCACTGGAGGTGACGGCAAGTTTCAATCAGCACCACCTGCTCCTCACTCGTTGCTCATGAAAACAAGCCGCGCCGTATTAGATTTTGTTTTCGTGAACTCCTCAACTTCACCTTGTGTGGGAGCCGGGGCCACTTCGGCTCATTCGCAACAAGCCGGCTCATTGCGCCGTGGCTAATAAGTTCTGAGACTAGAACTTGTCAAAGTTTATTAAGGTGGCCTTTAATCACGCCAACTTTTCCAAGCTCTCTGTTTGTCGAGCCTGATCAGCGGAGTAGTCCTCTGAGTCGTTCAGACAGGGAATTGACCCCTTGCTGTTATGTTGACGCGAGAGATGTTGCTTAAAGCTGATGACTTCAACAACACAAAGGCGCGTCACATCACCTGTCCCCTCCCTGGCATATTCAAAGCTCATACGCACACTCATTAAGTAGCGAACTTCCAAGAGGTACCCTGCAACTTCTCTAATGTCAACAGCTACCCCAAAAACATCCTGACACTTCTTTCCATATTTATATTCACACAACGAGAAGAGATAACAAAAAAAACACTTCAGAAGCTTTTCACACATACAAAGGATAACACGCAAAGTGTACTTTTGTGTTCCTATTATTTCCTCAGTGACGGCAGGCAGCAGTTACGCCATCAGCCGCAAACACACGTGCATATTAGCCGCTGTAGCTGCTTTCATTGGCTAGTCAAAGTCCCGGAAGATGATCAAATATACATATACGTATATAGACACATATCCTTTTATTTATATCTCCACATACACTCCACTGCATTAGTGTGGATTATTAATGCAACAAGAAAGGCTTTGAGAAAGAGAATAAATGTGAGAGAGTAAAGACGAGAGCTGGAGGGACAGTAAAGGAGAGCATTATGCAAAGGAAAGGAAAACGCCAGCGGGTGAAGCAAGCGGCAGCACGAGTGAGAAAACGATTGCATGAGGCCTGGTTCCACTATTAAATATTTCAATCACAGATTTGAGTTGCTGTGAAAATGCTTTTGATCCAGACTCTAAAGGCCTTTCACAAAACAAGCATTTCTTTGAGTTGGCTGCAGCACAGTGGGATTCACCAAGGGAGACAGTTCAAAAAATTGCTCTGAAGGATAAAAAAACTTTTCTTACTAAGTGGATTCCCACCAAGTGAGTTATCTTCATTATGTTGTAGATAGTTGGCTTTTCATCTTCAGCGGTTTTGTTCTCGTTCCAAGATATGAATAAAAGGTGCATGTAGAGCAATGGGAACACGCTAATTTTGAGGACTCAATATAATCAGAGCAACAATGGGAAATGAGCTGTAAGTGAGGGCATGTAGGGGGTAACATCCTAATGAAGCTACTGGTCCTAACTTCAGTCGACATCTCACATTAATGAACCCAAAGTGTCTACATCCGATGTTGTGTATAATTGTGACGGGATGGGAATATTATATACAAGGAACTCGAACAAGCTAGTAAAATGATCTGAGATTTATTTTCATTATCAAGTGAAACGATCCAGTGTGTCACTGTCCAGTAATAAGAGTCAGGGACCGCCTCAACTATAGAAATAGCATGAAAGTGCAAAATGAGGAGAATTACACAACTGTCGTAACTGTACATCAAATATGAAGCTAGCATCCCGTTAGCTTGGTTTAGCACAGAGTAAAGAAGGAGGAGGCAGGGGTATAAAGTTGACCTGGCTCTGTATAAACCAAAATAAATAAATTATATTTCCCACCACAAAATGTTTGTTACACAACAAATGTGATCTCGAACTTTGTGTTTTTTGCTGTCGCTTCACGTGGAGCTGTGTGCTCTTCAGCATCGGCAGCACCGGGAGATATCCTGCTCACGTCTGTGGCCCGTTAAAACATCCATTGAGTTTTTTCTATCTTCACTGTGCACGTTCACATGGCACGAATACTGGAGATGAAGAAGAAGTGATTTCTGGTAGTGAAGCGTTAGCCAGGGGTAGTTTTTCATAGTGTTTAACATGAGCCAGGTCATACAACAATGGCAGAAAGCATCACTTCCACACAGGGTACTCCATACTGCTCTGGAAGAGTCTACTGTGTGACATCATTCCCCCAGAGCCAAAGTACCAGGTTGTGCTACCCCCAGTCAAAGCAAAGCTAATCACCTCCAAGAGTGAGAGTGGTATCGGTTTCTCATCTATCGTTAAGCGAACAAGTACATCCCCCAATAAGTCAAACTGCTCCTTCCTTTGAATCTGGCGCAAATTGAGATGGATGTGTCATCTCGGATCATGAACCCTTGTGTTTACAATCATTTTCACCCCAAAAATAACCAATGGGCACTGGTAATTCTGTACATTTTTATCATGACATCTCACAGTCATAGCTTTAATGCAGATATGAAACTAAAAAGGGATTGATAATGCAATTCTTAAAACCTACTGCAGATTAAAGTCTGATCTGTAAACCTGATGTAAATCATTATCATCAAAATAATCAACATAAACTGAATAATAATCTCAAGCAAATCAGAAAATATTTTTAGAGATTCAACACAGAAATATTCAGATCCATAAATGAACTACAGCAGCTCAGATGAATCGGTGTTGGTTGTTCAATAAGATTTGACTTTTTTTTTCTTCTTTCTTATTATGATCACTGATATCAGACGTGTCCCCTTCACTGCCTGTTACCCTCACATTTTTACCGCAGATGATGTAGAGAACCAGATCTTAGCTTCATTTACACCTGGATTTGATTTATGCTTTAGCTCACAGATTAAAATCTGATTACCATCGATGCATGTCAGTGTCACAGGAGAACAGAAATTACTACTATAATACTTGTAAATGACTTGTCTCCTCAGGGTTGCTGCAGAATGTGCAGCTTGGCAGATAAAACCATTTCACATTTCACCTCTTCATCAGTATTCTGAATCCGACGTGACGCAACCGGTTGGATAGACGAGCAGATCAAGAGTCAGGTCCAAAGAGGAAGTAAAAGAAATGAGAAGTACAGCAAAGGCCTTCAGAGGGCTCTCCTCGCCACAGGTATTTTACAGAATACAAAAAGAGCCATCTGGAGCGAGGATGAGGAGGTTATCAGAAGTCAGTGCTACTTTAATGCTGCAGCAACATATTGAATTTGATATCTAATCCTACACAACCTTGATTCTAAAACCAAACGTGTTCTGCAAGTCCATTACTTCACACATGATGGATTTGTATATATCTTTATGGAATATTTAGACGACAGGGTGACGTGGAGTGGACACTGAGAGACAATGGCGACATCAGTCCAACAAGTCGTAAACTGGTGTGGTAAAGTACTTCAACGCATCTTTTTTTGCTTAGTCGCACTGAATTTTAATTTGTGTGAATAAATAAACAATAGTGACACTGTGACTATTCAAAGAGAGAAGAACTATACAGCCTGTTTCAACAAGCCCACATTCTATCCGTTATATTTGATTCACTTCAACGTTGGGCACATGCATCAGCGGGAGCTCACGACAGCAGCTCAGTGTCTCAATCACGAATGTGCAGCTTTCACATCTGGGATGAATCTGCTTCATTTCTGGATAATGGGAGGAAGTGAAGACGCGCCATCCATCTTTATGTACAGTCTATGGTGATGGTAAATGATCAGTGTCAAATCTCCCAGCAATGAGTAGAGCTGTAAAAAATAGTGCTCTGTAAATTATGAAGAAATTAGAGTAACAAACACATGGAGAATCTAACATGAGGAGAAATGTAGGCAGTGTTTAAATCACAGCTCACATGGACACCACAGCTGTGGCCACAGCTTGCGTGGCCATTGTTACAGAAGTGGCATAACATCCCATTTTTCTTGTTTGCCGTTTCAGCAGAAGGATACGACTTCAAATTACTCACAAAGTTCCAACTTTGGCCAAAGAGAGTCAAAACAAACACAGAGGGTGCGTAAACTGAATCCTCAGCAAGAGTTTAGTCTAATGTCAGCTCGACTAAAGATTTTCAAGTTGTTGCTGAAGTAAAAACACCTTAACAGGAACTTCACTGCCACTTACATCCCACTCTGTGCTCCTCAAACCTTTCTTTACTCACACTGCTCTTACCTATTTTCATTTCCTTTACTTTCACCACACACACACCTACACACACAGACCAAACCCCACTCACCTGCACCTTTCCTCTTAAGCCTCCAGGTCTTTGAAGGAGCAGAGAGCCCCCGGGCACATAAGAAGCAGGATTAAGTTGTTTATAGAGCAGGACTGTTATCACATAGCACATTAACAAGCTAACCACTCCTGGCATTAGTCAACAAACAAACACACACACACACACACACACACACACACACACACACACACACATACATGGAGGGGGGTCTTGGGTCTTGGAGGGAAGGGGGTGAAATGTGCTCTGAGGTGGCGATAAAGAGATAGAGATTTGCTGGTTTGCTGGTGGCACTTATTCAGCAGAGAGTTGCGGTGGCGGCGTCTCAAAGGCTCGGTGGGGTTTCAAATGAAAAGGCTCCAGACGAGCGTGGATAGTTATCTGTGTAAGACTCTAAATATTCATATCCAAATCCCAGCAGTGCTCCGAAAAATAAAAATAAAACTCATAATCAAGCAGAGACGTATCACTCAAAACAGATTACTCCCACGTGCTTGGAGACTCAATCTGAAACCCGACATGAAGACTTATTCTTGTGTGCCGTGCGGCATCCTCTGGTTCCTTAAAGGCACCCAAACTAAATGTATTGTTATCATTATGGTTGTTATTAAAGGAACGCTGGAGAGCAGAATACATTTGAATGTCTTTCTCTGCAAGGCTCTTATTTTCTGCAGCCCTCACTCCCCCACACGAAGCTGCTGCGTTATGGGGTTGACCTCTGCAGACCTTGTCCTCTCACTGACCAAAGAGAAGAAGCTTGTCCATTTGTGCTCACTGACAATTACTCTGAATGCGACCAGGACGATCACCAAGACATACAATTTCAAACCCTGCAATATTTTCCTTGTTCCTGCAATTACTATAACCGGATCTAATTTGGATTCATGTCGCTGACAGAGATTGAATGGGAACAGTTGAGCCCCAAAGCACAAGCACTAGACATGCAGCCAGTGTGGATCTATGGATGCCAGTGTTGGTCTCAGCCCAGGCCAAAATATTCAAATAATGTTTTTATTTGTTAAGCTTATTTATCATTCTTTATTATTCTTGATCTATTTATAGTTGCCTTTTCTTTTTTATTGCTTGTGCTATTCCTAGAAGGGCCAATATGTCGAGAGCCAACTGGCTTTGACATAGAAAGAAAATAATGAAGTAATTAAGGGGGAAAAAGTCATTTCTAAACATTAAAATACTGTTAGAGCCAGTACGGATTTTGGGGGGCGATGCCCATATCTATATTAGATCGTTAAACATTTCCAATACCAATATATCAGGTGGTATATATTATTTAAAAAACAATTGGCAATGATTCTCAACTATGAACCTAAATCTAAGCATAAACTTAATTATAAATAACTATAAATAAAAATAAAACACAAATACAACAAAATATATAGAATTTGAAGTGAGAAAATAAACACTTTTTTATATTAACAAATGCTTACATTTGCTTTATAAAATAAAAGTTTTCATATCAGCTCATATAAACACTGATATAATTGGCCAATCAATACATTGTTCAGGTTCTACATGATATAATAATAATACACAAAATGAACAAATAATGCAAACATTTATGAAAGTTTTTGAAAATATTTCCTTATAGTATAATTATTTTATTTCTTCATATAGAAAAAATGTAACATTCATATATATTTTTTCCTTCTATTGTAATGTTGTATTTGACTTGTTTTATTATTATTGTTTCTAACTTCAATTAAATTCAATCTTAACTTCAATATATCACTATTATTCAGTGGTTTTATTCTTCAGACTATAATTTTGTCTCAGGTTTTACTTTACTGTTATTTTTCATTAATTGTTGACTGTTTTTATATTTATTTTATTTATTTTACGTAAATTCATTGTTGTAAAGAACTTTGAGCTACATTTCATGAATGAAAAGTGCTAATATAAACAAAGTTTATTAAAATGAGCACATAATTCTACATTTATTTTCTTCTTTTTTAAACATACTCCTTGTTTTTTAATGGCACTGTGATGATATCCACAATCTATCTATTGGAAATAAGTTAATTCGATGTATGACCTGAATAATGAATGATCTAATAAGATGAATGTAGTAATCAAATAAGACTGATATACCGTACAGTGAGGAAGTGCACGTATGAAGGAGTTCATGCACACACGCAAAGATTTCTTGTCACTCGGTGAGCAGCCTAATTAAGTTGATCATGAGATGAGATGTGTTACGGGTTTCTGTCAAACTGACAGTGAATGACTGATCACATTCTACATTGGCTTGGTGGTAATTAATCCGAGCAGCGTGTCTCAGTGTAAAACAGAAAACCTTCACACGTGGTATCTGAGGACGTTTAAGTGGTTTCCATATTTTCCACCTGGCATCACAGATTGAGGAAATGAAACGGAGAGAAACATTTGCCGTACCAGCGATCCCACTGATGTCGGCTGTCGGAGGTAACAAACATCAAAATAGCTGTCGTCTTTCTAACTCAATTATTCACACCCCACTTGTGAAAATTACATTTGACAACACATGCTGCTGTTCATATGTGGTTTCTTTTAAATACGACACAGAATCAACAGTTTTGTGATTAAACCTATAAATACTTCACGCTGAACCTACACAACATACTGCTATTCTGATGATGAGCTTCATTATTTATTATAATGTGTGTATCATACATAACATTCACAAGATGGACAGTATTAATGTAGCACTTCTTGTCTTATCGACCACTCAAACCTTTATAGTCCAAGTTGCATTCACCCATTCACACACACACACACACTCATCCAGCGCTACTACATGCAATGCTTTTTCCATCACACCATTCATATGCTGTCGGCACAACCATCAGGGATCATTTTCAGTATCTTGCCTAAGGATCCTTAGAAATGGAAGACTGGAGAAGCCAGGGATCGACCACCTACCTTCTGATTAGAGGACGACCCTCTCTTCAACTTTATTTATAAAGCACTTTCAACACAACACTGTTGATCCAAAGTGCTTTAGAAAGAAATACCTGCTATAACTTCTGAATTCAAACTACAGCATTTGTATTGTACTGAAAAGGCCTCTTTTAATCAATTCTGAACCCCTGCAGTGAAGGCAATTAAACGACAGTCAGGATTAATCAACATGTTCGCTCAAACAAGAACGGAGCCAAGGTGGAAAATGACAAGAGCCGTCCAACATGCTGAAATATTCACGTCCGGCCAAAATGTTTACTGCCATGAGGGGACAGACAGAGACAGATGCTCCAACAATTTCATTATCGCCTCTATGTGTGGGACTCAGCGTAGGTCGGCTGTCAGAAGCACCGATCAGCTCTGATTAATGTCCTGCCATGTCAACCCCGAGCCAACGACGTCATCTCTACCAAAGTATGCTTGTAAGCCTCCACCTCCACCTTACCCAGAGTGCATTGCAACAACTGTGAGAGATGCTGTGGAAATCAGTGGGACTGCCGCAGGTACCGGACATCCAGCTACTTAAGTAATTAAACACTGCCTCCTTTAAACAAGTGCACAGTCACCACCTCAAACTCTCCTTCTGCGATTTACACACACACACACACACACAGAATCTCAACTACTCTCAGACGGTTATGTCATATAACAACTTCAACTTGCATCATTGTTAGTTTTTTTCCCCCCTATATTTATTCAAGAGAGGGGTCTTTCAGTTTGAGAGTAGGATTTTGTTATTTCAGGTTCATAGTTCGTGATGCTTTCACTCAAAATCCTGCCCTCACACTCAAATAGACCCTTTTTGTGATAACATTATCTCTGCTTGCACTCAAACTGCTCTCAGATTGCCTACGCTCCAACGTCTACTTTCAGTGTAGTGGTGAAAACTTGAATTGCCATGCCCTCACTCTGGGTGTGTTTGCTGGGTGTGTAAATAAAGCCATGGAGAGCGGGAGTGCATGAAACTGGTTAAAGTAACTGCCTGTACAGGACAGAAGTAAAGCTAACACACCCAAAGGGATGGCGGGACATTGTCCTTTGTCAACACTACACCTGGCTTTTTATTGGTTGGGGATTTGACAGACTTGAAATCCAATCCGCAGAAGAAAAAGATTCCAAAAGCAGACATTTCACTTACACACACAAGCAGAAAGGTACGTATGATAAAGTGATACAAAAGCTGGAAGAAAAAACAGCAAACAGGTCTTAGTCCCTGACATCTGCTCCCCGTGACCCGCACTGCTGGGCCCTCACTTCGCTGGGCAGCATGCTGAAGTAAGTCTGTGCTGTGTTACCATCAACACAGGCAGTCATGCAGTAAATGACTGGCTAGCCGGGCTAATACAGCACCAGTTGCTACAGTGGCTGGGAGGCAAGCAGGCACCACATGTAATCGCTCCCTTACTGGAGTCGGAAGACAGATGGGGCGTCAGAGGAGATGTGTTTGAGGAAGCTAGTTTCAGAGGTGGTGAGCAAACACATCCAGTCTCACACTCACATATAAACTTGTGAGGTTGCAGGGTGGCAACTGGCACCCAGGTACAGTAACAGCCTGGAGGCACAAGTAGTGTGTGTGAGTACAGTATTGATGATTGATTTAAAAAACACCCTGAGGCAAGACGAGGTGAAGAAAATCTCTAGATGCATCACCTGAAGGCTTCCTGCTCCCTTCCGTCTGCCCCTCTTTTTAGACACATAGCTGCTCTCTCTTTATTTAGACCAGGCTCAGAGAAGCCCCGCTCCATTACAAAACTTCACACGTATTGAATCAACACTAGTATTAGAACCACCCTCCTTGAATTGAGATGTTCTTCTCAGATCTTGCTCACAATGCCTCAATCGCCTTACAGCTGGAAAATCCCTCTGTAGCTCTCAAGGCTCAGTTTCAGACTACATACATTTTTTTAATCCAGACTCATGCCTCACAGTGAGGTATTGATTTATGCCCTCTGAAATCTAATCAGTTAATCTTTGAGTCCAAAGGAAAACTGGGCAATAATTGAAGAAATTCCCAGAAGGTAGATTTGAGATGTCTTGTTCAATGGGCCAAGTATTATGATGCTACCTTGACCAAGACCTTTGCTAACCCAAATCCAATCATTAAATCTGTATGTCGAAGAGGCAGAATAAAAGCAAACCTTGTGAAGAGGTGTCATGATTAAATAAAAACTGATTTAGTGGCAGAGAGTAAAAATACTGGGTTAGATTTCACTGTTATACAACAAAAGCTTCTTTATTTATACTTCTAATGTGTGACCTTCCTTTAACAGCTAACAATGGAGACAACCAAACTTGGATTATTAAATATTGCAACAAAATGGCAATAACTCAAGCAAATGCCGAGGTTTGGTTGCCCGAGAACCAGAATATGCATCAGATGGGAATCTACACCCCGCTGGAGTGCTTTCCATCCTCGGCGGAGATTTTCCAAATTTATCTCTGGGATAGGTGTATGTGAAGCAGCTCAGCAGGATCTGGCATTCAAGGAGATGATTAAAATGTTCATTAACACTGATCGGTCCAGGTGATGAAATCTGTTACACACCCCTGCAGCGCCCGCACGGAGGCGCCTGTGAGATATGACGCCCCCCGGGTGCATAAATCCACACACGCACACTACACTCAGAGGTTGGACACCTGGACCCACCTGTGACAAACAATATGCAATATCACCCTTCTTGTGCCAGGAAAAGAAAACAGTGGCTGTAGGATTAATTGTCACGTATCCACACAAACAGACCGCCCTTTGCTGAATAAATGAAAGTCGCTCACACCTTTGAGCTGGTAAACATGACCAATCTGTTGGATTAAGACCTGAGAGGCTAAACAAGGTGAGTGGTTGCCCAGCTTCTGCTGTTATCATCAGGGGCCGCAGCTAAACGAGTGTGTGGGCACAATTAAGCTCAATTCACATAGAGAGTGACTCATCATTTGCGCTTTTACAGTCGGCCTACTGGGATGTAAATAACTTTTCAACATAAACCACTTACACACTAGTTACAACACTTTCTTACCCACCTACGGTCGCTAATGCACAGTTTAATTTAGGTCTCACACACACATACACACACACCCAGAGTCTCATATTCTCACTCAAGGGGACATGAGACAATTACCACAACTACACTGTATGAACGTGCACAGTTTGGAACAGTTGCCCTGACAAAGCACAAACCTGCACACATTTGTTTAATGATGACCAGCATGACCTGCTTTTCTCATATTAACCCCCAAAGACACTCAGCTACTCATTTGTTACCAATTAATGACAAACCCACCTTCATAATAACAAAAAACACACACACACACAAACACATACACACACACCAGACAAACATATAACAGGTAAGCACCAAAAAAACAATATATAACTACACACACCTCAAATTTCAAACATACAAACTTGCATATTCAGGCTTGCACGCCTACACACATGCACAGACACGCACACTGCTGTGTCTCCTTTACTTCAGAGGACATTGCATTGACTTGCATAGATTTCCTGGAGACATAGTCTTACCATGACCATATAGTTACTACTTACCTAACCCTAACCTTAACTTAACCCTAACCTTAAAACATGTCTTCGCCCTAAAATGTAATAATTTACATTATGGGGACTCGATTTTTGTCCCCATTAGAGTGACAAGCCCCATTGTGTGACTGTGTAAACAGGTTTAGGTCCCCACAACATGAGCACACACACACCAACACACAGCTGACACCTCACACTTGGATGCCTGACCTCCCTGAGGCCATACAAGGGGAAAGCGGAGCACGCAGAGGGACAATAAACGCAGATCTATGCGTGTAATGAATAAGTTACACTCTCCTATTAGGGCAGGCAGCAGTGACAAATGCTTCTCATTCACTCATTACAGGCCACTGGGTGTCGGAGGAAGCAGCAGAGACCAAATCAGACCAAGGGAAGCTTATTGGGTTTTAAACGGCCATGTAATCCATTTCCTTATTGGAGATGAATAAGCTGCTGTCTGCGGTGAGTTTATTTATGGACGAATTAAACACGTATGCGGTGACAGGCAGAAAGCAGAATGAATCAAAGCGCTGGGCTGCAACTGATCCTGGTGGGGGAAAACGCAGGTGTGGGATTTCGACCAAGTGTATTTACACGTACAAGTATAAATAATGAAAACTGGGGCAAAAGATTGAGGGAACAGAAATACAGAGACTACATGAAAAGAAATGCGTTTCTTGGGCAGCCCGATGGGGAGCTGGCTACGAAAACATAGTCATAAAGTCAAGTAAAACAAAAGTAGTTGGCAGGAAAAGGAATAGGTGAAACCATGGACTTTATATAAAGATGGACGACGCGTCTTTACAGAATACAGAAATGAAGCCAAATAATCCCGGATAAAAATGTAGCCATCTTGCGCATTTAGAGTAAGCCACCGGTGGAAGGAGCGAGGTCCCGTCAATACACGCACTCGACCAATCATGAGCTGTCAATCATGACATTTCACCTCGTCATTGCATAACTGATTAAAACCAAACTCATAGGAAAAAATTACACTTCAAAAAACACGTGTACTTTGATGTTTTTGTTAGGTTCATGTTCCATCTGCTAACACGGAGGAGGGGGATTTAGACCTATACTGCAGCCAGCCACCAGGTGGCGATCGTGACTGTTTGGCTTCATTTTTGGGGAGCTGTCATGTCAACCTTTTTTATAAACATGATGGTTGAAACAAACAAAGCAAATCATTTAAAATGTCCTTTTACATTTTCAGGTAACTCTTTTTTTCAATTGAGTATTAATATAAAAGAATAATGGAGTGCGTAGATAAAAGTGAGAGGAAATGGAGATATCACAAAGCTCTTGACAAGAAAATGAAAGAGAGGGAATTCCATCTCGCCAGACTAAATGCCCTCTGACCTGTTATCGATCTGTTCGAGTGTCCTCGACGTGCCCAGCCAGCACTTAACAGGTTAATAACTCTGATCCCTATCCATGCACTGGCAGGCCAATCTTTTTTTTTTATATAGCACTGCAGGCCAATTTCAGCCGACCACATGCAGCAATCAGCCATCTGAGAGAGATGAGGTGAAACCCTGCTTCCTCAGGTTCGGTGACCGTCCCCCCGGGGGAATCAATCCCCCCTGGTGAAGCAGTCAGTCACACACCAGCCGCTCAACCAGCCGGCCATTAAAACCACCTCCTGGGAGGATGAGAGGCCCAGACACATCATCACCTGAGAGACAAAGAGCCTCCTCTGAGGATGCAACAATTGTTTTTTCATCCAGTCAAAGCCCTTATTACAAACCCTGACCTTCTATCATTGCAGCAGTGGACTACAGACAACAACACTTTGTCACAAGTCCCTCTGTCCTTGAACCTTCTGTTTCTCACACTCTCCTCACTCATGTGAATAGATTCCTGACACGTTCTTATTTCCCAGTGACCTGCTACATCCAGCATGTTGTTCAATAACGCTTGGAGCACACATTTGATACAGCTATGCCATCAAAAATAATAGCAGTGGGGAATAAAAAGAAATCACAATATGTCAGTCCAAGGGGCGAATATGGAGCGAATACGCTTTTTCTGGAGAGTGGACGTACGTCAAGATGCTAAAGGTGTGTGGGATTTTACATAAAATACATATACATACCTCCACCAAAGCCCAACAGTCCACTTAATTTCAATCCACCTGCACCACATTTCACACACTCAAAGATCCATGAATTATTCCCTCTGAAAACAGTATAAATGTAAAGACCCTATCTGGCAAGGTTAAAGAAAGCAAAGAAGATTCCTGGATTTGCCCCGTGATCGCGATCTGCACCGAACATTTTTGAGGATTCTTCCCTGACCACCTCTGGACCAAGTTTTGTGGAAAATCGTTCAGTAGTTTTTGCACAATCTGGCAGACAAACAAACAAGACAGTCATGAAAACATAACCTCCTTGGCGGAGCTAACAAAGGGCAGGTGACGGCTCGTGTTCAAATAGACGAGCATCAAATCTTAAGGGGCGGCTGGTTTAACTGTTTATTTTTTATTTTTTACAAACTGCGGCTCACTTGACTCCAACCTTGCTTCATTGTCAACACCTGTCGTCGCTTACTTCCGTTGATGTTGTGTTTCCGTTAGGTGGCTTTTGTTTTCCTGTTGTGGCTTTTTGCAGTCGTGTTTTCTGTTCATGCGTTATTGCTTGAGACGTCCCAAACAGAGAACGATACAGAGAGCTGGGCTAAAGTGATGGAGAGGGGTACTAACAAAACCTGCACATCAATGTCAGAGTGCACTGTGGAGACTTGATTTCCTGCATACCGCTTGCTAGCATCACTACAAACATAAAAAGCAGGAGAAAAGGGAAACCTTCATAGTTACAGTACTTCAAAAAAAAAAGTAGTGCATGATCTTTCAAGGCCACATGTGCAGTCTTATTACGTATGGACTGATCTTCAAGGGACAGTCAGACTCATGGGAACTGTGTTTTCCATGTGTCTCTCTCTCCCGAGGTTTCTCTTCATGTGGCTGTGCCTTACAGTAGACACGACTGCTTGTGTCACACGACAACCCCTCTGGGGGATCAACTAATGGCTTCTCTTAATGACAAACCCACGTACAAACAGGCACACATACGTACAAACACCTAGCACTTGCACATTCATCTCACTTTGACGTTACACCCATTGGAGCTATGCTAATGTGACATGTAAAGTATATGTACTTCCTGTCTTCTACTATGGCGAACATATGCAGATATTCAAATTGGAATCAAGCGTGTAACATGAACGGTGATACACATTCATATAGAAATCGCAGAGCAACACGAACATACCATTCTCTCATTTGCAAGTATAAGTAGAAAGGGGGAAATCCCCGAAACAAAACACAGATAGAAGGCATCTCACGGGAAACGGTAATTAGCGCTGAAACACAGGGAAAGGAGAAGCTTCTTTCGAGGCACGTCAGTGGGGCTGGCGGAGCCTGAGGAGCGCTGGAGAGATCAGGTCTGCAGCGCTGTCATTAGACCTGAGAGGTTTGAGAGAAGGCAGCGCACAGATCACGGGGAAGCACGCTGACAGCACATGAAACCGGGAAACTTGTGTATCAATTCATACTAGTCTTTTTCTTCCCCGTGATTTTTTTTCAGTTTCTAAACTGCTCCCTCATCAGTCCTCCTCCTCTGCTCCTCTACACTCACACATCTCCACCAGCACACTGTGGGATTCAACATCAAAGTATGATGGAACGAGGCACATCATTAGCAGAAGACAGAGGCGAGGGAGGATGAAATCATTTAGACGCCGCTGCGGAGAGGGAATTACTACGCCTGTCGGGATGAGGGGAACGGGGACGGGAGGAGAGGGAATGACAAGAGGGAAGAAGGAGGGGTGAGACAGGAGAGGGAATGTGTACAAATGACGGAAAAATGAAATGTCAACATCGGCGAGAGAGCTAATGAGCGGTGGTGGTGAGGAGAAGAAAAACAAAAACAAGATCAAGCCACAAATTCAAGAAATGGCACACTAGAACACGCACGTCAAGACCACGGAGGTGAGCAGGGGGATGGCTATTTCTTGATAATACATGGTAGGTGTCTTCATGAGCGAGGGAATCAGCGTGTCTCACTGCAATCATCTCCCATCCTCAATGGCCCCCCCCCCCCCCGCCGTGCACTCCGGTGTCAGCGGGCCAGGCGGCCGAGTTTGACAGGCTGAACACGGTAATTGCCAGGGATCAGAGAGTAGAATGTTTAAAACATGATGCCATCGCAGAGCCAAGTCGCACACATCGGGTGCTCGGATAACAAGTGGGGGGTTGTCAATGCTCTCGGCAACATGATGTGACTGTTGAAATCTTCTGAATCGCTGCACCTTTTACATAGAAGATATCATAAAACGTTTCCTGGTCACTGGGTGATCCAGGTTTTGTGTCTTCAAGCAAAGCACGGACGATCTGAGGAGTGGATGTGAGTGAATTTACATCATAAAAGGGAGATTTTAGCATCACGCAGCTTAGATCTTTGTAGATTTGGCAATATCCATAACATTAAAACTAACACAGTCCTCTGTGAGGTAAGTGCAGAGATGTGGGAACAAAGCAACAAACATGAGCCGTCGCAGCATCTTTCAGGTTTTAAACAAGAGCCGGCCAAAATAAAGATAAACTTAACGATCTGTTGTGAACATTCATCCCCAGCAGAGTTGGGCAATATGGCGATGAACCTTTAACTAAAATGAATACTTTTTCCCCATAAACACCTAGGAATCTCTTTGTTAACTTGCAGAACTCCCAAATGGAGCTGTTATTCATCATAGGCAGATAATGGATGGATGTACAATAAAAGTGGCTCCTTTTCAGCTGTTTTATCAAGCGTTTAATGAAGGATTGAAATCAATTAATAACCCTATTCCTTTATCATTAATTTGTCCTTACCACTGTGGGATGTGGGCATCGTGACACTTGGTGTGGGGAGGCTTCAACCAAAATATGGGATCATTGGTTTGTCAATGAATAAAGACACTCATGATCCGACCTTTCTGTCAAATAAATCACAACGCAGGCGAAGCCAGACTCCACCAGTTACACTTGTCTGCTACTTGCATCCTGCATCAGTGAACTTTGTTGTATTGGTGCTGCCATGTTTGTATAACAGACAGAAATGACGACATTTGGACACGCACCTTGTTATACATAGGAATTTAAAAATAAATTAGAGATCGCAATCAACGAAATCCGTGCTTCTCTTTAAAAAGGAATAGTGGTCTTGATAAAAAAGGCTCGTAGCTTAGCTGCAAAGAACAGCTGTTTGTTCTGATGGTCAGTATAAAAACCTGAAGCACTGTTAATCTGATATTACAAAGTGTTTCTTTACCTCTGCGTCTCGCAAAAACAAAAAAACTCTCACAAACACATAAAGCCTTGGGGCCGTCACAGATAACAGCCCTCCCCTTCTACACCCCAAAATGCAATTAGCCATTATGTGGGCCTCCATAATCTGCCATGTTCATTTTATTTGCCTCTGATATAGCAGGGGGGGGCTTATCTCTCCGGCCTTTAAACAGAGCACCACTCGCGTCCCCCGGCAACAGGAGAAGCCAAAGTCAAAGTTATCGAGCCATGGCCGAAAACTAAAAGAAGAGGATAAGCCAGAGTGAGAGAGACGGTGGTTGAGAGAGAGAGGCTCACTCAGTTTGACAGCGCTTCACGGCATTAAAAGAAGGAGGTTAGTCATCGGAGCCCCGTGAGAAATGACCTGATCTGGGATCCGGGGCAAACTGATGACCTTCTTTTTTTCTGCGTGTGCCTCTATAAGCATTTCTGTTTGTGAGCAAAATAGACGGACTGGGACACAGAATATGCAATCTAATCTTAGGTCATAATGGTTTGTGTGGGTGTGTGTGTGTGTGTGTGTGTGTGTGTGTGTGTGTGTGTGTGTGTGTGTGTGTGTGTGTGTGTGTGTGTGTGGTTTACCGTCGTTGCCCTGGTTCCCCTCTCTCTTCAGCATCTGTACCGCCCCCACATACTTCTTCAACTGGACCTTCAGGACCTCATTCTCCCTGCACAAATAGACAAATAGATGCACACACACACAGCTTATAACCAGGGACAAACAAAAATGAAAAGGCTATAACTACAATACACAGTGGTATGCAAGCAATTTAGCCTTATATAATGTCGACTACCACGACAGTAATATATAACAGACCAGATCAGATCTGTGTATTTACACACAATAATCAGCTGCTGACTGTGGAGGTCACAATAAAGTAACAAGCAGGAGGAATATGACGTTTCTGTCCAATGACTCTGACAAGCCATTAGCAGGAGGTTTGTTAACTCTGTTCCATGACACCAGAGCAATGAAAATAAAAATAAGCTTGAAATCTTGAGCTTTTCACACCTCAGCTCAGACTAAACTTTGCAAAATGTGGAATTTAAATGCAAAACGGTGGTGCATTTAAAACTCTGTTGTGAGATGCATGCGCTGCAACTATGGCAGGTGAGAAGGCCCTAAAGGTGAGGGGGCGATAAATGACAGGTTCAAACACTTGCTTCTTGTATAAAATAACTTCATTGTAGAAAACTTAGACTTCTAATATCTTCAGCTGATGCAAACTCCAAACAGCAGCTGCTACATTAGTAGAGAACTTGGGCTGTTCCATTTCAAAGACTATTTCGAATGTGGCCGACAAATGTGTCCTTCCATTTCTAAGAAACGAAGGCTCCAACGGTTGGTTCCTTCTGGGCGCAACCTATCCCAGGATTCATTGCACTTGGGTGACAAACTGATGTTTTTCAAATAGGTTATGGCGCAGGCAAGTAATGATATATATAAATATATATATATGAGCTGCAAAAAGAGATCATTTGCTCTTTGCATGTGAATTCAAACAGTGAGCAAACAGGTAGCAGGCAGCCTGGGTAGTATATTAAACTGGAATCCTGCTTCTCTGAAGATTCACGTCTCCTCAAACCTACGCAGAGAAGGAAATAACCACAGATCGAAGTTGTTCGCAGAGGTGCTGAATCACACGTCTTTTAATTCTCACTAACACTCTGTGGACCTACACATCAAGCAAGTAGGTTGGTTGAGTCAGGTTCAAAATGAGGACCAAAAGGGATACGGCCGTGGAGTGAAGGTCGACACACATGTATGAAAGTAATAACATAACGTTCTCCCTCATGCAGCTCAGTAGACAAATGTTGGGTTATAAATTAAAATCCATGTCCAGGGAAAATATCAGCCCAGCCAACATGACCAACTCCTCCTGTACTCAATATCATTTATAAAATCTTGTTCGAAACCCACTCAGTCCAGACTGAGGTATCCACACTCTACTCCACATATCAAAAAGGGCATCACTAACCTTTCATTAGGATCAACGGTTTTGACAAAAGCAAAGGTACGTAGATAAAGACATTAAAAAGTCTCATTCAAGTCAAGTGGATTTGTTCATTTACAGAATCGAAATAACAATATAAATCCATGGGATGGTGGGAAGCTGTAATAAGGTCAGTGTCAACAACACATCAATAAACTGCATCTGCAGCACAACTCTTATATAAGAATCCGCCGCTGGGAGGAATTTTATGTATTCACGCAATCCAAGAATGTTCTACATAACTTTAAAAGATGCTACAACATGAACTCTGACATCTTTTTGGCAAGAGAGACCGAAAATGGATTTCAGTTGTCGGTATCGCAGAGATATGCATTTTAAATACATGTGTTAATGTAAATCCAAATGTATCAGGACAAGAGTCTGGGTAGAAGGTTGTGGGGTCAAAGATACAGTCCAGCGATGCTATAATCATAGCTTGTGTGTGTGTGTGAAGATGCAGAAACAAAAGACACATAGATAAAGAAGCCTGGTGAGAGAAAGAGGCCGTCTCTTTACAAGCCGGGCCGTTTAAACATCATCGACTTTGGGGAGGAAATCAATCAGAGTTGGAGTGTGGCTTTATGCCCTCGGCAGTTAAATTTAACAGCCTTTGTCTTGCTCCGCCGCCGCACCGCCAAACCCTTCATTTGCAATGGGTGGATATTGTTTTTTTTTTTGGTCCCCCGCTTATCAGCCCTCATTCCCCACCCGCAAAAGTGACAAGCTCTCAGAGGAGCCGTCCATGCCGTTGTTATCGGAGCCACCCGTAGCCTCGATGCCGTCCCAGCCTGATCAAATTATAGCTAATATGTGCCTCTTGCTCAAAGTGTGTGTGTGTGTGTGTGTGTGTGTGTGTGTGTGTGTTTGTGGAGGAGCTTGGGAAGATGCACAGATACTCAAAACAATCTCATTTTACTGAGAGAGAATATTTTGTTACAGCACACAGAGAAAATGTGAGTGAACTGGCCTTGATACTTGAAGCTGCAGGTTAACATGTTCTTTTGAAAAATGTGGAGCTTTTGCTTATTAATACTTAAATTACTTCAGTTCTATTCAGTCTCAAAATGTGAAGAAAACTGGAACACTACAAAAATCTGCGGATGAATAATTGGTGTCGGACATGTAGAAGACGCCGACAACAAGATTCAAGCAATTTTCTAGGGTTTATATCTGAAAGAGTCTTTTTATCTTTAAAAAGATACGTATCATATTTTTACAGATAAAATTAAAGAAGCAATAATCAATACTTTTATAACAACACAGCTCAAATGATGATGTATAATGCAGAAGGGTTAACTCATAAAGAGCCATTACCTAAATCTCTATGGAGCTTTAAAGCCTATTTTGGCTTAGTTTTTGGTTTTGTATGTATAAATACAAACACAACTGGATTACAAACTTAAGTGGACTTCAAATTAAAGGTACCTTAATGGCCTTGAGGTTCAAAGAGGTTTGCCAATCTCGTGATATGAGAAAACAAAAATGATGACCCTGCAAAACAATGTGTACAGCAAATACAACATAAGTCCTCTCAGGGGAAATTTGAGGCTGTCAGCTGATATAGGAGCTGTCAGCGTGACAATGTAAATAAGCAAAGTGTCCTGCAGGTTATGAGTAAGCATTCCTCTCACAGCAGCCTGAGCTGCGCGCTGCAAATGTTTTCAAAACCAATTTCAGAGCGGACTGATAAAACAAAACAAGATGTAGGTGTGAAATACAACCTCTGATTCGAAGCGGCTTGCCTCGGGTCATACAGAGGGTTCAGCCACCGTAACTAGTAACTAGTCAACTGTAGAATTTCTGAGTTTTAAACAACGTTGGTGCATCTGCAGAAAGATGAATGTTCTTCCCCTTCTACTGCTCCATGCTTCAGTTTATTAAGGATCATAAATCTATTTAAAGCCCAAAGGAATTGGCTGTTACGATTGATGCATGTCATTTCACCCTGTCGGTTTGGTGCTTTCATAGAGGGCTGCAGCTAATGGGTTTGGAGCAGCTAGTGAGCTGTAATTTAATTGATCAATTCATGGTTTTAGTTGATAAAATGTCAGTAGAGTGAAAAAGCCCCACAGTCTAAAGGCCCTAACTTAGCTACCAGCTTAAATACCCACTCAAGTGGCATTCCAACATTTCTGGATTACAATCATTTTCTTTAATGCCTCGAGCAAGTCCATCATTACAAATTCAGTTCAGTGGACGAGCGATATTCAGACTCACATTTTCTCAAACTCAAAACTGTATCAAGAAAGTGGTTCCGTCTCTCTGTTGATGATTTTAAATCGATAACAGTCCATTAAGATGTCTGATGCTTCGTTTCCTGTGAATGTTGGAACGCAGTTTAGACTCTTGTGAAACTTTAGGGGCAGTAATGTTGTAAATGAGCATGCCGGAGGTGAAGAAAGGTAAATGGACTGCATTCATTTATTGCTTTTCTTTTAATCAACTACTCAAAGCGCTTTACAGTAAAAACTACGTTCACACACACAATCAGTATATACTACTATAATACCTATTTTGCACCTAAATTAGAGATGAGATGCAAAAATCTAAAAGGAGAAGGAAGGAAAAGAAAGAAGAAGGAAAAATAAGTAAGAAACAAGAAGAATGAGGAAGAAGAAGAAAAAGAAATATCAAAGAAGGAGGAGGAAGAAGGGGGAAGAAGAAGAAAGATGAAGAAAGAAGAGGAAAGACGGAGGAAGAAAGAAGAAGGGAGAGGAAGGAAGAAAAAAAGAAGAGGGAAGATGAAGAAAGAAGAAGAAAAAAAAGGAAGAAGAAGAATGGAGGAGGAGAGGACGAGGAAGGAGGAAGAAGAAAGAAGAAGATGAAAGAAGAGGGAAGAAGAAGGAAGGTGGCACAAGAAGAAAGAAGAACAGGAAAGAAGGAGGAAGAAGGCCTGCATGGTAGTGCAGTGGTTAGCACCATCACCTCCCAGGGCCTAGTTCTTGGTTTGAATGGACGGACGCCTGCTTAGAGAAACTGCCTGTTAACTATGTTGGTTTATAAAACTGTCTCATCGTCTGCCATGTGAGAGACTACAAGAAGAAAGACAAACAGAAGATTTATAGAAGAGTTTGTGTGCTTGTGTGTTCATGTGTGTGTGTGAGAGAGACAGACTTCAAGAAACTGAAAGTGGAAAATGGTGAAAGAAACTGTGCGTTTGAGATATAAAGAAAGTGTAAATATTTTGTGTGAAAGAGGAAAAGTCAGAGACAACTGTGAAGTTTGCGAGTGTGCTTTGTATGAAGCCAATATTGCGAGAGATTATTAGAGCGAGAGGGAAGATCTTATCTTCTCTGAAAAATAAGCAAAAACAGTATCTCAGGAGGAGAGCTTCTACTTTAACTACACGGAGTAATTACTTATATTCAGTTTAAGCCCTGGGGTGATTTTTCTCTCTTGTATCCTTTGACCGCTTCCTGTATTATCCTTGTGTTTGGTAGTCATCTTAATGTGCAATAAACACAACTAAATTGGTTGTTCTTCAGGTGCACTCCGGTTTTGTTTGGAAGTGGGAAATGAGAGGTACAAAGACGCCCGCAGAGAGAAACAGCTCAGGAGCTGGATAAAGCTCCTGAGTGCAATTTACTGCTCACCCTCTCAGAAAAAAAACAACACTTCAGGCATACACACACTTGTGTCACACTTCCAAAGGCCCACCAGTCAAAGCTGTATAAACTCACAACAAAACAAGGCTAGGCTAGGGTGCAGGGCCGGGTTGTTAAAACTTCTGCATTGAAGGGAAAAGGGCCCCCCCCCTGGGTAGAGTGACATAAATGACTTCCCATAGAAAGGAAACGAGCGAGCTTGAACTCTCCTAACAAGTAAACTAGGCAAACTTCACAGCCGCTCTCTCTGCCACTTCTTAGATCAGCTGCACCACACCGCCTTGAGGAGAGACGGCCGCTCTGCCAGCTAAGAAAAAGGCATCTGCTCCCATTTCTTTTGTGTGTGTGCGTGTGTGTGTGTGTGTGTGTGTGTGTGTGTGTGTGTGTGTGTGTGTGTGTGTGTTGTGTGTGTGTGTGTGTGTGTGTGTGTGTGTGTGTGTGTGTGTGTGTCTGTCCAATCGCCCCCTCCCCTGTGACGAGGTATCACTTCCTGGCCCGAGCCCACTTGACTGGCTGCCTTCCCGTCTTCCTGCTGGGAGAGGCCTGCTTTCTGCTCTGCCAACTGACGTCAGAAAAAGGGGGACAAGAAGTGGTTGTAGAGAAAGAGAGAGTTCCGTGTGTGTGCATGTGTGTGTGTGTGTGTATCCTTGAGGGAGAGAGCTTGAGGGTTAGACGTTCAGAGCGAGGCCACTTTGGTTTTGGACATCTATAACCGAAGCCACAGTTTTTTAGTGACTCTGTCTGTTGTCATTAGCAGAAACCAGTGACTAAATAAAAAGGGCAGTGTGATGAGACACTAAGATAAAACATCATGCCGGATATATTTCTGACAAAATTTTCTCGAAAACAAAGTGATTTTGTTTCCTCAAAAATCTCAAAACTGTGTGAATGAATTTTGTTCTTCATCAAACCTCTGCAAATCTATGTTTTCAATATTTAAAATGATGTCATGTTTCCTTCCATATTTTCTAGAAAACAATCTCCTTCTTACATAACTTTGTGCTTGTGCTAACTCGCCACTAACTTTCAGTCAGTGAAATACCAACTAGTAAGATAGAAAGAGAGCAGGACTTATGGATTTCACATTCAGATTTTGTAATGCTCTCACTCAAAACCCTGCGCACGCACTCAAATAGCCACTGCTTGTGCTCAGATTTGCTCTGCTTGTACTCAAACTGTGCACTCGCACTAAGAAATGATTTTGTTTGGACAGATTTCCCACGCTGCAGCTTCAGCTCTTCTCCTCACGCTCACGCTGCCTCTGTGCCCACGTGAAACATGCTTTAGGAGCTGCGCTTTAAGAAAGTACAACACCTTCATTAAGCAGGAGTCCAGTGGATCCCGAGAGACGCTCTGTTATGTGGTGTAATCATATGGAAAAACAAGTTATTGTGTCAACAACAATATTCAGACTGATGTTGACAGCTATGGGTGAAGTGGCTGTGAAGTAGGGAATTAAGTTTGCAAACAGATAAAGGAAATTTCACAGCGGCCGAGTGGGCGTGTTGATGGCGTTTCAAACACACAACAAACTGACTCAGGACAAAACAAACAACAAAATCACTCAGGATGAAAAAGAGGTGCCACACATATAGAAGATGCTGACAAATATGTCAACTTCGAGAGCTTTTTGTGATAAGGATCTGCGCCGGTGTCGATGTACTGTACAAAAACACTGCTCTCCACAGCGCAATTAATATGTTGTGTTAAATGTAGCTACGGGTCCAGATGAAAGGTTGGATCCAGGATATATATCCCCCCCCCCCCCCTCTTCTTCTTTAAACATTGTGAGATTTGGCATCGTGTGATTTTTTCCACCAATTTCCCAGAGAATAATTCACGGAACTTAAATTCAAGGGGACTGTTGGGCCTCAGCGGAAGTTATGCTTTCTTCCGAGTGCTTTTCTAATTGCAGGACTGTTGCAGTACCCTGCATTGCTTTTAGCTAATCATACCTTCCTACTGTAAATACACTCAGTACTAGAATACATGAGGATGCTGTGCGTCAGTGTGTGAGCAAGGGTTTCACATTTTCAGGATATATTTGGACGGATGAGTGAGTGAGGGTCCTGCTGTATATCTGAGTTTTGTGTGGGTGGGAAACTCGGTGAGTGAGCAGAGGCTGTTTTTTGCCCACTCCCCTCTGCCGGAATCTACGTCAGCCGAAATCTATCTATGGCCACTCGCTCATCCTCAGCCACCCCCATATACAGATGGGCTCAAGACACACACACACACACACACACACACATAAACATACGATCATAATACGCACATATATGCCATATAATTTGGGTTTGGGCACCGCTCTACTATAAAATCAGTATTATGCAGAGAAGCCTCAATAAAACCATCTGATGCTGAAGATAAACATTTAGCCTGAACCTTCGTGCTCGCAGCGAAGTCCTCTCTGTCAAGGTGAGAGCACGTTATACAATCTGTGTCAAACCGCATCTCAATTAACTTCGACAGCAGGGAAGCACTCGAGTTAGTCGCTGGTCAACGAGGAAGCCGACGGCCCCTCCGAGTGTTAAGACGTTACTCCTCGGTGTCAGATTTGATGTCTGGCTTTCTGGCGCCCGGCTCGCCCTTTAGTGCGTTCGAATCACAAAAGGAATTGTGGGATACATAGCAACCGTTGCCAGTAGCCGCTTTCACTGAATGATTCTGACAGCTTCCAGCCCTCATTCAGTGGCTAGCTGCTCCTTCGGTGGTATTTATAGCAGCTATTGATCGAGGACAGATTTGGCTGAGAGGGAAAAGCAGCACTTGAGATTTTGCGGCGGTCTATAGAATCGGCTTTGTGTGTCTGTGTGTGCGCGTATGGTCGTGCGGAAAAGAGCGCACTGTATGTCAGGGAGGACGGAGGTGAATGTGAGGCCATCGCTTGTCCCTGGCACACGCCGGATAAGTGCTGAACAAGAAAATCAGCTCCTGCACTGTCCTCTCCAGACTACAAGCCCATCAGCTGCAGCCGTCCCTACACACTTAAGTTTGAGTGTGTCAATCAATCCTGGCTGGTGGCTTGACTTGACTGTAGGAGGCTACGATCGGAGCACAGACTCGCTGGGACTGCTGGAGGATGACTAATCCTCTATTTAAAGGGCTCAGGGCTCAACTGAAGGCTTCTGGCATACAGGCAATCAATTGTAGAAGCTGAGGTGACAGAAGTCACTTTCAGGGAAACCGCAGGTGATCGCTTAGTGGGACAAAAGTGTTTATATATCGATATCTAGGGGATGGAAAGGTAATGCAGGGAAATAGTCGTTTTGTCGTTCATCCGCGAATGTTTTTAATCATGAGCGACTGAACTGGACGTGGCGACCTTAACATCGATACTTGCACAAATACACGTCCTTCTTCCTGTGTGGGGTGCAGCGGTAATTGCTGTGACTATGTGTAAAGAAGTGATGCAGCTGCTGGAGATACAGTACGAGGCACAGCCCAGCACAGTCAGCAATAACCAAAGCAGCTTTAATCACAGACGTGAAGGTCCTCTGGGTTATTACGGCTTCTACACAATGTTTACTGATGCTGTGCCGACTTAAAAGTTCTCCGTTTAAATTTATTGATGCGCACGACAAATAACAAGGAGGGAAACAAAAGTTCACAAACTGTTTTGTCTTCTTTGCGCACAGACATTTTGAAGATACACTACACACCTAAATGTGTTATTTGGGCTCTACACTTAATGATGATGACTGATCTTTGAAGAAATACATTAATGCTGGTTTTAATATCACAATTATTTCTGAATGTATACAAAATCTACATTTATGTGTTGAACATGACTTATTGCATCTTGTTATTGAAGGTGGGTGGCCCCTAGACAACCTAGATGACTTTTTAACTTTAGCAAGCTCATTGGTATTGGTCGCGTGCGTGCGTGCGTGCAGAGAGATGTTGGGGGGTTTAGATAGGCGTGTCTCAATTCCACCTCCCAGCACTTTATTCTAAATCCCTTATTTTAATTAGGGGTGAGGTGTAGTTACAGTTTATCTTTGTCCAATACAGGTGTACTGAATACTTCTTTAAAAAAGTTCTCTAATGTTAGTGGGAACACCAGTTTCTTTCCAGATCAAAATGTCTGAGGTTGATTTCGAAGGGTTGGAAGACCACGCAATAAAAACTGCATTATGTGAAATGCGGACTCTCCGACAGCATCATATTTCTGTGGAGGATTGACAGGTTAATGGTCAGTACCAACGACCCAACCATTACACTGTCAAATGTTCTTGCTTTAGAATAGTTCCTCCCACTAGCACCACCCTGACACTTCTCAGCTCAGTATGGTGGAAACGAAAACCTTAGAAAAACCTATGTAGCAAACTAGAAGAAAGAAAGTTGATTATGTCTCATTTAATTTACCTGCTGACAACTCTCACATTTAACCATTTTGTATATATGATGTCAGAAAATAGTGAAAATGGTCAAACACTGGCTTAATTAGTGTCGATGTGAAGCTCTGCTTTGTTACAGGCCTGAACTGACTGACAGGAGGGGTGTTTAAAAAGTCCTAGCTGGTGCAGCAGTCAATACAAGCTAATCTCCCACACTGCAAACAGAAATGACTGTGTTAACATACATCCCTGCTGCTGCTGCTGCTGCTGCTGCTGCTGCTGCTGCTGCTGCTGCTTACCTGGCCAGTGCCTGGACCTTGGCTGTGTGCCTCTCCTCCAGCTCTGCCAGCTTCCTCTTCAGCATGTCCGTTTCCTGCCTCAGGCCGGCTGAGTGCTCCATCTCCCCGTCCAGCAGACAGCGAAGAGACCTGTCGCACACATGACGCAGATCACACGCGTGTAACACGACTGCATGCAAAATGATACAGCTTTCCACGAGGACGTGTCTCTACATGAAGACACACTAAACACTGACACTCTGGTCAAGTTTTTTAACATAAGCAATAGATTAGATAAACATTATTAAGCTTCCATCACTGACTAGAGTCGCATTCAGATCTGTAAAAAAAACACTCATCTGTGTCACTGTTAATTTAATGCCACAACTACAATTTATCAAATAAATCAAAACACGACTTGGCAGTGATTATGGTGAATCACAAAGATGTAAAAGCATAACTCTGACTTTTCTGTTCATTTCAACAGAATTTCATTGGACCACGTTCTGTCTTTTCCTCAGTGATCCATTTTAGCAGCTGTTGCATGGGTTTGAATCACATTCTGCTTATTTACTGAAAAACTAAAAACACACCACTGAACTGTTTTCTGCCTCAAGTCAGCACAAAAACTGCCTCTCGTCTGAGGATGAGGAGAAAACAAGCTGAAACAATTTATATTGAAAGATCACCCGATAACTTCTTCCAAGCTGAGTGTGTGTGTGTGTGTGTGTGTGTGTGTGTGTGTGTGTGTGTGTGTGTGTGTGTGTGTGTGTGTGTGTGTGTGTGTGTGTGTGTGTGTTTAAGGGCTTGCAAGCAGCAGATAAGCGAGGACATATCCCAAACGTACGTGTTTTGCTCCTCCAGCTCGTCCTTCCTGTTCATCATGGCTACAATGGCCTGACGCAGCTCCACTGCAGAGAATAGAGAGTGAAACTTCAGCACTAACTCAAACACATAAAACACAAACAGAAATAAGCATGACCTTTAGTTTGGAAAGTTCCGAAACCAATCCCACTTTCGCCCTTCCTGGATTATTGTTGTACTTTAGTTCCATCCCTAAAGTACAGTTTTTCCACTAGAAGAATCAACTCTTTTAATCTTTTTGGTTTCTGAATTTAATAAAAATAGACAGACAGTGTGTATAGTTACCTCCGGCAAGGAGGTTATGTTTTAATCTGAGTTTATTATAAGCAAGATAATGCAAAACCTCCTTGATGGATTTCCACAAGACTTGGTGGAAGGACGTTGTATGGGTCAGGGAAGAACCCATTCAACTTTGGTGAGAGTCTGGATCACCAGGACCTTTTATTTTAACATTTACTTTGTTTAACATTGTGAGATGCATTATTTAGTTTTCTCAGGGAATAATTCATATTATTATTATTATTCTCAAAGAAAATATATTTAGGGAACTGATGGGCAATATTTGGTGCCGCTTGATTGAATTTACAGGGAATGTTGGGCGGCTGTGACCGCCAGAAGGTTGGTGGTTCAACCCTCAGTCTTTCCTATCTGCATGCCGAAGTGTCCTTGGGCAAGACACTGAACCCCTAAATGGCCCCTCATAGATGTTGAACACACTAATTGTAAGTTGCTTTGGATAAAAGTGTCTGTCGTATTACATGACACGAAATGTAATGGGCGGGCCTTGGCGGAGGCTGTGTGCTCGACTGAGTTCCGTTCTAGTCTGCTATGAATTCTATAAAATAGCAGATACATCAACTTCAGTGGAAATTCCCAATATCTATATCAGCCTGAGAAGCAACAGTCAGTTGAAGTGTATCAAACACAGTCGAGCAGCAGTCAGCAGCTGGCTGATGTTTATCTCCTCTCTGGTGTTAAGGACAGAGTAGAGCCGGGCTAGCAGTGACTCATCTGCTTCATTATGCTTGGGGGTGCGCAGGAAAGGTTTCCAAGCTCCTAACAAGGCGGTTACGACTAATTTCCAAAAATAACAACCATGAGCAAAAGGAGTTAATCCTGCACTTTGCATTCCACCGTTTACACACTCACACTCAGAGACCACAACTCTCTTCTCAGTCACTAATGTAGGGTGTCAATGTAGCCACAGACACAAGTAGGTCTCCTCCAGCCCCGAGCTAAATGCCTGGTTGGGGGGGGGGGGGCGAGAAGGAGGAGGAGTGTGATGAAGAGCGCAACACGGGAGAAAGTCTATTATCACTGCAGCTCCATTCTCCACATCAGCAGGCCAGAAATAAATGTGACCTTTACTCCGACCACGCGTTCACAGTGGGTGCCGCGGACGAGCCATTAGGGACTTTGGTCGAGCCAGACGCCCCCTCTGTCCTCACAAGGGGACGTGGACTAATTACAACACACGTGTGCATTTTTAAATGCAGGTTACTGTGTGTGCATGTGTGTGTTTGACCACCGAAAACCTACAAGCTGTTGCTTAATTCCAATAATAGAAGCATTCGATGGATCATTGCCCTCGCGTGCAATCAGATCCAGATGAAAATCACGGCGAGAGACCTTACGCTGCTCACTCTTCCTTCTTCTTAGCTCACCTACTTTATCTTGGGTTT
This sequence comes from Verasper variegatus, assembly GCA_026259375.1. NCBI lineage: Eukaryota > Metazoa > Chordata > Actinopteri > Pleuronectiformes > Pleuronectidae > Verasper > Verasper variegatus. Next base: position 12,457,850 of record CM048057.1, read on the forward strand.
AATGCACTAGTGCGGTGCTGGTTTGGAATGGGCTGTTTGTTTGGTCAGTGGTGATGCTGGTAGCGGTTCTCTGTCTGAAATTGTAAAAGTGACCTTCAGCTAACTGAAGACTGTGTGCAGAACACTGAAGCTGCACCACCGCTGCTGCACAAAGAGCTGTTCACCTGTTTATTCAAAGTCCAGTGAAGCTCGAATCAGTACGCACAACCCCGACCTGGAGAATCAGTGATGTTGTTGTTTTTGTTGTTGTGAATGTGTTGTTGTTGTGATCAATGCCGCGACTACAGAGTGCCGATTGCCTATTTATTCAAGTTTTGAATCAATATTGAACATATCATGTGTCAGACAATTTGATTTGAATGTACTTTGATCTATGCTTGTTGTATTTATTTGCTCTTGTTTAAATCCTTCTGATGTGAAGCACTTTGAGCTGCATTTCATTGTATTAAAGGCGCCGTGCAAGTTTTTATGATCAAGACCATTTTTACAATCAGTTTCTGCCTCACAACTTATCCCGTGACATTTATCTGTGCATGTTTCACAAAGCCTCACTTACGAAAAGGCCAAACCCTGTCATCAGCTATATTTACGATTCTTGAGAATTAAACATTCACACGCTGTAATGATACTTTTTTGGCCTCTAAAAACAAGAAAAGTGAATTGAGGACAGTGTGGAAATGAGAACCAGTGAAGCGGATTACTAGTGGACGAGATGTGTCAATGCTTCTTGATGTCTCTTTAATAATCATTGCTTTTCAGACCAGAAATCTTAAATGATTCATTCCAGAACATAATGGCCAAAACACCACCATGTGTTTCATGTGGTGCGTTCAGAGTAAAGAGAGAGAGAGGGAGATAACTTGGTTGCTGCAGGGAGAGCAGGTGACATAGAGGTGAGTGAGACAAGGAACCAATGTTGATTGTAACCAAATGAGGACATCATACCAGTCTAATCCAAATATACAGACTTGGCCTACGTGTATTTGTATTAGGGCTGTCAAGTGATTCAAATATTCAATCAAAGATTAATGGTATGATTGTTATCTGTTCTAAATGTAAGTTTTTAATACTATTATCAACATGGGAGTGGATAGAAATGCTTGCTTTATACTAAATGTGTGTTTATTATTTACAAAGCCACAGGTTAAGAGGATATTATGCAATTAAAGGAAACGTCTCATTACCTCAAATAAAACTGTGGCTTTTTCACTGGGTTTGATCATTGTTGGATACATTTGGGATAGAGTAAGTACACAAGTCAACAAAATCTATAACATAGGTCAAGTTGGTTTTAGACATTTTAATGAAAATTGTTGCATTATTATATCTTTAAGCCTCAAGCAGGAACTGACAAATTCTTAGAAAAGCAGTGTATCATCAATTTGTGACATCACATGCTTTCCAAGAATTTTTCTTCAAGCCACTTTCTGCCTACTTGCCTTAACTTCTTCCTCTTCTTGTGGTTTGCTACGTTTCCCATGAACAACTTTGCGCAGCACCTCGAGAGACGGGCCTTTATTGTTGCTTCGGGTTATGTGAGTGGGCGGGGAGAGAGCAGAAGCAACGGGACTGTGGATATCGAGAGCAAGAGAGCGAGATTTTTCTGGCCGAGAAATAGTCACGGCCTCATCTCTTAAATTGCCAAAAATCTGTTTTGGCTGCGTCGCATTCTGGTTTACTGAGCCGACGGTGGGCATGGAAATTGGCCTCCATGCCTCCGTCAGGATGGATTTCTCCCAATATGATCGCTGGACAGCGATTCTGGAGAAAAGAGCTTGTTGCTCTCTGATTTTAAAATGGCCGACACAAAAACCACCTGTTACAGGGTGTCAGACTGCATTTGTCTTTTGCCTCCTCTGCGGGCAGTGTGGACCACGAAGGCTGACCCGAAATGGCCTTTGGTCTACAGAGGATTTCAGCCACTGGTGTCACCAGCTGATCCCACCCCTACTGCTGTATCTTGGAAACAGAGCTGAAGTTGCACACGCCTAGAAACTTCTAACGCCCCTTGCTTAGTTTAGCAGCCTTTGAAATGGGAAAGCCTAGTCCCGCCGCTGTGATTCAATCTTTAAATGCAGCCTGTGAAGGATGCAGCCCCTGAGTTGAGATACAACTTTTGTGTCTTCTTTTATTGTGCAGCACTTTGGTCCACTGTTGTTATTTTTAAGTGTGCTATATGAATAAACTTGCACTTGACTATGGATAAATCCACCTTAAGATATAGTCAGATCTATGTTAGACACTTTAGTGGGTGCTTTCAATAAGGACCCAAACTTTTATGACATAGTTGTTTATACGTGAAGGGCACAATCTGATAAAGATCAGATCACATTTTATGACCAAATAAAAAATAAAAAACAGGCAAATTCAAGGGGTTTACATACTTTTTCTTGCCACTGGACAATAAACTGTGTTATATCTTACGAAGGCCTCATGGAGCCGCCTCTGCAAAAGTGATTTGTAGATCACTCACTCTTGACTCTTGGCCCCATGACCACCTCGTACCGAGAGCTAATAGATTGGACGACAGCTCAATCCCAGTCTCTCTCTCTCTCCCAGTCTCTCTCTCACTCACACACACACACACACACACACACACACACACACACACACACACACACACACACACACACACACACACACACACACACACACACACACACACACACACACACACACACACACACACACACACACTCGAGCAGCATCAATGTGAGCAGCTGAGTCTAAACTCTGATTAGCTCCAGAGCCCCAAACGTGAAATGCTCATGATGCATATTTATTTAAATCTCAATTTCTTTATTTTTTTGACATCTCACAGCTGATCTGCAGGAATTCACACAATCTTAAGTTTCTCACGAGCAAAATCCTCTGAGAGCAGCAGATGAGTGTGTAATTAAGCACAGTGACATGTGCATACACAGGAGCAACAGTGCCATCTGGTGGATTGTTTGCTATGAAGGAAGAATTACAGTACAGGCACAGGCACGGGGCTTCACTCTTTGTAATTAGATCACGTTTAACTGCACTGAAAAACAACAGGTTTTGAAAACACTCATCAGCAGGTTTGATTTAATTTGCCGCAGCGACAGCTGGGGTGAAATTTACTGACAAAAACATGTTCGGGAACTTTCCAATGATTCATTACCAACACAAACTTCTCAAGAACGTCCTTTGTGATCTGATAACACCTGAGCAGGAAGTGTTGATTCAGCTTTTGTGATTTGTTTTACTGTCACAACTAATGTGAATCATGTGTATGTTTAATTTTATGTAAATTACATCTGATCAGCAGTCAGGCGATTGCTACGTGGGAACTCTTTAAAGATGCGACTCGAGGTGTCACAGAATCGAACTAGATTTCTAGACAAGTCGGCAGAAACAACCAATCAGAGAGCAGGAGAGGGTGAAGGTGCATGTAGTGGTGAGGCGCCCCTTGATTTTTTTGGCACTGCACATTTCTGCAATTGAGGGAAATCGAGCAATAACCATGCATGTGAGGGACAACAACAAAAACTGAGAATGCCTGTTGAGTTGGGGTCGGGCTCTGTTCTCAGTCGGAGCTGCTCTCGATTCTTTACAACTGTAATGTCCACTGAAGCGTTTCACCTCCTCCAGCCTGATGCGTCATTGGGTGAGCAGGAGGATCAGTCAGACACCTCATGCCTTTTCTCGTGTGTTTTTTCTGATCCAGCGTAGTTTGGACACCAGGCTAGTCGAGTGTTTATCCTGGTGAAAGGTTGTTTAGTGTGTGACCCCCCCCCGCTCCCAGTCAGACGTGCAATATGTCTTTACAACGACCCAAAGACTCCCGATCAGAGGACAGCAAGTTGTGTAGTGGGAATTTGGCTCAAGACGTTACAGTGGTGGTAATGAATCCTTTAGGTTGGGGCAAAACGAGTCCTGTTGAGAAGTGATGTAACTGCTGCAAGTGAAGCCATGCGGAAAGACATTCACTTGTCTCACGTGTGTAATAAGCCATGATGATTCATTCCACAGAACAGGTTTTGAGAACAACCCGAAAAAGAAGACCAAGAGAGAGAGAGAGAGGAGTAGTACGAGACCGACGGATGGGAAGAGGACAAACACTCACCCACTGTCATGGACTCCGGCAGACCAGGTGTTTGCAGGACGCTGGAGATGGGAGCAGACGGCGCCGGTGGACTTGACTCCATGCTGCAACACACGAAAACAGAAATCAGGTACTTTTGAATCTCTTTAAATTATGTTGCACACACTTTTGCATTTAGTCCTGAGAAAAGAGCACAAATAATCCCTGTGACAACACATCATTGCCTTACTTGAACGTCAGCTCGGACCTGCTGCTGTCACAGTTTACCACCGGCCCTGTTGAGTCACACTGAGCAGGAAATGCGGCCGTGTCTTCCACAGAGCTCACTGAAACAGAATGGAAGTGAAAGTGAAATCACAGAGTGAGAGAGAAAGTCCCTCAATTTAAAACGATAGGCAACTGATCCTCAATGCAGATTTGAAACAAACAAGTATAACAGAATCTTAAATGGTAAAAAGAGAGGATAATGAGGATCGGTGCAGCATTGTAGGCTAAAAGCACAGATGATGATAGGTGGGGTTTTTTATCTGCTTCATATTTTCTTTTCGGTGTGGGCCTCTCTATAAGCTCTGTGGCTGTTGTTCTGGTGGGGGCAGTATCGTACCTGGCTGAGGGTCCGCAGGGTTCAGAGGGATGAGGATGTCAGAGCTGCTGTGGTTTGTCATCACCTGTAGAGGGCTCCAGGTGGACACACTGGACAGACTCCCAACCACCACCCTACACAAGAAGAAGTTTAAACCGGGTCAGTTTGGTTGTAGTCAGCTTTGAACATTTTGGAGTCAAGCCTTAACTGCACAACATGATATTATACAACCATATTATCTATTTTCTAGGATTATGTAGTCTGTCACTTAGGGAGATGTAAACAGGAAGTATAATGTTACAATGGACTCAATGAGTTGGGCTGAGCCTTGTTTTTTTAATAACTACTTCCATTAAACTTATGCTGAATCACTTTCAACTTTCACTGGTTTACAATGATATTGAATAAAACTTAAAAACAAGATTATTATCATGCTCCATTTATTATCTCCAAGAGAGCAAGAAGGATTTTTTTATAACGTTGGAATCTAATGAACAGACACCTTTAATTTGCTCAGAGAAACAGGCTCTAATATGTTATTAATCAACTGTAGGAGCCTTTAATTAGCAAATAAAACTAGATCAAAATAATATGAGCACTTGTGAATTACAGGCTTTCTGCCGAGAGCCTACGACGATTTCTACTAACTATTTATTTTTATACTTTTTATAACTTGATGTTCTCTGACTCACTGATCAGAGCTGATCCTCTCCTCCTCCTGAGGTTGTGCTCTGGGTTTGTACATCTCCTCTTCTTCCTCCTCCTCCTCCTCCTCCTCGTTGTCGATGCTCTTGCTGTCGGGCAGAGGGGGCGTAGTTGCGGGAGAAGTACGAGAGGGATGCGGGGACCCAACCCAGCTGACTATGCCCGGCTCCTCCAGGCCGTTCTGTGCCGGCGACTGGGAGAAGGCCGGCTCCAGTGGGTCTATCCCTTCCTCCAAGCTGCTCTGAGCCGGAGCGGTGTGACTCTTCCTTATCGTGCCCGTTTTCTGGGAGTCCTCCTCCCCCTCCTCCTCGTCCTCCGCCCCTCCATCCAGATCATCATCAAAAGAAATGATGTTGGTGATCTTCTTTTTCCTGCGGCGCTCCTTCCTCAGCCCTGAATCTGGGCAGGATAAAGATGAAAATAAAGTGAACAAAACCTTTAATCTCAAGCCTCAATTAAGAAAAAACTTAAATGAATTCAACACTTTTCTGTCTAGACTGGCTCCGTCCAAACGTTTATACAAAGTTCAGTAACGATGACATCAGCATCTTAACTTTATTTCACTTACTCGACTTAAAAAGCTTTTCTCACTAACTGTCTGTGGTTCAAACCTCTTCCTTTTCAGCGCCTCGCTGTGCATTAGCGAGTCTTCCACAGCGGAATAATCTCAATGGGAAAAGAGGTGGTGCACCAATTTAGAATTTAATTTGCATTCAATCCACTGGAAGGTTTTAGCACCGCACAGTTAAAAGATAAAAGCTTGTCCATCTCACCGAAGCAGAGCACATGGAGGGAAAACGGTTGCGGTATAGTTTTCCCCTGACAGGAAGGACCGGGGCGGCTACAGCTAAATGAGGTCAAATAAGGAGGCCGACGTTCTGGAAGTGTATTCATTTCATGGGGGATTTCAACTCCGCTGCTGCAGCTCCGCGCTGCACTTGCCTGGTGATGTTGCCACTAGATTCTACAAGTGCATTTATTACACATGCTCGAAGTGAAACGTGTTGTTTTTGTGCTTACGCTGCTTCTGAGGGAAACGCATTTTTCAAAAATTACAGTATTCGACATGTGGCTCACCTCTGTCACAGTTCATTTCATGTCAGAACCAGAGGATGACGACTGTTTTCTCTTCGTCGTGCACCATTAACACTCTGACTCACTTCTTTTATCACACCAGTCTAACGCTTCTCCAAACAAAACGCCAACAGTGATACTTTCGTAAGTATTTTAGGTCCAGACAGCATTTTATCTCTACTAACAGCTATCTACATGTGAATGGGGAAACATTAAAAAGCTGATAGCCGGTGCATTTCGGTCGATGTGTTCCTGCTCTTTGTTCTCCACACAGATTATTTACCTGCGGGCAATCAAAGCCTGCTCAAACGTGATTGGTCAAACTAGAAATGTTCAGATTCTGCATATTCACATCAAGAATCTGTTTGTAGAGATTACATGACACATAACTCCCTGCATTCAAGGGGTAGAAAAAATAATGGTAACACCTTATAATACAGTGGAATAGTCCTGAAGTTGATACCATGTATGCAAAGTTTAATTCTAAGACAAGTTTAATCTCTTAAGAATGTTCTTACCTGTAACTTGAATGATACAACCAAAACTGTCCATAACTTGTCGATATCAATTATAATCGCAATAAATGTCATGTTATTATTTCTTTGAAGCTAAAAGTGTTTTAAACTTCTTCATGAGCAGACAATACATTATTAAAGCATTACATTGATATATTGGCCTTTTGTTACATTGCTATAGAATATTGCATTTATCATTAAAACAGAGCAGTCTTAACAAAAATGAATAACCAACTTTAAATTTCTTGGCTATGGGGTGTTTTATAGCAAAAAAAAAAAGACTTATCAACCGCCATTTCCTACCAGCAGAGGTGCTGCGTGGAAGAACAGGTAGCGGGTCCGACGCTCCATCCCCTCGGGCCGTGAATCCAGGCACCACGGCCGTGGCTGTGCTGATCTCACGCAGGAGGCTGCTCACCCCCTGAGTCGACTCCTTCAACAGGCTGCCGATGCCCTGCGTGGACTCCTTGAGGAGGTGGGACACCGACGGGCCTGCGCCTCGCGTCAACCCGCCGTTCAGGTCGGTGTTGTCGATGTTGATGGCAAACAGGATGGAGTTCAGGCCTGAGAGCAGCAGAGAGATAGAGAGAGATTGAGGCGAAAAAACCTAATTCAAATCGAGATCAGACCGGTTAAATCATATGAAGCGTTTGAACTTGAACTTGAACTTCAAAGTGTGTGGTAAGCAGTTCTGTCCGTACACAGAGAACGGGTGGAAACGGAAGATGAACGATCCAACTGTGTATGAGAGGAGAGGAAACAATCTGGCAGGAGATCAGTGGTGATATTTTAGAGGTTGTGCTCATAAGTTGTGCTCGTCAATAGTTCTCCAGTAAGAGAACATCCATTAACATTAATAAGGTTTGGGCAGCAGCTCTCAGGGAGCCCAGCCATGCTAAACCATTAAAGTGCAAAGTCTTTGAATTTCCTGCTTTTACAGCAGCTCTGTTTGTGTGAGGCCTTTCAATGAGAGTGAAAGTGAGGCAGTGAGGCCCATTACACAACAGGATCAAATTTCAGAGTCACAACTTTGCTGATCTTCGATGCTTATCATTAGAGGGGCCAAAGAAATAGCCTGGCCTGAGGCAGTGGTACCAAAATACCATAAAAGACAAAAATCAAATATGTATGGTGGCCATTTTAGGACATTTCGGAGTCAGACTGTCAGCTTGGTTCACCTTTCATCAATTTTAGGCATACTTTACTAGCTTCAGGTACTGTACCTACCTGTACCTTCGCCAAGGAGGTTGTTCAACTCTATCCATTTGTCTGCTATTTGGTTTATTTGTTTGTCTGTCGACACGATTACACAAAACTAAGGATCAGATTTCCACGAAACTTGGTGCAAGTACGGGACATGAGCCAAGAAGGAACCAATTGAATTATGGCATGGACCTGGACAAAGGGGCTGATCCAGGATTTGTATTTTTCACTTTGCGGCATAGGCCATTTTTTTTATAAATGCATACTGGACAGTGTGATAGCATGCTGAACATTAGCATTTCAAATGCTACTTAAAAAACAAACTAAGCTGTATTTGCATAACCTGCATCATTAGCCTAATATTAGATAATTATGGGTCAGTGTCGTCCATCTTTATATACAGTCTCTGCTAATGACACAAACTGACCTGCAGCCATGGTGGGGAGCATACTTGCTCTCTCTTCATCAAGAATAAAAGCCCCATCTTCATAGTAAGTTCTGGAAGAGAGGTGACAGGTAATCAACACAAAAAAGAGGAAATCCCTTCATATCAGTTGTAAACAGCACAAATATAATATAAGGAATATTGACATGCAAGTTTGCAATCCAGAAACATTTTCTCTAAATATAAAACTATAACTACACACAGAACAACAGTACTAACCCCAGACGTGGGCGGTCAGCCAGCAGTGTGTGCAAGTAGCGCTCCAGCGAGTGCTCGTTGAGGGCACAGCGCAGCCACGCACGACCCCGACCCAGCTCCGAGGAAATGTGGACGCAGCGAGTAGAACCGCTGGAGCTCATGGCGGTTCAGGTGCTCCTTCACGTAAAACCAGAAAGTCAACTCTGGTGGTGGATGAAAAGCCAAAACAAAAAGACACGAGGAGAGGGTTAAAAAGGAGACGAGGCAATGGGAGGTGAAAGGTGGCGTGATGGGGCATTAAGAGGAGGAAATGAGGGAGAAAAGGTTGCAGGGAGGAGAAGAGTCAGCAAGGTTGATAAAGATGATGAGGCGTTAGAGAGGTGCAAAGAAAAGAAGAACAGAGGATGCAAAGGTGAAACAAGGTGAGACAAAGAAGGGGAAAATTAGTCCTTCCTCATTTGTGAAAAATAACCGTTCTTGAGTCACACAAAAGGGTCAAACACTTCTGGAGTCCTGAGAGTCGACACATCTTCGCTCTCTCATTAAAAAAGACCCACAGTTTCTGGCACGCCGCTCCATCCTCACTTCCTACCTGTCACCTCCCCATATTTCACACTGACCTCACGACTGACACAGTTTTATTATTTTCTATAACAAAGAGAAGAAAAGATAAAATCACCTCCGAGGGTGTTTCCATATAAAGTTTTCTAAGGCGGGGTGCAGTAATTAATAGGAATGAGAGTTACGCTTCTTTTCCGCATATAATGAGCGTGTGACCTCAGACCAGTGTGTTCAAATGACGTCTGCTATTTCTGGCTTTAAGGACTTGGCTTCATTAATGAGATGCAAATCCACGAGTTCAGCCACAATCCTTTCTTGTAATTGACTGTGAAATACAGGTCAGATATGCTAATGGTTATGGGGTGGCGGCCGTTACAGAAGTCATGCATTTCTGCTGAAAACGTGGATTTAATAACCACGGGGTTCTTCAGTACGACAAAGTAGAAACAATTTAGCAAAATGTGAAACTAATGACTCTCTCTCTGTATGTGAAAATGGACGACATGAGGGATGCTCAAAAGGGAAGCCAAACGTCTCGATCGCCCTCTGGTGGCTGGCTGCAGTAAAGGTCATGAAGCCCAACTCCGTGTTCGCAGACTAAAAAAACAATACATTAAGTAAGTTTTTCTCAAAGATGGTTTCTGTCATTTCAGCTCGTTCTTATCACACTGATGTATGTTTTTTTCGTTGAGTTATTTGATGCTATAAAAACTGAGACTGACTTGTGATTAGTGAAGCCCTTCTATTAGTGGGACCTCAATACCTCAGGGAGCATAAAGGGATAATGGAGGAGAATCTATAAAACAAAAAAAATAGGGCAGATGATATTTTTACTTTATAAAAGTATTGTCTTTTGTTAATGCTGTCTCAGGTTCCAAGACTTTATATTTCAAATTATCCTTCAATTAGACTACAAAGAAACAACACAGGTTTTATTACTTTAGGGCAACACCTACTAGACCTTTACCAGATATCGTCTTTGTACATGCTAATTTTTCAATTTTCCTGTAGTTACACATGATGCTATCGGCAGTTTGGGATCTTGACTGCAATCACAAATAAACTATTTGTAGGTTTGAGCAAGGCTTGAATAAATGGCATTCATTTATGATGACAAACTGGCCACATTCGGCAAATCTTGTGATATTTTTTTTAGGACTGTGTTACTGACCACTGCAGAGAGAGACAGCGGTTTGACAGGAGAGCAGAGATCAACCAGCGTGTGACTCTTCAAATTGTACGTCCTCTCTGTAGTCTAATCATCTGGTCTCACAGCAAGGTGGTGATTATCCTGCAGCTCGGAGCTTCGCACTGATTCATCTGCGTCCTCAAACCCTTCATGACAAGCTGCCCTCTGGCAAGGTTACAGCTTTCTCTGGTCTCCCTTTCTCCCTTCAAGACAAAGGCTGGAGGCTGATGTTAAGATTCTGCCCTGATTTTCGACTTGAGACCCGAGTTTAACAAACTGCGACTCCTCCTGCAGCGAAGCACACGGCCCGTGGAGGATAGTACCTGCTTCGGCCTTGCTGCTGAAGCCTGCAGCCTGCTTGAGTGCGGCGGCGGTGAGGGCCAGACCTCTGCTCTTCCTCAGGCCGTGCTGCAGCACCGCTTCAAACTGTGCGCACAGACAGATCACTCTGCAGAGAAAAAGAGGAGCGGAGGGGGGTTGTTATTCAGTTTTACCTTTAACACTTACAGGTACAGTGGCAGGAAGGAATGTGTCCACTGCTTTTAGATGTCATTTAAAGCTCCAGTAGTCGTACAATCGGCAGGGCGGATGTTCCTGATGGTCTTTTTAAATAAATGTTTAAAAATAAACTGCGGATGCCGTGATTTAGTTTGCAGCACTGACTACAGGATGTTCACCTGCACACACACATATTCTCTATTTGCACATGTAGCCCTCTCTCTCATAGGGAGTGACTGAGAGGGTACGGCAGGTTGTTTAAGGGGGATTGATTTCTGTCATTTTGGCCTTTACAAATCACCTACTGGGTAGAGGGTGTATTTTCAGATAAAATCAAGAGGATGTCAACAACCACAGAGTTAAAAAAAACATTATTTTCATACGTTTCCATTCTGCACCATTAAATCATTTAAAATGCCACAAAGAGATCTATTATCAACATTTGCTGGCTACAACACATAAATATGTAAATTCTGAATGGTAATTATTAAAGTTACAAACTACTGTGAGTTCTAAGAAGCATCAAATATGAAATTTTGATGATGATAATGATGTATCACTATAGTCTGATGAAGCACAGTTGGTAAACCATTATTTTTATATACGCCTTATTTTACCCGTCTTGCATTTAATAAAATAAACCTACAAAATGTAACTTCGGCCACTAGGGGTCTCTCAATCAACACGACAGCAAAACAACTAGGAAGCAGTGTGGGATCATGGGAGTTGCTGTCACTAATATTTGCAGATGAAAATCTACCTTACGTGACTCAGGCACAATAAATGTTCACAGATAAGGTCAAGGTCAATTGTTTTCACGTTACGCAGCAAACGGCAGTGAACAATTGTGATCTATTACGAGACACCAATACAAACAAGAGACAGACAAAGCCACGGCTAAGGTGGAAATGACACAAATAAAAGACAACCAAAATGATACGTCCTGTTACCTTGAATCAAATTGAGAATGGAGTATGAACATTTTTGATATTTTACACAATTCAACAAAATATTTAACATGGGTCTAATCATTTTTAGACATTTTTTGAACTGTCTTGTTGCTTGAATGTGATAAAATGTACTGCATCAACATCATTTTTCTCCATTTTCAGTTTTATTTTGTTAAGTTTTGTTTTGATCCTCAAGCTGGGCACATTTTCCAGATCAGTGCACAGAAGAGGCTGCAGCTGCAGCAAGTCAAACACGTACTGGAACACCACAGCGTCAAGTGACCTGGACCTGCACACGTGAACCAAACAGCCCTTGTGTTTGCTGAGGAAACAGGCAGCTTCTCTCACCTGCTGTCTGAGTCGGTGGCGATCTCTTTCCTTCCTCCAAAGCGAATTTGGCACTGTGAAGAGATGGGGGGGGGGGGGGGGGGTGATAGAAACATTCTTCAGCGAGAACTGCAGAGAACAGACTAAAGGATTCCTTCTCCAATTCCATAAAACAATATTAATTAGACACTCAAACATGTCGTCATCTAGTGTAAGATTACATTTTTTTCTTACACTTTACAAAAGCGACCTCACAGGCCTCCTGTAAAAACTGAGCAGCAGAAGCAACATCACCTGAATAAATGTCCCACATCTAATACCATGATAGAGGTTGGATCTCAGTCACTGTTTGACCCTACATTGTAAACAGATAGATTGCTTAATAGATCTACCCAACAATTTTGCACTTTATTCAAAAGAAGATGAACTTTGCAAAGTTGCACGTCTTGATCAGCTTTACTTCTTCTATTGTTTACTCTGTGGTAGATAAGGGAAGTACAGGCTGTAAGTAATCATCCATTTCCACATTGCAAAGAAATATGTCCCTATACTAATACTTCATGCTTTACATGTGGAACTATTTCTAAATCATGCAGATGCAGATATAAGTTTGTGGAAGTGGAAGTGTTGCTTTCTCTGCATGTTCACTTCTAAACAATAACATTGATTGAAGTCAAAAAGCGACAGATTTGAGTTGCTAATAAAAAAATCTATACACGCTTCCTTCTCCCCTTCAAGAGAGAATCTCACCTGTTTGACAGCATCCAGCAGCCTCTCCAGGAGGTGTTGTCTCTTGGTATCACTCTGCTGAGGGCCTGCAGCAGCGAAGACACACACAAATGTGGTTTAACGACAGACAAAGAAAATGACTGACGTGCACACTTGATTTGTATCGATTCTGCAAGTTCACAAGGAGAGGAAAGAAATTGTCATTTGTGGAAAAACAAAGTTTGCAATATCATTTTCAGCAGAAATGTAACAAAAGTGCAATATATTGATATATTGCTTGTGCACAGTGATAATTTGGGAGGTAAAACTGATCCACCTCAGATTTATAAAATGTTTTGTTTATCAAGCGTTTGTGATTCTCTGCTCATAAAGAGTTTAAAAACCTTCACTCAGGTGAAAACTGAACAGAAATAACAATGTGGAATTTTATCGACTGATATTATTTGTGGTCATATCAACCAGGCCGAGGTATATGATCTCAATATATGTATATTCAATATATTGATAAAGTGACCGATATATGCTAATGGAGGTATGTGCTCCCATGTTGTAAATTAAATATCTTTGGGTTTGGGGTAAAAACAAATGGTTGATAGATTAAAAAGAATAATTGGCATCTAGAATTACGTAATGTGGTGCTTCAATGTTTATTACTACACCATTTCTGTGATTCACATCTATGCTGGTTTGTATAGTGTTATAGATATTATTTAAGTCTCCCGGTCCAGTGGTGCAACAATTTAAAAAAACTAAGACCAAACTCTCTGCAGGTCTTCATGACATTATAAACTAATTTTGGTGAAAGTTTTAAAACGTATATACTATATAATCACTTATAATGCTACTACTTTTCGTATTGGGACAGCATCCCCGTCAAAAAAGTTCAAATTTTATTAAATCTACTTTATTTTGGATCCACGACACATGAATTGTTGGTTCCATGTATTTCTCATTTGACCAAACCAGCATGAATAATTTCATTAGGTACAGCATGTGACAGTGGGGCCTGAATGTCTGATGATTTGGCACTTAATGAGTTATTGACCTCTCATGTATTGATGCCACTTCAGTGTGAACCAGCAGCTTCTCACAGAGGATCTGAACAGTTACAAATGATGCAGATACATACACGTTATGGGAAAAAGTTCGGTGCACCAGTGCAACCAACGTAAAAAGTTAGTCTGGAGCCCTGGTGTGGTTTATGTGTTAATGATAAACAACAATTTAGGACGGCCCTCGAAGGATGTTGTGAAAGTAGAAATGGCCCTCGGTAGAATAAAGGTTCTCCGGCTCTGTCATAAAGAGATGTAAACGTTTAGAACCAGAGAAAGTGTGTTCGAATGATGCGGAGAGGATTTTTATTTTCTCTGGAGCAAAAACCTGAAATATGCAACACCGGAAATACAGTCTGCAGGGTGTAAACACTGTGTGGTGACATTGTGGAGCCGGTTCCGAACAAGTCAGCGGGAAATCCCTCATGTCATCATGCAGGACCGAAGCTCCTCTGCCGTGCACGAGTCCACATGTCGTGTCTGTGTGAAGGACAGTGAGATCTCACCGTTCATCGTGGCGGACAGACTGTGGTGCCGGTGACATCCAGGAGACGGCTCGCGTGGTTCATCCCTCAGTCGCTTCACCTCGCTCGGAGCTCAGGCTCGGCCGCGGACCGAGCTGCACCCACCCTGGCGCGGCGTGTGGGACCGTATCTCCCTCGGTGAGCGCAGAGGCCTGCCGGGTGAGGAAGAGTGTGTCACGCTGTGGGATGAAGGAGCCGGAGAGAGAGCAGAGAGCCGGAGAACTTCATGACTGTGACACGGGCTGATGGTTGAGATCCAGCAGTGTGCGTGTGTGAGGTGAGGAGCTGCGGAAACACACACACACGCCAGCTGATCGCAGGTTAGAGCCTGAAACACCGAGGAACACAGAGAAGCGGACACTGAGCTGTGTCAGGGTCACATGACCAAACACATGATGTCATATGACGCCTGCGGCATGACGGGAGTTGTAGTCTTCTTCTGTAATAGAGGTTCGGGACTACAGATGTATTTAAAGAGTGAAGATGTTTATTGTCAAAACAAGCGAGGGAAAATTGTTGCAAAAAAATGTTTAGTGGTATTAAAGAAAAAAGAATAAACAATTAGAGCAGTAATATTACGATTAATTCAGTAATATTTAAAGACAATTTGAAAAAAATAATATTTACAAATAACATATACAATAATGCAACAATAATTAATAATAATTTTATATATTTTATAAATCATTCTTCCCCCCATTATTTATTTACTATGTATACACACACACATATGCGGAAGCAGAAAGAAGAATAGTCTTATATAATCTGCCCCTCTTTCATAAGACATTACCAATTACCAAAGCAAATAATAAAACATTAAAATAGCTGCAGGCCAACACAGCCCCTCACATCCCTCTATTAGGTCCTAAGTTACAATTCATTTTATACCATTCAATGAAGCTCGCAAAATGATTTACCTGAAACAAAAACAACACAGAACAAAACTTAGCGAAAGCATTTCATTGTATTTCCTCAACATACTGGCTTTAATTGTGTTTTTAGATATGTTTGTTTTAGATCCGTCAGTGTCTTTGTTGAGATTGTTCCATAAACTGATTCCTTTCACTGTAATGCAACATTCCATACATTTAGTTCTGAATCCTGTTTTTATTATTATTATGTAGTCTCCATGTTTCATTTATGTCTAAAACGTCACTGTGTTTCACATCATTGATCTGTAAACTTGCCTGTTACTTTAGAATTTTACATTTTTGCATTTCTATTTGACTAAAACAATGTGGTTTGACAAACTATCCAACAAGAAATAGACCAGGAAATAGATTAAGGCCTTCCCCTTTTTATACAGCTTTTATTTCTTTTATTTAATTATTACATTATTTTCCCTGGCCAACATCACTCAGTTATAAATCATTGAGCAGAACCGCTTTATTGCAACAGTGAATGTACAGGATCCAAGCATTCAAATAATAAAGTACTTTTAGTTCATCCATTCACTGGACTGGCTAAAATCCAGAGCTCCCATCTGTATAATTTACATCATAATATAAAAGGAGAAGACAGAGGATTTGATTTAGATTGCCTGACCCTTGTTTTTACAAATACTGTGCTACTCTTGCTTTAATATCAGCACCTCTGTATCTGAGGCCTCATTCCGATGCTTAACATCAACTCAGGCTACTTTTACAGTCAATCAGGTCTACTACAGCTGATGCACTTTTATTAGAGGATCAATAAGAGGTCACCTCCTCTTTGTTGACTAAATGTATTGATTTAAAGCACACACTGTTTCCATGTTATAACTGGATGAGGTTGTAAATGCTTCATCTCAGCCCCATAATCAGCTTTTTACTGGCACCTCAAGTATTTCTTAAAGGAAGGTGTTACTGTTAAACAACCACCTTTCTTACTCTTAAAAAAACATTTTCAATATTACTTAAGAGGATTAAATAACAATAAAAACTAAATAACTCTTTTTTTAGAAATCAAAAGAAAATAATGATCACAAAAAAGTACAACATCACTATAAAACTCTTGAAACCTCCTGGAACTTTTAAGTGAAGTTAAAGAAAGCTGGTGGGGTTTTTTTTAAACCGTAGCTGTATTTTATCTGTTACAATAGAGATGATGACATTTTAATTTACATGCATACCTAAAATAAATAAGCAGAACCTCATCAAAGTCTGTGAATCAACCAAACCCGACTAATAACAACATTAGTGACAGATTAGAAAGTGTGCAAAGTTTTCCTCTTATCAGCGAGATAAGAACATGTGGATCTTATCTAGACAAGACTTCAGTGCTGTATAATCATTACTGGAGCAAACACAGAAACACTTTCAGCAGAATAAACAGACGAGCGAATGAATCAAACATAAAGTTCATTGTCTCTGCGGCCACGATGGATGAGCTCATATGGACAGTGTCTCTATCTGGAGTTCTTTAGGTGTTGAGGTGATGGTGTTGTCGAAAATAGTGGAGAGCCCCACGTCTGTCTTCCTGCCGCTCTTCCTGAGAGAGTTCCTGAGGCGGCTGGACACACGCCTCACCACCCGGCTGAGGCCCCGGTTCTTCAGCTTGATCAGGCCCACGTCGTCCTCCAGCTCCTCGGGCGGCACGTCGATGTTGCCAGAGTACCAGAACACCCACCAGATCAGGCTGAGGAAGATGACGATGGCCCCAGCGTAGATGAACAGGTCGTGGACCACCAGCCCTCCGAACACCCCCACCATCATGATGAACACGCCGAGTATGTCGTGGGCCACGGCGAACCAGAAGGAGCACTTGCAGCGGCCAACTCCTTCGTAGCTCGTCTCCGTGACGGGCTCGACCTGTACAGATGTTGACATGGTGGCAGTGGAAGTCCTCCGAAACCAGAATCCAGATGTCTGAGGCAGCAGGTGCAGGACAGTGAGGTGTGTGTGATCCTGCCTGACTGACAGAAACACATGAAACGACCAGCAGTAACACTGGTCAAAGTACAATGTACACAAGCGGTTATCAGCACCAGCTCTGCGACTTCATTGGACGTTTCTAGGTTGCGTCATCGGTGACAATAACAGTGTTACAAGTTTCACATCAAGGGGTCATTGCCATCTTCTGAAAGGTTCATCCTGGGGGCTCAAACCATTTCTGCCTCAGCTTCTTCTCCAGCATGGGGATCCACACCAGGCACATCAGGCCAAACACCAGCCCGAAGGTCACGCAGGCCGAGGCCACAGAGCGGGAGGCCTCAATGGAGGTATAGCACCATCCTGGGGCCAGAGCTGAGCCTGGGTGAGGGTCTGGAAATAGGCTTTGACCCAAATCGGGAAATTTAGTCTCTCCAGCTACATCCGCTGTTGCGTTGTTCCCCCTCCTGTCTTAGAATCTTTAACACCCGAACAATAGAAATATCAGCCACTTAACATCCACAGCTCCCTCAACTTTCTTTATTACTTCATATCGTGAGGTGAGTCCCATCTTCTGGTCCGGTTCAAGCCCCCAGGCTGAACCCTTTCCGCCTCTGCTTCTCCTTCAATACGGGGATCCACACCAGGCCCATCACTACAAACATCAGCCCGATGGTCACGCAGGCCGAGGCCACGGAGCGGGGGCCTTCAGTCACCCCCGTGGACTGGAGCAGGAAGAGGAGTCCGCCTGCAGCACACATCAGAGATCCCATCACCATCACTATGATGGGCTTGTGGAGGTAGGACCACCCCAGAGCCTGAGCGGAGCCTGAGTGAGGGTCCAGACCTGGACAGAGGATTTGACCCCCATCTGGATATGAAGTTTCTCCAGTTAATTCCATGGTTGTTTCTAAAGTCCCCCGTCTTTAACACATGAATAATAAAAATACCAGCCACTCAACGTCCATAACTTTCCTCTTTACTTCTGTCTAGAGCCGTCTTGTTTGATCAGTCCTGATCAGGAGCTCGATCACCTGAACGATCAACCTGTCTGCATGATGCGTCTCTTGTTCTCCCCTGAACACGCTGTAATCCCAGATGGTCCACCACACCCACCCAGCAGAGGATGACTAGACAGACCCAGCCCCCATGTTGACAACAATGTCATCACCACTGATTGGCCCGTCACCTTGTTACATTACACCTCGTACTCGATGGTCAAATATAGGAAAACATGTAAATCAGTTGCAGTTTTCAGCACAGAGGGCATTTAGCTGTGTCATTTTCAGGATGTAACTATGTCCACATAGAATTTTTGCATACAAGAAGCAGGCAGCAGCTGCACAGTCCCATCAACAATAGACATGTCACTTGATACAGCAGCAGACATACATGCACAGCTCTACCGCGAGCAAACACTTCTCCAGGCTCGTGCATGACACAGCACACAAAAGATGTACCAACAGTTCAAGTTGCACAACAAACATAAAGGATGAAGGCCAAAATAATGCTGTGATCTCATGATGAAATAGAACCACAAAACAATCATGTCGTTTTAATTAACTAACCACTTTATCCAGAAATAAGTGTGAAATTGTGAAAAAGAAGCTCATTACAATGCACTGTAATTTCCGTGTATAATATAAATATTGAATTCATAATCATATTAGGGCTACAACTACTAATTATTTAAGATATCAATTAATCCCAGTTAATTTTTCAATGAATTCATTGTTTGGGTTATGAAACATCCAAAATATGTTTTAAAATGGCTCATTAGTGTCCTAGATGATCAGTTCAAAAACCTCAGAGTTGAGATAAAATACCTGCAGCAATCACTGCATTGTGAAAATAGTAATTTATAGGCAATGGACCAGCAGCTGCAGCTCTAAATGAAAAAGCAAAAAGAGGGACATAAAACCATAAAATGTGAGAGGCTTGACCATGGCTCAGGTCCAGCGGGTCGTTTACTAATTTGAAGGTTGATGGTTCGATCCCCCTGGCTCTTCCAGCATATGGTGGTACTGTATGAGTGGTAGTGTAAAGCACCTTGAGTGGTTGCTAAGACCAGAAAAACATGACGTAAATAAAGCCCATTACTCCATTATTACAGCGACATGACAGTTAAATGTTTTCATCAGCATTTAGTGAGTCCTCATCTTATAGTATGAATAAGATGCTTTAGTGTTGTTTTCAAGTTTGAACTGTGAGAATCAGTTTTATCTTTTATTCTCTGACAGATGGAACTATGCCACGAGAATGAAGACTTTTCAATCGGTCATTCACAAAGAAGCACTGGAACCAAGACACTGTATAAAACCAGTTTATACAGATTCTTTGGCCAAATATATCACATATCTGACCCCTGCCAGAATTTTAAAACCCCAACTTGAAACTAGTTGAATGTACTGTTGCTGTTGTCTAATCTATAAACAGTTTTTTGAGCATTTCCGAATTTTGCAAAAGCTTTAACTCCTCATCTTTCCATCTTGTTTACACGTTAAATCAGGGCTTGTGTTGTCAAGCACTTGGTAACTGCTGTATGTCGATGTCACAAAATACTGTAAAAACTCATATCAGACCCCATAATGCAATTAAGACATAGACTTCTACATAATGTGACCAAGGTCAGAACACTCTAGGTCTTAATTACATTATTCTGAGTACATGACCAGTGTCTTATTGAGACTTAATCTGGTTAATTTCGGGGTATTGTCATCGTCTGGAACGCGTCTCACTCTGGGCAGCCATGCAAAATTCAAATTGAATTTGGTTGCCATTGCTGTGCAGTAGATGTTGTGAAAAATTCATCTTTACAAGCATTTCAAGTGTCACTGATTGAGCAAAATGGACAAAAATCCAAACAAAAAGAGGAAGGGTGGAGCTGAAAGATGCTAAAGAGAAACGAGTGAAATCACTTCAAGCTGATGCTGCAACACGTATTAGGATAAATTACACGTTACATGCCAGCACGAGCCGCAGCAGCGTCAACTTGTCCCAGTCCGTCCTGATGTTGTCCCAGTTAACGCCTCTAGTGTGTGTGATTGGCTCACTGTTTTCTCCATCTGCACCATGCTCCCAATGTTACAAAAACACAGCCAAAGACCATTTCAGATACCAAACTTTATAATGCGGTTCAGTCGAGCACAAAAAAGATTTAGGATATATAGACCATTCTCTGAATTATCAGCGCCTGTATAACTGTCAAACGTCCGTGTTGTGAGGGTAATGTACAAAAACATGCTCTGATGGACTCATTTCCCCCTAAGCCCTTTTCTTTTTCCTTTGAACTCGGTCTTGCCGCCCGTCTTCTTCTGTCTGCCCTGCGCTTTTCTTCCTTTCTTCATAGCAGGTCTGTGAGATTTCCCCAGCGGCTTCTTTTTCAGCGGCTTCTAAAAAAAACAAAAAAAACAGACGAAACGAGCAGGTGCTTCATCAGTTAGAACATTCAAAAGTTAATGTTTTTTAAAATCCAGCACCTGAACAGTACTGACCTCCAGTTTAGGCTTCTTGGTTGGTGTTTCCATGGGAACCAGCTGTGGGATTTCTTCCTCCCCCTCCTTGGTCCCCTCTGTGGTCGCATCTGTCTGCTTTGTGCCGCCTTTCTGTTTTCTCTTTGCCTGCTTTTTAGCTGCTGCTCCTCTCTGACATTCACAAACAAACACACGCTGGTTATTTCTCTCTCGTTTCAGCTGTGGCACGAGACAAAGATTTGAGGATACACTTGTTCTCACCGTTTTCTTTGGAGTCTCAGCATCTTTCTCTGCCTGCTGCAGCACGCTGGTGTGTGCGAGGTCAGAGGTAAAGATGGGCAGCGCCACTGACGATTGACTTTTCAAATGGATGATCTTCATCATTGGTCCTTTCTGCAAAAGCAATAAAAGAATGAGTCAAAACCAAGTGGTAACCCACTGCGACATGTCACATGTTGGTTGATGAGCTGCCTATTTGAAGGACTTCCGCATTTTGTCCAGCGCAATCTTTGAAACCAGAAGTAACCATATTTAGAGGAGGCAGGGGGTGGAGCCTGACAGAGCTCAGGTACCCTGCACCTACATGGTATCCACACCTCAGTGCATAACATACTTTCATATCTATTTGACTCTAAATGGGACCATAATTTACAAAATGAACATCATGCTGTGGTGTAGAAGACTTGAAACTCCTGATTCAGATCATACACTCCTTATGAAAATGTTTACTGATGTAGAAGTAGGTTCATTTTCTCAGACATTTTTCAAACAAACAGAAAGCCTCTACTGGCCATTTGAGAAAATACAGATTTTAGGCACTTCACTTTCCCACAGCCAAACTGATCAGATATCATTTCCATGTTGGTCTATTTTTAAAGAACCTGTATTGACATGATAGAATGTGTATTGTTCAGAGAGAACTACAACACATGGAGACATAAACAATCGAGACGTACCTCAACATATTGAAGTGCGTAATATTTTAACATATTTAAGACTTTTTGAAGATGACAAATTTTTAGACCTTGCACAGACCCCGACTCAGTCCTCTATGTCCAACCTGCTTGCCCGACCCTGATGAAAACAAAGGACAGACTCACCATACGGATTTTAGTCACCACTGTTTTGACAGCAGCCTCGATGTTTTCTGTCACCTCATCTGCCGTCATGCTGGAGTGAGCAATGCGAGCCATACTGCAACCCAGGACAACAACAGGGTTAAACTGGGACATTTTAAAAGTGACAGTGGGAACAGCACTTGCAATAGGATGCAGTTATTTTCCTATCTGACGTGAGCTTGAGATGAAATATTGTGTATCAAAGCTGTAGAGACGGGCTCCACAGGAAGAGGAAGACCATCTGGTTATACGTTGCGTCTCTATGGCACCAGCGTGACCCGTGTCAAACACTGCACAGAATCGACAGGGTGGCTATGAGGTGCTGCGGATTCTACTGCACGACGACATACTGACACATCCTTCAGAACACAGACTCTGGTTAGCGTCCTTGTTGAAGCGACACCGAGGTTAAACGTGCACATAAAGCTGATCATACACACGACTCACCAGCAGCTGCCTTTGTTGGTCACCTTCAGGTAGGTGCCCTGGATGACGCTCTGGATGTCTCTGGCCAGATGTTTGCTCTGCAGGTTCACACACAGTGGCTCTCTGGTAGACACACAAACAGAGGAACAATGTAGGAACTGAAGCTACAGAACAAGCTCATCCAGACATACAAAACACTAAGTATGCACAGAAATTCTTCAGTTTAGTACAAAATGTGAACTGATGCTCTGAAGAGAGCCTTGTATTGGTCCATTAATCTAAATAGAGGGTGATTATAACCTTTTATTCACTCCTCATTAACAACTAAATTAGCATAACACCATTATACTATAACTCAATACTAGTGGATAGTGGCAGTTGCCTTTATAGAAACTGAATTTTCCAGACATTATCCATGCACCTGAGTAACCCACTTCTGCTTTCTCACATCCAGCCCCTCCAGAATATTTTCAGTGTTTCAGGGCATGCATGTATGTACCCATCTGTACATGCAGCTTTCTCTGAGGTTTCTACGTTTTCCCTGTTAATAGGGTTTTTTGGGGTAGTTTTTCCTGACTCTTGTTGAGGGTTAAGGACAGAGGCCCCCGCACCTTGTTACGCCCTATGACACAAATTGTAATTTGTGAATATGAGCTATACACATAAAATTTGATTGATGACCTAAATGAGCTACATCAGGACATTTCCACTACCTTGTGACAGACAACTCATTTTATGATTCTCTCCTCAATTCAAGGTTTAATCACTTGATGGGTAAAGTTTGAAATATTCTCCTTAGTCTTTCTGTACTGGAGCAGTCAACTCTAAATTCAAAACAGCAGAAAACACGTCATGTCAATAGCATCACACATTCTCCCATTTGTTAGGAAAGAAAACCTGAATTTGATTAATTTTCGAGGTGTGAAAGACAGGAGAGCTCTTACTTTTTCCTCTGGTAGAAATGTTTTCCGAGGTGGGACGGCAGCAGGCGCCGGATGCGGTCATCGGACAGAAACATGTCAAAGTTTCCTAACAGACGGCGCTTAGCTTCAAACGGTTTGTACTCTGTCTTCAGGACCTTGTAGGGGATGATCTGCCAAAGATACAGAGATGCACGTGTTCAACATTAACAGGTTTAATTGTGGACCAATGGCCTTTAGATCTGGTATCAACATCCATCCTGAGTGATTTGAACGCAACCAAATGTGTCCAGAGATCTGGTCACTCATTTGATCTTTTACGAACACAGATAACATGTGATTATTTGCATAGAGCGGGGAAGGGAGATCCTATTATAAGTGGTCCCAGAAGACATGCATCAGGACGCATCTTGAACACCAGGTCTGAACAGTGTAGTCAGCAGATGTCCACAGCTCCATAAGGACTCTGACAGGGGAATACCTCAGTTATGTTTTTGATGCCCTTCTCCTCCAACAGCCGCTTGTAAAACCTCTGTGTCTGCTCTGAGGTCATGTTGGGCTCATCTCTGGTGAAGAGGCAGACCTCCTCCGAGTCGGTGCGCTGACCATGGGGCAGAGGACTGCGGGCGAATAGAGAAGAAACGTCAGCACCAGTGACAACAACAACAACAACAGCTACACAGAGAAGTTCCTGAGAGTGGGCCTCACATGCGGATGGTCTGCGCCTCCTTGGGGATCTTCCAGAAGGTGAAGAGCAGGCTGATGTGCTGGGTGTCGTCCAGCAGCAGCGAGTCTTTGGTGGACTTTGTTTGGAGGAAAGCCTGCAGAGCCTGAACGGCCTTTTTCACCTGAGGACAGACACGCGACACCCAGAGTTAGAAACTAAAAAAGAAACACGATACCTAACCCACAAACAAACTCCAGCCGCCTGCTCCTCGTTCTATGAATTAGCTTTGAGGCTAAAGCAGACACCAAACAAGCCGGCTAATGCTAACTAGCTAATGGCTGCTGTCGACTCGTGACTGTATAATTCATCACAATCCTCTGAACCTTTATTCGTCGTCATGTTCTGTATCAGGAGTTTAAATGAGCTGCGTCAAAAGACTTTTTACCTGAGTCCGGTCTAACGCTGCTTCTGGTCTGTCGGCCATGCTGCCTGCTTCACGTGTAAGTAGCCGCGCATGCGCAATGCGAAGGCGCAACGTCACACAATTCAAAACAAACTTTATTTGTAGTGAACATGCTGTAGAGCCACTCCTGATGATAAATGGCACTATAAAATGCAATAATAAACATTATTTATAATATTCATACAGAATGAAGAAAACTAAAGAAAATAAATGAAAAGAACCAAAGAAAATAAATAAAAGTAATTTAAATCAGGACGATAACAATAATCCTGAATTTTTGACACGTTTATTTTATCGCCATCCTCTCACTCAGATTATATTCCAGGTAAATGTATTCTTGATGTGAAGAGTGTGGAAATGTCATCACATATTTTGGACACGGTGACAGTGGAGTTGACTTTAATCCATAAAGACAAATTCAACACAGTGCATGATGGGAAATAATACCCCCATTTCTTGCTTAATAAGTGACAAAACTATTCAATTATACAATGATCACCTCAGCGAAAATTAATACACAAAGTATAATTTTATAAATATGTTTTGTATTAATATATTCGTGTTTATTTATTTATGTAAACATATTTTGTTATGTCTTCTGCTTGAACTTTTTCTAGGAGAACCCATCTGCCTTGTTTGTACATGGCACTACTAATGGAGTTAAAGAAAATTGTAGCGAACATCCTTCGAGGAAATGTTGCCTCCTGTTGAAAACTTGATGCGTCAGTGCTCTTTAATTGAATATCTTGAATAATTGGTGGTTTGGAAAATTCAACATCAATGTAAAGAGATCAGAAAACTGTTCTTGTATTGACATTCTTTAAAGGTTAATACTATTCACAATAAAAGGTTAGGATAAAAACCAAAAAATACACCTTTCGATTGCAGGTTGATCTTTATTTTCGGTTCATGTTATGCAACAGCTGTGTGTGTCTGTATGTATGAGTGTTTTTATCCTTGGTTCATCAGTTGTGTGTGTGTGAACTCAATCCAAAATTTAACCATCACATGTGGAGAGAGACCAAACTAAGACATTTCGGTACAGCAATCCTTAAACCATATATAACCTCCATCAGATTCGTCATCCCACTCTTTTAAAAAGGGTGATGCACTTTGCAAATTCGAATTACAGGCTAACTCTGCTCTTTTCCACAATATGAAATCATTCTGTAGTTTATGACTGTTTTCTTCCCCAAACCCATTAACACTGCATCCATCTCCATTCTAAAAACAAATGGTGTGGCCAGCCGACAGCACGGTTAGCCATGGCAGTACAGAAGGGGGACGTGTAGCTACATTAGTGGCATAGCTGAGCTCTCAATATGAGAAAGCTGACACACTGGACTTGGTCTCTCGTTTCATATTGTTCATCATCATAAAAACTGATTCAGTCCTGTTTACTTCATTAGACAAAACATTTTATTCTCCTCCTTCGCTCCTTGTCCTTCTCTTCAGCATAGTTGTGTGTAAAGAGAGAGTGGCTGTTTGGGTTGGCTCTAGCAGCATTTCTCCTCTGGTAACAAGTGGAAGAACTCCATGCAGGCTGCATCGGCTCCATCGTTGCATTTAGTCCTTTTCTGGCACCAGTTTCAGCACTTTGCCGATGGCGATGGTTTTGCCTGGAGGAGGAGAATGTGAATGAACATAGGAATGACACTGAGATACAAGACTTATGTGCATTTTGTTTTTCAGAACTTGGTAAAAAAATAGGTAAGTAGCAATAAGTGTCTCAGCTGTAACATGCATGTCCTTATAAACCAGCTGTAAAAATATTTTAATGGGTTTTTTTTTTAAACTACAGACAGAAACTCTCAATATGTCTTAAGCTGCTTTCAGACATGAAATTTGGTTACAGGCTTTTTCCTGAAATTTGCCTTTCACATATCAAGGGGGCTAGCAGGAAGTAACTGACTGTGGGCTCTCTCCGATTCCTCCAGAAAATCTCTGGACTTCAGTGCAGGCCTGAAAGCAGCCTTTTATACATACCCACAGTGTCCTTACCTTCATCTCGCAGCGTGAATCGTCCCATTTGAGGGAAGTCTTTGAAGGTTTCTAAGCAGATGACCCCTGCTGCCCGGAGCCTGGCGATACAGACCTGGTCCTGCTTTACGAAGCGTGGTCGTGTTTTGCTTTTCTCTCCACTTTTCTTGTCCACCATGCAGATTAAGGCCTGTAGTCAGGGTTTAAAGAGTTAAAACCACAGTCCAGTCAGGTCAAAGATGCACGGCGACACTAAAAATTACAAAATAATGCTGCGGCAACAGCTCAGAAGAGAGATCAGCAACTTACTGTGATTTGAATTTCTTCAATGCAGGTGTGGATGTGAAGGACTGCATTGTAGCCAGGACAAATAATTGATTTGTGTTCAATGATGACAATCTGAAACGAAAGGAGCGAATCAGAAACATATAAAAATATTTTAAGTTATATATATATCAGTTAAAAAATGATCCAACATTGACATTACAGGACATATTGTGAAAAGAATGGAATAATTACTTAAATAAAAAACTAAAATAAAAATCAATGCAAAAGTTAAGTCTAAAACTAAAACCCTCAAAGTACTACATGCCAGTAAAATGTGTCCTTTGACAAATCGATAAGTGCCAGAGGACACACAGGTCAGAGAATTAGAGACTAAATATTTCCGCGCCTCATTCTCAAAATTTCTATAATCTATATATCCAAATGATCTATTTAACGTGTCCTTTGACTTTTTATTTTGGTCATGGCAGGGTTAATGACCTTAACTGCAGCCAGCCAACAGGGGGCAGTGAAAGTGATTTGGCTTGAAGTTTAGGGAGCCGTCATGTCTTCCATCTTTGTATACAGTCTGTGGTTCTAACTAGCTTCTGTGCTCTGAGCACTAGACAAACAAAATCACTGAAATGCTCCACATCAAACAGGCTGCTGACCAATTGCCTGCTACAGTGGCTGCGTATAAGCATCTGTCCTCACAACCATCCTGCCCACAGTTTGTATCTGTTGCTATGCTAACCTGCAGTGAGGTGGATTAGATTAAATACAGGAGAATGTTTAGTTCATCTGTTGGCATCATATTGCACAAAGGAGAACTAATCAGGCCTGTGTCGCTGCCTGCAGCCTCGTCCTTTGATTTGATAAATAAAGTCTTGAATCATGATTTGAATCCTAACTGACGACTGATGGCCGTGAAAATCAGACGTACAATGAGAGCTGCAGCGTGTCGAGACTTTGGTCGTCTGGTTTTTACCTGTGCATCAAAGGTGCGCCCGGAGTGGCAGAGGTTGTCGGGGCTACAGAGAATAAACCCAGGCAGGATTTCTTCCTCCTCGATGCCCTTCAGCCTCAACTTCAGATTCTCCCCTGGAGTTGCATCGTCCGTCTCCACATCATCACTTAGCAGGCTCAGTACCTCCACTGTATGCTGCACACACAACCACACACACACAAAAGGGTATTAGTGTTTGCGATGAAGACGTTATTGCCGTACTGGAGCAGTGTACGTGGCTGGTGTTAGAAATGGAACAGAATCCTTTAGGTGGTCAGATCTTCTCTAGGCTGTATCGCCTTAAATGGATGAATTAGGTTAATCGTTTAAGTGATCTTTTTATTTGTCCCATGTGAAGACCTAGTAAAGTCACAGAGAGGAGATCTCACCCTGTTTGGCATCATGACCAGCTGCTGGGCTTTACTGATGATTCCAGACTCCAGCTTCCCAAGGATGACCGTGCCCATATCCTGCACGCACACGCACACACACACACACACACACACACACACAAATAAAGAGCAATCCAAATCACCTTAACTTGTGGAAGTCTGTGGTCAGTGGCAGTTAGGTTGTTTGAAATGGACGTTATCTCTTTCCGTAAGTAAAGGCATCGCAAATGAGCATTTAGTGATCGTAGCTGACACTCATAATTTCAAAACCCAAGTAAGTAATCAGGTCATCTTATTCTCATCTCTGTGGCCCTGCTGGAAGTTTGCTGTACAGATTGAATCCAGTACACCATAGTCCCCTTATACTAGGTCACCTCCAGTTGAGTATTCTTAGTCATGTAACTGCTACATAAGGCTCTTCAGCAAAGACAACGAGAGAGGAGTATTTAAACAAGAAAAAGACAAGATGGTGAGGAGAAAAGATTATATATGAAGAAAGTAAAGAGCCAGTGATTAATGTCAGGACAACTGTCACAGCCAAAATAACCTGATCCACTTACAGAATGTGTTTAATGGCTTCCAGCATTTCACGCCCACTTATCTGATTAGGACATTGCGGCGAAGACGAGCTCTCACAGATTTGTCCTTTTTCTAACTTGATTAAAAAATAAATAAAGGACTATCAGTCCTTCCTGCTGCTCACCTTGTACTTGTCAACAATTGGTAGTCTGACTGCTCCATCAGTGGATCTGGTGAAGTTTGGCAAACTGTCCAGGTGGGAAATAAATGGCAAACCCCTGGTAAAGAAAAAGACAAAAAAAACTTTTACTTCAGTGATTGTCTATTCATTTTATTATGATTTATTTCTGACTCTCCTCAGTACTGTGTCCTCTGCTATTCCATGGCTAACTTGTGACAGCATGTGAGTCTTATTTCAGTGTCCACTGGCATTAGGGTTCTTTATTAATTGCTGGCTTGAAAACACACAGAAGACTCAACTCTAAGACATGACTCTATGACACTATGTTTCTTTGTCAGACAAAAACCGGAGGTGATTTACTGTATATAGAACACAGCATCTAAGGTTTGCCAAGCGACCTATCCGACATACTGTACTACCATTGAAAAGCATTCACAGGGATGACTTACGTGTACCAGGTGCATTCAGGTACAGGGTCCTTGAGGTTGGAACCTGTGAGTCCAGAACAAGGCATAAAGTGGATGTCCTTCTTGGGGTTGAAGCCCACCTTCTTCAGAAATGGCACCAGCTTCTCCTTACACTCCTCATACCTGTGAGAAGTTCACAAAAATGTTCAATAATTCAATTAAGTATACAATGTTAATTGTTTGGGATCTGCCATTATCTGTAACTTTGACTATTTTAGTGTCAACAAAATATGTTCTATGTTTATTGCAGAACTGACACTGAGGGTCAAACGCAAATCTATTTTCATCCAGACCCTGCTCACCTTTCCAGGCTCCAGTTGACAGTGGGGTCATCCATCTTGTTAACCAGGACAATGAGATGCTTGACTCCTGCTGTTTTAGCCAGCATGGCATGTTCCCGGGTCTGTCCACCTTTCTCAAAGCCGGTCTCAAACTCCCCCTTCCTCGCAGAAATCACCTGATGCAAACCAATGAGGCGGCAGAAGCAGTTCCACGATTTAGTGACAAACATTTAGACGCAATATCACCTTCTTTAAATCTTCTTCATGCAAACTAGTAAATACGGCTTTATTACTTTGACAAATACACATTGTATACACAAAATGTCTAACTTCACAAGAATCTCAATGGGTATGTACACCATTTAATCTGTGTGTGAGGTTTAGGGATAGTTAAGTTATCTCACCAGGACTGCCAGGTCAGCTTGCGACGCTCCACCGATCATGTTGGGGACAAAGCTTTTGTGTCCGGGGGCATCGAGGATGGTGAAATGTTTTTTCTCAGTCTCAAAATAAGCTCTGCCAACCTCCACCGTCTTCCCTTTGTCTCTCTCCTCCTGGTTTGTGTCCAGAGCCCACGACAGGTACCTGTAGCAACAAATGTCAATTTAGTATGTTTCACAAAACTGTATCGTGTATCATAATGTGCCCTTTCCATGTTTGCTTGAATGATTTTCATCTCATTTCACAGGGATTCGATTCTGAATGGCTTGAAAAAACACTAAATAAAATATGGCAGGTCAAATTCAGAGCTCCAGAACATATTTTAAGAATTTGCATGAATTCACACATATTCAACATAAATATAAGTAGGAGAAAATAAAACTTAAAGTCGTGTTTCTCACCATGTCTCCCTGTTCTTCTCTTTAGCTTCTCTTTCATATTTTTCCAGGGTTCGCTTTTCCACCATTCCAGTTAGGTACCTGACAAGGAGGACACACAACAATGGAAACTTCATACAAGTGACGCCATATTTATTTGATGTAGACGTCATTGTTGGGGCACAAGTGAAACTGAAGTCTCAGCTGAAAAGCAATTTTGAGCAAGAGGTAACATGGTGATCTGATTGATTACTCACATTATCTGTCCTCCAATAGTTGATTTGCCGGCATCTGACACACACAAAAAGAAATATTTTATGATGAACAAACATTCTATAATCTTCCTCAGATTAAATACGATAGATAAACGTGAGACGCACCTACGTGACCAATAAAGACCACATTAACATGTTCTTTCTTGGGGGCGTCTGGCGGTGCCGGAGCCATTTTGGGTACAGGCATCTCCTCCTCTTCCTCCTCCATCATCTCCTCAGTCCTCTTTCCTCGTGGCGCCTTCCTCGCACTCTCCTCCTGTCCCCAGGTCGTCTGATCCTCCGCCACCTCCACCTCCTCCTGGCTCCTCCTTCTGCTCCCACGTCTCTTCCTCCGTGGTCATGTCTGCCTCCGTGCCGCCATTCTCCACCGGAGCTGGAACCATACACATTGAGTACACCTAAAAATCTGATTCTCTCTGTGATGTCTGGATGCCAAAAGACAACTCACAGCTTGGAGGGAGGAGGAGGAACGTGATATACTTTTTAGCTGGACTGAAAACCTACAGACCATGAGTGGCTGTTGACTGATTTGAAATCCTGGACTTTGTTCAAGCACCGAAATTTCTGCCAGTTTCATCTTTTTAAACCACATTTGAATAATTTCCCTACATTTCCCAAAAAAATTTGGAATGAGATCCCCTCATGCACACTTCAAACATCCGTAGAGAGAATTTCAGAGTAAAGTCACCTCATTCGTCTGGATCTCCTGCACCAGCATCATTCGCTCTTTATGTAAGACATTGTTACTTTTGACTTTTGTTATTATTGGTCGTTCTTGTGTATTATGTGGACTTACATATGTCCTTTTATTCCATTATTATTTTATCTTGATGACTGGTAGAGATGTTCCGATACCATTTGCCCTTGAAATACCGATTATGGTACCTGGACTTTGAGTACTGATCTGATACCAGTGCATTTTAAAAACAACAATTTATATAACGTGTTTTAAAAGCTGTATGCCATTAACTAGCATCCATGTAATGGTTCTTCAAATGCTTCAGGAGATTACTAGTATTGTAACTAGCAACACTGATGCTCAAAACTGAAGTCTTGCATGTCGCTGTGGGACTTTCCAGCATGAAATGTCATCACATTGCTGACATTTTATCTAGCTCTGGTTAATGATACACTACAGCACTACAACTGGAGCCAACTTGTTGATAATTCAGTGAGCATGACATTCACTGAGGCACTGACAATTACAGTGTTATCTGGTTGAACCTAATATACTTTAAAGATTTGAGATCGGTACATAGATTTGCATAATTACAATAATCATTTTTGGCAGTATGGGAGGAATATCCAACACTGCTATCAGAGTATCTCTAATTATAAGGAACCTGCTGTAAAATTTCTAGTTCACTGACATTTTGAATTTTAGTTTAAAGAAATAACTGTCACTTCAACAATCCAACCTGGCCAACTAAAAGATGCTTTAAAATCAAATTATCCAGGTTGTAGTTTTGTTTTTATACAGTTAAAAATATATTTTGTATAGTGTGTCTGTTTATGTTTATAAAATGTAATTTTTTAAGAGTTACACTGCTTCACTGTATATTGTCTAATTGTCATTTCTTCTTGTCCATGATGTTCTGCCGGGCAAACAAATACATCTAAATATAACAAACAAAACACTGTAACATGAGTAAACTGCTGAGTCCAGCAGAAGAAGCAGGTTCCTGTGGTAACACCAAAATAAGCATCCAATTTCCGTAACTAAGAAATTATACAGCCCAGCAGTCGCGTACAAAGCCCATTTGCTTCCCATGCCTCATTGTTTATAATCAGCCGGTGAGAAATTGCTACTGGCAACTCAGAAGGCCATTTGTGCCCCGACTTTGTCAACCGCCTCATCGTGATGTTATGAACATTTTCTTTTGGAGAAATGAGAGATGTGAGCATTAGAACATAACGGTGAATACATCTGCAGGGGAGATTTCTGTAAATCACACACACTGTCAGTCAGACTGTGTCCCCAATACTCCTATATGTATATGATCATTTTGTTTTGTCATTCTGCGTCTATCTCTCTATGCTACAGTGAGGGATCAATCTCTGCTTTAAACAACCAGTTGTCTTAACTGGAGTGGAGATGCTCAGAATGGTGGGGCAGGCATTTGAATGAGCCTGACTCAGCAAAATTTAAATCTAGTCAGCAGAAACTGACATTCACATCGCTCGGACATAGAGCAGGTCGGTGCCTTGGACACGCAGCACTTGACAAACAGTATGTGCCAACGAGGTGTCTATTTTGGTCACGGACAAGTGGGGGTTGCATCATATTGAAACGTGGGCCCGTGCAAATGGGTGGACCAGTGTCATGAAGCAATCGGAATGTGCTCCAGTGAGTTATACTGCGTAAAAGATAATTACATGCGAGAGTCAAAGCTTTCCCAGACTGCATCGTGGCTGCAGTTAAATGTGCAGATCTGAGTCTGTTACCAAACACTGTGATGTGGTAAAAACGGGCCTGATCTGTGCATTGATAACCTGAACACGCAGAGGCTGGAGCAAAGTGTGGATGCGTACCGGCTGTCTCCGCCACCTCCATGCCGGCCGCTGGATCAGGGGCACCTTAGAGGAGAGAGGACAAAGCGTGTCAAAACTTTCATTAATATTTATAAGACATGGCTGGACACGTCTGACGCTTTGTTGTGACTGTTCCTGTCGTATCCGCCAGCTACTGCGCGACTGTAACACGCGGCTGACACCGGAGCCGACTTGTTGATGAGTTGGTGGACGTGTGATTACTGAGGCGCTGGCAGACAGGAAGGCTAACTTAGCGTGGTTAGCACGCGAGCTAGCGAGTTAAGCTAACTTCGGGCTGGCGTCCACTCACCGTCTGCGACTGGCATTTCCGCGCCGCCGCTTTGGAAGAAGCTCGGCACGAACACCGCGGCGTTCACGTTGGGGACGAACGGCTTGGCGTTGACGTTGAGGGCGGCTAAGGCGCCGGGGAGCTCCGCCGCCGCGGCAGCAGCCGGGGCCTCGGCATCCTCCTCCAGCTCCCACGAATCCGGGGCTGTGTCTCTCGGGTCCATGGCTCCTTTCTCCGGAGTTGACAAGCTCCCCGTCAGCGACAGAGGCGGGGGGGGGGGTGTCTGTGGCTCGGTTAGAACGCGTGTAGTTGCCGGTGTGTTTCAAACTCTCAGTGACACGTTTGGAGAAGTCCCCATTGCTTTGTGAAGCCTCGCACCAGAGAGCATATGGATCCTGTAGCCCGACGAGAAGTGGTGTACAGCCGCTGAAGAGTCCCGCCGACACCGCTAGAGGCCAGCAGCGGACTCCTGCTGACTGGAGCCAACAAGCATGTTCACCTCTTCACGTTTCCTGTTTGCCTGCGGGTAAAGGGAGTGATCTCCCTGTCATGTGGATGCACTATTACAAAATACACAACACACTGTGGGTTTAATTTGTTCCTTTATGTCAACACCTTTTGAAACGCAAACACTATAAATAGAATAAATAAAATACAAAGTTGTTTACAGTGAAAGTTTGTTTTAGAACTCAATAAATAAATTCATTACAAAAACATGACGTTAAAATGGTTGGAACTGGGCTGAGACCCGCGTCTCCTCCTGTCACTCTTTGGCATCAGCGACTCCTCCAGCGGTGATGGCGAACGTGGCCTCGTTCTCAGGCATGTCAGGACTGCAGCAAATCACAGGAGAGAGGAAGAGCTCAATTTCAGCCTCAAATGTTTTCATCAACCAAATTATAGAACATTTGTCTCTAAAAAATCCCCAATACATCCCATTATCTCACTAAAGTGGTGTTTTAAGATACATTTTCACATCTTATTTCTACATGTGCATATATGTTTAGGACTATTAAAGGGTGGATATTTGGTATTTTGAGATTATGGGCATCAGCTAAAAATGTCTGCAGCCACAGAGTAATTATTTAGCAGAGAGCAGAGCCTGCATCAACTTAACAAACTTCTACTATTTATTCCTCCATCAAGGAGATTTTGTTTTCACCCCTGTTTGTTTGTTTGTTTATTTGTTTGTCATTTTCACCAATTTTAAGGAATAATTCATGGATCATGATGAAATAAATCAGGCATATTTAGTGAACTGATATCTATGAGATTTGGTGCATTTTGACTGCATCTAAGGGAAATGTTATAAGGGTTATAAGTGTTGCATTTTGAATTGAGAAAAAACAATACATTTATCACACAATGAAATTCTGCTAAATCTGATCACTACCTGTCAAATATTTTGGCAATCCTCATCTCTGCGCGTCCCTTTCTCAAGCTAATCCGCGTGGTGGAGGCGTGGGCCAGGATGTGACCACCGATTGGCTTCTTGGGATCAGCTTGAAACCTTGAAAGGGAAGAAATTAAAATGTTCTCAACAATTTGTTCAAAACAATTTAGAAAAGAATGAGTGGATTTGCCATGTCTTACGTCATTCCTGCTCCAGGATCGGCTGTCATTTGGTTGGTGATGAACACGGCTACATTGTACTCTAAGGTAAACATATAGGAAAGCCCTTAAAATACATCATGCCTGGTTAGAATCCTAAAATAATCATAATTATAAGAGGCATGACTTTTATACTATATTCGTATTTGATTCTGTATGTAGGAAAGTGGCTGTAGCTGTTACATGTAAAGAGCACTCTCTCACACCTTCAGAGATCTTCTGCAGCCTGGAGAGCATCTGCGCTAGTTTCTGCTGCCGCTCAGCCAGTTCTCCTCGACCAGAGAAATCTACTCTGAACAGAGCCATAATGGAGTCGATGATCTGGCAACAAGGAGGAAAAGAAAAAAGGAGACTCACAGGCTGAAAGTCGGGAAGGAATCCTACTTTTAGAATCTGATCTGCCTGATCTTTAACACTTTCCCACATTCCCTTGAAAACGAAGCAAACATGTTTATTCTGAATCTCCAACCACTGCAGTGAGTAAAACCAAAGGAATGATGAATATGTGACAACATTCTTTACAGTTTACTCACCAACAGTTTAAACACTCCTCCCTCCTCGTGGAATTTGGCTGCAACAAAGTCCAACAACTCCATCTGGTGTTCACCTGAGGAGAGAGCTCAAACATTTGACACAAAAACGAGTGACACAGCAAAATATTTCAACCTCACCAGGAGATAGAGTTCCAACAGAAACTGATTTTGCACACCACAGATGTAAATGTTGTGTACTGTATGTTCGCACTGGTGTAGGCTCGAGCATAAAGCACGTTGTCCAGCACGGCATCGTGGTCCACGTTAAACCTGTCGGCGATGTCTTTCAGTCTGTCTGGACGACTGAAATCACACAAGTACAAGTCAAGGACAATGTCAAATAAGTGAAAGCATGGTTACATTGTTACACGCACTAAAGAAACATTGTTATTTTGAAGAAATGTTCAAAATTACTTCGTCAAGAAATATAAAACATGTTCATATATACTTTTATGGTTTATCTGACATTCAGTAAATTTGCAAATAAACCACCATCCACAATAAATGTAAAGTGTGGTATGGTTTCTCAGTACCTTTGTTGATAACAGGGGAAATTCAGTTTCACAGAACTGCACATCCACAAACCACTTCCCATGAAACCATGAAACAAACAACGGTTTCATTAGACACTAATAACACTGACATGAAACATTGACTGAGAGTTAAGAGCTGGGTTAGTGGCAGGAAGTTTTATTAAGTGCTGCTATGGCTACTAAACTTCTGCAAAAGTGCGCTCTGTTGCATCTTGTTGATCTGTACCTGTGTCCTGACTGCATTATGTCAAAGTCATGTCATGTACTATTGAGGTTGCAATGCGAGTAATGGCCTTAGAATTGAGTTCAGAGAAGTTGTGTGTGGGAAGACCTACCGGTACTCTTTTGGCAGCAGTATGGGTTATAAGTTTTGTCCTGTTTGTGACAGAGAGCATATGTAATAAACAAGTGGAGCAGTAAACCAAAATGGGTTAGATACCACTACAACAGAGGGAGAAGATGGAGGGGAGACATAGACTCCTTTAAGTTTGTGGCTTTTTTGTTTGTTGTTTGAAGCTGAGCTTGTCGTCTAGTTTGAGTCTGAGGTATTTGATGCGGTCAACCGTTTCAACTGCTTCATTTTTGTGAGGATACAAAGTGTGCTCTGTGTCGATGAAGATGACTTTCCCGCCTGAGTAGGAATCCTCGCCTGGCAGCTGAGCAGTGACTGGAGAAACACACCACAGATTCAGTTTTATGAATTTTTTATAATTTGTACAGTGTTGTTTAATTATGCACTTGGGAGCAGACATTTTAAAAAGAGATGATTACTAACCACAAAGTGTGTGAGACAGCTGGGTTTTCCCTGTGCGGAACTCTGATGATGAAATTATGTTAAGTATTTTGAGCCAAATGCTGCAAAGTGAAGGATAATTACAATTATACACAGTATATTGAACAATAAAAAATGAATCTCATCACCTCCAAAAGCCTCTGTGAGCGCCATGCTCTCTACACCTCCACCCAGAAGCTTACTGCAAAGAGAACAGATATATGTTGTAAGAGATCATTCAGGTTTTTTTTTAAAGATTCAAAATAGGAGAAACTAGCTTTTAATTGTATACCACACAGTCAGAGTATCTTATACAGTAAAACAAAAAATTCCCAAAACATCGTGTCTGTGTTTCTGCTTAAGTTAAATAATTTGCTCCTTAATATCGATAATGTGACAATATTTGTCACTATTTATGCTCTAGGAAACTGGAAAATAATTAGTAATATAAATTAACAAACTTCGCACTGATGTCCCGTTGCTAGAGAAAGGCTACATTATCAGTTTACTATAATGCCGCCCCTGGGACACAAATGATATATATATATATTAAAGGTATATTATACTAACAAATCAATAAAATTCGCAGAAACCACTATAATTCCCACCTCATACAAAGGCTAATAGATTTCCAGTCTTATCGACCACTCACAGCCCTTTAGAGTATAAGTCCCTTTCACCCATTCACACAGTGCTACCATATGCAGTCCTTTTTCTATCACATGGCATTCACACACTGTTGGCACAGCTTTCAGGGGCAGTTTTGGGTTCAATATCTTGTCCAAGGGAACTTAGGAATGCAGACTGGAGCTCACACCAGCAACCTTCCGGTAATTGATCGACGCTCTCTATCTCCAGAGCCACACCCACCTGAATGGTATATTATTTGTGACGGCATGATATACAATCTGTTAGTGTAAATTCTACAGTCTAATAAGAGAAAATCTTAACTCAAACTCCTGGCTCCCAGTCGTGATGTGGAACACCTGCTTCCTCTTGGCACTGTACTCAAAGGCCGTCTGGAAACCAACACTCTGTAGTGTTAAGAGAATCATGTCACTTATTAAATGTTTTGTGATTTTTTAAATCTCTTTATCTTGTAAGTGGTACAGGTTGAAGAATCCACACTGGAAAATCCCATCTCACCAGCATTTTCCCTGCAGCTTCCTTGATTTTTTCCACCTTGGCCTCTGACAGGCCCTTGATGTTGCACAGAGCCTTGCGCGTCGTCATCTGGATCCCTTTCACAGTGCAGATACCCACTGACTTCAGCTTTTTAATGTCTGCCATATTCTGAGGTCAAACGAGGGGCAAGGACAGAGAGAGATGCTGACTTAGATAAATGACAAAGGATCTGATGAGTGTGTTTAGGTGCTGCTGTTGACTCACAATCCCGTGTTTCTGTAGGAGGTCGAGGTCTTGGAAGAACGACACCTGTTCAGAGAAAAACAAAATCAAGATGAGGTAAGTGTTGAGGTTTACACTTAATTAAAGAGGGGGCAGCTTTAACCATGGACTGTATATAAAGAAGCTTTTACTTGACAGACAGTGGTACCATAAGTTACTTAATGTACATTATTGCGGATATATTTTAAATGTCAGTTTCAGTCTGTACCTAAATTGTTGCTTTGAATAGACAAAGTGGTATACATTATTTATGAACTGATCTTTGTATAGTTCAGGAAGTTAGCATAATTTGATTGATTCTTTTGTTGTTTGATAGTGTTGCTTAATTTGATTATGAAGATTATGGGCAGGTTAATGTAAGCATTTGCTTCTGCCTTAGCATTTTCAGTAAATATATAATCTAAAGTCTGTTTAGACTTTGTTCACATTGTCTATATTAATTATACTTGTTTGATGACTGATTAAAAAACTCAATCAACGAATCAATCAATACCTGGAGCTGATTTCAGCTCTTTTCAGACAGGATCGTAATCAACACTGACAGCCACTTTGTCATATTAGTAATACTGTAGCTGTAAGGACCTTTCTATTTGTGGACGGCCATCTTTAGTTAGCAAATACCAGCTAATTAAAAAGATAAGCTAGCTGCATCTTACCTCCTCATCCTGGAAACCGGTGTCATCTTCAACAACCTGATCCTCTGCAGACTTCATGTTCACTATTGAGGCTTGAAGGCCAAAGACAAAGTGTGTTTTACCCGATTGAGTAACCGTGGGCAGAGATTTTTAACCAAGTAGCAAGTAGCACAATTAGCTCACCTCCGCTAACCTAGCAAGGTCAGCTAAATTAAAAGTAAGCACACGGCTTCTGTATTTCAGCAGCTCACAAAATAAATACGAGCGTCAGTAAACGTACTAACATTCAACAATAGCTAGTTGGAACATGTGAGCTGGCAAACAGTAATAATAGAAGTTAAACAGTTAGCTTAGCTGCTCTTTACTTTCCTGTAGCACCTGGCGGGAAATTCTTACTCAAGATGCATTCAAGTGCAGCAGGAAATGATGAATACAGGCTGAACGAAGGTAAATGTATCATTAATGTTACTTTCATAACCCGGCAGTAATGTCGTATTTTTGGGCTCTTTTTGAACATATAAAACACCATTAAAATGATTGATAACATGATAAAAAAATACCAATAAGTCACTGCGCTGAGCTACGGCATAATTGTATAAATTGCACAGCATCTTTGTTGCAGGCTTACATGCTGGGCTCCTGCATTCAGGTAATCACATTCACCTATTTAATGTTGTACCTTTGCTTTTCTTCATATTTTAAGTAAAACTGTTTACTGTGAAAAGACATGTTAATTTTAGAATGTAGGACAAGATGGAGAATACCCTTTGTACATTTGAAGCTCTCCTGCACAATTTAAGTTAACAGCTACCAGTCGAAGTTAGGGACATAAGTTCAGTTGTGCGCATTAGCATCAACAACTGTTTTGGCCTTATTATATTCCAAAACATTTAAAATGTGATTGCTTACTGTACAGGTCTGGCCTTATATAAAAACATTTTTTATCTTGATTCTATCTGGGCAGGACTTCATATGCGAGCAAATGCACAATCAAGATGCTGGAAGAAAACACACGGATTTCCATTTGATTCTGTGTTTTTATTCCCACAGTCATGTTGAACACAAAACAGACATGTGTTCATGAAGGACAGTATGTTTACAGAATGAAAATTGTCATATGAATGGCAACAGAGAAAAGTACATCTCTCTCAGGGAAATATTGAGACATTTAGCATCAAAGTTTGTCCAACAGTTTGTCCACAGAATAATGAAACATTGCCCATTTTAAATGCCCACATAATTGTTTTTTTCACAGACTATTGATGGAGAGGGACAGAACAATTTTTCAATCGTTGATCAGAAAACCAGAGAAACATAAGAAAACCAATAACTGTGAATAGTGAGACACATTTTGACATATGTGACATATACAGTCAGAATGACCACATAGTAAAGATTATCACTTAGCATGTAAAATGTCAAAAGGCCATTCTGTCGACCACATTCCTATCAATTAATATGGTCTGCTCCACTTGTCAATATTCATCAAACCTGCCTGTCAGGTTATTGAAAATTATTCTCCTAATACAAGTGGATGCAGAAAACACATGACAATGGACAGAAGTGCCAACAAACGTATATTAATGTTCTTGAGACTGCAGACACATACAATTGGTAACCTCCAGATTTTTTTCCTTTCATCTTATCCCTCTATAACTGCTTTCCTCTACATTATTTATGCTGAAATAACAGTTTATTTTAAAAAAGAAAATAGAAGCAGTGCTTCAGGAAATCAGTCTCTGCATGATGTTGGAGTAAGGAGAGACAGCGAGAGAGAAGTGTCAGAGATGCTTTACATGCTCCCGCTCCTCCTCCAATCCATTAGCCAATCCAAAACTTTACTGCAGTTCTTCGCTCTTCTCCATGGTCTCTCTGTCTCTCCTTGTGAACGACCCTGCTGTGTGGCTAGCAGCAGATGTCAGGCTTATGTTGGTCCTTCCTGGCCCGCCTCACATCTTGCCAGGTGCAGGCGGCATCATGCCGGGCATCCCTCCAGACATCCCAGTGTTGGGTCCTAGAAGAATCTAGAAGGGAAAAAGGTTGTTGGTTTTCATTCGCGGTGAAATTTCATGACAACACTCGCTTCCCCTCCTCTTTAAAATATGTGGTATTGTGGTTGTTCCGCTCACATGGTCATAGTGCGATCAAACTAGTGAAGTACATTCGCAGTTCCGCTGTAATGCCTGCCACGTTTTTCTCAGCTGTTGCTTTACACACAAACACTCACCTGTCTCTGCTGCTGTAACTGCTGCTGCTCCAGCTGTAGTCTTTCTGTCTCAAACACCACAGGCAACACCAGGATCATAAAGGAAGTGGTGCCCATCCAGAGCGCAGAGCGGGAAAAACTGAAACAGATCAACAACCCCATTAGCTTCAAGAAATTACATTTCAATGAAAAGTATCCATCCTCACTTTAGTAAACTAGATACGCAGAGACACTACTGTTGGCTTTTGGAACAGGGAAGGCCAAGCAGGTAATTGCATGGGACCCTGAGCTGAGAGGGGGCCCCTGAGAACACCTTTAAAATTCTATGATCAGCTCTGTAGCGGACACCATAGTCCGACCCGAACAAGGCCCCATGTTGCTATCTTTCTTAATAACTTTAGAGAATATTTTAACATATTGTATAAATGCATACTATGATTATGATATCCCTTGGATTATGCTTTTTCTTTTTACCTGGGGAGGTCGTTTTAGTTCTATGTATGGCCCCCAGCTCACTTTTACCTGAAGTCCCCTGAAACGCTCCTGAAAGTTGCATTTAATCTCTTGATCACAGGATCCACCCTGAAAGCCTACACACACACCCAGGCACTGATAGAGTGGGAGGAAAACACTTGGGAGACCAACCTGTAAAACTTCTTGGCCAGTGAGACTGAGCACTGCGCCGACACCTCGGCAGCTGAACGCACCGTGTCTGGAAACATCTCCGTCAGGCCCCACAGCCTCTCCATCAGGGTCTCATCAAACTGAGGAAACAACAGACGTGAAAGGTTACTACTGAAAGACTTCAGCGGGGAATTGAACAGCTGCTTTGAGGAAGTGTATGTGGTGATTACATTACTTCAAAGCTCTGGTCATAGTGGTCTAAACTGAGACTGGAAATCTGTAGGTGTTTCAATACCTGTGCATTTGTAGAATGATGATTGTTTTTCTATTACATTTTTATTTTTTCTGAAAGAGTCGGAACTAAAGCAAATACTGCCTCGTAAATAATAACTAATAAAACCACATGCATTCATCAACTTTGTGAATTAGTTCCTCCTGGTTGGATAAAGCTGGTGTTACCACAGTGAGCAATTCTCTTGATACAACAACCTCATGGAGAAATTAACTGCAGATTACATGAATGAGGACTTATCGCTGCTTGAATTGTGCTTAGAGCTCACCACAGGGCAAAGCCAGAGCAGACACCTCAGGTAGCTAAGATAGTTAGCCTCGGTGCAGCCATGCTAGCTAGCCGAGTTTAGCAGAGACAAGGACATACTGGGCATACTGGACACAGGATTTTCATTTGGACCCTCATTCACACTCCTGAAGGATTAATTAGTGACTAGACACGTACGTCTTCATCTTCATCGTCGTCGATCTCGTCCTCGGGGGGTAGGATCGACACCGGGCCCGCAGCTGGGGACAGCTCTTCGATTGTGGGCATGTCTCCTGCTGGCTCCGCTCCTCTCTTCCTCTTCTGCCGGGGTGAGGGTTTGATTTAGTGTAATTTATTACCGATCACTTGCTGCCGCCTTTCAATGAAGCTAATGCTAAGAGGCGTGCATCGGCTCCACCAACGACGGTCTGAGGTCACACTGTCGGAAAAACTTGAGGCTTGTCCGGGTGGAGTGACGCAAGCAGGGGCAGGGGTCGGTTTGTACTTAAAACAAAAATGCACAGGGCCCTCTGCCGTCGAGGCTGTCTTATAGCAGCCTGTAAAAATGTCATTGGAAAGTAGTACTTTTATGTAAAAGTAATGCAATGTATCTTATGTATTATAGTAATGATTTAGTAATGCTGTATTTGACCTCCCTAAAAAGCATTATAAGATAGATTCAACATTTTGATGTGTCACTGTAGAACAATTGATTATAGATAGATAGATGGATGGATGGATGGATGGATGGATGGATGGATGGATAGATAGATAGATAGA
This sequence comes from Verasper variegatus, assembly GCA_026259375.1. Classification (NCBI taxonomy): domain Eukaryota; kingdom Metazoa; phylum Chordata; class Actinopteri; order Pleuronectiformes; family Pleuronectidae; genus Verasper; species Verasper variegatus. The sequence goes on from CM048057.1 coordinate 12,501,034, forward strand.
TAGATAGATAGATAGATAGATAGATGGATGGATGGATGGATGGATGGATGGATAGATAGATAGATGGATAGATTAATAGATTGATAGAAGCATTGTTAGATCACTAATAATGTAGTCATAACACTGACAAACCATAATATTGCATCAATAAAGAATTAGAACATTACATTGCATTGCTATTAAACAAGCAATTATGGCTATAATGTTGTATTTTGAAATGCTTGACTTGACAAGATTTCCCACTGTCTTGTCACCACAGGGAGCTGGGTGACAGCCAAGAAATACAAGTCAATTAAAATGTTGTTTACCAGCTGCAAAAGGCACTTAACAAAGTGACGAATGGCATTCCTTCAAAATATCGACAGTGTTGATCAGAGAGGAAGCTTTGTGAATCGGTGATAAATGCTCTCCCCCAAGGATTTTCGGTTATCTTTGCTTTTATGCCTTCACATGTCACTTTTAACTTAGGTCTGCTGCTACACATAGCAGAGCGAGGATTTAATACATTTATCTAAATAGATGTATTTCAAGAAAAGAGGCAAATCTGTGGCACGATCCTGAAGATAGAACTGAAAGCATGTGATAAAAAGTAAAGTTTTAAAAGGTTGTTTAAAAATTAAGTTATAGATATGAGACACTATACTGCGGTTGGCTTTCATGTGTTGGTCATAGATGAAATCAAACTGAATTGAATACAATTGAATTCAAGTTATGTGCAGTCATTACTATTTGGACGGTGTGTATAACTTTGGATGAAGTTCTGTCTGCCTGTCTTTATATATATTTCCGTTTTTCTATCTGGGCTAAATTCTTATTTTGTTTAGGTCAGCATTTATGACACGTGTGTGAGGGTTTTACTGTTATTTACTTGTTTTGAAGTCTGCTGACATGACAAGCTGAATAGTGTCAGAGCAGGGTTGCTCCTATTTTTGACAGCATGATTGATCTTTTTCCAAGTTGTTGTTGTTGTTGGGAGCAGTGATGGAAGGAGGAGGAGACGGAGGAGGAGGAAGAGGAGGAGAGAGGAGGAGGAGGAGGTGGGCTGCTCATGGAAAAGTTCTGGGATTCAGGGATTCCTTGTTTACATCCTCCCGGAGTACGCCGCGGGGGCGGGGTTTGACTCCGCCCTCATTCTTTCGACCTGACGTCATTGTCGCTCGGTTGTTTTTTATGAATGAAAGAATCCAACCTCAGAGAGCAGCGGAGTAATTCCGGGAAAAGGCGGACTGACATTTTGTCGCCAGAGTAGCTTCGACACGGCAGGTAAACCTTCCTTCCTTTCATTAAAACACCGACGTTATGGGGGCATGTAGCCGGAGTACGTGTGTCAGTGCGGGGTAGTGGAGGTCTGGTGTCCGCCGGGGACTCGCAGACCAACCAAGGACGACTGAGCAGGCAGCTGTCTGCTCTAATCTCCTTTAGCTCGCTAGGAACCGTTGATGCTAGCTGCTAACATTACTAGCATGTTTCGCATGATGCGGCTAATCTGGCTCCACTCCTCACATGTAACCCTCAACATTAGCAGCACTTGACAGCCACATGCGCCCTTTACTTCCTTATCCAACGGTGTGACTTAACGCTATTTAAATGGATTCTTTAAAGCCCTGCTAAAATGGATGTCGTGGGCACTCGTGATGGCTGTTTACTATAGCAGCAGCAGCGGTAGCGGCGCCTTCACCCCGAGCTGTCCAGCTCCTCTCCCTATATGGACAAGGCTGGGTTGTGGATGTAGTTAGATGGTCAAACACACTTCCCACGAGTAGTCTGGTGGCTGTTTGTTATTCAGTCCTTTGATACGATCCAGAACGGACATGTGTTTGACTTCATAAGCCTTGTTTGTTGTAGCCTAGAGCCGCGTTCACTTGTTGCGTTCCGCTTTGATCGCGTTTCTTAATCATCACAATGCCCTGTAAAGTGCGATTTATAGCGAACGAAGAGGTTCAAATGATATATGTTGTTTTTCTGTAAACATAGACAAGTGGTGTCACGGCTATTTCCAGTCCTTTTTTGTGTGTGTGTGTTGGGGGGGGGGGGGACTGTCTCAGTCTTAGCGGAGCTGAGTGAGCGGTTTATTGCTGAATCACCCTGACTTAACGAAACGACCGGGGCTTCGGTTACAGCCGGAGTGGAGTCCACCGCCGGGCTCTGGTCTGTCCGACCACCGAGGTTCCTGCAAATCCTCCAGATCCCACGCATTCCGGGAAATGTGTTGTTTTGGTCAGCGAACTGCAGACCATTATGACCAGTGTGTTATTCGCCTTAGGTGGATCATCCCATCGTATACAGGGTTCAACTGCAGTATTATGATTTGACTTTACTCTATTTACAGTCTTCATGAGATAGTTTTTTGTTGTTGTACTACAAATCCTTGGTGTGTATGAAGACTTAAACAGCCAAAGAAATGCTGAACTTCATTAACTAAAATAGTGATGTTATGTGTGTGCGTTTACCTAATATTAAGTCCATAGCTTTCCCTAATTGTCCTTAAAAGACAAAGTTAAGATTTTGCAGAGGACATTTGACCTTTTTACAAGTCCAAAGACAATTTGACATGTCACTGTTGGAAAATCATTGTTGTCAATAATGAAAATTTATTGAAAGGATATTATGTATCTTTTGTTAGAATGCTAAAGAAGCATTGTTAAATCATTCATAAAATAGTCATTGCACTAATAAAGCAAAACATTGTAATAAAGTATTGGAACATTATTACATTGTTAGAACTGTAATAGTGGCATTTACCCTATTACTATATAACAGCTAAACTTTATTAATGTCTTGGAAATATTAAAATCTCCTTAACTATTACCATTTAATTTATAATCTTCAAAGTTGCCTCATTAAAGTGAAGAAAAAAAACATGTACAGGAATTGCAGGCCTCGTGTGACGTTGGAGCTCATTTTTACTCTCGGAGTTCAGCCGGGGTTCAAGGGGGTTTGTATTTGTAACTGACCTTGAACCCCCCCCCCCCCCCCCCAATTAAAACAAAACTCAACTAAATCTGACTTAACCCACATGACTCCCGTTTGGTTCCTCCCCCATTCACGTCTACTTGGGAGTGTGTTTTTCTCTGGTAGTGCTGGAGTCAGCAGAACAATGTAAGTCTTGTCTTTTACATACGCTGGCAATGTGGGTTACTGTGGCCACACACACTTTGATTTGACAGCAATAAACAAAAAAGGTAATTGAGGAGGACTTTCTCTTTAGCAAGTCAACTCAGGTGACAACAGAGGAATGGATGTCAAATGTAAATACCCAATTTAAGTAGTGAATCTTAACCCCAATCCTCTTTTATCAGGGGTATAAATGTGTTACACTTTAATATATCGCATTGTAAAGCAGACAGAAATCCAATCTAACCTGCGAACGGAACATTAAATTGCCTAAAGTCATAGACTTCAAGTTCTAACATCACAACAACAGTTTTTCCCACGAGTTTCTTTGAAAACTAACAGCACGTCCCCTTCTTCAAAATGTTATTGTTGAAAGATTTACAGGAGTTACGAGGCCAAAACGAGATGTCAACGATCACAAATCTGCTCTGGAAGCTGCAAATGACTGTAATCATGAGGAGGTGAAATTTAGCTGCAGCATTACCTCGTCTAGATCGGCCTGTTTCTCAAAGAAAAATGATAGTGTGAAGAGTCGGCTCACTAAGCTGCCAAAAGCTCAACAGTAACCACAGGGCTGTATTTGGCCACTCTCTACGTACATGTGGTATCACAAGTTTTGTCGTCAAGTTTTTTTCTTCCACTTTCCTGCACTCTCCGTAGGCGACAGTGTGACAAAACAAAAGCCCACCCACTCTAAATATTGCGAAAGTAACCTCAATGAAAAGCCAACTCGGGAAAACACCCTGGGGCTTGATAAAGTCAAGGTTGAACTTGTTGGTCTCGATTGAATATTAACGGGAAGAGATATTTTAGCCATTCAGCTAAATCAACCTCAGACTGAAGTGCAGAGTCATTTCTATCAACACTGTAGTGATCTGAGCTCCACAGCTGAAGGGGAAGAAAAAAGAGAAAACAGATCTAGTTGGCCCGTGTAGAGGTTGGACTTTAATCCCACATAACAACATTTGTGAGCTGACCTTAAGAGGAGTGCAGGAAGTCCCAGTGTGGCGTGTGCTAACTGCTCAATGAGAAAGAAATTTCCTAATAGAGTAGTGTCAAGGCGGAACAGACTCAAACAAACTGTTACTGCTGCTTGTTGGAAGAACAATCATCCACGTCCACCTTTTAAATGCTCTTGTTAGTCTGATTTAGTCTCACTTCAGGTTTAGTAAATATGCTGATTTAACATGTTTTACACGCTGAGCAGTCAATTGCCTACAACAATAGTTGCCTGCTCTTATTTGGACTTTTCCCACAATGAAAGCTTTAAACCGTTAGTGTTGTGTTGACAAGAGGAAGTGTAAAGGGAATTGGTTAGGGCACCTGCTTTGTGCAACCGAAGGACAGACTCATGGTAACTTCCTCCTCGGCATTTCAACCAACAGAAAAACGGCATGTCGCTTACAAAACCTCCTCTTTTCTTTCATATCGAGCCACAGAGTTTAATGAGAGAGTGCGTTTGGAGAAGCATGACCGATTTGTGGGTTCTCCTTTTCTTTATCGTGCATGACTGGCTGTCTTGTGAGCGGATGGTAAATGTCAGGCCCGATACGGACCAAAGCAGCATGATGTCCTGAGTCACATGGGGTAACATACCTTTTTTTGTGTCTTTGTGTGTGTGTCCTCTGTGCTTCCAGAGTGTCTGTATCTGTGTTGACTGGTGCTTGGGGGGTAAAAGCTGAAGACATTTGGATCATGACGACAGAAAGAAACAGCAAAGCCCTGAAGGTAACACACAGCCAGAAATAATACTCTCTTTTATTATTTTGAGGAGAATGAGTCATGTTTACAGCCTTGGGCTATTTTTACGAGAGGGAAAATGGCAATGTTGGAAAGAGGTTTGACTCTCCTCCCAGTTCAGTTGCTCTTTAATGTCATTTGTTGATGTCTTTTACTCCTCCATCCCTTTTTCCTCAACACTTCATCCAACTGCATCCTTTCTCTTCTTCTGTCCTCCATCTCTTCCCTTTAGGTGAAGCAGGAATGTGGCGAGAACGTGCCCATCCTCTCAGACAGTGAGCTCATGTCCCTCACGGTACGGGAGCTGAACCTCCACCTGCGCTGGCATGTCCCGCGAGGAGATCCAGAAGCTGAAGCAGCGGCGCCGCACCTTGAAGAACCGGGGGTACGCCGCCAGTTGCCGGGTCAAACGGGTTTCCCAGCGCGAGGCCCTGGAGCAGCAGAAAATGGAGCTTCAGAGGGAGGTGGATAGACTCGGCGCAGAGAACGCCGGTATGAGGAAAGAGCTGGAGGGCCTCGGCGCGCGCCTGGCTGCTCTCCAGAGATTCGCCAGAGGTCTGGAGGCCGGAGGGGGCAACCTGCTGGCCACGGCGCCAGCGTCTCAACACCGCCTCCGTCATCACCATCGTTAAGAGTCCACCACAGCCTCAGCCACAGAGAGAACACGAGCCGTCCTAGAAGGAGCTGCTGGGAACTGACTTGGGGAGGGATGCACAACCTGCAATGCAAACACACATTCATACACACACACACCCGCAGGTATACATGTACTATACACATGCTAAAGAATAGGAAGACAAATAGGATAATTAGCAGGAAAATACTAAATCCTTGTTTGCTTCGAGCCCCGTTCACATTACGACGTGCGTCTTTCAGTCGTGTGTGACACGGCGCCGACAGTAAGGCGCGTGACATCATCACAACGACAACAGCTACGTTTAGTTTTCTAAAGCAACAGCTGAGAATTCATCCAGGACAAGTGGAGGGGTCCTCTACTTCATGCTATTTTTTTATAATGCTATAGCTTAGCCGACTAAAATTTACTCAAGTAGGTTTGTTGAGAAACTCAAGAGCTCAGTTATGTTCAGAACAACGCAGCATGTGTATTGTGAGCGAGGCGTCGAGCGCAGATGTGTGCAGAATCCTCACAACTCGAAACCGTCGACTGACTAAACTCACTGGACTGAAGCCGGAACAACCCAAACAAGAGTTACTGTACATCTCCCACCACTCAACGAATCCAGCCTGTGACGCCAGTGCTCTCTGAACGTGCTGCCGAACGACCAGCTTCAGCCTCTCCCCCGTTTTCAGTTTATGGCACCTGACCAACAAGCAAAAAACGCCAGGGTGGAGCTGACGTATGCCATGCGCTGCTTCTTCTAGCTTGACAAACGTCTGCATTCCTGGTACAGTTGTAGTCTGAAGCTAGCTAGTGTTTCCTCATAAGCAGTCCAGGGTCATGTGTTTCTGTTAGCATGCAAGAGAATGTTTCGCAGTATGAATCACTTAGTCATTATCGCAGAATTTCTCAACCTCAGCGTCACTTGATATCCAGGCAGGGGCCACGGGGGATTCCCCAGACTCCACACTCGCATTCTGACATTTCCTTCATTCTTTAAAAAAAATAACTAAAACACAGCAGTATGCCACCTAACAACCCTCTTAGTGATGAGGCCACGAGGATTTTGGAATCAAACGTTTTTACACACTCCAGAAAAAAACTGGTTGAGAAACGCTGTGTTCATGAATTCAAAACGGTTCATTAAGTGAAATGTCTTAGTTTTGGGGTTTTCAGTCTCCCTTCCTGTTCCGGCCCTTGGTTTGAGGAGAAAGTTTCGTACTACTTGTGTACACATTTCCCACATTACTGCAGTGCCTTCAGTGTATGTCGGAGTTAGAATAATGGAAACCTAAGAGAGAGAAGGTTGAAAAACAGACTGTAATCGCTCCTTCTTACCTGTTCATGATCACACATTTCCTTTTTTTCTTTACAATTCCTCCTTTAAACCACCCACTACTCGTTTCACTATCCCTAATTTTGATACAGTTTGCTGCGGCTTCCCTCCTTTTTCTATATCTGCTAGACTCCCAACAACAGATGTTGGTCATTTTGCCAAAAACGTGTCAAAGCGGAGTCGCATCTGGTCGGTATTACACACTCACAAACGATGCAAATCCTCTGCAAACATTCCCGGTTTTGTGTTCTTATTTGTAATGTTTGTATGTGCCGTTGAGAGACGAAAATGTTGAGTGACATTTATCAGAGATATATTCTATATTTTATTTGTATTTAAAGGTAGATATTATTAAAAAGACAAGCTAACGAGTGCTGTGATGTTCTGTTTTCGGACGTACTTATGACTAGTCTGGGGATATTCTCATGTCTAATAATTGTGTTGTGTGGCGACGGTGATTACTTTGCGAAATGTTAATTATTAGCTCAGTAGAAGTATGCTCAAAGCCAATGGCCATATTGCTGTATGATTTATTTTTGTGTGTGTGTGTTTTTTGCCATGTTTGTACTGGCGTGTCATAGTGGATTCTTGGAGGGATATTATTTTTCTATGATGGTTTATATGTTATTTGTGTGAGGAAAAAAATTAAGGTCACTTCTGAATTGGCCAGGGTGGGCGGAAACACGGGATGTTGGGAGGGAAGGTGTGGAGAGAAAGATGGCAAAGGGGAGGAGACGAGAGAGGGCGGAGCTGTTGTTGGCTGATGGAGAAAGAAAGTAGACTGAAGGAAAAGGCGGGCTGGGAAAGGAAGGCGATGAGAGGTGGCGTTTGATTCACTTGAAAACCTCTGTTGGTCGTCGGCCTGTTTGAGTCGAGTCAAGCTCAAACAGGCCTGGATCTCATAGAGTCTAGGCCACTGAATAGTGCTAGCAATATCATTTCTAAGCAGGCATTGTAACACATTAGACTGTGTTGACAAATAACTCCTTTAAGATATGAGGCATATATTTAGCTATATGAATATCAGTGTGGCAAAGCATTTATTCTCAATATTTTAATGTCTCACATCTGTCAACTTGTGCTGGATGTTTTGTAATACTTGCAAAACAAAAATGGTCTTTGTATTTATTACCTGTATTTTTTCTATTGTGAAAATTTAAGTACATTGTCTATTTTAAATATTAATTATAATAAATGTTGTACATATTGTACATAAAATGGTGCGTTTGTGACTGTCAGCTACAGAATGAAAGAGGGACCTGCAGGATGTGTTGCACAATTTGTGTCTCCTGATCAGAAGATAAAACTCAAGGTTAGAGTGTAAATAAATGGTTTTGATCGAGGATGAATTGTAGCTAAAGACTAAACAACTGAGTTAATGACTTTATGACAAAGAACAATGAATTCTTCCAATTTTTTAAAAAGGAAATAAATCAGACAGTAAAGTCATTATCTCAATATTGACCATACATGTGCTGCATGAATCTGCTGACTCAGGTACACGAGGGTTCATGTTTACTTGAGCTCGGCTGCCAAATCCCTGACGCTCTCCTGTGAGTGTCAGGGTTATTTCAGCTGTGTTTTTACATGGTTGTGTATGTGCGCAGCACAATTCGGGGGGAAAAAAACACATAATTCACACGTAATTCAAGGCAACAGGTCTAATCTTATTCTTGTAATGTGACATTAGTGGTTTCTAAAACATTTCCTCTTGTTAACCGGCTCATTTTAGTTTCCAGAGAGCTGATATTTAGTTTCACAGCATTAAAATGCTGATTCACTGGGTTACAGCACTGTTACTTCAGAGCACTCATTCGTAACGGCAGATGAAGATAAGACTGAGGCCAGCTGAATTAACATACCTGATTGTGGGGCGGCAAGGGGCTTATGGGAAGTGTGCAAGTCCTACAAATACCACTGAACAGATTAAATACCTCAGCCAAGGATGTGATGTTTTCAGTGCTCTTTTTCTATTTGCAGGATTAAACAGAAACTACTAAACTGATTTTAGTGAAATGTGTGTGTAAGGGTGGGTATGGGCCAAGAGAGGAACCTATTAACTGATTGGATTAAAGGAGGCGGATGCTGGATTTCTTTTTGTCATTGTTAGATTTAGCGTTTTTCAACATCGTGGTGACTTTCACAAGAAATAATGCAGAGATCTTTATGAAAATAATCAGGCATACTGAGGGGACTGATCTATGAGTGACTATCGTGTACGATCTGGAGCAGCTTGATTGAGTTTAAGGGGGCTGTTGGTCTCTGGTGTAATTATAAAAAGCTACATGTGAAATTAGGAAAATAATATGGCAGTCTAGGTTAGTTTGAAATGGAGCATGGGGACAGAACAGACAGCAGATGATACAACAATCTTCCCTCAATGTGATTTTCAAGGGAACATCATAGAAAAACTTAAATGAGCACTTTAGTGCTACACTGTCAAAAAGCCTGGGGACCTAAAACATTCAAACTTAAAGTGTGTACGATTTAGGCAGAAATTGAATATAAAATAATCCTAGTGATGTTTTCACTGGTGTTGTTTACTTTACCCGAGAATGAGCCGTCATTATTTATATCGGGGGCGGGTCCTCTCTACAGTAGCCCAGACAGGACAAACTAAAAAACTTTTGGGTTTTCATAACAGCTGAAGGCTACCATTAGGTTCTCCCTCATGCTTGGGAGGGGGGGATGAGATGAAGGGTATTCACCTGCAGCAGGCAACTTCACCACTAGATGTCACTAAATCCTACACACTGAACCTTTAATCTAACAAACAGAAACAGCAGTAAAACTATTAACCTCCAGTGTGAGTTGGACACTAAAACACAGAATCTTACATTTCCCATAATGCAACGCAATCATTACATTAGACCTTTCCTGCCTATATTTTGTAAAACATTTCTTACTAGAAGAACCAGAGGACTGGATACAGCTTTTCAACAGGCTCCTCGTGACAAGAACATGTGAAAAACTGGTGGAATCTATTTAGTAATATTAAATGGATTGTTTTTATATAGCATTTTCCCAGTGTTGTCAACCAATCAACAGTATAAGTCACATTCACCCATTTACACACACATTCATACAGAACTAGACTTTGTCAACAAACCTTTCATTCTCTATCAGGGCAACAACCAGGGGCAATTTGGTGTTCAGCATATTCAGAATACAAACTGGAGGAGCCGGAATCAAACTACCGACCTTCAGGTTGGGTGGACGACCCTCTGGAGCCACAGTCACCAGTTTGTGAACAGTGGGTTCAAAGGATGTGAATCAGACACTGAATATATTAGAAAAAACAAGGGGATACTTTATATAACAGACTAAATATCATTTATTATTTCTTCCAATATTCATCCATTAGACATGACATGGTAACATCATGAGCAGCTTTTATATTTACAAAGAACTATAAACCAAAATTCAACAAATTGCTCAAATAAAAACACAGTTATGAAATAAAAATACAAAACTAGGACTTTGTTTTTCCCCGTTTTTCAACATGCTGCACTAACAAGTGTATTTATAACAAAGGTCGACAGCGTTTTCTCAGCGATGCTCATGTATTCGTCTGGTGAGAGCGAGTATGGCGTTCAAAGTGCAGTGAGAGGGACACATGTTATCTGCTTTGCTTTGTTTTTAAAAGGAGGGAAACTTGCCTTTAGCAGCTGCAGTGCAACAAACAAACAAAACAAAACTTGCATCTAATTGGTTTGTATCATTATTTCTACCATGATAGGAAAGAGCAGAGGGAAATATCTGTGTCAAAACATAAAGAAGCCCATAAATAAATCTGTATCTTTAATGTAAAACGTTTTAACTCCCAAAAGGGGATAATAATAGCAATAACCTCCAAAAAAGCACTCAGCAATGCTTAAAACATTGGGCTCTGGCTCACTCACACAAACGTGGCATCCCTCTGATTTAAAACTAATATTATGTCAAACAGAAGTAGAAATAAAAAAGGACCAATGCCCACTGTCTGAGACCTGAGCCTCAGCTGAACCCCCCCCCCCACACACACACACACAGTGATGATCAGACACGAAAGTGAAAGACTGGCCATCAGGCAAAGCTTTTTTTCTTCTGTTGTACATGCACTAAGTTTAGAGTTTCGATAAGAGTGGCTATGTTCCTCTCTACTCCACACAGCCCCCTGGTGTTCATACAGAGCTACAGCCGATCAGTGAAAGTAGTTACAGTAAACACGTCGGCAGACTTGCTATGACTCATTCAGATGAGTCAAGACCTCAAATTATGAGTTAAAAAATAACCCACTCTGACTGCGGTGAAATGAAATGAAAAAAAAAGAAAAAAAGAGGACTGGAGAATCAAAGCAGCAGAAAAAATAAACTGTTTTAACTGTTATATTAACTGCCTGACATCAGAATACCCCGTTTCTGTTTTTTTTTTTAGCTTTTAAATATATCATCTGTCATCATAAGAACAATATAATGTGCAAATAGATGTAGTGAAGCTAACGGGCAAAATCAACTTAAAATACTGAAACTTTCCTGGCAAACAAAGAGGTCACCACAGGGGGGGGGGGGGGGGGGCAGACTAAAGAAATTGTTACATATCCAGTCAGAAGTATCAGGTTGAGATGTTGGGGGATTTTTTTTTAAAAACTTCCAACTCAATAACTCAAACATACAAAAGCCCCTGGTGACATTTGGGGCAAAACAATGACTTATACGTTAACCCAAATATCCCCAAGGGGATGTGTGCGTAATTAGTGTCTGTTTTAACTTGTGAAGCTATTTGGTACATTTGCAGATATCAACAAGGAAGTTTTATCTTTCGTATCTTAATGCTCTCCAGGGGGTGTTAAAGATTCTGGTGATGTCAACACTGGACAGTGGAGGCTAAACCACGATTGGTTGAGCACGTTTAACTGTGGGACCTCGTTACCGCAGCTCAATCCCCGCTTGCACTAAATGTGCAAGACAGTGAAATATTCAGTTCCTATAATATTGTTCCTCTATGGAGAACAAGCAGCTGAAGTTAGCGTTACCCTACATTCCTCCTGTTTTCCCCTTGATCCTGTTAACCTACATTGTGGCCTGCAGAAGTCGACTGTCTGAGTGAACCAGCTCCAGCTTTAATCCTGGCCGTTCAAATAACGTCCCAATTACGCTTCTCTGCTGCTGCTGCTGCCGCTGCCCTTCACTCTTGCTGCCCACTGGAACAGATGCACTGTATAATCTATAATCTGCTCTGCCTCACTCTTATCTGTTCCAATATCAATAACAAAATTGATCCATGTTTCCGACCAAGTTTCCCTCTAAATCCAATCCCTCACTGCAGTGAAGGACGTCCCTTAAAATCCAAAAAAAACATTAATTGTATATCATACGTAACGTTAATGCCACAACAATGGCGACAGCTTCTGTTTGAAGCACATAAATATATATTTGCAAAGCAACTTATTTATCAAGTTTTTGTTATTTAATATCTAAATATTCTTTGAGTTTACAAAGTAAAAGTTCTAAACTTTTATAACTTATATATTTTCCATTTCCATTTAAAAAAAAAAACTCAACTATTCAAGTATTTTCATGACTGGAGTAAAATGTAATATAGCCAGAAAACCTCTTTGAACACATCTGACAGAAGGAAAACGAGACTGAGCTGAAATGTGCAGTTAAACTTCTCCAAGCTTCTGTTTTGAAGTCAAATATATTCTGTATGTACAAGAACAAGTGTGAATCAAAATCAACCCCGTGTAATTTCTGGCCGGTGGTTTTAACACAAAATCAACTCAGAGGGTTCCATCCAAATCAAATGCTTGGGAGGTGTGGCTACAGAAATGTCCTTAAGTTCATTAACAGTCCCAAAAACAAGTAAAAACATGACTCCATCAATCACACACTACAGAGGACCAGCTGCACAGGGGGACCCAGTACCATCCGCCATTAAAACCTCAGTCTGAATAAGATTCAGCTGCGATACGACCACTGCCTGTTTGTGCCGTTTTTTAAAACTCGTCATCAGAGCTGAGCAGGAGCGTCTTCTCCGTATCGCCGCGGGTGCTGACGGCGCTCTGGGTGCGGGAGACGGGCGGTGGCGCCCCCTGCTCCAGCGTCGACTGCTGGGTATACTGCTGGTAGGCCGGGGAGAAGTTGTGGATGGCGTCTTGGACCATGTCGCCCGGGTTCATGGTCTCCTTCAGGCTGCTGGAGATGCTCTTCATGGGGGCACGGCGGCCTGCGGGAGGAAGACAACACCAGAGAGTTAGAGGGAGGAAAAATAAAGAGTCTGAAAAGGGTTAAAGGCAGAGGGACAGGGAAGAGAAGGATAGTGAGAGGAAGAAACATACAGGATGGGGAGAGGCGAAGGGGTGATTTAGAAGAGGGGAAATCATAAGCATGGGTGGATTCATGGTGGAATCAAATTGAGAAGCGAGGAAGATAGGTGGAGGATGAAGGAAGGGAATGTGTGAAAGAAAATAGAAAAAGGAATCAGGAAGGCAAGATGAAAAAAGTGGGAGTGTGAGGAGGAATGATTTATTGGAGGGACAAAAGGCTGGCAGAGGAAGAGAGGGGACAACAAATAGAGAGAAAAGAGGAATGGGGCAACAGTGATTTAGAGGGAGACAAAAGGAGAGAGTAGCTGAAAGAGAAATGAAGAAGAATTGACTGAGGGAGAGAGGATGAAATGTAAACAGAGGAAGGAGGGAGGGAAAAGGGGTTCACAGTGATATAGAGGGATTTAAGGCAGAAAGGAGGGAATGACAGAAAGGAATGAGAATGGTTTTGTCAGAACAAAAAGACAAAATGAAAAGAAATAACAGTTACAGATTAAAAAAAATAAAATCACATACAAAACCTAAAGAAAGAAAAGAATAACACAACCGAGAGGAACATAAGTAGCTAAAAAAAGTAGCATGGTTAAAAGCGGGGGGAGGTTGAGGAGTAAACGTCAGTATTTAACGTACCAAACTCTCCGTATGTCAGAGCAGGTCCTTCATGGTGCAGCAGAGAGAGACAAGAGAGAAATGAAGATTCATGTGTACAAACAGGGGGAAGAAACTCCACCCATTTGTGTGAGTGAGGTAAAGAAGAGAAGAATGAAGAGAAAGTGAATAAAGGAGTTGTTTTGTATTTTAAAAAGAGGGAGGCGAAGAAGAAAATCCACACAAGGTGTCAGAGATCACACTTCCTGTTACAGGCATCTTCTCACCTTGTGAATCCAGACTTTTGTCCATGTAGACCTTGTAGGTGAAGGCGTGCCGCAGAGCCAGCGCTGCGAAGAACATCTCGATGCAAATGATGAAGTTCTGGTAACCGGCGGCGACCGTGCCCTCGCCGAGGGACAGCTCCAGCGAGTTGATCTGAGGGATGGCGCCGCACTTCTCCAGGATGGCCAGCAGCATGCCTGACCACAGACGGATAAAGATGATACCACTGAGCTCACAGCGCTTCATGGCACATTTGCAATTGTTCACAGTGGTTTTCATTTACCCTGCCAGAAGGAGAGGAAGATGACCGACTTGACCATGAGGAACTTGAGCATGGGGCTGTACGGGCTGAGCAGCTCCTTCGTGGAGAAGTAGAAGAGAAACAGGGCGTACAGAGACAGGCTGACGGAGATGTTGTAGATGATGGTGACATACAAGTAACCACTGGCAACACTGTGGAAACAGAAGAAGTTAGAGAGAGGGGTGTTAATGCTTTTAACGAGGTTTTGGTAATTGAGTTTTATTATCTGTAGTTATAGGTCAGGCTAAAATCCTATATGTCCCATTAGAGATTAAAGTCTTAAACTGAACTGATTATGGGAGGAGGTGATGATCAGTCTGGGACATTTAATTAATTAAAAAGGAGTAATCCATCTGTTTAGTTTTTTGGGTGGTAAGTAGGCGCAAACGTCTCTCTTCTCAACTCCACTACTGTAAATTTAGCTGAAACCAAATCCAGGTTTCATCGATGGACCTTCGTCCTGCCTTTCGGCTGCAGAACTTACTCGAAGTCTCCGTCCTTGTATTTGCCGTAGGCCTGCAGGACGACGGTGACCGCGGCCATGAGCGGTTTGACCACGCAGAACTGCAGAGTGGCCTGCTTGCAGAAACGCAGGAAGCCGATGGAGTAGGCCTTCCCCCTCAGACAGCAGGTGCCGTACATACAGCTGGACCTGATGGGACAAAGCTCAGATTATTGCGACTGCAGCAGCGAATATAACACGAGTCATTTGTCATGTCTGTAGGGAATTAACAGTGTTGCAGCACCAGGATAGAAAAATTAAGATATGCATTATAACTTCTTGCTTGGTTGAGAAGGGTTTTTGAAATGGAATCCTCCTGCAGGAGACTTACTCAATGGGTTTCCCTCGGATCTCAGCCATGATGGCGCTCTCTCCTCCGAGGTACTCGTAGCACAGACTCAGGAAGTTGTATATCACAAAGGCTACAGAAAAACAAGGAGAGAGGGGATTGTTTGTTATAATCTCTAAGCAGGCATCACTTCTATTTGCCATGTTTGCCTTGAACAAGTCAGGGTATTATCTGGATTGTTGTGGCAGTACATGTCACTGTAATAGTTTCCCACCATGAGACAGACGACATGACAGACTCAGAGCGCATACGGCTGCCAAGTTCTAACATTCCCCTTAAATTAAAACAAGACTTGCAGCTAAAGTTTCTCAGCTACACATTGGTGGTAGCTGAGCCCTTGTTACCATACAGCTGTTGAAAAAAGCCTACACCCCTTATTAAACCACTTTTAAATCCACTGGATACAGATTTTCATCACACCAACCCATAAATATGTCACATTTTCATCAAGATTCCTGACCAATACCACATCCCTCCACCAGGTTTTGTGGTAATCCCTCACGTAGTTTTTGCGTAATCCTGCTAAATAACAAACAAACGTAACCACTGAAAAATAACCTCCTTGGCGGAGGTAAATATCAAGTTTAAGTCTGTGATTTCAAAAGCTAATTCTGTGATCATTTTTAAATTGACTTTCTATTAATTGCTCTTTACCAGGAGGCCGAAACTGTAATTTTCACTGGTCAAAAAATCAATTAATTGTAGACTGTCTTTATTATTTGCAGAGATACTGTGGGAAATGCGTTTTTAAGACCATCTTTGACCATGACCTTTGACCAATCTGCTCTAAAAGTTTATCTGAGATAACCTCCTGAGTAATATTCATACAAAGCTGGGAGAACATTTTACTACGATTTGTTGAGTTATTTTGAACAAACCCATGCATGCCCACACACCGACAGACACACACCTTTCCCCATGTGACTGACCGTCTCTTGTGGTCAGTGGATTACCTCCCCTCTGTGCTACTTCAGTGAGAGGCTGATGACGACGAGACACTCATAAAAAAACAGGACCAGGTTAATCCTGTTAACCCCCGTGGAGCTTACTATTCCTCTATTTGTGTGTGGGCGTCCATGTTGACACACACTCTCCCAGGGAGGATGTGCTTGTGTGTGACTGTGCATGTGAGGTAAAATAAGGTGATTGTGATGTGGCAGTTCTGAATATGGGATATACAATATGTTGGGCCTGTGCCACAGTGTGTGTGAAGATTAAGTGTTTGTGGTGTTGTGAGACAGACAGACACACACACACACACACACACACACACACGTCTCCTGCCTGATGTCAGACACCTGCCACACATGACAGTTCACTGACTAAACACTGATCTGAGTGACGAGAGCTGATCCGAGTACAGCCCTCTTTGTCTCAGCTGTTTACCACCATGCTCCCTCACTCCTCCCCGAGGACCTCCGTCAGCACTGTTTGTTGCCACGGTGATACAGTAGGCTTACATACAATGAGAATGGGAACTTTGCAGCAAGTTTGGTTGAGAGAAACTCATTATCTGATGCAGCCATTTCAGTTGACGAGGGAGATTTGTGAGTGCAGTTGCCATGCAACAGGTCGGTCATCCTTGCTGAGGGAAAGGATCGAGGCAGGGCTCAGGAGGGTGGTGGGGAGGGAAGGGCAACAGGAGGAGGAGGAGACGAAGGGCAAGAAGGGGAAAAAAGGGAGTGAACAGAGGATGGTGCCAAGTGAGGACAACAAGAAAAATAAAAAAAAGAAGAGGAGAGGCATCTGTCTGTGGGAGTGATATGACAACCACTAACACAGTTCGCCGACGCAGGAAGTGTCACAACGTGGTGACTATTTCTATCCTAAACGCCACAACTGAGAGAGAGAGAGAGAGAGAGAGAGAGAGAGCGAGAGCGAGAGCGAGAGAGAGAGAGAGAGGGGAGCGGAGGCAGTCAGTTGCCTGTCACAACCTTCTGCTTCAAATTTAGAGAGCGGAACCAGGCAGCTTTTGTTATATCTGTATCATCCATCGACATGTTTACATCCCAACTGCTCGATTCCACACACATTCACTTAGATAACTGAAAACCATTTATTATAAACTTTTATTCTGTCCTGTGATTGAGAGAAATCAGTCAATCATACATATACATAACATCAAATGGGTAAATACAAAATCACAGCACGACATAAAAACGCAGGAATCTAATAAGGGTGAGAGGACACTTTTCAAAATAAACATTCACAGTGCGAATGTGGCTGGAATCATTTTTTTTAGGATGAACGAACACGTTGTTCATCTCCAATCTAATCGGATCAAAATGTGTTTCAGCAAGTGAGCTGGAAAAGTTGCCCACAATGAGGTGGATTTTAACCGGTAACCTATTTCAGAGCAAATGCCATTAAAGGTCTGTTAACTCAACACATCCTGGTGTATCATAAGATGTCAGCATTGCAGCCAAGATGGACCAGAGGTGGGAATACAAACTACTAAACATGGAAGTGTTGGTGAAATTTACATACAGAGGAGTGGCTTTGGGTTTTTTTGTGCAAACAAGCTTTAGGCAAGAGCTTGTTCACTGTAAGAGCACGTCCTTACCCTCGTAGCAGTCCCTGACGGTGTCAAAGTACACGTAGTACTGGTCGTTGGTGAAGAAGAGGAGGCTGAGCCAGGAGTCGAAGGCGTAGATAGGGACGATGAAGAGGATCCTCACGATGTGGCGCTGCTCCTTGGGCGAGCTGTAAAAGCGTAGATGCATGTAGATCTGGAACAGACAGAGGAGACGTCTTAAACTTTGATACATACTTATACATACTTTTTTTTTGTTGTTGCGTTCAATGGAATATGAATAAAAACATTTGTTCTTACTGCTGCTATAATTGTCACTGTGATCTGAAAGAGGTACACGAGGCAGGTAAATCACTAATACGAGCCCGAAGGAGTGTCTGAGCAGGCGTCAATCACTGCTCACTCACATGCCTGCATCACAGGTAATTACCAAGCCTGCAGCAGCTCTCATGTTACCGTGATGAAACAGTCGGGCTAACGTTAGCTTGTTTTTTATTATATGCAAAGTTACTGAATATGTCGCTGGGAAATGCTGAGGCAGTCTCCTTGTTTTTTTCTGGTTGCTGTGGTTACTATCGGGTGTGCACTGCACAGGGTCTGCGGTGCAGGGAGGGGCTTTGGAGACAGCAGTGGAGTTCAGCAGAAAGGCGAGGAGGGGACAGGAAGCTGTATTTGTATTCTCACGCTCTCTTCCCCTCCCTCTTTCTAAACCCTAGCAACTGCAGCTTTGAGTGTGAAACTACAACTGTGGAAAATATAATGTATAAATAATAATTTAAAAACCTCAACACGAGAGCAGCAGAGTCTACAGGTTCAGCTGGAACAGATCTATCAAAAAGGGACTTGAAGTCAAACTGCTTTTCCATTACGCAGTTACACTTGGAGATAATCATGAAACATTAATACGTCACTTATGTCTCCTTACTGTCAGTGTCACTGATGTTAACAATTCAGAAATTGCACAACCTCACTGGAATGTGTGGAGAAAAACTACTTTTGTTTTTCCAACCAGATTTAGTATAGGCTCTTCATCCACCTGGATCAAGTTTCCCCTTCCTGTGTGTTCACGCTTGGTTTCACAAACACCTGCTGAGGGATGTTGCCATGCAACCCCCGCCCTTCTCTGGTGCTGCGCAGATGTATCAGGATCACATTGCCTGTGCATTTAGCGACAAACACGTACACACACACACACACGTACACACACACACACACACACGCACACACACACGCACACACCTCCTACAACCAGTTTACCTCTTCAAGAAACCCTCATCATTTTGGTAAATTCAACTTTATCCACTCCACTTAAAGTTGGAATTAAAGCCTGATGATCTGAACCCCTCCCTCTCCACACGCTGTTTGCAGGTCATTACCTGGTGACAGGTGAGGATGAGCGCCGTCCACACGAAGAAGCCCGACACAGCCTGAGCTGCAGGAGTCATGAGGAAGATGGGCTGCTCTGGGTTCAGGAGTGGGGCTTCAGGGAGCCATGAAATGTTGGGGCCCATCGGGGCCGCTGTGGACGGGGGGCCAGGCACTGCGGCCAACGGAGAGTCTTCTCCCAGCCTCTCTGACAGCAGCATGTCTCGCCTCCACAGCCTCAACATCTGTGAAGGGACACAGAGGAGAGAACAGATCACACATCAGCCAAGTGACCCTCGGTGCATGTATGTGTACCAACGTCTTTTCAAACAGTAAAAACACTGTGACACATCCACCAAGTATGAACATCCATTTCCACCAGTAATCATCAACCTGGACTATAGATCCCACTGTCTATGCTGTCAATGCCATGTGTAATCTGAGATAGGAAGCCAGATAGAGGACAAACATAGACACATAGTAAGTCAACATTTCACTACGAGTCAAGAATGTGAGCACGATAGTTATACAACAGCATTAGTGTTACTCTATATGGAACAAAAATCTGTTTGTCTCTTCATCTCCCAGAATGCTATTTGGCTACTGCCAGCTAATATGCCCTCACATTTACTTTTCTGCTTTTGTAAGTGGAGCAGGTGAGCTTGAAACAAACAAAAAGCCGCAGTGCATTCTGGTCTTTGGAGGCTGCAGCGATTCCTCCCGGCAGGATGGTTAAATCTTGGGGCAAAATCTAAAATAACTGACAACACTACTTAAAACCAAACCTAATGTAGTGTTGTCAATGGGGCCATGTGATAAATGACACAAATAATTATTGCAATATAATTTTCATCAATAGCCATATAACTGAAGTTCAGTATATATCGATATAGCCCAGTGATGTTTAAAACATAATAATCTCCCTAAATTTTGTAATATGTTATTCTCTGCTCATAAGAGTTTACAAGCACAACCTTCACTCTGGAGCCAAAATCAGCCTTTAAACTTAAAATGTTTGATATGAATAATTATCAATGTTGTTTTCATTTTTGTCCATAGTGCCCGGACCTAGTTTTCATTGAATTAAGATTTTTTTCGGCAACGGGTGCATTTTAACCACCTCGTCTTTTCAGATCTGACCAGTGAGTCAAACACGAATCAGCAGCCTACACTGTGACCAAATTTACATGGAGATGAACCAAACGCGTCACATCAAGCTGCTGTATCCACGGCTTCTGACATGACCGGACTGGAAGTGGCCAGAAGACACGTTACATAAGCAGCAGCATGTCAGAGTCTATACGATGACACGGTCATGTTCCTCGGGGTGCGTTTGTTCTTGTGCGCTGACAGACAGTTGCTTCCAAGCTTGGGGGGATGGGGGGGGGGGGACAGAGACAGAGACCTTGATGTTGTATCAATGAAGTGAGGGGGGGGGGGGGGATGCAAAACACAGGCAGAGATTACAACAATAAAAGAGTGGGTACAAGTGCTAAAAATGGCCACTGACTGACAGTGACACCTATTATGTCTCGTAGGCAGAGTGGCCATTGAAAGTCACATTGGACACAGAACAAATAGTGCAGACAATGACGGGCGCACATTATGCTACACCCCCCACATCACATCGCACACCATTCAGTTTCTTCACAAAAGTGATTGTGTTAAGGAAAAGTAATTGAATTTGGTGGTTTGGGATGAATGAATGACGTTGTTTTCATGCATTCATATGTGAAAGTAAGAAGAGTAATGTTTCTGTGTGTGTGGTCCAGGTATTACTCATGTTGTGGGGACCTAAATCTGTTTGCAGTCACATTATGGGGACTTGTCTTCCTTATAGGGGCAAACGGCAAGTCCACATAATGTAAACCATTACATTTTCAGGTAGAGACATGTTTTAGGTTCAGGTAAGGAAAGTGGTAACTGAGGTTAGAGAAAGTCACCAGGAAATCAATGTAAGTCAATGTAATATCCTCTGAGGTCATGGATACAAACTGTGTGTGTGTGTGTGTGTGTGTGTGTGTCAGAGAGCAGGTCATCTGTATTGGTTTGCCAGCAATCAGCAAATCCACATGTGAACATGGAGAAGTGAAGGCATCAGCAGCCTCACACACACACACACACAAATACAATACCAGTGACAGTGACATGATGCTGTGTTGGAGCGAAAGGACATCTGTGTGTTTGAAAGGCAAAAAGGGTCTGTCACACACACACACACACACACACACACACACACACACACACACACACACACACACACACACACACACACACACACACACACACACACACACACACACACACACACACACACACAGAGAGGAATAATACATCTGAGGGGCAGGGGGCAGTAATAAAGCAGAGCAACAGATGGGAAGGGGTGATGGGTTCAGGGTGTGTTGATCAAACATAATAAGTCATTATGAGGTTCTGGATTATCAGGGAGCAACAACAACTGGATTCATTCGCCAGAAAAACACTCAAACACTGAGTCAAGTGTGTTTTTACTCCGTTATCAGTGATTGCATCTGAGCTCAAGCCGCGGGAGACTCGTTCGGAAGTGACTGTGAAACCCAAACACAGCGGAGACACTCACCGTCCAGCTCCCAGATGATCGTGTGTTTGCGCTTCACGGAGGAACAGCACACTTGTTAGTCGTGTGAGTGAGTGTCGGTGTGAATTCAAGGTGTCCCTCTGGTGTGTCGGAGGCCACACTCACCTGGTTAATAAGCCGCTGCTTTAAAATCCTCCACCGGACAAACTCCCGACCATAAATAACCCACAAACGGCCTGTAACTCTTGTTCACCGTTGCTCCCCGGACATCCAGGTTGATCCCTCCCGTCAACCTCTGCGTCTCCCGCACACACCGGCCCCCGCTGAAAGTTTGTGTCTCGTGTTGAACTCTGCAGCGTCATTAAAAGTCTGCTTTCTGTCCGTTAACTTCATGTGCGGTCGCAGTTTCTGTAGTTGCAGACGCGGACTCCGTGAGTCCTCTGCTCTCCTACATCGGATTAACTGCAGCTCACACTGGCCCCGCCTCCTCTGAGAGGACGAGCCGCCTCTACCAATCACACGCTGGTTTACGCACACCGCTGTGGGCATGCGCGGGTCAATCATTGGTCAAGCAACAAGAGTGCATTCATGTGCTGTCGGAATAATCGGAGAAATTAATCCCGACTGGAACAACAATTTTGTTTTTTTGTTTTTCTAGAGTTGTTCCACATTACGTCAGGAACAAAAAACACACAAGGGAGCTGATTACTAGGGAAATTATACATTCATTCACTTCTACTTATTTCGAATCATGTAAATAAAAAAAGATAAATTAAACAAACAAGTGAAAGAAATAAAAAAATAAAAAAGATATAAGAAAATAACAATTAATTTGATTTCAGGGGCTTCATTTAAAACATCTCTATAATAATCCCAAACTGGAAATTTATTTTTATTGTTTGTAAAACAGTGAGTTAGGGATAGAATTAAATTAAATCCCGAAAATGTTGGTACACGAGTTGCTGAAGTGCTGACATCATCACTCAAAAAACAATTACCATTATTTTACAATCATATCTAAATAGTAGAGTCTAAAGTGTCCCTTTAGTAAGTGGAAACTTAAGTCCATCTCTCAGAAGTGCCCAACATCATAACTGATGACACCTGATCCTTTTTCATTGCTCTTCAGAGCACATGATCATCTGGGGAGTTGCCGGGGTAAAGGTTTACACTGCTCTCATACAGAGTTCTGGGTTAGGTTGTTTACACCGTCCTCTTACTGATGTAGCCACTCTGTGGTGTTAACTCATAGTCATTTTGACCTTTTTGTGCTCGAAGTAAGTTTATGCAAAGCTTTTTGTTTATCTGACCTTAAATTACTTTCTCTTTACATCTTTTACACAACAGACTTAATGACCTGTCACAGCTGGAAAAGCACATACTAACATTATCATGGTTATAGGTGCCATTTAAGTGTTCCAGTCACCTGTGGTGGAAGAAGGATTCACATTGCTCATCAAAGTAGCATCACCGCAATGTAAAAACTATGGTGCTGTGGCCCTGAAGAGCGAATCACAACACAACGTCACATCACAAAACACAACGGCAAATGCAACTGAGGCAAAATGAATGAGTAAATATGCCACCATCAAGTGAAACATACAATCAGAAGTCTGTAGTAGGCTGTGTATATTTTTTGTTTTTATTGATTCAGAAAATATACACAAATATCATAGTAATAAAGTTGAAGCATGGTAAAGAAATGTACAGGACATCAGTCAGCTCCTTTCCCCTCGGTGCCGTCTCTCCGTCCTGACAGGTCTGGGCCAAAATATTAGCGACAACCTTTGTGTCATTGTCTTGCCACAATGGAAACCAAAACACACACAGACAGACACACCCACACACACACACACACACACACACACACACACACACACACACACACACTTGTGGCGGACTCTAAAGGTAATTGTTTCACACTTGGCTCCAGGGCTCTCAGGAGGTAAACAGTACTCTTCTCTCCAGCCTCATCTTTTCACAATCTGTCACATTCTGCCAAAAGGTATCTACATATTTTTACAGGTTTTATAAAACAAGAAAAATGCAAACGTAAAAGGAAAATACAAATGTAACACCAGAGATGTTGGGCACCAAGATCTTACAACGTCTTCTCATCACCCGGAGTTACAAGCAGGACTGAGGCAATCAAGCAATCCTCGAGACTGTCTTGTCCTCAACTCAAAGCCGTCTTATTCCTCTTCTCGCACTTTTTCTTCTACATTCACACAGCATCTTTTCCTCGTCAGACTCGCCTCCGTTAAGACAAGCTTTGAACTGGAAGGTGGAGAATTCAGCTACGCTCACCTTCTCCTCCTCTGTCCCTCCTTTACTCCGACTCTTTAAAGGAAAGCTGAAGATGAATACCTAGGACAATAACACACAGACACAGACAGACAGCGACATTCACTGACGAAAAGCAGCCTTGCTCCAGATTCAGTTGTCCCCTCCGTCTCATCTCCTCCTGCGTCCATGTTTAAGCATTCTCTTGTCTATTAAAGGCCTAAATACACTTTATGTTTGTTTTCCTCTCCGTAGTTGTGTATATATTCATTTATAGTCAAGAATAGTCACCGTAAGCAGCAGATGTTGCTCTCAAACATTAGCAGGTTGATAGTAGATTTCTATTTTTTTCATGTAAACCACAGAATAATTGAAATTTAGTCCATTTTGTGCACTTTGATGTTTCTTCTTTTTTTTTTTTGCAGTTTGAGCCTCTGAGTCGATGGGCAGGTGAATGTGAGTGAAGGAGAGGCGGGACCTTTGTGTTGTTTCACCCCATTTTTTCCTCCAGCCGCACCACAAAAAAGCAGTTCCAGCCAAGAGTCATCGTCATGTCAGCGGATTGCTGGCACGCTCAAACAGCACTGACACACACACGGATCGTCCTCGTCCTCGTAACGCCTCCTCCTCCTCTTGCTCCTCCACTCATTCATGTTTCATTCATCCGTTTGAAAAGTAAGGGGTACATTTGATACCCTGCAGCTGCTGAAGCACAAGCGAGAAAACAAGGGAGAGAAAAGTTAGTTTTTCAGTAAACTAAAGGAGAAATTGCAGCTGCCAACGTTTTTCAAATCTGTACGTTTGTACTTAAAGTGAAATATACAAACTCAGATTTACTTCATTGTTTTAGATTGTATTTTGGCAACAGTTCACCAGAATTGTAGAATCTTCATCGATCTTTGTATAAAACATTCTGTGGTACATTTTCTATTAGATATCGTGGAGTTATTTTGTGGAATGAAAATGTACATTTATTAGGTTCCTCTCTGCCACCTCTACTGTTCAAATCACAACACAACACACATCTGTTTAGACCAATCTACCATATATTATATATCTATCCCTCACTATATAATATATCAGATTGGAACCTTTGGATTTACTTTTCGTCTTTCGTAGTGTTCACGTATGCTGTTAGGTGTCTAAGCTTCTTAACGCCCCTAAACCTGACTCTAACCTTGGTTTTTATTTTAAACAATTCGATCGTTGTTCTATTGTATCGCTATGTGTTTGTGTCTCCTAATATGATTCTAAGGTTTAACTTAAATTTTTTAAAGTTGTGTAAATTAAACTAAACTAACCTTAAACCATAAAAAGGCCCAAAAAGCTGGTATTTTTGTGTGTATTTTGAGCTCCAATATGTTTTGTAGCTTCTTGGTATTATGACACTACTTTAGATTTGAAAAATTGAAAACCTCTTGTTTAAATTGTTAAACCTTGGTTTAACCTCTTGTCTGATTTTCCCCCACAGTTATTTTAAAGCAACACCTCATCTTTATTTCATATCTTAATGTTGCTTAAGCTGTTAACTTTGATATTCGGCTAATTACTTAGCCGAATATCAAGTGTTTCTCTCTACCTCAGGGTCATTGAGGACAAAAGAGTTGGATAGCTGTTTAGGCGTGTTCTCTCTCTCTCTTTGTGTGTGTGTGTGTTTGTGTGTGTGTGTGTCATGCGTGTCCATACCTGCCGCTGACCTGCAGACCAGCCAGGATGAACTCACTTTGCCAGATGTTCAAATGGCACACTGACCTGAGTATGGAGAGAAAGATGAGAACCTTGAAGCAGCACAAAGAGAGACGACAGGCAGACACCTGAAGAACACCAGGTATTTAACATCTAAACTCGGCCATGTCCACACCCTGAGCATTTACCTGACCTGACTTCAGTTCTTTGTGGACAGAATGTGGCTTTTGTGATTTGTTCAGTCTCACAGGGATTTTCCTCTCACAAAAGTTGCTGCTAGGATGGAGTCGTGATAGTGAGGTCATGCCAATACATGCACACAACCAATCGTGAGTTAGTCTCAGCTGGCCCTTATAAACTAAAACCGAAGTGACTGGAAGCAAGAACAGTTAAACATGCACCCGTGTGATAAGAACTACCCAAATGTCCCATCAACTAACATGGAGGAGGCAGGATTTATGACCAATACTGCAACCAGCCACCAGATGGCGATCAAAAGGTTCTGGCTTCACTTTTGGAGAGCAGTCATGTCGTCCATGTTTATATACAGTATATGGTTTGGACCAGTAGAGGAAGAGAGGCGTATATTTGGTGCTGTCAGTGAGCTCCGAGAAGAAAGATTCTAACCATTTGAAAAAATTGATATTGTGTCCGCAAACAAATGTATAGACACTGAGAAGCAGAAAAATATGTGTGTGTTCACTCCTGTACTTAGAGCTGTGATCGGATCACTTCATACCAGGTCCGAACAATGTCTTTAAATACTGAGCTGCATTAAATCGAAGTCATGTCATACGCACTTGATGAGGAGTGTTCGCCTGCACAGTGTTTTATGAGGGTGTGTTGTTGCCACAGATTTGAATATATTTCCTAATGCATACGTACTCATTGTACAACAACGTCTCACAGATCCTGTCAAGTGACAGTCTTTTCCTACCTGTGATGCAGTGATGCGTGATTGGTCGAGGCGTGCAGTGAGGTCAGAGGAGGAGACGTTGGCCGGGGCCCCGCGATGGAGCCTCATGGCCACCTTCCTCTCACGCTCGGCTCGTTCTGCTCTCCCCGCCTGAGGTGAGCGGTTACCTGCACACATATGAAGACAGACATGAAATAAAAATGTGATGCAGTTTTTCACAGTTACGTCCAAACATCCAAAACCAAACACCACGCTGACCAGACTGCTGGACACCACGCGTAGCCGGATTGGACGGAGCAGCAGCGTCTGTCTCATTCCTGACTCTGTTCGCTACTGACGGGTTCGGACCAGACGGCAGAGCTCGCCCCCCAGCTCCTCTCTGGCCTCCTCCTGCTCGCTCCTCCCCTTCTTTTCCCTCCCTCCTCTCCCTCTCTCCATCCTCTGCAGTCCGGCTTGCCCCCTGCAACACAGATGAGCGGTCAAGATGTGAAATGAGGGAAAGATGTTAACATCCAAGTTAGAATCACTTTGAGAAAGAAGGACACTCACAAACTTCAGCATGTTCCAGTCAAAGACGTAGTCGTAGGAGAAGCCCTGTCTGTGGAAAAGGTTCCTGAAGAGCTGCCTCAGGTAAGAGTAGTCTGGCTTGTCATCGAATCGCAGGGAGCGGCACAGATTCAGGTAAGTGGAGAACTCAGCTGGGAAACATGGGAGAGAGCGGTAAGTGGATTTTAAGCAAAGACCTGTCAGGTGTCGAGCTTTTCCAGACAAAATGTGACAGAAATAATGCAAAATCCCTTTTACTGTCAACACCCTCAGTTTTTCTGTATTAGATCCAATTGTTGTCAAACTCTTTACTCACAGGGGTATCCCTTGCAGAGCACCTCAATGGGAGTGGACATTTTCTTCTCGCTGATGCGCTCATACTTCTGCCTCTTGGTGGCAGCCTTGAGGCCCTGCCAGGGCAGAGAGCCCAGGTTGAAGTACATGAGAACGTAGCCGAGAGACTCCAGGTCATCTCGTCTCGACTGCTCTGTGGAGGAAAAGGCAGAACAGAGAGGAGATAATGATGATGCAAAAAGGTTTGCGGGAGAAGAAAAGGTAGAGAAGGAGACCAAAAAAACAAGTAAAAGGAGAAAGAAAGAGAGAAGGGAACAAGAGAACATCTGGGCCGACCTCTGTGTGTGCCGTCTTACCGATGCCCAGGTGGGTGTTGATGGAGGCGTAGCGTGCGGTGCCGGTGAGGTTCTTGTTCTCGCGGTAGGGGATGTGCTGGTGCGTTCGGGCATCGCGGTACTTCTTGGCCAGACCGAAGTCGATGATGTAGACCAGGTTACCCTTCTTGCCGAGCCCCATCAGGAAGTTATCGGGCTTCACGTCTCTGTGGATGAAGTTCTTGGAGTGGATGTATTCAATCCTACTGATCTGCAGCAGTGAGACAAGGGAAGGGCTTTAGTTTGAATAAGAAGAGTGTTGGTGGTCTTGCATGTTGTACCCCACAGGAAATGCAATACATGCAGTTCATATGAAAGTGCTATTATTCAGCCCTTGGGTCATTCCAGGACAGTGTGCTGTGAACGTCCACCTTACAGAGACTTGAATCTGGCTTGAGCCATGCCAGTCACATTTTTGTGATACACCAGCGCTTTCCTAAAATTTAATATATAAAAAAACACCCAGTTTGGTTTAAAATTGTACTGGTTGCGACACTGCATGAGCGTCTCTATATTCAGACTGTTGTTGAGTGCTTGATCCAAAACTATGGGACAGTTTCAAAGGCTACCGTTCTCATCGCCTGTTGAAATAATAGTTGAGTCATTGGTCTTGATCAATAACTCCCGTCAGCCTGTCTGCAGATACATGAGGGTCATTTTATATTATGAGACAATTCAAATCTTAGTTATTGCCTGATAGAGGAGAGGAGAGGAGAGGAGAGGAGAGGAGAGGAGAGGAGAGGAGAGGAGGAGATAGGAAACAAGGTCACAATGACCAAGAGAAAATGGGACAAAAGAACAAACGTGCCAGTTGCAGACTATAGGATGACATATGACGGATTAAGAAACGCTCATAAAGGACGCCACAGGCTGACGTATGTGACAAGGATTAAGTCGCCTCGACGAGCCTCCATGTCCCAGATTGGAATTGACTTTTACGGCGGAGCAGAGCTGAAGGGACGGACCTGGTGGGGGGGGGGGGGATGCAAATTATTCTCTGGTTTCAAATTCATTTAGCTCTAGTCTACAAATAGGGACGTGCTTTTATTGAAATCTGTAAATTCCCAGTCAGAGGTTGACTTGCATTGTGTGCAAACAAAGGTGAACATTTAGTCAGCTGTATATTTGGAATTGCATGATTTAATTTGTACCTTTAAATGATCTATAATTCTGTTTCTACTTTGAGGAACCCCTTCATGAAGACTCAATTAGATCTGTATTGAGTATTGTATTGAGTTCCTCCTGTGTGTGTGTGTGTGTGTGGTGACAGTGTGGACTGCAGTCTGTCTCACCATCTGGTCGGCCAGCAGCAGCACTGTCTTCAGGCTGAACTTGCGGGAGCAGAAGTTGAACAGGTCCTCCAGGCTCGGGCCGAGCAGCTCCATGACCATGACGTTGTAGTCGCCTTCGGCTCCGCACCACTTAATGGACGGGATTCCCACTGTTGGGAGGAGGTTGTTGCATCATAACACAAGGACGAGTAATATCATTATTTATCATTTATAAAAAACATTTATTTTAGCTTTATTTGGTTATTATTTCAGCTATTTTAAACAATGTATCAGTTACTTTTTCAGTTTATCAGTTTCTTTCGTTGCTGCTCTGTTATGTTGTATAGTAGGATTCTATATTACATTTGTATTATTATTATACTATAAAACATTATTTAGGTAATATTTAGGTGATAGTAGTAATAGCAAAGCTAAGACTATATATGACCTTGTTTTAAGTGACTACCAGTTTATAACAATGCTTTATCAATATATAGTTACATATATTACATAGTAACTACATATAGTTTTATTTTATATAGCTTGATTCCATTTCTATTACATAAACATTTGATTGTTGAGGATTATTAATATATAAAGTGCATGTTGCATACATAGATTATGTATAACAAAAAGCGATTGTATTTATTATTCATACAATTTTACACGATTGGATTTCAGATTTTTTACTTAGGGTAAGCTACTATAATGTATGGGTTGTATATTTCCATATTTTATTTTATCAAATATAGGCTTTATTTATGTTATTACCTCTCTGTCTGTAAAAGTGATGCTGTAACATGTAATTTTCTCTCTAAAGAGCAATAAAGTTTATCTTGTGTGATATCTGTTGAATCCACCATTATCATTCAACACTAAAACAAGGCTCAACAGCCATTCTGAGTATGAATAAAATCTCTTAACCCTAAAATTTCTTAATTTGATTTCAAAGATGTGTCTCATTGTCCTGAAGTGACCTCACGTGCCCTAAAATGCCTCCTAAACAACTGTCATCCATTAGCAGCCTTAAATACCTCCTCACTTCCTCTCAGTGACTCGTAGTAAACCTGTCAAACCTCTAAATAAATACTCTTTAGTGCGCCTCACCTCCGCCCTGCATCATCTTGTAGAACTTGCTCTCAATGTGGAGCTGTGGATGTTTGGTCTTCACACATTCCAGTTTGATTGCTACTTCCTCTCCAGTAGCGATGTTGGA
The DNA here is from genome assembly GCA_026259375.1 of Verasper variegatus. NCBI lineage: Eukaryota > Metazoa > Chordata > Actinopteri > Pleuronectiformes > Pleuronectidae > Verasper > Verasper variegatus. Next base: position 12,531,216 of record CM048057.1, read on the forward strand.
ACCTGATGGGAGGAAGTTCCAACACATCAGCAGCAGCAGCAACAAACTGAGATTTATCACAAAAAAAACACCAAACATACTCACCGAGGTAAATATCTCCAAAGGATCCGCTTCCTATCTTCCTCCCGAGGCGGTACTTGTTCCCCACCCTCAACTCCATGGCCTCTTAGTGTTTCAACTCACTGAAGGGGTCAACGCACACATGCAGACAGACACACAGACACACAAACACACAAGAGAGAGAAGCTGTCATCAATCACTGCTGATCAATAGAGTAGAAGGACACTGTGGTGCAAAGCTGCAGACTTTGGACTGAGCCCTACAGAGCTGCTGTATCCTTGAAGAAAATCAAATTGGAAAAACAAAAATCAGGCAACGAGATGTGAAAGAGTGCAATCACTGCAGGTCACTGAGCCAAAACAGTGACATAGTGCAGCCGGAGAGCTGCCTCACTGGAACTAGGAAGAGAAAACGTTGCTCACGTCCAGCCGTGAAGTGACTGAACGCACGAGTAGAAGCAAAAGTGCCCGAGATGTAACGCAACAGCCCGTGTGTCCTAATCAGCAGTGCTTCCGTTGAGTTAGGGTCATCGCACAATAAATTCTGCTGTATCCCAGAAGACGATGTGGGCCACTCAGGTGCACGAGGGGGTGGGGGAAGAATGTGAGAGCAAAGAGAAAGAGTGTGGAGTTGTATAACATGATTTATTCTGAGCTGCAGGGCGGCTGGTGGTGCTGCTGGTGGTGGTGGGGCTGATGGGGACAGGCTCAGCATCTCACAAACTTCAAATGAGTCTGGTCCCATATACAGTACTATGTATTTGCATAACCCCCCCCCCCCCCAATTCCTGACTGGAGTCCCCTGACAAAAAGCGAATGAGTCATGTCTTCCTCAGCCTGCAGACCTCGTCTGTCTGAAATAAGAGGGACATGACCGAAGGCTTAAATCGTCTACAAGCCAGTTTGGCATTGCACTGAATGCTGACTTAGGTTCCTTTCTATTTTGGCTGCATTGGTACCTACATGCACCCCCACCTCACCCACATGCACATGCACGGTGCAGGTGGGGGAAATATGAGGCAGAGCCAAGCCACTGCTGCACATGAACCAAACCCCTGTTACCTCAGGTTTCCCCTGTCTCAGCCTCCAGAGCTGCTGCTGCTGCTGCTGCTGCTGCTGCTCCTGCTGTCAGTGTTACAAAACTGGGAGCTGCAGAAGGACTGCAACAACAAACACACACACACACAGACACACACACAGACACACACATATACACCCAAGGAAGATGTGATGTTTTCACAGAGGATCTACTTCATGCAGCTGCTCCAGATAACACGGGAGAGCGGGGGGAAGAGGGGAGGGCGATGAACGCAAAAAAACCAAACCCCTCACTGACCAGCAAATAACCGCACCCTCCTTATTCTGAGCCCCCACCGTCCCATGCACCTCAATATGACTGTTTGTGTAACCTGAACCCACCCCATCACACACACACACACACACACACACACACACACAGCACCAAGCCTCCAGACACCTTGACTGGCCAGCGCTGCCCGCCGCCGCCGCCACCTCCTCCTCCTCCTCCTCCTCCTCCTCCTCACCGGGTTCAGTCCCGATCCGTGGGTTCGCCCGGTTCCGCCTCACTCAGGACCCTGGACAGCGACGCGGCGGCGCGGCTCCGGGCGGCTCATAATAACCTCGGGGATCTGTGACCTCAGCTGCCGCTTCCCACAGAAAGACGACCCGTCTCTCTCTCTCTCTCTCTTCCTCCAAAAATAAAGGATATATATGTAGAATTATCCGAGCGGACACGACCCCTGCGATTTTCTGCGACTCTCCGCTGTCACGATTTCTGGTTTCTAATGAGGAAAAACCAGACATTCAGCTCTCTCTCTCGCTCTTTGCACTGGCGGATCGCCTCTCTCTCCCTCTTACACACCTCCACCCAGCTCTCTCTCTCTCTCAGTTCACACCATTGACAATATCGATGATGTCATCCGGAGACTTGCAGAGATGCCCGGATTGTCTTAAAGCCGCCGCGCTGCTGCTTCTGCTGCTGCTGCTGGTTTCTGCAGGCGTGGATGAAGCGCACTGAGCAACCAGCAGGAAGCACAGTCCTCACTGACCATTTTCCTACAGTGGAGGAAATAATAGCATGTGCAGGTTATACAGGTCTGTGGGGAAAAACTGCAAGATGATCGGTTTCTTTGGTTTCTACTGTTTATATTTATTTCCTACTCTTTAAGCAACATTTCTCCCAAAATCCAAATTGACTCTGGTATGAAATGGAAAATGTAGATGTAGATTTAAAACAAATCTGGGCTGCATGGTCTCTTAAGTTCTTTCAGGAGCTGTATATATAGGCCACTGCATGTGAAATGCTCATAGATTAATCTGTGGCTATGAAAATTAAGTGTACCCTGCCCCCTCTGGTGCTTTTGACAAATATTACTTATCTACTTCATTGAATTCATTCCACATTTTTGAAGTCAGTGAGTTGTCAGACTTCCCAAAGTGTAGTTCAGATTCAGAGTACTATACAGCAATGACCAACGATCAGGAACCTCGATAAGAAGTACTTACAGAAGTTGAGTTTTGTCTCTTCGTGTTGGAGAGTCGGGGTAAATGGTTGGACATCATTTAAATGTCAAAGTGAATGGGGAATAAATCAGACAAAGATGCTAGTGGTAAGTGTGGAGGCTCAAGCTGAGCATGAATTAGCAATAATTCATAAAACTGAAAAAGAAAACTAGTTATACCGCCATGTGATTGTATGACTCCGCCCAACCAGTGGAGTTTCAGCCCCTCCTGGTGTTCCTTGACATGTTACTTTCACAATAATATGAGGTCACCGTGTCTCACCTTAGAGTAATCTGTGATCTCGAAATTTAATTCATCTTTGGATCCATGAGACAACTGGTCAAAATTTGAAAAGGCAAACCTGTGATATTAAGCTCGAGAGGCCAAAAACATGTTTTGTGAGTCCACCGTGACCTTCGACCACACAAATCTAATCAATTTAGTCTGAGTGAACATGTGTTGAATTTAAAAAGATTGTCTTGGGGCGTTAAGATTACCTGTCCACAAGGCGGAAAACTGCACTCACAAGAACAAAAATGTATTTTGTAAGATCACAGCGATATTGAGCTTTGACCACCTAATTCGAATCAGTTCATCATCGAGTCCAACTGAACGTTTGAACCAAATTGAAAGAAATTACCTTACAGGGGTAGCTCACTGATGAATACAAATTCACTCATTAACTCACCATTATGCCGATGCGGGGGTGTTTGAAGTCACAAAACACTTCTGGAGTCTCAGGGGTAAACGGTGTTGCAGCTAAATCTAATACAATTGAAGAAACTGGTGTCATGTGGATGTAGCGATGCCAACACGCTTTCGTGAGAGCTTGTGTACGCCTTTTCAGCCCGAACGTGGCTGAGGAGGATATCAGAGGACATTTAGGCTTTACCATGGAAAGCCTTTACCATTTATGGACACTTGAATGACACCACACGAGCAGTATGGAGGCATGTCGTTTTTTTCCTGTTTCATTACATTTGAAAATTTTCAATTGTATTGGATTTAGCTGGAATGCTGTTTACCCCTCAAACTCCAGAAGTGTTTTGTGGACTCAAACAATTTCACCCACCGGCATAGTGGTGAGTAATCAGTGAATTTAAATTTTTAGGTGAACTACCCCTTTAAGGCCTTCTTGACGTTTCGTGTTCACAGAAATGATTTGGATGGATGGACAACCAGAAAACGAGTCAGATTGGGATTCGTCAACAGAAGCTGCTACAGAACGTTTCTAGCACAGATAGACTGGAGGCTTTCAGAAATACACCAGTCATGGGACCATACACACGGCTGCACTGCCACAGTTCTATCGACTTCACTGTTCCAGGGCACAGGGGTGACGTGTGAATTCATGAGATGGTTGACATTTGAAAGCGCAGGGGAGCATGTGCCATGAATTCCTGACGTCCCATAGATCAGGTGTGACCGCCTCGATCGCACACAAACACCAGACCACCACAGATTCAATTCAACCTTTATTATCTTGTTCTTTTCTGCTTTAAATTAATTTCCTCTCCTTTTTGTAACATCTGAAATAAACGAAAACGTCCTGAACAGGAGTGATAATAAAGACTGACTTAATTTAAATCGATACATAATAAACAAACAAACAGTAAAACATATGTAATGTCTTTAACGTGTCTGTAAAACACTGTTCCAGCTCAGCTTGGTATGGTAGGATTTGGCATCGCTAACAGAAATGCCTTCAGTTGTTTGCTTCGTCTTAAAAACAAAATATCATTCTCTTATTGCATTTGACAGAGAAAAAACAAAACGGGAACAAAACGCTGCTAAAAAAACACAACTTAAGAGACGTATGCAATAGTGCCGATGTTTTTGAACTTTTTTAGCTATCACAACAGTCAGTCAAGCACATAAACGTGTATACATCCATCCATCTACCCACCCTCTCTCTCTCACACACACACACACACATTTCTCATGAATCTCATGGACAAGAAAAAAAAAAAAAAGAACATTCAACATTGTAGCAATAACACAGACACTCCTATCATCATCTTCATCACGTCCTCCTCCATTCTGTCAACGCTCCTTTCATGCACACACAGGCAGGCAGGAGGGCACCTTGTACAGCGAGTAAATAAGTGATCATAGTCATCATTAACGTCATGACAATATATAATAATAACCAACTTGATTTCTTGAGTAAGAAAAAATATAATAGCGAGGTCAGTGTTTGAAGGGCAAAAAAAAAAGAAAAAGAAAAAAAGAGAGGACATCTCTGGATTTTCCACAAAGTTTCACACGTTTCTCTTTTCTTTTAAAACAGAAACAAAAAAAATATATATGATAAACAACCGACGTACATCAACAAGGAGATACAATTTTGCTTGTCAAATATAAGAGCAGTGTGTAACTGATGAGAAGGTGTGATGCTGCTGACATGGCGGGCAGGCGGGCGAGCGGCCGCTGGGTGTTAGCCAAGGCCACTGCTGTTGTAACATTTAAGTCGTCCTGGTTAGGTCTGTGTAGTTGTTGTGTTGTAGCTCTGTTTCAAAAATGGAGGGATTTGTGAATGATGTGTCAACAACAAACCCAAAGGCATATAGTGCAAGTTTGGCTAATGTTGTTTCTGTTGAGATTTGTTTTGTATTTTTCTTTTTTTAAACCCTGGGTCCCATGTTGATGGCATATTTCCACCAAGGTAGAGGCGTCGGTACCAACTAAAAACACTCTCCTCTTCCACATCTCAAAGGTTGCTGATCGTCCATTTGACTCAGTAGTGTGGCGCCGTCCAAACAATTTTCTACAAACTCCTTCCGACTCTCAGGCTTCCAAACATGAGAACTCAGAAGTACGCCTGCTAGGTCTACGAGGGCTCAGTTTGCAAGTCTGAATTTTGAGATTCAACCATTAAATATAGTAATACAAAAAGAAAAAAGGAAAGAACTGTGGAACACTAAAAACAGCAATAGCTAAACTTGTCGACGACGTGTACGACTCTGGCTGAGCCTGTCTACAGTGCATGCCTGAGTGACTGGGTCTCTGAAAGCAGATGGGATTTGGAGTAAAAAGACAAAGAGCTGTCCAGTTGAGTCCTAAAGAAGATGAATAAATGGATTTCACCTTTTTCCCCCGGTTCAAGTTTCACTGTTATCTTCATTTAGAGTTAAGCGGTTTAATGTGTGTGTGAAAATGATATGTGCATGTACTGAATGTATGTGTGTTAGGTGACCAGTGTCGCTTTTATTCACGTCATCTCTGCATGTAAGTAAGTGCAGAGTGTGACATTTGTATTACAATGGGTGTAAAATGATTGTGTTTGTGTCAGTCGGACCCTTAGATGGAATCAGCCCCACCGCCCAGCAGGTCCCCTGGAAGCAGCGAGGCGGGGCTACCCATCTGGTGACGATCATCCAGTGCTGGGGAACCCCATAGGCTGCTGCTCTGGTACCCGACCCCGCTCATCCCGCCCATTCCCCCCCACAGGCCCTGCCTTCCAGCCTCCACACCTCCGGACCCACCCATCCCGGTGCCGTTGTTGCTCCATTGTGAGAAGATGCCGAGCCCGGACCCCTGGGTGGCGGACGGGTCCGATGAGCTGCCTGTGCTGTCCATACTCTGCCACCCGGAGCTTGTGGGCCCTGCCCCCCCGTTTCCTGCTCCTCCAGTTGTGGACCCTCCTTCTACTCCCCCGCTGCCGCCTCCTACTCCACCTCTATCACAGCTTCCTCCGTTGCTGTTGGCCCCCACCGCGGAGGTCGTTGTGGGCCCGGACCCTGCGGAGCTGGATGCAGTTCCTCCGTTACCTGTTCCTCCAGCCTGGGAATGTGCAATATAGCGAGCCACATCTTCTTCGCTCACAAACTCTGCCAAGATGGTGGTGTTACCCAGAACACACCTGGCATAAACAAAAGGTTTATCAGTATCTCTTGAATAATGTATGAGGTTAAAATAGTTTTAATTTTTCCACTATGAAATACATGACACACTTGTTATCATGAGGCGCTGTTTTAATTCTACTTCTAAAGTTAATAGGTGCTACATTTTATTGATGACCATAATGATCTCAGCCAACTTTAGAACAGAATTTAAAAACACTAGGTAAGAAGACACCTCACAAGTTTTATAAAAAAACAGATTTTCTCCTGAGAAAACTTTAAAGGAATAAAAAAACAACCACAGTCTACTGATGGTTAGCTATGCAGCAAGACGGGAAGCAGCAGCAAAAAGCTTGCTTAACTCTGAGGGTAAAAAAAAAAAAATCCACCTTCCAGCAATGTAAGATAATTTATTAACATGTTAAATCTTGTTTGTTTTATGCAAACAATGGTTTCACAGGGTGTTTGCAGCTATTTCTTGGCCAGGACCATTAACTTCTGTCTCCTGGTTGCCCTGCAACTGGTCAGGAAACAGTCTGGCATGTCACATCTGTAAAACTGCTAATTATAATTCATAGGTTTTATTTGTTGTACGGATTAAATCAACAAGGTGATTTAATTACTGAACACCCCTCCTTTCTTTGTACTATGCTAAGCTAACTGACTGCTGACTCCAGCTACACATTTATCATACGGACATTAAAAGTGAGAATATAAAGACGTTATTGAAACAGAATGAGTCTCTTACATGTGGAGTGCACTCTGGGCCTTGGCTGCCTCCTGTTTGGATCCATAGCGAATAAGAGCTGTGCCCTGGGTGAGGCCAAGGTGAAAGGTCAGCAGGGGGCCGTGCTGCATGCAGATGGTCCTCAGTGTAGAGCCATCGATCTGCATTTATAAGGATGGACAATGTTTAAAATGGAAGTCATAGTGATGGACTGAGGAAAGAAATGAACAACATAAACCCATTTATACCTAAGGTGCTAAATAAAACCACTCTAAAACCTAAACATTGTTTAAAAACAACCACCTAAAACCTGAGTTTTCTGAAGAGCTGACAGAATAGCCAACGTTCACAAAAACTTGTATTTCTCAGCCTCTGAAGCCGATCGAGACATTAAATGAAAACAATACGATTTTGTACATTTAGCTTTCATTGTAAATCACCTGTGATAAGTGCAGCAAATCACAATGTATCTCATCAGTCACAAAACGATGACATCATATACAATGCGCATCTGGTCTTAAAGTTATATACACGCATATGTTGCAACAGGTCTAAAAGGGCCTGGTAGTATTTAGACTGGTTACAGCTCTACAATAAAAGAAACAAAACATCTTTGTTCACAATATTCTGTCTCCAAAGTAGTTTCATTGGTTGCGTCTGTAACGTGTGTGTGTGTACCTGTGGTGTGAGGTTGCTGAGCACCAACCAGCAGCTTTCCCGAGAGCTGCCGTCACTCCAAGTCGAGCCTTGGGAGAGGAAGGAAAAGAATCTGAGAGAAGGTTTTCCACATTCCCTATAAAACACAACCACACTCTGTTTCCCCCCCCTCAGTCTCACAAATGTAATACATGATGAATAACTTTCTCTGCTGCTTTAACCCAAGCTTGGCTGCTCTTGAAATCAAATGAAGATGGACTCTAAGGTTCAAAGGAGCGATATGTTGTATCTCAGCATTGAAAGCCAGTTGTTTGTTTCTCCGGTGAACATTCAGATAAGTAATTCAACAAGTGCTGTATTATCCTGAATGATGAAAATGGACAACCATGTAAGCACAACAACATGAAAACATGCATTAGGGCATTACCAGAGGTGCTGGAGCTTCCGCCCCAGCCCCTGCCAGCCAGCCGAGGGGCTCCTCCTGACCAAGGGGAAGACGATGGCTGCTTTTGACTCATTAGTCCTGGAGGTGGGCGGGAAAGCTGGGTCTGGCTGGTGCCGCGGCTGGCTTTCCAGGACTTGTGTCCGATGGGCTCTGGGGGCCAGCTGGTCTTGTAGTCTGTGTACTTTGCTGTGGGGGACACAGTAGAGGGAATGAGGGTATGGAAGGGTCAGATAAAGTAAATATTTGTAATTTGTATGTTAATTCATGTTGCCTTGTAGGAACTGGCAGATGAAACAGATTGAGAAAGACAAAACAGTGGAAAATTTGTGTAACTGACTGCTAATTAAACAAAAATATTGCAATTGCTTCCTGTAATATTTTAAGGGTTTATTATCTTATACTTTATTTGAATAATAGTTTATCACATGGGTATTGTGTTTGTATGGCATCTACTGCAACTCATCTCACAGCCTGTAGTTTGTGGAAGGGGGCAGATGTCCATTTGTGGTGGCAAGTTGCTCATGCAGATATCACCAGTAGATTCTTTGTACAACCTACCGGTAGCTCGTTTCTTGGTTAGCGTAGCGATTGTGAGAGATACCACATGCAACGTAGGTTTCGCAAGAGACGGCAGCAGATTTAGGAAGAGAGACAAAGAAAATCTCCTGTAAGTTCTAAAATGACAATGAAAGAACTTATTTGGGAATCCTACGAGAGCTCCCTGCCTGTGACTCTGAGAGGAAGATGAGAAACATCGCTGTAGATCATTGGTTTAACATAAGGGATGTTAAACCAATGGTGAGTGGATTGAGGTACGTCTGTTTGCTGTTTGACTGTCTTTTGATTTTGTGGCTTAGAATACTGCACTGTAATTAGCTTGTGGACATTTTATTAAAAAGGACCTAAGATGTGTTTTATTGTTAAATTTAATAATTGATTGTTTTTAAAGGGTAGGTTATTTAATTCACTGTTTGAATCTTTGTGTAGTTTTTATTATTATTAATTGTATCGTTTGCATCCGTTACAGTTTCCACTGTGCTAGGATGTGTGGATGACACCTGTTAAATAAAAAGGCCGTCAGTTGAAAATGTATCATTCAGTCATGTACAAAGTACATGTATAAATGGTCCTCATTAGAAGCCAAACATTTCATTACTTTCAAGACAAAGACACACACCAGCTCAGCACTGAGATGAAGTGTTTGTATTCGTGTGGTTACCTGAGTTGTGTGCGTTGTTGAGGGGACTGTCTGAGGCACTGTAGGGCCAGGCACCAGGTGAAGGCAGCAAGGTGTTGAGGGGAGGGGTGGAATCTGCAAACAAAGACATCGTCAGAATTTAAAAGTGGAAAGTGAAGCTGCAGATTGTTGCATTCACTTTTGTCAGTACTGTCACAGTAAGGCTCATTTATGCATCAACATGAGATACTACTAATGCAAAAAAAGGAATGATGCAGCCTTCTGTCTGTACTCTGCATTAATTTCCTCCATATTTGAGCATGTCTTCTGAAAGCTTACAGGTACGGATGAAACTAACAAAACTGAGCAGTATCACCACATATCATGGGGTGGGTGCAGTGTCACCTATAGATCAAGAGAGACGACCATAGGACCCGAGAAAAACATTTCAACTATTTTTAGGAGAGACAGGTGAGTTGGAAAGAAACTACAGGTATCTACTGTATATGACACTTGACTGATAATTCATCCAGGTACAAGGTGGGTTATCTTAAATGGTACATTCTCTCACTCTGTACTGCCCTCTTGTGGATATGTTTCATAACCACTATGCCAATGTACAGGATGCATGAAAGTATGTGGGTCGACATTGTTTCAAAACAGACTCATCTCTTTTAGTATGAAAAAGCTGCATAAATGAGCCTTAAAGCTTCCACCTACTGCTGGTGGCACATGTAACAGAACCTTGAACAGTGATTTCATGTTGTCTGATTGAAATGCATCTTGTTCTATGAACTTATGTACACTGACTGGCCTGTTTGAAAATATCTGGTTTAATAAAATGTTTTAGAAACTATTTTACTGGGGATTTAAGCAACAGTGATTTAAATATTCTACATAGCTTTGTACTCACCTGTATTGTCTTGTAACAACTGGTGCTCAGTATCATTGAGGTTAGGGGAACCTGCATTTGCCATCATGCTCCCTGGGGTCATGTAGGGGTCGGATTCGGGGTCGACGCGGTCAATTCCCTTCCAGGGGACACCGGGCTGGAACTCTAAGGGAGGAACATACATGAGGCAAGAGTGCAGGTGGAGAAAACTCAACCAACATCAACACTTCAACATGGGTCATTACTCCAACACATTCCTCCTGGAGCACAGAAATGTTTCCCTCCCATCATCTTATTTTAAACCCTGTTGGATCCTGTGGCCCAGGTTATCACTTCAACTGTGGCTTATCACTAACCAGGTGGCCAGCTGGTTGTGGTCGTTGGCTTGGTGACCATCTTGCCAGGGGTGCGGTGCCAGTTGTCACCCATGCCGTCTCCAACCATCATGTCGTACTGAGAGTAGGGCGAGCCCCCAGGCATCTTTATGGGGGTGATAGGACCTGGGATGATAATGTGCGTTACATCACTGAACAACAGATGGGTTCACAAATCACCTTAATATGCATCTTCACATCTAATTCCATTAACACTCTATCTGACTCATCTATTCCATTTCTTCTATATATTCCAAACACAATATAAAAAAGATGGCTGACCGTTTTTATGGAATGCATTCTCAGGTGTTGTTGTGTCTGGAGAAGAGTGTCCCTCCATCATCCATTTGAAGCGGGACTGCTGAACCCCAAGGTCCTTCATGCCCCCAGGCCCCCCCACGACAGAACCACCCAGGTCCAGACCAGGGATGTTCATCCCAGAACTAAACCCTGCTCATGGGAAGAGACACAAAGAACAGAGGCAAACATGAACAGGATTATTATGCATTAACATTTATCAAGTTCAGGAAAACATTGGATGCTACAAAAAAAAAATACTGTTAATTCTTTAACAGAATATAATATTATAATATATATATTACAGAATACGTGACCTAGAATTATATGTGATCACAATCTCCCCTTCTGTTCCTAAGTTAGGGTGTTAGGTTGCCAGAAATGGGTCATGTCACATCCAAAGTTTACCTTTGACCTTTTGGATATAAAATGTTACCACTTTATCCTATTAGACAGTATTCTGGAAAGAAATGTCATAATCTGTGCATTAGGTGTTTTGTGGGGTCTGTACCCCTCTCCACCAAAATCTACCTTCTGGTCTTGGGTTATGGCTTTGAGAATTTTTTTTTTTTACAGAATATAATGTCACAGTAGAAACAATTGCTCACCACTGTAAGGTCCGAGATTTTTGGGGTGGAGGTCAGCCACAGATCCTGACAGGCCTGGATGGGGCAGGGGATCAGCCACAGGCAGTTTGGGACCTCCCATACCACCTACACCGTGGTGGGAGGGGGAGAGTTTGGAGCTGCCGCCTAGACCTCCTACTTGCTGCTGCTGTCTCTGCTGCTGGAGCACTGCCATGATCCTGGCCAACTAAGATATGACAAAAACATTTAAATAAATCAAGAGCAAGGTGGAAGTAAAAAAAGTAACAAAGAAGTGTGTTAATAAGAAGATAATTAATTGTGTGTGTATGTATGTGTACCTGCTGGGGGTCAGCCTGCTGCCTCACATTTGGCGTGAATTTCCTCTGATTTTGCAGCAGCTGCTGTTGCTGCTGTTGTGGCTGCTGCTGCTGGAGGAGGAGCTGACAAGCCTGAACAAACAGAACGAAATGAAAAAGTGAGATGGCAAAAGGAGACAAAAATGCAAACTGGGCAACAACTTTCAAGCTTTACACTGTCAAACCCATTTGTTAACTGAATGCTATGCAGACTAAGAGTCATTCTCCGCTAGGAGGTTAACATCATTATCTAAATATTTTGTCAATGACTCACAGCTTTAACAATGGTTCGTTCTATGAAAATAAATCAATGTTTAGTGTGGGCCTCCCACAGTATATGGTTCAAAAGTCTGTTTCACACCATTTGACTCCGGAGTATATCCATATGTATAATAATTATGTTGTTCGTAACTGCAAGATTTGATCTCAAGGACTTTCTCTGTGTTCTGTATAATTTATGGTTATTCATTGTACACCTGCCGCAACTAGCATTCTATACATGAGGGTTATTTAACAAATACTAACAGATACAAAGTGAGAAAATTAAATGTTCAGGAAGTTGAAATCACATCCAGGCTTGTTTCCAGACCTGTGATGGAACACTGCAGTGGCTTTCAGACGTGTTGGTGTGCAGCTTCTTACCAATTGAAACTGAATGTGCGGTGGGTAGATGCTGCTGAGCATGGCGATGTGCTGGGGGGACAGCTGTGGAGGGAACACACCTCCCCCGACTCCTGCCACTCCTCCCACGCCGCCAACACCCCCCACGCTCCCGCTGGGAGGGGGCATCTGCTTCAGCACGGGGCCTGGCACCTGGAGACAAGACGCAACGGCAAGCAGGCACACCTGTTACCACAGAGACACTTTGGTGCCGTAACCACGAGCAACCACATAAGCTTAGTGTTTGTCCCTAATTAACATCGACTGTCTTTCATGTTCTCATTAGCTGGTCTTAACAAGTGATTCGACCTGAGTGAGCGAATGAAACTGATGCAAGACATGTATTTCACTTTATATTCTTTTGAAGGAAGCGGCTATGATGAACTATGTTGTCCTGAGTGATTATGCAGTCTAGGCACCACACTAATAGAGCCATGTTTAAAGCCAGTGGATCATGTTGTATAAGCTTATTGGTGAACTTATTACACACTATATAAAAGTTCAGTAAACAAAGACAAGTCCTTGAAGTACGCGATTTACCCCATGCAAAACCTGATCTGCGTTGATCCCACATTAGAAGGAATGTGCAAATTAAAGTTTCTCAGCAAGTTTTCACCTTAAAACCAGCACCACCAAGTGAAGTGCATGGAGCTACTGATGTTAGCTTTTCTTTTGTTTTCTATCTGCTTCTTGAGCAGCTGATACATTTCAACATGAACACACAGTAGTAAATCCTCTACTGGTTTCCTTTAGTCTTTTGAGTATTTGAGAAGAACTTAACACCAGCTGATCACAACAAGAGCCACAGAAATTATTTGTGAAAGCAAAAATAAAGTGGATATTGCAAAAACGTAAACAAACTTTCTTTACGCGTTTTTCGGACATGAACTCTTGAAAATTTCAAGAAAATGAGTAAGCCTTTCACATATGAAGAACGCAGCAAGAGAGCAAGATGCATTCACAACAACCAGAAGATTTCAGGTTAAAATATGTAGGACGTGCGACATGACTGCAGAAAGCAGCAAAACCCTAACCCCTTTTTTTTTTTTTAACCAAACATTGACATGGGCCCTTTTCGCTAAAAAGTCATTGTCTTGTCTCCTACGTGTATGAGACAACTTTTTCATTCAGAGATATCTGTATTGTTGCATCTGATGTGTTAGAAATATCATGCCCACTTGCTCGCTGTAGATTTTCCACACATTTTCACGTTGTACTCAAAAGGTGTGTAAAAACTGACACATTTGTGCTCTCAGATACAGCCCCTTCGGAACATTTCAGGAAAATGCATTTCAGAAAGCAGCTTCAGTAATTTAGGTTTTTACTAGTTACTTAATCATAGACATAAACACTAAATATGACTTGGCCTACAACCATGCTACACCAACAGTCAACCCACATAAGTGTGAAACATGTCATCAGGTAAAAAGAACACTGATTAGCAAAGCACCTGCGGTGACAGGAACTGATGAGGCACTTGCGCTCGTATCCCTGGGGACTGGTTTATGGGTGGGACACTTGGCTGATGTCTTGACTGAGCCATCCCTCCACCACTCCCAAAGATACTGTGACCGCCCTGTCGGTGAAGATAGAAAACTAAACTTCAGAGATCCATAGCACACAAGGATAAATAGATAGTAATACAAAAGAATGTGACTCCCAAACAGAGATGGAACATTTAGGGGCATACATTTTAAGATTATCTTACGAAAACAGAGAACTACAAAAATCTAATCTAAAGATGGGAAGACAGAAACAATGGGAGTGGTTATCTTACTTGTCTAAAAGGGATAGTATGGTTGAAGAGAGAATGGGGCTTGTAGACAGTGGGTGGTGAGTACAGAGAGCAAGGACCCTCCTCCCCAAGGCACCCATCCTGATTGGTCAAAGGCAAGGTCTGTCACAGTGACAGCCATGGGCAGACCAATTTGAGTGGTGATAAAGGGAGGGGGAAGAGACAAGGAGGAATGGGGCAGACCAGGAAGAAAAGGTAGAATCACAAGAGGAAACAAAGAATAGCAATAAAAGGAAAGAACGTTATCCAGACAGGAAAAAGACATCAGAGACAGAGACTTCTGCTGTAGCACTGGGTTGTTACCTTGTCATAGTAGGAGCCAACATCCCCAGGTGCTGCTTCTTTTGAACCAGGTGGACGGTATGGCATCCCCCCTCCTCCTCTACCTCCCTTCCTCATGTCTCCATTGTAGTCATTCATTCCCATGCCTCTTTTCTCTGCCTCCATCTTCTTCTCCTGGAGAGAACCCGGAGCCATGTCAATGTTTGGGCCACTGGGATCATCGTTCTGTCCAGTAGAAACAGCCACCATCATGATCATGACCACCCACAAGATATAGCACCATCAATGCCTGCACACTACTTACAATATCAAATCTCTGACACAAATGAACCACCATTGTTCAACACTTCCTGCTTTGCATTATCACAATAAAACTCAAGTAATGAGACAACTGATGGCATTTTCTGTCTTACCAGCAGCCCCATGTTAGAGAACTGCCTGTTAATGGGGCTCATCCACGAGTCTCCTCCACCAGCCTTCAGTGGACCCTGAGAGACAAACACAAAACAAGTAAATGATCATTCTGAATTTGAGGACTGAAAGGTCAACAGTAAAAATGAACAGTGAAATATGCTGTTTTAAAGCTTTCAAAAATGTAAGGTTTAGGTGGAATGACTATATAAAGCAATTGTTTGAGTGACCCACCTTGATGTTGGGCTTCTTCCCGGGGTGGCTCTGTCCCCAGCCGCCGTTGCTTCCCTGTCCCCAAGATGAACCGCTTCCCTGGGAGCCAGTGCTGTTCCACATGCCGCCTCCCTCCTCCTCATCCTCCCAGCTTGAGTGACGCGAGGCTGCCACCGAGCATTCTTTTTCGCCCCAGCTATCTTGCATAGACTTTGTACCTGCAACAGGTGGGTTCAGTCAGAGTTAATGCCATTAACAGATATGAAATAGATTTTTACAAAAGCAAAATTCATTTTTAATCTCATTAACTATTGAGAATCAAAGTTTGTGAATCAAAGCACAAACTATGAGATCATCAAGTCAGATTGTATGGATATCCCACAGATAGTTATGATTCAGTTTAGACACATTTTCAGCTAAATCACACTTCTAACCGGATTTGATGGGGTTGGGAGAAGGGTTTCCCCAGTTTGTCGTCTTTCCGCTAGCATTGTCAGGGTCTCCCCAGCCAGCAGGGGCCTCAGTAGACTTCCCCCATGCTGCTGTGCCATTGTCTACTGTAGGACTAGATGGGGAAGTACCACCCCAACCTGATGGATCTGTAGACACATTGAAAACACAGGTTAAGAGGAGGAATTCCAAGATCATTTGAGTAAGCACACAACCATTTCCTTCAGCTTGATTTTAACATCTTGTCTCAATACATCGAGGCTGCATCTTCATACTGCTTTGTTGCATGTTTACAGGAGTTAGCCGTGATGTAAAGGTATAAACAATACTAACTCTACACCATACAGTCTGAGTTTTTGTCTTGATATGGTCGTCCACATTGATCCTGACTCAAAACATCTTCTCTGGAGTCACAGCGCTACCCAGCAAATATGCATTTACAGAAAATATATTAATGGTTAGGTACAGTGTTGTGCCTGAACGCTGTTACTGTGGTTTCTGAGATCAAACTGCAGAGATAGCAAGCATGTGTCCGGCTGAAACATGACTATTCTATGACTCAGTAACTTCAAGTTCATGATTGGCTGTATAAAACGGCTTATAAACCTTTAAAATCAAAGACAGCAGATTCAACTAATGTTTCAGTTTTTCAGCAAGCAAGAAACAATCCACAATGTCAATTATGTCTATCCTTCATTCCACCTGTCTTTCTTCACTTAGGACCTTTTTTTATACCGGATGACAACTTGAAATGCCCAATAGTATAGTCAAACTCAGCTTCTAAATTCTTACCCATAGCTGAAGCTTTTGCAGGTCCATGGCCAGTGTTGAAGTCTCTGTTACCTCCGAGCCCTGCAGCCTGCCTACTAGACTGCTGCTGTATTGGAGGTCCCTGCTGTTGCTGTGGCTGTGGCTGTTGCTGCTGCTGTTGTTGTTGTTGTTGTTGCTGCTGTTGTTGTTGTTGCTGCTGTTGTTGTTGCTGCTGTTGTTGTTGCTGTTGGGCCGGACTTTGTACATGCAGCTGCTGGCCAGCAGGGGCGCCGTTCTTATCCCACAAGTTGACTGGCTTGTAGTTGCAATGGGTTGGGTCACCCCATGCTGATGTTCCATCATCAATCTCATTCTTCCTGCTTAAGGATTGTGGTGAAGGTTCCTCCCAGCCACTTGGTTCAGATCCACTTCCACCTCCTGCGGGACCACCAGGGATAGGCCCTGAGCTCCAGCCTGAGCTTTGGTTCTGATTCTGGGCTTGAGATACAAGTTTCCTTCCCCCGCCCCCTTGCATAGCCCCTTGGTCCAACGCTTGCTGCAGCTGTGGATTCTGATTGCGGGGCTGTGATTGTTGCTGTTGCAGTTGTGCCTGAGGGCCTGTGATGGAGCCCAACTGGCTGTTTGGCATCTGGTGCATTTTGTTTCCTCCACTCCAATTTTGATGGGGTTTGGACCCCATACCCCCAACAACGCCCATACCCCCTCCTCCACTCCCTCCTCCTCCTCCTGTGCCCCCTGCTCCCCAGGTTCTCCGAGGAGCATTATCATCCCAACTTCCCCAACCACCCCCACCTGTATCCCCACCTGAGTTTCCTCCTCCAGTCTTCCTCTCAGCCTCCCATCCTCCTCCTCCACTGTTTGATTTGGACTCTTGCTCACCCCAGTCCCTTCCTGCCCCCACCTTCTGTCCAGATCCCCACCCACTTCCTCCACCATTCCCACCCATGTCTTTCCAACCCCCTGACCCTTTCTCCTCCCGATTTTCCCGATTTCCTCCCCAGCCTCCACTTGCTGGGTCACCCTGTTGCCCAATATCACCCCATCCTGCTCCATTTCCTCCTCTACTACCGTCTCTCCATTCCTCATTCCCCCAGCCTTTGGCCTCTTTGCCATCCCTAGCCCCCATCCCTTCTCCACCCCAGCCTATAGTCTTCCCCTGCTGGTTATGTCCTGGTATTACCCCTGACCCCATACCCGAGCCGGTTGTGGTCACTTGCCCAGATTGTGAGACGCCAAGATTCCTCAAGTTGGGGCCTGAAGGTGGTGGGGCTCTCCCAGACAGAGAGGCCCCACTACTGCTACTGTTACTGCTGCTCTCCCAACCCTCTCCAGAAGACCCGGCAGACGGAACCAGGGAAGGATTGACCCCTGGACCCACTGATTCAGTGATATGGGTCCTTTGTCCACCAGAAAACTGAGAACTACTACCATGTGAAGATGGATGTTTTGATGAAGCTGATGACAATCCACCTTTACTCTGTCCTCCCTGTTCTTCAACATCCCAGGCTATGTTTTGTCGGATCTGTGTTTGGCCCCAGCCTGTGTTGGACAGAACCCGTGGGTCCAGATCAGTTCGACTTAGAAGATTCTGTAAGGCAGCTTCAGCATTCGGTGCCTGGTGGCGAGGACAATTGTAACGGCTGTTAGGTCCGCTCCCATTTCTGGAGTTTCCACCGCTAGATGAAGATCCTCCCCGTGCTTCCTGTCCTCCTACTCCCCCACCCCATTCCCCTGTTTCACCCTCTCCCTTCTGATTGTCCCAGACTCTGGTCAAAGTGGGGGCCGTTGAGGAGGATGAGGAGGTGGCAGGGGGGTTGCCAGCTGCGCTACCCCCACTACTGCTGCTGGTACTGCTGCAGGCTCCACTCATTCCCTCTCCTCCTGGATTAGCTCCTCCAATACCAGTGGAGCTCCCACCCCAATCACCACCAGAAACTCCTCTCTCCCCTCCTACTCCTGATGACCCCCACCCTCCCTGAGATACCCCAGAGGTTTGACTACTGTTTCCTCCAGTTCCAGCACTACCCCAAGCATTAGCCCCACTGGCGGAACTTGAATAGCCCCAACCTGAGGTCCCATTATCACCTTCAGCAGCTCCGAATCCCCCTGTGCCTGCACCTCCGCCCTCCCATCCATCAGTCCTTGAGGCACCCGTTTTGGAGTTAGCTGCAGGGTAAGAAGGCTGGCCTCTCCATGAGGAGGCAAGGTTGTGGTCTCCCACACTCATTCCGCATCCTCCCACACCACGGTCCATTCCTCCCCCAATCCCTTCCCCACCTGCGATTTTTGGTCCCGCTGATTCGCTTTCCCACTTCCCCCCTCCCATCTCTCTGTCTCTGGATTGCATTTGGTGAAGTTGGTGCTGATGGGTGCTTGATTGATTCACAGATAAAGGTGGGTGACCCCCCAGCACCCCGACTGCCCCGCTTCCCGGCCCCAGGGAAGCAGAGTTGTTGGCAGACAAAGACCCTCCAGGGCCCTGGTGATGGAAGGAAGACGGACCTCCTTCCCCTGCAGCAGCGGGCCCATCCTGCTGCACAAGGGCAGGCCAGGCCGAAGGGTTGGCATTTGGATTGAAGTTGGCACCTGGAATCCCACTGCTTCCATCGACGGGGCCACTGGTATCATGGCTCCCTGGCACAGTGGAGGCTTTGGAAATTGAGGAGGGCTGTTGTAGCAGAGGCCCAGCTGTAGCTACTGCACTCCCTCCTCCAAGATGACCCTGGGTGGCAGCCGTCCCCCATGCCACACCATTGGACGACTGCATACATTCATTGGGCAAAGAGAATGAGGAAGTGGGTGAGGAATGGTTGCCAGAGGCACTGATGCTGTTCACAGGCATTCCATTGTTGCTGCTGCTGCTGCCGCTGCCGCCGCCTCCAGCCCTGGTGAATGAAGCTGATCCACCATCACTGCCAGCGATGCTAGGCCACTCCTCCAGGTTGTTGCCATCGACAATCACCTTCTCCCTGCCCTGAGAGGAGGTCTGGCTGCCTGAGCTCGCCCCCCACATGGAATTTGCATAATTAGAAGTAGTAGTAGAAGCAGCAGCTGATGATGAGGTGAGGGCCAATGAGGAGGTAACCGCACCAGTGTCTGAAAGGGCAAATCCCATGAGAGGTCAAAAGGTTGAAATGTTAAAAGAAATTTCAGAAATAATGTTGTTCTAAAGTGACCTACAGCCTTCCTAACACTCACCTGAGACAGCAGCCATGTTTGCATTTGGGCCATCCCCTCCTCCTCCCCCTCCCAGCAGCATGGAGGACAGTGGCGGCTGACCCCTCTTCAGTAGCACTTTATGGTCCTGCTGGCAGCGGAATCGCGGGGGCACTTCTCTCGGCATGTAGCGCGGTTGCTGCTGAGGCCCCTGGGCTCCGCCTCCGCTACTTGTACTGCCGTTTCCAGCAGCACTGGGGCCGCCAGCGGTGGAGGAAGAACTGGTGGTGGAGGTGGGCTGTCCGTTGGCCACCCCCAGGCGCTTGGCATTGTTGCCGCCCTGTGATGGGGGGGCAGCACTGCCAGGGCCTGAGGTGGCTGGGGATGGGGAGGCAGAGGGGGTGGGTCCAGGGCTAGGGGAGGCAGAGCTGCTCTGAGTGGCAGGAGACTGGGCAGACGCCGGCTTGGTCAAGTCTGGCACTGCAGGAAGGGCAAGGCAAAGAGAAGGAGAGGGGAGAGAAATAAGCATACTTTAACAGAATACCTCTTAAGAGAACAGTGCAAAGGCAAGATACCTTGCTTTTTTAGTTCTTAAAACTACAAAATGCAAATATTGCAAAAAACACAAACTGAAACATTTAAACATTTATACAAAAATCACTGCACTGCTTACCTTTGTTTTTTTGTTCTGCAACCTAAGATAAACAGGAAAACAAATCATTTACTAAAGAGTTCAAGTAAATACAAAAGTAAAAATGCACTTCAAATGTCAAACCTTAATAAAACACCATCAAGACACAGGAGACAACATGAGATTTACAAGAATGAAACTGTGATTGTGGTTATATAAAGAAAAAAAATGTAGGTGTGCCAGGATAACAAATACATCATTCCCCACTTTCAGGATGGTGTAGTTGTTGAGACTTGCTATGTCCTAACTTGTTCTGCTAACACTAACAGATGTAATCCAAACATTAATGATTGGTCTTCCTCCCATTATAGTGATAGGTCATATTTCCAAAATGAGGAAACTTATTGTTGCATTTGAACTTTTGTTGACTTAGTTACATCATGTGGATTTCTTTAAAATAACAAGGCTTCATTCTGCCCTCCCACAAAAAACAACTATTTGAGCTGAATACACAAATGTTTGACATCATGTTTAGTATGAACACAAAACTCAATGTTTTAAATTTGTATAGCTTCAGATAGCATGTGACAATGACATGTAGTGTTTCACAGCTGCTTCTGAGGAGAGAGCTCTGTCATATATTTTAGTGTTTTATTGTTTTGTGCTATGGACCCTTCGTATCCAGGTCAATTCCCACACCTGTGCACAAATAGACCTATTTGCGTTTAAATGAGAAACGTTGTGCTTACCTGGCAATGACAGCACAAAGATTAGAACTACACTGAGTAAGCAATGCTGATCACAGATTGAGAGAATATATTTTTGTTCAACAAAAGGTCAACATCTGTTGTAAAGAAAGTGTATTTTTCTTTCTACAGACAGTTCCCCTGCTTTTGGCAAATACACTGAAACCTCCCAGCAGTTGGTGCTTTGCAAGCGCAGGTATTTTATTTTCACCGGCTCTAATAAAACTCCATCCAAGATGAAACCCATATGAGTGCATAACATGTGCATATTACCAACCAACATCTTACAGAGGATGTAGATGTGAATTATATCTATCCAATTAGTTTAAGAGAGGGGACGACTATAGTGCAAACAAATTTGCTGCAACAATGCCAATCTCTTAGTTTAAAATAAATATTAGCCATGTTAAAAGTTGTAAATCACCCATCTTTATTTACCTATGCACCCTCTCTACAGATGTTGCATGAATTTGTATCCAAGTGAAGCTCTTACACTAGTGTAATGGGAGCACTTTCTTTTGATGCAAATGTAAAATGTCATCAATACAACCTTAACGTTCAACATTTGAACACAATATAATCTCAACTCATCGCTAAAATTACACTAAAACACAAATAAGCAGAACCAACATGTCTAATTACACAATTGTCATACAAAATACTCCAAACTAAATTATGATTTTCATCAATATATTGTTGGACATGGTGCAGCTGCATGTTTGGTTCCACAGAGGATCAAACTGTTTTGACTTATAAAAAAGACAGCATTGACTCATTTGGTTTGTTACATTATTGGATGACCGAACAAAAATCAATTTAAGTTTGTGTATACTGCTGAACCGAGAGTATGTCTGAGGAGACCCAATCAGCTCAACACGCTTACCTTCTGAGAGGCTTCCCTTTTCCTTTTGTCGTCTTTTTTCCTTTTCTTGTCTTCCATGAACTACTGCTCCTGTCCTGATACTCTTTTCTTCGAGAGGAAAGAGGACATACAAAAATCAGATGATACCTTACCGATACATTTTTTAAATAACTGAGTGCTTCTTTGTACCAAGTAGTGTATTGTATCTGCAAGGTACATCACTGCTCACTGCTCCTGTTGACTGCTGCTAAGATCAAGGGGAAAGACAACATCCCTGTTGCTTTATGGCCATGTGAGCCATCATTCATCTCTATGGTTTAGCATCATTGGACTACATGCTTGATTGAATGAATCATTGCTGCTGGAGCTAAGAATACTGCAGGACATGTGGGCAACAGACACAGTAATTATCCCAATCAGAAGCATGCAGCACACTGTAAGCTGATCACACTAGTGGGTTCAACCAATTTAGATGGTTAACAGGAGGTATGACTTAAGCTGCTTTCAGACATGCACTTAACTCCGCAGTTCCTCCATATTTTCTCTGGAGGAGGTGCATGCGTAAATGAAAATGTCAGAGTGAGAGGCTCCACAATTTCCGCAGACTTTCTCCACCCGGCCTCCTAGTATAATGTCCATAGAAATTCAGGAGAACACGAAATCCCCCGCTGGATTCTCTACGAGCATTGATGACACTTTTAACCCACAACAGATGTAAAAAGAAAAAAGGAAAAAAAAGAAAACAAATATGTCCCGATGAAAAAGCAGAGCCACACACACAGAAGACACCAACGAAGATGTCAGGAGTGTTTGTGGTGATAAGAGCTGATGACAGTGTCTGTGTGTTGTCAAGAAAAACACGTGATCTCCACAGCAGAGTTAATGTGTCGCTTCCTGCCTCTGTCTGCTGCACCTGGCTGCTCCACCTTGCGCCTGAATAATGTGGAGGATTTGTTGCAGCTATGAACGCGTCTGTGCAGAGAACCTCCTGCTGCATTGTGCATGTGTGAAAGTTAAACTGCGGGTAATCTACGCAGCCAAATGTCAGGATTTTACCTGCAGGTCATGTCTGAAAACTGCTCTAGTCAGCCAGGTCATCTTGTCAGCAGACTGACTGGATCTGCATGTGGCCAGCTGAAGGTTTGAGACCCATGCCTGTGCTTAAATAACTAAATCTATCAATGGCTGTGGATCAAGAGGGACAAACAGGCCGGGAACTGATCGCTACAGGTCGTGTCTGAAGTTGAAAGACCCGAAACACCCGATCACCATCACCTTTTCAGCCAGCCCCTGAGTAAAAGTTCCACAAAATGTCCGAATGAGCCCATGTGAGAATAGAGCAGGAAAATGTCTGAAAAAACCCAAACAATCGAGTGGGCGTATTGTGAGGTTACTAATATGCGACTGATGCAAAACTTAAATACAAAAAGAATCTCCGGATGAGAAAGAAGAGCCATACACATAGTCGGCAGATAGAGCAGACCAAGATTGGAAAGACAACGAGATTCAAGAGCTTTTGGTGATTGCGGCCTCCACCAGTGTTGATGTGCAGTAAAACAGAATGTATAAGCCATGTCCTGCCTCTTCCAAACTCAACACAGGCACCACCCCTCAGAATGTCCTGTTCCGGACATTATCCTGTTGTTGCAAAAGAGTTTGAGCCGGTCAATCTCAAAGTTTTTCATGTGTGAAAGGCAAACTACGGAAAATGTGCAGATCCAATTTCCCGGACATTTTCTGGAGTCCGTGTCTAAAATCATCTCAAGATGGAGTGTGAGCAAGTCTTCAGGGTTCTACTCTTTGAGAGCTGAGAGACAAGACGTGCAATCCAAGAACACCAAATCATGCACTGTCAATAGGATCCTTAATAATGGAAAACAGCCAGACTGGGCAAATAATATTAACATTTTGTTTCATTAGATGTCTCAATATTAACACACATTATGCTCTTTACATGCTTGGTTATGGACTTTATAGATATTCATGGCCTGTATTTTTTCCTGAATGTAGACAGAGCCATTCACTGTTCGTTTCACTTGGCTTTAACAGTCTAATAGGCTTAGAAAATGTTGTCACTCAAATTCAATGTAGCCAGGAATGCACAAATTTAAGACAGCAGGAGAAAATATGCCAATAACCAGAATTCCCACGGGATATTTTATACACCATATTACCGCGACAAAATATTGATCGTCTGTTGATTAACTTAGAGGAGAACACAATGTTTGTGAACATCGGTGTGTGTCTTCAGTTTGATTCGCTCATTACACGTCCAGGAGCCAGGGATCACAGATTCGAGGAAAACGAAACCAACATCATCCTAACCAGAAGCATTTTTGACCAAACGCCTGACGGATCAGAAAGATTGTTACGAGCTGTCAATTCTGCGTTCACCTCTGTCCAGCTACCCTTCAAATCACTGCCTACACTAGCTACTGTTAGCGCTGTGTTAGCGTTGTCACAAGCACCACATCTCTTGGCCAGCTAATGTCACAGTGTTTGAATATCTGACTTTGACTATGCTAAAACCACAAGCGATACAAAAAAAAAAAAAAGGCCATAGAGGTGGTCAAAGTCCCTGAAACTGATCCGTGTGTAAACGGAAATAGCAAAAGCAACAATTTTGATAGCAGCGGCTGATGAAATGTCTCGTCGACTGTCAACGTTAACGAGTGTCCATGTTTGAAAATACAGAGAAACAGAACAACACGCAAATGATCAACATGTTAGCAACATTAAGCTGGTTACCGCGGTTCTCTTTGCTGGTGCGTCCCCGGCTCTGCTAATACACATCCACAGATACTGCAGCAGCGGTGCTATCGGACGCTAGCTACCCGGGTAAGCTAACCAACCTACTGACAGGCTAGCGGCGTTAGCTTGGCTAGCGAGCGTTTGCATTTCAGTAGCTAACAGCTGTGTTACAGTCATTTCACATGCACACACACGACGGCATTGTAAACATTCAGGAACCCAACGCGCACGTCCAGCTACTCACCTCTAGAATCACATATGAAGAGGAGCTAGCGGCGCTAGCTGGATAGCTTAGCTAAAGTGCTTCAGTGCGAATTTTTCTTTTCTAGCTTTTTGAGGCATTCGTCGAGGCTTCGAGAACAGCGACGCCCGAGCGGTGGAGTCAAGTAAGTGGTGGAAAACACAAGCGCAGCGAGCTCCCGGTGCGTAAATAAGTACTAACGTTGTAATGGTGTAAACCCGAATGTGCAGAAGAATTTGAATTTCAAAGCGCTGTGGAGTCAGTCGGTTGACGGGCGGCCATTTTGCTGCTCAGTATGAAGCGTCTCCAATGGGGCCGCCTGTGGCAGCTGCGTGGAAGCTCTGTGACTGGCTGCTTCCTCTCAGAGGGATGCAGCGCGCGCGCACACACACACACACACACGCACACACTTCTTGACCTTCATAAACTTTTCCCTGTGCAGACCATCACTCCTCCTAAACACAACGCTTAATAAGCTCAATCAGAACACCCCCCCCCCCTGCTGTGATCAGCATCACCTCCGGTCTTCCTCTTGACAGCATGGGCCCGAGGAAGAGAGGAGCGAGGAAGAGGAAAAGTGTAGAGGATCTGGAAGGAGAGAAGGAAGAAGAGGAGAAAACAGAGGAGGCTGATCAGAGGGGAGAAAGGAGGAGAATGGATCGTGGAACCAAGAAGTACATTGGTGCTCATGTTGGGATTCAAGGTATTTTACCAAGTGTTCACCAATACTCATTTGCACCTTTTCCATTTGCATTGTTGTCATCCTTGTTTAGTTTGAGAATCTATTGTTTTTATTTCATTGTATTTATTTGCTGCTTCTGCTTAGTTTTTAGGTTTTTGTGTGTTGGAATGCCAATAAATCCTCAGGAATCTTGAACGTCTAATGACATGCTCCACTCCAATGCGTTCACTAAACACACACCCACCCACTCATCATATTTCTTGTGCTGTGTTCGCAGGTGGAATCTGGAAAGCAGTGGAGACCTGCACAGAGATCGGTGGCAGCAGCTTCGCCCTGTTTCTAGGCTCCCAGCGCTCATGGAGGAGGCCTGCCCTGGACCAGACGGCCGCAGCCAAGTTTCGGGAGCAAGTTTCCCTCCAAGGGTTCGACCCAGCCCACATCCTGCCTCATGGGTCCTACCTGATGAACTGCGGGTCTCCTAAAGAGGGTTTGTGATGGATTTCTCACGCTGTTTACCTGCCCTTGTCTTGCATTGTTTATTCCATCTCTCCTCTTCTCCTCTGACAACCTCCTGTGGTTCGTGTTTCACCCCCAGATGTGTTTGAGAAGAGCCAGGCCCTGCTGGTGGAGGAGCTCAGCCGCTGCGGCCTCCTGGGACTCAACCTCTACAACTTCCACCCCGGCTCCTCGCTGGGCTCCATCACCACTGAGCAGTGTGTGGAGAAAATAGCGGGCGCTATCAACCACGCTCACCAGCAAACACCTGCTGTGGTTACAGGTACAGGGGGTGGACAGAATAACAGCAGCACACAGCATTATGAAGTATCATCAAAGTAAACACTAGGGCTGGGCATTAAAACAAAATCAATATGTCACAATATAGTTTTATCAATAGTAATATAACAAAAGTGTAATATATCGATATATTCATTTTATGCATTATGAAAGCACAGCCAGGAGGTATACTATATAATTGATCCAACAAAATTTGTAAAATGTTTGTTATTCTCTGCTCATAAAGAAGAATTAAAAAACGCAACCTGCACTCAGGAGCAAAAAACAGTCTTTAAATAAAAATAAATAATGTGACATTTAACGTGATAATTATCCATATGGACTGATATGAACACTTTTATCCTGATATAATTTTTGGCCATATTGACCAGCCCTAGTAAATACCAACTTTTAAAGCTTATAATATCTGGAAACTGTTGACGGCCAAACGTGCTGATTCAAATGTTATTTTTGTATGGCTGTTGTGTTAAAACATGTGATTAAATTGCCATATTTGTGTTGAGTGATTTTCAACACATGGTGGAACTGCTGTTAAACATAATTACAAAGACGACTACTATAAGAGGTCATCTTTAGTTAAATTAGCAGGTTTAACAAAGGTTCTAGTCTCTAATATCAAAAACTGTAGAAAGAAATACAAGAACTTGAAAAGATAACGTTACAAAAAGAGGCCAGATAGTCAGTGGTGCTGATTTCCAGTTGCACTGCCAAAATGATGTGATGTAAATGCAGCAACGACATTTCTTGAACACAGGAAAACTGCATTATCAATGATGAACAGTAGAAACTTCACTAATACTGAGTCACCTTTTGATGAGCTTGTGACCATCAGGAGTGTTGGTGAAACGGGAAGTTGCTGCAAGACGAGGCTTCATTGATCATTTGAATCTCATTGTTGCAAGAGAACACACAAATATTACCTGTGGGTTAAATCCCTTTGCTTGTAAATCATAAAATAGGCTTGAATATGTTTTGAGCCTCTTCAGGAGGATCAATATTTCACCACCACAAGTCCATTATCTAAAAATCTCTTTCTACCAGAGCATCACCGCCTCATACAAAACTATTTTGACCTCACATTGACCTTCTTGCCTTAACACATAACTAGCTGACTGCAGGCTTGACAGCACTGTTGCGTCACATGTGATTCATAGCACCGACCACAGTCTATATGACTTAATGCCACTGGTATGATGAGCATACATTACAGTGGAATGTCTGCAAACACACTGCAGCAGGAGCAAAAAGGGCCCTCAGGCTGTGCAAACACATCAATCTAGGATATTTATCACGTCTTGTAGGAGGTTGATGGACATACGACTGTCAAAGTCACATTGATGAATAATCATAGATAAATCCAATTTTTTCTTTACCTTTGTCCCCCCCCTAGTGTTGGAGAACATGAGCGGTCAGGGCAACACTTTGGGCGGAAAGTTCTCTGAGCTGAAAGGCATCATAGACAAAGTGAGAGACCAGGCCAGAGTTGGAGTGTGTCTCGATACCTGCCACGCCTTCGCAGCAGGTAAGGTTCAGAAGAAGAAAGTTAGTGCACCATATTAAGACTTTAAAACAAATTACTTCTTGTACATTCTTCATAAACATTAATCTTCTTGATATCCGAGCCTAAAACACGGCTGCTTATGATTTGGTGGAGAAGCGTGTGAATAGCTGCTGGTGGTGTTTGTTGTCTTGTTCTCCTCATCTTGGTAGGATATGATGTGGCGGCAGTGGGAGGAGTGGGTGCCATGCTCGACGAGTTCGACAAGGAAGTGGGACTCCACTTTCTCAAAGCCATTCACCTCAATGACTCCAAAGGTGCCGCCAGAAAACATATTCACACGCAGATTAGCAAGATGGTCTAAGAGTTTACCGTTCACTAAATTTAATTATCTTATCTTGTCGTTGAATTCTACCTCCTTGCATTTAAAATGATAAACTTTGTTGTTTCTTTGTTTGTGATGTGCAGGTAAACTGGGCTGCAACCTCGATCGCCATGAAGACGTGGGTAAAGGTCACATTGGAGTTCCTGCTTTCAGAGACATCGTCAATGAGCCGAGACTCGACAACATCCCCCTGATTCTGGAGACACCTGGGCGGTGAGATAAATGTGGTCACTCACAGCAGTGGAAAACCACAACAACATATCTTGTCTACATCCAAAAATAGGATTAAAAAGGACTGTCAATTTTCTTTTGGGTAAATTAGAAATTTTGATTTCAGCCAGGAGAGACTTCAATTTTATTGTCGTGCACAACAAGAGGAAAAAGTGATACTCGGGTCTAGACAGTGGTGGTGGTGATGTAAAGATGTTTATGATTGCAAGCAAATCCTTGGATAGGGACATCAGGTTGCGACAAGGCTCAGTCAGGTACCCTGGTGTGAGTCCAGAGCAGGCGCTAAATCTTATTAAAAGTATTTAAAAATGTATTTAAAATTTAAAAATATCATGTCAGATATATTCAATCTTCATCTTTAAAGACTTTAAAGATCTTCATACATGAGCCATATTTGCAATTCTTTCAATTAAAAGGAAATAAGTTGTAACACATTTGTTTTATCCTTTTCCCACAGGGCAGGATTCGAGTATGCTGAGCAGATTGAATTTCTCTATTCCCTCTTTGAGAAAAAATAAAAGAAATACACTTACTGCTGAATTAACACTTGGTCAAGGACCAAAGTGGATGAGGTGGTGGATGCCGTTCCCCTTACACACACACAGAAGTTATGTGTTGTATAATCACAATGTGAAAAGTTTAAGCAAGAAATGTTCTTTTTTGATTGAAATTGTTAAATAAACGTGTCGTTGATAGAATTTGCCAAAGAGAGCCAGTAGGGGGCAGCAAGAAAACACAAATGCAACACAGACACAATGCAAGACCTTGAGTGTGTTGGTGTCAAAGGATGAAGACAAACATGGAAAAACGTGCATAAAAATCCAAATTACATTTGCATACAACCGATAAATGGTGCAGATTAGATTAAACCCTAATGCAGTTATTAATGACTTTAATTGCCTGATCTGATCTGATTACATGCGTTCTTTTGCAGAACGTAGATTACATGTAAGTGTCTGAGGTAAAATGGAGGATAAAGTATGTCACTAAAATCATTAAATATTTGAAAATAAATACTGCATCATGCTTCTATTTAGTACAGGAAATTATACATTTAACTCAATTTGACTTAGATGAGAAAAAGTGAAAACTGTCGCCTCAGCTTGGAAATGATGGAAGGCAGACACACACACACACACACACCAACCCCATACATAGTGAGCTCTCACACATTTCTCCAGCTGTCAAATACCAACACTTTGGTGCAGCTGTTGACCCCTGGGACTCTGACACCCAGTGGTGCACACACACACACACACACACACACACAGAGGAATCAGGAGACCTGGGAACTTTTCTTTAACTTGAGATGTAGGCCTGAAGGTGACAAAATTATTAGACAGCAAATATATAAAGAAACAGTGGGGTTGAGGGTCATGAGCTGTTTCTGTGTGTTGACTTCACGGCTGCATTGTGACTCATGATACTCTAAAAGAAGTGCAAACACAACCCATGATTGTGTTACCTTGAGTTGAAAGCCTGAACATTTGCGTTAAACATTTACCAGACTTAAATAGTTTTGTTTCCCAGACAGGATTGATGGGACATTTTGGAAGTGGTTGAGACTCATGGTGTGGAGCAGTAACAGTAAAAAGGGGAGGGGGATGGAGATGATACCTCATATGTCAGGTTAACATACACATTTTGTTCTCTTCCTTTATCTGCAGACTTCAACCTTGAACTTCTTATTTCTTTGTTACATGCAACATTAGTAATCTCAACCTGCTGCTGCGTGTATTGAGGATAAGAGTATAGACTAAAGAGCAGGTCCAGACAGTGTGTCTTTCAGTACGTTAACAGAGACAGGAAGTGGAGGTGCCTGGCCCAAGAATGTCTCTGCTCTCAGGTCCCACCCACAGGAAATGCCTGTCCGGCCTGTCGGAGTCTGCACTGACGGAAAAAAAAGATGTCTCCTTTTAGCCGAGCTCGATGTCTGACGTGCCGAAAAAAGGATGGAGGGAGTTTGAATAATGAGGCGGCCGCTCCTGGTACTTGTATCCTCTGTATAGTTTAGATAAGCAGATGTCTGATGGTTTTCAGGGGTGTTCTGCTGATCTGCTCGGGTCAGGGGTTGCTAACCCAGGGAAGCTGAAGACTAAACATTGAAACACACACATTCCTACACTCCTAAATTAATCATTTGCTGGAGGAGGCATGCGGAGGAATAAACGCCAGTGGGAATATAAAATGCCCTTCCATCCTGTAATTATTTAAAGATGTGTGGTATTAGCTGGTTCTGGTGTACCGTGTGTGTGCCCCGTGTTTTGTGAGCGCTCGTCCAGCCGTTTCTTCTCCTCTTTCTCTGTCATTACATTATGCTGTGAATATTTTCCACTGCAGCCTGAAGCCACTGATGTAATTATAAAACTTCGTAAATACTTCCAGATACCTTCGGTTGGAACAGTTCAGTGACTTTCCAAACTCGTATGTAAAAGGTTTGTGAACTGCTAACTGATTATCTCTCATTTGGTTCAGTTTCCACCAGACTGCTGCAAGAAATGGACACAAGCCTTTAATATATAGATTATATAAAACTAGAATGGCGCTCAAGCTGAACCATATTGCTCAAACTCAGAGGTATCAGTTCTCTACATATGCCAGATTTTGTTCCCACCAAGATCCACCAACTATTCCCTGAGAAATTCTTAAAAATGTCAAACACGCCGTATCTTACAATGTTAACGGAAGTGAAAAGAATCTCAGATCTGCCCCCAAGATCAGAATCCTTGCCAAAATTGAATGGGATCTTTTTGGGCCCATGTTCCCATCCTTCCACCAAGTTTAGTGGAAATCCATTTAGTAGTTTTTGCGCAATTTTGCTGACAAAAAAGCAAACAAACAACCAATCAACCTCCAAACAAACATGATGACCTTGGTGAGGGAATGACTAAAAATAAAGATGTTCATGTGTTTGCCCTCAATAACAGGTACAAGAATGGCACTGGTGTACATGCATGCATCAAAGTTTGAACTAGAATGCACATATTGGAGTTCAAACCCCCACTAAGGTCCAATAGTCCCCTTATGAAACCACATTTATATTCGCTAGATCCAGATTTTTATCTGGATTTTTTTATCTGGATCTGCACCAAATTGCACAGATTCCTAACTATAAGTCTCCTAAATCATCCTAGAGAGAGACAGCCTATTGCACAATGTTAAAACCAGTGAAAATAACAATCTTGGCTCCACCCCCTGATCTGAACTAAAATGTAATGGGGTTCTTTCCTGGCCCATACCACATCCTTTGGTGGAAATCAGTCCAGTATTTTTGTGTAATCCTGCTAAATAATAGACAGACGGACAAACAAACGCTCAAGTTTTTGATTTGCATGCTTTCTACTTCCTCAATTCCCCTGTTTCCTCCTCAGGCACGTTCATCTGAGCCGCTCAGTAAAACCACGCTCTTCTTGAACAGCTCCACTGGGGCCTCTGCAGGGGTTTGGTCATAAGCACTCAAGACCACTCAACGGGAGGTCGACGTGTTCGCTCCCAGACTCTTGCTCTCAGATTCTAACTGGTAATTGTCAGGTCATAAACCCACCTCGCTTGACCTTTAGGTGGCTGCTAATAAAAATACAACAGCTTTTTCTGGAGGAATATATATATATATATATATATATATATATATGCACCAGCTGTGCTTTCATAAGTCGCCTTATTTATATTAGACATATGCTACAGCAAAACAGCTTGTGTCATTTAGTCTATATGAGAGAATAGAACATTGTCTACAGGAAATGCTTTTGATTAAAATATATAATGTGAATATAAACCAAATATCAACATTTATGAAAAAAGAATGATGGATTGTAAATTTGAAAAATCCGACGATGTGTTTTATTGCACTCGATTGTCTCAGTGGACTGTGGTTGGAGTGAGGCATGTCCTGTAATACAGAATAGAATAGAACAGATTTTTATTGTACACCTAAGGGGAAAATTGTCTTTGGCTCAACATGAGGAAAATCAGAGAAACAACCTAGTAAGGATCAAATATAGGGAGGATGAGCACCCCACCAATTTGAAATCCTTTTTGTGTGTGTTTTTCCCCCGCTTAATTTAAAGATATTATTCTTTTTTTTTTTATTGCTTGTATTCTTCATCTGCACCAAATTGCACACACTCATGAAGATCAGTCCCCTAAACATCACTGTTTCTTATCATCAAGATCCATTAATTATTCTCTGAGCAATCAAAGAAAATACTGAATCTTGCAACGTTAAAGACAGTAAAAAAAAAAAAAAACCTGGATACGATCCCTGATCCAGATTCACACCAAAATTGAGTGTGTTAACATGATTAACATATCAGTGTGTTGAGACAGAGGAAAATTCCTGTTGAGGAAAGCTGCACGGAGAAAAAGAGGGTGAGAACGTAAGAAAGAGAAAGAGAAGAAAAAGTAGGAGAGAAAGAAGTGAAAGAGAAAGGGCTGCATGCGTGGCTCCTCTGTACCAGCTTGCCATGAGTCGCAGGCCCAGCCAAACTTTATCCATCTCTGTACCCACAGTCTGACTGCTCCATCTGCCACACACACACACACACACACACACACCCACACACATGCTCCTGCAGGCCTCCAGAAGTCACACACAGACATGAACCAAAGTGCTCAGAAGAGCAGGGTAGCGTCCACTCTGCTTCCTCAGCAAATCCTTTACTTATGCACCTCAGCGGCAGCACAGGCGTCGTAAATTACCTTTGAGATATGTCATTTGATTTCCCACTGTGAAAGAAAAAGACTTAGAGACTGCGTGGTCAGTGAGAGTGTTGTATGGAGTGAGTGGACGTGGCTATTAACAGAAAGGATGGAGAGGAAGGTTTAAGAGCAGCGGGCACTGTGAAAAACGCTGGACACGACAAACAGTTTGGAGAAGAAACTCGCTCCTCGCCTCCTCACAGATGTAGTATAACATCACTCTCTATATAAGGAGAACCGCTGTGGCTCTCTCTCTCTCTCTCTCTCTCTCTCTCTCTCTCTCTCTCTCTCTCTCTCTCTCTCTCTCTCTCTCTCTCTCTCATTCCTTCCATTTGTCCTTCTCCTCTCCTCTCTTCTCTTCTCTCCCCCTCCTTCGATCCCTCTCCCACCCCGCTGGCTCGGGGTGAGGAATGCTACCCAGTGGTGGCTGGGCACCGGGCCACGAGGAGACAGGCAATCACAGCAGCCGAGCAGGGGAAAGAGATGAGAAAGAGAGAGAGAGAGAGGCTGGAAAAGAAAAGGAATGAAAGAAAAGCATTGAATAAAAGAATATCATAAACCAACACGGCTGAGGTCATTCTGTTTCTGCATGCTGTTCCTTTCTCAGAGCAAAAAGAAGCAAGGAAAACCTGACTGTTCATGAAAAACCCCAGAAAGACAAATTAAAGGAAAAATCCACTTAAATCCTTTTTTAAAAAGCAGATCCTGGTGAAAAATAGAGACGTATTAGCAGCAGCTACAGTGGAAATAGAAATGTGTCAGCAAACTTAAAAAAAAACTGCAAAGCTCATTTTTCAGATTCTTACGTCCCCACAGAATCAAAGAGAAGAGTCACAGAGCCAGATTTCTCCTCTGGTAGTTTAACCATAAAGTAATACAGTCTGGCGGAGTGCAAACTCAGCGACCTCTGCAGAGGCCTCTTTGTAATTTGCTCAGAGCAGCAGGACACCATGGCATTGTTCTCTGTCCACCATCACGTCTCTGGGCTTTAAAACCATCACTCTCTCCACCTCTCTGTGCACTGCTGTGAGATGTGAGAACCCCCTACTCCGGGTGCTATAAAAGTCAGCCAGGTAAATGTAGGCGATCCATAACTATTTGAGTCTTTTATTGTTGAAAAAAAGACTTTTATGTGTACTGTCGCAGTTGCCCCATAATATTACATTGTAGCCATTGCCGCTGTGTAGCATGCCGACGCTGAAGGTGATCTACTGGACAGATTCCAAAAGGTTTTTAAATACCATTCATTTACACACCCACTTATAAACAAAGGGCCCAGGTTGAAAAATATCAGAATTCCAAAAGTACAAATAAACAACTAGAATGGCATGTACATACCTCCGCTAAGGCCCAACAGCCCCCTTATGTAACCATATTCAAATTCACTACATTCATATTTTTATTTGAATCTACACCAAATTAAACACACCCAGTCCCCTAAACATGATTTTCTTTCATGAATTATTCCCTGAGAAATGAACGAAAATGTGGATACGCCCGGTCTCACAATGTTGAATGTCTTTTGTGTGTCATTCCCCACCCTTCCACTGAATTTCATGGAAATTGGTTGAGTAGTGTTTGTGTTGTCCTGCTAACGAACAAACCCAGACAAAAAACATAACCATCGCATTGTGATAATGTAGTGGAGTAGAAAGTACAGTAATTTGCAGATATGAGAGGTGGAGAAAAGGGGGAAAGTGCCTAAAAACAAACCTTCTGAAATAAAGCGCAGAAAGTAAAGTACAAATACTTGAAACGTACATTTGGTAGTACAGTTATGAAGTACATATACTTTGTTTCATGCACAACTGGACATAAAGCTGCCACGATGAATATTTTTTGGATTTCATATGAATAATTACTCTGCAGTTCAAAGTTTGTAAGTGTGAAAACACAAGAATGCCATTCGAATTCACTTCAAGCAATAACACAGTTTCACACACACCTCAGACATGCCTCTTATCTGAGGCGTGAACAAAAAGCCCAGTCATGCTCACCAAACAGATGCGGAACATGCTCTTAGGGTGCTTTGTCAACAAGTGGACTCTGAGCAGAAGCAGTGTGTGTGTGTATGTGTGTGTGTGTGTGTGTGTGTGTGTGTGTGTGTGTGTGTGTGTGTGTGTGTGTGTGTGTCGGGCGGCGGCCTCACACTGTGACTCCACTCACCTAAAACTGTAATTAGTTCTCAATACGTTTGGCTCAGTGGTATCTAAATAACAGTTTTTTAACAGGAGCAGTAAACTTCGCGGTGTGAAAACAGCAGTGTGTGTGTCTCAGTGCTCTTGTACAGCTATCTTGGTGAGGACCAGTTTGAGCCTACAACCTACGGAGTGAGGACATTTTGGCCGATGCTCCCATTCTGACCCCCCTTTAATGGACTATTTCGGGGTTAAGACTTGATGTCAGGTTTTAGTTGTGATGGTTAAGGTTAGGGTAAGAGTTGAGGGAATGCATTATGCCAATGAGTGTCCTCACTAAGAGATAAGTACAAACATGTGTGTGTATGTGTGTGTGTGTGTGTGTGTGTGTGTGTGTGTGTGTGAAGCCAGCACACACAGGGTCAGTCTTCCAGGTCAATCATCCATACACAAAGAGCACGAAGGTCGGACATTGACATTCCTCTGATCACAAAAACACACACACACCCCCCCCCCCCACACACACACACACACACACACTCCTGCCCTGACCACTCTTCTATCAGGGCCTTGGACATCACGGACTGGTGGATCAACTAAGTAAACACACGGTACAGTTTATATAAGCGTCTATGTTATCACACCTTCAGATTCACATGCTTTGACGAAAGAATCCATACCACACACACACACACACACACACACTCACACATACATGGACACATACACAGCTCGGAAAACAGCACTGCCCTGCCACATACCTTAAGGTCTGTAAATAGCCCTCCCTTCCTCTACATCTTTCCGTTGCTTAGCCTATTTTGACAGCCTGTGTGTGTCCATACATCACCTGGCCTCAAAGCCCTGTAGCCCTGACCTGAGAGGTGACAAGGTCGAGGTCACGGGCCGAGACACAGACATGTTGGTCAGGGAGGCATGGCGGAGAACTCTGAATGTCTGTGTGGGTGCACATGTTGAGGTAGAGGATGGTTAAAAATTGCAGCAGTGTGCGGGAGATCGAGACCAACTTATCCACCAAATTACATCCAGTAAAGATCAATATGTTTTTTAAAGGTTTTTAAAAATTGATCTGGCCTGTAAAAACGTTAGTAATTATTGGATATGTTTATTTGCTAACTGTTGGCTAAAAGAAAAACTTAACACCATCTTGACCTTTCATGACCTTCAACTGCATCACGCTGCTGCAGTGATGGAGACGTGTAGATCGCAGCTATCAGAGAAATCTGCCTTGTCACAATTGAGGTTTTACATTACATTACATTACATTACAATTCATTTAGCAGATGCTTTCATCCAAACGACTTACAATAAGTGCATTCAACCATGAGGGTACAGACCCAGAACAACAAGAAGCAAGTAAGTACAATTTGCTTTAAAAAAGCCAAACTACAAAGTGCTATAAGTAAGTGTCAATGAGTGCAACTAAACTTTTTCATTTCAAATTTTTAACCAATGTGTAGTTGGAAGAGATGTGTCTTTAGTCTGTGACCAAAGATGTGTTGACTTTCTGATGTCCTCATGTCAATGGGGAGCTCGTTACACCTTAGTGATTTTGTTCAGTGTTTACTCCGCAGTGACGGAGCAGCAAGCCGATTGGCAGGTGCAGAGCGCTGTGGACGGGCTGGGGTGTAAGGTTTGACCATGTCCTGGATGTAGACTGGACCGATCTGTTCGCAGCACGGTACGCAAGTACTAACATCTTGAAATGGAGCAGAGGAGCGGAGTAGTGTGAGGTAAGTAAAAGACCAGTCGAGCTGCTGCATTCTGGATGAGCTGCAGAGGTCGGATAGCACCGGTGTAGACCTGCCGTAGGGAGTTGCAGCAGTCTAGGTGTGAGATGACCAGGGCCTGGACCAGAACCTGCGCCAACTTCTGAGTGAGAAGGGGATGTATTCTCCTGATGTTGTGCTGCACGTATCTACACAAGCTTTTAAAAGCCTTTTCAGTTACAATGGGTTGTGTGTTCACATGTGTGAATGTTTGTAAGTGTTGTACCTGTCCTGGTCGGAATGTGTGTCAGTGTCCATGCGCTAAATGTGAGTGGAGGTACCTGTGTAACTGCGTATGTGTCTTTCTTGTGTATACTGTATCATGGTATGAAGAACAGATGTTTTAAGAATGAATGGAGAGTGAAAATCCAAGTTTAAGGTGAAGATTTAGACTGGGTTCAGAGTGAGGATTAAAGTTTAGGGTTACTTCAAGGTAAGATCAGTGGAGATTAAAATGTGCACTAACTAGAAACATAAACGGCTCAGTTACAGGGCTGAAAACCGAAGCCCTGCAATGTGCGAGTCGTGTATCCGTCTTTGTATAAGGTTAAAATATGTGTAGTCAGTGAAATATCCTCGTGTGTGTATGTGCGACCAAGCGTGAAAATGTTATTTGCTGGGGTCTCTGAGTCGGTGTGTTTGTGCAGGTTAGTGTGTATGTATGCAAGCGCCCGTCTTGGTACGTTTTCCTGTTTTAGCCTTGCATGGACATAAAGCGCTTTCTCACAATGGCCCATTGTCCCGTCTCCCGTCCACACTTCCTGTCAGGTCAGAATTCACGGAAATAAGGACGCAGTGCAAACAAACAGCGGCGGCTCTCCACCCACTGTCGGGCCCTTCAGGAGGAGCCCGTCTTCGACTCGGGGGGGGGGGGGGGGGGGGGGAGACGGCGTTCCTGCCAGGAAGTTAATCAGCGTTGCATCCCAGCACGACTAACGCAAGAGAGACATTCATGCTTGATCTCAGATGTGTGGAGTGATGAGGGTAGAGCAGGGGGTGGGGGGGGCGGAGGGTGAAGTACAGTTTGAATGAGGAAACTTGTGGGGATTTCCAAAAGAGGCCTTTATGGTTTATAGAATATTGGATTGAGTGTGACTACACCTACAGTGTGTTGGTTTTCTTTGGTGGGAATGTGGACTTTTGGCATAATTAAGTTTGGCACTTGAAGCCAAACCCACGACTACTTTCGTTTTCAGCAGAAGGGGTTTAAAAGATGAATGCCCCTTTTTATTTTCCTAGTGATATTTCAGAAATCAAAACATTTATGTCTGACGTCGACCAGCTCTGTGTCGGGTCGTGTGGAGTTTGAATGACTCTCACCTTGACAGTGTTTGAGAACCAGAGGAAGTAACAAGCCTTTATCTCACATCCCCTTCTTGACTGATGCTTGGGAACTGTTTGTAAAATAATTGTGGTAACTTAACCAATGCTGCAACACATTTCAATTTGATCATGCTTTTTTGTGATGTTGAGCATTTTATATTTAAATAAATATAGGCTGCCTTCTGAATAAAATAACTAAAATAATAATATTAAACTTTTGTGGAGAGGTATTTCTCTCAATCCCTTTTTTGTCAAACGTATGCAACCCATAATGATATCACAGTAATAAACCTCGCGCAGTCATTAAGTGGTCCCAGTCGTACCGTGAACCTGTCGCTGTGCAGTGAGTCAATAATGAATGCATGACTGGAGCTAAACATAGAAGAACATAGAACATCGTTAGAAAATGATTATTATTATCACTGGACATCCCTTTGATCTTTGCTCATCTGCAGTGTGCACGGTGGTGTGTACAGTGTGTGTGTGTGTGTGTGCTGCTCTTTCACATGCATATTTTCCTACACATGTACTACAGATGACTGTATGAATATTTTCTGGTTCTGTAAAAGCAAAGTAAACTTTTCAGTAAAAAAGAGATAAAAACATTTTTTTGTCACCAACTTTTCTATTTACAACAGAGCAATGGTTATCTGTCATCTGAAAGGGGATAACTGGTCATCTGAAAGGGGATAACTGGTCATCTGAAAGGGGATAACTGGCAGACATGCACTTATTTCTAATATACATACACAAAACAAATAATCATACCCCCCCCCCCCACACACACACACACACACACACACACACACACACACACACAGACACACACACACACACACACAAAACACACGCTGCCAAATCCATAGACCGACTGAAGGGTAAAGCTCAGACCAGGAAACAGTTCTAATGAAAACAAGACATTTGGGATCTTTTTTTCTAAAACAGTAAAACAGTCCCTCCTGAAAATATAATTCTGCCAAAATCCTGGAGTGTGGGTGTATGAGAGAGAGAGAGAGAGCGAGAGAGAGAGAGAGAGAGAGAGAGAGAGAGAGAGAGAGAGAGAGAGAGAGAGAGAGAGAGCACCTGTGTCCACTGCAGACTCCCCAGACAGACATTTGGTTCCAGACTCCTGAAAAACACAGTAGCTGCTGTTATTCTAGGAGTCAAATTAGTGGACGGGCGGCCGAAGGTTGGAGAGGCCTAATTTAAACCAGTCTGGTCACCGGGGAGCAGATCAGGCCGCGGAAACAGGATTTACTAACTGGTACTCAATCCCTGTCTTTATGTGTGCCACCACGATAACAAAAAAAAAATAGGGATATTACTTGGACTGAAAATTTGAATGAAATTAGGTTTGGTTGTGTTTGAAAGTGAGAATTTGTACATTATAAAGCTGAGCGTTTGGGAGGCAGATTGTCTGCTTTAGTGTCCAAAACTCACACAAAAGACATTGAGCCACTTAGTTGGATTTTTTCTGAGGGGGATTTGACTTTTTCCAGCTTTGCCAGTGAGACTAAATTAAGGCTGTGTTTTAAATTTCACCGCATGCATTTTTCAAGGTATGCTGAATGTTGAGATTAGGCTGTTTCAGCCTAAGTCGAGCGTTTAAAGGATCAAGGAGGGGCAACGTGATAAAGTTCACCCAAAACATACAGTATCCCTGTAAGTATATCCATAATAACGGCACATAACTCTAGCTGAACAATTTGGGAGCGAGGGAAACTCTTTCCAAACCATTACTTATAATTTCACAGGGCTGTTGTTGATTATTTGAAAATGTCTCAAATGAATGTATGTCACAGTTCACTGCGAACCCACAGTGACTTCTTTTGATAATGACTCTGGCAAATTGGCAGAATTTCTTGGACTTGTGCCGCTGAAAATGGTTTCAGCATATCTGGCAGGTGTTTGCACTGTGTGAAAGTAATTTCCTGGAAAGACGTTCGGAAAAATATTCTTCCTGTTTCAACTCACTCACTTCACACCATGTTGCCCCCCCGGCCTCTCTGATCGGACTTTTTCTCCTCACCTTCCTCCCCTTCTCTCCTCCATTCCAACCCTGAAGACTGCATCCCACTGGTTCTCTGCAACAAAAAATCTAAGGGATTTTCATATTGGATTTTGGATTATTGCAGAAAATAAGCACAAGTTTATAATACTTACACATTCCATTCAGCAGAAAGTGGCACTGAAATAACACTGGGTTGGATTATTATTGTTGCTGGAGATATCATTTGCTGGATAATTTGCTCTTTCAACCACAGCTGACAAACGTGTCCTTCCATCCCTGAGAAACAAAGGCTGTAACCTATCCCAGGATTCCATTGCGCTTTGCTGAATAACCCTTTTTCCAAGAGGTAATAGTGCCGGCAAACAACGAGACGTCCAATTAGTTGAGTGTCACAGCTTCAACTCAACCCCTAATCCACAGCTGATAGTACACATGTTAAGAAACCAAGAGGCGTTAGAACTTCTCTGTGCATCAGACTATCTAATTTCGGTTCAGCCTTCATACTTTGTGAGCGGGGTATATGAAGGACTGCCTCCTTCATGAATTCCCTGAATTTGGACACAGTTATAGACTATGTATAAAGATGGACGACATGACAGCCCCCCAAAAGCAAAGCCAAAGCATCTTGATCGCCAACTGGTGGCTGGCTGCTCTTTATGTCATAAACCCTGCATCCTCAATGGTAGTGAATGGGACACGGACCAAACAAAAAAGTCAAAGAACACATTAAATAATAAATTATTTCTCAAAAATGGTTTCTGTTATTTAAGGTGGTTCTTATCACACTGCTGTATTTTCAAGTTTTTATTTTTCCGGTAAATTTATTTTTTATTAGATATTGATGAAATGTCATGATTGAAAGCTGGTACTGACTCAGGATTGGTCCAACGGTGGTATCAGCAAAACTGCCACTGGAACTGTGGCTCAAAATACCTGGTATATTTTTGCTAAACGCGTCGTCCATCTTTATATACCGTCTCTGGTTTGAGCAGACAAATATCATCCAAACCTCCAAACGCTTGAAGTGCAAAGTATTTGCTTTGCCTAGTTCCAGTTGCTAAGCTATGACAGGGGACGTTTAGTGAGCTATCTGTTGACTGTTCTACCGTTGACCCATGACAAATGGGTGCAAGGTCAAGGTGTAAAGGGGGAAAAAAATCTACTTATTCCTTGGGAAAAATATGTGATTTATTCCAGTACAGACATCACACAGTATCATTCACACACTCCAGCTGACAACGACCACTGCTGAATCTCATCTCTTCCAGAAGTCGCTTGGAAGAACCCACTGAGTCAACAAGCCACCGACAAATGAGTTGAGGTCACAGAAGCGGCTTTGACACGAAGTTAAATCATGGCGAGCAGTTCACGAGTACACCAGACGTTGTCGCTTGTCGTCTCACGGCTACGTACGAGGCCGTTTTTTTCAGCACGAAACAAACACGTATTTTTCACCACTATCACTGCTGTTGTGCCCACAGGGAAAATATATAGATCTGAAAACAATGAGTGGGTCACTTTAGTCCAAGGCCGCTGCTGTCCAATGGTCCAATAAACCTCCCCTTATTCATTTCTCTCTCTCTTTCTCTTTCTCTCTCTCTCTTTCTCTCTCTCTCTCTCTCTGTCTCTGGTTAGATATAATTACCCCTTCATCGTGCTCTGGAAAGCAAAACAGTGATCTGTATCTCCATATAGGAACTGTGGCCTAGTCTAAACACGGTCGCTGTGTTGTTTTGTAGATGGATGTGTGTGTGTGTGTTTGTGGGTGTTGGGTTATAAAAATAAGCCGATCTCAGCATGAGACACCAGTAGGTTACGCACCGACACTGTGTGTGTTTGTGTGTGTGTGCTTTCTTGGAATGAAATGAAATGTATTTCAGTGGGCGTGCAGCTATGTGTCACTGGCTATGGGTACTCAGTGTGTATGTGAGTGTTGCACATTTCAAATAGTACAAAAGTGTCTTGAATCACCGATTTAAAATTGGGGTATACGAAAATATTGTGAAACTGCTAGAAATACTGGGTTTAAAAAGTCCAACTTGCAATGCAACTGCAGGTCTGCAGGCCACACAGAAAAAATATGTGAATCAAAATGAGGAGAACCACTGAATGTCCTATGTTTTATCACACCATAATACATCACATTCTGGACACCCACTGTACAAACACACAAGGACACGTCTATGCAATCTTGTCATGAGAGGAACATCCACTTCAGGACATTACTCTGAAAAAAAAAAGCTTTCAAAACAAGTCTGCGATAAGCAAATTCCAAATTGGGAGTGTTTTGCCTAAGAATCACTGAAGTGTGTGCACAGTGTGTGTGTGTGTGTGTGTGTGTGTGTGTGTGTGTGTGTGTGTGTGTGACTCTCAAAAGGGATTTGACACAATCTGCCCAGAGCCATGAGAACTGGTGTTTGGTTCTTCCCGAGAGTGTTAATAGGAGGAGGGTGATGAAAGTTTGTGACAGAAAATATATCAATATTTAACAAACACAAAGAGAATGTGAAGACGATATGGTCAAACTAGCCAGGATAGGAATGTCAAACATGACTGGGGCAGAGTGTTGAATATAACAAACCTGGGGATCACCAAGCTTTAAGTGAGAGAGATGTACAAGTCGTGAGAGAGTTGAAATGAAAAAAAAAAAGAGCGGTGCAGACCAAGAAAAATGAAAAACAGAGGGAGAGATTGTGAAAAAGCACTAAATGTGTACTCTCGCCTCCCTTCTGGGACCCGGCTCTGAATGGCATCCAACAACTTGTGAGCTTTTTTGAACAAATAGCTGACATGCCTCAGAACAGAGGTTGTTTATCTTGGGATGGAGGGAAGGGGAGAGCGGAGAGGGATGCAAAGAACTCCTGGGAGAGGGAGGAGAGGAGGGAAACAGGAACAGGGAGATGGACGGAGAGAGGAGTTAAGTTTGTTCAGAAGAAAGAAAAGAAAGGCGGGAGAGAGATGATATGCTTGGGAAATCGATACAAATAAAAACACAAACACACAAAAATGACACTATCGGTAAATCTACAGAAACAATATTTTACTTCTCAAACTCACTGCAGCAAAGACATGAACAGCCTCCAGATCCAGACAGCTAGCAGACCCAAACATAGTGTTAGTGTAAGAAAGAATGATGTGCTTCAAATTCATGAGTCACTGAGGTGTTTAGTCTGCAGGTTAACAGGTGACAGACAACAGAAAAGTTCTACAAAGCCTCCGCCCGTCTACAATTGTACAAAATACCATTTGCACATGTAATATTATGAGAGTTCGCAGACAGAAACTCTGGCTGAACACAGATAACATATCAGCAAAGATAGCAGCAGTCAAAAAGTAGAAAATGACTTCACACACTTTCTTAAACAAACATGCTTTCTTTCATCAGAGGAGCACAATGGTGGCATCAGCTTCAAAATGATTCATCAATCGTCTCCAAGTGTGAAGGGGAGATACAGACTCCTGACAGTAATCAGTCATACACACATTACACACATGTATTTCAACAAAAATCTCGCTACAAAATGAAAACTAAAAAAACTTTGTTTCTGTGTATCTGGGAGATGACGATGTCCCAGTTTACTTTGCACACGTCCACTGTTGCCTTGCGTGATGAGCATGCACCATTAACAACAACAGCAAAGGTGTCTATTTACCGCTTTCTCTACGTTTGGCGAACACTGCTAGATCTAATTACAAGTTAGCATCACTGCACCACATTACCAGTCATTCACAGACGTCTGCCTCGCCCAGTATAACTTCGACCACAGTATTCTTCTTTGAGTCTGCGCAGTAGTGATCGTGAAGCATCACATAACTTATTAAAACAAAACTTGTAATGCACCAGTGTGGTAAAAACTATCCAACATGACAGACTAAAACTCTGTATTCGGTGTGTATGGTGACTTTTCAAATTTGTCCACGTCCCAACCGTTAACATGGAGGGGGGCAGGATTAATAACCTATACTTCAGCTAGTTTCCAGTCTGGATTTATACACAGTCACTGCTGAAGACAGTTGCCTGCAATAAACTGAACCATACAAGGGGGGTGATGAGTGTGGACCAAACCAATAAAACAACCACAAAGAGCTGAAAGATCCTGATATACTCCATAAAACAGGATGTTATACCAATGGTGGTA
Source organism: Verasper variegatus (assembly GCA_026259375.1). Taxonomy (NCBI): domain Eukaryota; kingdom Metazoa; phylum Chordata; class Actinopteri; order Pleuronectiformes; family Pleuronectidae; genus Verasper; species Verasper variegatus. The sequence continues at coordinate 12,575,808 of CM048057.1, forward strand.
TTTCTTTCAACTGTAATTGTTTTGAGCAATTTAAAAGTGTAAAGCTGCTGTTTGTTCTGTATTTTTCTTGTTGCCATTTAAAAACGAATAAATCATCACTTCCCTTCTCTGTTTGTACCTTTCCGTCCCAGGCCTATTGTTCCAGATGAATGCATCTTTAAAAATAAGAATTTAAAAATAAGAATCAAAAAACATACAAGTTGAGTATTTTCATTGAGCAGCTGAGCACTGCGGTTTACAGAAAATGTTCCTCAAACAGCAGTGGATGATGCTGTGTTTGATGGGGACTATTTTCTGCCCCAGATTTACACCGTACTCTGCCCCAGTATTTGCTGCAGCAGGAAAATAAAACAACAGAATCCATGTTCACTGTAATGAAAGAACATGTTCCCCAGTAAAAGGGTGTGGCTCTTTGGTTTGACTGTATAAATATAGTTTTGGGTCTAGGAATACGTTTCATCTGGCAAGATGGACAATATATGTCGTTTTTTTTTTCAGAAAAAATGTGTTAGCTTGTAGTTTGTATTATGTTGAATGATTTCCTGTAAGTTTGTTGATTCTGACTGGAAACTGGTTGGTAACTTTTATTTATTTTTTGCAACCTGAACCAAAACGCCTGGAAATGTGGTCGACAAACTTCCAAAGTCAACGTCATCTGGTGAATCGGCTGAAAGTCCTGTTGGTTTGTTGTTGGCTGCGTTAAATGAATCTGTGTTGAAGCTGGAGGGAAGGCAGAGCGCCCGTGCCAGCGCTTCGTGCCTGAGAAGTGTGGGCAGGGGTGGCAGCAGGACACACACACACAGGCAGCTATCCCTATTAGGACTTTGCATGGGGACTTTCATTCAATGGGTAGAGCCTTACCAAAACGTATCCCTAACTTTAACCATAAACAATTCATGCCTAACCCTAACCTAAACACAATTCACATCTTACAACTAACCTTAACCAGGACCTCAGATATTAAGTCTTATCTTAAAATCAGGGCATTCATGAAGGCAAATAAGAGTGCAAAGTTTAGAAATTCAAATATGTGTGTTAAATATCCCTTGCTCTGTTACCAGTCTGTACTTTTGGAATTAACCCAAATTTCTTCCTATTAGTTTTACAATCAGGCAATCAAATACACATTCCTAATGGCAGCAGTTGAGAGTCAACACAGAGGACATGTGCGGGGTCATTGATAACCTTATATGCTTTTTTAAGGACTTGTTCTTAATGGAGCTGCAAGAGAGATCTTATTGTTTGCAGAATAATTGAGTGAGTTTAACAAAAACCTGAAGTTGATTTAAACCAGCAAGAAAATGACAAGGTTAAAATACCTTCAATAAAGGAAGAATAAAACATTAGAGTAGAGGTCTACAACGAGTACACACACAGACACACACACACACACACACACACACACACACACACACACACACACACACAGTCATCCTCAGATGCCCTCCAGTATTATATACAGACTAGAGGTGTGTATTTTAAAACTAAACAAGCTACAAATCTCCTGATGCTCTAAAGATAAAGTTGATGAATGAGTCAAACTGAATTTATCTGAAAGCATAGCTCTTAAAAATACTGGATCCTGATTGGCTAACCAGCGAACGTGTTGTCCCACCAAGTGAATGCAGGTGCCCTGGACCAATCAGATACAAGAAACCAAATGCTTATCTAAGTTTATGCTCTTTATTGTGAAAATACTGAGAGGGAACGCCAACCATATTCAAAGTCTTCGCCATTGTGGACTTCTGGTATTCATTGAGGAACATCACTGGGTTTTGCCAGAATCTTTTATCTATTTTCTAAAGTAAAACAGATGCAAATTTACTTGCAAAACACTTTCTCTTTTAAAAAACATGTAAACACAGGATACATTTAGCCTGTGTGAAATGAGGAAGGGTGTTGTCTATAACAGTGAACAACAGCGGCTTTCCAGCTCGTGTGTGAATGTGTTTACTTCCGCCTGCCTTCATGTGAGCACTGTAGTGTGTGTGTGTGTGTGTGTTTTGTATATGTGTGTGTGGTACCAGGGGTGTGGGGGCAACGGGGGAGTGTGGTAGCTCACTCCGAAGTGGCATGTGGCTGCGGTGTCATCGGCTGTGTGGCGAGCGCTGGCAGACAAACAGCCCACCTCGGAGCTTTAACGACAGAGAGGCCTGCTGTGAGCCTTTGAGGACGGGGTGAGGATGCTTCTGTTCCTGTTGATAAGGCTCCGTTTCCTCTTGGACAGGTCAGCGAGGGACCGTTGACATGTGCACTTTACGGGCCTACACCTCCGACGACTGTTATCCTCTGAGTGCTGGATGGAGTTTTGAAGTCGTGGAGCTGTTGATTTAATTATGGCAGGAATTCTATACTCAACTCCACTGGACTTAATGCCGTGGTTTCCTTTAGCAGAGTCATCACAAAGGAAATGATGTCATGTTTTCTGTTCAATTCAAATAGTTTTCAAACAGGTTCTCAAAACACAAAAACCACACATCTCCCATGATGATATTTAACCATCTATCAATTGTATCAGCAGAAGATCATTGAGAAAACTCAGGCTATAGTTATGAGACAATAAGATGAGAGTGATATTTATGCATTTGGGGAAATATGCTTGTGTGATTTCTTGTCCTTATTCTCATTTGAGTTGAAGCTCTGATTATTACAAATGAAGCCTGACAATGGTTTGCTTCATGCCAAGTTCAGACTACATGACTGTCTCGTCTTGCGATTGAGCATCTTGCAGGAAAAAAACAACAAACAGAGGACATGGTGTAAATTTCGCCGTTTCAAGTCGAATTTGAATGTTGGTCTTACGGACGGCTCGGGTGGCACCACAGGAGCAGTGTATTTTTCCTGTTTGAAGAATCGGTCACCGTTTACTTCGATTGTATTGGATTTGGCTGCAACGCCGTTTACCCCTGAAACTCCAAAAGTGTTTTGTGGACTCAAACACGTCACCCACCCCTCCATCGGCATAGTGGTAGATAAGGAGTGAATTCCATTTTTTTCTGTGAGGGCCCCCCCCAATTCATCAAAATCCTAGATCCGCCACTGGAAACAATAAAACTGATTTTAGGGGAAAGCTGCTTCCAGTTTCACATTTGAATCTGAACCAATGAGAGGCGACAGCTCAACCCATCATGAAGCATTGACTTGGGGGACCTTGGCAGATAGGAGACAGGCAACAAGTGGAGGTGCAGACCATGGTGCAGTGTGTGTGATCGCCGGAGCCGCTGTGCTGCTCCTCTGACGGCTCCTGCCCTCAGCTCCTCTACCCCCGCCCCCTTTCCTCATCCCCTCCGCGCTGCGCCGCACCACACACCCGGCGCAGCAGCGGGGCAGTCCGGCTGCACCTCCGGCTCCCTCGGACCGAACCACCGCAAACCTCCAGCACCTCTGCGACTGGAAACATTATTACCCTGGAGCTTCCTGTTCTGCTGCGGTGAGTCTGATCGCTTTTTTTTTAATTGTTGCTCTGAAAAAACGAGTCTGTGATAATTAGTGACTCGTTCATGTGGACTCTATTGTGCTTTTATCGTCTATAATCTTCACGTAGAAACTTTTTCCCCCACATCCTATAATATCCCTTTGTCATGTGCACAACATTTCTATAGGTGTTTTATTATTGTCTAGATGTCTTAAATTCTTTGTAGAGTGAATAGGTTCAATAAAAATAACTCATGAATTGCATGTTGATGTGATTATTATAGGGGATTAATTATTAGCAGTGTTGAATACGTCAGAGAAACAAAGCAAACATATTGTTTAATTTCAGATAAGGCAAAACCATTAAGACTTGTAAAAGTGTTTACTGAAGCCAGGCTGTTATCAGACACTATTTTATTGTCCTGGATGATGTAAGTCTTTTCTCAGATCCCAGACATGAAACCCAATCTGCTCATGCAACACATTTATATTCAGCTCCAGAGGCAGCAGCGTCTCATTACTATTTCCCCCGACTGCAACCCTGGTCCGAATAAGCTCTGCTGGCAGCGTTTTGATTTTTATCACTCCTCCTTGTAATTACTGTGGTAAGGCATGACATAACGCATCAGTTTTAATACATGTCACTGACATGACCAAGATGTGCTCCTGATTCAGTGGAACGTGACACATGAAGTTGAAGTCGGTGGTCTTGAAGTGTTTTAATTACGGAGGCAAACAGGGAGCAGGGTGTTGGACTCATTACAAGTTGAGGGCCAGCGGCCTTTTGACCCCCACGACCTGCCAGTGAGCCATGAGGGTGGCCACCATGCGAAATACCACCTTCACGTGCGCACACATGCACGCACGCATTCTGCTTCAGACCACATCAATACTTCCACACTTTGGTTTAAAATGCACCAACTCTGCTAAGAATCGGCCCGGCGTCCACTCTGCTCCAGAGTTTCAGAGCTGATTAAAATGGAGAAGGTTGGAATACGCTACTGGTTCTAGTTTTAAAACTCAAGGGCTGTGTTTTAGTCAAGACAGGCAGAAACTGAGACGCTTGGAAGCGATGTCATAGACACTCACAACCGCTAGTCTTTTCAGTCAGGATGTAGCCTCACTGATTCACCAGGCTCCTATCACATGTCCCCCTTCCAGAGGGAAAACAACCAGCCTTAGCCTTGAACGCAAAATTGATAATCAATTGCTAGTGTTGCTGACTCTGTTATCTTTGCTATACGATGTTGTGCTGTTTACATGCACAGGAGACACGCTATTATTCAAGCAATCTATGACAATTCCTGTTAGAGTTTTCCCTGTTTATACCGACACGCGCATGCCAAGGTCAAGATATGTTTTCAGGCATGTTAGTATGGACGGGGAGTGATAATAACACATAATCCAACAAATAACATCTAGTGATACAGTCTTTCTTAGTGAAATTTTTTGACTTTTTCTTGTTTTGGCAGCTCTGTAATTCCCCCAGTTCGCCTCTACAGAGTAGGCGTAGAGTCTGTCCTTCTTGAGTAAACGCTTTGATATTTCCGTGTCGGCCTTCTGTACGCGCATGGACTCAGCCAGCAGCAGATGATTAACACATGTGTGTAATATGGTTCCTGAATGTCCACCTCACATGATTGTCTCTAATGATACAGTACATGTCAAAGCACTTGATTAAGAAAATGAGCGCAGACATTCCCTGAGGTTTTTCCACTGTATTCAATGTCTTCTTTTTTTTTTTTTTTTTTAACCTCAGTTATACATTCCTTCAAGGCGGACCCTTTGTGACCTTTAGGTGTCATTGACGCAACCGACCAGCAAAAGGGTCAGTTGCAGAGGTGCGAACCCTGAATCCGGCTGTTGTATTTGTTTTCACACCACAGGGTTTTGGGGCCACACATGCTGATGTTGGGAAAACTGCTCGATCACAGTCTGTCATCCCCAAATGGCCACAACTCATTCATCTAACAACATGATAGAACCCCCCTGTGAAGGAATATACTGTTAAGAGACTGGACTGATCAATAGCTGGTCGACAACCAGCAGGTCATGTAACAAGCTGGTCGATGTTGTGACTTTTGGCTGTTTGGAGGGAAACTAAGCGCCATCTTGAAATCTGTGAACAAACTTTTGAAGTACCCATGTAGTTGAAAATTAACAAAGCCATAAACCGTAACAATTGTTCAATCTGCAGTCCAGGAATAGTTTTTTTTGTTGATTGATCGGCTGCTATCTGAAACCTGACAACATGTTAACTTTAGGGATGACAAAAGATTTGGATGGTTGTAAAATTGCAGTTGCTCTGGATGCTAGTCTCGCTGTTTTCCCTGAAACTATATGATATGAAACCAAGACCTGAAACTTACAATAACCTGTGCTGTCTCATGTCTGAGTGATGAGAAAATAGACAAACTAATTAATGCTTAATTTGTAAAATCTTCTAGCGACAGTTGTCATTTAAGCCATCAAAATAAAAAAATTTACTTGTCAGTGCCCTCTGGTGGACAAGTTAGTGGTGATATGTTTAAGTGACCTCAAATACAGAATATATTTAGCATTTAAATACTGTTATTTCTTGTTACTTATCAGCTGACATATACACACAATCAGTGCATCTGCTGATCTCATATCAGCCATGCTAATGTGTCAGTCAGGCTACAGTGCTTCTGTATGCTCTCATCACTTAGCAATTTAAAAGTTTGTGTAAACAGCTTTCCTGTACCATGGCAATTGAGAAATAAACAGAGATGAGGAGGAGAAGAGAAGAAAAGAATCAAGTTTATGTGTGATCGGCAGAAAAGAAATTTGGAAAGGAAGAAGCAACAAAGAGCGCAAATCGGTTCCAGCAGATACAGGAAGCCGAGAGTCTCGGAGGGTATGGATATTTGTTGAAGCATGAAAATGTTTTCTTGGCTAAGGAGGAAGTGTAGCCATGTTTTGCTTGGATTCGGACCTGAGCGTGGACGGTGAAAATAGGAATGTAATTGAAAATCAAAGGGGGAGCTGAAAAAAATGCGGCCTTATCTTGTATGTTTGTTCACCTGCTTAGCGGGGTTAGTGAGTGAAGGACGCGAGAGGAGAGTGAGAGAGCGGGAAGGGGGGGGGACCTGTGATAAAACACAAAGTACGCTGCTGATTGTACTCCAGACAAACTGTAGCAGAGTAAACACTTTTCAGTTAAAGTCGTCAAAAGTAGACAGTGTGAGTGTGTGTGTGTGTGTGTATGAGAGAGAGAGTGTGTGAGAATGTGTGTGTGAGAGAGAGTGTGTGTGTGTGTCTGTGTGTGTGTGTGTGTGTGTGTGTGTGTGTGTGTGTGTGTATGAGAGAGAGAGAGTGTGTGAGAATGTGTGTGTGAGAGAGAGTGTGTGTGTGTGTGTGTGTGTGTGTGTGTGTGTGTGTGTGTGTGTGTGAGAGTGTGTGTGGGCCCAACAGCTGTTGTAGTCAAGCTGTTTCAGCCCTCCTAAGTCAGTCAAGACACACAAAGAGAAACAAATGAAAGACATGAAAGGGAAGGAGAAAAAAAGCAAATAAGACAAACAGGGGAAGAAGAGAAAGGGAAAAAAGAGGGAAAGAGAAGGAGAAAAGGACACAAAGATTAAAAAAAGTAATTGTAATTTTATGGGAAAAGAAAGAAGGAAAATGGAGAGTTTTCGAGGGGGAAATAAATAAAAGAGGGTAGAAAGGGAATGAGAGGGGAAGCACTGAGAGAGAAAGAGAGAAGAGAGAATGAAGGAGAAAAAAGGAGATTGGAACCCAAACATGGTTTCAATCAGCGGTGAGGTTGAGAATAAAAATGTTTGATGGTCGCAATCGAGAGAAAGACTCCACCGACTGATGCTCTGCTTAGGAATGTGTTCGTACACACACACACAACAGACAACACACACGGCTCCTATTAAGCTGTGGTTACTTACAGAGAAGCCACCTCACTGTACACAGTGACATGGAAATATTTGATTTAGCCTGTCTGTGATGTGAGAATGTGCTGAAATCCCCTGATTGGTGACTTTCCCAAAGAAGGCAATTGTAAGACTGGAGCTAAAAGCTGGACTAAGCATGATGATTTAATACAGGGATGCTTTCATTCATTTCATTACGAACTGCAACAGAAAACAGGCTTTTCCATCACCACTCACTGAGTCTGGCCTGTTTCCCTGGAAGGTTTGTGGGTGTTGAAGTGAAAGCAGGTTTCACGGAGTCGTCTCTCCACAACTTTGCATGTTTTCAGTGTTATTGTCCAGTGCAGTGTTGAAAACAGAGATTGGACTACACTCAGTATCTGACACAACACATCAGGGTCTAAAAATTGCACTTTTGAGAGCTGCAACAATGAAGTAATGTTACAGTTTTCTATAAATTATGATTTAAAAAGAATGACACTCCAACAAACAATCCGGGGGGGGGGGGGGGGGGGGGGGACAGCAAACATCTTTGGAAAGAAATTAGCAAACTTAAAAAAGGTATAACTTGCAAGAATGTTGTGAAATGCTGATTATGGGTTATTCAGAATATGACTTTATTCAGGTTAAGATAATTAGAAAATGATGCAGTGTCTTATTCATACTATTGTTTTAATGTGGTTAATATCAGATGTGATGTTCCATGTAAACGTAGTCAGACATTTCTTTCTTTCTTTCTTTGCTCATCCATCATTCTTCCCTCAAATCTTGTTCCTCTCACTTCTTATCCTTATCTCTCTTCATCGTTTCTCTTCATCCTTATTTCTCCCTCCATCTTCTGCCTTCAGCCCTCTCTGTGAAAATACCTTATTCTTTGTCTCTTCTTCCTTCCTCAAACAAGGGCTGGTTGACTGGGACAAAAATTATATCACGATTATTATCACATTATTTATTCTAAGTTTAAAGCAGAATGTGAAAAAACACTTGATAAACAGCAAAACATTTTATAAATGTGTTATACCTCCTCACTGTGCTTTCACAATGCATTACCCATTAAGCATTCATATAATAATTAAATCTAAATACTGTATATTTAAGCTTTGTTGTATTGCTATTGAAAACTAATATATTGTGATAATTCTTGATTTTGTTTTACTGTTGCAGCCCTCCCTCAAACTCAATGTGTACTTTGTTTCCTCTCTGACAGGAATCAGAACCAGAGGACCAGCCGACCAGGGTGGTAGCAGCCAGGCCGTACCCAGAAACAGGTGCCCTACCAGGGGTAATGGAGGAGATGAAGGATTAGAAGATAATCCAGGGTATGTCTGAGTTGCCCCTGTGCTTTTCCGATATTTCCAGACCCAGGGAGTCAGGCTGCTCCCGGGATTATAGCGTTAGACCGATTGCCTTTTAAAGAGTAAAACTGCTGGAGTACTTTTGTTCTTGTTGTGCCTCAGGCCAGTTTATCTAACAACTCACAAAACAGAAGAGTAAGTGCAAAAAGAACGACAGAGAGCAGGGAGGGTAGGAGCATATGTTTTTGCCCAGAGGGTCCAGATACATAAGAGACACGGAGCGACCCCCTCTGAGTTGTGATCAAAGGTCTCTAACAGGATTACAGGCAGAGACAGAACACCAGAGCTTTCTGTAAGCACAGTAATTAATGGCCCTGTGTATATTCCTGTAATACTGTGGCTTATTAATTTGACTGAGGTTGAGAAAGACAAACATTGGCCCTTATTCTGAAGAGCACAATGTCTGCAGTCATGGGGACTTGTTTTCATTAGAGAGGTGTCCCGTCACTTCAGCGTGGTTCATGGGAACGTGCACATGCTCCCCTCAGGCTCACGGCATTTCAGATTCGACATCACACCTTTGTTATACTGGCCCCTGGTGTCCTTTTGTGAGCCTGGATATGGCCCTGCTCAGCGCTGGTATGTGGCACGCTGCTCCCAGATGCCCCTCTTAAAACGCCCAGTCAAGGGAAGTGGAGCAGAGGGCCTGGGAGTGCGGTCAGCAGTAAATTAGAGGGGCTGCCTTGGACATGACGCAATCCCCATGTCCTGAACCATAGCAGGTCATTAATGAAGCCAGACGGGGGCCTTGCATGCGTGGGAAGCCTGTTGACATTTAGCTGCTGCAGTGGAAACCTTTTCAAGAGAAACAGAGGTCCTTGTCGGGGCAGCTTTGTGCTATCAAAATATTTTAGAATTGGATATCCATTACTCTGCTGGCAAAGAACAACACCGGGAAAAAAAGCGTCTGCCTTCATCCCAATTTACGGAGTTCCTAAACTTACAATAAGCAGTATTATAACAGAATACATATAAATATATATATATAAAGCTTGAACAGAAAAGCTTCAACTAATGTTTCAGCTAAGGGAATTGAATATTATGAAGACAGAAGTTGATGTAGAAGTTAGGCTAGTTTGATTTGTGTTAGCAAGCCACCTTACTATTACAGTTATGATTAGCTTGTTGGCTGAAATTATTAGTTTCTGTTACAAGTAGGGTTGAGCAATATAGTGATAAATATATATATTGATAACAATAGAAAACCATCATTTGTTTCATATTATGCTTTACTGCAAACTACACAAGTTACAGCCATGTTTTTCATCAACTGAATGTCACATTGCGTTCTACCACAGGACGACACAGACTCAAACTTTGTTAACATTGCACAGCCCTGAATCCAAGAGTTTATACAATAACACTAAAGCAGAGTGAAGTATATGGCCCCGTCCAACAATGCATGTTTACTTAAGTTAGTTTCTGTTAAGTTGCTAGCTGGAAAGATTCGTTGTATTTAGGTTTTTCAGGTAAGCTTGCCATGTAGCCCTCTTGTTGCTCAAAGTAAAAAATGTAAATGGGATATGTAGCATGAAAATAGGAAGTTGATCAATGATTACATTTCCAAGATGACCAAAAAAGTGTAACAACAACTTGAGGTTGTGAAAGATAAACGAAAAGAAATGTACAATAACACTGGAGTACATGGCTTTTCTAAAATCACTAATGTTGCTAAAAGGGGGAAAAAAGGGGATATGTAGCATGAAAATAGGAAATTGATCAATGATAAAACTTCCACTATGACTAAAAACTAGAAAACCCCAAGAGGTGATAGTGAAAGATAAATGAAAATACTTACATTTTATTAGTTTACTGTATATTTGTTCCTACTTTCCTTATTATAACCAACTGACTAGAAGTTGAAAGAAAGCTTCATTCAAGTCTACACTGTATTTCTTAAACTATTACTATTATTGATTCATGTTTTCAACTACATTTTTGACTTGTATGATCTTTCAGTAAGTCAATCTCGGGGCTCCATACTCTGGCAGTCTAGCGGTGCTGCCAAGTAGGAGCAGCAGTTTTGTTATCAGCAGATTTTCATTATCTCTTCCTATCTCGCTGGGGATACTTTGCCTGTATATAAACAAACCTGCGGCTTTGCTTTAAAAGCATGATAAGTCTTTCCAGTCAGATGTACAGTGAATTCTGTGTGACCTTCACGCCAGAGAGAGCAGCACAAAATGGAAGCAGGAATTCCCCAAAAGTCCACCTATTTCATGGATAAGTAGCAGACTTGGGTTTTTTTTGTTTTCACAGAAGAGTGACCGAGGTCTAAATTTAGATGGTTCCAGACCAGTGGACTGTTGGAATCTTTAAAAACCTGCAGAAAGCAATCTGTCCAAAACACAGTGAGGTTACTTTATAACTAACAGTATTCAGAAAAGGGAAAGCAGTGCGATCTCTGCCTGAAGCTCAACGTCCACAGAATAAACTGCAAATGTCACGCATTTCTCTCAACATCTGTCAAAATTAAATACATCCCTGTCTGCATTTTAAAGATAGATGTTTTCTCCCTGTTTTTACTCTCGATAGATGGTTCCACGGTGCAACCGCACAACCATTTGCAGCTGGACCTATTTCTGAGCTGATGTCGACAAAACCAGAGCCCAAAGCAAGTCAGGCTACCTGACCACACTCCAACTGGCCCGGCCGCCCCCAGGAACCCAACTGCATAGTGTTCTCCACAATTTATGTTTGTTTAATTCAGCCAGCTATGCAGAACAACAAGCTACAAAGAGTGGAACAGAGTTTGGCTCGCACACGATAAACAAAGATAATATTTGAGGGAACTATTTGGTGCTGCAGGCTTCAACTTTCCAGCTTTAGTAATTACATGGTCTTGAAGATCTTGGAATACCCTTTCAGAGCTCTTTTTTCAGGTCCGTACTTTGGACTGAACTGTCAGGGTTTCTTTTATAAATCTGAGAGTTAAGTTCAGCCTCTCGGTTGGATTAAAGCCAATTATTTCGTGGTTCGTAAGCCATTTACCTCTTGTGACCATGAATCTTCAGGAAAAGCTGTCGGGCCTAAAGGGTCTGGTCTCTCACTCCCACAGCAAGCGTCGCTTCAAAAGTGACCTCACAGTGGACATGATCAGCCCTCCTCTGGGCGACTTCCGCCACACCATGCACGTGGGCCGTGGCGGGGACGTGTTTGGGGACACCTCCTTCCTCAGCAACCACGGGGGATCAGCCAACAGTAACAACAGGGACACAGATTCCATCTCCAGCCCTGACAACAAGATCGGAGCGTTCTTCTCCAGGACGCTCCGTCAAATCAGGAGGGGCTCGGACAACCGACCCAGAGAGGTATCCAAGGAACTGTCTCCGCCGCCTCCTCCCATTTCTCCCATCATCAAGAACGCCATCTCCCTTCCCAGGCTGGATGTGGACATGTCTAATGGGAGTCCCACCACCAAAGTGCTATTCCCCAGTTCTGAAAGTACGCCAGACGAGAAGAAAAGCTCTTATGGTGAGTTTGGGAATGATTTTTTCTTTAAGTCCCATTCCAGTTGCTTATCACTCCCCCTTAAACTTTTTTTTGTTCCTCAAAATTACATTTTCCAAAGGTTTGTTATGAATAAATTCCCCTTGTGGCCTTAACATGGCCTTAAACTCTGCTCCTCCCTTCCTCGTTTGGAGACTGGGATCTATGAATATGCTAATTATGGACAGCTCACCTGCCCACCCCACAAGCTGACAGGATTGGGACATCACAAAACCCTGGCTCTATGAATCAGTTTTTTTATAAACTGGCATTAATTTACTGCAGTGGTGGAAATACTCAGCCATGGTGCTGACCTGTAATTATGCTTAAACTATGTTTTTATCACATAAAGGGACCAGGGAGACATGTTAACGTGTACATAAAAACTTGATTTTGACTGCAGGGGGACTTTTAAGCTGCTCTAAAGGATATTTTTACATCAACAATGGATCAAGTGTGTAATGATATAACAGGTACACATAATTTCTGACTTTTTGATGTATTTCTCCCCCTAACATTGTTGAAAGAAGCTGACAGATTGGATTAAATTCTGGATTGAATTCCTTGAAACAAGTTGCATCTTATCTCCACTGGAAATGTCTTGATATGATGTCATTTCTTTTATTATGACCAGTTATTCAACTATTTAGTATATCGCCTAATCCCCAAATGATCTTTAGGTGTATTTTTTAATTAAATAGGAACATTGCTCAACGAAAAAAAAACCACATAGTCAAAGGTTAAATGAGTTAGCATCAGTGTTAAACTGGTAACTGCAGGGAAGTGGACACCGCCTGTGGAGCCTCGGGGAAACTCACCCACTCATCATCAGTTCTGGAGACAGATTAGGTCCAGATGTCCTTATGAATCACCTTGGCTCATAATCAGCAGTGCTTGTACTGATAACACACAGAGATCCAGACACAACTGGCAACAAGATGTCTGAGAGGCTGTTTAGATGACCCACATTAACACCACACTCACGGCTCTGGCAGTCTGACCTCCCCCGTGTGCGGTTGTGTGTTTCAGAGAGAAAAGAGGATTTATTTAAGGTTTAGAATAAAGGTTAGGTTTAGGTATGTAGTGGTTATTTTTAGGGTTAGGGCAAGTATCCAGGAAATGAATGTGAATCCATGTTAAGTTCCCAACGATGACCTATGACAACGTGTGTGTGTGTGTGTGTGAATTTCTGAGAAATGTGCTCCAGAGTTGGATGACGAGATCCACTTATAAAGTTACATTTTACCTCTGCCAAGGAGGTTATGTTTTCATCTGCGTTTGATTTTAATGTAATGATCCAGATCAGGGGGCAGTTCTAGGATTTCATTTTTCATTCTCTAACATTGCCAGACAGGACGTTTTGCAACATTTTCGTTGATTTCTCAGAGAACAATTCATTGATCCTAATGACAAAAATCTGGCATATTCAGGGAACTGATATAATCTGGTGAATTTAAATATGGTTTCATAAGGGGACTGTTGGGCGGAGGTATGAGCTCTACTAAGTGACATTCCAGTAGTGTGAACTAGATTTAATCTTAAACATTGAAATTAAAGGTGATCAAACAATATTTAGAAACATGACAGAATCCCTAATTGAACCTGTCTTTGTTCTAATGTGGTTGTAAGCATGTGTGGGCTGTTAAAGGTTTTAACATAAACTACGTTACTGTCCAGTAATTATCCATCACGGCACATCGATGAGTGGAGATTCTCCCGGTTTAGAAGCTGGTTTCACTCATGACTTCTGTCTTATTCTCTGATTAAAATGTGTTAATCTCTGAAATCACACGTCGTTTCCTTTGACGGGAACAGAAAGCCTCCAGAGTCTTGGCCCTGCCTGTACGCCTGACATTGAGATGTGCTGTGGTAATTTACCCGTTTGGGTTGTGGAGGCAGCCGAGTGTGAGCGTGTGACTTGTTAAGTGATCTCGCAGGTTTGGACGGATGATTCACACTTCTAAGAGTAGAACAACTCAACTTGTCATCGTCAGTAGACAGGATGTCCTCAGATGGGTTTACACCGCCCCCTGTTGGAGGTGTATGCTAATGTTGAACGTCGAAAGATCTTCATTGTCTTTATACTCATGTACAAAGGTATTATTATATTAAAGTGTGACTACAGACGCATGTAATTAAAAAAACATTGAAAACAGTAACAACATGAACAATTTTAAAAGATTGTTTTCAAATGTATTGCTTAGAATTGTTCAAGTTTCTCTTATGTACAGTTGTAAAATGATCATCTCAAATGTATGTTTTAACAGTGTCTGTGGTGATGTCCCACTCAATATAACAACAATAACTTAATTTATAAAGCAACTTTCAAAACAGCAGCTACAAAGTGCTTCTTTTCAGTGTAACTCGTTATGGTTAAAAAATAATGTGCAATAATGGCGAACTATTCTTGGTTGCTTTCTTGCCCACAACCTCACACCATAAAGCCACAACTTGTGATTTAGTCACTGACAGGACAATATGTTTGTCAAAATGTTGAAATATTCCTATGAAATGTACAGGAGACAGAAAACCTCAGCTTTGATTTCACGTTTCAACGTCTGTGTGTCCCTCAGGTCTGGAGTCCGGCTTCGTCACTCTGCCTCGTCTCTCCCGCTCGGAGCGTCAGCAGCCCTCCATCTCCCTCCCCACTTCCTGCTCCCCCAACATCCACCGAGGTTCTCTGACCGACCCAACCGACGCCATCTTGTCCACCTGTTCTGCCACGATTGTGACCTCTCACGCCAAACCTGCCACAAGCACCAGCACCACCACCGCCTACTCTGACTCGCTCCCCTCCCTCACCTCCCTGGACACCTTCACTTTTGACCTCGGCCCCTCCCTCATGAGCGAGGTGTTCGGCCTGATCGATGGCCACCCTGACGAGCAAGGCCACGCCTGGGAACGAGAGGAGGCGGGTTCAGCGTACGGGCTGACCAATGAGGGATCAGAGATGGACTCGGCCACTATCTCATACGTGGACTCCCTGCTGAGGGAGGACTGTGGCGGCAGGAAGAGCCCGCACGTGGCTGATTGGGAGGAAGAGGAAACTGTAGTGGAGGAGAACGAAGTCAGTCTTTCTGCAAAAGTGCCTGATGTGGTGATGGAGTCTCCTGAACAACCGAGGTTGGGATTGGGGATGGAAAGTGAGCGGTTCCAGAGCGCTACGGATATGCTTGCACGCCATTATGGCGTCAGCCACTTAAAGGGACAGAGCACGGTGGAGGCTGCTGACTCAGAGATGATGATCATCAGTCAGCACAAGAAGAAAATGTCTTACAGTTACATGGACTGACGAGGATGAAATCAAAGTCTGAGCTCAGCAACTCGTAGATTTTTCATTTAACTAAAACATTTGATTCTTCTGCAATTCCAATCAAGTCAATCATCTAAAATGTTGCAATGGTCAACGAGGCTGGCTCTGTTGACAGAACAACCATGAACACAACAACCTGCATTCAGTATCCTTCATACTGCATCTTTTACCTTTATAACATTATTCTTCGAGGATGTACAATTTTGCTACCTGTGGCTGAATGTATTTTAATGGAGTGAAAGACTTAATGCTGCAAGTTTCCAAACCCAGCACAGAAAGGGAGACCGCGTTTTCCAAAAAGACTGAAGCCAAAAAGAAAAGTGAGAAGAGAGGATGTACCAGAGAATGTGGTTAAGGTTGTGGGGGCGTCACGGAGGAAACACTATAAAACCTGTCATTCACTTTAATCATGCGATAATACACGTCCTCACGCAAGAGGGGAAAACATTCTCTATGCAAGTCCGTCTCTCTGATGAGAAGACAGAGAGGAAGTGTGGATTAGAAGAATAGATTTAATCTTACTACAACCCTTTGCCGTCACTACAATCTCTCGTCAGCTTTTCACTCAGGAATACAATACCAGGAAAGAAAAAAAGGGAAGAGAACTCATGAGAGATCTGGAATCTCAGGATCAACCGCATCAGACAAAAGATAAACCACAGGAACTTGTCAGCTGTTGAACTGTTGGACTGATGGAATATGACGACAAGTTAATACCGGCGTTTGCTAGAAGCAATTAAAGCCTCAACCTATATATATATATATATATATGTTCATTTTATGTTGCAAACCTTTTCTATAGATACTCAGTGCACCTTTTATCATAAAATGAATATGAAGTCCGACTCCTGTATTGATTTTTATAGAAGAACTGTCATTTATATATTCTTTTATACAACTCGACATGAAGATATCATCTGACCTCCTATAAATATGTACTTACAGTATGAGCACCTGCAGCACATAGTGCAATTCACATCCATATGCTGCAGTCAGTACCAATGATATAATACGATGATATAATTTCACAATAAACATGTTTTTAATGAGGCTGAATATGGTTTTATTTACATGTATTCTCATGTATAACATGTTTCATTTATGCATTACTGAGTTAAAATCCTGAAAGATTTAAAGTTAAAGAGCTAAAAGCTGCAGATGCCACAGAAATCTGTTGAAACTGACCACAGCCATCGTCCTTTCTGTGAAAAACAGACTTTGGGTGGAGACAACTGAACAGTCAAACCTCAATTCAGCCTTGAGGTCCATAAAATCATTTGCCAGCGTACATGAACACCGTGATGGTGTCGATTTATGGAAAAATACAACCTAAAAACATAAGAAAAACAACTGGCAGACTTTTTTTGGATGTGGATTCATTTATTGCTTTGGATATTTTTGTTTTAACCAAAATGACATTGCATTCTGGGAAATATCGGGCATCAATAGACAAATAAATAAATGGTACTGGTTATGAAAAACAGACCCAAAAAAAGTAATTAAGCTGCAACACTTAAACTTCAAATACATCCTGGAAGGTACTGAACAGCACAATAACCATGTTGAACAATAGTGAAAATAAAAAACAAACGTGTTTCACTGTGAGGGAACTTCTTTTGCCTGTGATGGTGGAGGAAGAGGTGGAGGGCAGTTTGGTGCTTTGAGTCCAGGCCTTTTCAGTGGAGGCTTTTTCGGGTTGGCTGCCTGAGCTCGGGGTGCGGGCGTTGGCTTGGTCCTAGTCTCCACCCTCGCTGGGTCTGTGGTTGGGGGTGGAGGGATCTGGAGCTTGGCAGACACAGGGGCTTTCGGCTTGGAGAACTGAACCGTCACATGGTCGCTAGCTTTGTTCGTGCCGAAGGATCTTTTCGCTGTAGAAAAACAAGAGCGGGAATATAAGTAAGACACTGACCAGGTTGTGTCCTTAGACTGTATATAAACATGGTCTGCACTTCCTCTCACTATCCAGAAATGAAGCCAAAATATCCTGGATACGAACGCTGCCATCTTGAGTTATTGGAGCCAGAGTCTGCACAGCTGCCATACACACACACTGGACCAATGGCAAGTCAGTCTCAGCTGTCAATCATGAGGTCTCGCCCCATTTTTAAAGCATAAGTTCATTAATTAAAACCAAATTAACTGGGGAGAAATGAACACTTAGACAAACACAAGTGTGATAAGAAGTACCTAAAATGATAGAAATCATCATTGAGAAAAATCTATTTGATGTGTACTTTGAATTTTTAGTTTGTTCTATCTCCCATCCACTTACATGGATCAGGCTGGGTTTATGACCTATACTGAAGCTAGCCACCAGGTGGAGATTGAGATGGTTTGGCTTTACTTTTGGGAAGCTGACTAACTCTACAAAGATGCTGCTGAGCAACTGATATGGTTTGGTGACTATGTCTCTCCTTTACATTTCCATTGCGTTAATTTAGCATGATTTTCCCATAATGTCCACAAGTCAGTGACCACAATGTCAGCTGTTATTTCACTTAATATATAAGTGTATATATATATACCTCAATTTCAAAGACAAATGTCACCAATCTTTTGTGATAAATATCTCAGCATAATATTCTTAGATTATTATCAATGTTTAAACAAACAAAAAATCTGTCAAAATTTGTCAGATTGCTAAATGGTGTTGCATTTCAGACACAATATGAGGTAACAGCAAAGTTGGAAAGAAAGAAATGGTCTCAGTTTTGTAGACTGACAAACATCACATCAGAAAGAAAACACTTAAAGGGGAAAGTTTTTCAACCTCTTCTCGGCTCTGAGGTAGTTACAATGACGCATGACACAAGAGGTGGATATTTTGGTCAGTGGTGTGAGTCTTCCTGTTTCCTGTGTACTTCCTGGTTGCTATGGCAAGTGGTAATTTATTGTCTCCCCTTCGACAAACCACAGAGTTGATTTTGTGAGAGGAAAAGGGTAGAAGAGAAGAATCTGTACATGACTTTACACAATAGAAGGAGATATAAATAATGAGGCCGGTCTGAAAAACCAATGAATGATGGGACTGCTGCTGCTCTAGGAAAACAAGTGTTGGGTCACTTAAAGGGGAAGTCCAAGCTTTTACACATGACGTTTACTTATGAGAAATGCTACTCAACTTGTGAAAACTGTTACTAATGTCTTTTAAGGGTCTGCGAGGTGATGTCTTAAAGGGCCCATATTTGACACCTTTTGGGATTTAATTTGAGGTATTAGTCGCCCTAAGATGATATATCAGTGGTTTAAAGTCGAAAAAACTGCTGCAATGTGTATTTCCATGTCCTCTCTTCTGCCTCTCTCTGGAGCTGCAGACAGAACAGGCTGTTTTCGCCTGTTATCGAAACGTCTACGTAGACGTTTCGATAACATATTTCTTAGAATGGACTGAGTGAAAAAGTCTGCGGAGTGACTGTTTTCATACTTTGAGGGTACCTACTGACCCCCTTCAAGTAATTACAGATAGTAAAACCCCAGAACTACTACTACTCTTAGTTTAAGTACAATTTACTCGCAAAATGTGAGTATATTTTATACCTAAGGGTTAAAATTGCCTTTAAAATCGATTTAAGTATTCTTTATCTACCAAGTCTTACTAGTAAGTAAACTTTGCTTGAGGATTTCCCAAGTAAAAATTACAAAGAATTTCTGCGTGAGAAGTCTTACCGAGCTTATGTTAAGTAAATGTCACGCCATATTGTTTTCAGTGCAGCTTGAGTAAAATTTGAGTAAATCCTTTAGATCTCATACACAACTCTATCTCTTTGAACATAATGTTAGACTCAGAGGACTTTGACTTACGTTTGTACGGGGAGGTGATCTTCACCAATGCTCTGGGAGAGTGTGGAGGTGCCTCCAAAATTGACTCCAGCTGGCCTTGATCCGAGCACTGATTCTGGGTGGGGCTCCTGTTCTGACCCGGGTTTGGCGTTGATCCCGCAGCAGAAGTATTGGAGGCCAGAATGGGGTCGGGAGTGATTGATGATAAGACGCTGGACGTTGTGTTTTTATGGGTTGGTGCCGTTGGTGCAGCTGCAGGGTGGGCCCATGTGGAGGAGCCACTGCGACTCACAGAGCCACATTTCATCAGGAAGAAGGCGCCACTGTCCTGAGAGGTTGTGCTGATGGAAAGAAAAGGACGAAAATGTCTAGTTAGTACATAAACCTACCTAAAGCTTTAGTCCTTCTACGTGACAGTAAAAGGCAGTCATTTTATTGTCAATCCATTCATCATTTAAGGCTTAGCTGCGAATACAGGTTCTGACATAAGTATACCTGTTTGCCTTGGAGAGTGGGAGGTGGTGGGATGAGCAGGAGGAGGATGTGGATGAAGAGGAGACTGCTCTGCTCAGTTTCTCCTTTTCTGAGCTCAGATACGGGGCAACAGGAGCAGGAATGGTCACATCTGGGAACTCAGGGAGTTCTGGGATCTCAAAGGATACAGCTGACCAAAACAAGACATGGACATTGTTTTTGCTACATCAAATAGACAGCTTTACATTATACAGAATAAATCCTGTTAATTGGGTGATGATGAGTTTGCTGAGATGTGAGAATATAGTGGCATTAATACGAATAACTCAGATTATTATAATAAAATATGAGCAATTATGAATACCTGTCGTTAAAGCAACCTGTAGATTTTGCAGATGCACTGCAGTCAGAGCAAGCAATAAAAACTTTGGGAATGATTTTTAATCTCATTTAAATCTGAACTGAACTGAACTGTTTTCTTTATGCGACGTGGATTCCCAACCAGTCAAACTGGGCAACTGTCCCAACGCTCTTAACCTGAGGCCTAAAGGCTCCAGGTTCATTGTGTGGTTTATGGTAATTTATTTAACTAGAAACTGAAATAAAAAAAAAAAGGAATGACAGGGATATTCAGGTGGCAACTCCATGAATTCATAATCTTAAGATCCCAACTTCATTATACAAAATGTACAAAAAATCAAGTGTATCACTGTTTTAGTGTCACTGCTGTGATCTCTTTGTGAGATTTACCTTATCATAACTCAGATCCATTTTTAAAAGCCAAAACTGCAAATGTGATAACTTCAAAATAAGTTCAAGTAAACCAGAACCACCCTGACATACCTTCAGGGAAGAGGCTGGAGCTGTACTGAATAAGAGGCTCCATAACTGTGACCACCTGAACTGAAGAAGCTGACGCCATGTCAAACAGAGCAGCTTCACTATAGAGACAGAGAGAAGCAGAGGAAACAACAAGAGGTCAAAATGAAAGATTATGACATTGTCACAGTTCTGCATAGAAAGCAACTACATCGCAGACCTGGTATTAACATCCGTCCTGAGAGATCTGATCTAAATGTGTCAACGCTAAAAATATGATTCTTTATGACACTGACAGCGTTTCCACCATCTAAGCTGCCCTTCAAGCAATCCTGAATCCAGCAATCCAGAAATTCTCAAAAAACAGTCATGTGAGCAGAAGTTCTGGTTCATGACACCGATGCTCAATTGAAGATTATGAAAGAGGAAGGAAAGGCAGAACAGGGAACATGAATGAGAGGAGTACGGTAACAGTACACACGGTATAAAGAAAGTATGATGAGTCATTTCATACGTACCCTTCCGCTCGGGGCCAGAGCAGGTTGGGCCCCAGGACGATGGCAATGTTTCTGGGGGTCATCTTGTTCACAGCCTCCTGCTCAGACAACAGAGACAAAAACTGGACCAGATACCTGACAGAGAGAGGAAAACACAAAGTAGACCGGGTGATGGAAGGAGACTTGGGAGTTCAGGGAGGATCAGTCAGGTTGAATTAAATTCTTTCAGCGCCCTGTAGTGACGAAAGCGCCTACTTGATGATTATCAGGTGAGAACTGAGATGTGGCAAGGGGTCGCCAAAGTCAGGAGCATTTTTTTGCCCTTGAGATGGAAAAGAAAGTGACATTTGTTCATGTGGAAGATTGGGCACAAACCTGAGGTTGTTGTAGTTGTCAGGTGGCAGTTTCTTCAGCAACACTTTGAACTGCTCCAGTTTCTCTGTCAAGTCTTTTTCCCTATGAAGATACAGACCAAACTCATGACACGAACCTTAAACCACAGTAAAATGAGAAATATTTCGAGTGTAGATATTACACACACCCAGCTGCTTTGAACCAGTCATTGTAGAGTTCAAAGGTCAATAGGGGCTCGGGCAGTTCTCGAAGGTAACACTTCAAAGCTCCTGTCACCGGATTCAGAGACAAACAGTCCACAATCACAACAGTGTTTAATAAGTTCAAGGTAATATATACTGAGTTACTCAATACTGTTGGACAAACAATGATAAAGAATAACACGATGCCCAGCTGAATTTCCTCTCTGCTTGATAAAAAAGATGGATTTTAGGTTATTGCTCTAAAACTTCACCAGTACACAGGAAATTATGTATTTCACATTTGTGGAAGTTATAACAGGGGCTGAGTGAGCAGAAGAGGAACAGTGAAATGAGCAGTGAAAGTCACGTTGGCTGAACAGACAAAGAAGCACCCGTGACATATCTTTACCGGCCACAGCGTGAGGGTCAATTGTGAACTCGCTGTGGTCCACGTTTCCTTGATCCAGGCACGACTTCAGCCTCTTCACCACTGAGGCTGCTGCTGCCAAACGGAACAGGCCCTTGAGTGACGAGTGAGGAAAGGAAGAGTGATTAGGTGGGAGATCCAGAGATGGCGGTAAGGCTCAAGCCAATGAGCAGCCAATGACCTCCCAAGTTGTAAAGAAAGTCAAATTCCATGACCAGGTCTAGCCAAGATTTAGTTATAACCTGATGCACAGAAGCCTGAGACCAAAATCAGAGCAGTGGTTTTCAAAAGTACAAAACATAATATCACATTTGCTGTAAAATATACTGATTGATTTGCCTTAGCATCAGTACTTCCTTCATGTTCCTGAAGCGGATATGCTAAGACAATTTGATAAAAAAGTTTATAGCGTTTAGACACCATTTTGTCTGAATTTAGAAATACAATGTACAGGTTATCCACGCCTTTATGTCTTTAGAAGTTGAACTGCCTGATTGGCTTCATCTGGCTTCATAGATAAATACAGCTGGGTGTCATCTGCATAACAATGGAGATGTTTGTGGTGCTCTCTGATAATATTGCATAAAGGAAGCATACATAGGATAAAAAGTATCGGCCCCAGTAGAGCACCTTGTGGAACTCCATGAGAGAGTCATTGTTATAATCACCAAAGTGGAATCTGATCAGTACAACTTAAACCAGCCTAGTGCTGTTCCTTTAATCCCCAAAACATGTCCACTGCCTGATTTCTCTTTCATCCCATCAGTCCTACCTCCTCTCCCATGCCTGTTCTCAGTAGCATGTGAATACACTCCTGGATGGGTACGGCGATTTCTCTGTTGCTTTTAGACAGATGAGACAGCAGAGGCTCCCCGTAGACTTTCTGATTGGAGAGGCCCAGCGCTGGCCCTGCACAATCAGACACAGCACACAGAGGAAATGAGCACATGTAGAAATATTGCATTGACAGTGCAGGAAATAAATGCTCAGATGGACACACACAAGTTCACCATTTTGACTGTGATTCTCTTTGAGCTCGCTGATGTTTTTGTCCAGGAACTCGTGTGAATGTTTGTGGTATTCTGCTTGCAGTTCGAGAATCTACGATTGCACAAACAAGAGAGGTGGTGGATATGAAAAGCTGCATGAGTAAATACTACAACGTTAGGCATATGTTTTGCAAAACCTGCAGATTTTATTTTGTTTGCACACTTTTGAATTCATTTAGATGTAAAAAAATTCTATCTATCACAACTGCAGCTCACACGAATGAAGTAGTTGGCGTAGTCATCTTCTTTAGTCGCAAAGTGGTACAGATCTGCAGAGTACTGGTCCTGCAGAGACAGAAAACATCAAGAATAAACCATTGACTTCACTGAGGTAGTGGTGGCGGTTCAGTCCCTTTCTCAAGGACACGAGGTACTCTTACCTTGATGCTCTCCAACTTCCTCCATGCTTCTTCCACTTCCTCCCGAAGCCCTTCCTGCTTTGCCTGGGCACCGGTGCTGGCCTGACTCCTGGCCACAAACACACACAAACATGTCTCCAGCTTCAAGTGACATTACATTGACTGTCCTGGATCGTCCTGGAGACTTACTCTAACCTTAATCATAGTTACCCTGAACACATTTTCACCAAAGTTATGGGGACTTTTTTTATCCCCATAAGGAAGATAAGTCCCAATTATGTGACTATACAAACTGATTTAGGTCCCCACAATATGACACTCACCTGATTTTTGCGTTGTTCCAGTCTGTAGTGAGCTTTGCAAACTGCTTCTTGTTCTTGAGAATCTCTGGTAAATCATCCTAAAATGAAAACCAACAAGGGTAAAATGCTGAGATTAAACTTTTGGAATATTTTTTGGTCTTTTCAGTGTTGACTGAGCTTTATATGTGTGTGTTTTTGCATTAAACAAGAAAATACCAATGAGCCAGTCACACGCTTTGAAATGAACACTTACGGGGATGGAAACAATAGCATGAGTTCTTATAACCAGTACAATGTTTGACAATGGTCGCGAGTGAAGGTGAGAGTATTTTTAGACTCAGTGCAGCTGTGGTTAAAAGCTGTTAGTGGTTCATGAGAAGTGGAATGGACGTTTCTCTTCGGCCACTGTCCCACCTCGCTGAGCTTGTTGAGCGGCACCAGGACTTCTCTTTCCAGTTTCATCTCATAGTCGGCCAGCATGCTGGCCAGCATCTTCTCCATGAAACAGCACATCTCCAACACCCTCCTGCCACACATACACACACACACACACACACACACACACACACACACACACACACACACACACACACACACACACACACACACACACACACACACACACACACACACACACACACACACACACACACGAGCTCATGGTCAACTTCTGTTACAGTGAAACCATGAAAACACATTTACATTAAACGTTGCGTGTAGAAAAGAAACCATCAAACACATACTGTAGAGCGACTGCAACACAAACTGCAAACTAAATATTCTGATCCCACATGAGGCTTCCTCACGACTACAAAACATCTGACACATCATTAGACAAAGCAAGAGACATGAAATTAATGGCAGCTCATCTCACTGCTCTCTCAACCCTCTATGACTATAAATAAACAATACACAGTAAACAGAGGGTCTACACAGGCTGGGGGATGTATGTATGTATGTATGTATGTATGTATGTATGTATGTATGTATGTATGTATGTATGTATGTATGTATGTATGTATGTATGTCCTGCAGAGGATCAAACCTGTCACCTGATAGAGGACTCTGCGTCAAAGTCTTTGAGGCTCTCTGCCATGCTGATCGACAGCAGCATCAGAGGGAGCTTTTTCTACGGAGAGAGAAGTGGGTGTGACACCTGTCAGCAACCAATCAAATATGTTTCCAGAGATGCTGTGGATGTAGTAAGTCTCCAAGTGTCTGAGTACCATTCGTCTCTCAGCGTCCAGCCCGGACTGACTCTGCATGCAGCCCTGGAGCTTCTTATAGACGACCTGAGCCGCCTTTTTGGCTGGTTCCACCCGTTGCTCCACCTTCATTCATTTATTCAGCAACACACAAACACACAAATAATGATTTTTGTACTTTTTAACACTACATCCGAAAATACTGACAACATCCATCCCTGTAAACAATGATATTTGAAACAGAGATAAAGCTGTTTTAAAAAGTATCAAAAGTTTTGAGAAAATTGGCTGAAAATAAATGTATTGTAATTGTAATGTGCAGATACAAACAGTAATTTAAGTGCAGTAATCTGCTTTCTGGATGTTTTCTAACTAAGTGTCTTCTAAAGCTCATTTTTATAAGAGTACCAACAAGCACACAGACGAAGCAGTAACTATAATTGTATTGTTATTAATATGTTATTGATGATGGTATTACTCACCAGTACCAGATCCTCGTGTAGTAGTTCAGTGGCATCTTGTGACCTGATGAAGTGACACAGTGTTGGTTAGTGAATGTAAACACAACAAGTGCCAAAATGAACAATATCAACATTCAAACGTGGTTTTGTTAGAATTTACAGAAATCTAGTTATTCTATTATTGTCTTAATGATTTGCTGATTATTTTCTCAATTAATCTCATCTATAAAATGTGCATATGTATAAAGTGCTAGAAATTTCCCATCACAGATCTTCCTTCTCCTCTTCCTCCCATCAACACTGCCACCTTGCACATTTGGAGCCTGTGCAGTAGCGACAGGGGGACGTAGTGCTAGGTAGTATCCAGTCGATACAAACGCTCGACCAATCGCAATCATAAGAGAATTGTTATCATCAAATAACTAATTAGAATTCCCACTTGGACATACATCAGTGTGATAATAACATACACAACAGAAAACCTATTTGAGAAACATTTATTTGACGTGCACTTTTTAGTTTGGTCCATGTCCCATCTATTACCATGGAGAAGGCTGGGTTTATGACCTACACTGCAGCCAGCCACCAGGGGGCTACCAAGAAACTTTGGGTTCACTTTTGTGGCACTCTCATGTCATCCATTTTTATATACACATTATACACAGTCTATAGCGGTGCATATGACATCACAGGCAGCAGCTGGTTACTGAACTAAGCTGCAAGCTGGACTATTTCCTGGCCAGGTGCATTGAGATCCCCTTGCTCAGAGTCTTTATGCTAATATGAGCTAAGTAGAAGCTGATGCTAACTTCACATGAGTAACTTATGACCTATAAGAAATAATCAGCAAATACAAACTAGTATTCTTTGGCCAACAGTGGTAGGGTTGAAGAACTTTGGCCAGTCTTACAAACAACACAAAGCCAACAAGCTGAACCTGGAGTATGAGTGGTTGTCGCTGTGGGTTAGTGCAGCACCAGGTCTGAGAGAGAAATGACGGTTTAAGACCACAACCCTGTTTCGCCTCCGCTGTGGCATGCAGTCGTGGGGAAGAGGAGGGGGAAGCGATCAGCAGAGATGAAGCACAACACGTGTCTCTGCTGCTTTGAGAACATCTTTTAGTTCGTGATGCACCGCAAGGAAGCACAGCCCGGTTTGAAAAGAGGTCAGATGAGCTTCAACACGTCCGAGTATGTACGTTCTTATTTTCCCCGAGGAACTAGATATCTGACATTTCAAAACACAAAGAGGAGGAATGCATGAGGTTCAAATCAGCTCCTTTTTTGAACTTCTGATTCTTTCGGAAATGCTTCCCTTCACATAGATTACAATTACATCCCAAATGTAGTGGTTGTCCATAAGGAAAGTTGAAGCTAGGGTTGGAAATCCAGGAAAAGATAACGAGAGCAGGCCACACTTTTGTGAAACTGTAACCGATACGTCCCACGCCATCCCATCAGCCCCAAAGCTTTGCACGCTAAACACAAGAAGCCGAGTTTTCCGTCACTTGCTCGCTCACTTCTGAGTCGTGTATTTTACAGTCCTGCGAGAGCCACAGACAGATTTTTTACAGATTACTTCTTCGTTGATGGCTGTCTATATATACAAACTGTACATTACGTGTGGATACTTAGAATGCATGCGTGTGCTACTGTGCATTATGTTTATCTCACCAAAAGTCACTGAGCTGGCGTAAAGTGAGAACTGGGTGGAGGGATGTTTGTAGCTGAAGTGCATGTTGCAGTGCTGCAGATGCATGGTTTGTAGGTCTTTTATTAGACCCACACACCCACACGCCAAGAGAAAACCAGACAAAGTGTGTCATGCACAATTTCGTCACCCACCACTGTTTCAAATGTCAGTCACTGTCATGCAAAACTCTCAAGACCCGAGGTATTCGACTTGTGTGGCATCCAAATACTTGAATCAAAGTGGCACCTACTCGTGAGCCAGGCACAGACACACGTGCTCAGAGATGAACGGCTAAGATCAAGGTTTTCCATTATCTACAGACCGAAAAATGAAAACAATGATGAAAATAACACAAACGGAAAAATTGCAATAATCTATTGACGTTGTGTCATAATTTCGTTTCCTCTTGCAGAGATGTTGTCTCACACTTGTCCCCTCAGATGTGTGGAGGAGCCTGAGGTTTCCCCAAAAACTCTGCATGTGTCTCTTTCAAGAGGAACCAGCCACTGTAGCATTCATGCTAGACACACTTCCCACCGCCGTATTTGCAAGAGTGAAAATGAGAACATGGAAACCAAAGCAGAATTGAACATTTCCTCAAAGCAGAATAGCACTGAAATGAAAGCTTCTCCAGCATACAGCAGGTAGTTAGCTCTGGATTTGATGAAAATGAAAGACACCTTAAAGGTTTTTATACTTAAAATATTTCAAATGTTTTTTGTGTTAAAGTATTAAATGACCTGACCCCCCCCCCCCCCCCAGTATATGTTGAAGCTTATTTGACCACTTTCCACTCCTAGATCCCTCAGACCCTCAGATCAGCAACTGGGTCTCGCGGTCGAGACCATAGGCCGTAAATAAAGATAGACAACATGACAGCTCCACAAAGGTGAAGCCCAAATGTTCCGATTGCCCCCAAGAGTCTGGCTGCAGTATAGGTCTTAAACCCCAGCTCTTCCATGTTAGTGGATGGGACATGGACCAAATTAAAAAGGAACAAAAAACCTTGGTGCTAACTTTGCTGGATGTGTAAAATTGACATTTGACTAAAAAGTCAAATTACACATCAGATAAACTTCTCAAATATGATTTCTGTCCTATTAGGTACTTCTTATAACACTGATGTGATAAATTTGTTAATTTTACAGTAAGTTTTAATTAATCATTTGATGGGGTGAATCACCATATTGACAACTGAGACTGACTCACGATTGGTCAAGCTGTTCTATAAGAAAAGTTATTTGTATGGACGTAGCCTGAAAGTGAAAGTTTACTCCATGAATTTGCGGGATCACACTCAGCATCAGTTAATGCAAATTCAACCACCCACCGATCATTACGTGTTCCTCTCCCACTGACATGCTCAAGGTTAAACTCGAGACTTGCAATATTATCTCAGGATTGTAACTGTCTTTGCTTATATTCAGAATTTTTTTTGCCTTGTATTTGATTTAAATTTTACACTTGTATTTGTTTTTATTGTACAACATTATTAAATGTGCTTCATAAATAAGCTCGACATGAAATGATCCGTACTAAGATTCAAACTTAGATCCTTGAAGAAAACTGACGTAAATTCACGTTGTCAAGCTTCAAAGCTAACGGTTTTTGCTGAACTGAAACAACTGTTGCGAGCAGATTTAAGTTACAAGGTCAGTCAGACTAACTCTTTTACAGCACAATCTAAAAGTTAAAATGTAATAATCTAGCGAGTCAGATTGAAACTTTTCATTTTAGAGTGGAACATTGTGTTATTTCTTATAATGGCACTTTAAAGCACTTGCTTTTAACTGCAACTATAGTCTCAAGGTCATGTGTAAACCATGACACTAACATAAAATCTCAGAATAAAAATTTCTGGTTGAAAGCCCTCGAGTGTGGGAAAAAAAAAGAACTTTCTAAAACTGAGAGGAAGTTTCAGATCTCGACACTTACCTTGGTGCAGAGCTGAGCTGCTTCAGGATGCTGAGAGACTGTCGGAGCATGCCTGCACCGGAACCCGACGAGCTTCTCTACCCGACCGCCACCTGAGACCTGCTCAGTACCCACAAAGCGTCCACAACACGTCCACGCAGGGTCCAGCCGTGCTACTTCATCAGGTGAAGAAGGTATAACACAGGCCTGGTCTTCTCTGCATCCGCGTGTTTGTGTATGCGTGTTATTGCCGTCAGGTTTCGTTCTTGTTTCAGGGGTGTGCTCTTAAGTAACAGCTAACACAAGTCGGTGAATGAGGAAGTTGCACAGATGAAGTGTCAGCTGTGAGGGGGAAGAGAGATTTTTTGACAGGTTTGACTGCCACACTTTGTATTAACAATCTGCACAGATAGTGTTAACCCTGACATTACACAATGGAGATATGGCTTTTATACTGTTTACCAAAGAAGAATTTATCACTTACAAATCTCATTTTGAAATATCCTCCTGGCAGCCTGCGGTTAGTTAGTGCTTCTGTAAATGATATTATCTATTTGTAAATCAATGCAATTTAAAATGTGGTTTAATTTGAATATGGGCTATACTCAGGCCTCAAGTATTTGTACAAGTTGGGCTTTATCTGCATTCATTTTGTTTTGCCCAGAATAATGACACATCTCCACTTCCTCTCACTATCCACAAGCGGTGTCATCTTGCACATTTGGAGAAATAATTTGCTCACTAGCGATAGGGGGGATGGAGCCGCTGTATGTAGGTCCTGCTGATAAACACGCTCGACCAATCGCGTGTCAGTCTCAGATGATTCTCTCCATCTCCATAACATCAAATTACTAATTAAAACCAAACTTACTGGAAAGGTTAACATTTAAAATACACTTAAATGACAGAAACTATCTTTGAGAACAAAGAAAAATATTTGAAATGTACTTTGACTTTTTAAAGTTGGTCCATTTCCCATCCACTAACATGGAAAGGGTGGGGTTTAGGACATGTACTGCAGCAAGCCACCAGGGGGCGATCAAGATGCTTTGGCTTCACTTTTGGGGAGCAGTCATGTCATCCATCTTTATTTAATCTCTGTGCCTTTAACTCTCAATAACAGATATAATTTAATAGGGGGATGCGACAGGGGCCAAGTTGCAAATCCAGGATTAATGTAATTAATTAATTATTTGACATTATTTTTCAGGTCATATATCAAGGAAATATCAGGCACATTTAGGGAACTGACACCTAGAAGTGTGAAATATTCCGCCTGATTGAGTTTCAGAGGACCGTTGGGTATTGGTGGAGGTTTCACTCTGATTGGCCTTTTATTGAAATGGATTTTTGCAAGGAATATATTTAATTCCTGTTGCTTTTATGTTTCAAATGGCTTCTTTTTTTTCTTTTTTTTTTTTTTTAAGTATGAGTTTATTTAAAAGTATTGTCGAGAAGACCGTGGGATCTCCCATCTAGACAGATATGGCAATTCCATACGAGTCAACATGATCGGCACCTGTTTGCCAAAGATTCTGTGAATAAACATGGCGTTATTAAATTTCTCTTTCAGTCTTGAGATAAGCAGGTTGCACTTTATTAAGAGATTGATTTTACACAATATTTTAGATTATACCATAAATAACGTAATAAATTCTCATCTTATGACGCACAACAGCATCCAACTTTCAATCCTGTGTTGCTGAACATCCTGAGATGAGCGAGGTAATCGGAGGTTAGTGTTCGTCAAATGCCATCTAGTGGTGGTATTAAAAAACTGCACATGAAGAACAAAAACATGATGTTGTTTAAATAGTTAAAATCAACATGTCACCTTTTTACTACTAACTCCAGCATATGATCAATGTTACAAAAATAATCACCATTTTCACTTGAACATAGTATTTTAGCTATGAATGATTTTATTGTTTAAAAATGACTTCAAATACACAAGGGGAAATTATTTTCATGATGTGGCTACAATTCTCACTCGTTTCAACCACTCCCATATTATAGGCAATCTTTCTTTTTTTTTTTTTTTACTGCTTAAGACATTTCCAAATCCAGCTCATACCGAGTTACCAATTCTTTATGTACATCTGTGCGGTCTAAATCATATAAACGCCGTCTTTGTAAGTAAGACTGCTGAGTTGAGCTGTCTGTGATCATTTTGTTATTACTGCTGCTGATGTAGAATGCCTGGTAAACTAACTGAGTGTAGGTTTAAACACAGGAGATAAAGACTGTTAACTGGCCTCGTGTAAACTTGGAAAAAGGCAACAGAAGATGCACAGAACCACAGAGGGTCCCATCAGAACTGGGGCAAGGCCACGGTCACTGAGGCAGTTTCAGACTATGCTCTCCAGCACGGATGCTCAACCACTAAAACTGTTATTAATCAGGCAATTCAAGTAAGATTCCTGGTGCTTTGAGGAAAGTATCACAGGACGCATTTTGAGAAAACCTTTGAACCAACAAGTACAAGTCGATCAGAGGAACTAGAAGAGTAAATTTGGGGAAGAAAACCAATGACTCAACAACAGAAACGTGATATTAACTACATTCTAAACGGATTTCAACTCTGTAAACTGCCAAAATAAAAAGGGACCGAAAACTAATGAAAATTAAACCATTGCATCATGATAACATGTGTCAGCTGAGGTACAGCATGCATGCCATTTGTTGATCCAAAACAAAAATATATATACCTACAGAGTATATTTCCTATATATCAGTCTATCCTCTGAATAGTTTTCTTTTCTCCACATTTCACTGATTTGCCATCTTACAAAACACGTGAGATGGAAGGAAAAGTAAAGCACCAAGGAAATTCTCATGCATGCTCGCTGTAATACCTGTTCAGTCATGGAGTAAATTTGTACTAGAGAACCTTATAAAATGTATGAATCAAAAGGAATGGAAATAACTCCAGCAGCTTTAGAATTAAAACCCTGGTCGGTGGCAAAGAGTAAAGAGGCAGTGAAGCACTTGGAAAACCTGTGATTTGTCTCCTCTTGGAATTTCAAGGAATTTTAAAGAAAACTAGAGGCATCCCAAATGTTGCATTCCTCTTCCTCTTGCTTTTCTCCACCCGTTTCCCCCCGTCCTGACAACGCTGTTATGGAAGACCCACAACGCCCAGATTTGAAATGAGGGACAGGAGTTCAGGAGCACCCCTGATCTCACACCTCTTGCATTGGTCCCCTCCTCGTTCTCCTTTTCCTCCTCCAGATCTCCTTCTCTTTCCATCCCTTTGAGACTGAAGTGCATGATGAAGCTTACAGATGGAGCACTAGCGCTTTGCTTTGCCGTCATCTGATTCTTTGTCTGATTGAAGAAAAAAAAAAAAGAGTAGTAAAGCCTTTGGTTTCAAACATGGTAAACAGAATATGAGGTTGAATCTGTGTATTTCCTGAAAGCCACAGAATCAGTCACACTACAATAACTGCTGATGAAGACGTTTACTGAGCTGTTTTACAAGCTGTGAACATACAGGTCTAGTTTCTTTAATGAACTGAAGGAAACTGTTCAAAGCAGTTACAGAATAAAGCAACAACTGAAATAACCAGAAGAGATGTGAGTGCTCACTGTTATTTGCACTTTTGGTAGAAAATTAAAGTATGCAACATTACCACCTCTTATATGTAATTTACAGAATGGGTCAGAGTTCATTGTTGCGTTTTCTCACCTTTCTTGATATCGTCTCTCTTCTTGGCCGCATCCTCCCTCTGTTTCTTGATGATGGCCAGTCTGGCGAGATCAGCCCTTGCCTGCTCAGTCTTCCCCTCAAGATGGAGTTTCATGTAGCGCTCCTTTGATTTCTGCTTCTCTATCTCCTCTCTGAAAGAACAAAGAAGAATTCACGTCAGATAAAACACCAATTTAGTCTCATACAAAATAAGAACCTGCTGCTAAAAACCAGGGTAAGAGACAGTTCATAATTTCAGGAACTTAACCTAAAACAAACAAACAAATCAAATATATCCTTTTTGAGTGACTGTGTGACACTAACCTCTCTCTGCGACTCAGTTCTCTGGGTGCAGCGACATCTATTTCAGTCACCTTCTTGCTCTTTTGGGACACACGGTTTGGATTTTCAATCTCTATAAGCCCTTCCACTCCACTCCTTCTCCTGGACTGTGTACGGAAAAAATAAAACTTTTATAACCTCAGTGAAAGAGGACGACGACTCCAGCTACAAACACACTGCTTGTAAATAAATGCTAATCCTTCAGTATATTGCAAGTCTGCGACTGTGAAGATTTCTGGAGTCAATTATTCAGGAGTATGTTTATCCTTCAAAACCCCCATTTCAGACCCACTGCGCATATTCTCATTCCCTCTGATAACTGGCAAAAAGTGCACATGGACACGTGTTCTAGTCAAACACTTCCACCAGCCCTCCATCGGCATAGTGGTGAGTAGATAGTGAATTTTTGGGTGATCTATGCCTTTCCGCTTGTCTGGAACTTTCTACAATGTCTCTTCTCAAATCTGCAGATATTTCTTCGGGAGGTTTTCAATAAAATTAAGAGATTAATTACGGTGATCCAAATAATACGAGCAGCTGGAGGGAAAGATGGTATAAAGAGTGGTAAAATAACATCTAGTGTGGAGATGCACAGTAAAAACAGGTGTCACACTGTAGAACTAAATTCTTATGGCATAGAAATAAAGACGAAACACAAAATCACAGGAGCTCATAGACCACCAGAGCATCATAGATTAATTTAAACAGTAAGGATTAATTCAACACTAAACTAGCAAATCTTCACTTTACTGCCTCGTAGAATAAATTACTTTACCAACAATTTAACAAACCAAGAGCTATGTCATTGATTTAACCTTCTCATCACTCACCTCAGACTCTTCATCGCTGCTGCTCTCCTCCTCAGACTCTGAAGATTCCTTTTTTTCTGCACCGCCACTTTCTTCCTGTTAAACACACAAACGCTGCTTTCAGACATGCACTGAACTCAAGATAATCTCCTAAAATGATAAGGCAAATAAATCAGTTGCGGTGGAGTTTCTCCTGCGAGCCCCCTTGTAAACACCCCAGATAAAGTCCAAGTAAGTAATAAGCAGAAGATTATCTGGAGGATTCACCACGAGCGAGTATGCGTGTTTATAAGGTTTCTAACATGTAGGTCAAACTGAAAAAAATACATATACATTATCTCAGAATAAAAAAAGATGAGCCATACAAGTAGAAGACACTGACGAAGATGTCAACTTTGATAGACAAGATTTGAGAGCTTTTGGTGATAAAAGGCTGATGCGACATGTGATCTCTGCAGCTGAATTTATGTTATGTCCATGCTGCATCACCCCTCATTAGAACACTTTGATTACACATGTTTCTGTTGTTGTGAAGGCATCTTCGCAGAGAATCTCCTACTGTGTTCTTCATATGTGAAAGGCAAACTCCTGACAAAGTACGAACCCTATCGCGTGGACATTCTCCTGAATACATGTCTGAAAATTGATTCATTGGAGTAAATACCCCGTCTGCCACAAGATGTTTCTCACTCACCAACTCCTTCTGTGCTTTCATCTGTCGGTCGATCTCCTCGGGGTTGCTGAACTGCTTTCCCCGGCCCTTGTGGTTCTTTTTCCCTGCAACACGGCCGTCAGAGTTGTCAATGGACAATCAACAATGTGACAACATAGAACATACAAACAAGTTGGCTCAATTATTTTCAGCACAATTGAGCGTGCATTTGTGCAGACACAAAAAAACTCCAACACAAAGATTCTCAAATTAATCATTACAGTCGCCCTTCAGTAATAACTAGCTTGATTCAGAATTTGTTTAAATACAATGACAGATGAAGACACGTGTAGATAGGGGAACATGTACAGCTCAACACATAAGATCTCACGATATTACGCAGAGACTCAGGTGGGAGATGAGTCACACTTGACGTTCACTGAGGGCCGGCAAATGGTCTGTTTTGTCTACTGAGCGGAAGATAAAGACGTGGAGCTGAATCGCTACTCAGTGCGTTCCTATAAAGTGTTCGTACCGCATCTGCGAACAGTGACAACAACTTACAACGTGGAGTTTAAAAACACATCATTGTGCTCTTTAAAAGGGAGCCGAAGTGGTCTCTGTGCACATGGTACAGGGGGGCTAAACACAACTAGCTGAAAAAAAACCAAACCCTACAAACAGTTTTCTGCGTCTAAATTACAAACGAGCCAGTAGCTGGGTTCACGTGCCTGCGTCCGAGACATAAAGTGACAACTGGTACGTTTGCCTCGTTTTCCCTGAGCGGCTCAGACCCGTGAAATGCGCTGCTAAACGGTTAGCATGCTACAAGCTAAGCATGAGAGGCTTCATCATACTGCCTCAGCTAACAGCTCGCTAGCTACAGTTAGCTAGCTACAAAAGGAGCACGTTACAGCCCTTGGAACACAAGCACTCACCCCCTCGCGGCATGATTGGAAGTGAGGTTTATACGGATGGACTCAGCTGCTGTGTCGCCGGAGAAGCGGACAGTCGCACGGTTAGAAGCGGGAGTTTAAAGAGCCAGAAGAAGAAAAAAGGTTGGAAACTCTCCCGCTGCCGCAGCACACACGTCAAGTGAAGACCCGCCGTGACGTCATCCGCTGTCTTCTTCTTGACCGGCTACACGCATCGATGGCGCATCGCTGCCTCCCTCAGGGTGATCACCGCCACTGCATCGGCTCATAAAACTCTGAAACAGCTTGAAGCAATGAAGGAACTCGTTTGATTCTAAACCGAGTGAGGACAACACATTGGAGACAGTTTCTTCTACCCCCGCTAATTCTCTGTATAAGATAGTATTATTACTCTATAGTATTTTATAGTTATATAGTATTTTACACACTGCAGGAGAACATGTTTATGGTCTCAGTCCTTCAAGGCCAGTCCACAGTGGCCTAACCGCAGACTCAATAGTGGAACTGTTCTTCCCACAGAAGTTATAGCCATCCTATAAACCAATGGCTGCATACCATAGTAAGGCCTGCCGTCTTTCCTACATCCCATGCTTTTAGCCAAGTTTTTCGAAATTTCAGGCTTGATCTTAAAATACATTTTTCAGTGTGCTCAAGTGAAATTTCAATATTTCCCCACGTG
This sequence comes from Verasper variegatus, assembly GCA_026259375.1. Taxonomy (NCBI): domain Eukaryota; kingdom Metazoa; phylum Chordata; class Actinopteri; order Pleuronectiformes; family Pleuronectidae; genus Verasper; species Verasper variegatus. Next base: position 12,611,901 of record CM048057.1, read on the forward strand.
TTGTTTTATTCACCTCTATACCAACATTGGCAGGCACCCATATGTCTCATTATTTATATTGTACCTTTTAAAATAGCCATTACAAAATGCGAAACAAAAAGGACAAATAAAAATTAGAAAAAAGGTTGGTTGCTCAGGAATGGAAGGACACATTTATTAGCTGCTTTTAAAGTAGCCTTTGAAATGGGACAGCCAGGTCCTGCCGCTGTGATGCAATTGGTCTTTAAATGTGGCCTCCGAATTGAGACACAGCTGGTCTGTGTTTGTACGTGAAGGCGTAAGATGAATTCACTGTGCGTGGTGGAACTTGGGGTCCCACTATAAAAATGTGTTTATGTTATTATTATTATGATACACTACAATAACCATCTACTTACATGGAGGAGGTAGATAATTATTCTGTTAATAAAAAAGAATAGATCAATAAATAATAGTCATAATCAGAGCGTGACGTCACCCCTGACATTAACATTCCCCACAAACTGTAAATATGAACCGGCACACAGACGTCGTCCAAGAGGCCCCAGGTTTCTGAATGAGTCTGGATGGCAGGTGACACTTCTTTTCTTTTGAGAAATATTTAACAGATTCCAAAGGCTATTGATTGAGTACATATATTTTCTAAAGCATCTTGTTTGCGGCTTAACTTGTAAAAGTTTGAATTTCTAACTATTCACGGCTGCCATCTTGTGGCAGTAAATGGTATCCCCACTAAAGCTACTGTCAAATACTGTAATCATATTACAAAGGATGCGGAATACAGATATTTCTCTTTTTGGTCACATTTATATTTAAAAAATTGAAAGTCTTACTTCCAGATCTACTAAACTTGCTTCCTTTCTATATCTAACAAACCAGTAAATAGAATCTGCAAATTAAACTTTGATTACATCTGGAAAAGAAGAGAATGAGGATGGCAGCATATCGACCATTTACTTTAGGTGTATAAATGGGACCTTAAATAATTAAATGGCAGAAATCTTTTCTAAAAATAAACAGCATCTTTCCTGTTTGTGTTCCCAGGGACATGTTTAATAAGAACTAGAAAGTGCATTTCCTGCTGAAAATGCAGTGTGAATAACAGTCATTACTTCCTTTTATGTTGTGTTTTTACATCTTCCACTTCTTTCTCCATCAGGTGGTACTCTACGGTTGTCTCTGTCAACTAGAAGGGAAACAATACACATTAATTATTAAATAGCTTTAGTAAGACACCCACCAACATCATCCACCATTAACAATTACACTTTAGTGGTAATCAAGTGTACAATTGCAAATGTATTAAGCTATATTTTTCATAAGAAATCCAATCAGTGTTAGACTTGTACTAAAACTGTCTCAAGCATTATCTTGGAGCCAGAGGGTGATAATATGTATCAGCCCAGTCACAAATGATAAACACTGTTTTTTTCAGGTCACTGCATCATGAGTCGACTCTCACCATGTCCAAGAGGATTTCCATCTTTAGCTTTAAGAGTTGGTTTTCCTCCTCCAGTTGGACATTTCTTTTCTTGAGCCTCTGTGTTTCCCTGCCAGATGTATTCTCACCGGATTCTGTTTAAATAAATGAAAAATAATAAATACAAGGCTGGCCAATCAGAAGCAGTCCTCATAGGTCCGTAGTCAGGTCATCAAAGTTATTACCTGTTATCCACTGTCCCTCTTCAAATTTCCAGCTCTGACCTCCAATGTTCATCACAGGTGGTCCATATTCAAGGCCTAGCTCGACTTCTCTTGTTGATCTATCCAACTAAAAGAGATGAGCAAGAAACCACAGTTCAGTCTGTATCTCAGATGTCTCACAAATTCAGCCAATTCTCTCTCTCTGGGTTCATACTCTGAGTGATCAGTATAGATCTATTAACAAGCTATAAGTGTAGAGGAATTTTTGACCATCCTCACTGTATTCACTGTATGCGGGTGTGTGTGAGTTTTGTGTGAGAGCATTATTATGACCTGGTTTGATTTGATTTGATTATCTTTAACACTGACATCAAGGTAGAATAGATGTCTGACTATTGCATGTCTGCAATTACATTTAGATGGTGACTACAGTGACTGTATGTATTAGTGACTGTATGTCACTATATATTGTGTATAGTGTACATTACATCTGTACAGGATGTAGCATCCCCGGCTGAATGATGGTCTGATTCTTTAACTGATGGTTCACAATCATTTAATTCCTCTCCATACATGCCGTGATATATGAACACACCGTAAGAACTATAAACTCCATATCATATTATCATAAGCATAACGATTTGCCCCACATTGTAAATTTAACACACACACACACACACACACACACACACACACACACACACACACACACACACACACACACACACGTCTTTTACCAGTGGCTAGACGTAAGGACAAAATGTGATTTAGGAATGCATACTTTAGGCTTAACTATCCAATAGGATGAGGGACAGCAATTCTAGCCATTCATGGATGTGCTGTTGGAATGGGTGATGCAAGTAGAGGGAGATATATATGGGGATGCTGTGGGAGACATCTTCAGACTTGGGGGTGACAGTTGCTCATGTTACTCTGTTAGCGTTTGTATATTGTTCCACCTTCTGGTCTCCTCGATGCATCAAGTCGACATTAGAACCTTCTGCATTAGACATCAGCTGCTGCCTGAGTTCTCCTTTCACCAGCTTCCAGAAAACAACAAGGATTTGAGCTCCATTTTTACTTACTCATCGCTGCACATCATTAAAACCGTACACCAGAACATAAGTTCTCACCGTATGAAGGCTGGACAAGGAAGCCGATCTGCGAGGAGGTGTTTTCTTCGGACTGAACGTGTTCCCAAAGAGCGGCATCTTTAGAGATTTTTTGAGGTTCTGCATAAGAGATGGTTCATTAATTGTAGAATTGTTGTTTTTTGACAATACAACAGAGTATTAAGGCCATATTAAAGAGAAAAATGTAGATTTTGAGAACATTAGTGTTAGATTCTGAGAATAAAGCCGTTCTTTTACAGAATTAAAGTCATAGTTGAGAAGAGTCGTAATATTACAAGAATAAATACATAAAAAAAAGCCATCATAATACGAGAATATAGTTTTAACCTGTACTAAAGAATAATTTAACAACAATCAATTCAAAGTCCTGATGATAAAAAGATGAAGTATTTGGTTATTTATGAAACCTACACTGAAGTATAATTTAACAACATGCTCCACAATCCTCATTTTCCAACAGGGGACTATCTCTCTTCTATCCTTTAACATTTTGACTTAAGTCTCGTACGCGTGTGGCGCTTTCTCGTAAAATCACGACTTTAATGTAGAAAACTGTTATTTTTGGTTGTAAATGGCGTTGATCCTCCGTCGTAAGACAACAACAACACCACCACACAGCCACAGGACATGTTTATCGCTACTACACTGCTAATCTAATGCTAGGTGGCTACCGGTCGCTAGCTGTGAGTTCTCTTCATACCTGACACTTAAGTGAAACTGTCGGTTGCCTCACAGGCGGGTTAGTAGCTGCTGTGTCACTGACAATATACAGTTAATATATATTTACCTCCATACAGACTATTTGTATAAACTCTTAACGGAGCGTCAGGGGCTCACGGGCAGACAAAGCACGCTGGCTACTGCGCAAGTGCGAAGGATCCATCGGCGTAAAACAGACCCGTATCTGAAATGTTATATGACCTCATCGCAGAGTTGTCGTATATAATTGTGCAGGAATACACATTTATACATATTATCATTCTGCTTAGCGTTATAATCCTCTATTTATAGCGTGTGTGTGTACGTGTCGGTATGGGACTAACACAAGCACCCCTATTGAGGAGCGAGAATGGTATCATCCATGAACCGTATCACCATGGTGATACCATGGCTTCATTCTTTCCTTTGTCATTTTCATCTTCGATCACTCCTCCATCGTTTATCCGTCGTTTAAAATGAGCAGTTAGTTTATAAATCCACGTTTTGACACAGATGATTTGGACAAGACACATCAATTTACGAACCCTGAAGCATGTCTCACATGTTCAAAAGCGTTTGACACACCCATCAGCGTCACCTAGCCCCAGTGGCCTAATGGATAAGGCACTGGCCTCCTAAGCCAGGGATTGTGGGTTCGAGTCCCATCTGGGGTGAACCTTATTATGCTAAAGCTCTTGATTCATTTATCGCAGAGACAAAGTTAAACGCGCTTTCATCAAATTTTTTGCAGCATCCTGAAAAACCCTCCTTTCCGCAGGTTCTGCGAAACCGAGCTCCATCAGCGTCGCCCCTCACTGAAGCAATCACAGCAGCATTTATTCTCTGAGGTACATGGACGGCGGAGGATCGCAGGATCAGCCGACATGGAGAGAATGTGCGTGCTGCTGAGCACCCTGGCTGCATCAGTGCAAACCCACCGTGAGTAACATTGCCGTGGTGTGTCCTGAAAACCGCCTTTCTCTGCAGACACGTGTGAGTGAATGCTGAGTTGGTGAATTAAGCTAAAAAATGTGTGATGGTAAAAAGAAAAGAAGTAGAAAATGAACAGTTGTTGAAGTGTTAAACCCCTTTCCTATTCATTTCGAGGAAGAGAAAGAAAGTGCAGAAAAAGTAGAAATATTCGAAAAAAGGTATAAAAGCAGCTGAACATTTAGATGTTTGAATTGTTGTTTGAATTAATGGAATTTTCCATTTTTTTTTCTTTCGTTCGTTTTTTTCCGTTTCCGTTAAAACATCCAAACTTTCAGCTCATTCAGGACATTTATTCCGTCGTACTCTGGGTTTCCTGCTCCTCTACACTCCCCTTTTCAGCAGGAAATTTAATATCTAGTTACAACAGTGTTCTATGACAAACTAACATATTTTCTGTATATATTTTTTTAATAACAGATATTTCAATTCCATTGTGTAAATCCTCTCTACTTAAGATGTTTATTTTTGTCCTGTGAATAAAGAACAGTAAATCGATTGATAATAATTGTAAGAATCAGAGCTCTGACATCACCCGTTATGTCACCGGTCCTTAGGACCTGAGACCCTGAGTCACTGGGACTCTGTGGTTTTTATTGAGAAGAATGTGATCAGATACTTTATCTTTCAATCATTTATCTTTTAACCTATGTCCTTGTAACATCACACGATTTAATCTGTTAATTTGCAAAACCCTCAAACAATTTCATAATTGTGCAACACTTTTCGAAATCACATTAACTCTGACGTTCTTAAAACCAAAAGATGTATTATTCTTTGTTATGTGTTAAGGCCGAGGGGCCCGATGGGCTCTAGGGCCCTGAGTACTTGTCCACTTTGCCAATGCAGTAATTTGTCCTTGCGTACCTTAAAAAGGTTTTGTTATACGTTTACTGGCGATGAATGAAAATGAGTTGCAAACATTGCATTACCTACTTACCTCAATAAACCAGATTAAGCTTCAAACAATACGTTATAATGTGTGTCCAAACAACTACTTACGACAGACAACAGTCAAACAAAAACAGTTTTCCTGATAATATTGGTGTCACGACATTATCTTACATAATGAGTGTTATCCAACCTCAGCCCTGTAATCTTGTCCCTCTCCCTACAATGGTAGAACTCAGAGAGGCCACCGTGAACTGGGATGCTGCCCAGAAAAGTGTGATCCTGAAGGAGGGGGTGATGGAGACAGATGGTGGAGCCTACGGATACTTCAATGATACTCTGCTCCTCTCCGGATGGGGCGTGTTGGAAATCCGCGCAGGTTATGGAGGAATCCCACAGGAAGACGAAACCACCTTCTTCCTGGCTGGTTACCTGGAGGGTTACCTCACTGCTGGGTGAGTGGCCCACTTCAGGCTCCATATATATATATACGGAAGAAAAACACATTTTTATATAATATCTCAAATAGAAGCCTTCCCAGACAAGGAATACTGGTTCAGTGTCAATTGATAACGTTTTAAAAAGTCATCCATACCTCAAATTCAAGTTCAATGTAGTATTTTTTGTCTCAAAGAGAGATTTACCCATGTCAGTATACGGCCCAAAATCATGAACATATTGCAATTTATATTTTGTTTTCAGGCAGACCCCCCCACCCCCCACCCCCCTCACAGGGTATTAGAAAATATTTGATCTCACAAATGTTACAACATTGTTTTGCATTATTTTATTTTTAATTTAACTTTGACAACCAATCGATCTGCAGACCATAATTACACACGCCGGCCATTTTCCTCTGACGTCACTCTTGTGGTGGGAAGCTCAAATGCTTTCATCAACGGAATCATGTTGTATTGTTGTGTCTTATAAACACAGATAATCTAAAAAACTATTATCATTTCACTTCTTCCTGACTGATCAGCAACAATGGATAATTCAATTATGGAGGGATATGTGAACATGTTTCAAGGTTCCACATATTTGATAGCTACCATTAAAAAAACTGGTAATGTTAGCTTTCAACCACTAATCCCAGCTGTTCTTATTGGTTTCTCTGTTGCAGACAGATGTTCACTCATTACTCCAACATGTACCCTCAGCTGATTAAGAATGAGAGCGTTCTGAATCCACTGAAGACGTTTTTGAGGTACAGTCCTGTTTATCTGTTCAAATGCAAAATGCCAAAATGAGATGCAAGGCAAAAATCAGGCAGCAGATTTGAGAAACAACCAAATTGCAAAAGTGCCTCTCAGCCCATCTCCAAATGATCCACAGCACGCAGGACCGGTGGGCCAGGGAGCAGGTGAAACTTAAGAGAAACCGTGACCCCCTGTGGAAGCATCTGGGACTGATCCTGGCCCAGCTGGACGGACTCCATGCCGGAGCTGCACAGTGGGCCAAAGGCAGACACAGAGAGGTGTGTGAAGGTGTGCCGCACAAAGAGTTGACACAGTACGATATCTCTCATCTCCGCCACTTTCCTTCCCACCCAGCCTCTGTCAGCGTTTGCGGTCCAGTTTCTGAATGGCTGTCGGTGACCTCCTGGACCTGGTCCCGGCTCTGACAGCTCGCGCCAACTCCTCAGCGGGGGGCGGCACTTTCAGGATGCCAGGAATGGGCCACTGCACTGCTCTCATAAAGGTTAGGCCAAGCTTGTCTGAATCAAACTGTGAGGGAGCACTTGGGGAAGCTCAACAGAGGCCTAATTGCCTTCATTGCGAGTCCTTATGTATGGGGTTCCCTCTTGTTTACAGTCTGTCAATAAGTGCAGAGGGCCAGCACCTACACCCATTCAGGGGGCAGCATGGAGGAGAGGGCGCTGAGTGATGCTGCACAACCACAAACCCTGCATCATTACATTTTAACAGCATTTAATTTCTTCATATAACTATAGGAGCCTCATTGTTTGTAAATGCTCTTACAAAGAAATTAATTCAATGTCAATGGATGGATGGATAGATAGATAGATAGATAGATAGATAGATAGATAGATAGATAGATAGATAGATAGATAGATAGATAGATAGATAGATAGATAGATAGATAGATAGATAGAGAGATAAGGAATTCTTACCCTCTCTGTATTCTGTGTCAGGTGCTCCCAGGCTTTGAGAACCTGCTGTTCGGCCACTCTAGCTGGTACACTTACGCAGCCACCACGCGCATCTACAAACACTGGGACTTCAAGGTCATTGACACACACACTGCCACTGGAATGATGTCGTTCAGCAGCTATCCTGGTACACACACACACACACACACACACACACACACACACACACACACACACACACACACACACACACGCTGCCCAAGAATGTACACTTTCTCCTAAAAGAAAGTTGACATGTTGTTCTCTCACTGCGTGATTTGAATTTCCACAGTTCCTGGAAAAGCCCAGAGATAGAGTGAACTGCTCGTCCTTAATCCACACACTTTAATTTTCTTCTTGGAAAACAAAGACACTGACGTCAAGGACTTAACCCAAATCCTCGATGAACAGTCGCTGTACATAATTCCTCTGTTAAGCACACAGCTCATAGTCTGTGGCAAGGAAATGTATATCACAGTGCGTGATCACCCACACAGAGCCGTGATGAAATGAATTCCCTCACTGTCGAGTCAGAGGAGGCTGAGTAATTTGGTGGGCAAAGATTTATCAAGTGGCCCAAGCCATAAAAAACCTCTTATAGGCTCTATTGCTATCAGAACAGTGGTTTTAAAGTGTTAGTTTTAGAAGCCGAGGGGCCATGGGTATCACTTCTCTATATTAAAAAGAAGAGATGAAACACACCGCTGCCAGTGGAGATGGGGATTGATCCCTGCATCCTTCTTAAGCGGCTTTCTCTCTGACGCTGACAAACGTTGAACATACAAAGCAAACCAGGGCCTTCCTGCAGAAGTGAAGACAATATTCTTCCCCTTATGATTTGTTTTGTTAATTCTATTAAAATACAGCAGTAAAGAGGAATAAAAAGTGTAATATTTCCCCAGAAATGTGGTGGAGTAGAAGTGTGAAGTCAAATAAAATGGAGATTAGTCGCGGAACTGTTGCCAGATACTGTGGTTATGCATGTGGGCTGTAACTGAGAAAAAGAAATGGCTTCATCATCATCATCATAATCTCTGTTTACTTTCCCCTCCCTTTTCAATCTTTGTCTTAATATACTTTTCTCCTTTCACTTCCTCAAAATGACGTCACTTCTTACCCCTCCTCCTCTTACACCTCAATCCTCCTGCCCCAGGCTTCCTGATGTCCCTGGACGACTTCTACCTGCTCGGGAGCGGCCTTCTAATGACTCAGACATCCATCGGCGTGTTCAACGCTTCCCTGTTCTCCCAGCTTGGCCCTCGCAGCCTGCTGGCCTGGCAGAGGGTGCGCCTGGCCAACAGCCTGGCACACAGCGGAGAGGAGTGGGCTCAAGTTTTCTCCAAACACAACTCAGGTAAATGGCTGCTGGATTCTAGAGTCCAAGGAAGGATTTATTCTTTCATGCATTGTTCCTGAAACATTGCGATCAAACATCACATCAATGGCAAAATGTGAGGCATTTCATAATGTATTTGATAATAATAATAATTTGTATTTTATTTCTTATTTTTAACTACTGCTGCTAATTATAATCATCATCATGATTATAATTATGATTATAATTATGATTATAATGATCATCATGAATCATCGTGATTATAATCATAATTATAATCATGATGATTCTGATGATGAAGGTAACATGTATTACCACAATTGCTCAGTTTAATTTGAAAAAACTTTAATCAGCGTGTTACTAATTGAAGTAATGTTTAAAAGTATATACAGGTATCCATATACACACAAACACATACACACAAAGAAAAAGATTCAAACTCTCAATAAAAAAAAAAAAAAAAGCTTAAACAACAGTTAAATATATCGTTTAAGTGAATCTATTGTTTTGAAATGAGATTTAAAAGTAGCAATAGAGTCAGTAGATCTAATTGTCTGGGCAGGTTCGATCACCTTTAGGCTTTGACCTGGAAATAGGAGTGCACTCCATCTAGATTGCCTTTGAACTGTCCTTTCCCTCTTTAGATAGTCACCATGCATTCTCATTATCAGTGCGTCATTGCACCGGTTGCTAGGGAGTATATGCGTCTACTAAAACAGAGTTACAAAATGCCAGACCTTAGTGGTTTTGAGTGAAGTGATATCACAAGTCAGAGCAGTTAGAACAAATGAGACTTGAAGAAGGCCTGGGACTGAATCAATGTAACAATTCACCAGACAAATTTCCATTGAGATGGAGCAGACTCTCAAAACAGACCGTCAAAGCACTTGTGCTTGTTAATTGGGCAGCTGCTTTAATCGACTTGTGTCATGTTGCCATGGAAGGGCAGAGGAGAACAGGACAGAGTGTTCTTGACACTGACAGTCCTCTCATCCTCGAGAAGCCCTTCTCTGCTCTCCTTCTCACCGTCCTGCCAAACTGTGGAAGTGGCCTGGAGGCAGCCGACAAGGAAACCATCATCCCGTGTTTTCATTTCATTTTGGCAGAGTTAGGTGAGGGATTTATTGTCTGAGCACGTCGGTAACTCCCCCGAATGAGAAACTGTTTTCCTTTCACCAGTCACTCAGTCACTCAGGCACACACCCTACATGTTATTTTACCTGTTAGTTGAATGCTAGCAGCCCACTTCAACAAGTTTTGTACCAACAAGACATGAGTCTGCAGTCACAATAACAGCACTCTGAGGCTGTACTTGCCAAGTTTTTTGGGGGGGGGGCTAAATCTATTCACCATCAGGACGGCTGTGACTGTGGCTGTGGCTGTGGCGGGATCGTCAACTAACCAGGAAGATTCGTGGTTCGATCCCTGGCTGGTCCAGTTTACGTACTTTGAGCAAGATCCTGACATTAACCATGAATCATTATATTTGCAGCTATTTAGAAGGACCAGAGAGAAGGAGCAGATCTAGATTTCTTTGTTTTCAGACTGATACATTTGTTGGATCAGCATAAGTAGGAAACAAAGACACTGCATTTGTTGACACTGTATTTCAGGTACATATAACAGCCAGTACATGGTGTTGGACCTGAGCAGGGTCTCTCTGGGTCACAGCATCCGGAACGGAGCTCTCATTGTGGTGGAGCAGATCCCTGGGAAGGTGATGCACTCCGATCAGACTCAAGCTCTACGCAGAGGTAAGAATCAAACATCATTTACATCTGTTTGTGTGCTAACGCGGGTGTTTGTATATGGACAACATGACGGGCAAATCATCTTGTTTGCACCCTGGAGGCTGGCCGCAGTATAGGTCATAAATCCCTCCTCCTCCATGTTAGCAGATGGGACATGGATCAAACTAAAGCATCATGCCAAGAGATTCACTGATCACTATTGCACAGACTCAAATCCACAAGATGGCGACATTCATATCCTTGATATTTTGGCTTCATTTCTGGATAATGGGAGGAAGTGGTCAGGCATTGTCCATCTTTATACACAGTCTATCATCTGGATCACCTCCATTTTCAGTGTGCTACACATTGCAGGTTATTGGCCATCCTACAACATACCATTTCACGTTGAAATCTACAACCTGAGCGGGTACGGCGTGATGTGGAAGAGATACGGAGTGGACTTCTCTTACGACCTCTGTCCCCGAGCCAAAATCCTCCGCAGGGACCAGGCCAAGGTGTCGAACCTCAAGTCCCTCAAACACATCATGAGATACAACAGTAGGTAGAACACTAACTCTAATTGGATATCCCATATTTGATGCAGTTTCCTGAGAACTCAAGGCACTTTAAAGATGTGACAAAGAATACAAACAAATAATTCAGGATATTGGTGCTGATTTCAAACTGTAAGCACTAAGCAGCTCAATTTAAGATCAGACTGGTTCTGTTGCAGACTACAAGAGAGACCCCTACTCTAAGGGCCATCCATGTAAGACCATCTGTTGCCGTAACGACCTGAGAACAATGAGGCCACGCCCAGGAGGTTGCTATGACACCAAGGTCAGAAGTCCTGAGTTACGCTCTGTATTTTAGTTGGTGGATTTTATTTAAAAGATGTTATAACAAGATTTCAATAACAAGTGCATTTATGTGTGACTATTGCTAAACTTCATACCTGAAGTGTTCACTGTATCTCCACCTCCTCCACCCTGTAGTTTCATCTCGTTGTAGGTCTGTGGTAATAATAGAAACAAAATTGTTTAAAGTTGAGCTCATTATACAGAAATAATATTATTGCCTTTTTTTGTCATTAGTTATTGACTTGTTATTGTCGCTGCCAGGGTCACAAATGACTTTGTAGCTACAATGTTTACTGGCAATCTGTGCAACAGTTTCACTTTAAACCAAAAATGTCATTCTGGAGCCAGAGTGAAAAAGTCTGGGGCTCACCAAAGGCGTTTAGATTCATCATCATGGGAGCAATAAATGTCTGAACAAAACTCAGCATCCATCCATCTACTTGACGTAAAGATTTTTCATGTGATATGTGAAAAATTCAAGGTGTTGATTTTGTAATTTGAACCTTATTAAATGTCTGCACTTTCTTCCCATGTGCCCTCTCTGCTCACTTTCTGTCTCACGGTGCAGGTGACAGACTACCAGATGGGTCTGCAGCTGGTCGCAGAGGCAATAAATGGCCCCACGACACAGGGGGGTCTGCAGCCATTCTCGTGGCAGTCCTTCAACCTCACAACTCATCAGGGTCTCCCGCACACCTACAATTTCCCCTTCGTTGTCATGAGGCCCGCACTGCACCAGCCCTGAGAGCACAGAGACAGAAGATGACAGCCATACATGTGTCAACATGACAGTCAGAGTACATATGAGATAACTGAGCACAATGTAAAAGACTGACAATATATACAGTACTACATATGTCTCACTAATTTGATCATTAAAGGACGAGTGTGAGGGATGTATTGGTAGAATATAACACTTATAAGCCGTTTTCAGACATGACCTGCGGGTCAAGGAAGGAAGTGACGTATTAACTCTGCTGCGTAGATCACGTGAGTTTGTTTACAGCACCCAGACATCGTCGTCAGGTTTGATCACTACAAACTCTCCTGACATCTTTGTTTGCGTCTTCTACGTTTATGACACAACTTTTTCACTGGGAGATTCTTATTTTCTTTTTGTTTCTTCATTTATGCATCTGTCGCGTGTTAGAAGCGGTTTGGCTTTACTTTTGGGAGCTGTCGTGTCGTCCATCTTTATATACAATTTATGCCTGAAACAAAAAATTGTTGTCCTTTTGTTACCTTAGACTGAGCTTGTGGATCAGGGATATGCTATTAATTTTTCACATATATATATATATATATATATATATATATATATATATTGATATTAATGTATTTCTTTTATTATTTTTGTTTTTCTTCTACACAATGTTGACTCAGGTTTGCTCTGTATGGAACAAATACATTTGACTAATAATATGTAACAATAAAATCTGGATACCTTAGTGCATTTTTCTTTGAGTGATAAGAAGGCTTTTCAGAATAGTTCAACAGAAACTACAAGACCCAGGTTTTAGTCTTTGTCAAGGAAATCAAAGTCAACGGGAGCTAGACAGGAAATTGAGTTTGACTTTCAAAACAAGACATCTAGGTGCACCTTTCCAATGGACCACTCATCATAGAGAGAAAAATAATGACTTAAAATAGAAGAATTGCAAAACATTGATTCATTATTTAATCAGGTTCTGCTTTACCCCCCTAAATACATTGTAACTTTATAGAATAGTATAGATTTTAACCAATATTTGGGGGAAATTACTATCTTCAAACTAGTGGAAGTAAACAACTGCTTTGGTGCTCCAGATTTTTTTGTTAGCTGCAGCGTTGAAACCACCCAGTTTGACAAAAAGCCAGGAATGTCTCAATATTACACAATCAAGGTCTCAAGAGGTATTACACCCGCCGAAACACCAAGGGCAGTAGAGTTTCTATGCTGGTGTTGAGCGTCATCAATGTCTGGTCCGCTTGTTTACAAATTCTCTGGCGTCTCTGTTTACTAGAGTGTTGGAGTTGGAGCTGATATTTTCTTAAAGAAATGCAACAAAGAAAAGAATTACGTCGTCCATGGTTTTTCGTTCAACTAAATTAAAAAATGGCGGCGAGTCTGCTGGGAAATTGGATACTACCAAGCGGACCAATTACAGCTCTTGTGGTCTGCGTCTTCATGATGCATAGTTACATTTTTGGAAGGTGCATGTCAGGGTACGGTGTAGCCTATGCGTAGGTTACACGTCTACGGCGTAGCTTATACATAGTAGCATAAATTGGGCTTTAGCCTACCTTGATGCAACACCCCTGTTATACCTTGAAACCTACTCATTTTTCTTTAGTCTTTATCATTTCAGTTTAGGTGCAATATAGACTCTTTTCATGTGCAATATTCCTTAAATATCTGTAATATCTCATTTTTATCAATACTCATTTGCACCTTTTTAATTTGCATTGTTTTTATCCTTGTTTAGTTTAAGATTCTATTGTCTTATTGTATTTATTTCATTGTAACTATGTGCTGCTTCTGTTCCATTTCATTGCTGCTTAACAGTACCTCAGTACTTTGTTTAGTTCCCTCTCATGTACCTCATGTTTTGGAATGACAATCAATCTTCTTGAATCTTATGTTGGAACTAATTCCACAGTGGGAGAGGTGCAGGGTTAATGGGGGACCACAGTTCTTCCAGCCCTGATAAAACCCGACATTGTTTTAGCTGACGGATTCAGACGCGGCTGTAGGTTTTGTTTTGAAGGTTCTTCTCGGCTGTCACACCTCACTTCCTGCAGCTTGACGCGGAGGATGTGTGAGTGTCTGCGGGGGGGGGGGGGGGGGGGCGGAGCTTGTCGGTGGCGCTGAGCGGAGAAAAGGCCGAGGCAGCAGCGGACCGTCGCCCCTCGCTCGTCTCCTGCTCGACTCCCAGCAGCTTCTTTCCCCAATGGCAACGACGGCGGCCGAGCAGCGGGAACCGGCGGACGTCGCCGCGCTGTCCACGCTCCCCGACTGCCGCGGCCACCGCAGCAACGGCAACAACAACAACAACAATAACAACAACAACAAAGACAGCGAGGCGGCAGAGAGCCCGAGCGCCGCCAGCGAGACCGAACCCGGCACCGCGTCGCAGATTATCGGCAACGGCTCGGTCATCAACCCCACCGGGGGGAGCAACGGGAAGTGGGTCCGGCTGAACGTCGGCGGCACCGTGTTCCTCACGACCCGGCAGACCCTCCTCAAGGAGCAAACTTCGTTCCTGTACCGGCTGTGCCAGCAGCAGGACCTGCACTCAGACACGGTGAGTCCGCTCCGATTCCCGGTCACTGCACCATCCCAAGGAAACAACGATCAGTATTTTAAGTGGAGGATTAAACAGCTTGAAGCACCAGATTAGTGGGAGTCTGTGATGTTCTGACTGGATTGTAAACTTTTTAAAAATATTTTCTCCTTAACACAAAGTTAACCAACACCTGGTGTTCCTTAGATTAAAAGGCATTTCTTCAACATGGCTGGTGCTGGTCTTACTGAAGGTCATGTGAATCTGGACTGATCGGTTCATATTGCACCACAGTTACATCTCTGTAACGTGACAGCAGTGGCTCTCTGGTGCGTCCCTGTGGTCAACGACCCGGACTCTGGTGTGTTCTCCATGTGTTGTGACGCTGTCATACATGTAGTGTCACCTACATGGGTCGGATCCCTGTGGACTATCTCTCCATCATGTCTCTCTCGGTATGAATTTGCCTGAAACCGGTTGAATGATTTGGCTGTGATATGTGTGCAGGTCCTGACATGAGGTAAAGCTCATCTTGGTCTGAAATCTTGAAGCCACAGTCCCCAGTTGATCTGGTGTGTTTATCTGCTACGGGATCACAGAAACCCATACAAACCAAGTATAATACTGTGTAACCTGTTAACTGCACCAGACCAAAACCACTGGCCAGGATGTGGATGCTTCCAGTCCCAGAGCAGCCATGTCCAGTTGTCTACTGACCAGCTGATTTTATTGTATGTGCAGTGTGAGGCTCTCTCTCTCTCTCGTTCTCTCTCTCTCTCTCTCTCTCTCTCTCTCTCTCTCTCTGTGTCTCAGCATCATTTTGTGGTGTGAATTCAGCTCGAGTCAGATGGATGAACACGTGCCTCCTCCTCTGCAGGGAGCTGCACAGTCAGTAGCTGCTGTACAGCTGGCATCTTATAGGGAGAGAGAGAGAGAGAGAGAGAGAGAGAGAGAGAGAGAGAGAGAGAGAGAGAAGAGAGAGAGAGATGTATAATGTCTCTCCCAGTCACATGCAGACTGAACACACTGTAAATGGATGGCAGGACTCATAAATTATGCATATTTCTATTGTGCTGCTTGTGTGTGGCAGAGAGAGAAGGGGGGGGGGGTCTTCCTTGCAGCTGGGACTGTGCTGTAAGTGGACGCTTAGTTGCTGTTGAGTGAAAACCTCTCAGCTACGCCAGGACGGGATCATACGGATTACACGTCTGATCATATATACGTAGGCAAATTCACATGGTGAGTGTCTTTAAACTCCAAGTGCACGTGGAAACTGGAGAGATATTTAAATTAGAGCCAGAATAAAAAATTGGCCGATATGAGCCTTTCACAATATCACGGTATGTTCGTTTATGTGCTGAAAAACTCTTTGGCTGTTTTAAAGATTGTGTCATTATATATAAACCAATATGTTTACAATGATCAATATAATTTTTTTACAAACAATTCAGAAAAGATGTGCATTTATATCCATATCAATTAAGTTCCAATATTTATATTTAGCTATTAAAATGTTAAGCTGCAACCATTATTTAATCCAAGTTAACCCAAATAATTATAATCAATTCAATTTCGCTCTCAAGCAACAATTCAGGTTTTCTCCTTTTCAGCTGCGAATGATTTCTGAATTTCATTCTTCTACTAAACTAAATAGCTTTAGGTATTTTACTTTTTCTTGGACAAAACAAGACGTTTCATGATGTCACCAGGGCTTATTCACCGTTAGCTGTCATTTTATTGACCTGATCAACATCGAATCGGAATCGTCAGTTACAGACCTTAATGGATAAAATAACCAAACATCACAACAATGATTTTTTTTTAAAATAAAATAAAAACAATATACCAGACAGATGACACATTTGCAAAAAATCATTATTGCTGTACAACCCTTCTGCTTATCGATTTGCAGCGCTACATATGCTCGTCTAAAACACCCTGATAGCAGAATGCCTGGCATCGGGGTGTTCATCTTGTAGGGATTCCAACAGTGTCACCAGTGTCACATGACCATGGCTTCCAGAAAAGAAACCTCGGCTGATGTGATGTGACAAAAACAAAAATAACCTCCAAAATCACAGTTTGGAGGTTTTTTGCTCGACCACAGCGATGACTGTTCCCCTGCCGCACCGCCCCGGCTCCTGTGGAAAGAAAACTCCCATGTGACCTTCAGCCGCGACCTGACAGTAGCTCCCTCTGTGATGCCTGAAGACACACAGTCACACGCTGAATCTCTCACACACGTACTCAAACACACACCTACATCTCCTCCCTTCTGTTGCTCCTTCCTCGCAGCTCTTTCCATCGCTGTCATCGTCGCGCTGACGCTCTCGGCAGCAGACTCACCCTGAATGTTTACCGCACGCTCGTCCTTTTCTCATCTGCACCTTTTAATTTATTCTCTTCATCACAAACTCTCGAATCTCAGGGAGGTAATCTCAGAGGCTAAATCTTGGAGCTGTTTTTTGTCAGGCACCTCACACAGTTGTCAGAATCCATATTCATACGTTTGCAGATGTCACGATATAGAGAAACTTTAAAAATGATTCAGGTTATAAAAAGATTTTTGTCAATTAATCCTTGAGGTGTGTATCGCCTCTGTTTTACTGTGTGCAGTTATGTAATTAAACTCCCTCACCGCTGACACAAGGAAAAATTCCTTTGTGGGATTGAGATTTTCACAGTCGAGTATGAAACACTGATTGCTGAAAGATTAAGGATTTTACCGAGCAACAATATTAATGCCGCTGAGGTCGTCAGATGTATGTAGATCGCCCGAAGGAAACATTTAGTTTCGTTAGATAACCAACCTGGTGCTGATCACCAAGTCACAAGAATGATTCCAGGGGAAAAGTGACATTTTTTTTATTCAGTGCTTTTCCGTCAGAAGCATTTTTCTTTGAATCAATGACACCCACTGATTGTAACAGCTGGGAGTGCACATGAGCATGAATGATAGGACAGATTGGGTTCGCAGCTAACCAGGAAAAGGAATCTGTCATCCGTGAATGTGAAATTCTTCAAAAGGCAACACAGACGTAACATCATCTCACTTCTGAAGTAACAGCCTTGTAAACGCATTCAAATTTGTGTTACAGAACGGCCGATACAGGAGGCTTAAGGTCAACCATGTCATTTCATCAGCTGACTATAGACACATCAAATAGTACAACAACAAGAGCGGCTCCACAATGGGAAATCAGTTCGGTGTTACGTTCGCAAACCTCTGCAGTGTTTCATCACAGAATTCACCTGAAACCACCTCCACTAAAATCATAGAAAACTAGAAAACCCCTCAGTAGAGCGAGTCCTGCCACCAAGGCCCAACAGTTCCCTTAACTTCAATCAAGCTGCACCAAATTTCACAAACTGTCCCCTAGATACGCCTGTTTTTTTTTTTTTAAATCAAGAACCATGAATTATTTTCTGGGAAATAAATGAAAAAGTCAAAAATCTTGCAATGTTAAAGAAAGTGGGGGAAAAAAGCCTGGTTCTGCACCCTGATCGGGATCTGCACCAAAATCTAATGGGCTCTTTCCTGACCCACATCCTTCCACCAAGTTTCATGCCAATCCACCCAGTAGTTTTTGTATAATGCTGCTAACTAACAAGACAAAGAAGCAAATGCAGAGGAACACATAACCTCCTTCGCAGAGGTAACAATAAACACTTTTATGAAAGAAAAAAGTAATACACATTTATATGGACACACCAGTATTCCGATAAAACCTGATTGAAACAGTCTGAATAAGACAGTTCCATGTTAACAGCATATTCTGATCACCTTAACCTGAATAAAGTCATATTTAGAATAAGCAATGATCAAATTCCAACATTTGGAGTATTCTGACCTTAGTCGCATTGTGTCATATGTATACACGTCTTAATTGCATTAAAGTGTCCTATTGGACTTTTCATAGCATCTTGTGGCATCACGATACTGCAGTTACCAACTGCTTGATGACTAACGCCACGGGTTCAAGGTTGAACAAGTTAGCTGGTGCTACAAAGAAGTCACATTTTTGAGGTGAGAATAACCATAGTTTTGCTACATGCTTTAAGGGAAATAGATGTAATGAAAAGTCTTTGTACGTTTTTGGATGGGCGCCAACATTGCGATGACAATATTATCAAAACTGTTGCGTTAGAACCCTGGACTGTGACTTAGTGGACCACTTAGTCTTATCAGACTATGCTCTGTTTCGTGTTAACACGAATATGAGTGACCTGCTAAAAAAGTCATTAGGGAACACTCAACATTGAAATATGTCAATGTTCCTTATTGATATCAGGAACAATAAAATGAACACCCACGTGAAAATCCTGCCCTTAAATTTGACCCTGGAAAAAGTATGACGTGTCTTTGAAAGGGTTCATTGTGTTAGAATACTGTGTTAGCCAGCAGACACCAGGCTGAACGCAGCCATCACAGTTCTCTTGTTGAGGACACAGGGATCTGAAGCTGGATATGGGAGTTCAACCTGTGTGTTTTTCTTCTTTCACTCAGGAGAGAAGCTGAGTTTATCCACACTGGAGTCCCCCCCCCCCCCCTCTAATCTGCTGGGGTTAGCGTGTCTCTGCTCAGGGGTTCTGGGCTGTTTTACACACACACAAACACACACACACACACACACACACAAAACACAGACTGTCTGGCTGTGTATGACTGTTTTAATGAGATTACTGGCACCTCGGCTGCCCTGCCCCCTCACTGAACCAAACCCAGGGCTCTCTGCGGCTCATGCCACCCGAGCTAACCTCATGCCATCCCAAGCCAATTACACGATGTAGCAAACATTCAGCTTTGATGCTCTTGCTGAACAGGTTTAGCAGGGTGGGTGATTGTGGCTGGCAACCACATGATCGTATCATCACAGATTTGTGACTATTGGATTAACATTAAATATCAAAAGAATTATACAGGCAGGTTTTGAATGTTCTGGAGTTCGGGTCACTTGTAGGATTTTTGTTTATTTAATTTTTTACTTTAAAACTCAGCCTGAATTCCACCAACATGTCTGGACTTCTGTGCTATGTCGAATATGAGGCGTTGGCAGGGACTGGGAGTATTGAAAACATGCAAGAGCCAAGGTTTTTTTATATGAATAAATAGCACTGAGTTGTGTGGACTTGTCTCTTTGTTACCATCAGGTAGCTTTGAATTACTTTTTGGACCAAATAGTAGTTTTAGGTGTTTAATTGGAATCGGGGAATGAATTTCATAATCCTTTCTCGGTAAAAAGAAAATGTTGACATTTATAATCCCTTAACCATTTTGCAGTACTTAATTAATCAGTACAGATGAAGTCACAGTGAGGTATAAAGATCAACTTTACTTGTGTATGAATTTGCTTGCCAAGAGATTGTGCCTATTTAAATAAACATTGGAGAATTTCACTTTGGACAAAGACATGTATATTGAGTTTTTGCAGTTCAGCATGTATACAGGTAGCATATCGAATAATTTTGCAAACCAAATCCCCCTGTCCGGTCTCTTATCTTCCCTCCCCACCCTCCTGGATCCTCTGGGTTTAAATAAAGAGTTACATAATCAAATGTTCAAAGAAACTTTGAGACGATCAGTTTTGGTTTCACATTGCATTTCAGGGAGGGCACTAATTACTATTTTTTTATAGAACCAAACGAACCAAAACATGGTTCAGTTTGATCAGGACCAAGGCCACCTCTTTTTTAGTCGGACTAAATCATGGTCCGTTGGCACCTTTCACACCTGTTTGTTTCGGGCTAAACTGAAAAATCTGAAATGGACCAAACAAGGTAGTGTGAAAGCGCCCTTGCAACCTCTCAAATGTATTTCAAAGGCACTGTCCAAGCACCACATTTCTAAGAGGCCCCTGTGTAGTTCTTTTAAATCCACTGAGCTCTTCACTCCACCCACCAAGCAGCAGAGACACATATCACCAATTGTGTTTCTCAGTGCAGCGCCACAGGATGCCTCCTACATCACAAAATGTCACCGACACTGACAAGTCGTTGGTTCACCCAGACCATCTGTGCTGCCTGGAATGATAAATGAGGCTGGTCCCTAATTAGAAATCACACTATTTTCCAGAGTTTTCTCCCAGCTCCCGCCCCCTTTTAGCTGAGAATTACACATATATACGTATGCATGTGTGTAAATAATCACTGCATCTACATCACAGTGCATGCATGTGTAATAGTCACACAACACTAATATAATGTTTTAAATCACTGTCTATAGAAGCTGTTTTGATAGAAAAATGGAAAATAATTCTTGCAGAGCTATTTTCATGGCTTTTTGTTGACGTGTGAGGAAAGTGTCTATTCCCAATGTAAAATTTCCAGTATCAAGGCCAAGGACAATCAGATGCTCTCACTGACAAATCATTGACAAAAGACATGAAATAGCATTTTCCAAGGTTGACTGGGCATCATTTTACAGTAAGCAAAATCCAAACCCAGATTGATTGATGAATATTGATTGGATGAGATTAATGAGTAGTTGCCATGTTGACTCAAGCAGAAAATTGAACAACTGCCCTAGTTCCTGTTGAATGTGTCTGTCATGTGGTAAATCATTCCCAAATTAAGCTGCAGAAGTTAAAAGTTGCACAATAATGGAGCTGGTCATATCAAGCTACATTAAAAAAAGTGCAAAAAATAATACTGACAAACATTTTTGCAATTGTTGTGTTTTTCTCTGTCTAATGTTGACATTAGCATGAAGCAGAATGAAGGCCTTGTTTGGTTATTGGTGATTGGTTGCTATTGGCTGGTGGTTGTACTTCCTTTACCACTGCAGGGAAATGTTCTGTAAACCATTAACTCACCAAATACGTTTTCCTGTCCACTTGGCAACTGAAAAGTGTATCTAAGAAGTCAATACAGCTACACACTGAATTCAAAAGATCTCTTAAACTCCAAAATGTCCTTACTGGTTCAGGTGGTGATTAATGTTGTAATCTTACATTAAGGCTTCCTGGGATGGAATATTGAACTGTAAGCAACATATATGTTCAGTAAACTGTCACAACCATAGGCTATATATATATATATATATATATATATATATATAAAGATAGACGACACGTCTCCACGTTCTCCCCCCAAAAATTAAGCTTAACTATCCAGAATATGTGTTTTTCATGTCATGTTAAGGCAGTGTCTGAGCAGGAGTGTTCATGGTGTGGAGACATGGTGTCAAGGTCCCACCGATACATTCACTCAACCAATCAGCTGTCAATCATGGTGTTTCACCCCAGTTTTATAGCATCAAATAACTTTAAAGAACCAAAACCAAACTTTCCACAACAAGCTCTGAATGGAATTTGCATGGGGGAATGTAAACACATTTGAGGGGGACTTTCCCAAGACAAAGAGATTAAATGATGACACATCAGAAAGCCTCCTCAACAAGCTGGTTTTGTTCTCTAGTATGTATCTTGGTTATGATTATGTTGTTGTCGGTCAGAGAAGCCAAAAAGACAAGAGCAAGAGAAGAGGGTGACCGGAAGAAGTTTGCAACCAAGAATGTTGCAGATACGCTGCTGGGGATTAAGCTCATCAAATGGGTTATTTTAAAGTCAATGTTCTGCAGCTGCTAATGGGCCTGTCACAATGAATAACTACTGAGTGTGAGTGTGTGTGTGTGTGTGTTTGTGTCAGAGAGAGATACCTCTCTGACACACTGGGGAAGCTTTCTCCCAGTATTGTCATGCCCACACTGTCAAGTCAAGTCACGTCGATGAGGCATCAGCCTCCTCTGCAGCTCTCTCTCTCTGTGTGTGTGTGTCTCTTTATCTTTGGGCTTGTTTGTCCTTTCTCCTCTACTCCATTTCTCACACCTTGTCTGAAGCTCACATTGGCTGGACTTGAAGCGTTACAGACTCCTGGCAGCCACTTATCTTCCATACCTCTTTTACACCAAAATTAGCAGGTATACATGTATTTCAAATTTTTGGTAAACCTGCTAAAAAATTGCGATTGACTTATTTCCCATTGTCAGTAGAGGAGTTTGCCGTTTGAACTCACAAACGCACTGAAAACTCAGGCATCCTGTCTCCTAGCTGTCTTGTTTCCGTCACTGCCAATCAGAGCCGGAGCCGATAAAACACGACAAAAACTACACGCACTAAAGTCTAGACAGCTCTACTGAACCATGTGTTGATGACATATCATCAGTAGATGCAGCCAATGTTAATTTTTCATACAATTCCCAACAATCCATCCTTTTCTGCCATCTATAGCCATAATCTCATAAAAGCCTGCATGTTTTTGTTTAGATTTATCCAGCAGCTGTTCTTTTGTGAATCCAGCTCTAAAAGGAGACTCTGCTTCAAGCGATCATCACGAGGATGAACAGAGTGTGTGTGTGTGTGTGTGTGTGTGGGTGTGTGTGTGTGTGTGTACAGTATGTTGGAGGGGTAATGGTCATGACATAACACCCAAGCAGGCTTGGCAGAAGCTCCCTTGAGGTGGGAGAGAAGCACACCCACCGCTGAATAATCAAAGTTGCCAACAAATGCGCTGGAGCTCCTATAACTTCTATGTCCAGTGGCAGAAAACTCTGGTGGCAGGAAGATTTCGAGGGAAGTGCAAATGGAAGAAACAGGGTTTCATGGCAAATTAGGAAAATGCAACAGCCGACTCAAAAGGTCCCTTGCTTTTTTGACTACCACTAGTTTGTACACCATGCCTGTTTAAATTGAAATGCACCATTTTATTATGAAGATGTAATTTTCTAACCCCAACAAAACCTCCACTCTACAGGGGGACTTTTATTTTGAAGACAAACAGTGGATCTTACTTACATCCAGTGTGGGCAGCCAGTACTGCATACTTTAGACCAAAATAGCCAACCAGGATGTTTTCTTTCTGGAGCTAGTGAAGTTTCATGTCTAAAAATAGTCAATATATTACAAAAGGGGTTCATTGCTTGAGGCATAAAGGAAGAGAAGAAAGGCAGTCACCTTCTTTTTGAGAAATACCTGTTAACATACATAAGAATAATGCAACACAAAAAAGTTATTAATAACATACATGACTAGAATAATATTGCATTCAGTATCACCATGGTTCAGGCCAATAAAACTCTTTAAAAGTAAAAACCCAATAATAAAGAGGGTTACCGCAGTAATTACATGCTCTAAATGATTTGATTATACGGTAACAGACAATGTTGTCTTCTATCTGTCTCTCTGATTTCTCCTCTGTAACAGGATGAGTCGGGGGCCTATGTGATTGACAGAGACCCCACCTACTTCGGTCCCATCCTCAACTACTTGCGGCACGGCAAACTGGTCTACAACAAGGAGCTGGCTGAAGAAGGTCTCACTGATTTCACTTCACTCTGAAAATACTGTGTGGCTGCACATGCCAAGAGATGGTGTTTTAGGTTTCAAATGTTTCTAGTTTAGTGAATCTGAAAATATACATTATATATAAAGATTAGATGAGGGAAGGCCTAACAGAGTGTTGGGAACGTCGGAGTCTTCACGCAGCAGCTGAGTTGTGTGTTTCTTCTGTCACAAGGTGTCCTGGAGGAGGCAGAGTTTTACAACATCACGCCCCTGATCAAACTGATCAAGGAGAGGATCGTGGAGAGAGACTCCAAAGCCACACAGGTATGTGCAGAACCTGTCCAAGTGTTTTTATGATGGAGGAGTTTGCTGCTTCACACTGCACCGTCGACTCTAACGTCAATATTCTTGATTAAATGAAACTAAACAAATGCAGTGCATCATGTTTGCATCACGGTTAAGATGTACAATTTAACACAACTGTATTAATATTCTTCAAAGTTATTATATGTCATCTTACAATACTGAACATTACAGCTCCTCCAAAGTGGAGCCAAAGAATCTTGATCACTCCCTGGTGGCTGGCTGCAGTATAGCTCATGAATTCCATGTCCTCTTTCATGGATGAGACATGAATCAAACTAAAAAAGTACTCATTTTAGGTACTACATTCGATGGTCTTCACCTGGATAAGCAAACATACTATGCACAAACACTTTTATCTTTGTGAGGACAATCATTGTCATAATGCATTCCCCAGCCCCTAACCCTAACCTGAACCTACACCTACTTCTAACCCTGACTCTAAAAGCATGTCTCATCTCTCAAACTGCCATTTGAATCAGTGAGGACCAGCCAAAGGGTACACACACACACACACACACACACACACACACACACACACACACACACACACACACACACTATTACAGTGTAAGTGCAATGCCCTTTGGTCACTCTTCTTTGTCAGTGTTTTTGCTCTTCCCTACTTCTCTGAAGAGCCTGGCTGTACATCAGGATTCACTCTCCTTTATTTTATTTTCTCAGGACGGTTGCACTCAATATCCCACTGCCCCCTCAAACATACACCCACATGTCTCTCTATGCTTCTACTGTTCTACTGGACTTTACTTGACTTGCTCTCATTATGCCTGGGGCCAAAGCTTGTGCAAAAGTTCACCACCTCCGTGTTATGACGCATGTTGTCATGTTACATATACTTTATTTACTTGATATGGTGTTTTGGCGCCTCCTGGATGAGTTGACCTGCATTTGATTAGCCCCTCAGCCAAATGTACTAAAGTAGTATAAGAAATTAGTTGTTTTTTGTTCCTTTTTTGAAACAACACCCCTGGTATACATCCTCAACCCGCATCCTCTCTCATTCCCCAGCAGGTGCCCCCCAAGCACGTCTATCGGGTGTTGCAGTGTCAGGAGGAGGAGCTGACCCAGATGGTCTCCACGATGTCGGACGGCTGGAAGTTTGAGCAGGTCAGCGTGCGCACCTGCAGAAAGCCCCGCACCGGACTGCTCTGGACTGTGGGTTGGACTCACGCTGCTGCTGACCCTTTAATCTTGATCCCCTTGGCCCCGACCTGAGCCCTGCTATTTGCACTTCCAAATGAGTTTAGGACCTCTAGACTAAAGTAGATTTCGGCCATTGTCTAGATCTCGATTTATTGACAGCTAGGGTCCATCACCTGCAATGGTACAGTCTGAAAAAGGGGGGGTAGTTGCAATGCCATTGTCGCTTTTCTCCTGGTTAAAAATAGTAGCGGCAGGTGATTTAGAAATCTATAATGACATGCAAGTGGAGAGCCTAACAGTAACCGCCCACTTTTAGAACAGCTCTGTGATTCAGAAGTAAATTTCCCATTAACTTTCTTCATTCAGAAAATCCTTACAATGAGATTAAGTGTGGAAACAGGCCAACCAGCTATGAGCCACAGTTATATTGATTTTTAACAGACATGTTTAGGTCAGCGTAATTATCTTTTAAGGTGATGGCACGGCGAGAGATTTTCATTCACTAACGGGCAGTGATACTTAGCCTGTTCACACTCTAGCCAAGGAATCACATTTAGACAACCCACACTCGCCCCTTCACCCTCTGTCTTACCCACTGCTTTGGCACCGAGCTCCACTGCATGCTGCACAGCTATGGCCGACCCACACTCGTTTCGCTGTTCTCTCAAGTAAGAGACACTTCTTGTGGAGCCCACTGGAGTGTGTTACCGCAGGCTGTCCGCTGTTTGCCCCCACCCCAACCATGCATGAGCACAAAAATCGTTCCTCGCTTTAGTATGGGACCTCTCTCTCTCTCTCTCTCTCTCTCTCTCTCTCTCTCTCTCTCTCTCTCTCTCTCTCTCTCTCTCTCTCTCTCTCATCTCTTAATTCTCCTCGAGACTCACTCTGTCCCTGTGTCTCTGTCCCCCCTCTCCTCTGTATATCTTTCTGTATCTGTGTCTCTCTCCTTTTCTAGATGGTGAACATCGGCTCGTCGTACAGCTACGGAACAGAAGACCAAGCAGAGTTCCTGTGTGTCGTGTCCAAGGAGCTTCACACGCCTGGGTCTGGACTGGGGACAGAGCAGAGCCACAAAACGAAGGTAAAGCTCCTGTACTTCACAAGCGCGCGCGCACACACACGTATGTTCTCAGTCTTGCTACAGGAACAAGCTGTGTGTCCATGGATGTGAGTGTGCTTTGATCCTGCACTCTCCACTGAAAGCTCCAAATGTCACCCCCTCCAAATGTCATTCACAAACACATTCACTCCATCATTCACACAACTCTTTCCTGCTATTATCGACCTCTCACTTTATCCTCCCCTCTGTCTCTCACACTATCAATCAATATTCTCTCTTTTATATGGATATATAGATATATATCAGCTTCTCACTGTCCACTCACTGACACTCATTAGCGTGTTCATTTTTTTGTCATTTTTTGTCTTGTTCTTTTTTTTGGTGTTCTCCCCTCTGTCCTTCATGCGGAATGAAGCCGGCGGAGCTGCAGGAGGAGGAAGCAGCGAAGGATGAGGAAGAGGAGGAGGAGGAGGAGGGAGGGAGAGAAACCACACCAAATGAGTGGCTTAGAGAATGAGGGAGTCATGTTGCTTTGTTCCAAAGAGAGGTGGGATTGGGTGAGGAACTGTGCGATAGATGTGCTAGTCAGTAGACCTGGTAGATTTTAGTGTGTGTGTGTGTGTGATGTACATAGATCCGGGGTGTTTCATGGCACTGTATTGAGTATGACCTCTAAGCTGTCACTCTGTTGCGAAAAGATTTTCTGCAGCTCAAATTTGGCTTTGTGACTCATGGGAAATGTTATTTTCCAAATCCAGCAAAATAAACACTATCCCATATTTCTTAAAACTTATGCAGTGCCAATTCTAAACCTGCCTGTTTGGAATGGGCTATTTCCTTAGCCTGTGGTGATGCTTTCTCTCTGAAACTGTAACAGTGACCTGCGGTAACTGAGCCGCAGCAAGTAAAGACAGACTGCAGGACTCAGTCCACAGAACCCCGAAGCTGCACCACTGCTGCTGCACAAATAGCCGTTCAGTGTAGCTCGACTCAGAACTCAGAACCACGAACTGAAGAATCAGTTGTCATTGCCATTCTTGTGTACATGCCATTGTTGTTATCGACTTAAGTTGATGATGGTCATCTGTTTATTAAATTCATTAATATTGAACATATCGTGGGTCCACATTGCACCGAAGATTATTTTTTATTATTGACTACCTGAATTATATTCCAGTCACACAAACCACTGCAGGGAAACTACAAACACTGAGCTGCAGTACTCTGCAGTGCACTGCCTACACAGGCAGAGGTGTAGGCTTGAATTCTCCTGATATTGTTACTCTACAAAGTCTTCTGACAGTATTTTATAGTTAATGTTGAGAGGTTTTCAAGTGGAGCATAAGAAACGTGAACCAACGGTCATGTTACATTATCACCCAGCCCTACTGATGACATAAATCAATGCATAAAAACCCTGCTGTTCTGATGCTGTCTACAGATAATTAATATAGTTTCTTCAGTGTTTCTGCAGGGTCTTCAAAAGTATAAAAACGTTAAATAATCAGAATTTAAAGCATTAAAAGACCTAAATGCGTTAGAATGTTATACACAAGGTCTTAATTAAGTTTATAGTCCCTGGTGGTCCCTCACATATCTGTCGTACTTATCATAAATCTTTAATTCCATTCAGTATGGTCATAAAAAGCCTTAAATCGAACTTGTTAAAACTGCAGAAACCTCGACAATCAACCACCAGCAGCTTCTCTTCCAACGTCCTTTCTGTTAAAGCAGACGTGTCCCTCTGCTGATCAAAGTTTTACCAAGATAAAATCTCCAAATCAATAGTTGGCTTGCATCATGAATTTTAGCTATTTGAACAGTAAATTAAAAACCTCCCTCTTCTGTGCGGTCGTAAAGACCAGCAGCAGCTTGTATATTGAACGTTTGTATACATGCACATGCTCAGTCTGGTCTCAACAGTCGCTGGCACATCCTTAGAGATATTGATTGAGCGCTGCGTCTCTATGGGCTCTCATTACCGGTGCTGTGACATGAAATATCCCTGACCTTTTGGTGCAGCAGTAGCGTTAGATGTCCTTCCCAGTCTGTGTACATGCTGTATATACAGTCCAAGTGGAAAGTCACTTACACGCACAAACACAACACACAAAAGACACATACTTAGACTTAATAAAACATATCAAATCAAGTTAATGTCAAAGGGCCACACACACACACTTTAACACATGCAATAAGTGGCCACATCATGGCATGTGTATGTTTGTGTTTATGTTCCCAGCCATTGCCGCCATACACATCAGTCCAGTCATTTTCCGTCACCATTTTCATCACCATTATCACAGCCAAAGTTAGATTATATAATGTGTTGTTTTTTTTTAAAATTGAGAATCTGCACTTCCTAATGTCTCTCTCTCTTCTGTCATTTCACAGCTTTTCCAGATCCATGGGTCACGGATGTAAAATATCTCGAGAATTTTACTTATTTTCCTCGGAGGCTCATTACAACTTTCTGTACATTATGTCGTGTGTTGTGTGTCGCGTCAATGGGCCGTCATCAAAAACAGATTAGTAGCGCTTTTTTATCAGTTCACTGACAAAATTACAGATTACCAAAAAGGATTCATCAAAAATGTTTTTCAGTGAGATTTTATTGTTAAAAATAAATCATGTGTGCAGATGTTATATTGCTAAGTAGTGGAGCTTAGTAAATTATAACCAAAGATCCAGATGAAAGCAGACTGAACCATGGTGCTTAACTAAGATCACCTTGATCCTGATTAGGTTTGCAGCGGGGAGCGGTTGCTGCGTCACCGTGATCCAGCCGACATCGGAGGTTGCAAATAGATCAGATTGCATCCGTTTTGTTTTCAGACATGGACTCCAGAGGATGTCCGCAGAATTGGGTGCGGGCGTTCTCCGGAGTTTGCCTTTCACAAATGAACAATACAGCAGGAGATTCTCTGCCCACAGCAAATCAAATCTCCGGAGATCACGTTTTTGTTTACAACACATCGACACCAACGTTGGCCCTTATCACCAAAAGTTCTCTTGACATCTTGGTTGGTGTCTCATCCTGAGATATTTGTTATCTTTTTGCTATATTCACTTTTGCGTCTGTCGTGTGTTCAAAATTGTCATCAACACAACCACTCGCTCGTGGTGAATCCTGCCGTGGATCTCCTGCTGTGTTCGCAGATCGGCTCATTAGGACATTCTCTAGAGTTTTTACTCGGGGGCTGGCCAGAAAAGAATTCAGCCTCTCACTCGTACATTTATGTTCTCACACACAACCCCTCTGGAGAATGTCGGGTGGTTATCCGGTGTTCTCCATGGCTGCTGAGAAGCAGTCATAGTGATCCCAACAGCCGCCGACTGCAAACATTTTTGCCAAGACCGACTCTTTGTCGTTAAACATGTAGGGAATGATGTTGGTATCGTAGTTATTTGTTTCCCTCTGTGAACGTTGGTTAACACTGGTTTGATCTCATTCTACACAGACTCCACAGCCTGTGTGAGGCTGGGTCAGATCTTGACAGTGTGCACTGCATACAAAAGCTTGTCTCTCTACCTCTTTGAGTCTTAAGCCCATTTTCCTGCAGTAGACACAGGTTTGAATAAACTCTGGCTCCGATTGGCAGTGATTGAAACATGACACCCGGGTGAACGCGCTAATTTGACAAGACAGCGAGGTGAGAGCGCGCCTCCATTTTTGGTGCATCTGTGACATTGAACATGATTCACCAGAAAAAAAAACTGAAAGACACTCACCTACTTGCGGGTTTACAAAAGTGAATTTTGGTGTAAACAAAGTATTACTGAGATATGGCAAGTCAGCACACCTTCAGTTTGCTTTTAGCTTTAGTTTTGTGCTGTGAGTGTGAGCATTGGTTAACACTAATTTGATCTTGCTGTAAATACTGTTAGCTTAGTTTATATGGGTTTGATTGGCAGAGAGAGTCCAACACGGCCCGGATTAGGAGCACACATAAACCGCTCTACATTTCACCCTGCACCAACTCCCTGACACATACCTGCATCACCACGTGCACGGTGCACGCTCAGCAGCAGTGTCGTCTAAGTCTGCCGCCCTGGCCGTGATCCACAGCCAGCTTTTAGCCCCAGCTGACAGAGAGATGTCGGCGTGCGTCAGGAAAGGCTCGAACAGAGAGAGGAGTAGAGGGTGCGTCAGGGGAGTCAAGTGTCCTCTGTCTGTGGTTGTTAGGATAAGGAGCAGCACTTAAATCCCACTATCAGCTCAGTGCAGGTGTATGGTTTGAAATAGGTGGTCGGATAACGCGTGACTTAACGATCTCTGCTGGCAAACCGTAGGAACTGCACTACATCGAGTCCCCTGCACACAACTCCTGACAGCTCTAATGACTTTAAATACACCAAGTGCAAGAGAATTCATTTGTAGATGTCATTCTGCAATTTCTCCCCCCATGAGGATTTTTCCACAATCTGGAGGTGTAGTTGTTGGATGTCAGAAAGCCTTACTTAAAAAACTGTTTTATCAGTAGATATTAATGTGTAAATACTAGGGTTGTCACAAAAACTCTACATTTATCTAATTATAGAAAAAGAATACAAAATCACTTAAATCAAACTCACTCTATGATGTCGCTGTGATGTCATCTTCCTGTGTCTGGTCCGTCAGCGCTCATGCTCTCGACTGGTGACAAACTATCGATTTCCTTTTTTTCCCCCCGCCAATAGAAAAGATCATTAAATTCCTCACAGTCCCAAATGTCTGACGAGGACAGTTCAGACGAGGAATCAACTGATGGTCTCGTGTTGGAAAAAACAAAGCACAGAAAAGGCTCACGCAGTTCACGTAGGTGAGATATTTGCAAAGAAATACCAAGCTAAACACAAAGCACAACAGCAGCACGGATGAAGTGGCCGCGTCACATAACCTTGCGTTTACATTTTGTACATTTATTATTCAATGCACTGCTTGACTTGCTTCTCACAGCAAATACTGACATGTGCGATTATTTTAGATTAATTAAGCACAAAGCATGTCAATTAATCAGATTGTTTTTCTTGACAGCCCTAGTAAATGCACTATTGAACCAAATCATTGTAGAACAAATGCTACCGTGGAAATGGGGCAATATGTCCAAGCACAGTTATCCAGTTAACCCAGCAGACGTTCCAAAAGTTAGCTATACTTGCCAAATCAGCTAAACTCGCCAACAGCTGTCTAGATACGATGGTCAACAGCTTTCAAAACATCCTGTAATGTATGATAATGAATGACTAGAATAAGAAAGCACTGTCATCCTCATTTACTGATTTACAGTTTCATTTGTTAACAATGGCAACACCAGGATGCTTTTATGCCCTAAAATAGCAGCTGGTTCACAGATTTGGGATGCTGAGAATGTTTCCTCTTTCATTCCCAGTCCTCACCCTGAACCTCTCTTCTTGCTCTATGGTGAGTGGATACGTTCTCCTGTGAGAAGTGTGGAACTGACTGATAGTCACAGCTTAAATTGAATCAGGCCCAGGAGTAATACTGAAGATCAGTCATTGAAAACCAGTGGTTATCTCCAATATTCAGTGCAGTCGTGATAATGCCCATAAAAATATTTTAGACTTTTAAGTTTGGTCCATGTCCCATCCACTAATATGGAGGAGGCAGGATCTTTTACCTATACTGCAGCCAGCCATCAGTTGACCATCGAGACATTTTGGCTTCACTTTGGGAGCTGTCATGTCGTCCATCTTTACACACAAACAAATTAATTGCATGGGGCTGCAGAGGGCGCTCAGTTAAAGTTACATAGTGTTGCTTGAATTTACTTTAGCGAACGTTATGCCAACGTGGTTTGCTCCTTGGCCCCACTCCGAGGTTAGTCACAACCAGAGAGATAGTTTTTACGACCATATTGAGCGTTTGCTGTCTGCGCCTCATGTCGGCCCCCCTTTGCTGTATAGCTCCTGTGTAACACTGACTGACCCACAACATGCAGGAAACACACAAATACACCTGAGGCAATAAGCAGTTAGAGTGTGAGACAATCGAAAATTTAGATCGTAGTTGGAAACCTTTTTTAGTAACATTTTGATAATTGAATCTGAAAAAACATACGCAAATACAATGTGTGTGTGTGTGTGATAAGGTAAAGTGTCTTGTCCATTTATAGCATAGAAACAGATGTATGGACCTTTAGGATCCTTGCAATACCTTATTAGTTGGATTAGGTGAATACAGTAAATGTAAGAATAGTGAAGATACAGTTACTCATCATGCTTACGATAATCACAACAAAGACATTAGAAGGAGGGAGAAGACTGAAAGAGACAGAGTTTTGTTCATTGTTTTGTTACTTCAGCTTTTTTCTAACTTGGATCATTCGGTGCCTTGAGGTCAAACCGATAAACTGGGCGTGTCTAAAGACTGTTTAAATCAGCTGTTTTAATATTTCAGTCAAAAAATGGGTCTTTCGACCACCTCCCTAAGAGTCCATTCCAGGTTTGTTCCTTGTTTGAATTTGTAAATTTCTTTCAGCACATGACAATTGTATTTTTTTCAGGAGTTGTTCAAGCAGAGATTAGGGTGATACACACACTGAACATGCAGTGGGGTGTCTTGTGTTTTTTCCCCTACCAGTATTCAAGAGTGTCATCTTTCAGTTTGAGAGCAGGACCTATTGATTTCACGTTCAGATTTTGTAATGCTGTCACTCAAAACCCTGCGCTTGCACTCAAATGGCCCCTGCTTTCTGAACAGATTTCCTGAACTCCAGCTTTAGCTCTTTTCATGCTCTCGCTGCTTCTGTGTGCATGTGACACGTCTGCTCTTGATTTCACCTCTGCCCTTGGATTTTTTTGCGCAACAAGTAAAAATTCCCCAACCAATAGAATGCCAAGTGTAGTGATGAATAATCGATGTGGGTGTGTTAACTTTACTATAACACTCCCGCATTCCACTGCCTTATAACCTCAGTTCTCTGTGGTTAGGGTTAAAACTTTGGGTGTGCGTGAAGCAAACTCATCACCTTCATGGGGCAGAAGTCCAGCAGATCAGTGTTCCACGTGGTAAATAAATGCAGCCCTGTCTCTTCCCATTTATTCAGCTATCAACTATGTAGTTCATTTTAAAAACGCAACAACAGGGGTGAGATGCTTGAGTGTACCGCTCCTGCTAGACTCCTGCTCCATGAAGGTGAAAAAATCCAAGAGCAGACATTACATGTGCACAGAAAAGCAGCATGAGCGCTTGTATAATCAGTACAATCGACAAAATATTTGAGTGCAATCACACGATTTGAAAAGAAGCACATGCAGGGGGCTATTTGACTGCATGTGAAGGGTTTTGAGTTAAAGCGTTATAAAATATGAAATCACTAAATCCTGCTCCCAAACGGAAACACCACGCTCTTGAATAAAGACAGGGGACAAAAACCCAATGTTTGAGGTAATGCTGTTTGAAGCAGCTCGTGTAGAAGGTTTTAGCTGTTTTGTATAAAACGTCATGCCTTTTTTGTACATTTGTGTTGTCTTATTTATTCTTGAGTTGTTTTTTTTTAATGCTACAAAGTGAAAAGAACTTGGGCTTGAATTTTTTTAGTGGGGTTGATGTCATCTGTGGGTGGGTTATCTTTTTATGTTTCACTGACCTGATGATCTTCAACAGTTACAAAAGAAAAGTCAAAACGATTTGCTGAACATGTTAGATTTTAGTTCACACAAATGCTGTTGAACAGATGCCAACCCCCAAAATAGAGTTTAGAGTTTTCCTTTCAAAATACAAATGTATTAGCGTTAGGTCAGTTTTATAAACCTCGTTTGGTTTACTGGATTCACGCTGAATTGATCCACATGTACACTATTCTTTGGAGGGTTTCTGCTGTACTGTAGTGTGTTTTCACATGGTATTTGATGTGTAAAAGTCTAAACAACTGCTCTTTTATTACTCTTTCCAAAAAAAAAAAAACATCTTTATCTGATGCTGGAGTTCTTTTTCTGCTGTTCACCTGATGTCATATCTGAATGCAAAAAACTATTTGACATGAATTTAAGGCCTCGGATAAAACTGCTTCAACAAACACTGTGTGAACAAAATACATCTTCATCAATGTGACTATTTAATTTCTTTTTTTACTTATTTTAAATGAATGTCGCTGTTCTACAAAAATAAAACTTTGTTCTTTGGTTTGAAATAACCATTTGAAAAGTGTGTTTTTTTTGGGGGGGGGGACGGGGACAGACATCACCATCCAGCATTAGCTCACAAGTTATTGTACATGGATATCTAGTACTTACCATAGAATAACAGCTACAGTAGTACTGCAGTTGTTTCCTCAGTTTAACACAGTTGTCAACATGAGTAGCCGATCATCTTCAGAATGAACATGTAACACTATGCATTATAAAGATGAGTAGAGAGTTCAGCTATTTGATGATCTAGCCAGTGGAGTAAAATTGAAAATAAATCTACTTAAGTAAAGTACAAATACAAAGTGAATGTACTTTGCTACATCCACCACTGCTTGTACTCTTCTTGTCCTGTGAATCAAAAATGCTCAGTATTTCCTTTCAGAGACGAAGAAGCCTCAGGCTCCCCACAGGTTCTTAAAGTCTTTAAGAGAGTCTTCTAAAACTCTAACGATCTTAGGAAAAACAACATGGAGGCAGTGAAAGTTTTACAAAATACACAGATTTGGATTATTAAAGGTTTTTGAATTCATATAGTTTATGCAGAAATAGAAATGATCCATCATCTACACGCCACTTTCTGTCTCCCTCTGTTTCTCAGCTCTTTAATTCGTTTACAAATCTCTATTGCTCAACATACACAATATATTATTTTGCAGTGTTGTGTTAGAGAAGATGAGTTTTCCATCACTGCAGCACAGCTGAGAAGTGTTCACGCATTCAGGCCTCGCTCTCGTTTAGTCGATATCGAGCTCCAGCCAGTTCTCACTGTAAAACTCAAGAGTTGTAACAGTGATCAGCTTCGATTCTTGTCTCAATGTGCAGCAACTCTGACACATTCTGAGCACTGGTCATAAATGAAACACCTCTTCAAATATCTTTCTGACTCACCGTGACTATTTTAACTAAATATTTGGTAAAAATGTTTCCCTGACCACTTTATTCCAGTAAGTTTCATAGTAATCCGTACAGTAGTTTTGGTGTAATCTTGCTTTAAAACCAACAAACAAATGAAAAGGGGTAAAATGTAACCTCTTTGGCGGAGGTAACAAAGACGGGCAGAAGAAAGGTCCATATATACAAGAATATAACATGGATGTGTTTGAATTTACAGAAAACAGGTTGATGACTGATGTCCTCACATCTGCTGCTGCACTTTTAGCCCAGGGTTTAATACGGTGCACAAAAAGCAAGTCAATTGTAAGACATTGTAATTTCTAAAGAAAAAGTGTATCCACTGAAAATCAGCAATACATCCTGAAAAAAACAAAAAAACAAGCACCTTCCACATCCTTGTCCATCAAGGCACTTGTTTTGTACAAATGCAGTATTGCAGTGTTTCAGATACTGCAGTCCTCTCTGCCTCTGCCTGCTCTCTCCCACTCTTAGAGAAAAGGCGGCTCGGTGCTACAGGAAGGTACTGAGCGTGTTATCGACAGTGGCCAGATGCAGGTACTCAGGCTGCTGGCTCTCACACTCCTTTTCGTTGTCCTCCTCCCCCTGACTCCGATTCTTCCTGCGGACAGAACGCCGGGAGCGGCGTTCCTAGACACTTCAAGATCATTTGGGCGAGGTCTTGCTGGAGCCGCTGGAAGTTCTCTCTATAGGAACCAGGACAAAGAACCAGGTTTGAACAAGTCAGGTGTAATGTCAAGCTAAATGTACAGAATGACAGAAGTAGTACATGGTTCAGTATAGAATTGTAAGTATATAAGTACATATTCAGGTGTATACAAAGATGCCAAAGTGTCTCCATCACCCATTTAGATGGCTGCATTATAGGTTATAAACCCTGCAATCTCCATGTTAGTGGATGGGACATGAACCAAAATAACAGTCAGAGTACATGTTAAAAATGTTTAAAGATGGTTTCAGTCTTTTTCGGTAGTTCTTATCACACTAATTATCACATTTTATCCTGTTTGTTTGGTCCATAACAAACAGTCATGTGTGTTTGCTTACGTTGTGGGGGGAGTTGGGAGGTCATAGTCTTTTCCAGTTTCACCTGTTAACCAGTACGTTGTCTCTATACCCTTACCCTTAGAAAACACACACACAAACACACACACAAGATAAGAAGGTAGCTGGACACTACGTCCTGCAGCAGTTTTCAAGTTGATCAACATATGTTCGCTCTGTGCCCGACACACGGATGTAATGGGGTTGCTGCAATATTTGCAGATGGTAATTCTAAAAGGAGCTGAAAGACTCAGATGGGAACTTCAGCGAAACCACAGAGGATAGAACTTAACGCAGTCACACACACACACACACACACACACACACACACACACACACACACACACACACACACACACACACACACACACAGATTAGAGTAAATATTCAATACTTAATTTTCATATCAACAAAGATTGGACTTTGACTTGGTGAACTCATCAAAACACAGTCATTGAGTATGAACCAAGTAAAAGCTGTTTGTTCTCATCTTTACACTTTTCATTCTCTTATCAGAAGGGAGAACATTTTTAAAAGGGAGTTATCTGGGGTGGGAGGGGTCTTTAAAATTTTGTCAGGCCTTTCTTTTGTGGGGGGGGGGGCTTACAGTGGTGTAAGGATTCCTCTAGTGGTGATTTCTGATGCAGTACGCACCACCTTGTTAAATTGTCTCTCCTCCTCTGCAGACACATTACTATACACACATTATTGGCATCAGTGTGTGGCAGTGACACCCCTGGAACCTGTTTTTAAAACCCATTTGTGAATCTTTACCTTCAGATATGTTTCTCCTCTCATCTCATACTCAAACCTGCAGTTGGTCCTCTCCAGGATATTTATAGTCGATTCACTGAAGTGGATCCGCAGAGCTGCAGGATATGACGAGATAAAACGTCAGACATCGTTTTTTGTTTTTTTACCCAGGCTTAGCTGTGGTCAATATATTTAATTAGCTTGACTGATAGCCTCTGGAATTGCACTGGAGCAACAGAACCAGAGGAGAGCGGTCGGCTGCATGAATGTCAGTGTACGTCAGTTAACGTGTTTATTTTCCTACTCACGATGTCCTGTTGACTCCAAGCGAGACGCTGTGTTGACTGTGTCTCCAAATAAACAATATCTGGGCATCTTCATCCCCACGACCCCTGCTGCACAGGGACCTGGACACACACACAGACTTACATTGATTTCCTGGAGACTTACTCAAACCTTCACAATAGTTACTACCAACCTAACCTTAACCCAAATCTTTACCTAACCTTATCTTACCTAACCTGTACCTTCATCTTAAAATGTAATGATTTACATTGGGGACCGGAAGACAAGTCCCCAATGTTGTGAGTGTGTTACAGATCATGTCCTCACAACATGATTAATACCTGGACCACACACACTGTCGTATCTCCAGGACTTCCTGGCCACTCTAACCTTAACCCTAAACTTAACTTAACTTCAACCTAAATATAACCTTAAAACGTATCTTCACCTTAAAGTTGAATGCTTTACATTATGTGGAGTTGCTTTTTGTCCCTATAAGGAAGTCCAGTCTCCATAATGTGACTATGTAAACCGATATAGGTCCCAATAACACCACTTTGGGGGACATCACATTGACTTGCATTGATTTCCCCAGAGACTAACTCTAACCTTAACCATAGTGACTACTTGCCTACCCCTAACTTTAACCTAACCCTACCACTAAATGTGTTCATATGGGATTAGATTTTTATCCCCACAACATGAGTATTACCTTGACGCCCCCCCCCCCCCCCACACACACACACACCTGTTTACATGATTAAAGAATTAGTCATTAGATCAAATGGAGGTGAATAAATTAAATCGATTGCGTCATCTTGGCCTCTGAGCGTTCACTTCCACTTTGTTCCACTTTTGTTGGAAGATGAAGAAACATTGTGAACCTGAATGGATGCCGATGCGTATCCACACAGGGATGCCGGGCAGGTGTCGTAGCTGGAAGGTACCCATGAACGCCAGGATGTCCAGCGCCATGCAGCAGATATCCACCGCGTGCCTGTTGCCGTTCCTCTTGGGCAGCCCGGAGGCCACCATGTAGGCGTCACCAATCGTCTCCACCTGAGGACAGATGGACGACATGCTGGTGTCTGCAGATCTGGACTGTCTCTTCATCTATCAATGGATTGTCATTGGTGTCAGTACCTTGTAAACATCATGGTGGTCGACGATGCTGTCAAAGCCCTTGTAGATGTCGTTGAGCATGTCCACTACTTCCATGGGCGTGCTGTACTGGCACAGGGTGGTGAAACCCACTATATCACTGAAATATATGGTCACCTCCTCGTACAGCTCAGGCTCCACCACACCAGTCTCCTTCAGGCTCTTCACCACCGGGCTGTGAGAGGATGAGGAGGGAACAGGATGATCCACTGGTTCCTGATCTTTTATTTGTATAGCACTTTTCATGCAAACAATGTATCACAAAGTGCTTTATACAATGAAAGCAATAAAAACAATCTCCACACATCCATCCATAATAATACCAGGAAATGAGGAAATGTAGTCATATAGATTTCATAAAATTTGAAATGAAACTATGAAGGATATGGATAAAATCAAAAGAGCTGTAAAAAGAAGTTATTATAGAAGATAAAATAACAAAATACTAAAAGTGACGTGAAAAGGATGGAGATAAAATAAAGATGAAATATCAAAATGGTAAAAGAAGAGTAAGTAAAAGTATTGAAGTGAAATCAATGACAAGAATGTAATCAGTAAATAACTGGATAAATAAATACATTTGAATTAAAAGATTCATCTCTATTACAGACTAAAATTTATGAATAAATAGACAGACAAATACAAAATTTAGTTTAATTAAAACCCTGAATAGAAAGATAAAAAAAAAACTGTTCTCAGGTCAGGTCTGAAAACCGCAGTGTGTATGATGGCCCTTAGAGCTCATTGCACTACTATTTAAGCAAACACATGCAAATAGAGAATAGGTTGCAAGTATTTGGCTGCATGTTGAGTATTTGGTTGTATGGTCAGTATTTGGTTATGTTGTGAGAATTTGCAGCAGGTTTTCCATTTGCGTGCATGTGTTGTCCAATTGAAGTTTTCTCCATTTGCATGTATCACGTGAGGTTGCCTGTGCATTGAGCTCTCAGGGCCACCGTAGGCATGTTCCTGTCAGTGTAAACAGACCCAGGAAGCAGCATGAAGTTGAGGCAGTCGGCCCTGTCCCTCTCAGCCTTGTAGAGAACCGTCCTCTCCTCCACCAGGTGCTCCAGGTTTCTGGAGTACATCTGCAGCCGTCTGATCATGTTATCCATGTAGCTCTCGTTCTCCTGGTTGTGGATTTTACTGGAGGACAGGGACACAATCAACATGGAAGATGGAGGAGGATATGGGAAGGAGCATTATTTGTTCCCTAAAAGTTATTACAAATGTGAAATTACCTGATGATCTTCCCCAGACAGTTTTCTACCCTCTTAAAGTCCGGCCTTTTTTCAGAATCCTCATCCCAACAGCTTTTTATTAACATATAAACCTGTAGGAGACAGGACACAAAGCTTTAAAGTCATATCAGACAATACACAAACACAACTTTAGATCAAACTGCAACACAGATATTAATAACTCACCTCTGCTTCTTTCTCTGTGGCCGTCTCAAAGTTTAGATCTGGTCTAAAGTAGGACATTATGACCTTGGACAGCTTTTCTGTTTGGAATCACACAGACATTATTTCCACGCTGAATCACTAAAGGAACTCAGCAGAGCGCATACGTGCCAAGGATCAAACCGTCCCCTTAAATTACACGCTCATAATATCAATCCCCTAAAATATGCCTGCTCCTTTTCATCAAGGTCCATGATTTACTTCTAGGGAGCCATACAAATGTTGAAAAACATCATAAGAGGTCATCAAATCCTTATGACAAAGGATTGCAGATTGCTTGACATTTTACAGTTTAACTATAAACCTTATTATTCATGACTATAATGAAAAAGAATACAAAAATACAACCAAATATAGAGCGCTTGTAAATAAAGGTATTCATATCTACGTCTATCGGCAAACAAAAAACAATACGTCTGTAACAGACAATTTTTCAGTCGGGCTCTAGATGTAACGGTCAACTCTGTCAGACTGAATCATGAGATGAATCATATGAATCATACACTGTGTTTGTGGCATCCTCACTGTTTCTCTCTGTTTATATGAGAGATTATGTCGTATAAAGACAAACATGAGATATCCAGACATACAAATGTTTAAATCTGTAATAAAACATAAATATGAGAAGAAATGTAGAGATCCCCTCTTTTCTCAACAGCAGTCACACTTACAACACACACCCTTCCCTGTCATGATTTTGGTCAGTCTTTTAATTTTTGGTGTCAGTGTGTTGCACCTTCTCGGTCGGAGCAGCCCTCGGTGTAGAAGGTGCTCTTTCTCAGAACAATCTCCTGAGAGATGATGGCGAAGCTGTAGACGTCTCCTTTCTGGGAGGTGCCGTGCTTCCTCAGATGCTCCGGGGCCGTCCACAAGTCTGAGAGGACCAAGAGAAAGGAGATGTTAAGAATGTAAGAAAGGCAAGGAATAGGTAATAACTCAATGGCTGCTGTTTTACCTTTGCCAGGGTTGAGAAAGCTGTTGCAGCCAAAGTCTGTGATCTTCACCACCATGCGGTTGTCCACCACACAGTTGGTGGACTTGAGGCGCCCGTGCACCTGGATGTCGCTGGCATGGAGGTAGGACATGCCCTGCACAGAGCATTCACACATCACAGTTATCTGACAGACACATGCTCCAGTGGAGGAGATCAGGAGAAATGAAGGAGGCAATGAGTCATCTCTGAACTTTAGCGACCTCTACTGGCAGCCAGGAGGAACGTCAACAACAATTCCCATTGGTGTGATCTTCAGTTTGGTCTAAACTTCACAAACACCCCACAAGTACTATGCTGGGGGAGGTTTCTTAAATACTTCAATTTATAAATTTACTAAATGACCAAATAGAGACATGAGATTTACATTTTGTTTTTCAGACAGCGTAATTTAAGCATTACTTCAGCTGCCTAGGGACTTTTATTTTGAAGAGTTGAAGTGTAGCTCCAGTTTTCTTTACCCATGTGAAAATGTGCATTAAAGGAAAGTTTGAGCTTCGGCTCTCTCACTAAAATTGCAAAGTAATCAAAGCTGAACATATGGTGCCTGCTCTTCAGTCATTCATAAACATCCATACTGTATTGTGTGCCACCCCCCCCCCCCCCCCCCCCTCGCCCCATTTACAATCTGATTCTTGAGGTGCATGATGTGTTGCTCATCAGCAGAGGTGAGTTTCTGCCTCACCTTGGCGATATCATACATGACGGTGATCTTGAACTCCCAGTCCATGAAGGTCCCCTCCGGGTATGAAATCTTGTCATTCAGCACATACTGGAAGAAGACAGGAGCAGAGGGTGTTTGTGCATGTGCACGCGTGTTTGTGTGTCTGTGTCTGTGTCTGTGTGTGGTGCGTCTGTACTGCGATTTTAGAAAAGAAGGCCATTACCATTGTCTCCATGAGTTTAATAGATGTGAAATAAACTCGACTAAAGTAATTAAGCTGGTAATTTG
This sequence comes from Verasper variegatus, assembly GCA_026259375.1. Taxonomy (NCBI): domain Eukaryota; kingdom Metazoa; phylum Chordata; class Actinopteri; order Pleuronectiformes; family Pleuronectidae; genus Verasper; species Verasper variegatus. The sequence continues at coordinate 12,654,143 of CM048057.1, forward strand.
TTGAGCAGTTTTTGGGTTATCTTGCTCACAACACCAGCAAACAAATGGACAGGGGTGGAAACATAACCTCCTTGGCTGAGGTAATGATGTCGTCTCTTGTTGACATAATATTATTTGATCTTTTTGTTGCTCGCTCTGCACTGAGCTACTGATATTTTTGTGCTGTCAGTGAAAACACTGATCAGATACGGGCAGTTGTCTGACTGAACTGGACTGATTGTGCGCGTGTCATACGTACCCTGAGCGACCCCCTCTCTCCATACTCAAACACTCCGAAAGTGCCATGATCAAACTTCACCGTCCCATAAAACTTGGTGAGGTTGTAATAGTCGATTTGCATGAGCTGCAGAGGAAAAGGCAAAAAAGACATGGCACATTGGCGAACTTGGACAAATATAAACAAAGAAGACAACAGGTGTGTGTGTGTGTGTGTGTCTTACCGCATTAAGTTCTATCCTCTGGGTTTCACTGAAATTCCCATCTGAGTGTTTCAGCTCCTTCAGAATTACAATCTGAAAATATTGCAGCATCGACATTACATCTGTGTGTTGAGCACAGGGCAAACATATGTTGATTAAGTTGAAAACTGCTGCAGGACTGCAGTGTCCAGCTACCTTCTTATCGTAGTATGCGAGGCGGATCTTGAAATTTTTGTTCTTCCCCTCATCTTCAATCTGCCCGAGGAGGATGAGGCATATTTGAACACAGTCAGTTCATTTAGTGTGTTCATGGTAAAGAATAAGGTAAACGTGAGCACTTTAAAAGGTGAAACTGTGAGAGAATTATGGGAGTCTGGTGTTTGCTTCACTGTCCGGTATAGGTCAGATAAGTGAGATAGTGTTGGAAAAGCCTCCACGCTCACTAAGAGGAGGTTTAGACATCCTTTACCTTCAGAGAGACGACATTGCGTTTGCTATTCTCCAGCTGCGAGATGAGATCAGAAGCCATGTGTGACCAGCGCTTCCTGTGAAGACGGTCTGTCCTGTTCTGTCTGCACATGGAGACAAATGCCACCAAAACACATGGAGATTTCAGGAGAACAGGAAAACAACCACATCTAAAAGTACAACCTCTGCTCGGATTCTAGCTTATGATTCAGTTTGTAATTCTGGAACCCAGAAATGTTTATAGAGATAGAAAGCATCACATGTGATACTGATTTGAAAAAATGGTGTAGTTATTGATTTCTTGATTCTTGGCTATTTATTTATGTATTTTGAACAGCTTACGTCAGCCATGTTTAAACATCGACCAACCACAGACTGTATGTAAAGATGGACGACATGACGGCTCCCCAAAAGTGAAGCCAAAGCATCTTGATTGCCCCCTGGGGGCAGGCTGCAGTATATGTCATTAACCCCGACTCCTTCATGTTAGTAGAAGGAACATGGACCAAATTATAGTATTTTCTTTCTTTTTTAAAATATTTTTAATGTTTATACTTGCACAAATACACCACAGCAAACTACTTCTATGTGTAAACCTGCTTGGCAATAATACCCGATTCTGATTCTGATGACAGGGTTTGTATGCAGGATATTTTGGCTTCATTCATGGATAGTGGGAGGAAGTGAAGACACTTTGTCTTTGTATACAGTCTGTGGTTGGTCTACTTTTGAGCATTTAACGACTACATTTCCTATGAATCTTAGACAGTAGATTGTCTGTGTTACTGTCAATGACTCCACAAGGATTATTACTCACCTGTAGAAAATGAAGGCGATGGTGGCCACAACAACCACTGTGACAGCCAACACTATGACAACGATGTTATAAGAGGCTGTACCTGAAGGTGTGAAGATAAAACACTAACACTGTTCACTGTTACAGCTCACCGTTATAGGACATTGTACAAGAACAGGAAACAGATAAACACAGGTGGAGCTGCCATAATGTTCAGGTTTATGTTTGGAATGATATGAAGTCATCAGCAGGAGTCATCTTACGTGAGGCACACATTTTAACTTTGCGGAGTTCTTTATTCAGTCAAGCATTTAAGTGTATTTGTTACAATTATTGGCTCTGTCACTTCTCTGGCTCGAAGCATCCAATCAGATCTCTCTCTGATTTGCCCCTCCCATATTTTTTTTGTTCCAAGAAAGGTCCATAGGGGGCCTTCAATATAGGTTAAATAGAGAGGTTTAATAAGTATGACACGTGTAATCCTCTGATAACACATCTGAATGACAGCAGTAAACAACTAATGGTCACTTAATACAACTGTCACCCAACAGGTATGTTATGTTTGTATGTGTGTGTGTGTGTGTGTGTGTGTGTGTGTGTGTAGCTATACCGCTATCTGGTTTGAAATCAGGAAGTCGGTGTCCCCAGATGAAGTAAGGGTCCGTCTCAACCACTGTGGTTTGGTTGTCTTCAGTGTCGAACGTGAATAAAACACGGTACTGAGGATCACATGAGCAAATGACAAATATTTCAGAGAGATTCAGCATGGGAAGACACTCAGAGGAGAACGAGTGTTTCTTCTAAATCACTGCTAAATGGCTAAATAATTGGCACAAACTACCTTGCTGTCAGTGGTGGTGTAAATGATTGTGAGATTCACGTCTCTGTCTCCATGCTTGTCCAGCTTGTAGATCCCAGCAGATCCTGAGCAGACACGGACACATGGCAGCAGAAATCATAACTTCATTCGTAGAGCACCTTTCAAAACGCAGTTAAAGTGTTTTGCAGTTAAAAACAAGGAATACAAGTCAAAATCATAACCCCAAAAACAAGATAAATAATGAAACTACAGCCTCTCCCTGACTGAGCCTCATACTCGGTTACACAACAGCTACATACAGCTGCAGCCTGCAGGCTACAGTATAACATGTCATGTCAGTGAAAGACACAGAAGTGACAGCAGTCGACAGCCTCCATCTGTGAGACCTCACAGTCGTCATCATCCCCTCAGGGGCCACTGACGTCATCTCGTTTATTTATGCAAACAAAACAATTAAACTGTATCAAGAGCATTCAGCCAAACCAGTGTCTCTGTGGGGCTGTTGCTTGACACATAGTTTATTTGAGATAAATGCTAACAGTGACATGTTTTTGATTCTCATTCGAGAAGTTCGAAACGTGTTAACCAGTAGACTGTATGTAAAGATGAATGACAAATCATCTGGATGGCCCCCTAGTGGCTGTCTGCAGTACAGGTCATAAATCCAGCCTCCTCCATGTTTTTGGATGGGACATGGACCAAACTCAAAAGTCAAATGTTAGCTGATTAAATTTCAAAGATGGTGTCTGTAATTTAAAGTATGGTTTATTTAGTTATTTGATGCTGTAAAAATTTGGTGAAATGTCACATTTGAAAGACTGACTGACGATTGGTAGAGCCTGTCTATAGGCGGGACCTCGATACCGTGGCGCCACTCCACAATCAAACGGGCACAGACTCTCCGGATGTCGACAAATGCGCAATATGGCCGCACCCGTAACAGGGACATTTAGGCTTAATTTTTGTATTTCAGCTTAATTTTTAATGCGGAGACACATCATCCTTATTTATATGGTCTATAGTTTTGACCAAAATGTTTTATTTGGTCTCTAAAAGATACCAACTGCCATTCAGACAGCTGTTTTAAAGGTTAATTACATTAGATGTTAAGATTGGTGTAACAGCCTCATTTCCTCCTGCTTTGTCTCCCTCCCTACCGTTAAAGGTGGTGTTCCTGAAGAAATTCACATTGACAAACTCCATCTGCTGAATCTCAGACGGAGGTTTTTCAGCAATCTCCCTCATCACCTGGCCAACCCACAGCACAGAATCATGATAAGCAGCCATGTAGTCGTTCATCTGCAGAGAGGGAGAGAGTAATAGATTAATGCTTGGATCTGCTTTCTGGATCTGGTCCTGATATGACACTGAAGATTATTCAGAGTGACAGGACCACTGATGTTGTGCCATGACAACCAGGCACCAGGAAGTCACTGCATCTGGCTGAGAAATAGTGCCCCCTTTAAAAACTTAGTAACACTATTTCCTTACTCCAGGATTTTTGATTTCCTGTGTCCTCACCGTGTCGTTGTCTTTGAGGTCTGGGTTGATGGTGTAATGTCTGGTGTTCGGCATCGTCAGCACCAGCACGTTCTTCATGGAAGGCAGTGATGTTGTGTTGGTGTAGTACTTATCACTGTGAGAAGGCAGGAGTCATTTTCTTAAAATCTTTAAAACTAATTTACTATTACTATTTTTTTTTTTGACCAATGCAGTGGCCATTTGCCAGCCATCATAAAGAATGCAGGTTTACATGTAGTATGTAACCTCTGCCACTAGATGTCTCTCAATCAATACAATAACAAAATTTCTAGTTGGATGTTGAAGCTACCCAATCTACCCAGTCCACAAAGTTTTACAGGCTCCACTAAACTCGGTAGATATCACTTTTACTTTGAGCGTTCACGTGGAACGCACACAGCTGGGCTCTTCACACAGAGTTGAGAAGCGTGTTGTGATACAAGTACATGATGATGTTGACATAGAGAAGGACTTGGGAATATAGAGAACCATTTGTGAAGCTTAAGTAACTATACATTACAATAAGTGCAAACACACACAGAAAGTACCGCAGACAACAAGAAATATGAAGACAACTGGTAATTTGCGGTGGAAAAATGAGAGATGAAATGAATCAGCACTGACTTGTAAAGATCAATAAGGATGAAGAGATTGTCACTGCTGTCTGCCTCCGGAGTGCCACGTTTCACCTCCAGCACGTCCATCGGTGATCCACACATGATGAACACTGCAAACACAAAATGTAAACAGACAAACTGCATTTACAGCACTGGTGACAATGGAGGGAGTCAATCGCTCTGATTGACTCTTTTGTCCTGAATGTCCATTTCAACCTTGACACAAAGTTAATAGCAAACCCAAAACACCCTCTTTTATGGCTGCATCTGTGGTTGAGGAACGAGTTGTTCTATGTCTATGTAAAGTCACAACCTGAAGGTTAGAAGCCTAACTTAAAGTCAACTTAGAAATGTATACTGTAAGTAACACAAAACTATATACTATACTCGTATAGCATTAAACATTAAAGGTCTGTCAGGCAAAAGGGGATCTGGAGTTCTGACTTGTAACTGAGGACCACATAAACCTAAAACATGTTCAAACTAAACAAACTTGTTTAGAAAATGTTACCACAAGTTTCAAATGCAGCACTAAGAACAAAGTTCTCCATCTGTGCTGTTTTGAAACAGTTCTTTTGCTAATTTACTTAATTTATACCAAATGCAGCCATGAATCTACAGTGCCCTCACAGTCAGTTGGGATTAGGACCAACACAAACAAATGTATTGGTTGTAGCAGCTGTATTGTGTACAAAAGTCAAGACATATATAAAGATGGACGACACATCCCCACTATCCTATGAAGCCAAAATATCTTGAATACAAATGCTGCCAGGTTGCACATTTGGAGCCAGAGTCAGTGCAGTTGTGATCAGAGGATGGAGCGGTGAGTTCCAGCCAATTCATGAGCTCGACCAATCGTGAGTCAGTCTCAGCTGTCAATCATGATGTTTGGCATCATTTTTATAGCCTCAAAAAACTAAACTTACCTATGGAATTAGTACTTGGACATGCAGCTAAAATGACAGAAACCATCTTTCAGAAAAATGTATTTGGAGGCCATTGAGATGCTTTGGCTTCACTTTGAGGGAACTGTCATGTCGTCCATCTTTGTATACAGTCTATGGTGCAGACACAGTGTGAGGATATTTCCTGGCTCCTTGTAAAACTTGATTTAATTCTATAAAGTACAGTATTGAAATAAATGTACTTATTCAGTCCCAAAAATACACTTACAGTTGCTGGTCCGGTTTTTTGGTGATTTTATAACTTCTCTCAGATCCTCTGGTTTGCGCAACACTGTCCTTGTAATGTTCTGGGCAAACTTGCTCGAGTCTGCGTCCAGTGCATTTATATACCTGCAGGAGAAAAATCACAGAATCCCTCATAAAACATAGATTTAAGCTGCTGGACTAAACAACGGTCCTCGTCCACACTCCAAGCCACGTAATATTTTCAACATTAGCGAGAGTTTCTGGCTGCTCACAGTATCAAGAAGAAAATGGTTCGATACTGTCTCAAGTCAATCTGTTGAGTTATTATGTAAATGTTTAGGACAACTTTACCAACAACTCTATCACATTTCACATTTTGTGATGTGGGCTCTATTCTCTTGATCGTACAATAAAGTGACTTTACATATATTCCCCCGACGTCTGCGTGGCAACTCACCAAAAGCAGTCCTCGCTGTTGCTCGGCTTCTTGTAAACGTAGGCAGTCTTCCACTCAGGTTTGATCTTGTTATTCTCTTTCCAGAAGTGGATGAAGAAGTCTGAGATCTTGCGTGCCGGTGGCAGCAGACGCTGCAGGTTGAGTGTGTAGTCGCAGGAGAGGCCGAAGCTTCCTGCAGACATGATGGGTGTCCTGAGCCTCAGACCCTTTTCCGCACTGGCAGACAGAGAGAGAGAGTACGGCAATGGGGGGGGGGGGGGGGGTCAATTATTTATACTTTGGAGATGTAAACAGTCATTTTCTTTTAGATTAACCCAGTCTGGACATGACCTTGTAGAAAACTTACTCGACCATTTGGAAGGTAGCGATGGTGCAGGTGGGACCAAGCACAGCACATCCCAGGTTGCCTGAGTTCTGCAGGAGAAAGGGGCTGAGTGAGTTTTTGTCGAGCTAAGGCTTGGAGCACTGATGCTTTTTACTACTGTTACTATAGTAATTCCCAGGAACGTCAAGCTGGGACACAAGGGATGATGCCGCACTGTTCTGCCCCCTAGTGGAAATAGCTCCTAATCCTCACACTTCTAATCACATAAGCAAGTTTATACATAACTGGAGGAAGAACGTTTGATGAGCCTAAAGTGGATTTAAAGGTTTAGCTACTCACATTCAGCTTCCTTAGCTCTTCCACTCCCTCACATATGCTGCTCTGGCAGCCTGCATATCGATAATAGGTGGTGTTGTACCCGCCGTAGTTGGCCGTCAGATTAAACCCTACACCTTTATCAGAAGGAAAGAAGAGAAAGACAAACATTTTTATTTATATGATATTGACTTGTGGGTTGTAGATGTCATTAGACCATTAGTTAAATCCCGCATCAGAGCAGCAATAATCCAGTCCTATCTTGATGATCATATCATGATACAGCAGGTCTGTTTTGGCTGGTTTGTCAAGCTTTGGTTCCTCAGCATGTTGAAGCAGTGTAATAAACAAAATACTCTATAGATATCTGAAGAGTGTGGATGGTGGATAACTGTCCACTCCAAAGTGGAAAAACACAAGAGCACACATGTGGGAAGTCCCTTAAACGGTAAAAAGTTGCCAACTTCACTAAACTTGTAATGCTAACATTAGCTTAGCAGCTGCAGCAGATAGTCTCTTGGCAGACGTTTTTAGTTTAGCAAAAACAACAGTAGCTGCCTGGAAATAAGTCATGAGACCTTTTCTATCTCTGTGTTTTGAAATGATGGTCCCTTGATGGGTGGGAGGAGTTAGAAATGCCTCGTCTGTCCTTATATACGGGCCATGTTCAAAACTAAGGCCTTTAAGATGTAAGCTAAATTTATCACTGTCATCACTGTAAATTGTGTATGTAAGAAAAAAGGACTGAGTGGTTTAGTAAATGGTCAGTTGACTGATAGTAATGACAGTAGGATATAGCAGCTGATAGCTGCAGGTTTAGATTAGTAATCGGGCAAGGGGTTGCCCCTGGGGCCCCTGATGGTCAGGGGCCACTGAAGCTTCATTTTCATCGTGTGCATCGACCTCTCTCAAAATGTTCATGGTCCATAGGCCTATTGCTGAATGAACAATAGGGGCCACCCAAAGATCAAGGCTTGCACAAATCATTGAGTAAGCATTGCAATTGATTATGAGCGATTAAGATAATGGATGGATTATACTTGATTCCTTTTGAGTAATAGTATAATAACCCATACTGTATCTCATTGGGTCACTGAGGCAATGTAATAACCTGTCCAGTGTACTTTGGCTGGCGTTAACTGGACAATTGATTTAACAAATACAGAGTTTATAGAGTTATAGGCACGTGTAAGTTCATATAAAAGGCATCTACACACACACACACACAATAATGTATACACATGTACACAGACATATAGATACACAATTTTTTGTTTTTGCACAGATAGTCTTAATTTGTATGGTAGGCTCTACAGTTTTACATTTAGAAGTCATAATACAATTGTGAGTCTGATGCACCATAACTCTGTGCACACATGCTTGACATTCTCTCGCTATATTTTCATCAAACTCGCTAAAAGCACTGGACGACACTTCAGGTGCCAAATGTTTTTACTGAGTTCAGTAAATCCAGTTTTTCGCATCATGCACCTGCCACATGGAGTAACATAGAGAACAATCTAAACTCATCTTTATCCTGTGGGGCAATTTAAGTTTTTTATCTCATCTTGATTCATTTGTCATCAATACAGTTTTTTACCTCAATGTAAAGATTGAATGAACTTTGTTACCTTGTGCAGTATTAATGGCTGAATCTGTCTCTACGGCTTTCTGGATTTCTCCTCGCACAAACTTCAGGCTCCACGGAGACTCCTGATCCTCCAGCAGGATCACGTTGATCGTTGTCCCATCCAGACACTGTGTGATGCCCCAACACGGAGCAGCCAGAATCCCCAGGATGCACCAACACAACCACACACAACTCGCGCTCATTTTCACCTCTAAATATCTATATTTAGGAAGTTACTTGTAATCCATGGTCCGGTAAAAAGACTCCTGACCTACAGTCCAGCGAGTCTATAGTGCAATAAACACTCCCAAGAAAATAGAGAAAGTTGTGGAGCAAGCTGCACAAATGAAGTTGCCTTCTCTACCACGACAGCACTGACAGTTGTTCTTCACACAAACAATACAAAGACCCTCAAGCCCCTATCTGTCTGCTCGTCTGACTTGCTTCCCAGAGTCACACTTCTTTTGTTCCCTTATGAGGTCGCTCACCTGCCACATCGAGTTGTTAATATACAACCTTTAAAGACACAGAGGCAGGGGCCATATAACCATCTCACTATTGTTGTGCAAAGGTCTGCGTGAATTACAGTGTAGAAAACACACAGAGCAGACACACAGAAACAGATCTCAGCTGGTTGGTAACATACACATTTTAAAACGACTGAAGAATTTGAAATAATAATGAATTTGTGCTTAAAAAAAACAAAACGTACTGGATATTCGATTTCAGTGCAATGTGAGGCTTAAATAATCTGCACTGACCTTCGACAGCACCGCCACGGCGAGGCCTTGTTCACAGAGGGTGATGATTGCCACGTGAGCCTTAGTTCATTTTAATTTGTCAGTATTAGATTATGACCTGATCAGCAAGATGAACACTATTCATGAAATATACAAAATGGGTAAAAAAAAAAAAACAACCTCCATCAAGGCTGATCACCCCATATTGAATACATGTATTGAGATCTGATACAAACCACATACACAGAGTTTCTGCAAACTTATCACAGTTTCAACTGCTCACAGACTTAAGCATTCTACATATGCCTGATGTTTATTTCATAAAGGCCTCGACATTATTTGTTGAAAAATTCCCCCAAAAAATGTGGTTGCAAGAAACTTAAAACACCTCCTGGATCCGCCCTCAAGTTATAATAATAATATCTTTATTTATATAGCACTTCTAAAAACAAATGTATACAACAGTATAGCACATCGGGTCTGTAGCCGCACTGGACTCATGTATAATATTCATGTAAGTAGTGCAGTAAACAGTAGACAGTGCAAACAAGCAAGAAGCAAATATGCATTGTGGAATATATAGAAAAATTAGATGAGAAGCCTGGTGGTACAAACTGTCCTTACGTCTGCTTGTTCCTGTATCGTCTGTCAGACGGTAACAAGGAGGAGGATCTGCGTTCTGGTTGCCTGTTATTATTGATGATACTGTGTAATGAGGTTAAAGAGTAACTGGAATGAAGCATACACAGTGGTAACATTAAAATACTTCATTTCTACAGTAGGATAATATATTATTGCAAATACTGGGACATCTGAGTCCATTCTGCAAATGTAGGATAGCAAGGCAGTGTGTGTGTGTGTGATCACTGTATGTGTCAGACAATGGCAGACGGCAAACACAGACAAAGCTCATAAATCTCTGCAAAGACTCTGCAAAGTAGGAAACGGAAAGCAATGAAAGAGAAGGGAAGAGCAAAGGTTGGTTGGGTCATAAAAGTCTCGACCAATAACATCCCTGTGTTGTGCCGATAACACACACACCTACCTACGTCCCTTTGTACGGTTTACCACACCCACACCCCGTGGCACAATCAATGAGGAGGACTTTATTTGGCAGTAAATTAATCCACAAGCTAATTATTATCAACTGAGAGTTCCCTCACTCAATTAGTTCAGTCCCCACCTTAATTAAATCTAAGTGGTCGCTCAGCACACAGCCACTTAACTGTAGCGTCTGAGGGTCTGAGCTGCAACATGACCCCGTTACTTCTACACGTAAGCCAGCACAGGTCATTACACTGACTCACTTTCATTTCCTGGAGACTTCCTCAAACCTTAACTTGCCTAGCATTTACCCGTTAACCCCAACAATATGTCTTTGGCTTAGAATTTAATGGGGACTTGCTTTTAGTCCCCATAAAGAAAAGCAAGTCCTCATAATATAGTGAGGAAACATACCTAGGTCGCCACGACATGAGCAATACCGACACCACAAACACAAACACACACTACCAATTTCCCACATGTACACTCCTCCACACAAACACACTCATCGATCACTATGACACTGAGGGAACCAAAGTGGACCACGCAATAAAAGGTAATAACTAAATAAACAAAGCTAAAACAAATCTACAACAAATCACTATTATAATCAAAATTTTTTACATTTATTCTGAAGTTTTGCAACAGCTCCACCACCAGTAAATTATGATGATGCATTCGGGCTAAGGAATGCCTGCGGCATCCAGTGGCGATGCTAATGAGAAATAAGCTACTGCCAAGTTGCCTTTAAAAATAAAACACTTCAAATTCTTGGTTCCTACACTGTAAAAAAAAAACAACTTTGCTCTTGTATTTGAATACAAAGAACATTTAATGACAATGTAAACATAGCAAAGTAGTTACTTCAAATAACTTAACTAAAAATCTATTGGAAAGTTTCCCTCAATACGCATTTTACAAAGTTTTGACCAGAGTGGAGATTAAAAACAGGGTCTACTGATCATTTCTTTAAGGGTTTGAATTCCCGTCTCTTTTAGCAAAACATGATGTCCTAAGTGTTTTGGTTGATTATGATACAATATCTGGCTCTGCAGCCATTACACATTCGGGCGCCTGTGGCTCAAGAGGTCGTCCACTAACAAGAAGGTTGGTGGTTCAAGTCAGGTTCCGGCTCCTCCAGTCCACATGCTGAAGTGTCCTTAGGCAAGACACAACCCTTAATTGTGATTGAGTTAACGATGTTTCACAAAAAAACTGACTTGTACTGTAGCGCTTTGAGTGTTCAAATAAAACTAGAAAAACGCAACGGAAATAGCTTTAATTTACATTAAAAATGTCTTTTGGCAAACAAAAAGGACCCACATATATTTGAGGACAGATAAAAAAAACTGTCTAATAAGACGAAACAGGTTCAGTACAGGAAGGCAGAGGTAACAAACACACAGAGGAACAAAGGTTAGTGCAAACAACAAAGCTTGGTATTAAACTTATGAGAGATAACACCAGGAAAATGGCAAGTGACAGAACTGATGAGAGGAACCGGCAACAAGTTGGAGGAGGCACAACAGGACACAGGTGAAACTACTCAGGCCAGAGCAGGTCATCAAAAGAGCAGGGAAACCAGACACACACACAAGGAAAACAACTTCAGAATAAAACAGGATATAAAGAACTCACAGTGCCAACAAAGATATTAATCCAAAAACCAAAAACAAGGAAGACAAGGAGGCTAAAGCCCATAAAACAAGAAAAGATACACAAAGAATGAAACAACGGTCCAGGACAAAAAACAATAGCAGGTTTCAGACAGAAATGAGCAGTGACAAAAAATTCTAAGTATCTACAAATTCCAAATGTTCTCATATAAAATATTATATGTAATCAAATGCTTTTTAAATTTATGAAAGATAAATGATCAGGACAAAAGATGATTGGTTGCCACAGCTGTGGGTGATTCTCTTTGAAACTTAGGAGACAGAAAAATCTACAGCAATAAGTAACATTGAAGTTTTGAGTTATCTGAACCTTTTCAATTTTGCTGTGTATTACAGGAGGCCAACCTGGCCTTGGTAATCAGACCAAAGTCTTTTCTGACTCATCATGATTATCCTTCGGTTTGCTTTACTACTTTAGTTTTTATTATCTTTATCGTTTATTATCAACCCAAATTCTATTTACTTCTCTTTAAGTTCAAAACATGTTCAACTTTAGCATGTATATTCTTTTTTATTCTTCTCTCTATTCGGTCATCTGCAATTCATTGCTTTAAACTTCTATCTAGCCTTAAAATCAAGCTGTTTGGTTACACATCCATACATATTTCTGTTTTCATGCCGCAGAGTTTGGATGCCAATGTGAGTTTTCTAAGCCAGGAGCAACGCTTGAAAACAGATGCTGTCGTCCGCCATCACTGGTGCTGTGCTTTAAGTGTTGCTGGGAAGTCAGACACGTAGACAGTGACGTAGGCAGGTTTTTAAAAGGTTCGCAAGTTGAACCACAACCAGCAATAGCACTCGGTTCACTTTGGTCGAAGAGGGATAAAAATGAAGCTGATAGCCGACTAACTCTGTCCACTGAGAGACATGAGAGACAAACTCAGAAGACTCCACTGTGTCTCCCTCAGTTGGATACAGACCCTTCTAGTTTGCTTGTGCACTTGTTGCTTTGGACTGTTTATGTAAATGGAACAACTTTGGATCATTCGTCTTATCACAGAATAATATGAGAGGCAGAGAGAGCAGCATTTTACACAGACAGGAGGTTCTGTGTTCGAACCTGGAAGCCAACTGGGTTTTTTTCTGTGTGGAGTTTGCATGTTCTCTCTGTGTCTGCGTTGGTTTTCCTCAGGTACAGTTTCCTCCCAGAGTCCAAAGTCCTGTAGGTTGGGTTTATGGATGTGAATGTGACAAGGCCTTTTTTTTAATATATATATATATATATGTCAGCAGAGTGATGGTCTGTCCAGGGGATACCCCGCCTCTCACCCAGAGTCAGCTGGGATTGGCCACAGCCCCCCTGCGACCTAAAAGAATTAGTGCTGTAGCTGATGGATGGACACAAGGTATCAGATAACACAGTAACTCCACTACACAAGTACAAATTTGAGGTACTTGTACTGTACTTGTTTATTTCAATTTTAGGCTACTATGTACTCACCACTATAACATACGATTTTACATTTTTTTTAAAACATGATGCACTTATAAAATAAGAAAACTGAGTATGAATTTAACTTTCCAAGAGTTTATAAAATTGTACAACAATAACACTTGTACTTTAAGGATCTGAACAGTTCCTTCATCGTAGCCTTCGGTAATCACAGTCTGTGGGTTGCCAGGTCTGTTGGTGGTGGCCTAAAAGACAGTTTAGTTTTCTGTGTTTTTATCCACGTTCTGTTTTGAACCACCGCCTTTTGTCACTGACCTGAGTGCTTTTAACCCACTGAAAAGAGTTATGGAATAAACCTGCAGATTATTTGTGCTGTGATGCCCTCTACTGGACGTCAGCGAGACAGGACAAGGACAAACAGCAATTCTAAAACAAATCCAGATCCGTCAGTGACTCTGACGCAGAGCTCGCTCCAAAAACGTTGTCAAAGTTAAGGCTCTTAAAATAACCGCCCTAGTTATTCCGCTTTGTACCGACACCAGCGGAGAACTGAAAGAGACTGAGGGAAAATATGAACTAAAAGAAAAACCTCTTCACACGTTATCAAAAAATAAAGACATTTCCACAATGGCCTGTGAATACAGGTTTTATTCAAACGTTATCATGACTAAAGACTGACTGTCACAGTGGTTTGACTCAAAAAATAAAAATGCTTGCAAACACAAACTTGTTTCTCTCACATTAAAATAAATCAAACAGATACAGTGTGTTACTACATGATGTTAAGTCATAACCAGTGGCAAGAAAAAAAAGAAAAAATCAAAAGATGCATAGGAGACCTGACGACGCCTCTTTGAAGGCTCCGGCTGTGTCACTGCATGAGACCCACTCGACGTGTTCTACGTCTAAATTACAACAAACAGTACATGCCATTTCCAAAACAACAAAGCTGCTCACATAGTTATTAAAAATTAGATAAGTATTATGTAGAAAGTAGTAATTCATGTTTGGAAAGTTAGTTTTTTTAAATCCTGACGATGACACGACAGTAGCAAAGGGGTTTTCTTTAACAGGGTAGTATCATTAGAGTGAGGTGTGCAGTGTATTCAAACAGGCTTAGATTTGCACAAATACTTAGAAATGCCACTTTTATTTACCAAACGCCTGATGTCTCATAGTTACAAATGATAATAAATAAGTCAATAAATAAATAGTCGTTCTAAACTTACATCAGAGAGCTTTTGATGCTCAGTTTTTTTGCCTTTAATTTCTTAACGTCATCTACCAGGACCTATGACACTTTACTGAACCTTCTATTACCCTGTTGCACTAAACTAAGAATCCAATAAGATGACAACTGCTGACTTTCATCTTGGTCTTCCTCCTTACAAGTGCTTTACAACATTTCAAATCGAGCGGCATCAAGTACATTTATAGACGATCACTCCATCCTCTGCCCGGTCCACTTCCCCTCTCCAGTTTCCTTCTCCCCAACCTACAAACTCCAAATCCTCTGGCCTGGTTTTTCTGTGGCAGGCTCACAAATGTTCCTCCTACAGTCTCACCCACCGAAACGTAAGACCATCATAGGAGCTGGCTACAATAATACTGGATTTCTACACTTGCAAGTAAGACAAAAACACAGTAGTGCTACAATGTTAAGAAGGAAAATAATTCCTTATATGTGGGGCTCACAGCTCTTGAGGCCGAAACACATTAAGAGTAGAGCTGGGACAGAACTGAGAGCATGTCAAACTTACTTACGACTGTAAATATACTCATTTAGTTGTATTTTGACTCTGTAAAGGCAGTGAGATGAAGGCAGATCTGACGAGCTGTTCATTTCATAGTAAGCCAAGTCTGAAAATACACAAGAGATAAGGCCATTGCAAAATTGTCTCCATCTGTTGTAAACACAAACACAGATGTTCAACACCTGACTTTTGGCAGCGCAATTGAAATAATTTGTGAGAACAATGGAAAAGTAAAATTCAAACCTCCACTGAGCTGGTCCTCTTAACATCAAACTCCTCAGTCGTGTGCTCATGGAGGATCAATATGGTGGACTTGTATAAAATTTGGTCTTAATGCATTTCGGCCTCTAACACATCTCATTTTCAACCCGTCAAAGACACCACTGATGTTTTATTATATTCTGGAGGTCATAAGTAAAGTTGCATGAAAGATCTGCAACTTTCCAAACCCAACTTTTAACCCCTCAACCTAAACGATGAAACCCTGACCCTCACAGAAAGACATTCCAACAAGTACATTCAAAGCTTAATTTCTGACCCTAACCTTTATACTCTAACGTTCTACCTCTAATCCTTCTTTCTCACACCTGGTACCGAACCTCAGAACCCGAAACATACATCCCCTCCCCTTCCAGCTCCATTCCAAGAACTTTCTTTTTCCAATCGGTGCAGGCCTAAAGCCCTGGTCTATGAGCTGATGATCTGACCAGACCAGGTCTCGTGCTTGGTGCCTGGATTCAGGTGGGTGATCACCACGTCCACAGCCTGGATCTTCTGGTTCTTTGGAGGGATGGGACACACCTTGTATGTGACCTCGTCGCCCTCCATAGGCACGTACTCTCCTTCGATGCTGTCAGAGAAGCAGAGACGAAATTACAAACTCAACAATGTAGTTCATTCATGGACAATGAGTATTTTTAAACACCTTGGAATGAGAAATAAAGCATGGCCTTAAAACTGAGCATTCCCCCCCATGATATGAAAAACATCATGAGATTTCTTCATTTCTCTATCGCTAACTTCCACACAGCTCACAGCATATATCTGCTCCCAAACAGGCACTCCAGCAGTCTAGCACTGCTTATTTGTAAAGTAGCTAGAGACAGATTTTAAAATCAATCATCAAAATCAATACAGGACATATATCCTGACTAATAATCTCCATGGGGAACAATCTCCAGAAAGCAATGGATCCTACACTTCCCATAATGCAACTTAACACAAATTTTCTACATGACTGGTAACAATTCAAAGTTATCAAAATCCCCAGTTTGTAACACTAGGTTTTCATATTTAAATGTCTTCCATACCAAACAGAGACATTTTACAACTGTTTACAGGCTGAGCATTAAAATCATGTTGATGTGTCGAAATAGTGGATTGTCCCATCAATATAATGCCGGAGATAAACTTACTTTTTAGCCACACAAGTGTCATGAGCACAATCATTCACATACTTGCTATGTACTATGCATGTACTACCATTCTTACTGTAGTATTCCACTAGAGCACACAACAGAACTCAGACTGGACAGAACTTCTGGATCTGCATTCTAGAAATAAAGAGCATGGCAACACTGGAGGAGGTTAGCCTAAGGAGATCTGAAAAAGCATTTAAAGCAGTCTATGGTCATGACAATGGTGAGTACCTGCCCCCATCTGCATTTTGCCTCTTGCAGATGCATAGAGCTAATTTCTGAGGACACAACCGACGCACCAAGCAGACGCAGGATGTGCGAGGCAGACGCGATGCGTGCGCGTAGTTAAAAGCAAGTATATCTCCAGCCTCTTGGATTACACAGTTCATTTGAACTCAGTTATTACTTAGTTGTTTAAAACGTAGCTGGAAAAATCAAGTAGCTGATATTACAATACACCCAGTGGTTCAGAAGTTCTGATGTTGATCGAGGCACTGACTATTCTCACATCCCTGGAAGTGACAGCAGAAATGTCATATTGCATCAGAAACACTGTCCTGTCAGTTGTCAACTATCACCATTTGGCTCAAGGACCCGCCCAGTGAGGTCACTCACTCAGAGATGTGGACAAAGATATCCTCTGCTCCATGAGAAGGATGGATGAATCCATGACCCTGAGACCTGGAGAAGTTTTTACACACCCCTTTAAATACTGGACCTGATTTGGCTCGCACTGTCCTGCAGAGAAAGACAGACATAGACAGCCAGAGAGAGAGAGAGAGAGAGAGAGAGAGAGAGAGAGAGAGAGAGAGAGAGAGAAAGAGAGACAGTCAGTGCATCATAAGTCATTGCCACAGAAGGTAGCACTGGGAGAAAAGTGTCAGCCCATCGGCCTGTGTGCTCCTACTCACGCTGAGTATGTGCGGGTGCGTTTGGTGGGCAGTGGGCTGGGCAGCTCTCTAGGCTGTGGCGGTTTCCTTTCCCTCTCCCATACCCGGCTGCCCTCCCTCAGGAAAGGGAAGGAGAGCTGCAGGGGGGTGCGCGGTGAGGCGAGTGGCAGTGGGGGGTCCACTGTGGTGGAGGGGTCAGGGTCTGACATCTTGATTCACTACACGTAGTGTCTCTTTTTTTATTTCCTGCTTTGGGTTTCCTCCGATGGCGCGCAAGGAAGAAGAGGGAGGAGGGTTACACCTCCTGCATGGTAAGTGTGTGTCTGTAAGGGAGGGGAGATGATGTTCAAAGAGCAAGCCTGACGGTGAAGGAGAGGAGCAATGATACCCTGAAATAAAGAAGCATGAGAGGGTGGGGGTGGGGAGGAATATAGGTTTTGTCAAATATCAGAGGTTGATTAAGACACATACAAACTCAGGTGTAAGATTTGTGAAATTGAAGTGTTTCTCCTTTTAAAAACATTTTTCCATGACCCATCTGGGACATTTTCCAAGACAGCAATTGTTCTCATCATGTGCAGGACTCAATCGCACCTTGAAACAGTTCTGGGAGTCGTATATTTGTTATAATGTCCTGATATCTTTCTACGAGGTGCGCTCTCCATCATGTGGCTACGTCTGCTAACTTAGCCACTTCCAGTGGACGTTTGCGCTAAAAACAGGGTGTAAATGACCTTGTTTTGAGTTGAATGTCAGGGCATGCGGACACTCGGATGACACCACACGAGCAGTATGAAGGCATGTTGTGTTTTTTCTGTTGTTTTATTATGTGTAGGTCTCCGGTTACTTTAATTGTATCGGATTTGGCTGCAACAAAGTTTACTCCTGAGACTCCTAAAGTGTTTTGTGGACTCACATGCTTCACCCACCCTTCCATCGGCAAAGTGGTGAGTAGATGATGAGTGAATTTTCATTGAACTATCCCTTAAAAGAAACACCAGTGTAATAAAAACCTTTGGAAATATTTTTCCATTGACTTTTTATTTTTGTCAATGTCCAAACTGCTAAGATGGGGCGGGATTCATAAACTATGCTGCAGCCAGCCACCTGAGGTCAATAAAGATGATTTGGCTTCCCTTTTTTTGGGAACAGTCATGTCGTACACCTTTATATACAGTCTATGATACGTCAAACTGATTTTGAAGCTGCTATTTTAAGGTAAAATGTTGCATAGTGTTGCTCTAACTCTTTGCTTGTAAGGGAGACCAACACCATTTGGCATTTACTGCAACCAAATTGAAACAGTTTGTAATCGGAGTTGTCATATCAGCACTAAAAGAATCATATATATATAAAGACATCACAATCAAGAGGTAACACAAAAGACAAAGACACTGGCTCTGAAAATGTCCAACATCTGATTATTTTTTCTAAGGGGTATTTGAGTATTTTGGAGTGAATTTCCTCTTGGATGGAGAAACCAGTTGGCTACTCCAGTCTGTGCAAAACTGAAAATAACAAAGCTATTTGGTTTCTGAGTGCCATGACTCTGATCTATGCAGCTTTGAAAAAGTCCCAAGATAATGTAAATAACAGCCTTGCCCCAGAGGGCCTCGACTCGGCTCATCACACTTTATCGTATTAGAATCCCCACTCGCACACGCTTGACACCCATTACAAGATTGCTATTCTCGTCTGTACTCGTACAACAAGCTGCTCTCGGAAACGTTTCAAGCAATCCACGCTGTGACACAAGCCAATTATGGCCGTGTAACCAGGATGCATCAAATTCATCATGTAGCTCTTCACTATGACACTTACTACAAGTACGAAGGGCCAGAAGTCGTTGTTCTACAGAGGTCAAACACTGACACCTGGTTTGACTGTGACACACAACAGGGGTGGATGTGTATTTAGGGGCAGTTATCAGCAGCCACCTCACATTCGACAGTGACTGTTCGTATTGATGTCCGGAGGCTTAATGTTTGACACTGACTAATGAGATGAGTGTGTGTCAGAGTGAATCCCACGGGCTCCTTTTAATAACACAATCTCTGCCTCGCTCTCTGTGTCAGTCTAAATATAGCAGCGTGTGCAAGTGTGTGTGTGTGTGTGTGTGTGTGTGTGTGTGTGTGTGTGTGTGTGTACTGGACCACAGGATCTAAGGCTGGAGGCTTTCACATACAGTACTGGCATTTATGTACAAGTCATAATTTTTCATCGGAGGCACGTTGGTACAATAGTTACCACAACAATAGTTACTTCTCATTATGTAATAATTTTCTCCATCACATATAGATTAAAAAGAGGGTTTGGGTTTTACTTGGTGGACCACAAGTCCGTTCAAATGGTAGCAGGGTTCAAAGGGCACCGCATCATCACAGAGGCAGCTTTAATCTCTCTTTAGGGAACAGAGAGTGCAAATAGCTGATAACTGAGGCTTTTATCCTCCTGGTTTAATGTTTTGATGTGATGATGATCAACACGCACATCTGTCAGAATGGAGGCAGCAGGGGGGGGGGGGGCACTGACGGGACTGATGGATGACAAGGCATAAATATGTAGCCTAAATAATTCAGCAACTTCACTGGTGGAGCTCCTCTTTCATCAGCCTCAGTCGGGCCTGCAAATCACAGGCTTATTTATGAGTCTGCAGTGCATCAGGAGGGTGTGAAGCTGCAAAAGAAAAACACAGAAAAGAAACAAAAGCCTGATCTGAGAGTGGACTGGAGGAAGGAAGAGCGAGAGAGAGAGAGAGAGAGAGAGAGAGAGAGAGAGAGAGAGAGAGAGAGAGAGAGAGAGAGAGAGAAAAGACGGACAAAAGGCCAAAAGCACCTCTCTGTGAAAGAAACCGCGGCTCTGTGGCTGTCTGTGCTCCACTGCATCAGCATGGCAGACACGTCAACTCCTCTCTCTCTCTTACACACACACACACACACACACACACACACACACACACACACAGACATACACAACCTTGTACTACTTCAGTGAGGACGCTTTTTGGCATAATGTGTTCCCCCAGCCCCTTACCCTAACCCTAACCATCACAACCAAATGCCGAACCTTAACTCTTACCTAATTTTACCCCTACTCTTAAAGCAAGCCATCTAGCAGCCCATTGAAAGTGGATTGGGAAATAGGACTGTTCAAAATGTCCTCACTTTCCCAAAATGTCCTCACTCCGTAAGGTCTAAGCTCACAATGGTCCAATTATTAGTTATATTAGTCCTTTTTAGAACTTTGCATAGTCTTCCATTCATTGCGGAGAGCCTAAACAATACCTTATCGCTAACCCTAATCACAACCAACGAATGCTTAACCCTAACCTTTAACGTAACCACAATTCACATCTTAACCCTAACCTTAATCAGATGAACAATAAAACCAGGGTTTGGTTCCCGTGAGGTCTACTGATCCTGAAAAGGTTAGTATTTCTAATGGAGAAGGTCCTGAAGAGGTAACAGAAATGAGTACAACTTTGTGAGGACTATCGTTACCATAATGCATTCCCTAGAATATTGGGCAAACCTTAACCCTCAAAGGTGAGGACCCACCATAGGAATCTGTAGAGGTTAGCACAGCTGCCTTCATCAGGACTTTGCATTGGCTGACTTCCATTCATGTTGGACTAGCCAAATCTCATCCCTAACCTCGACCACGAAACTCAATACACATATTACTCCAAACATTAACCGGGGCCACTGGTGTTAGGCTGTTCCACGTAAGGATCCAGGTTCGATCCCCATGAGTTGTACTGGTGCTGATTAGTGTTTATACTGGTTAAGGTCCTGAAGGGAAACAGAAATCAGTGTCCACACACATGCACACATGCACACACACACACACTGCGGGTCTGTATTTAAACTTTAAATCAGTCTATCACAGTGTGCTTGTGGTACGATGTGTGTGGGTGTGTGTCTGGCACGGCCTTAAATAATTCATTGGAAAATAAAAGCCCCTCCGGCGCATTGTTTCCAGAACATTCTCACACTGTGGCCGCTCACACAACGACACGCTCCACTCACACACTTGACGACATGCAACACAAAAACAGTGACACAACAAACATGCGATAAGGATGAGAAATAAGATGAGTACGAGTCGGAGAGAAGCATCCCGGCATTTTGTCACTGCAACACAATACACACGCGCGCGCGCGCGCACACAGACACACACACACGCACACAATAAAAGGCAACGTGAAGCCCATCGATCAGACGCGCTACTTACCGGGAGAGACGACCCCTCTGCCGGTCAGCTCACAGCCGCGTGTCCGGAGCTGCTACACGGGCCGGTGTGATGAGTAGATGCGGCGGAATGAAGTGAGGCGGGTGTGGATGAGTGGAGGGAAGAAGAGGAGGCAGCAGAGATGGGAGGAGGGATGAGGAGGAGAAGGAGGAGGTTAAAAACAACAGAGGGCTTCACCACCACAGTACACTCGCTGCTTTGTTCCCTTCATGGATTCTCTGGCTTCTAATTGGCCTGGTGAGCTTTAACAGGAAGTTGAGTGGACAACATGGGTATGGATTTAATTTGTCGCAAACACTGACACACACACACACACACACAAGATTTACTGTGCTATATTCATTGGAATTGTGTTGTTTTACAATAAAATGTCTTTATTTTCCATCTTTCACTTACCATTTTTTATAAAGACATTCATTATTTGCATACCTAAACTGTAAAGATGGACGACTGGTGATGGCTGGCTGCAGTACAGCTCATAAATCCTGTCTCCTCCATGTCATTGGATGGGACATGTGCAAAACATAAAGTTAAATTATATATATTATACATTTTTCTTTTCTATGGTTTGTGTTATTCTCTCTAGTTCTTCCACACATATTCAAAACCCCTTGTTAGTCGCTTAATATGTGATAAAATCAATAGCGGTCTGTGAAATCTATTAAAAACTGCCAGAACAAGAACATTATTATTTGATTGTGTGATGAGTTTATGACAATTTTCACACATTATCATGTAATGTTATGCAATGCCATTGTACAGGTTTGTTATTCTATATTTACTTTTTAAAAGTTTTTTAATTTGCTAAATTCTACCAAAAAGTTGATACTACTTTTTACATTTATCATATTACATAGAAAGTGAATTTAAAACAAACCATGGGGACATATTTCACTTAAATGTTTGTATATTTTCTTTTATATTTATAAGTTCTTATTGTTGTCACATGCTCCTCACTGCTGGTTTCACTCACACTTGCTTGGTCAGTTGTGTGGCGCTTTTACATTTACAATACTCTTTATAGAGATTTCTCCTGTGAGTACATTATTAAATCACATTGTGCACTACAGTATATCTGTGACAAATCAATCCCTGACCAAGCCACATCAAACTTTTATCAGAAATCACAATATGTCAGAAGCGTCCTTTCTGTGGAGACCTTATTTATTCAGTTTTTTCCCTCGTGGATGTGTGAATGCTGTTGTGCAGAAACATCTAAGCATCTGTCACATACTCGCATATTTACATTTGTGGTGATGAGAAACACTAGATTCTTAAATGTGACTGTCTAATATTCTATATATACACACACTAATATATGTGTGAAATCTGGTCATGGTCATGAATATTACACAGTCACATTTACATTGCATATCTCTACAAATACCAGTAACTCAACCTTAAACAGATTTTTATTCACATTACTGGAGCCAATGTAAATAAATGAGCTCTGTGACTTTATTTTACAACCCATTGGCATTTCTGTATCACAGAAAAGATAATCAGGGAAGGAAAAAAACCAACCAACACATAAATGTACATGGAAGCAGACACTTTACACAGAGAGGGAAAGAAGAATGAGGTGGAAGTGAACCTTCATTGGATTCGCTTGACATTTTGTTTGCAGGGACTGAGGAAGTATAGACCAAAAAAAAGCAAAAAAAAAATCAGATGCAACAACCTCTCAAGTTGAGGTTTTGAGTCAATTTCCGTTCAACCACATCCAACCGTCTAACACAGTAATCTGGATCACTTACATCAAACACGTGGTGATTTACTGTTTAACATCAGTTGTCAGTTTTTCCTCCACTATTGCAAAACTTAAGTTCCTTAATTTTCAAAGAAAAAACACAAACATTTATGAAATTTCATGCAAGACCTGGACCTTTCTGCAGGAGAAAAAGTTTAAATAAATAAACAATGGGGGGAAAAAAAAAAAAACCATATGGTGTGTTTGACCTTGTACAGAGGTTTGAGGATTGATCAGGGGTGGGACAAGGATGGTGTTTAGGAAGAAGCGGGTAAATTGAAATTTTCTTACATAGTATTAAAGCGTACAAGTACCTATCGAAATACCTATAATTCTTCTCTGTAATAATGACAATATGCACTGTGGTGGATTAAAGCATTAATGTAACACTGAACACAGTCACACTATTGGACAATAATCAATCTGTGATCAATACATCCCACAAGTTATGCTCCTTCACCTTAATTCAGTTGTTAAATCAAACTGCCTCATGCTTTCGTGCGACTTCCTACATTTTCCCAGAATGCATTTCCAAAGCAGGGGAGACTGCTGTCATTAGGTGCAGCTTTGATTTAGATTAAATTAGCTTGAGGACACAACAGTTCCTCCACGTGACCATTAGGTGGCAGGCTAACCCAGAGGTATTTGAGTGGATGAGTGAATTGCGCAAACACAAATTTTTGAAACCACAAGATCACTGCAAGTACAGATTCACAAAACAATAAATCAGACCCAGACGCAAAAGAAATAGCAGTGTTCTCGTATCTCAGTGAGAACTGTAAATAATACAGGAGCAGACTGAAGGACAATGGTTGGCGAAAGCTGATTAGTTCCATGCAGTGTGCAACGCAATTCTAACGCAACAAGATGACTGACTGCCGTCCTCCAGCTGCAGAGTGAAGTGGCTTCCATGCTCAACTGACCTGCTTGAACAGCTGCAAAAACACTGGCGGTGGGTTACGTCACCAACCGGGTGAAAGCTGTGTGTCAGAGTGAGTGAGTGTGTGTGTGTGTGTGTGTGTGTGTGTGTGTCTCTCTAACCAGTTATTACTGTTTGGCTCTGAAACGTCGCCATGGTCCATGATCGACATCAGCTTGACACTTAGTCTGAAGTAATTTACTAACATTTCCAAGGTATACAGACACATTACTTCAGTCTAAACTGCGTGCTAATGCAGATGATGGAGCGCTCGTCAACGTTCTTCAACGCCCTTCATCCCGCACGATTATCACCACCCCGTTTTCCCCCTGATAATCCTCATCCTCCTTCATGCTGTCTCTCCTTGCTCCTCTTCCTCAGTGCATTAGCTCCTTCATCCTGTTGAGGGCGGAGCCTGCCTGGAACCATTCGATCTGTGTCTCGTTAAAGGTGTGGTTGAGCTCAATGGTCTCCTCGCTGCCATCGCTGTGCTTCAGTAGTGCGGTCAGAGGCTGAGAGGATGATAGGATGTTTTCATTAGAGACACTTTAAGTTCAGTTGTCAAAAAAAAAAATTAGGAGGAGGACATTTTTTCAAGGTGCTTTGCGCTCTTACCGTTCCTGGAGTGAAGGTTTTGAGTCCCTTGATGCTGAGCTTGTCGTCAGGGCGGATCTTGTCGTAGTCTGATGGGTTGCTGAAGGTCAATGGGAGAACTCCCTGCTTCTTCAGGTTAGTTTCTAGGAACCAAGGAGAAATGTTTGTTAAGTGAGAGACTGAATGGGGCAAGATTTCTTTGTGCGGGAAACTCAAGTAAAATATTTCTACTTGCTGGACATCGCCAAATCAAAAGAGCACCCTGTGTCTACTGGAACTCAGTACCGTGAATTCTGGCAAAGCTCTTGACGATGATGGCTCTGCCTCCCAGATGCCTGGGCTCCAGTGCTGCATGCTCCCTGCTGGAGCCCTCGCCGTAGTTGTCATCTCCGACCACAACCCACGACAAAGCGTTGGCCTGAGCACAGCAGGAAGGAAAGAGGGTCAGAAGTAGGTTTTAGTAAACTTATAGTATTTCCAGACAAGCCTTTGATTTTAGAAGCTTGTTTTCAAACAATGCTTCAGTTTTAGCATTGTTAGAGGGGGTCCTTTTTCTTAATGGGTAAATGTTCAATGGAAGGCCCATTTCCAAGTCTATGAATTCAAATATAAAACCACAACAGAAGACCTGAGGAAGCTAATGGCACCCAAAACTGTTCCCCTCTGTGATCCTCACCTTGTAGTGACGGGCAACATCAGGGACGCCTCCATAATCTCCTGTCAGGTGGTTTTTAATCTTGTTGATGGCATCGTTCTCGCTGTTGACTGCACCGATCAGCATGTTGTTGGAGATGTTGTCCAGGTGACCGCGGAACTTCAGCCATGGTCCGGCAGCGCTGATGTGATCTGTGGTGCACTTTCCCTTCACCTGCAAAGATGGTGCAAAGAAAAATGTAACGTGTCAATTCTCCCTGCAGCAGCAAAGGAAACGTTAAGGTAAAGACCCATTGACATCATTTCCAAGCCCTGACCTTAATGAGGACCTGCATGTCCTCCAAGTCGCTGCCGCTCCATCTGTCGAAGGGCTCCAGCAGCTGTAGCCGGTTGCTCTGAGGGCTGACATCCACTTTGACGCTGCTGCCTTCAGGAGGTGGGTGCTGGTAGGTGTCCTGGCCTGGGTCAAAGTCCTTGGCCGGGAGTTCATCTCCGTTGGGGGGATCAAACTTGAACTTCTCACCGTTAGGGGTTGTAAGGTAGTCTGTCTCTGGGTTGAAGTTTAATGTGCCAGCAATGGCAAGGGCAGTGACGATCTGAGGAAAAAGAGGCAATAAAAGGACACTGAGCATCAAAAAGTAACCATGTGCTCGCAACTAGGAAGTGTGAAATGTCTATTAGTGTGGGTAATTTTACCTCAGGGGAGGTAACAAAGGCATGGGTTGCAGGGTTGGCATCGTTCCTGGCAGTGAAGTTTCTGTTGAACGAGGTGACGATCGTGTTCTTCTCTCCCTTTTTCACATCACGCCTAAACACAAGCACACGTTATATGTGAACACTTATGTCGAACAACTATTTTCAATAATGCATATCATGGCCCCTACACCGACAAAGTAATGGCCTCTTACCTGTCCCATTGTCCAATGCAGGGCCCACATGCGTTTGCCAGGACCACACCACCAACATCTCTAAGGACCTTGGACTACAGAAAGAAAAAAACATTAATTTATTCAAGCTTACATCACTTAAATGTGGTTTAGATCACTATGGAGGAGGTACAGCTTCCTGCTTTTTGTCTGCTTGCACTCACATATCCGTCTCTCTCGATGGTGGCACGGATCTGCTCGGAGCCGGGGGTGACTGTGAACTGAGCTTTGCACTTCAGGCCTTTATCCAAAGCCTGCTTGGCCACAGAAGCAGCGCGGCCCATGTCCTCATAGCTGGAGTTGGTACAGCTGCCGATCAGACCTAGAAATTAAAAGATCAAAAAGAGAATTAAAGACGTAACGCAGAAAGAAAACATTTTAGTTTTGGTTGCTAATTTAATGAATAGCAGGAGTATAAATAAAGTTGAACAGTGTATCCCTCCCTCGTCAGTTCTTACCAACTTTGACCTCCAGTGGCCAGCCGTTCTTCTCAGCTACAGCACCGACTTCAGACACTGGGTGAGCCAGATCAGGGGTGAATGGTCCGTTGATGTGGGGCTTCAGCTAGAGAATGAAAAAGCAGAGGAACACAGTTATTCTCACTGTTGTATGCCTCTGCCAACCAGTGAAGTTGCATTTACATCAATGTCTGTACGAATAAAAATCCAGTTATTACAGAGCTAAGAATGAGTATTTCAAAAGGTCTCGTTCTAGATCTAAGAAAAGATTGTTTGGTTTGCACTCAGTAATACAAATCAAACTGTAAATTTTCTCTGGAAAGTTTTCCATCTGTGTTTCACCTCTTAAAACACCAAAGTGGTGTTAAATGATCCCTGGCCCGAGACCTTTGTTTCATGTGACCCCCCCAATGCACTTCCTGTTATTCTCTACTTTGAACTGTCCAATGAAGGGCAAAAATGCCAGAAGATAATCTTTTAAAAAAGAGGAAAGAGAGAAAGAACAGACCTCATCCAGATTGAGCTCGATGAGCTGATCGTACTTGCAACCTTCGTCTGGTACCAACAAGTCTGAGTATTCATCAGACAATGCAGCGATCTCTGAGAAGCAGCAATAGGACAGAGATAAAAGTCAAGACACACAAAGACCAAACCTACATTTATAACAAGCTAGCCTTCCACAACAATGTACAAATATATACGCATACAGTGTTGAGTATACACACTTATCTTTCAGATTTTCTCTTTCGGCACTTTCTTTAATTGACTGATTCTTTTCATGTCTCATCAACTGAGCCAAAGTTTTCCTGGTAAAATGCATTTTATGATCCAAGTTTTTTTAATCATGAGCAAAATGATTGATTTGCAGGCCTTTCTGAAAATGATTTCAATGATATGTAAATTGTGAACATACGTCCACGTCCAGTCTTCTCCAAGTAGGTCCTCATGCGGTGGTTGTAGGGGAATACTGAGGTTGTGGCTCCAATTTCTGCTCCCATGTTGCAAATGGTGGCCATTCCTGCACACAAAAGATCTGTCAGACTGTATCCTCTCCACATATCAGCTCTGATACCTAACAGTTTAATGTTTTTCCTAACAGATTCCTTCATAAGAGAAATAACAGCTAAGCAGCTAAATTCAGTGAAGTGAAGTCAGATGTTTTCACTGACCAGTGCAGGAAATGGAGTCGACTCCTGGTCCGTGATATTCGACTATAGCTCCGGTGCCTCCCTTCACTGTCAGGATGCCGGCCACCTTCAAGATGACATCCTTGGGGGACGTCCAGCCTGAGAGTGATCCTGTCAGCTTCACTCCAATGACCTTAGTGGAAGATATCGAAGTGTAAATTGTAGGTAAGAAGGCCAGAAATGGAAAGAAAGCTAAAAAACTGCTCTGGTTACTGAACGATGTTACTAAATGCTGTATTCTGCTCACATTGGGGCACTTGAGCTCCCATGGAATTCCTGCCATCACATCCACAGCATCAGCTCCTCCGACTCCAATGCAGATGGAACCAAGTCCTCCGCCGTTTGGTGTGTGGGAATCTGTGCCGATAAGCAGCACTCCTGGGTAGGCGTAGTTTTCTAAGATGATCTGTTTGAATATTTATACAATGATTGTTAGCCTAATTACACCATTGTAATTATAGGGGTTATAAATTGTATCACACTCAGACCAAAATTGCATTAAAACTTTAAGTAATCAGACCTGATGAATGATTCCAGAGCCTGGTTTCCAGAAGCCAACTCCATATTTTGCCCCAGCACTGGACAGGAAGTTGTACACCTCATGGTTGACTTCCTAGGATGATGATGGTTGCTCAGTTTACAAGAATAAATCATCACAACATAAAAATAATTACCATGACCAAACAGAACCCCTCACCTTTGCCCTGGCCAGATCCTTCTCCCCTCCGATCTGGGCCTCTATCAAGTGATCACAGTGGATGGTGGAGGGCACGGCCACTTTTGGCAGACCGCTGCTGATGAACTGGAGCATCGCCATCTGGGCCGTGGCGTCCTGCATGGCCACACGGTCGGGGCGCAGCCGCAGGTAAGTGCGACCACGGTCGATATCCTGGTTGTGGGGGTCATCGAGGTGGCCATAAACAATCTTCTCTGACAACGTGAGCGGCCGATTGAGTCTGGAACATAAGGACAAAATATAATTAATAACAGGACAGTGTAACGTTTAAGAGGGGGAGAAAGTGAGCAAATGAGAATATAGGAATAAATAAACTGTGAAAAAAAACATCAAGAGATGAAAATAGGAAACAAAGTGGTGTAAAAACAGTTGTGGGGTTAGGCAGATATAACATTCTGGCATATTTATATATCAAAATAAATATTAACGAATCAGTCATGACATTATAAGTTATAAGAGCAATTTGATCCAAATTTAAACAATTAGAGTTTCCACTGTTTTCATCTTACACTACAATGAAATGACTATTTCTGCCTCCTGTTTCACCCCTGATCTCTTCATCGTGTTTTTCTGTAATTACCAGTTTATGCCAGTCTAAACTTCAGCTGTAATCACAGGGAAGAAAAGGCAGAAAGCATTGATCTGCAGAGCCAACACAGAGCCAACACAGTACCACCTCTCCGTCTGCATGCACACACACCCCAACCAACTACCATTTAAATGGCTTTACAGTGATTCGAGCAGCGTGAGGCTGACACACTAAGGCACAGGCTACAGCTACGATAAAAAAAAACTGTGGTAAAAGTCAAACAAACATTAGAGTTCAGACATGCACACAGACAGGGGAGCATTGGAGGACACGGTAATACGAGTCTGCGTCCTTGAGCAGAAACAGAATGCCCACTTGTTCAAAAAACCCATTAGGAGGAATACACTAACCTTTTTCTAACAATGTCAATGTTAGACTGGAGCTTCTCGTAGTTGACGAATGAAGTGGGCTCAAACCGGCTCATAGACACATTGGCCTTGGCTCTGTAAGCAGCTGCCACATGCAGGCGTCGTGCACCGTGGCCCAGGGCCAACTAGAGACAGCGACAACAGAAATAAACAAGCATGAGCATAATCACAGAGCTGTGGACATGACCTGAGAAACACTTTTTACAATCCCCCTACATACAGAGCATATCTGGCAAATGGATTGTTCATCATTCAAAAAGAGATTTGTTAATTTTTGCATTGGCTGGTTGTTTTTTGAAACTTAAGAGCAGACAGCGAAGAATTATGAATAAAAATGACTTTTGGGAAGATAGCTGTTAGCTGCACATAAATGAAACTCCACTCTGTTTGAAATACTATTATCTAATATGTGAATTATAAAACTACAGCATTAGCAGAAGAGAGCAAGACTGTTCAGAAGATTTTCCCGAATTAATAAAGTTTCCGAAGAAGAAACAAGAGAACAACGTGTCAAACAGCTGAAGGGTGTCGTACGACCAGACAATCTGCGGGAAAAGAACTCACAGTGAGCAGCTGAACCTAAAGTCCTTCACCTGCTGACTTAAGAAGCCAATTCAGAACTTCATACTTGAATTAGAAACCTCGTTATAGGTTCAGATAATAATCACAGTCCCAATATGTTGTTCTCACTAAGGCTGATTGTTGGTGTAAATGTACTATTACCAAAATCATAAACATAGAGAAGATCATATCGATAATTATCACAATAAATGGCACTGATTTTTGCTCACACTTGATAAGTAGCAAAACATTTAATAAATCTGAGGTTGACGAATTATGTGTTATACCTCCTCACTGTGATTACACAATGTACAAGTATTATAGAGGTATTAGACTTTAGTTATCTTGCTATTGGTGACAATTACAGTATCCATATTGTCGTATTACCCAGCCTGACCTTTCAGCTGTCCTTCTGTGCACAGGTTTACTACAGATCACTTACTGGCTCCTCAACTGCACTTAACAATGAGAGTTACTGTTATTATTCGTTCATTAACCACTAGCCAACGTGTGGATGTTTTTTTTATCTGTAGAAAGATTTAGTTTCTAGATATTAGAGGAGCTTCTTCTCCATCACCAAGCCCGAGATGAAAACCACCGTGACCTCCAATAGAAGAAAATCAGAGCTCACTATGGCTTCAGATATTAAATGTGTGAACATCTGATGCTCAACTATCATTTATAAAATGGTCATTGTTTCAATGTCTCACTGCTGGAGGACACTCAGCCTCTCCTCACAAGCAGAATGGAGGAAAATGTCCATTTTCTTTCGAGCCAGCTTCACAAAATAAAGCATTAAGACAGTGTTCGCTGTGTTGATTGTGATGATTTAACTTAGATAATGTCTGCGTGTTGGACACAGCTCGTTCTGTGAGGCTGCCGGCCGCTCTAACCTTGTGGTTAACCTTGCTGTTAAACACCACACTCCTGTAGGAAAACAACACGGGTCTGGTTCATTGACACGCTGAGGACATAGATAATAGCTCCTTGTTGAAGGAGACGTCAGCAGTGGTTGTTTTGGCCGGTGACAGACGAGTTGTTGCGCAGTGGATCCGCCGGGATCCGCCGGGACACGATGACCTGCTCCGCTAGCCGGTGACCGCTCCGCCGCTTTATTTCAGTGTCTAACCCTCACACTCCTCCGGCCGGGCCACAAACACATTGCTGTACAATAAGGTTGATGTAAAGAAGCAGGTGACACCATTAACTGGGCCGTAAATATCACAGAATGAGTCTCTTACCTGAAGCCTGGAGACGGTCAGACAGTAAGTTGCCATTTTGTTCACTGACAAAGATGTGCCGGTCACCAGTGACGTCACGCCGCTTTAAGTCGCGGCCTCGCAGGTCCTTAAAGGACGAAATATTTTTCTACATTTTAAATCTCATTCAAATTGTTTTACAAAACACATTAAAACTTATATTTCCTAATATTGCCTTTATTTCTTTTGTACGTTCAAAATGATATACATTAGAAAAGCACATGGACACGAAATGATTTTCTAAATGTATTTGATTTGTATAGAGCTGAAAGGATACGAATGATTCTTATTCTACTCTACTCTACTTTTTTTTAAATAGATAAAACTAAATATTTTATTTAACATCGTCACAGTTGTTAAAAAAAATCAGACGCGTATAATTACATTTAGGAGAAATAATAATAAAAAAAAGATTTAAAGAAAATAGATTCGATGATACGTGTGTCTGCTCTGTCTGCTGGGAGACGATAGGTGGCGCTGATCCATTTCCTCCAACAAGTTTACAGGTCAAAGGTAAAAGTAGAAGAAGAAGCAGCAGCGGCGCTTTTCTTGCGTTGGCTAAAAAATGGCTAAACATCATCCAGATCTGATCTTTTGCAGAAAACAGGCCGGCGTTGGTATGTGTTAACCGGTTCAGTCTCAAATATAATCTGACATCTTTGTTTTTTCAGTTTCCCGAAGTACTTTATCGCTGTGTTGCCGTGTATTTAAACAACGTTAGCTTACATGCTAACAGCCCCAGCATGTATTCCATTGAAAGTACATTAGCCTATGGTGCTAGCCTGGACATGCCGACAGCTATTTGTCGCATAGGGTGAAGATAGTTGTAGTTTCCTTTATTCGTATTTAATAAGGTATTTATTATTAGTGGAAGGAAGACGTTGTTGTTTTTACTCGAGTGTAGAAAGACTATAAGGATGCGAATTCACACACTCACTCTAACTGCATTGTTTTCTTCCCTCAGCTATCGGGAGACTTTGCGAGAAATGTAAGTGATCACAACATAATCTTAATCATTTTAACCGTCTTATGCTTTCCTCTATTTTTTAAGTAAATGTTTTTGTCTGCCTTTGTTCATATAGTTAGTATTTCATCACCTCACAGTCTCCATACACTGATCACTAACTGCTGTCTAACAATGTTGCAAGGAATTGGTAATGCAATGCCTTCTCAGATAAGTGATGATATCACTAGCAACGACTCAAACACCAAAGACCAAGCTTCTAGAGGTCTAACTGACATTACCAACTAACCTTAAATCTAAATCTGACCAATTAACTTTCTCTGTTTATAATAATGCTGCTGTTTTTTATATTAGGGATAAGATACTCTCAAGATAAATATGGAAAAGATGTTTACAAGGATATGAGAACCATTTCTCTGTGACCTATATTAAAGGACACCATGTCAAACCAGTCCCCCCCCCCCCCAAAAATGTAAAACTTCATTAGACTATCTCTCCTTTGATTTGAATCTGAGACGCATTGAATTTTGGTTCCATGTCGTTCTGTGACCAAATCAGCATAATACATTTCAGCAAGGTCTGCGATGGTGTGGCCCTAAAATATGAACATTTGACACTAAATGATCCCAATCCAAATATTCAATTTAATCACTGCTTTTTTCTGTCTGAATCACTTTTCACTTGGTTTATTTTCCTCCTCTCAGGTGATGGAAAGTGCGTCATCTGTGATTCCTATGTGAGACCGTGCACCCTGGTGCGCATCTGTGATGAGTGTAATTACGGCTCCTACCAGGGACGCTGTGTCATCTGTGGTGGGCCGGGTGTGTCTGATGCCTACTACTGTAAAGAGTGCACCATCCAGGAGAAAGATGTGAGTAGAGTGGCTGAAGAGAAAATAATCTGTTTGAGAAATTGAAATGTGAGATTTTGTTATCTTTGTTGTACTGAGTAAAATCTAAACTGAGCCCGAAATGTAAAACTTAATTTTGCTTCTTTAAGATGAATTATCTCTTTTACTCTCTTTCCCTTGTCTTCACAGCGAGATGGATGTCCGAAGATTGTAAACTTGGGCAGCTCTAAAACAGATCTGTTTTATGAAAGGAAGAAGTACGGCTTCAAGAAGAGGTGAAGATGCTGCAGCACCAGTCCCTGTTTTAGTTTTTCAGCTTTTGCAGACTTTCTTTAAAACCTCAAGAAACATTTTGGACTTGTCAATAAAAATCAGTTTTATATTTCTGCCTTTATTTCACTGTGAATGCTTTGCTTATTAAGAGTTAGGTTGTTCACTCAGTGCTCAATATTAATACTCTCTGAACTAGACATGGCCACGGGTTGGTCAATGTCCTATTAATATTACTGACAATCAATTGAGTTCCAAGTTATTTCTTAAACTTGGAATACACTGTCCACAAAAGGGCACCAGCTGCAAGTACAATGAATTTATGTCCTGGAGACTTTGATCATACACGTGATCTTAATCGGCAGGAGTTTACTCAGTTAAAATGTATTTTTGTCCATTAGAAAAAATTGCTCTCCATTATGAATACAAGTGAAGTGTCTGATTACAGATAATGAGCTGTATCACCATCAACCCAGTTTCTTTATTCAAGAGCTTCCTCAGCCTCTTCCAACAGGCGGCAGTGTTTCACATTTTGTCCTATGTCTTTTCACTGCAGCGGCACAGTATGACTGAAAACTGAGTGTGACTTGTTTGGATAAATAATGATGTGACTTGATGCACATTGGGGTTTAACAGATGAATCTGTAAAGAGGCCTGAGCAGCAACTGTTTACTAGTTAAGTAATATTTCATACATGATACATTGGTAAAAGCTGCAGATTTTGAATCAATGTTTTTATTTATGCTTCGGTTTCAGTCTCACTAAAGCTTTTAAAATGTTGTATACATGGGTCGTTGTAGTTTTTCTGATATTAACCCTGTCAGAAGATTATCCTCTATACTCATCAATTGGATGTTGAATGAATTGGATTAACTGCTTATAGCTGGAATATAACAAAACAAGAAAGAACTCAACACGTTAAAAGTCTTTATTTATATTAACTGTATATACAGGACAAAGGTAGCCACAGTCAAAATGCAAAGTCATTTCTTTACAAAGACGGAACCAGAAGGATTGAAAAGAATCCGTCAACTTTAACAAATTGACCTATTCCAGGTAGAGGGCAGATACAATCTCCAAAAGCCATAAAAAAAACTTAAAACAGAACAGGAAGTTCATCATTACATTAAAGAATACTTAAAATTGTGATTGAATTGTTAGACAGAAATCAACAAGGATGGGAGTAAAATTATTTCCTCACAGTCATTGAAAATGAATGTGGCAATCCTGATTTTTACTCCACTGAGAAGAGGCACATAACGGATGAGTTTGTATTAACTACTGGTTGTAAAGCTAAAAAACAACCTCTATTATATTTGTTGTTCAAGCATGGAAACCCTTTCACCAAAAAAGAAAAGAGCATAATAATGAATTTATATTTATGTGGTAACATCGTCTATGGTTGGAAGCAGGGCAGCAAGATTCTCTACTTCCTTTGTCAGAATTGGACAGTGAAATGATCAGATGTGATGTTGAACAGTGTTTCCTCTGTAAACTGTCAAACTGCATTTAAAAGGCTTCAGATATAAAAAGACACCAAGATTACATTACAGTTAGCATCTACTGAGACTTCCTGGTTTGTCCAAAAAGTTGAAACAGACAAGAAACTTAAGTGGTAACAGACACTGTCGGCTTACAAGTCAGAGAAATTCTAAAGAGGTTGGCTGGTAAGTCTGTTAAATGTGTTTCTGTGGAATAGTTTTCAGCTACAACTATTTACAGTACATGCAACATTGGATTCTATACACAACACTAGTATGACTGACGTAACTGGACGAGTCAACGCGACGACCTGCAGAGAGCCGAGCAGGCGTCCGAATCAGTGACGGACACAGCACGGGAGCGACAGGGAGACGTACAGTACACCGAAACAGGCAGGACAGAGTGTTGGGGTACGGCTCTGTGCTGCTGGTTAAGGAGTAACACGTTCACGTAGAGAAGTGACCACGTGTGGTTCTTTAAGCCACGTCACAGAAGTCCCCTGAAGGAGCTTAAGCTACTGGAAATGCCACAGTCAGAATGTTTCTGTGAGCAAAGAAAAGCAGAGTGTTCCATAAGGTCTGAAAAAATGCAATTAAAATGTACAAAGAAAAGCAGAAATCATAAAATCACAAAAGAAGCCTGTAAAAATCTGTTTATTTGTAGAATATGATAAATCTGACTAAGAATCTAGTCTGAACTATTGCAACTGCTACCTAAATATTTACTATCTCATCTGCCGAATTCATGTGAACAGTTTCTCCAAAATAAAAACATCACAGATCTCTTTTGGCCAAAGGCATACAAAACATGATGAAAGTACACGACTCACGTGCACTTGAATATCCTCACACTCATCTCACTCACATGGATGGTAAAAGTCATTAAAAAGAAAAAAAAAAACTGTTATCAGGTCGTAACATGCTATTGCATCTACATGATGACAACAACAGTCATGCTCTCACACGTCTTCCCCATCTTCGTCCTCTTCATCAGCTGATCGATTTGTGTGTTCTCGCGAATCGACCCCAGTGGTTTTGATTCATTCATTTGTACGACAAATAAATCAGGTGTTGTCTATTGGTCATCTGACGCCTCACTTGAAAGAGAAGAGAAGAAGGATGAATGACAGAGGGAG
Source organism: Verasper variegatus (assembly GCA_026259375.1). Lineage (NCBI taxonomy): Eukaryota > Metazoa > Chordata > Actinopteri > Pleuronectiformes > Pleuronectidae > Verasper > Verasper variegatus. Next base: position 12,690,533 of record CM048057.1, read on the forward strand.
GTCCACGTTATGCAGAGGGAACGTTATTCACAAGATTACAGGGTTGAGTTTGTGGTCTCTGGTTAAATCTCATGTATTACACTGCTGTAAGTGAATTAGTCAATCAATGATGACGAATTGAGGATATTGGAAGAATAATAATATCTTTTACGTTGAGGGGCAGAGTAATATACACAGAGCAGTTATTGTGCTAGTTAACTGAAGCTGCACTAAAACCACAATTTATTCAATCATGACCCTGCTCTGACACATTAAAGGTAGGGTTGGTAAGTTGCTTCTGACACATTTCTTATCTCATTTCTTAAAATCCTCTTCACGTCCATATAGCCATCAATATATCAAGTTTTGGAAAAACAAAAGTCAGGTTGTGCTCTGATCGGGTGTATCAGAGCATTTTCCAGGATTATCTACCCTAGCTTTAATGCACATTGATGTGATTATGCAACTGTACCTCCTGTAGAACTCGACATAAAAATGGACATGACTGCTACTCAAAACTGAAGCCAAAGCACCTTGATGGCCACCTGCTGGCTGGCTGCAGTATAGGCCATAAATCCCACCTCCTCCATGTTAGTGGATGGGACATGGACCAAGCCAAACAATGAAAGTACGCATGTTTGATGGTTTTGGTTGTCAATAGGGCTGTGGTTCTTATAACAACAATATGAGTCCATGTGCCAATTTTACTGTTAAGTTTGGTTTGAAATAGTTACTTGATGCTATAAAGACGAAGTGAAACGTCTGAGAGTGACTCCCGATATTTTGGCTTCATTTCTGGATAGTGGGAGGAAGTGGACACATGCAGTCTGTGGCAAATCTACACTCACATTGCCCTCTCAGCTCTATTTCAGGACAAGCCAATAAAATGTCCTTTATTACAATATCTTCCCTAACACCTGTGTATCTTCAGACTCAAACAAGGAGGAGGGTCATGGTCATGTCAGGTGACACGTTTATTTGGAGCAACTGCCAACGCAGATATAACCCACATCACTGGTGGTCTCAAGGGAGCATTACCCCACCCCCCATCTCCTCTGCTCTAACAAATAACAGCCAAGCAGCTTCATTTAATGTATAGTAGATTTGGTCGATTTTTCTACTACGTCCGACAATCAAGACTCAACAAAGTTTCTAACCTGACGCGTAAAAACTAAGTGACTGATGCAGTGGTGTTTGCTTCATGGATGTCTATTTACAAATGGTAAATGTTTTTTTTTCTTTCCACTTACATTGTTCCAAATTTGGCTTCATAACGTCCCACAATGTTCTTGAAGCGGCCACAATCCTTCCGCAACTCTCCCACCTCCGTCCGCAGCACTGCGTTCTCTCGCTCAAGGAAAGCTGCCCGGACAGTGATCTGGTTCTCCTTTAGCCTGCGGGCGTCACGTGAGCGCTTGGCCGCCACGTTGTTCTTCTTCCTCCTATTCCAATACCTGTCATCCTAGAGAGGTGGAGACGAAAGACACAACAAAGACAAGATTGAATCAGTGAAACACAATACCATGCCCTTTCTCAAACTGAAGTTACAGCGGCAACTTGGTTTAAGGGCATCATGTGTCATTTCCTCAGTGCATTAGCCCAAATCTAACCCCAGCTAAATTTGATATATGGCTGACAGCCAAACACCTTTGTGCATGTAAACAAAACCAGCGTTATCTGGTGGAAGAGCAAACTAATACACTTGTTGTATTAGACTTGATTCAGGATGCTTTAAGGTTGGTCAACAGTCCTTATTCTCAGTCTAAAGGCATATTTTATAACGCTACAGTATAATGTAAATTAAGGAGCCAAATGACTATGGATGATAAGACACTTTCAATTACTGTGAACATGATCGTCACACTGTAAGATGTGGGACACCTTCTTTGTTGTATCATGGTGTCTGATAAACTGGAAATCAATATCACACCTTAACTTACTAACACACATTAGCACCTGAGCATGACGTTTTACTAATTCACTACTTCAATCTTCGGAAAAAGGTTATTTTCCTCCATTAATGTTTTCAAATGTAAATTCATTAGAGTGCACAACCTCAAAAAGCCCTGTTTTATGCTTAAGTTTGACTTTCTTATTCGTTTATTTTCCATAAAACAATCCACACACACACATAATGACAACAATCTGTTACACAGGTACTGTTTTGTATTTAAGTGGCTACCCTTGCTTCTCCCCGCATACCTTCTGCTCTTCAGGCACATACACCTTCTTGGCCTTTTTGATCATAGGTTGTGGCTTGAGCTCGTCTTCGGTGAACTTGTGTTTGCGTGGGTTGAACAGTTCGCCCCCGGGTACGCTTGACAGGACCAAATCTGTGGGATCTGGCTCGTAGTTGATATCGACCTCGATTTCCTCGGGTTTGATTGGCTCGGGGGTCGCCTCTTCCTCTTCAGTGGTCACCTCTGAGCAGGCAGAGGAGGAACATGGAGATGTTAAATGTTAGCTGCCGATCAAACCTCAAGCATCAGCAGCAATTAGCCAGTTTCACCAAAGCTAGTATTGTTTTTTTCTTAACTCCATCGTGTATGCAGGGTGGGTGAGTGGCTCTGACACTGTCACGTGTACAGTCTGCTGATAACCCTGTAGTTAACTCTGATATCTTTGCTATGCAGGAACAAGTGGGTCAATTTCAGGAAAGTGACATTCTGGGTTCACACCAGGATCACGTTTCTCATCCATATCCGCCAAACAAACATATTTATGTGTGTAATACAGAAAACGTTTGAAAAAATGCTCATGCAAAATTACATTCAGTATATATGTTGTGTTCAAACAACCAGCCAAGAAACGGTCATAGTGCATAGCTGACCGAGGTGAAGGTCTGCTTCATTGATGCAGGTAATAATGACCCTCGCCTCCACTTCAAAACATTAACATTTTACTTGATTTTCTCAGCAGAGGATTAGTGAAACCCTGCAGTCCTATAGTTCCCAAACAGTCCCCACATACCTGCTATAACGTCACTGATGAACTCAGAGTCGCCTTTGGTGATGATCACCACTTCCTCCTCACACCTGTCCAACTCCTGGAATGGGCAGCAGGGCCACTGGGGACACACCTGTCGGCTTGATAACCTTCGTCTGTGCAGGGGCCTTTACTTTCGTTTTCAGGACAAGTCCCTCTGAAATGGTCTTTAAGGGATCCTCGTCAAGCGCGGTGGGGATGCCGTTCTCCATGAGGAACTCCTCCAGGTCCATGTACTCCAGGTGGAAGTTCTCCCCATCGTAAGGAATGGTCTTCTCCCAGATAGCAGGGGTCAAGGCGGCTGAAGGGCCCATATCGCTACCCCCACCCCCGAGTTCGACATTATCTCCGAGGATCAGCTTTTCCTTGTCTGTATCTGAAACACAGCAAAGGATGGGTTTTCACAAATATTACATGTGCTTGCCATGACATATACACAAACGGCAGTTTTGTGCCAAATCACATGGAGGTCAACAGGACAGCTGCTAATTGAATTATCCATTTGTTTATTTATGATATATTGTAAGGGTTTCCAGAAAGGTGGTGTGAAATAAATAGTATTTATTACTATTATCCTTATTATTACTGAAGAGGTAGAGCACGTTTGGTTTTGTTTACCTACAGCACCCACATCCTGAAATGTCTCAGGCCACAAACCCAAGCACTATTTTTAGATTTGACCAAATCTCCTTTTAGAAAAACAGTCATAAGTAGACAACGAATACAATTCCCTGCTATGATCTGCAACACAACACCTCAATATTTTCTCTGCTCAACCTTAGTTGAGGTTATCTGAAAATATCAGAGCCACTCTTCAGATTCATCACATGAAAAAGTCATGAATCATTATTGATCCGGATGCTGCAGCTCAGCCTCACTAACACCAAGACATTCGATCTGATCGCTCCAGTCCTGAGATCTGTACACTGGCTCCCTGTCAGTCGAAGAATTGACTTCAACATTGGTTTAATAAACCCAATTACATTTCAGATCTACTGGTACATTATGAACCATCCAGACCCTCTGGTCGTTTGGGACGAGTCTGCTTTGTCTCCAGTGTCAAAGCCAAACATGGAGAAGTCAGCCTTCAGTTTTAATGCTCCACATACAAGCTCTCAGAGAAATACATCAACTGATTTCTTGCACTGTTACTTTCACTCATCTGCGTCTTTGTTATCCTCTGTGCAGCTTTGCAATGTCAAATCCCTCACGACACACGATCAGCTTTGAGCACAAACTTTGAAACGTAACTTACAAAATATAGATAAACTCACAAATCCCCCATCAAGAAAAAAAGTGTCAGCAGAGGAAGACGTGGTGCTTCGCGGTGTGATGTTAGTGAAAGTGGGGGAGAGGCCTGGGTCCAGTCGGGTCTTGGTTGCTGTAGCACAAACGCTAACCCATTTAGCAGCACTGGAACTGTTGTTTGTACACATTTGTCTTGCCTTGTTTTTCCGGGGGTTTTTTTGTTTTTGTTTTTTTTTAATCTACACATCCCTCTCTCTCCTGTCCGCCAGTGTCAGTGCTCTTACCGTCGTCCCCGTCCAGTATGTTCGGCGGAGGACTTTCCATTATTTTCTTCAAAACCACCGGGAAAGAGCCCGGGGCCCCGGTGGTCGTTTCCAGCGTGATAACAATCGGCTCTCCCGACATTTCTCCGCTTCTCTCTTCTTGGTTTTCGACGGAAACAACGTAGTAAACGTAAATGCTCGATCTGTATTTTTATTTGACCGCCGCCACAAGCCGGTTACAAAACTCAGAAACCCCCGTTACATAAAAACAAGGAGCTCGGAGAAGCCGCCGCGTTGACCCACTTCCTCTGTACATTAAAGAGAACACACTGTACTACCGGCTTTAACGTACCCGCCCACCGTGAGCTGATTGGCTGAAAGAACCGCTTCCTCATGGATATTGATGATGTATGTTTTATCTGGGGCGGGTTTTACGAGGGCGAGCATGTGACATGAAGCAGCAACATCAACGTCATTGGTTGACTGAGTTATACATGTTTTATTATATAGATAAGAACAAGTCAGGAGCTTTAACATGCTGACACAGTTCATATATGTGATGTGTATTTTTGTGATTTTAAAGTATTGATTCCACGAAAGAGGATCGATCGAACACAAACAAAATGGTTTACAACTTTCCCTTGAGGTGCGATTATTTACCCGTCAGTGCCGTGCTATGACAGCATCTACATAAATGCATGGTAAAAAGTTCATTTCAAGTTGCAAATGAAACAAGCACTGCACATGAGGTACATCCTGCACACAGAACACGTATGGTCCAACACTGCAGAGCCCACACAGATCACATGTGTACAAACGTGCAGCTGCAGCTCTTACATATCTGCAGGCTCCGCCCAGTGGAGCTGCGTCGTGTCGCTCAAGTGCAGGAGCGTGCACGAAGGGTGGCTCTGCAGTGCCGGAGTGGGCGGCCCGTGCTGCCCCCCTGAGGTTTAGGTTACAGCGCCCATGGGTGCACCGCTGCGACCAAAGAGACACACGAAGGGTAAACTAAAGTAAATGTATCAACAGAATGCACTTGCAAAATTTAACTAGGGGGGCCCCCCAGAGTACAGTCACCACGGCTCCCTGAAGACCACATCTCACTCAGGGTTTTCAACTTATTTAACTGCAATAATAATTTCCCATGCATACAATTTCATTATTACATTTTTTTTTTTGTTGTAGTTTTTTGTGTTCATATTCTTGTGTTTTTTTTTTAAAACTTGTTTATTACCTATACTGCGTGTGTGTTTCACTATTCCCTATTTGCTATTGTTACAGGGTTCCCTGTTGTGGGACTAATAAAAATTATCTTGTCTAATGTCCCCCACGGCCCAAAATCTGTTTATGAAACCACATTTAAATTCACTATCTGGATCTTCTTATTTGGATCTGCTCCAAATTGCACACACTCATATATCTCAGTCCTCTAAACGTGTCAAGATCCAATTGTTCTTTGATAAATCAATGAAAATGTAAAAAAAAAAAAAAAAATTGAGTGAGTACATCCTGTTTCCTTTGACAGATGACTGCACATCAACCTTCTCTCCACTGGGTCATTAAATGGATTATTACATTTGCACCAACATCAATTGGATGAATTGAAAAAGGCACCTGAGTGCACCATCCACATGATATATGAGTAAGCATTTTAAGGTGGTCCTGTTATGGGGGGGAGTTCAACTTACATGTTGCTGTATCACACAGGATCTGTTTTTGGCACAACATTACAAGGAGCTACAAAACCATCAAGGTCAGCCGCGACTGTATGAGAGCACATGAGCTGAGAGAGGGCTGCTGGGTTTATATCATGAAACACAGTAGCTCATTTAAAACCTCTGGCAGGAAACTAAGCTTTGTCATTTACTGCAATGAAAGTTCAGGTGTCATTAGTCAAAAATGATTCCCCCCCCCATCCCTACACAAAATCACTAGAGAACAAGGGTTACAAATCCACTTGAAGTCAACCTTGAAATCATGTGTTTGAGCTATGTGTGCGTGTGTGTGTGTGTGTGCGGGTCTATTTAAGGTTATGAGGGCCAATTTTGGTTCAGTACTATAATTGTGAGGAGGGGTTAGGGTTAGGCATTTAGTTGTGATCTCTATAGAGAGATGTCTGTGTGTGTGTGTGTGTGTGTGTGTTTTGTGACAACCCCATCCCCTGTTTTTTACGTAAACACACAACCTGCAGCCTGATCTTACACCAGCACACATGTCAAATATGCAAGCATGTTCCTTTATATTTGGCATAAAGGAGCAGTTCATCCAATATTAAAATCTCACTATGTTGTAAGATCGTCAGAATCACTTACTATCATGAACCCTAAACGTAATCTTAGACACCTCCAACACAACTGAAGCTTATGTGAACATCTCTAGACAGCTCGGATCAGTTCGTTTGCACCAATGAAACGTTAAGTACCCAAACTACTACACTACGCATAATACTGGACATTTCACCGATACAGTGTGAGAGGAAAATATGATTTCTGTGACATTCATCACACTTTGGAAGTGTCTAATGTCTGTTCTTTGAGGATCTTTAGACACGTCTATGAGCAAACCCAACACTGACTGAGAGGTGGTTTGGAAATCCTGCTAAATAGGGCCGGAAGCAGCATCAGCATACCTGTCACTGTAATTTGATTACCTGCCCCTAAAATCCAACAGCTCTAAATGTGGGTCCAGATAAGGAAGACAGAGCCATCTAGTGATTTAATCGTGAAAGTACAAGGGGGCTGGGTGGGATTTGTAGAATTACCAGTGCGTTTTTACCAAAACATTCACTCAGCAGTAAAACAAAAAGGAAAACAATAGGAACGTTATCTTTGATCTAATCCACAGTGGGTAAGCTGTAAGCTCTTTTGTCTTTTAATTGGATCACTTGGGGAGGGAATTTGTTTAGCAGAAAAACACAAGACATGAACACTTTTATATTAATTATGATATCGTTTTTAACCATATCACCCAGGCCTATAATTAATCTCAGCCTCCTGTGGATACCGCAGTTAGAGATGATCACTTTTCATCCCATTCAACTGCAGCAGCCAAAATACGAATATAAACAAATAATACAAATCTATTGCCAGTTAAACCCCATTTCAGAGTGACGTTCGTCAAAAATCAACAGCTGCGCGTAGTGTTACATCACGGCATCAGCAGCTTCTCCGGTTAAACGTCGTCTTGCAACTATTCCCAGCCTTGTTTCTGCTGTACCTGTTCTGTCAGCTGCCCGACAAGTCCCTGCTTCTTTACATCTGGCTGAACCTTTGGATTGTGAGTGAGGCCACGGGGCGGCAGCAGCAGCTGACACGCATTCACCTCAGTCCACAGGGATTACGCAACAAGCACGCAGTCGTTCGCAGAAATGTCAGTAATCCGTCTCAAAGCGCTGATCCCACCGTCTTTGCATTGAATCAGTCCATCGAGGCGGTTTGAGTCACTACACAACAACAACGACACATTTTGATTTGACAGCCACTCACCGTAGTCGTCAAAGGCCGGCAGAGTAAATGGAAGCTCAAGAAGAGCCCTGAAAACCTCCGGCATCTCTGCAGTCATTTTGTTATTCCTTTAAATTGCGACTGTAGAGTTAAAATAGTGTGAATATAATGTTTGGGAGCTGATCCGCAGCAGATCAAAGCAGCAATGTTAGAATCAAAGAGAAGCGCGCACGAAGTCCCTGGTGCCTGTGTCGGCGTGAATATACAAAATAAAAAAACAACCTGTACGGGACATGTGAAGTCTGCTCAACAGGTTAAAGCTGTCAGCACCCTCAGACAACACCTCCTCCTTCCTGCAGCCAATCAGCAGCGCTCGTATCCCCGGCAATGCACGGAAAGAGCAGCGATTGGCCAGGATGTGTGTCCGTCACAGTAACAGCCAATCACGACGCGCGGCTGAATTACCTAAGGTTAAAAAATTGTTACAAAATGGTAATTATTGGCAAAACACCAGCCGGAGCTCCCGAGGATAAAACATATAATGGTTATAAAGATAAAAGGATCTCCAATACACTCACTGTGAGTTTCAAAAAGAAAGAATATATACATATAAGATATTCATGATATGACTGTTATATTAAAGCTGTACTGTAGGCAGAATAGGACCATTAAACTCAGTGTTCCTTCACAGAGGGATCTATGAAACAAAATGAGGTCAACCCCAGAGCACAAAGTGTCGATGTGGCCTTAGTGTGAAGAGCGCCAGCTTTGTTACAGTAGCCAACTGACGTCATAGGTAAAATCAGTCCTACTTTGAAATGCTAACAAAACAACCACAATTCATTCATAATACTGTGAATATGTAGTTTCACAGACACATTGTTGCAATTAATCTGGACTGTGTGTGAATTATATAAAGCAAGTGTATTAGCAATATGATATTATTTGTGATGGTTTGATTCTGGATTTTATTCATATGCATATACTAAAAACTGTACTAAAAGAGTCTATTTTAAATTCCTGGGGGAACTTTTTACACCCTAAAAAGTCCTTGCCTGGGAGGGTTAATGAATTTACAGGGACTGTGATTCTCCACAATAGCTTTAAAAAACGGTTTCCTTAAGGTAAACATCTTGGGGCAATATGCTTTGTTATTGGCGTTCCTATATATTTTCCCAGCAGGATTTAAATCTCCTCCATGTTAACTGTGAATGACTCCAATGTTATGTATAATTTTCTTCATTACCGCCCCCAACTGGACTGGAATGGAACAGCTTGATGTAGCCATAGTCTCCAGAGATGTTCTGGCTTCACCACTCAATGACTTTCATATATTTGTCCCTGGGCCTGTCCTGTGTTGTTTGTAGGCTATATGTGCTCATATAGGGGCAAAGTTCTGTTGGAAGGTGCGTTACAGGTTTTCATTACAGTTATCTCTGTACTTTGCTCTGCTCAGCTTTCCCTCATCCCCGACCAATCTCCCTGACCCTGCTGCAGGAAAACCACCCCCACAGCATTACGCATACATGACCATACTCCACTGTTGGGGTGGTATTCAACAGGTGATGAAAGACGGATGGTTTTCAGCAGAAATCCCGCTTAGAACTGAGGCCAAACAGTTTGAGTTCTTTCACTGAGGAGAGACGTCCATCTGACCTCTCTGCTGTAAGCCTGAGGGCAGAGGAGAGCTGCAGTGTTGCTTTTTCTTCTCCAGGCAAAATTCCTGGGGCTCCGAGTAACCACCAGGTTTTTAGTGACCTCTGTCACCAAGGCACTTTTCCCCTAATTGTTAAGGGCGTCCAACTTTATGAAGAGTCCTACTTGTTTTTAAGAAGTTTAGAGGCAGCTGTGACTCTTCACTGAAGCAGAAAATGATCGTAGCGTTCTCCTGATCTGTGCCTCGACAGTTTTTGCTACTATATGCATTGTGAGACCCTATAGCCAAACGTGTTTTTTTTTTTAATCGAATAGAATTGCAGCTACTGCAAGTGGACTCCAGTCAGGTGTTAGAAACATCTCAAAGTCGATCAAGAGAAATGGGAGCGACCTGAGCTAGATTTCAAAAGTCAGAACAAAGAGTATGAATATTGCGTCAATGAGATATTTCAGTTTTTTCCTTTTTTACTAATTTTCAAATTCTATTTTTTCTTCATCAGAATGAACTAATCTTCTAAAAATAAAATCACATGTTCCATCAGCGGCATGCAATGACGTCAGGGACCCCCAGCAATAATGTTAAGTGTGTGCTTTGATAAAAAGGAAACAACCCATTTTGTTCTAAAACGGTCTGTTTATTAAATGCTTTCAAGAGATTTGGTCCACTTGTGTGATCATGAATTTCCAACCAGGGAGGAGAAAAGAGAAAACAAAGTCAAGAAGATAAGACAAAACATAAAACAACAAAATGTAAAAATACAGTACAAAAAGAGGCCTTGTATTTTCAACTTCTTTACAACCCTGGTTTTCTTCATCTGAGTTGTTGAAAAACAATTCTAATAACCAATAATTTTTTTCTAACCGAATGAAAAGAGATTCATTAAGATTCATTAAGATTTTTTTGTGGCTGGTTAAGTGTGTGTGCTTTTGTGGCAAATCAAATGACACCAACTATATAAAGGTTGCTGGGAATGGGAGGGAGAGGGGTGGGTGGATGTCACATGAGTACTTACTAACTGGGAAGCGTGTTTCACAGCTGAGAACCGCATCATTCAATTTAACAACAGATGGAATAACCAGTACTGCACAGGACATGAGCCGTTTTACTCAGAGAAAGGACAAAGACAACCTTTAAACCAACTGACTTCGAGAGTTATAATAACCAAGAAGAAACATTTCTCTTAAATCAATGAATGACCCTTTCAAAGGTTTGGTAGCGACCAGCAGAAATAAACAATATAATCTGCTTAAACACCAGCAAAACAACACACAATGGATTTCTTATGCTAAAGTCTTGGAGGAGCTTGGAAGGTTAAAGGCCGAAGCTTGCAGAATGGATATTTGTAATGGAATTTGGACGTCACCACTTATTGAGACAGTCCCCATCTCTTAACAAATTCTATGTATTGTAGTTATAAGAAAAACCGAAGCGTGTTTTAGGTGAATAAAGTCACCTTAACTGAGAACCCCTCCATTCATGTTGAGAAGGATGTGAAAACACTTCATAAGTCAGAAAAGGTAATGCAGCATACAATGTTAAAAGAGTTTTGAAGCCGAAGGATCCTTTTTTATTTCATTTCAGGTTCCAAAACGGTCTCTTACTGGCTCTTGTTGGTTCACGCTACTGATTAAGCTGTAAGGGATCAGGAAAAAGAAAAGAATCGACACAAATTGAATAACTTATAGACGACAGGACAGAAAGCAGTCATTTGGGCCGCAGGGTCAATGACTGTTGCCTGACAAACCTCACATCTCATGGACGGGTTTCCTCACCTTTTAAGCGTGAAGGGCAAATCAATCGTACTTGATAAGGGAGACTGATAAAGTATCTACTGTGAAGTTGCACAACAGGGCAATACCAAGTTCGTTTATGACGGAAAAACCTTCTTGAATAAACAATTACGACGGGAGATTCGTTTCATGTACAGATGCTGCAGCAGCAACCTGACCCCCTTTTAAATTAGTGACATGATTTGCTCGCCTTCAACAACACACACACAGAACACAAAGCACACATATTTCTTACATATTTCTTTCCGTGGGTCAATTATATAATCAATGCTCGTCTTTCTCCAACAATGGAAGAGGAGCCTTTTGCAAAATGTTCGGCATTTTTCGGTCAAAACTATTCCCTTCAGCAGGTCTCTTAACGCAGGACTTCAAACAAGGATGGGAAAATTGTTTGTCCACTTGAATGATAAAGATCAGTAAAGTATATTGCGCTCTCCTAACAACCTGTCCTTTTTGAAAACTCCCTGAAAAACAAGATGGGAACACGTCACTGACAACAGCAAACTCTTCCACAGCCACAGAGAAAAAAAAACAGCTCCACCATCTCTTATCTAAATTACCTTATGAGAGTGTCTAAGTATTATAATAGGTATCAGGTATCATATACTGTATATAGTAAGAAGGATTATACAATAGGGGTATGTATCATCTTATAGATGTAGTATATCAAATAAGGCGCTATATGGGAGTATATAGGCCTCTATGTATGCTTTTGTCCCTGACCAGAGACTCAAACTCAAAACAAAGGAAGATGCACAGCACAGGCAGTGAGCAGAGAGCTCTGCTGGTAGGTTGACACTGAAGAGGGGAAACAGTTTACAGTATATATATACTTTCATCATCAACTATCTATTTTTGTCACCTTTAAACTCTCTTCAGGCCTACAAGCAGAGCTCAGACAGACTTAATATATAGTACGCCTACCATACTGTGTAAATGGAGGCCACCGACTGTAGGATCGACAAACTCGAGAACATTCCTACAGCAGCTATCAGGAGTCTGATGTTTTCTGCTCACTGCCTCCCAGATGGAGCTGTGCACTGTCGCATACACAGATGCATATTTACTGTAAATTATTATATTTATACATGGATACATATATAAAGAGAAAGTTATACATTGCAATTAACATACATATATCAATAGCATATAGAAGAGAAATAGAAATAGTCAATAGATAGCAATCATTATCGTCATCATATTCATCATAATACTAAGAGTAGTAGTAATACAATCCCTCAAAGAAGCTAATACCTGGGCTGTTCCAGACAAGGGCTTTGATACCAATAGTCCCCGAAAGGTCAGGTTCAAATTCAGGAGCTGGATGATAACCACCCTGCGACCTCACAACCATTTATCTGTTTTGTATTAATCCAATGGCCTAAATGTGTGGGACTGCAGACAGAGGTGGGAAGAAACTAAACAAATAAACGATTCAGTGGTTTTTCTATTCACATCTCTACGAAATAAAAACGCTTTTGTTTCAACTTATTAACTTTTCGTGCCGGTTACGCCCAGGCAACACTGGATGCTTGAGAGACGCTGCCTATTTTCTCTGCATCACACATGAAGTTCATCTGTCACAATAGTTAATAGTTGCAACGCTTCCTGTACCTGTTTCAAAGCTAAAGCACTCTTAACGTTTCTGTTGACTGAATGCATGGATTTGTTTAAACAAGGTTTCAATTGTTATTTTTCGGACTGGAAGATGCACAGCTTCATACCTCTGAGTTCTGGTATTTAGTTGAATACATAGGCTACTTTAATTCATGGAAATATAGTAGTAATACCAGAAACCCACGCAACAGATCAGCGACACAGCCATCACACACTGCGCATGCACCTAGTGTGGCCTAGGCGTTAGCCATAACATTCTGAGTACTGTTTGAGTGCAACATTGGAATTTAAGCTGTGTGCTAAATTGATTCAGGGAACTGAAGCCACTCAGCATTAAAAAACAAGAATATTTGAAATATAAATTTCAGCTTCTGTGTAAATTTCATCTATACGTTGCATGCTTCTGTACACAGAGTATAGCTGCTGCACTTACAAAATAAGAAAAACCTAAATGACCCTCTCATCTGGGTGATTTACTCCACGTCTCTGCTCTCGATGTTAAACGTTTAACTGTCAGAAATCAAGTTCTACTTCTGCTGCAGTCCCTTCAAATGAACCCAGTCTGGAACAACCCACACAGAAGGAAAAATTACAAAATAAAAGAATCATTAAAAAAAAGAAAAAAAAGAAAATCACTATAGTCATCTAGTTGAGCGATACATGTCATATAGCAATACCTCAATAACAAGAAGTTCTATGTAATCAATACAGGTTTTCAGGTTATATATTTATTAAGCTTAACCGCTAAGTTATCAATTATTATTAGTAGTATACCATTATTCGTAAATATGCATAATATGTGTGTATATGTATCTGAATATTGACATACCTCCATCGCGTCTCCTTCCACATTCAAGGTTAGAATACGATGACGGCAGATAATCTACCTCTGGGGGTTGGTGAGTGACTGAGTGTGTCTGTCTGTCTGTCTGTGTGTGTGTGTTGGTGTCACATGTGAATATGTTGTTTATAGGCACAATATGCGGCGTGAATTGTCTCCCGATGTCAAGCTAGCAGGTTTCCCGCGATAAAAAAGGTTGTTGTTTTTTTTTTTATCTCAGGGCTACTGTTAGCTATCAGGAACAAAACATTTGGGTGCATATGAGGAACACAGGTTTCCATTTGAAGGCTGAGGGAGCATGGTGGGTGCGCAGTGAAATAATGACCCCAGTTTGACTGAAGATGCAGCGACTTCTCAAATCTTAAACAATCCACGATAAAAAAATATATCCTCCTATCTTTTTCTTTTCTCAATCATTTTCTTCTTTAAATCATTGTCTATCTGAACCAGATCTTGTTTTTTTTCTCAATTACAAGAGCTTTTATCTTTTTTACACAACTTAAGTCGTGAACCGGTCAGAACGGTCACTGTGCTTCAGTCCAAGTGAGGTCACCATTTCCTGATGGGCATCTGCGGTCTGAACTTTTAATATGTCTACTAATCTATTGCGGAGAGCAGCTCAGGCAGGACGTTGGATGTTGTTGTGAAGTCACCTCTCTGCAGCCTTGTGACACCAGCTTCACATCTGCCCGCTGCTTTGAGCACAGTGGCACAAACACAAGCCTTTAGCCAAATGTACATAAGCCACAGATGTTTCATAAGATCTAGTTGGGTTAATGTGTGGGGGTGTGTGTGTGTGTCCAGGCTTGTTCATCACTGGACCAGTTGGCATGATTCCGTAAACAGCTATCACAAGATTTATATTTTAACAATAAAGAGGGGGGGGGAGCTAATGTTACACAAGTTTGTTTTCGAGCATAATAAGTGTTCTTGCATACATTCCATGATTCCATGACTAACTTCCTCGTTTTTTTTTTTAAAGGCCCATGCAGGCATTACATTCACTGAGTTCTACCAATATGGCAGACAATATAACAAGGAAGTACAACTCCCCTTGGAAAAAAACAATGCTTAAAATCATTATTCTCCAAAAAAGGAAGGAGAGCGGGATTTGGTTGATACGCAGCTTAACAAGGAAGCGTCCACCAAGAACCTCTTCCAAATCAGTCTTGACTGCCACCGACAGCACCGAGGACTTGGTATTTTTGGCACTCCAAAGTTTCGATTTAAACTTTCTTTGTAAGAGCGCTGAGCTTCAACTGAGTTTTGATTTATCACCAAGCAATATTTGAGAGCTGCGACCAGCGCGCCCAACCAAGAACTGTTTCAGTGCTGCGAGGATTCAAAACAACAAAAATAAAAGAGGTGGCCGGTGGACACGGAGTTGCTCAGTCCAAACAGTACGAGGGAACACTAGCTGATTCTTTTAGTTAGGAGAACTAGTTGTCTGGGAGATTGCGATATAATGTCCTGGAGGAGAACCTAAAGTGTGTAACTGCTGCATGATACAAACAATAAGCTAAAGCCAAGTCCTGAATTTTCACTAAGGAAGCTTTCTAATTGTGTTAATCAGTGCCTGTAACTTGTGTTGAGTGAATGTATAGTTTGTGTGTATGTGTCTGTTTGTGTGTGTGGGGTCAAATGTTCTGTTGTGTGGACATTTGCTCTTGCACTGCCGGCTAGTTGCTAGCGGAGGTCAGACTGGAAAGGTGACAGACTGTTTCAGTGATCGCTGGTGTGGCAGGCCCGTCTGTGTCTGGCTGCAGCTCAGCGGCCATCAGCTGCCTCTGGTCACCATAGCAACTCAGAGGTCATCCCCATCTGACAACCGCCGTCCTCCCTGGAACCAAGCAATCACACTGACATGAACAAACTACAATGCAAAGGTCCCCTTCCACCAAACCCTTGTATATAGTAGATTCTGAAAGCAAATCTCTGTCTGTCAGCAGGATTACACAAGAACTACTGATTTTCACGAAACTTGGTGGAAGGATAAGACAGGGTTAGGGGTTAGACAAGCTCACTCACTCGCTGCAAGTTCCCTGGACAATGACCAGCTCTATCGACACATCGGCTTAATCGGACATTACTGTACACAGAATGTATACACAGGAGCTTGCAGGTTAACGTATGTATATTTGTGTTCACATATACACCTCCAGATAACGCACGTGCAGAAAAAGCCTTATTTCCCACTCACCATGCTTTCTGTGTAATCTGCCGTTATAGTGACCTGTTTGTCCTCTGGAGGCGGCGTCACTGCGGAGCTTTCTGTGCGTCTACTCTGATTGGTGAGCTGCAGCCACAGTTCATACATCTGTTGCATGTCTCTCACTGCAGAGGGGTGAGGATGAGAAAGAGAAAAAAAGGAAGACGACCTCAGTGACCTTGAATATTGTGCGTTACGAGCAAGCGGAGTGGGGTAGGCACTTCACAAATTGACCGTAAAGGATGGTAACAAGAAATAGAACCAGAGAACATGATCGGAAAACTTAGACAAACCTAGATAAACAAAAGACACCTTCACAAATGTGATAGGTTTCCTCTTTTATAAATTGATATAACGGATGTAAAAATAAACAACCTGCTGCAATAAATAACAACATAAGATGTGAATAGGATGAGACATCTAGATCTAATGCATGAGAACAGATCAGACATTTAGCTTCTGCAGTGTTTTAGGGCGGAACCAGGAGCTTACAGCTGTTGTTCTTCATGTATGTCCAGACGTCCCTTTCTTCCAGACTGTGAGCAAATGAGCAGTTCCCAATATAGTGGCACTTCTTCTGCTTCATCACATGCACACACATCTGGGTGAGAGACAAGCAAAAACATTGGAGGTTAAAGAGTGACAACGGCAGCCTGGCAACAAGGTGGCCCAGCCTGAAACACTCATTAGCACTACAGAGCAAGGAGACTGAAGAGTTTAAAAAAAAACACCTGTTCCCCAGGGCAAAAAGAGAGTCAGCTGCATTCAACATGTGAGAGGTGGAGGGGGCGGAGGGAGCGAACAGGGAAAAAACGTAAAAAAACAAAAAGGAGGAACTCACATCATATTGCTGAGGATAGGTGCGAGAGAAAGGCAGAGGCCGAACAACAACCCACTTCTTCTTCTCAAATGATTTGACCAGCAGGACCCGACGCTCCTTCGTCCAGCTAAACAGAGAGCCAACGTTCATTAAAATAAACAAACAAATGAAGAGACACAAGCAAGTTCTTTGATTCATGCTTTTGTTTCTTGTCAGCATTACAACCTGATTTACAAAACATGTAAACAACAAATGGCCTCGTCATGAGTAATTATAAGCCTTGTTGTGTCTCTACACAGACGGTTCTCACCTGTGCCGTGCTTTGGCTGTGCAGTACTTGAGGTTCTTGTCGGGCTCGTTGACCTGTCCTTCTCTCCAGCACTGGCCACACACAAATTTCATTTTCAGGTTGAGCGGTCGTCCCCGTCCTGCTGCGGCTCCCAACCCCCCCACCCCAATGCCTCCCACAGGTCCAACGCCGCCGCCACCGAGGCAGTCTCCCCCAATTCCCCCACCCCCGCCCCCCATTCCTCCGACTCCTCCAGCAGGTACGCTGCTCGGGTGGGGGAAATGGATGGGCTGAAAAACGCAGAAATAGAGATACAACAAGTTAACAGGGACAAAACAGAAACATATTATTTTGCTTTTCCTGTTTTTCTGAACCTCTAAATAACAAGTCATTCTGCTAATTTGAATAACAGCATTCTGGGTGATACTCAGTCATTGTGCTTAAAAAGCAGAAGAACATTGTGAGGGCACTTTTAAAAAGCAGAAATGTATTAGACAGTTCAACCATCTGAAAAATTTTATTTAAATTTGACGACAGAGCCTTACTCCAGAGATGACTCAACTAAAATGAAACAAGAAGTCGGTTGATGTCAGGTAAAACACAACACCATTTCCTGCCTCACCTTCTGCTGCTTCTGTGCATTCTGCTCCAGCCTTTGCCAGTGTCTCTTGGACTCCTGCACCATCTCTTCGTGGGTGATACCTGAAGAAAATATTCGAGAGTTCCTCGGTGAAACAAAACCCCCACATACAACAGGGCCATATTGATTCAATGGTCTAACGACCCAATGAGGAGAAAGTTGATTTGAACATCCGGTCCACTTGTGAAGAGTAAGTGGCACTTTTAGAACAGGCGTTGCCTGTCGAAGGTAAATTTTAGTAAAAAAAATACTGTACATCTGCTCATTTTAGTATTTAGTGTTGCAGAGATAACATTTTTGTTTACAGCTCATTGACTCATTGACACCTGCGTTGGGCCACTAAAAAGATGTTAAAAAAAGGTGATGATTTGTTTACGACATTACCTTTTCCGTAGCAACATCTTAACACTAAATTTCAGTAGAAAGTAACAGTGTTGCCTACTGGATTTCATTACACCTCAAATCTAAATGTTTTCATCCCTGTTTGAATAATGTTGCTAATATTTTTTGAACAAACTGTGTGCTTCACCCACCAGTATCCTGCTGTAGGACCCAGCATTTCAGCTCTATGACAGAGTGCGCAAAAGAGCAGCTGTCCTCACGCTGGCACCCGTAACGGACCTCGTGGCGACATACGTCAAACTGACAGAGGGGGTGCAGGGGACGCACCTTACTGTAGCGCACATTGGCTGACCTCACCACGTGCACCAGGCACCTGAAGCAGACACAAGCATTTACTAATACATGAAAACAATGCAAAGTGTATTTATCCATCCTGGGTTTTCTTTATCATAATTGTAGGACTTTGTATTTATATAAAATCAAGATGTGAAAATGCTCACTTGTTATCGTCGAACGGATGTCGAGCTGTGAGGTTTGAGCAGACTGATAAGTTTTCTTTGCTGCGTTTGCTAATGATGCGAGGCTTACTGTCAAAACATTCCTGTGGAAAGAGGAAAGAGATGCAGACAGATCAAAAGACGACAAAAAAGAAGACGTAAAACTGCCTTTACAAACTGGATTCTTACCTCACAGAGGAACATAAACATTCCCATGTGGAGCTGCAGCAGTCTGGTGACGCTGAGCGCCCGTCGCTCTGTGCTGCCCAGTGGATCAAACAGCAGCTCTCGGCTCAATGCGCCCTTCCTTTCTTGCGTCCACACGTCAATTTCCTCCTGGCAGTAGGCAAATGTACAATTCTCCCCATACTGGCACTCCTGACGCTCCTGCACCTCTGCAGGAGCCAGAGAGGAGAAGGAGTGAGTATGTAAAGTAAAATATAAACACAAGTCAGCTGCATTTGACTGTTAGCTGCCTTTTTCCAACTTGAATTAGAAATACAATATATTTAGGTCTTTAATTCATAGTGCAAACACACCTTTACAGAGTACAAACGCCCCCAGGAAGTTGTTCCGTGCAGGCCGGGGCCGGATCCTCTTCCAGGTGGGGTCATCTGTGTTTTTGAGGCGACACAACAGCACATCTCTCTTGCAACGATGTGCTGCCTCTGGCTGATATTTGTAGTCCATCACTCGCGGACCTGTGAGGGAGACAAGACAAGAGCAGGTTAAGTTACACAGGTGTTAGAAGTTCTTATAAGTCACTAATGATAAAAAATAATTCTTGGATAGCACTGTCTGTTTGTGAGCTGGTGGAGAAAGCAAAAGTGTAACATCAAATTGTGAGTATTTAGAAAAGGAAAAAGAGTTGCAGGTTAATATTAAGAAAAAGTGATTTAAATGTCTTCGACTTGAACCAACCTATTCGGCTGTAACAGGCATGACAGGCCTGCCGAAACTCATGCGTAGCTGCCAGGGGGTTCCGGGAGAGCAGGGACAAGTTTGTTCCTGCCGGACCATTCTGTTAAAAAAAGAGGACAAGGATATCAATATAAAATTAAAAAGCTACTTAGCAGCATAACTGCATGATCACAGATGGGTATTAATGCAACACTACTATTAACAATTAAATTAAAAACAGATAGAAGAAATCTCCGTCTGTGTGTGTGTGTGTTACTCACTGCATGAGCAGCATTGTTGGTGCGAATTCCCGGGATGAAGCTGTGACACACTCGTCCCCCTGAAGACCACAGACAAAAGGACATCACACCACATTGTAATGATGCTGACTCACACGGCCTAATGCTGATGCACATCTCAGGTTAAAGCCAACTCCCAAGGAACTGTGGTAACTGAGCAACAGCAAGCTAACATTCTGCGACAAACCTGGTGGTGGGACGGGGCATTGAACAGAGATGAACCATGTACATTTTTTTGCAGAGCCACGTAAAATGGAAGATGCAGGACTTTTTACGCTTTTGTTTCCCTTTCCGCATTCTCCCTTTATTGCATTTTGTGTATAGAAAAAGTCTGTTCATTTACTCAGGCCAAAGTCTACGAATGAAGATGCAGAAATGAACTGACATGAGTATGTTTGAGTGTATTTATAAGTCATATTTGCTCTTACCCACAACTCAAATCTTGTTTTCAATGAGTGGACTACAAGTTTGTTAACTTCTGGCTTCTAGATTTTGTTGATGTCATGAGCAAAGGGGTCACATACTTTTTCTACACAGTAGATGTTTGAATGAACCAAAGCCATACACAAATGTGTGTGTGTAATAAGTAAAAAGATTGTGTGATTGTTCAAATTAATATCTTTGATGAAGATCTGACTATATTTGGCAACAACTTCAGCCTGCACCCCTCTCACTACACATCAATGATACACAGACTTATCACTTAGCTCACCAGGGAGAGTGTATTCGGACAATGAGTCCAGCCCGCCAGTGGTGGCTCCTGCTTTTCCTTCTCCATCTGTGGAGAAGCCTCCCAGTGCGTCCTGCGGCTGGGTAGAGCCTTGGTCCCGCTGGGCCAGCGGCGGGTAAGACTCCATAGGGGGCATGTCACTGATGGGGGAGCTGAAGAAGGCTGGGGGAAGCTGTGGAGATGGGGCCGGAAGGTTGGGAGAGTATGGAGGCCGGAGAGCAACCGCTGTGTTGGGAAGGTTGGTGGGGATAGCACCCTGGACAGGATTCTGGAGCAGGAGATTCCATTTAGTTAAAATAATTAAGTTACCTTTTTTGCAGAAATAATAATAGAGAACAAGACAATGATGTCCCAGAAAGAATGGACAGCAGGTTTATTTCTTCTTTCTCTGTGTCCTTTACTCACCTCACTGACTTTCTTGGGGATGCTTTCCAACAGGCTGTCTAGTTCATCTTTGATGATGCTGTTGCATTCGTCCATGTGCTCGGACACCGGGACAGAATACGGCATGGGAGGCAGGGCCTGGGTGCTGGGGCTCTCTGACAAATCAGTGCACGGGCTCACTACGGGGCTCGCCGGTTCATCGCTGACTGGGATGGGTGTGGCCAAAGGAGCTGGGATGCACTGTGCACTGGACATGTCCGCTGGCAAGGAGTAAACAGCAATGGCAAAAGAGGGGATGAACGTGGGAACAGATCAGAGTGCGTGTGGGTTCAGACATGTTCAAGGTTTGTCTGTTTGCCGTACCTTGTCCAATGTCACCCAGCGATTCCAGCCCATTGGAGGACATCTAAAGAAGAAGAGAGTATTTCATTCTATTAGCCTCTTGTTGTTTCACCATATCACAAGCTCTGCACTGTGACAACAGCACCCACCTCCCCAGTGGGTGGGGATGTTTCCCCATGATTCTCCCCATCACTGGCTGTGGAATCTATCTGAGGGCTGACATAAGCTTTACGGCCCTTCAGGCCCAGTTTATTGGCCAGATCCTGGGCCAGTTCGGTTACCTGTCGGTCCTGGAAGATGAATTACATAAAGAAGAGGATTGTTTTTAAATAATATAATAAGAAACACAATGTAGTCAATGGAGGCATCAAATAAAAATCCCTCAACATGACATTAAAATTCTCTTTTCTTTTCAACATTTCTGAATTAATCATCGTGCTAGCCCCACTTACTAATTTCCTGGGGAAAACATAAAAATGTAAAAAAAAATCTTTTTAAACTATATGTTAGAAAATGATGTGGTTAAAAAGTCATTTGCGTCAACATTTTCAGTGTTGATGACATACGTGTGGTGCTGTGAGGAGACATTTGGTTCCACACTCATAGGCCTCTCTGAGTCGTCCCAGCTCCCTCAGACAAAGGGCTTTGCGGTACAAAGCCCTGCGACTGCCTTCGGACATGTACAGAGCACTGTCGCAGTCCTGATCAGCTCTCTCATACTCCCTCTGACACAGAAAAGGGAAACATTGAGGGTGATTTAACACAGAACAACAAGCGCGTTGTAAAGACTTCCACTGATTATTTTTGATTGGTTTTAAAGATCCCCTACTGTAGAATGCAAATTTATGATTCCCATGAGTGGTCACATCTTTAACTGAATATGCTTTATCTGTCTTTGGAAAACTGACAGATATCTTACATCAACCACAAACATCACAAAGATAACAATGACCAAAAATAATTAATAGATTACAAAAAAAAATGCACTTTTGCATTCTTACCTTTGGCAATGTAGAATTAAAACTATGCAGCTAAATTAACTGTAACTGCAACAGAAGTTGAGCCATTTAAGTAACATAAGGCAGTCAGATTCACCCCAATTCTAATGTAGTGGCACATAAAATCATCTTGTAATTCATTCAGTATGAAAAGTCTCAAACATCCATTCCCTACAGTTTTCTAACTAATCTACATAAACATCTTGTCATGTACCTGGAGATGTCACATCCCCTTTATGCCCCTTTCGCCCTCACCGTTTGATAGTAGGCAGCAGCCCTGTTGACGTAGAGGCCCTCCAGCAGCTCTTGAGGTATGACAAGGGCCTCTGCCTGGGCGTAGCGGGCGACGCTTATCCCTTCCCCATACTGCTGGGTCGCCTGGCGCCAGTCCCCGTCTCGATAGCAAGAATTGCCCTCGTCCAGCAAGTTACACACCAACTGGGTCAGGAATGGCTGATGGGAGCACGCAAAGGAGAGATTGAATAATGTAGGATGAGTGTGGAGAGGGGTGAAAGGGGTAGGGAAAGGGTGACATTAAAAAATAATGAGACGGTAACATGAGATAGTCAGGAGGACACCGAATGATGAAAGATGAAAAAAAAAGGATGTGAACAAGTGAAGCAGGAAAGAAGGAGATTGAGGATGAGACCAAATAAGGTCAAAATCCAGATTGGCAAATAACAGAACAAAATGAGGAAGTAGATGAGAAAGATTAGTGATCATATTGTATGTGCAGAAAAGAAAGTGTCCAAATGCAAACCTCATAACTCTCAGGCTCTGGAAAAGGCAACGATGACCTGTTGAGAGAATTATATGAAGGTTTTCAGTGTTGTCCATTCAATCATGTTATCACTAGCTAATTGTGGAGGGGCCATTACATGTCAATAGCAGAGGTGCACTTACTGGATAAAGCTCATTGCTTTCTGGATCTCCTCTCTTCGTTTCAGTCGTTCAGGATCCATATCCTGAGGGTGATGATAATGACAGGGGTTAGCGTGCAACAGCTACTCGTTGCACAACATTATTAGCAGCTTTGACAGCTTCATTCAAACTCTCCACACACGAGCGTGTATCGTAATTGAAAAAGTGTATGTTCCGCAGCGATTAAAAACCACCGCTAACTACGTCCAGTCGTCCAAGACAAGCCCCGGCCTGCCACCGAAACACCACGAGCAATCACCGGACTTGCGTAAACAAACAGTGGGGATAGCTAACGGTGAGGCTGGGCAACTGATTAGCATTAGCCACGGTCCTATTTTGACCACCGGAATATTCCTCTGTAATTGACGTATAAAGTGCAGATTCGTAATGGACGGGAGTGTTGCCTATAAACTTAAAACGTGAGCCATTACACGTACACTTGGTGGGGAAATGATGGCTTACGTTAGCTTGATATGCAAACTAACGGGTCTTCAACTAGCAATTAAACGTGACGCTATTAGCGACACGCGTAAAATAGAAAGTTTGCATCGGCTCGGCTGCTAATGTCGTCAGTATAGATGATGTTATGCTACCTGACTTTACCGGTGGTCTGGATCAGTCAACTAACGGTGCTAGCTCTCCCGGTCTACATGCTACAGTGCTAATCACTTTATCGTAGCTTTGCAGCATGAACGAGGAAAGCGGAGTTAGCGTTCAAAATTAATGATCTGTATCGTAACATGCGTTGTACGTGTAGTTGACACTGTGCTGTACACGGCTATGTTGAATATAAACCCAGTGCTAGGCAGCTACCTATGAAGTTAGCTAACTTAATTCACAAGGAGTCCAAGCTAACGGCTAACAGCACGGCGACTCACCGAGTTAAGTTACTGCGCTTTAGAGACGAGAGACAGCTTCACAGAGCGTCGCTGAGAAGAAGCAGCCAAGAGTCAGTCAATATCCCGGCGCATATTTGTGAGGTGGGTGTCCCTGTCATTGGTGTGTGGACGGAGCACGAGCTTCTCTGTGACTGCTGCTGGATACTGAGCGGCTGCCGTTAGCTGGGAGCTAGCCGCTAGCTGTTATGACCGCAACAAGTTTCCAGAGAGGTGTGGACGCTGGAGGGCAGCAGACACTCTGAGTCACCGCTCAGGTTGGGTCACCGCTTATTGGGGCCCGAGCACCGACCGCTGCTTTCCGTTGGGTTATTCAGGGGAATTAATCGCATTTTTGTTGACGGCTTGAACATACTCGAAAACTCTCCAAATTCTAGGCCTGGTGAAAATGTACGTATTCTGGAGTAATTGGAAATGGCCGTTGCAAAATGGCTCATCAGCGCCCCCTGGAACGCAGCAATTCCGTCTGGTTTAACCGATCTTCACGAAATTTGGTACACACGTGTATCAGGGCCGGACGAAACATGGACTCACTCACAAATCCAGATTTCCCCTTGGTGGCAGACCGACAACCTGCCACTCAGTGTAAGAGAACACCCACCACACCATTTGTACAATCAGTCCGACAACAGCTTGAGGCGCATGACGACTATGAGAGTCTTTTGAGGAGTAGTACACATACATATAGAGGAAGTAACGAAGCGATAAAGGAAATCATTTCTACAGTTTTTGTGAAATTATGTTCACATGCAGAGATGAACAAGGTATGATGGAGAAGGTATGATGGAGAAATGGAGTAGAGATGAAGGAGAAGGTAATGGAGCAGGGGCTAAGAAGGGAGAGATGGAGGAGGGATGGAAATTACTCTGATAATTATAAAAATGATATAAAAAACTTATTTCCATTGTTTTTCATAGACAGATAATAATTCTAGATACAAAATTGTGACTATCACTTGTACAAAATAAATACATTATACGGTTAAGTTTTATAAAACGTGATGTGACTTATCATCATCTCTTCATGAATGAAAAGTTCAGAGCTCAGTGTTTTGGTGATGTCGGGTCCGGACAGTAACAGCAGGTGGCGGTAGCTCCACTGTGGATCACTTGTGGCCGATCTAAAACACGATCGACGAAGAAGACGCTTTGGCAGCACGATGACGTCAAGCAGTGTAGTAACCGGCGCGGAAGAAGAAGAAGCGGCGTGAGTTCACCGTTTCACCGGGAAAACAGTGTTTGTGGTGAGTCGTCAGTTGAAGTAAGAGCCTTCTGTCTCACAATAAGAGCCGAATGATGAAGAAACGCGAGACTTAATGTGATAAAGAACAGACTCGCAGTTATATCTGGGTTATTTAAACTTATCTCACGTTGCGATCTACTGCTACTAGCTAGCACCGGTGAAGCTAGACAGCTAAACATGAGTTCTGCTTATTGTTACACTGTCACTGGAGAGATATATATGTGTACATTTCCGGTATAGTCAGTGGTTTAAATGTTATATCTGTTCGTTTATATGTGTAGTAAAACACCTCCCTATGTCTATTACAGAGTAATAATGGCCTCAGATGACATAGCGCAGCTGGCTGATGCTCTCGCCAAGACCCACGTCGGTGATGGAGAGTTGAGCTACAAAGGCCTGGGACTGAAGCTGGACAACGCAGAGTCAGGTGAGAGTGCTGCTGGTCACCAGAGACAACATGGGTCCTCTCTTCACACCTGATAACCCCGTTCTCTGTGTGTGCGCAGTGGAGGAGCTGGTCCGTGAGATAGAGCAGTACCAGGGTCTGAGAGCTCTCCGCCTGGAGGGGAACACATTCGGTGTGGAGGCAGCCCGGGCCATCGCCAAGGCTTTGGAGAGCAAAGACCTGCTCCAGGTATTCTTCAGTTCAAGATCTCCAATCTCAGTTAAACAGAAGTGACAGCACACATTTAGACTTTACTCTGCCAAGTAGCGCAAGACCAGGGGAGGTGTCCTGGGATCCATCCATCCATTATCTACACTGCTTATCCTTACACTGGGAGCCAATCCTGGCACTATTTCTGGCACATAAGGAACTTTTAATGTATTCTAATGGGAGCAAGATTTTAATATAATAACAATACATTAACATTGATTTAGAAGTCACCAAACAAGAACTTTGCTTAAATAACACACCAGAAATTGACCAAAATGTATGTTACTATAAGCATTCATGCCCACTGTTAATACTTTGCACTGTGATCCTGCACCACAAATGTAATAGAGTTTTTTTTCTGATCAGTTTCATACTTTTAACGTTTCCTATTTACATTATTGCAGTAAAGAAGATGCACAATGCTCATTTCTGTTGCGAACTCTGTGTCTTTCAGAGATGTTACTGGAGCGACATGTTCACCGGAAGGCTGCGTTCTGAAATCCCAACAGCTCTGGTGAGAATTTCAGCTGCTGGTTGATGCGGTTCATTCGGTTTTCAGCCTGTGTTATGTGATACTTCTTTGATTGTCAGCTTCACATGTTCTCTGTTGTGCTTTCCTCAGAGGTCGCTAGGCAGTGCCTTAATGAGCGCAGGGGCCAGGCTGACTGAGTTGGACCTGAGTGACAACGCTTTTGGGCCGGATGGCGTGAAGGGAATCGAGCAGCTGCTGAAGAGCCCTTCCTGCCACACCCTGAGGGAGCTGAGGCTCAACAACTGTGGCATGGGGATCGGAGGAGGAAAGGTGAGTTCACAGATGTTTTGAAATATTTTTGTCCTGCTGTCATCCACCTTAAAAAGAAACCTGCAAATAGTACTTTTCTGTAAATGGTTCCAGATTTAAAATAAATCACTGTAGACATTTTCCATCATGCAATTAGTAACTGTGGTTCATGGTTTGTGTAGATCTTGGCTGAAGCTCTGATCGACTGCCACAGACAGTCATCCGCCCACGGAGCTCAGTTTAAACTGAGAGTGTTCATCGCTGGCAGGAATCGCCTGGAGAATGAAGGAGCCCGTGCCCTGGCCAAGGCCTTTCAGGTACAAAACACATGCCCCCAAACTGATTTACAGGTCTGGTAATGCATGTTGCTTTCAGACATGCACTAAAGCCCGGACATTTTCCTGAAATGTACATAATTGTAAATACCTGGATTTCAAATGGAAGCCTTCCTAAGCCTTAAACTTCTCCCCGTTTTTCCATGTAAGCTGATGGGCAGCCTGGAGGAAGTCCACATGCCCCAGAATGGCATCAACCATAAAGGTGTGATGGCGTTAGCTTCAGCCATGCGACACAACCCAGAGCTCCGTGTCCTCAACTTCAATGACAACACCTTCACCAAGAGGGGAACACTAGCCATGGTCCAGGTAAGGCCTGTTTATCTTCACACCTTCCTCCATAAGAAGAATAGGTATGCATGTGTTTTAACCTGTTTCTGTACATTGGTTTTCTCCTGGTGCCTCTGTAGGCTCTGAGGTATCTGAGACACGTCCAGGTGATCAACTTCGGTGACTGTCTGGTTCGCTCTGAAGGAGCCATCGCCCTCGCTGCAGTCTTGAGAGAGGGACTGCCGATCCTCAGGGTGAGTTCACCGTCAAAGTTCAGCGTTTTATCTTTCCCAGTTCCCTCTCTTTTATTAAAGCGATTACACTCGTATCGTCTGTGCCATTTCTTCAGGAGATGAACTTGTCATTTGGTGAGATCACAGAGGCGGCAGCACTAGTGGTGGCTCAGGCTGTCATGGACAAACCTCACATGGAGAAAGTGGATCTGAACGGTACGTACTTGGACTGTGGGACTGGGATCTTGAGTACTCGAATATGGTAAGAGTCATAAAGATTGAAACTAATGAGAACATGACTGTAACAGGTAACTGTCTGGGAGAGGAAGGCTGTGAGGCTTTGAGAGAGACTATGGAGAACATGGACAAAGGAGACATGCTGGCATCACTCAGGTTAGTATTTGTGCTTGTGCTTGCGTGCTTTTCCTGCACTACTAAAGCAAGTCAGCATTAATAGCGGGACTAAAATTTCCCCCCTTTAAATTCACTGCAGCGACGATGAGGGAGAACCTGATGATGATGATGATGATGATGATGATGATGATGAAGTGAGTGACGACAGTAATGACGACAATGAGGACGATGAGGAAATTGTCAAGGAAAATGGAGTGTCAAGAAAAGACAACAGTCCTCCAAAACTTCACAGCCCAGTAAGATACATAAAACATACATAACTTATTTTTGTACTTTGTATTTAGACAGTTGACACCAGGGTCTGAGATGAACTTTATGGTTGAAATATGAAAAACAAATCCATCTACCACATTTGACAGCACCCTAAAGGGGGGAAACCAAAGCATCTTGAATGCCCCCTGGTGGCTGTCTGTAGTAAAGGTCAGAAACCCTGCCACCTCTATGTATTGGATGGTACATGGACCAAACAAAAAAGTACATTTCAAATACATGTTTCACAAAGATGGTCATTTTAGGTGTTCTTTATCACACTGATGTATGTTCAAATGTTTCTGATAAGTTTGGTTTGAATTAGTTATTTGATGCTATGAAAACAGGAGGAAACATCATGATTGACAGCTTGGACTGACTTGCTATTGCTATTTTTTCATAAAGAATATCTTCAGTAAATAGCTTCACACAGAGGTTTTGTTTTACGGTTACTAATGGCACAATATACTGTATATTCTACCACTTCATTGATCATCTCTAATTGTGACTTTGTTCACCGACAGGCAGAGATCACGTCTTTCCTCAGCTGCCCCTCTGTTGAGGAGCTTCTTCGGCTTGGAGAGACGAGGACAAACCTGGTGCAACAGGTGGGAGTTTAAAATATATCAAATAAAAGATGGTTGTTTGCAGTCAGTGGATGTTTTATGATGCTAACAGTCTTCTACTTTCACACCAGATTGATGTATCTGACCCACATGAGGCTGCCGATGTCCTTCTGAAAATTGCTTCTTTGTACGGCGAGGAACCAGAGACCAAGACAGCAGTTCTGGAAACTATCGGTGAATATCTTGCCACTGTTGCTTTGTCGTTGATTCCTGTATGGATGTGGTGTTGAAGGATCCAGAACAGAGTGATGCCTTTGGTATGAGAGTTAGTTCCTGTGTCATTTAACCAACCTATCATCGCTTCTGTCCTACAGATGATGTGTTGAAAAAGCTCTTCTGTGGTTCAGCCATCCAGTCCTACTGCTTCCTCTCCACACTGCTGGTCATGATGGGACTCCTTAAGGTAAAGTGCTGCTACACTACATCCAGCTCTTCTTCCTCCAAGAATCTGAGATGAAGGAACATATCTTGTGCCCATACATTTTTTCCATTCAAACAGAAAGACTACTACACATTGAATTGACAACACTTTGAATGTCTGCCTTTCTTTGCCTGCCATGTACATGTATAGGTTTCCAATTTTTTTTTAAAGTTTTACCACAAAAACATAAGCTCCTGCTGGATTTACGTTTGGCTCCTTTCTATCCCTGTTCGTTGCTTTAATCTGTCAGTTAATGCACATTTTCACTCTTTTGTCTTGTGTTTCAGGGAGAGGGGAAGATTAAAAAGGTGTCACTGGTCCCAGGCCAGCTGTTGTGTTTGGAGCACGCGGTCCAGCAGCACTACTTCTCTCAGCATCATGCCCTGCTGCTTAACAACTTCATGTCCAAGTAAGACACTACTTCTAATGCGTCTTTCTTTAAAAGGTTAATTAAACCTGGCTTGTGGTGTATAATCCACCAAAAGCACATGTATGCTGTTGTATTGTTCTTGCACTTTAATATTTGAACTTTAAAGTGATACTCCTCTTAAAGTTTTTTTTTTAGGCTGTAAACTAAATCACGTGACTGTGATTTGATGAAATACATTAATGCTTGTTTTAAAATCATATTTATTACCAAATTTCTTAAATAAATCTTCATTTATGGATTGAACATGGCTCATAACGACACCTAGTGTTTCAAACAGTCTTGGAAGTTGCAAAGCCAATGCTGACGTAGAGTCAACTGTTTGGGACGTCTCTACGTCAGGATCGCTCGGGGTAGATTTCAGTTACCTTCATTATTGTGAATGTAATATGTCAGGGACACGTGGAAGGACTGAAACTGAAAACAACCACAGGGCAGAAATTCTTTTTTTTCTTTGTGTTTGAATCTGCAGGAATAGCGATGCTCTCAAGTCCTGCAGTGCTGCCAGAGAGAGGCTGAGCTCTGCTCTGGAGAAGAGGTGCCACGACCAACACTGATCCCAGCCATCCGTCATTTCCACATCTAACACACACACACACACACACACACACACACACACACACACACACACACACACACACACACACACACACACACACACACACACACACACACACACACACACACACACACACACACACACACACACACACACACACACACACACACACACACACACACACACACACACACACACAGGGATGCTTTACACTTGAACAAGGGACTCTGACAACCACTGATCTTCTTTGTATATTTTATGAAGGCCTGACAAACACTGTCCAAAATCTCTTTCTTTTTATTTTTCTACTTATGTTTGCGACTTATATTTTTCTAGAAAATGTAGATACAAATAATGAAAATATAGACAACACATCAGTTAACCGTGGGGTTTGATGTGTAAAAAAGTGATCTTAACCGTGAGTGGCGCTAACATTAGACTATTTCAGTCCAGCACTTTTTGTATTAAGTTGCATATAGTTTCAAAATTGACAATTAAACAACAACATAACAAAGCATCTAATTAAGCTTTTTAAATGTCTGGATTAACAGTTTGAGGTAATTTCCAGCTAAATATGGAAACCACAATACAATTTGGTATTGGATTTGTACAGATTTGCTTTTAAACCTGCACCTCACATGCTCTGATATTTCTTACACTGAAAATGTGGTGCTGAGACACAAATGTTAAGGATAAAAAAAGATTACAATCTGTAATCTTAACAAATTATTCGGCAATATACAGCTGACTTTGCTGTTTGTTTTAGTGATGCGGTGCTTTTCACGCTATTTTGTTTGTCCTTTTTTTTTTTACGTTGCTTATTTGAAACATTCCATGGTGAAGTGAAAGAAGAACTTTTTGAACGCTCTGTCCAATCACAACCACCACTCTGCTGCTCACAAGGTCCAGTCCAGTCCGAGCACTGTGATGTGTGCATCAGACTGTAATGAGGAATGGGCAGCACCACATACTCACCCGTGAACCTGAACACACAGTGTGTGTGTTTGTGCGTGTGTATCGCCCTGCACTGAGCACAGTCGTAACACTGAAGAGCTCAGGGGACCAGTTTTTACTTATTGCAAAAACATGCTCTTATGTAACTTTGCTGCACACACTGAGTTGTCTTACCTCATAGCTGTTGATGTCTTAATGATGTTATGGGAGCATTTAAGGGAAGTAGGAGGAGAATGTAATACACTTTAATGGCATTTAGATAATCGTCTGAATAACATTAGACTGTGTGTGGTTTTATATTCTGTTGACCTGCTATGCTGTCTTAAATATAACAAATCTAACAAGCCTGACTCCTTGTCCATTTTTGGATATATACATGCATATACAGGTGATGTTTGTGTTATTTAGCATTAAAACTACTGTTTTACCACGAACTTGGAAGAATGGATGGTATCGGTCAGGAAAGAATTCATACAATATTAATGTGAATCTGGATCAGGCGACAGATGTAGAATTTTTCACTTTCTCCAACATTGCAAAACTTTTCAACATTCTCGCTCATTAATAATTCATGGGGGGGAATCTTTGTTTTTTAGAACTGATATTTATGAGTTTGTGCAATTTGGTGCAGCTCCAAATAAAAATCTGGATCCAGTGAATTTAAATGTGGCTTCATAACGGGACTGTTGCACCTTGGCAGAGGAATTGGCTCTACCGTCATGCTCGTATTATATAATTTCGAGATATAAGGGGTTTCACAGTGAGATTTCTCAAGGAAACTGACCTAATGTGACTTGTGCTCAGAAACATAATCAATATTGGACATGGAATATTCAGCAATTTAACATTGAGGTGAAAGAGCAAAAATAACTTGAAATTTTATAGGAACTCTTCCTTCAACAGTGTGCACACTCCAGAGGTGGGAGCTGGAGGTGTGTGGGTGGGTGGGGATCTTGTCAGTGAATGAAGGGATAAGCCGAGTTTGTTTTGGATGGGGGGGGGGGGGGACAGACGAGGGGGAAGAGCTGCAGAGGGAGCACAGACCGTGAGAGAGTCAGCGGCCAGTGAGCGAGCTGCAGCTGGACGGAGCCACGGCGCAACCATGGTGAGTCTGTGCGCAAAAATCTCTCCCTGGTACTCGGTGTAAATGCTCGGATATGATTTCAGGAAGCTAAAATTCAACATGTGTGGTCGTCAGGGTATCAGATAACTTAAACACTCTTGTGATCAAAGGTGAATAGCAATGTGCTCAATTATCCACTCGTGTAGGTGCCCCTTTGTTTTATTTGACCATCTAAAGACAGATCATATTAGATGTCTTATCCTTATCACACTGACGACTGGACATGTTCTGGTGGTCATTAAGAGTGGAAATTGAACACATAAAGGGTTGGTGGTTGTCCAAAGTAGACGGCATTGCAGGTTTTTGTCATTCCCTCAACTTGAATCATCTCTTTTTTGCGCACAGGACAATATTCGATGAACACAATACATTAAACCTAAAGTTTTTTGGATGTGATTTCTGCTACAAGCTCTCAGGGAGCAGTCCCCTCACCGTCCCTGGCTAGAGGACAAGCATATGGTTTCATTCTGGCACAACACCGGCAGGGAAAGACACTGTGCGTCTTTGTGCGGCCGGCGCGGCAGCTCCTCCGCGGCCTGCACTGTTGATCCCCGGGGGGGGGACGCACACAAACAGTCTGGCCCAAGGAAATTCCTCCGTCTCTAGTTTCTTGGCCCCCTTTTCTGCACAGGGGAACACAAAAAAAAAGGCATGCTGCTAAAATATCAAGGGTTAACATACACTAGCACACATCAGCTTGTTTTCTACCTTACAGCTGACTTTAATTGAACATGAATGAATGACTGAAATTCAACAGAGGTTGATTCCTGCAGCCACTGGTCTCTGACAGGATTTATCGCAGCAGGTTTTGTCCAGTCAACATTTTGAGAAATTTCAGAGTGTGGAGCTGCGAAAGCTTTTCATGTCCATTCCTGTGGATCAAGACTGTTGATCCGACACGGGAATGTGGTTTTAAGGCATTCCAGTGAAGACTAGAGCAGCTCAGTCCGACCGAAATCAGACTAATCCCCAGAAATACAGAAGGATGGAGATATTCTCAGTCAAACAGACATTTAGTAAGGAAACGTGAAACTATTCACACCTTTCTCTGACAGAGGTTAGATGAGGCTAGACCCTGTCATATCCTGGGCATCATTTAACTTTAGAACATCACAGACTGAATCCCAGGCTTGTTTTGTATCACAGTAATCTTTCCTGTAGTTTTTTGTGTAGTCTTGTTTACGAACAAGCCAAGCAACAAACGGACAGGGGTGAAAAATAACCTCCTTGGCGAAGGTAACGAACCATTAGGGAAGTTAGAAACTGGCATTTGATGCTGAAACAGTGGATGGATGAATGGATGGATGGATACACTGCCAAGGGCCCTAACTTGCAATATCAAAGAAAGTGATGAAGATTTTCTGGATCCGCCCCTTAGTCTGGATCTGGAAATTCAATTAGTTCCTTCTTGGCCCAACATTTCACAAAGTTTTGTTGAAATCCATCAAGTACTTTTTGCATAATCCTGCTGACCAACCAGTAAGTAAGCAGTACATCTATTTGTTCAACTAAATCAAATCAGAAACAGTCACTTGTTAGTAGCTTGTCTGACGGAAAATCCACATTTGTATGTACTGTGTCACCGAGCCTCCTTGGAGGGTATCAACTATGAATTGCCACCACGTGAAGTCACTGCTGTTATTTCCCCTCCCAGACGCACTCCCATCTCTGTCCTGACACCCTTTGGGTCCCACTGCTCTGCATGCTGCTCCTCTGCATCCCTGCAGTACACACAGCTAAATGTCCACAGCAGTGTGTGTGTGACCAGATCCAACTCACTGTGACCTGCATCAACAGGAACCTGACCCAAGTTCCGCCTAATGCTGATGAGGTTTCTTTTCACACACACACACACACACACACACACTCAGCAATTTCTACAGTATCTTTAGTTTCCATCTTGTTCCGTTTATGATGTAATCTCCTTTCTATGTAGATCACAGTCAAGTTGGATCTCCGAGGCAACGATATCCAGGAGCTTCCAACTGGGGCTTTCAAACACACGCCCTACCTGACTCACCTGTCGCTGCAGCGCTGTAACATCCGCACGGTGAAGGAAGGGGCTTTCCGCGGCCTCGGTCGCTTGGTTTTCCTCAACCTGGCCAACAACAATATTGAGATCCTCTACCAGGTGGTCATCCAAATGCAAATTATACTATATCTCCCCAAAAAGGATTCATGTCAGCATCACGCCAGCTGCTGTACTCACAACCACCCTTTGTTTCATCACCACTTGCTCACAGCTTTGACTGGATCAAGATAAAAACATTTCTCCTGTCTGTTTCGTTTCATGAGACCAGGAGTCGTTTGATGGTCTGTCATCGCTGAAGCAGCTTATGATCGACCGTAACCGCGTGGAAGAGATCCAGCCTGGAGCTTTCTCTCAGCTGGGATTCCTCAACCTGCTGTCCCTTACGCACAATCAGCTGGTCTACATCCCCAACATGGCCTTCCAGGTGCATGCACAGGAACATTCACAAGACGTACGCAACATTTAAATGTCTTGTTTTTGGGACATTGAATAAATAGCCAACGTCTTCTCCTTCCAGGGCTTGCAGAACATCAAATGGATGCGTCTCAGTCACAACTCTCTGAACTACCTGGACACTGAGGCCTTCGCTGGTCTGTTCACACTCACCCGTCTCAGTCTGGACCACAACGAGCTGCAGTTCTTTCCCTCTGAGACCATGACTAGGTAGGCCACTTGGTAAGCTGCCCCATTCAGACTTGGTCCTAATGTCCGACCTGAGAGATCTGATCACAAGCTGGACAGCTCTAAGTACAGAAGTGAACGCATCCAGGACCCAATGAGGACCCGTTTGAGATCTGATCTCCACCGCTTGAGTTTTAGTGGCGTCTATTCTCAGCCATAGAGCAGAAATCTCATTATAATGTGAAGGAAACATTGTCTGTGGCAAATTTCATCATAATCCATCATAGAAATATTGATATTTGCCTCAAAACCACAAAAATAACCTTCTGGTGGCACTAGAGGAAAAGTCAGTAGGCTTCATCCTCTAGGGGCCATGATTTATTCACGGCAATCCATCCAGTAGTTGTCAGGATATTTAAGTCTGGACTAGAGCGGCGTACTGACTGACTGCACACACTGACCAACAGACATTCATCATCATGAAGTTCATCTCACAGTTGTCTGCTGTTTGGGAAGGAAGAGCCCATGATCAACAGGTCTAATCTTTTTTTTTCAATACAAATTTAAGACAAATGTTAAAACTATTTTCCACAATTCTCCCTTTTGCTATCCAGACTTCCAGAGGTGACTCGTCTGGACCTGAGCTATAACCCTATGACGTACCTCGGGGAAGAGGCAGTGTCCATGGCCAAGCTTGCCCAATTGTTCCTCGACCACATGTCCCTGCAGGACATGGCCAACACAGCTATTTTGAAATCTCCCAGCCTCACCCACCTTGACATCAGCTACAACCAGCTGCGTGTCATCCAGCCATTCTCTGAAGGTTCACCGAAGCTGGCACGCCTCAACATGGCTGGGAACCCCATTTATTGCAACTGCTACCTGCGTCCGCTCAGGTACAGCAGAGCTTTAAACGACAGCTTTCCGTCATTTATGTGACACAAATCTCTGACTATTGGTTTCACTTCACTACAGGGAGTGGGCGATCCGTGGCAAGGTGAAGTTGATGGGCACATGTGGGGGACCTGCCCATTTCTCTGGAGAAAACTTGGAAGCTGTCTACCCTCCAGAGCTGCGATGCCAGAGTCAGGAGGCCATGCTGAAGGCCGAGTTCGAGGAGGCAGCCAGGATCACACCACCACCCACTGAAGGGCCAGAGAACAAAGTCAAGTGTCCTGCCAACTGCGTCTGTGAGGTGAGTGGGCAAATAGAAAGATAGGATTGGAGAAATTCACGACAAAACGAAATGTTAAGAACAATTGTTCAACTTTTTGGGAAACGTTTTTTGCTTTCTTGCTGACATAAGAAGATCAATACCTCTCTCCTGTCTGTGCTGTGGTGTGGCTCAGCCCCTATTTTTCTTTCCAAAACTAGACAGACACTGTTTTTTGTCCAAACCTGACCTGAACCCGATACAGTTAATGTAAGCTGCATGAGTTTGTGTTACCCTGTCCATGACATGCGTGATTATTACTTGTTTTCCCTGATTAAAGGCACGTGCAGTGTAAAAACATCCGCCCAACCATGTGGCGGAGCGCACCCAAAGCTGAATATCATTTCAAAATATATATCCAATGTTAGACAGGCCCAGGCCAGGTATCCAAGCCAGGTGTCTTTTTTACTAAAGCCAAGGCTAAAACCAGCAGGCACAGAGCTTACATTAGTCTCCGTCCACTTTTTAGTTTTATCCCATCTAACAGTAGCAGGTGGGATTTATGACCTTTACTGCAGTCAGCCATCAGGGGGTGATTGAGATGCTTTGGCTTCACTTTTGGGGAGCTGATGTATCGTCTGAGATTAAAGACAATTGAGCACTGAAATCAAATGACAAGCTTTGTCCCCTTCTGTCCTCTACATTCCTGTTACCGCCATGTTTTCAGGCTGAGACGCACCATTCTTCATGTGAAAATCGCAGCCACACCAAAGTTCCTCGGGGTTTCTCCCCCAGCACGCGCCTCCTCGACCTGCGTGGCAACCACTTCCACTACATCCCTAGCAACAGTTTCCCCGGTGTCGCCCAGGTTGTGTCCCTGCACCTGCAGCGCTGCAAGATCGTGGACGTGGAAAGCGGCGCTTTCAGCGGGATGAAGGGACTGATCTACTTGTACCTGTCAGAGAATGACCTCACTTCTCTCAGCCCCGATGCCTTTAAAGGTCTTACAGAACACTCCTCTGTCACATTATTACGACTTGTACGTGTGTTAATGCTCACTTTGACTTCCTGTTGTCTAAATCAACAGGTCTCCCCCAACTGACTTACCTTCACCTGGAGAAAAACCGCTTCACCAGTTTCCCCAAAGGAGCCTTCAAACTGGTGCCCAGCCTGCTCGCGCTTCACTTGGAGAACAACGCTGTCACCAAGCTGGAGTCAGGCATCTTGACTGGTGCAGAGGGTCTCAGAGCGCTCTACCTCACTGGGAATGCAATTGATCACATCTCGCCAAGGGCTTTGGACCAGGCCAGCGACCTTGATACTCTCCACCTGGGAGGAAACAAGCTGAAGGAGGTACCCACCGAAGCTCTGAGCAAGACGGGGAACCTCAGAGACCTGAGGCTGTCTGGGAATTCAATCCGCTGGGTGGGTCCAAACACTTTTCGTCCTCTGGAGAGGTCACTGAAGGAGCTGTATCTGGATAACATGGGGCTCGAGAAGGTGGGTGGCCGTTAGCTAATTGTTACTTCTTTTCCCATACGTCCTGAAACCCTTTTGTCTGTTTCTAATTTCTGACGGAATCACTGTGACTCTCCAGATGTCGCAGAACTCCCTGACAGGCCTGGGTCCTGGGTTGAGAAGCCTCTTCCTGGAGGGAAACCAGCTGGAGGAGGTGCCTGACCTCCACCCTCTCACGTCTTTGGAGGTCATCAACCTGGCGGGCAATCCTCTGATGTGTGACTGCCCTCTGCTGCCACTACGCTTGTAAGACAACTATAGAACACTGAGAATACGTGCAAATGATTTGGGTTTGACCAACAGGAGTTTCGAAAGCCTGAACATTTTACCATAGGTGTGTGTGTGCAGCTCCTTAAAAGGCAAAGCATGTTTTGCATCTACAATAATTATCATCTTGCACAGTTCTTAATATTTTAGTTTTAAGGCTTGCCAATTACACATTATACCCAATAACACAATGACGTAAAAAGTGCTATCGTCAACACAAATTACCAATCTGTTCTAGTGAGTGCCAGATGTTTTTCTTTAATAACGTTCTTTTGGAAACATGAAGCAAGAGAAGGGTTTGAAATGACGGCAGTCAAACCGTGAGCTCTGTGACCATGTGTGAGCCCCCCCCCTTGTGTCTGGACATTTCTGATATAATTTCACCTCTCCTCTTCATCCAGGTGGATTGAGAAAGTAAACCTGAAGGTACGAGCCACCTGTAGCAATCCCCCTGAGCTGAGGGGTCGCAGGGTCAAAGATGTCCATGCCTTCAAAGCCTGCCCCGGTGGAGAGAGCCTTCCCTCCATGCCCACAGTCACCCTAAAGCCCGCTAAGGCACCCAAGGCAACCAAACCCAAGCCAATGCACCTCACTGGCCTCAGGCACGTCAAGATGCTCAAAGCCAAACCCAAACTTCACAAGAGTCCGAACACCAAACAAGCAGCAGCCAAGAAAACCAAGAGCGTGGCTTGAACCCACAACCATCGACTTTTGCCTGGCTTCTGTTCTTATTCTTTTGAGACCACAGCTTCAAATATCTGACCAGTCAAAAGGTTGTGAGGGTAAACATTGGATTGAACTCACTTAAAAAACTGTACCAGCTATGACACCTCCCATCAGTCAGTTTGCATAAAACTTGTACAGTGTTTTTTGCTGTCTAATCAATACAGTGTTGTAAAGGGGTTCAGAAGTGTTTTTTCTTTATCCAGGAAACCTTGAGTGAGCACACTTGCTCTGTCAGCACTGCCATGCTTCAAACAATAGATCCACATCCACAGTTAAGGTCATGCGGTTTTGACCAAAGGATTTCAGGTCATCAGCAGCTTGGTTGGAAGTTTTAGCAGGAGGTGAACCGGCCGTTAGCACCAGATGTTAGCACGCCGCTTTTCCATGATTAAATTCAAATACACTTTATGGCTCATTGCTCGTTATCCTTAACCACGACATCAAAACCTCAAGTCGCAGTTGTAAAGATCATTAAAGAAAAAGTCAAATCATTAAATGTAAATTAAGTTTTTTTTTTTTTTTTTTTTAAATCATACATTTCATATTTACAAACAGAAAAAATAAGGCAAAACAAATGTCTTACAACCCAAAACGATGAAATAAAGATTTTAGTCATAATTCATCAAATCATGACAAACACATGACATCTGTGTTTAGTGGAACCAACATAGAAAGCAAGGTAGATTCAAACTGATTAGGATGGTACTTATATACAGGATGCAGTCATTTTGAAGTATATGCTCCACTGTTGAAATCGGATATTGGTTGCAATCATTATCCGTTGAACCATTTTATGAAAAAACTGCGTGGGTTTGTATGGTTGTGCAGTAAACAGACCTGTTGCTCTACATTTATCTCTGATAAAGCAGCAGCTCAATAAGTTGCTGCCCCCGGGGAATTCTGGGACCTGTAGTAGTGGCGACCGCCAGTAGGTGTCACCAGATCAACTAGTACAAAGAGCTCATCACTAACCACGAGCTCTCGCTACTAACGTACATTTTGCCCTGTAAACATCAGTCTGTCTCCTCTAGGGTCGGGCGATATGGCCAAAAACTTATTCAAGAAGATTTTTTTCACATCAGTCAATATAATTATCACAATATCATAATGTCCCAATTATTTCGTTCAAGTTTACAGAGTGATTTTTTTTCTCTCCTGCGTAAAATGTTTTGTTTTTAAACTCTTTGAGCAAAACCTTGATAAACAGCAAAAAGGTTTACTCTATCTGAGGTAGA
Organism: Verasper variegatus; assembly: GCA_026259375.1. NCBI lineage: Eukaryota > Metazoa > Chordata > Actinopteri > Pleuronectiformes > Pleuronectidae > Verasper > Verasper variegatus. The sequence continues at coordinate 12,730,464 of CM048057.1, forward strand.
TCAGTAATGTGTTCTACCTCCACACTGTTTCCACAATGCATAAGCCTGATAGTGTTATTTATTGGACTTTGTTATATTGTGATAAATATTGATGTTTTATCGCCCTAGTCTCCTCTTGGTCTTTTCACTGCCACATTGTCTTCATTGTACTCCATCACTAGGGCCGTCTTTGTGTCTCCATCTTTTCTACAAACTCCTCATCTCTCCATTCCTCAAGCCTCAACCGCTCCGTGCTGCTCTCCAATACTTCATCCATGGGTCGGTCGTTTTCTTGGCTCCGCTCGTCTCGGCCTAGTATTTGTCTTTCTCTATCACTCTGCACCATGTTGCTTTCACCAGTGACGCTCACTTCTGTTGATCCCGGCTCTTCAAGTCCATCTTTTGCAGCTTTATTTTTCTCTGTCATTACATGTGCTTTGTTTTCCAAGCTGTTCTTTGCAGGCGTGTCATGTTGTCCTGACGTACTTGGTTGCCTTCCCTCCTCCTGTTTGACTTGTTGAGTTCTGCCTGGAGGATCAGTAGGTATCTCCATTTCCACCTCCTCCACTTTCACCTGCACTGCAAAGACTAAAGACAGAATTAAGTCAGACCGTAACCAAAATTGTGTCATGAAAAATGGGGAAATTGAAGAGCATGTTCATGAGTTTGTTCCACTTACTCTCCTGCTCCTCTGGCTCAGTCTTGGGCTGGATGAGAGGCATTTTGGGGGGAAGACTGAGGTCTAACAGCCCTGAAGGACTCTTACTGCCGCTGACCTCAGACTGCTGAGCAACATCATCTTCAGCATGTTCAGTCAGAGAGCCTCTTCCTTCCATATCTCTTTCCTTTAGTAAGAAAAATGTGGAGGTGAAGGAGTGGTTTCTGATATTTCTTCATATGAGAGAAAACACTGTTCATTTCTGAATCAGAACGTACTCTTCTTCCCGTAATAAAAGTGCTTGCATTTCTTGTTCCGTACCACCTCGTTTGTGATTAAATCAACTGGAAAAAAGAATAAAACACCCGTCATTTTTATATATGTAACAAACACCTCTGCTGTACAGCACTGATCAACATCCTGCCTTGTTTTACTTTATTTATTCGCTGACTTTACAAGTTTAGCAACTGAATTGAAGTTCAAACAACATGAAAATGTAAACACCTCCATCAGAATAGACTGGCTTAGGCATGGATTGTAAATAAAGATGGACGACATGACTGCGGCCCAACAAAGCACCTTGATCGCCACTTTTCCAGTATTGGATTTGATTTGATTGGTTATTTGATGCTATAAAAACAGGGTGAAACTTAGTGATTGCCAGCTAAGACTGTCTTAGTCCAACTTGTGTATTGGCGTGTCATCCATCTTTATATACAGTCTGGACTTAGGTGGATTAACCCAGCTGACTGCCCTGACACTCACTCTACATATTGAAGCACTAAGGGCTTTACTATAAATATAAGATAGTTACCGAGTCCAGGAGGCGGCTGAAGCTGATAGCCCATGAGCTCACACCAGCCCACAGGATAGATGTCTGGGGACTGGTGGTCGACCCACTGGTCGAATTCATCCTCCCAACCGTCAAAATGGATGAGCAGCAGGCGACCCACACAGTGCTTAACGGTGGCCACACACACCAGGCGTGGCTCCATCAGGTCCACTGCCTCCAGCTTCATGTTGGCATGGAAACCGTGACCTGGATAGTCCTGAGAAATAAAAACATGCATGTTTGAACTTATAGAAAGATTGCACCTTACGTATTTGGGTATATACTTTCATCAATAATGGCATATGGCAAAAAAAGTATAGGTGTCACAAAACAGAGAGCACACTTTCAAATGATGCACTAGGTTCGGACTTCCTGTCTTACAGCATTAAACAGTCGTGTCGGTGCAGCTTTAGAGTTGGTCTCTTTCAGGTATTTTTCCCAGGTGAATGTCTGAGAGTCGTAACCTGACAGGAAACAAAGGACGTCTTTCATGAGCACAAACCAAACACCAGCAGAGCCCAGTACACATGTTGCAAAGACAAAGTGTGAGCTCCATTACTGCAGGAAGCAGTGTGTGGATATGCATCACATGGGGGTGTATATATTTACCTTGAGGCACGGTGAGAGGGATGTTGTTCTTATTACAGAAGTCTACAGGCATGATAGCATGAGAGGATGCGTGGTAACAAAACCAGTCAGAGCTGTTGTCAGATAAGGCGCCATCAATACCAACCATCAGGTAACCATCTAACAGCACCTGGAGAAGTCAAGGAGGGCCGAGTTAGAGACACAGAGGAAACAGACATACAAACTGAAGAGACAACAGTGTAGGAGTTCAGATTTTTACTCTGGTGGCAATGCAATTGAATCCATAACTGTTCAAGGAGAACCAGGTAGTTGTCTTGCCTTGCGTACAGTGGTCACACAGATGTTTCCCAGATTCAGAGGATCAATGGCCTCCAGCTTCATTCCTTCTTCAAAGAAACTTCCCCCCATGTAGACGATCCTGGGCTGCAGATCATACAGTGGTCAACATGAAGTAACACTACAAAGCGTGCAGAGGTAGAAAGTGCCGATTATCCCAGAAAAATTCACAATCACCAATTTTGGTCCACCACAGAAGTTTGTGTTGTTGTTAGGTTTGTCTGTCTGTTAGCAAGATAATGCAGAAACTACTGAACGGTAGGCTCAGGGTGTGGTATGGGAAGAACACATTAACTTTTGCAGCAGATTCGATAGAGTGGATGGATCCAGGATTTTTTTTTATTAGCAAACATTTTTTAATAATCAGGCACGTGTAGAGTGTCAATAGTAGAATATTCCATTCAACTATGGTATATGTATCTGATAAGATAAACGTTAATGATCCCATGCCAGGGAAATTCACTTGATACAACGGCATAGTCAAAACAAGCTGAACAAGGGAGCACATGAAAGTGTAAAAATAGAATAGGCAATAAAATAGAAACAAATATATATAATAATAATAATAATTCAATATGGTGATAAAGGGGCCAATGAGCAAGGTATCCACTCTCAGTACATGCTTATTTCAATCCTCCATCAAATATTGAGCTGTGACTAGGATCAGATTTTTCTTACCTTTTTAAAGAGCATGAATGTGTAGTCCGAGTTATGCCTTAAACCACCCGCAGCACTTGCTATAAAAAAAGAAGACTATATATTATATTTACCTTAATTCTTTCAATTATTAGTGTGTGTCTCTTGTGTTAATTGTTTTATTGTATTTCTAAAACTGTTTTCAGACGTGCACTAAAGTCCGGACATTTTTCGTGAAATTTTCTGGAGGGGCTGTATGTGAGAACACAAACGACTGAGTCAGTTACTCTGGACATTTTCCTGCCAGTTTTCAGTCTGTATGTCTTGATAATCCTTGACTTACGTGATTTAATTTCATGACCCACTTTGCTGGACCAGCCTATCGGGTGCAGGAGGGGACTCCACATGTGGCACCAGAAATCAGCAACGACATTGGCGGGGGCGTCACTTTGGTCCGTGTACACCAACCGCAGACGGCCACCGTTTATGGAGTCTATGGTGGCCACGCGGGTTCGGCTCACGTGTTTGGGGTCCACCACCTCCACACCCATGCCTAACTTAAAAGAGGACTTCATGCTCTCCGACAGCTGGGAGAAGGTCGCAAGAAGAGTGATAACAGGACAGAGATGGGGATAGTGTTTTTAATGAAGTCTACACTCTTTACATATATAACAACAGAACCAGAATCAGAATGTGAATGGTTTTACCTTTGCAAAGAAATCAACAGGTAAAGTGTTGGCGCCCACCAGCTTTTTCATCAGATATTCTTTCCAGTCGGAAATGTTCTGCTTCACACCTATGGACACACACAATTTGTCAAACGAGAACATTTTTTATTGTTAATATATTTGATGTAGGCCAGTGGCGACACATTTTAACAACTAGTTATTAAAAACTGCTCCTGTCCATTGTTATTTAAAGCAACACTATTTAATAGCAGATTCAAATCAAGTTTGATGGACTGACTTGACTTTTCCTGTTTCATTCCCACAGCTCACCATGAACCTCTCGTCTTGCTCTGTGCAACTTTGGTGAGTGTGTCCAATCTCCTGTGAGAAGTGTGTTACTGCCTGATAGTCACAGCCTAAATAGCCAGAATCTGTCCCAACAAGTTCAAGAGTAATACTGAACTGTGGATCAGTTTAAAAAGACTAAAGACTAAGATGTAAAAATAAGTCATTCAAACCCAGCATTTATCTCCAATATTCAGCGAGGTCATATCATTGTATTTTATCCAATTTTATTTTATTATACTACGCAGTTCAATCTATTTAACTTTTTTTATTATCTTTCCTTTTCAACTTATTTATTTACATTTTTGATACATATTTATACTTTTCATTTCTTTTAACTCTTAATCTTTGTTTTATCTCTTTTAAACTACATTTAATCTTTTGTGATTACTGATGGTTTTAATCTGTGCTTCGTTTTCTGTTCATTTGTCTCTGTATTGTTTTTTAATGTCCCTGTATAGCACCTTGATATATATATATATATATATATATATATAAAATTGCCTTGGCTTCTAAATAGGAAGAATTCTAAACAGAGTAATAGCCACTGTTCAGGTGTGTTTCAGTTCAGAGAGAGGGACTACGCAGGCTTTATTTTTTCTCTTCATGAAAACCACTTAATCGCTTGGGCATGGCGTTCAACAGAATTGATTACCACATGTGGCTGCAGAGGGCGCTGTTGCACAGTAATCACTAACAGCCCACTGTGTGTGTGGAAGTTCAAGGCAATCTGTCCTCAGAAATTTATTTTTGAAACCAGGCGTTCATAGAAAAGCCCTGCTCCCTGTGGCCTACAGAGATTACTCTAACATGCATTTAGCCATTTTTTGGCAACTCTGACCACATTTACTATGACAATCCAGCATTGTAATATTATCTTTACTGCTGAAAATAAGAAAAAGCTCCCTGTTAAGTGTTGGTCCAAGCAGCACGCTAAGTTCTGTGTTCATATGGCAGTGCAGGTCCGATTTGAGTGAATCCTCACCTTGAGGTGGCACCAGCAGCTTGCTCGTCATGGCGCACCATCCAATTGGCTTCAGCTCTCCTGAAACGAGGCTGCACCAGAAATCGTGGCTGTTGTCGTGCTCAAAGCCTTCATATCTCAACAGAGCTTTGTATCCTGGAGGGGAGGAAGAGGAGGAGTACTATTATACTTACCATTATAGAGAATAAGAAAATAAATGTATTATTTTAAAGAAACCAACGGTTGAATTGTGCGATGGCCTGTTTAAATAACTGACAAACAGTTGTACACACCTGCAATCTGGATAACAGTAGCGATCCAGTAGACTTTACTGGGCAGGACAGCGTTGGTGTTCAGGACTTCCACCTTCATCCCTAAGATGACATCGTCCCACTGGGCACAGAGTGGAACCTGCCGAGCGGATATTTCATCACAGTTTTACACCTTGCTCATTCACTATTTTACAGGAATTGTATTCTCAGCAACACTAACAACTTATTTCTTATGTTTAATCAACTTTTTTGGTGGATTTAATACAAATAAATCAGGTATTTAGGAGAAAACTAATAATAATAATAATTTGTTTAAATATATCGAAAATAAAAATTAGCTGCTCAAAGACAGAAGCCTACAATACCTTTTCTAGTAGATCAGTATCTGGTATAATGTACATTCATGTCTGTATGTATTTCCATAACTTGTGTAAACCACCATTCTCCACCAATATAAGAGACAAAAGCCTGAACAATTATCATCTGTGAGTAGAGTAAATAGTTTCTGCACATGACTCACGTGTCTGAAGCAGGAGACAGACGCAGCCAGGGATGTTTCCTTCTCCAAGTAGGTGCCCCAATCGAAACCTGATGGTTCTGTGTGGAAAGAGAGGAATCATACAAGTGAAGCAACATGCTTGATTACTGTAATATCTCCAAATAACCACCAAATACCAGTAAAGATAAACTTTTCCTGATAAATATCACCAGTCAGAATTAACAGAATTTAACACATTGGACACTAATTGAATATCTATTCTACAAGGACAATGATTCTTCAGGTGACAGTGGCCGAGTGAACATTTCAAATGTTCATGCCGATATCCTTACCTCAGTCAGACAAAAAGGATTCTAGGGTTTGGGGTTTTAATTTGTCGTTTGTGTGTGGAGTTGATCCATCTATTGCATGTGTTTCTTTTCTCCTTGTGTTTTGTATTGTGAAAATATAAAAAGTAATAAAACCTAAGTCATAGGGAAAATATCACTCGCATATAGGCTGCAAAGTGCATGGCCCTGTTCAGATATATTCCTCATTATAGTTGAGCCGGATTGAGTTTGTCTAGTTTTGATTTAATATGAGAGAAACTTTATAACTTCATTGAAACAGAAAATGCACACCACATCCACTTTGAGAGGCCTGCTGTTCCACAAACTTGTGAATCATCATTTTCTGTTGTTAAACTTAGAGAAAGCTAAACCTAAAACCAGGAAGGTGAAACTCTTTAGTAAAAATGTAAAACAAACAATATGAAACCTTGAATACACACCAACCAAATATTAAACTGATGCGTGTTCATGACTAACTTCCACTGGTGGCCACCAACATCTGCAAAATTATCATAAATCTAGGACCTTAAAAAAAAGGTATACGGGATATTTACCTATTTGTTTTTAAATGAAAAATAGTCCTTGTTGTGCATGCCTGTGTGTGTGCGTGTGAGTTCTGTTACTATTCAGTCGTGTCGGGGTTGGAGGGGCCTTTCTTATCACAGCAGCTTTTTTGGAGGGGGGTCTACCCTGAAGAGGAGCACAAAAATAAAGACAAAATAATAAAAATTATTACATCTTTCTCAGTGCTGTGTCCACTCAGCAACAGAAACAATCACTGCCAACAGCCATCAGACTATTGTTTTTAAAGAATCGTTATACTATGAAGGATTAAGTAAGTCAAGAAACAATAACTGTTATCCAGAGTTAAATCTGGAAATTGTTGTAAATCATTATTAAGAGTGAAAATGGCAAAAAAGATGTCAAAGATCAAACTCTGATATATAACAACAATAAATACAATCATGAATTCACAGTCTTTACAGCAAGTGACCACACACACACACACACACACACACACACACACACACACACACACACACACACACACACACACACACACACACACACACACACACACACACACACACAGAGTTTATTATCATTGAGAAATAAGACAATGAGTAAAATAAATCAAAGCAAGACAGAGTGATCATAAACAAAACATGTTACATTTAAAGACCTAATTTTCTGTGTTTACTTTTACAAACTTAATGCAGCTCAATTGAAAACCTTCAACAAATTTAAAGTTGTGGCCGCAAGTGACCACACCCTGACTCAGTGAAGGAACTCCCCGGTCAAACCGTGCAAACACTGTTTTCATTTTTAGAAAATGTCACATACATAACATGGTAACAAACAAGTTCCTCGCTCAGTTTATTGTGTGGGCAGCGTTTCCTCACCTTCAGACGTGCCAGTACGGATGATTTCTTGGAGTTTGATGAATAAGACCGTGAGCAGGATATACTGCAGAAGCGCTTGCTCTTCGAGAAGAAGGTGTTGAAGGTGCCGTGGATGCCACACATCTCACACACAACTGTAAAAGTAAACAGATATTGTATTAAACATCAACTAACTTAATTAACAGCTCCTCGAGCATATCCTGAACCCAACTGATTTTCAGTTGGCCAGTAGTGTTTATGTTTGCCAATATGAAAACTTTTATTTTACAGAATAAACAGTGCAGAAAAGATGTGCATTTATGTTTCTTTGTTTGTTTGTATTTGACTTTTATTTGTTTTTATTTATTTATATTCAGTTATTTATATTAAGCCTGAATTACATGTATTTATCATAGCAAATTTTATAACATAATAAAGTCATTGGAAATGTTTTTTTAGTCTGTATATCAAACAATATATCGGTGTAAAATATTTTTGTATTCCCTAGTCGGTATCAGCCATTAGAGCTGGACTGATATGGACTATCAGACCAGCTCTAATATACAGATGGGGTTTTGTTCTCCTCTTCTTTTTTTGCAGCCTCACCTGGTCGGTCCTCTCTGCTTTGGCCTCCTTTCTTTATCTCTCCTCCTGTCAGATCTCCTTTGTCACCTCCTCCACCAGCCCCGTCAGAACAACTGGGAGCTAATTCATCGTGTTCGGCCTGTGAAGAGAAAAACAAAGAGGTTTACATCGAGCATGAAAGTGATGGACTTTATATCACACATATTAAAATCCCTGAGAGTAAGGAACTCTCCCTTTGTCTGCAGTGACCTTTGCTGCTCCGCAATAATAACTACTCACACTAATGTTGCAGCTCCTGTGGCTCAGCTGTAATGCCTTTGCGTTGGATAGCAGGCAGGCATTTACCACACCCAGCTCCACTGCAGGAGGAACAGAGTGGACGGACAAACACTGTAGGGGCAGCTCCCGGCTTCAGCTTCAGAGCCCCGGTGGCAGGTCTGGGCTCAAAGTACTCCTTGCCAAAATGCTGGCTGCAGAGGTGAGAGTTGGGTGTGGCGACCCACTTTGAGCGGGTGCGTTGGACCTGCTTCTCCCATTTGCGAAATGCATCGGAGTCCTTGGGGAATTTAAACAACGTCACACCATCTTCTGAAGTTTTGCCACATCCATAGGCCACACAGTGATAGGGCATATTGTCTCGCGTTGAACAGGACTGTCAATGAAACCGAGTCCGAAGCAGGACGTACAGTCGGTGCATCCTTACTCCACTTGAGTTGAACAATTTTGTTGTCTGAGGTCTGTAGAGGAAAGTAGAAGTTGTTTTTTGTTATTGTTACAGACAATGCAATCTATTAAAATCTTTTCCTTTCTAATGTTTGGCTTCTTTTGATCAATGCGCCCTTGAAATTCAAACGGTTTACACTTTCTTCTGAAAAGTGCTATGTAAATAAACTTTATTAATATTATAGATAATTAATATGATTGTGCACTATAACATAAATGCTGGTCAAAAGCGACAACTTGAGCTGAAGGATAGGTCATTCGATATCTGATTACTGATCCACTATTTCTGTGTACTAGATGTTACACTACACAAATTCTACTTGAGAGAAATTATGAGTGAATAAAGTGTCATCGTATTCACATTGGAAAAGATAGTTTATCTAAAATTTCCCATCTAATGTGTAATATCTGAAATAACCTTTACGAAAACATTTGATCATTTTTACTGAACTGCTGTGTTACAAGTGCCGATGGGGTCAATAATCAGCTAATATCCAATATTGTAATATAAAATCACTAATTATCACAAATGTTGAACATATATTGATATAAAGCATTGCACAAACACAGTGAGGGGGTGTAACACATTATCGATCCACCTCAGATTTATAAAATATTTTGACGTTTAAGAAGATAAGATACATAATACTTAATAAAAACCAAAACCTTGACTCATGAGTAAGATCAGTCTTTAAACTTAAACGAAATAACAACGTGACATTCATTCATTCAACTATAGAATATTAACTACATTTTCAAATTGATAACAACTTGGGCCATGTCGTCCAGCCCTGGTATCTTATAAGTGACTACAGAGTAACGGTAGATACCAGGTCTGACAGAGGCAACAACCAGCACTTCAATATATAATCACGGTTACAAGCAAACAGCTCAACAACAAGCGAGTCAAACAATAAACACAAGCGTGATTAGCTCTCGTGCTACTGTGCGTGCGGGCTAATCGCTTATCGTGCTAATAGAAAGTTTATCCAGGTGTAAAGCAGCGGTTCAGTCGACGAGGCTTCCAATGGCCACGTACAGAAGCCCATAATATCTGAACACTCGTCAAATTGTTTAACAAAGTGACCAAACAACCTGTGGATGAGATGTTGAGCTGAATCTTCGACGCCGACCTGTGTCGACCCGTCGCTATCCTCTGACGTCGCTGTCGTTGTCGCGCAGAGAATTGTGGGAGATGATGTTTTAGCAGAATTATAGCTGGGAGGGCCGGTCACAAATCAAATGTATAAGTGTTGAGGGTTTAATGCACTTTAACAATAATAAAAGCAGTAGTTAGTCACATTAGTGAATGGAAGTTTTAATAAATAATCAATATTAGCCTTCTTTTTGTTGTCTTAATGCCACTTAGAGACGGTGAGCCTGCAGGGTCCAGTCTCAGCCGACACTTCACTTGTCAGCTCTTTAACAACAGACGACAGGACTGCTACAATGACAGTCAATGGAGCACATACCGGGCTCCAGGGCCCAATAGGTAATATCATTTTTTTTCATCAATATCCATGAATTATTCACAATAAAAATAGGGGACATTTTTTCCTCACTGACTCTGGCCTGCTTTTTGCCACATCCATTTAAAGTATTCAGTTCCCAAATATCATCAACCCTCCTTCTTTGGGGAGCGCCGCTACACAAAAGGTCCCTTTCCAGGGGAGGTGGTCTTCACCTCTTTTACTCCTGTCTCCTCAGGCTTTAACTTCTTATATATAGGTCCAGGTGAGGGAGAACGAGGTCTCTTTGTGGCCTGTGGAGCTGTGGAGGCTGGAGTGGCTTTGCTGGGTCTGGATGTAACAGAGGATTCCTGTAGAGAACAAGGATGATTTTTATTTAGTTTTTGTCATCTTATGAGAGAATAATAAATGAATCATAAATAACTTTACGATGTTACATTGGGTTTTTTACAGGGGTTATGTGCTGGACTATTTCTCTTCTGAGCACAGTAACTTCCTGGAGTCTTGATATCACTGTAACTCCAGGACGAGAAAGACTTCAGTGCATAAGCCACTGTAAAACCACAACGTGTCATTTTTAAATTATGTTTTTTGTGAAGATTAAAAAAGAAAATTGATCATCATTAAAAACAAAGCATCAAACCTTGTCAGCCGTGTGGCAGGGCAGCATATTGGCAATATTGGCAAGTTTGGCCACAGCCTTCCTCTTTTCATAGTTGCCTAAACGACCATTCCCTTCTGAAACACACCACTGGTCTTTGCCAGGTTGTAGACTGCAAGGGCACAAAATAAACACATTTTCACACAACTTTGCTCCAGTGTCACAAAACTTAAAGAAGAAGAAGAAGAAGAGGAAGGAAACAAAAACATACCTGTATCAGTAAAGTTGCGGACTTCACAGGTCAGGTCGATATCGTTCTTGTTCCTCATCTTCTTATACTCGTCTGTCAGGGTAAATCCAATCACCCACTTTGTGCTCAGACCCTCCCTGAAACAGAAACAGAAACCAACATGAGACGTGAGCATTAATGCTTTGTTACAGCAAACTGAGAGTAAATACAGAGCATCAGAACAAAAAACAGGAACGAGTTGAAATAGGACATTGTGTCCTTAAGTGCTATTGGCCTCCACAATGAGTAGCATCACCATAGTCATCTTCATTATGTCCATTATACAGTAAACTTCATAAAAAAAGCCCTTTCGAGAATAAAACCTGTTGTTTTAGAAAGTAAGTGATCTGTGTTTGTGTATTTAACGCTCCAAACTCCACAACACAGTTTTAAAATTCACGTCAAAAGCTGAACACAACTGCTGACTGTGTCCATCAGTTCTTCCACAACATAACTGTATCATTACAAATATCGAGGACACAACAGGCAGTTGGGACCTTCAACAAAAAAAGACATGAAGAAGAGTTTCAGAAGAAATTTGTCAAAGTGAAAAAGTGGGATGAGAACAAACAGTAGATTTATTCAAACGAAACTGAATCTCAATCAGTCAGGCAGCTCCCATTCCAAGCTTTAACCAACCACATAGCAATGAAGACGTGATCATGTATTTAGAGAGCAGTGTGTGTCAGTGTATTTAATTAAATGGCAGTCCTGCTTTCTGTCTTTATGTAACTCAATACATACCAGTACTTGTCCATAAAATTTGGCGTTTCAAAGAGTTTGAACCAGTCGTCTTTGTGCTGCTGTATTTCCTGGACGATAGTGTGGCCTGTGAACGAGGAAGAGACAGGGGGTTTAAAACAAAATGATCTCACACTCTCAGAATCAAATTCTGGAAGCTGTCATTGAATTTAAAATGGTTTGATTTAATCCACGGCTGACCATGTGACGGTTGCCAGCTGGGTGACTATACATACCCCGATTGAACTCTTCGATCAGGATGGTCAGTGAGGAGAGAGACACATTGTCCCTGCTGGGGGTATGCCGGCGTGAGGATCGGCATCAAGTGGTACTGATCACGTATGTTATACTGGAAATGCAGAAGAACACAGATTATCATCTTACTATGTTTTAAACTGATAATTCAAAAACTCACTTGATCAGTTTGTGTCTTAAACTTTGAATAAAGATCCTGCAGAGGACTTACCATGGAATCCCAGAAAGGAAGGTTGTAGTGGAGGTCCTGCACTACCCTCAGACGAATAGGGATAGGCCACTCCCTGACACAAAACACAACGACTGTCAAATCTACTGATCCTTGTCAACAAAGCATGAGCATGCAGTTACATTTTCAGTGATAAAAAGCAGAGTTTAAAAATCCCCAACCACCGAATATTGTGAAGAGATTGAAAAATACTTTATTTAAGAGAAATGCTGACACAACTCACCACATGGAGTAGACCCTGAAGAACTTCATCACCAGGGTGGATGCTGTCACGTTTGGATTAAACTGGCCAATTCAGGCTACTAGAATGGCCCAGGATTCCCCCGCCCAAGAAGCCCAGCTCGTTAGAGTAAATGTTGCGTCCTGAAGGGAAAAATAAGGATGAGAAACAAGATTAAGACAAAATGTCACTTTAATAATGTTTCCTTTTACTAAAGTTTGACATTGTGTTCATATGATATAGTTAAGTTAACCTGTGCATTGTTTATTCCTGCACAGCAGAGACTGGCCTGTGGTTGCACGTCAGCAAATGTAGACAAACCGAACAAAATATTCATAATAACAATAAACTGAGATTGAAGTTATCATTTGCACCACTGACAAAAAAAAAAAATTCAGATTCAGTTGATGACCAGTTACTCCAGAACAGGGCAGTCAGCCATTGTTGGTATAAATGTATAATTATCATGTTGGGAAACAAGTCCAGCTATTCACAGAGAGATTTAATGCCAGGCATGATTAATTAGTCGTTCATCTTACTTTTGGCCCACAGCTTGATGGCTATCAGAGCGAGCCTGAAGTTTGAGACGTTCGGCACAAGACAGAGGATTTCCTCTGTGGCTCTGTAACCTACAGAATGAAAACAAGGGATATATTGTCACTTGTGAATGTTTTTGGAGTGACCAGATCACAGGACACACTCAGGACAGACCCGTGCTTAACACTGACCACTTGACAGATGCTAATACCAGACTACATGACAGTGATATAGACTAAAGGTCTGAGGTGGACGTATAGAAACCTGACATTTGTGTGGCCTCTTCTTCACTTTTGTGTTTACCGTAAGTGGTTGGTGTTTGGAATGGTGCAGTAACTGCTATTTCTGATATGGGCTCAATTTCAACTGCAGGGGTTGGAGCTATGCATGACTGAGACCTTGGCATGTTAAATTTAGGCAATGCAAATGACACATGGTAGAGATTAACTATATATTACTCTTGTGTATTGTATGCACAGTATACAGAATTCACATTGCAGATGACAGGCAGAGTTGGAGGCTGCAAGGATTTATGGCCTGGGGCCCCCTGGTGGGTTAATCCAGCCATGGCTGTGGTCCTTGTGGGAACCATACCAGCATTGCTCAGGTTTTATTCCCAGTAAAACATATGCTCCTTTGGTCCTATCCCCAAATGTCATGATTCAGCGATGTTGAGGTTTGATGATGTTTGATAAAGCCATTTCATTTTGAATGGCAGGTAAGCATCAATGGATGAGGCAACTTACAAACCATTAGAACTGTGCACAGTGTCTGCAGCAATTAAACTGTCAGAAGATGCTTCATGCGTGAATAGACTTGTTATTGTAATCTGTTTCCTAACAAAGTTTTAAGCACCCAGATGGAATTGTTAAAATTCATGGGCGGAGGACCTGTGAGGCCTTGAGACCATGTTTTTATAAGTTTCCACCTTGAGACGGGAATTTATAGATTTGATTGGTACTTTATAATAAAATCTGTAACCTGTTGAATCACGGAAGAGTTCCTAGTTTACAAATGTTTTTTGTCTTATTAGTGACATGCTGATTTTATACTCTTGGCCTGAATCAAACAGTTTTAAGAAAGACAATAGTGTGGAGGTCATTTGCTCTGCATAAGGAATCTCTAGCTGCAATATCCCACCGCTGATTAAAACAGATTGGTTTCCATTCTTTACTAACTGTTTGGACTCCATGGATAATAAATCGACATAAAAGGTTTATTCTAAATTGTAGCACGGAATAAAACATAAAGCCAAGCATACTGTAGACTGGATTCAAGGCCTGTTTGTAATCTGTCTACAGTCAATGAAGCTGAATTGCAGGGAAATGAAAGCGAGCGTGCCCGTGCACCAGACTACTCATATTTATTTGAACACAGAAGCAAGATGCTGCTTCAAACAAACAGACAATACATGTGACACTGACAAACAATATTGATCTATTGATTTCATTCTGTTTCATGTTTGGGAAACACTGAAGTTTGATAGGCAAAGATCAACCTGTGAATAAGGATGAATATAGTATGGAGCAGTTTTCAGATAGATCTTGATATGTACTTATCGAAAACTGAAGAAGGTTGAAGCGGATGACTGTTGAAGAGCAAGAACTGGACAGGAGGGTGAAAAGTCAATGAACGAGGCTGCAGCCGGAGTTCACACCGGGACAGGCTGAAGACATTTGGTGTGAAGGAGTTTCTGAGTGAAGCAAGCAAAGCCAACGAGGAGTGACAGGACAGGGTCTCACTTGATTTAGTGAACGTTAATTCCTGAATGATCAAATTAAAACAAATCACACACATAGAGCAGCTTCCCAGGGCTGGTGTCTCCCTCTTCGTCCGCAGCCCATGAAAAGTTGCTGGACTTGTTTAATTTGCAGAACTGATGAAACACTTTCATTTATTGCATTTGAGATAACTCCTGAACTTATCCAACTTTAAGTTTTGTAGCCAAACCTCTACTTAAAAAAAGCACGAGATGCTCATGATCCTGCATGGGCCACTTTCATCAGAAATAACTTTGTCTTCTTTTACATGCAAAGCCACTGCCAATGAGCCACCCATTCTCTCAGCTGTACATTTGTCAGCTTCATCATCGGTGTGTTGTTTTTATTTATTTGCATCCCCTCATCCTCAGCCACCAGCAGCCCCACCATCACTTCGCAGGCAAACAAGCGCTCCCTGCCCGACATTATCTTCCTCCAGACTCCGCTGGAAAAGGAGGCTGAAATGACGGATGCAGCCACGGGAGAGAGACCCGGGCACGGTTTATTTACATCCGAAGAGGCGGTGTAAGTTTAGAGGGAAGCCGCGGCGTGTGTCTCCCCCTTTTTTTTTTACTTTCGCCGACCCCCTCCTCCTCCGCTGGCAGAAATTTATAAAGAACAAAAAATCCGACGAGGGAGGGAGGGGGGTTGATATACGCCGAGGCTGAAATCGAGAGGCGAACCCAGGGAAAGAGGAGTAATCTGCACACGGGACTTTCCCCCTCTTAGTCCCCCAAAAGGAGGGGGAAAAGTCGCAATATTGGACGCGAAGAGGAATGAGCTTCTGACGGCGTGAAAACGTCTGCAACTGTGGATACTTTATATATTTTTATTTCGAAAAAATATGGCCGAGAACATTCTGGACCCTGGCCCGCCTTCAGCCAAGAGGCCTAAACTCTCCTCTCCGGCACTTTCCGCCTCCGCCAGCGATGGAAACGGTGAGTATTCGTGAATGATATCGTTTGTTACGGTGGGATTCGTCCAGCTCGGTTGTTTTCTGCGTGTCTGCTTCACTCGAAAGAGGCAGAAGACGCGGGATTACTCCTCTGTTTTTGTCGTAGCTCGCTAGCGTTAGCGTGCTAGCTGCGAGTGTGTGTGTCGGACGCGAAGAGGAGCTCCCCTCTCGCTAGCTCGCATGCTAACAGCCATTTTAGCCGGAGGTAGCGCTGTTAGCCACTCGGCGAGGCGAGAACCGAATGCGGGTCCTCAAGCTTGAGTGTCCCGTGTCTAATGGCTACTTCAGCCTGGCTCGTAATAAGCCCCGGGCCGAGCCAAGTTTGTGATAAAGTTTTTGGGTGTTTTACAGATGTGTCAAATTGACAGTTAGCTACAGGCATCCACACCGTGTTACTCGAGTTTTAAAGCCTCTCACGTCTGAAACAATCTGTTGTTTTGCCCCATCATAACTCGGACCCTCTCCCGACAAACCTTAGCGACCGTGAATAGTGCTAGCCACAGGCAGAGGTGGCCCACGGTGCTAGCCCTGTTGGAAGGCTAAGTCTAGGCCCACAGGTCCGACTGATTGTTAAGCTCAAATTCGCATTGTTGGTGTGTGTGTTTGTGGATGGCGTGTGGCAGCAGCTGGAATAGAGTGGCCTGTGAACCGAGCTGTGGAGCATGGACAGCGCCATGTCCAGCCACTGCGAAATGAAGCGAGTGGAATTAGCCTGTAAAATGCTGCTCCGAGCACGAAACGATCACCTAGATTTCATCACTTAAGCATCCATTCAACCCCATTTACAACCAGCAGCTGTATCCAGGGTGTCAGCATTGCTCAGTGACAGCGAGCCCCCGTGGAAAAGGGACTTTTAGCATGAAATCACCCAGACGTCGCACACATTCACGTTACCTTGCCTGATTTATTTCGAGGATCAGTGCAGTGCTGTCAAGGAAAGGACCCGTGAATGAGGATGCGGTTTATTTCATCCCGATTTATTGTCTTCTAAGATTATTTGTGGCACTGGTGTGCTGCGTGTTTACAGTTAATTTGAGAAATAGAAGCATGTGACCAGATATGGCACAGGTTCTATGCATACTATCCTTTATTGTGTTCATTTAAATATACACAGGCGTTGCTGCTGATGTCTCCAATATGGTAGTTTTCAGTTTATTAAAGGTTAGAATGGCAACTGATTATTGTCATTGTGGACAGATCCTTTAACATCTTCACAGTACACCAACATGTAAAGAAGAAAAATGACAGGTGACCTGAGCTGTCATGTATTCATTGCTAACTAAATCTAACTTTGAACCAAGAATATTAATTTTTGTGTGACATGAACCACATCAATCAGTTTTGTTATCGGTAATTACATAAATTAAAATGTTGAGTGAGTAAGACAGTATTTTGTTCCTTACTGTGTTATAACAAACGAGATTACTGGAAGAACTGAAATCACGACATTTAATTTTTAGTTTGAGAAATATGGGTGTGTGTGTGGATTTTGGTCTTGATGTCCTTTTTGAAAGTTTCATGATGTTGGTGGTGTATCTTTCTTGATTGCTTAAATGTGCTGTTGAATTTAGAGACTTCAGTCTGAGACACTGCTGTGTGAGTGCCTCTCTGACCTGTTTCTCTATTTTGTAGTTTTACTGTTATTTAGCGGGCAGGGGCCTGTGTAGACGCAGACCAGGATGGCATTTATGTTTGCAAAAGTCTGAGACCACTGGTCGTAGTGGACTTGTTGGCCCCACTTTATTTTTGTGCATGCAGCTACGCGTGTGTCTACATATCAGAGCTGCAAGCTCTGATGGAAGAGAACTGGCGATACACCTGTAAAAATTCTTTTAAAGGTTTTTAATTCTAATGTCAAGCATGCAATTTCATTTTTACCCAGTCATGCTGAAAAAATTAAGGATTATAATGGCTTAACGTGGCTCTGGCCCTTATTTTCCTCCTCATACTTTCCTCACTTTGTCTCCAATCTCATTGTCTCCTCTTCCTAAACTTTGCATTATTTCTCCATTTCAGATTTCGGCTCACTCTTTGAATTGGAGCATGAACTTCCAGATGAGCTCATCAGCTCCAATGAATCAGGACTGGTCAATGGCGGGGACCTCAACCAGCTGCACACCACTCTGGGAGGAGGACCTGCAGGGCTCGGTCCTGGAGGAGGCGGTGGAGGGGCAGGAGGAATGGGTCTTGGTCTTGGCCCTGGAGGGGGTGTTGGAGGCCAGGATGCGGTGGCCAAGCACAAACAACTGTCCGAGCTTTTGCGGGCAGGGGCGCCCACGTCAGCCCAACAAGGGCACCAAGGAACCATGGGCAGCCCAGGAGGTCCCACTGCCATGGGGCAACACTTGGCGAACATGAAATCATCTCCTGGTCAAGGACCTCAGCAAATGATGGGCCAGGGGCAGCAGCAGCAGCAACACCTCTCCCCTCAACAACAGGCCAGCATGATGCAGCAACAACAGAATGCTGGAATGATGGGTGGCATGAACAGGGCCATGATGGGAGCACAGCAGAAAGGCAATAATGGACAGCAGCAGCCAGGAATGATTGGGAACCAGGTGATGAATGGCTCCCCTAGGATGGGCTTTGGGAATCAGGGGATGGGCGGCAACAGCAACCTGTTGGCTGAGACGCTACAACAGCAGGGAGCTGGTGGACAGGCCGGGATGAGAGGCCAGCAGCCTGGAGCAATGAACAAGGTAAGGTGTATAGAAATATTTTCCTCTTCCTTTTGACATCTTTTAATATTCCATATCCACCATTTCATACTGGTTTTAATAAAATGTGATGGAATTTATATGAAACAAGAGAGTTGTCATTGGTGAAAATTGTATCCTATATTTCAAAGCATTGTTAATGTTTGTATTTGCATAACTTTCATTATCTTTCAGTTAATGATCAAAAACCTTAATATGTTTCAATGGCTTCATTGACAAAGTAAGTCAAGTTTAGGTTCTCTACTCAATTATTCAAGGGAATATTTCTTAAGTTTCACGATTAAGTAAATTCAGTTATTCAGTTATACGTTAACACCATATACAACAAAGATCGTATGTGCAAAACCTATTCACAAATTGTATTTTGCTGTTTTGTTTTCTTTAACTTAAGCTATTTTACAGCACACCAGACTTTCAATGGATTTTTTTTATCCATTTATGTATTCTGGTATCACTAAGGCAATACACAGCACATTTAGGCTTATTATTGTAGTTGAATTGGCAAAAACAATGATCTGCTTATGTGATTGACAGACTCACAGGAGTGACAGTAAAATGCTGCTGTCAAAGGCTAATTTTGTTCAATTGATGTTGTGTGCAGGTTAGGCATAGAGAGCGGTTAAACCGAAATGTCCCTTAACTTGTGAAGGTGACGTCAGGAGCAGAGGGAAATGGACGAAGAGTTAATTAGTGTTTTAAGTTTAAATAACCCCTTCAGTGTGCAGGGAGAAAAGGGGAAATACTAATGTGAGATTGTCACAGCGTTGTGTGCGGTTCCTGCTGCGTAAAGTTAAATCATGATTTCTAGATGTTTCTAGATGATTTGCTAATGACTTGCCTGCATATTGCTGGATGCAATTACCTGGTGAACTGATTTGAGAAGTGCATTATCTCTATTACGTGTTTTGTGTCTTATCTGCCCGTGAGCAATAGGAAGTTCAAGTGGTAAACAGACTTTTTTTAAACATACTTTTGACTTTCGTGAGATGAAAGTGTCCCATTAACACAGACTACTAGTTTATTGCTTGAGGAAGTATCCACAGATCCTGATTGTTTAACACCTTAGAAGAGTTTGGGGAGACACTGCCAGAACAGAAATAATCTTGCATGTGCAGTTCAAATGCTGTCTCTAATACCATCAGTGAAATGTGGTTTCAACTACATCGGTTTTTTGAATGTTTCTTCTTTTCCTTTTTGCTGCTAGATGGGGATGATGGGCAACCCAGGGGGCCCTTTTGGAGGTCCGTATGCGGGGCAGGGGAATCAAGGTCTGGGAGGCGCAGGGCTGGGCCCTCAGCTCCAGAACAAGGGCCCCATGGCCAACAGCCTGGCCCCGTTCAATGTAGACAAGAAGAACCAGCCCCTGCAAGGAATGGCTGCTATGGTAGGGAGCAAGAACAAACTAAAAACTAAATGTTTGTCATTTAAAAAAAATACAAAAAGTATCCCCTCTTCTATTCCCTTCAATCTCAACATGTGCTTCCTTCCATTTGACGCAATCTTCTTTTGTTGAACTCTCCTCTTACTGTTCAGTCACCACCCCTTAATCTCTACTTATTATCCTCCTCCTCTCACCCTGCTCACTTCTTACTCACCATCTCCCAATTCCTGTTGGTTCACTCTTTGTCTCATCCATGTTACTTCTTCTTATTCCCTCCCACTTTACTTTCCAGGGCTCCCAGCAGTCACAGGCAGGTGTGGGCGGTCCCTCAGGTGCACCTGTGGGAGGGGCCCCAGGGATGGTGCCCAACGCTCAGGCAGGTCTAGTTGGTCCTGGTGCACAGGTTTCTGCAGCATCTGCTGCAGCTGGTGCACCACCCACAGCTGACCCAGAGAAGCGCAAGCTAATCCAGCAGCAACTCGTACTCCTGCTCCACGCGCACAAGTGTCAGCGGAGAGAACAGGCCAACGGTGAAGTGCGACAGTGCAACCTTCCTCACTGTCGCACAATGAAGAACGTTCTCAATCACATGACTCACTGCCAGGCTGGCAAGTCCTGTCAGGGTGAGTAGAAGGGATGCCACAAGCTCCTGCACTCAGTTTATAGGTATGATGTGTCCCTGTGTTCGACAAGCAGGCAGCCTTGTTACAGTTGTGTGGCAGTTCCGGCACACACACATACAGCACCTGACTGACAGGTACACAGAGAAGACCAGTATTGTGCCGAGTTCTACAAGTTGAGGATGGTATAAATCTTATAGATTTAGTTTGGGTTTTTTTGGGGGTTCATTATGAAACAGTGGGACAACTTATATAGGTAAATAATGAAAAATGCTCTTGTTGCTTTAGATCTCAATTTTGGTTGTCAAAAAGCATTTAATCGTTGTATTAGGTGACATAATCTTTTATTACAATGGACTTGCCAGTGCAGTTTTTTCTGAAACAACAGTGTGATTGCATTCCTACTCTCTGTAGTTGCGCTCTGTTCATCTTGCATGCTCAGTCATGGGGTTTTGTGTTTATACTGCTCTGGCTGGTTTGCTCCTAATAAATGTAGATGTTACCCAATTGAATACTGTAGCAGGTGCATTGGAGGCATAAGTGCATGTCCTATTTTGGCTACACAAACGATAAGTTGAATTAGATTCAACAGTTTTTGATTATGGTCTACTCATAAAAACAATCAAGCGAAACCAAACACCAATTTCCTCACGGGTTTTAGCCACGTATATTTAGTTTCGTTTCTTGACTTTACCTGTTACCCTCCTATCATATAACTCTGTGTTTCCCATCTCTTCTTGTCGTCTCCCCCCTTTTCATCCTCAGTTGCACACTGTGCATCATCGAGGCAGATCATCTCCCATTGGAAGAACTGCACGCGGCACGACTGTCCCGTCTGCCTGCCACTGAAGAACGCTGGGGACAAGAGGAACCCTCAGTGTGAGTGTCTGTATCTGACCAAACAATGCTATACTTGTACACTCCTGTTGCTCACGCTTTACTGTACATCCTATTGATGTTATCATATCGAGTCAATGTTACACTATCATCAATTTGACTCTGTGATTCTATGTGACTTTGTAGATGTATGAATTGCTATTCATATTTGTGATGCTAGTATTGCCGTGGTTTACTTTATGCTGAATTGCCTTTATGCAGTATTTACAGTATAATTTGCAGCATATTTTTGCCATCAGTTATGCATAACTATTCAGGCACATGCTCTTCTTAAGCATGCGTTATTTTATTAATTTGTTTTTGAAGAATATCATCAAGCAGATCAGATGTATTATAAACCCTTGCTCTCTTCCTGTCATGTTCCCACAGCTCTACTTAGTGCGGCCAGTGCAGGTCTGGGCAGCTCTCTTGGGGCTGTAGCCGGTGGCCAGCCAAGTGCTCCGAACCTCAACCCACCGAGTCAGATTGACCCCAGCTCCATAGAAAGAGCCTACGCGGCCCTGGGCCTCACCTACCAGGGCAACCAGGTCCAAGTTCAGACTGCCCAACCCAACATGCCCAACCAAGGCCTGCATGGCCAGACCGGCATGAGGCCTCTGAATCCAATGGGTTAGTTAGCATATGTTTTTACTTGCTTTCCTCCCCACACACTGAATAAGATGCTTCAAGTGGCCTTTCAGCAGATACTTATTGTCAGCTATGAAAAATGCCTATAAAAAGAAGCTTTCAAAGGACACAAAAAAGTAGCCCTGTTGAAGCTGTGCCTCCAAGAATATGCTTTTTATTTTATGAAACTCGAAGAAGGCACAAGATCCAGAGCAGGGTTTTGGGAATGAAAACGTATGTCTTTTGTGTAGGTACAAATCCCATGGGAGTCAATGGAGGTGTGGGAGCTGCATCTCAGAGCCAACAAGCCAACCTTCTACAGGATACCATGATGCACCTGAATGTGACCAGCCAAGGGTGAGAACGAGCACAGAGACGATAACGTGCCATACGGTGGATGTCTTGATTAGAAGCAATTAACGCTCATTTCCACCATTTTATTCAATTCTTCATCTGACCGAGGCACTCATCCATGTCTTTAATAAGTTAATCAGTAAAGCTCTTCCCATCCCTCTCTCCCAGTCTGATGAATGATGTTGGTGGGGTCGGCTCCTTGCCCACAGCAGCCCCGCCCTCTGCTGCAGGCATGAGGAAAAGCTGGCATGAGGACATCACACAGGACCTACGAAACCATTTGGTACACAAACTGTAAGTGCGAAACAAGAACTTCCAATTTTTGTTTCCACGGTACACTATCACATTTGTATTTTATTATACTATTAATAATAGTGATCTCTTTCAAACACTAAGTATTTAACCCATTAAGACCTAAGCATTGTTTCAAAACAACCATCCGTGTTTTCTGAAGAGCTGACAGATTTGCCAAGTTTTGTCAAACTTTCTCAGCATCTGAAACAGATAGACATGAAATATAACATATATGATAGCTAAAACTATTTTTCATTGTAATTCATTGCCTTTTCCCTAAACTCTGTTAACATATAAAACAATAAAGCTGGCCATGTCTGAATCTTGTAATTTTCATTGTTTTAATCAGTTAAACTCCGCTCTAATCTGCGTAATTATCGCTCCTCTTGCTTATTGTCTGAAACGCAGCAAAAAATTATAGCAAACAAACTAGATTTCCCACAATGCATTTAACCCCTCCTGTGGCAATTTCAGCAAATCACGATGCATTTCATCAGTCACATGTCTTGAAAATTACATTTTCGGGAGAAGCACGCAAACTTCGCACCCAGTCTTAAAGGTTTATGTATTGCATCAGGTCTGTATGGGTTCAAAAATTGCATCACCAGTGTGGGCCTCTTACTGCTTGTAACGTTAGCATGCTTGTTAGTAAGTCAACAAAATATTTATTCCACAGATGCAACAGAATACACATCTTATATCTAACAATTAACTGAACCATATTTTCACGTTTTAATAAGATGTTAAATGCTGAGGAACATTCATTTTGTCTTACCCACAAAAACTCTCAGACTATGGCGGTGCACGTCCTGAAGACAGATTTTTACGCACTAGGTAAAAACTAAATTAGTAGACATAAACTTATATCCACACAGATAATCGCTCAAATGATCACTTGAGGGATTTAAGGGTTAAGATGCCATATCAACACAAACATGTTCTGTTTAAGCAGTTCTTTGACTGAGATGTTATCAGTAATTAAATATCTGTTCAACTCCTTTTCCCCCTTTCCCCCTCATTTTTCTTTCCTTCTCTTTTTTGATCACCCGTCCAGTGTGCAGGCCATTTTTCCGACTCCAGACCCCGCTGCCCTCAAGGACCGGCGGATGGAGAACCTGGTGGCCTATGCCAGAAAAGTTGAGGGGGACATGTATGAGTCAGCCAATAGTCGAGTAAGTTTCTCGCTCTATGTTTTAGCTCAGTGCGTTGCTCTGAAAGGAGGAACCTTGTAGAAACTATTCATTTTGCAGCTATAGCCAGCTAATAAGTCATTCTGTTGGTTTCAAAAGTTTAATACAAATTCACAGCTCATATGCCATTACAGGATGTGGCTGCAAACCTAGAGCACATGAGTCTGACTCGTGAATTACCAGGTTAAGTTTACTGCAGTGTATAAAGATTTGTCTCATCAAAGGACCTGGATTCAAATCCTGGGGGGACTCGTGAATTATGACTGGCTTTATATGTAATCCCTGGTGCTAATTTTTAATTTTTCATTATTTATTAAACTTGAAAATCTAATTAGTTTGCAGCAGTAGATGTAATAGCAGTATTTTAGTTTTTTGGCTACTGTTCTTTGGGATTTTTAACCCCTTTCCTCTGTTTACCCTCTTGTTGACAGGCTGAGTACTATCACCTATTAGCAGAGAAGATCTATAAGATCCAGAAGGAGCTGGAAGAGAAGAGGAGGACCCGGCTTCAGAAGCAGGGCCTGGGCATCGGGCCTGCCGGCTTGGGTCAGCCCTCCACTGGACTGCCTCCAAGTGAGTGGACATGCAGCATATTCAGCTAATGTTATTCTGAGCAGCACACATCCATGTGAATGATAATTTAATCAGATGGAGAGGGACATTGTGATATTTCAGCATTGTTTTTTTTATCTTAGCTCATGCATTTGATTAGTAGTGGTGGATGTTACTGAAATATCCCAACACAACCCTTTTAACGCACAATATCATGATCCACAGTAGGAATTGTGATCTTTAGAAACGTACTGATGAGACTATCCGGACTCGTACCTGTAGTCTTATGCACCATTTAAATCACAACATTGCATTAAAAAAACCTGACAAATCATCCTGCGCATATACAGTGAGCATCAGTGTCGAGTCCCACTTTGTCCACAGCTTTGAACAGCACCGTATCCTTGCTAGATATAGTGTGACCTTGTCAGTCGCAGCTTTTATCTTATTCTTTTTCCACCTGATCTCATGTGTTGGTCGACAATAACTGTTTAAGTTTCTGGATGTTGCAAGACACAGCTATTTGTGGTTGCACCGACCCGAGGGAAACACTCTTAAAGGTCCCCGAAGATGCCTCTTTTTGAGGTGGTTGAGGTATTGCCTCCACAAGTGTCAACCATTGCCTAACAAATTTTACATGGCTATATTTTTGCTTTGTGAAACATCTCAAATACTGCCATACTACCAATAAGTTATTTGTTTTTCGTACAAGCTCTGCATGCACCATGCTGTGAGCTTACATTGAATATTTTAACAAATGCTTTGTGCGTGCAAGTGTTTATGATAGAGACACGTGATATAAATTGTCTAATCAGCACAGCTATCTAGTCATTATAGCTTGTATTAGAGCTGGGGGAATTAATCGTTTTTTTTGCGATGCAGACGTGGATGACTGCATCGATGCAGTGGAAGAACATAATCAACTCATTCGTTTCTGCTATGATCATTTTTTGGTGATGTTCTGCCACTGCATAATTATAACTTCAGCTGCTTACGGATCAGGACAGACGCACATTAAAGATCCGGTCGTCTTTTACCGGGTCAAAGTTTCCTGTCTGTGCTCACTTTACACTTAATCAATAAACACAGGCACTAATCACAAGTTATTAGGACCTGAACAGTACTGAAGATTATTTTTTGTTTGTTGATTTGCTTTAGAGTTTATGGGGCACGTATTTAAACATGTGCGCATGTAGATCACCTGCTACACACAATATGAGACATGCATAGCCAAGACCTCAGGGTTAAAGTGACCGGAATGATCTGGATTCATGATCCGACACCATTGATTAATAACTAAATAAACAAACAAATGGTGAAAAGGACGAAACATTCCACAGTTTATACAAACCTCTCCACATGCTTGGTTAGGGCAGTTCCTCGTCTCCTTCTATCCTGTGCACAGATGACAACCTGATTTTCTTCATTTCCTGCCTCTGTTTATATAGACGGTCCCCTCCCTGACCCATCTCTGGTGCGACCGACTGGACCAAATCAGATGGTCAACAGGATGCAAGGCCCAGGTAAAGAGCCAAGAAAACGCTGTCATATGAACCATATGACTGGAGGCATGTGATATGTTTTTACTCTGGATTTGACACAGCATTACGTTTAGGACCCTTTTTGAACATGGGGACATCACTATAGTTACCATATGTATATATAAATAAAGGATCCAAAAATACTACCGTAGTTTGAACATGAAGTGCTCTGTGTTGTATCATAACTGTCGTGTTTTTTCAGGTATGAATCAGTTCAATCAGATGGGAATGCAGTCCATGGGCCAGAGGTCCACTCCTCCACTCCCAATGGGAGCATCAGGCAATCAGGTCTGTAATGAACACACCATGTATCACTTGTTTTTTTCATATCAAAACAATTTAAACTAGGAGATAATTATACCAACATTTCAAACTGCTCAGCAGAACTTTTTTTTAAAGAGCCCTATCTATGCCCTTTTACATATGTAGATCGGACTGGTTGGATCCAGGATGGCACAACCCAATGTCAACCAGATACAGAACCAGTATCTGCCGCAGGGGCAGTTCCCTGGCTCAGGACCAGGTGTTGGTACAGCTCAGCCCGGTATTTCCCAGCCCGGCACACAGGCAGGCATGCCACAGGTAAGGCAGTATCACACACCCTGATAGTTCTTTGGTTATCAGAGAGTATTAGCAGGCACTTCAGAAGGAAATATGCCTCAGGAATTAAATTATATGTTCCTGGGTTCAAAGAAAGCTTTCTGACAAAAATTAAACTACTGAGATATTCTCTTCCTTGGGCATTAATGGTATGAAGTCATAGCCTACCAATTTGCAAAGTGCAAATCATGAACTGTATAGAGACACCAAAGAACAATCTCATGTCATACATGCTGGTTTTCCTCTTGAATTATACCTTTTTATTCACCCTGCTTATGTGTACACCCTTCTATCGTCATCCTTTCCACAGACGCAGATGGGCACTCCTCCTTCTCTTCCAGTTGCTAGTCCTCTAGCGCAGCCCGGTTCAGCTGGCGGTCCCAGTGGCGTCTCCTCAGTGGGGCCAATGGGTCCCCAGAGCGTGGGTAGTGGAGGTCCGAACTTAGCTGCCGGAGGCCCTCCTTCCTCAATGACTCCAACTAACGCGAACCAGCAGCCCAACTCCATCCCCCATCTGGGAGCCATGCGCGGCAGCTCGCCCTCACCTGCTCACAGCCGATCCCCTACCCCTCACCAAACACCCCCCAGACTAGCTGGGTCCCAGACCCCACAGCCACACACCCCAAATGCATCACAGCTGGCTCCACCCCCGACCCCCCAGCAAAACCAACTTGGCCAGGGCCCGGGCTCGAACAAGTCCCTCCAGCAGCAACATATAGGGCCAGCTGGTTCAACCACTCCGTCTCACCCGGGACTGGCCTCCAGCTCATCGCAGCATGGTGCTCAGCTGCCTCGCACTCCGGTCAGTGAGATTTTAGCATCATGAAGTTTAATATCTTATTACACATATTCCATTGATCCTGTAACAGTAACTCATGTCCTCCAGGATTATCTTTCACTCCTGCCTTTCTATGTATAACTTGATCTTTTTCATGTGATCAAACAATTCCTAACTGGGTTTTTGAGCCATGCTGTACCAGTAAGGCCCCGATATACTTGATGTTTAATCAAACGTAATCGTAGACAGCCAGCTGCATAGTGAACGTTATATACTTGGAACAGTGCGTGGTACTAGAGGATTCCTGTAGAGGGCACACCTCAGAACTCTCAAAAGACTAAAGTTGTAGACCGTTCAGCTGTATTATCTTTGAATCAGACCGATTTTCCCGTCACTTCCAGATTTGAGTGCGGTAGACGCATTAACAACAAGTATATTCTGACCCTGAGACTACTTAGGACCTTCATCTCTTCAGTGTATCTTGTCATTTAATTGTTTGTTCCCTTCATTCATCAATATGTCATGTTCACCATCTCTTTTCCTAGTTGTCCCAAAAGGGTTCATTCCCTGTGGATAGCCAGGCCCTGACTCCAGCCTCTGTCAGCAGCCAGGACACTTCCTCCCAGCAGCCGCACTCAGACACCAACCTCGACCCCAAAATGGAGATCAAGCAGCAGGATGAGGAGGAGGAGAGTGATGCTGGCAGCTGCTCCAAAGGAGGGAAGCTCAGCAACTTCAAATCGGAGGAAAAGCCCATCAAATCAGAGCTGAAAAAGGAGGAGTGTTGTGGAGAGGGAGGTAAAGGTGTTTCTATGGATACATCAACAACAATGCAGATGTCCAGTGTGAAGATGGAAGACAGGAAACCAGAGATTAAGAAGGAGGTGAAAGAGGAAGAGGATACGTCAGATTCAGCTGTACAACAAGCCTCAGCGAAAAAGAAGAGTAAGGAGGACTTGTGTTTTTACTGGAATACATAAACATCTGGACCATATATGCAATATTTGAGCATTTCTTTGTATTTTGTTGTTTATCTAAATTTAGTTTTTTTTTTGTGTGTCATGGAATACAAATGGTTAATGGAAGCAGTATAACTTTTACAACTTTTTGATTTTCCTTCTCTAACTTTCTCTCCTCCCAGTCTTCAAACCTGAGGAGCTTCGACAGGCCCTGATGCCGACTCTTGAATCGCTATACCGTCAAGATCCAGAGTCGCTGCCATTCAGAATGCCTGTTGACCCACAACTGCTGTGCATACCTGTATGTAACCCCTGCTCAAGTCTTTTTGTTCCTCTGCCATGTATAAACAGCACCCTCCTTGTCAGGGTTAAGAATTGTGTGTTCTTATCAACTTGAGAAGAAGTCCATTGTCTCCTTACTGATACTGCAGCTCGTCTTGCTTTACTTGTTTATGCCATTAACTCACAGAGGTTTTCACACATTTACCTTGTGATCTTGCAGGACTACTTTGACATTGTGAAGAACCCCATGGACTTATCAACAATCAAGCGAAAGCTGGACACTGGTTAGTACTTGTTTCTAATTCCTGGGAAACATAGTGGACCCAAATAAATAACTTTCTTTGTATGATTAAAAATAGAGATGAAACAGTGTGAAAAACACAATTATAGTGTCCAAAATTATCATGGTTATCAGTATTATCGTTTTTGTTTTTTTATGTGCTGAAAATGTTAATTATTAATCAGTAGGACAAAGAGAAGGTTTACTACTAAGTTATGAGCTATGGCCAGAGCACTAGCAGCTCCCCTGTACTTACAGCTCTCACCCTGCTGCTCCGTCCACCATGTTTTTACAACATAAAGCAGAGGTTGCTTGCTGCGCCTATAGATAGATAGATAGATAGATAGATAGATAGATATTGTCCAGCATCAACCAAATCATCATGGTTATTAATAATTAAGTGCTACAACTAACCATCGAAGATTTTTTGCACAGCATATGTTAAACCGATAAGAGTCATACCGAATTCCAAGAGGAAGTGGTTTTGTGTAGTAAGTGCTAAAGATACATTTTGTTTCATGTGAGTTGCTTTTTAAAAAATCCTTATTTTCTTTTTCACATGGATGGAAACGGCACATCAGACTGCAGGTCGATCCTGTTTTTCTTACCCATTTTATAGGTGACTATCATTAGTCTTGAAAGTCTTCTTAATCCATCACGCCACCCTTTGTGTTTTGGCTGTAGGTCAGTACCAGGATCCCTGGCAGTACGTGGATGACATTTGGCTGATGTTCAACAACGCGTGGCTGTACAACCGTAAAACATCCAGAGTGTACAAGTACTGCTCCAAGCTGGCCGAGGTCTTCGAGCAGGAGATCGACCCCGTCATGCAGAGCCTCGGCTACTGTTGTGGCAGGAAGGTGAGTCAAAGTGCTGCAGAACTGGCTAAATGGGTGGAGATGGGAAATGAATGTTGTTATGGGTTGATCTTATGATTTAAAAAAAAAAAAAACAACGCGGAATTATGGAAGGTGAAGCACCATTATTTTTTTTATGTTAAACATCATGTCATAGGCTCCCTGCTACTATACTACATGACACTTGCTGCTCTATTCATAAAGTTTGAAGCCAGGAGAGTTGTAGTTCTCAGTTCATTAACCCCATTAACAACAGCTAAACGTTATCTGTGTAATTTCATTTATGTCTGGACAAGGCGGAGTGCATGAATGGTTTGAGTATGCTTTAGATCAGCGGTCGCCCAGCCGTCGATGGCGATCTACTGGCCGATCTCTAAAACCTTCACTGTCGATCTCCGAACTCTCTGGACTCAGGCTGCGGGTGCGCTGCAGATCAGCTGTGTGTCGGTTGCCTGTTGTTTACACGCGCTGTGTGTCCGCTACTGGCGGCCGAGCTGCTGGTTTATCTACTGCATTTCCATCAATACGGATTATGTCCTAAACTATATGGTCAGGAATCACAGTATGAAGACGTGCATATGAACAGATGCTGTAAATATGAATTGATATTAATGTGAATATTGTGCATTGAATGTATAAAGATGCACAACTGCAATTTATATTTATGCTCATACATTCAGCCTTTAACAGAAATGGCAAAAAACAATAAATATGACCCACCTAAGTTTTTTTTTTTTTTGGAAGATATCAGGGTGGAAGCATACGTTTGGAATGTGAAAGGGAAAAGGTTGAACACTGCTTTAGATGAAGAAATTAACTCCCCTCATTCACATCTGAAAATGGAAGCAGTGAAGTGGCTTCACAGCTAAATTTGGCCATGGGCATACCACCGCCATATCGCATTTCAGCTCTCATTAGACTCTGCTATTTTTGGTTTTGCAGACAAATAACACAACTGATTGGGCCTTATTATGAGAGGCTGGCTAAGAGCTTGACTTCTGACAATGAAACAAAACAAAGTAGCAGTTGACGGTAGCTGTAATTAGTTTTTTAACAAAACCAAGCCAAACAGAAATGAGCTCAGTTCAGCTCCACTGGGGAAGTTTTTACAGCTGCACTGTGGATGTAAGGTTGTGTCTCAGAGTAGGACTTGCAATGTTGTTAATATATTGCATTTTTTTCATGTCATTACACAAGTCAATACATAATTATATTCTTACCTATTTCTTTGTTTCTGTCCATCAGTTGGAGTTCTCTCCTCAGACACTGTGCTGCTATGGAAAGCAGCTATGCACTATTCCCCGAGATGCTGCTTACTTCAGCTACCAGAACAGGTATGATGGGAGGGAAACACCCACGTAATAATGGGTGGAGGGACGCCTAGATGGATGGAAGTGTTAGTAATAGAAGAAGGGATTATAGATATGTTGAATTGAATGTGAGGTAGATATTAGCATTTCTTTTATCAGTGTAACTTTTATGAAAATTATTTCCCTAAATGCTTCCCATCACTTCATTTTCCCCATTTTTATACCTTCATGTCGTTCCTGATGCACTGGCATTTTAACAGTCTGCCCTCTCCTCACATTCTTTAAGCTGTTCATCGTTTAATTAAACGCATCTTTAAAAAAACAAGTATTAGTTGATACATACAAACCAATTGTTTTGTTTCTCTGGAGCAAATTGAGGTGTTCATATTTTGAAGACTCCACAAATTGGCCTTTTTTTTAGGAAGAAAGGGCTTGTACCAATATGTTGACCTGTGACTTTGTTAATGTATAAAGTTCACATTACTTCTTTTTGATATTTTATTCCTGTCCTCGGTCTTAGAACACACCAATAAGAGCCTTACTGGAATGTGAAAGGACATACTTTAAAATGAACTGCTTGAATGGACAGCAAAGCAGTTGTCTGTGCTTATTTGTTCATATTTGTTCGGTGTCTGTATGATGTCTTGTGCGACAACGTCCTCCTCCTGTCCCCTTCTCCCGTTGACTCTGCTCCTGCTCTGTTTGCTGTGATGGTGGTTGTTGCTCATCCTGTTGTGTCCAAATTGCTAATCTGTGCTCTGCCTCGGCTTTCTGCTGTGTTTTTGTCTCGTCCTGTTCCTGGTCCATATGACTTGTCTGTCCTCCCTTCCAATGGCTGTGATGTCAACATTGGCTTGCTTTTGCCTTGACCAACCATGCACCTCCAAAACCCACCCCCCATCCTGTCACCCTCACCCCTCAAAAATTTGACTGGCTTTTCCGATGACGACTTCCTGCTGTCCTGCGCTCCTACTTCCTGCTTGCTCCGCTTGTGGCACCCTGTCGTGCCCATATCCTGTACCATTTGATGACTGCCCTCCCGTGCGCTGTCTGTGATTGACTGTGCTGCGGGGGAACGGTGTAGTTCACCAAAATTTGGGCTTGTTGCTAACAGGTACCACTTCTGCGAGAAGTGTTTCAATGAGATCCAGGGGGAGACGGTTTCCCTGGGCGATGACCCCACCCAACCACAGACGTAAGTATTACTGCATTTTCCTAATACTTACTACCTAATAGTTAAAGCTTCCTGCCAAAGAAGATAATTCCATATAACATTTTCAAATGCATTAAGGTTAAAATCCTGATGAATTTAAACTAAACTTTTACCTAGCATGTCTTGACAATTTCCTCATCTATGTTTTTTGACACACTCCCTTGTAATTTTAGATCGATTAACAAGGAGCAGTTTGAGAAGAAGAAGAATGACACACTGGACCCTGAAATGTAAGTTAACAGCCTGCTAATGTCACATATTTGCTTTGAGAAAGAAGAAAAAAATGAATTTCTTTCAAGGGCTTCAACATGTAATTTTTATTTTATATCATTGTTTTCAGCCTCGTTGAATGTTTGGACTGCGGCCGCAGGATGCACCAGATCTGTGTCCTGCACCATGAAACAATCTGGCCATCGGGGTGAGTAGCTTTCCTTATTCCAGTCATTCTCAGTGTTCTTTATCTTTTATTATGTAATTTGACTGACTTAACCACGTTTCTCTTTGCTGTATCTCAGTTTTGTGTGTGATGGCTGCTTAAAGAAGACAAATAAAACAAGGAAAGAAAACAAGTATTCTTCCAAACGTAAGTGACAATGCTTCTATCCCAGTTCATCACAATGTCCTGTTTTGTACTTGAATATACTCATGAAGGACACTGGTTTATTATTTCATACTGACGTTTAGGGGTGTGCGATATATATCGTCTACGATAATATTGTAATTGTTGATTTAATGATGTGCGAGCTCACCTTATCGAGTTTTTTTCGATAATGATGATCAATGCGCCACGCATTCATGCTCTGCATGTCAATATATTTGGCTGCTTTAGATGATATATGAAAGATATTCAGATCATTGACGGGTAAAAAGAATTATGAAGCTTATTTATGATCCCAGAACCTGAGGGAAGTTACAGCGCTCACACAGGCAGACAAACATTTTGGCAATAAAAATATATAATAAAGAGTCTGAAATCTGCTGTACTGACAACTAGCTTGCTATTCATGTCAACAAAAATAAACATTAATGATGCTTCTCGTGCGAGCAGCCGCCTGGCCGTTCACACCGGAAGTGCTTTTCTCCATACTGGTTCGGGGGTAAATGATGATGGTCTTCATAGGTGACTGACTTACGCAAGCCTATAGCCGCCACCCCCCAACAAGAGATTCTGTGCTTGTGTGTGTCTGTCTGTTTAGACACAACTGACAAATGTGGAATAAGTACATAATTAAAGATGGGGAAATTTCATCATGTGGGGGCAAAAATCTGGGAAATTGATACTCCAGGAGAACAGCGTGGAAATCAATTTGTGCCCTAGGCAACCGCCTATGTCGCCTATGCCAGGAGCCGCCCCTGGCGTGAATGATAGAGGCACAGAGGAGCAGTAAATGACTGTAAAAAAAAATGACTTGTTGCTGTGTACGGCTCCCTGGTGTCTGCCCCGGACTTGGTGGCGCTGTGACCGGGCTGTGCGCCTTCTCCCGGCTGTGGAGCTGTCTGTGGTCTCTGCGTCCATAACCAGGGGCTGTTTATTTATCGCAAGTCATATCGTCGCGATATTAAACAACGTTATCGATATCGCATTATTTCCTAATATCGTACTCCCCTACTGACTCTGCGTAGAATCCTAATGTCACCCACTCATGAGACTACTGTCACATCTTAATCTCATGCTGTCACCATGTACTGACTCAGGTCTCTAGTTTGAAACTGTAGTTTCACATGTACACGTGGTTATCAAAAGAATTATACTTTTGATACATTTTCCAGTGACATGCCAGCTTGGTTACTTTCTGATTTGTCTGGCTGTGCACAGGACATCACATACACGGATAAGGGAATCAGGTTCTTCATATGTAGCTTTAAGTCATATTTACCACTGCTGTTTTTACAGTTGTTCTGATACTAACTAGACTAAAATGTTTCCTCTGGCTTTCTCCCACACAGGGTTGCCCCAGACAAAGTTGGGCTATTTCCTGGAGACGAGGGTGAACGACTTCTTAAAGCGTATGAGTCACCCGGAGTCCGGAGAAGTCTTCATTCGTGTCGTCCATGTCTCTGATAAAGTGGTGGAGGTTAAACCAGGCATGAAGTCCAGGTACAGGAATTAGGAACAGTTAAACTTAAACTAGACGTCTTTGTTTTCTACTAGATCATTGCAAAATTGTTTTAGCTTGTAGAATTTTCCCACTATTCAAATCTTGAATGCCAAGACTTCAGGGAACAAGAAAGTGACACACATGAGTATTACTTGTTAGAGTTCACAGAGAAGAGTTAGTAAAGAAGTTTGTTACAAGTCACAGGCTATAATACAAATACTGTTGAGTTTCCTGTTTCTCTATTTTACAGTTGGTAAATTTACACACCCTTGTTTTCGCCTTCAGATTTGTGGACAGCGGAGAGATGTCGGAGTCTTTCCCATACAGGACAAAAGCCCTTTTTGCATTCGAGGACATTGATGGAGCAGATGTCTGCTTCTTTGGTATGCACGTTCAAGAGTACGGATCCGACTGTCCTCAGCCCAACCAGAGGTAAGGACAACATTAGTATATTTTATTATACATGGGCCATTTGTCACTTGAAAATTAGCTAATTTTGTTAAAAAGTTTAGGCAGTTGTGATATTTGTGTATGTATTTATATTTACTTTCATCCACTCAGGCGAGTATACATCTCCTACCTGGACAGTGTACACTTCTTTCGGCCTCGTACTCTCAGAACAGCAGTTTACCATGAAATCCTCCTCGGGTACTTGGAATATGTCAGGAAGTTGGGGTAAGTGTTCCTGCTTATTTTTTGTCTTGACCATTCAGGTACTCACAAATAAGTACCTGAATGTAGTTTTTATTCTGTCCACAAACTTACTTTCGCTAGCCTATATATTCATCATGCTCACTGTTTATGGTCTGTCATCCTCAGCTACACCACTGGCCACATCTGGGCCTGCCCACCGAGTGAAGGGGATGACTACATATTCCACTGTCACCCTGCAGATCAGAAGATCCCAAAGCCCAAACGTCTTCAGGAATGGTACAAGAAGATGTTAGACAAAGCTGTGTCAGAGCGGATAGTGCACGACTTCAAGGTAAAGAGGCAGCATTCGTCTTTACTCTCGCTTAATGGTCCTCAAAGTATTTCATCATGTTAGCTCTTTTGTTTTAGCTTTTAAGTTTAGACTACATAATAGCAATCAGCAGCTTTTAAGATGAACATCGGTGTACAAACAATGGTATAGCTGCTGAAAATAACTGTATCCATGCAAAAGACTAACTTTGTTTTCAATGTACCCCTAAAGGATGTTTTCAAGCAAGCAACAGAGGATCGTTTAACCAGTGCCAATGAGCTGCCTTACTTTGAGGGGGACTTTTGGCCCAATGTGCTGGAGGAGAGCATCAAAGAGCTAGAACAGGAGGAGGAGGAGAGGAAAAGGGAGGAGAACAGCACTTCCAATGAGAGTATTGATGTAAGAATGCCATGATTTATCAACATGGGCCGGAAGAGCTTGTTGATTAGATGATCTCTGATGGTCTCCCTCCTTTCTTGTGCAGGAAACAAAAGGTGACAGTAAAAATGCAAAGAAGAAGAACAACAAGAAGACGAGTAAGAACAAGAGCAGCTTGAGTCGAGCCAATAAGAAGAAGCCAGGGATGCCGAATGTCTCCAATGACCTTTCACAGAAACTCTATGCTACTATGGAAAAACACAAAGAGGTACAAGAAAATACGTACTAAAGTACCTGTATCTAATCACACATGTTACTCTAGTGGAGTGAAAAATGTGACGGCTTAGCTATTGACTTTATTTTCCAGATTTTACTTTTTGGAACTCTGGCACCAGTGCTAGCACAAAGATGAATTTGTTTTAAAAGACTGTTTTCTCCTCTTTTTCCCATCCTAGGTGTTCTTTGTGATCCGACTGAGCTCAGCTCCCATGACAAACGCCTTGCCCCCTATTTCAGACCCGGATCCCCTGATGGCATGTGACCTCATGGATGGCCGTGATGCTTTCCTGACATTGGCCAGGGACAAACACCTGGAGTTCAGCTCGCTCAGGAGGTCCAAATGGAGCTCGACGTGCATGTTGGTAGAGTTGCACAACCAAAGCCAGGATCGCTTTGTCTACACTTGTAACGAGTGCAAGCACCACGTGGAGACACGTTTTCACTGTACCGTCTGTGAGGTGAGTTAGAGAAGGGTTGTTTTAGTGCGTCTCATTTCTATTTGTATATGTGAAGAATCTAAAAAACGAAAATTTGTATGTTGTAGGATGTTACTTTGAAACCGGCTACATATCAATTTCTAACCTTCTCATCCATGCCATTCCTCACAGGATTACGACCTCTGCATCACATGTTACAACACTAAGGGCCACGAGCACAAGATGGAGAAGTTAGGTCTCGGTTTGGATGATGAAAGCAGCAACCAGGCAGCTGCTACAACTCAGAGCCCTGGAGACTCCCGTCGCCTCAGCATCCAGCGCTGCATCCAGTCCCTCGTCCATGCCTGCCAGTGTCGAAATGCAAACTGCTCCCTGCCGTCCTGCCAGAAGATGAAACGGGTTGTACAGCACACAAAAGGTTGCAAAAGAAAAACCAATGGTGGTTGCCCCATCTGCAAGCAGCTCATTGCGCTTTGTTGCTATCACGCAAAACACTGTCAGGAGAACAAGTGCCCAGTCCCATTCTGCCTAAACATCAAGCACAAGCTCCGTCAGCAGCAGCTGCAGCACAGACTCCAGCAAGCCCAGATGCTAAGGAGGAGGATGGCCAGCATGCAGAGAGCGGGCCAGCCTGCTCCTGGAGGAGCTCCTGGGGGCAATGGTTTACCCTCTCCAGGAGCAAACAATGGAGGAACTGGTCCTGGAACCCCTACCTCTGTGGGCACTCAGCCTCCTACCCCACAGACACCCACCCAGGGGAACATGCCTGCGCTCCCACAGCAGCAGGGAGTTGGGATGGGGGGAATGGGAGTGCCAGGCCAGCAACAGCAAGTTCCACAGCAAGGCGGTGCCATGCCCCCTCAACACCATCTTCATCAGTTTCAGCAGGTGGGTGGAGGTGGT
Organism: Verasper variegatus; assembly: GCA_026259375.1. NCBI lineage: Eukaryota > Metazoa > Chordata > Actinopteri > Pleuronectiformes > Pleuronectidae > Verasper > Verasper variegatus. The sequence goes on from CM048057.1 coordinate 12,767,807, forward strand.
GGAGGGGGGGTGATGAATTCTCCTCAGCAGCAGATGATGCCTCAGCTCCTGCAGCAGCCTCCCAATGTCCAGCAACTTCAGAAGCCACAGCACCCTGGTGGTTTGCCTCCGTACAACCCCAGACCTCCTGGAGCCTCTCCTCTCCACCAGTCACTGGGCAAACCTGGACTTGGCCCAGCCACCCCACCCCAGCAGCAGCAGCAGCAGCAGCAGCAACAACCCAATCAAGGACAAGGTTCCATGCCTGTACAAGGCCAACAGCAAGGCCCCCCTTTGGCTGCTGTAGAGACAGCCCTAAAAATTCAGCGCCTAGCAGAGACCCAGAGACAGATGGCCCAGGCCCAAGCCCAGATCCGTGGCTTGGGACAGGGTGGCATGATACCCTCACATCCTCACCACCCGAACACCCAGGCCCAGATGGGCATGCCCCACATTGGGGCCCAAGGCATGCCCCCACAGGCTCAGGGAGTTGTCGGAAGGACTATGTTAGACCCACAGCAGCAGGGAATGCTAGCAGGGATGCAGCAAGGTGGCCCTCAGACGCAGTTGCCACCTCAAGTTCAGCAGCAGCTCCAGCAAGTTCAGCAGGCAGGCGGTGGACAACTCCAGCCAACAAACCAGCAGTGGGGTGCTGGGGGACCGGCCATGAACCCTCAACAACGGTCAGTCATGATGGGTCACATGGCACCGCAGCAGCCAGGAGCTGTTCCGCAACAGCCGATGAATCAGCAGCAACCTCAACCTGGAAACCGTGGGATGATGCAGGTAATGGGTGTATCAGGAGGGGCAGCTGGGGCACCTACTCAGATAGCAGGTGCAGCTGGAACAGGAAATTTACCCCAGGCAGCTCTACAAGACCTCCTGCGAACTCTGCGCTCCCCAAGCTCTCCCGTTCAACAGCAGCAAGTCCTCAGCATCCTTCGTTCCAACCCAACACTCATGGCTGCTTTTATCAGGCAAAGAGCAGCAAGATATCAAGGCGGTCAGGGGGGTCCTGGAGGACCAGGAGGGCCTCCACAAGGGGCCCCTGGAGGTGTGAGGTTCCAAGGCGCTCCTGGGGGGCTTCCGGGTGTAGGAGGACCTGGGGCTAACCAGCTTCCTAACATGGAAGGACAACCACAAGTTAATGTGAACCAGGCAGGCCAGCCAGGGATAAACATGGTTCAGGGTGGAGCACAGGGAGGAAATATGCCCACCATGGCTCAGCTGCAGCAGTTACAACAGCAGCAGCAGCAGCAGCAGCAGCAACAACAACAACAACAACAACAGCGCCCAATGTTGCCTGGGAATCTCCAGCAACAGCAAATGGCTGCATTGCAACAGCAGCAGCAGCAGCAGCAGCAGCAGCAGCAGCAACAACAACAGGGAGCAATGCAAGCAGGGCAACAAGGCACCATGACTACACAGTTCAGAGAGATGTTGATGATGAGAAGACATCTGCAGCAGCAGCAACAACAGCAGCAGCAGCAACAACAACAGCAGCAGCAGCAGATGGGAAACCATGGGCAGTTCCAGCAGCCTCAAGGACTTCAGCAGCAGCAAGGCCAGCAAGGCTTCATGCAGCCTGGCCAGGGTCAGCCAGGGATACCCCCCTCTTCCCAACCCCAGCCAGGTGTTGGAGGTGTAGGGGGACCCCAGCAGCAACAAGGAGGGCCACAGGGTGGGCCAGGACAGCCAGGCCAGCAGCAAGGCTACCCCAACCCCATGTCACAAGTGGCTGCAGCGCTCCAGCAAAGGCTCCAGATGCAGATGCAGCAGCAGCAGCAGCAACAACAACAACAACAACAGCAGCAGCAGCAGCAGCAAAATCCAATGGGTGGACTTCAAGGACAAGACGGAGGGCCCAGTGGAGAAAGAGGACCTGGAGGACCTCCACTTCAGGCTGGACAAGTCGGACCAGGGCAGGGACAACAACAGCAAGGTGGAGGGGGTGGTGGACCCCCACTGCCACAGACGACACAAGGTATGCTCCACCAGAACATCCACCAGAGGCTGCTGCAGCAGCAACACCTTGGGGGCGGCTCTCCTGCCCAGCATAGCAGTCCTATGAGTCCTCAACAGCAGATGGCTCAGTCTCCCCACCACCTCCAAGGTCCAGGGTCCCTCAGCAGTCAGGTGAGGTCGCCTCAGCCCTCACCGAGACCGCAGTCGCAGCCCTCGCACTCGAGCCCGTCCCCGCGCATGCAGCCCTCCTCCCAACCTCAGCCCCAGCCCTCACCTCATCGCATCTCTCCGCAGACCCAGACTGGCTCACCCCACCCAGGCCACTTAAGCCAACATCACCCCAGCATGGCGTTGCCCCAACCTCCACAACCCCAGCAGCAAGTGTTACCTCAGCAGCAGCCAGGTGGTTCAGTAGATCCCAGTCAGTTCAGCTCAGACCAGAACTCCATCATGTCCCAGTTGAGTGGGATGACAGGGATGCACGGTGGACAGGGCGGACAGTCAGACATTTTGGGTGGGAATAATAACAACAGCGGTAACAACAACCAGGAGCTGGGAGCGAACATTAACCACAACAGTTTAGACCTTATGTAGCCTTGGCTCCATGTTGTCTTTCTGTCTTGATGCTCTGATGAGTTGCCCCAAATAACAAACTGCCATGAAAGGAGAGCAAGACGGGACTACGGCTTTGGGGTTTTAGAAGTTTTTATTTTTTATTTAAATATTTTTGTGATGTATAAATAAGAACTGAAGCTTCCTTCTCATGGGAGATCAATCCTAGAAGTCAATAAATGAATAAATTAAACAATGGTAAGTTATTGCTGTTAATATATATCTATATATTTTTGCCAATTGTGTACAAAAGGTGGAAGGGCAGTGTTTCAGGTTGAAGATATTTCTTCCTCAAGTCTACGACACAATATTTTTGGGGACTGAGAATTTTGCCTTTTTATGAATATTTTTAAGATTTTAAATGTGGCTAAAAATTAAAGTGAAATGACACGATGTACCTTTTTTATCGTTTTGTTTTCCTCCTCAAATACCCAGTCATGATTGTATCTATTTTGCAGAGAGTAAGTATATTTTAGTTCTGAATTTATAATTTTTTGGGGGAGGGGGGGGGATCATGAAACAAGCATTGACATATCTTCCGTTACAGCCTTCTCTCAAAGCAATGTACATTTTACAACAACTGCAACAAGTCAAATACAAAGAATTTATTTTATGTATTTTATGTGGTGGGTGGGTGGGTGGAAGGTTGCGTTAAATGCAGTTTGATTTGTGACAACTTTCCTCTTTTTTAATTTCTGTCAGGGTCTATAGGTTTGAATTCAACCATAACAGTGTTTTGGCGGGTGGTGACACTAACGGTGGGTTTGGTCACATTTTTCTGCAACTGGTGGCCAGATCTGCAGAGCAGATAGAGATCCTTTAACCCATGGGCCACCTCTCTACCCTCCATCTTCAGTTTGCCTATGAATGTGCACACCTTCCTTTCCCTGACACCACTCCCAAAAAAAAAAAAAAAATTGGAGGGGTGAACTTTTGATGCCTGATCGTTTAGCCGGGGGAGTATTGTACCTCCGTTTTCAGCTGGCCATTGTTCAGCAGGTTGTGCGTGTACATATATTAAAACCCTGTTTATGAACTGTGACATGGGAAAGTGGTTGGCCGACTTTTGTTTTTTGGGGCTGAAGACGTTTAAAGAAAATCCTGCCTGTATCCTCAACCATGACGATTTCCCTTTCAGTCGTCTTTTCTGTCCTTCCTCCCTCATGACTGCTTCTCAGCCACAAGGTTTCATTCAATGTTAGTACTGTACAAAGTAAGAAATGGTGGACTTAGATACTGTTTTTGTAATAAAAGTCAGAAGTGTAAAAAAAAAAAAAAGACATTGTACATACTTAAAAACCTTATGAGCAGAGAAGCTATTTTCTGCTGCTTTGTTCCCCTTCTTGTTTGGTTGGATATTTGCTGTATCTGTTTAAAAAAAAACTAAAAAAAAGAACAAAACAAAAATCTAAAGTACTCCTGAGCTACTGTACAGTATTCAGATTTTTTCTAAAAGGGTACAGTATGGGGTGTAGTAGGTCACAAGCACCAATGCGCCTTTTTCTGTGTATTTTTGACAAGGTTTTAGGGAGGGTGGTGGTTATCGAAAACAAGTCGCACCTGAACAATCTCAAAACGTACCAAGTGAAACCTGCACGTAGAAGAAGTCGACGCTGGGGTTGATTAGAGGTGTGATCTGAGTTTAAATTTGGTCATTTAGCTTTTTCTGGAGAGGACTGAAGACAATATTCACATGCTCACTATTTTTCTGAAAAAGGTTGGGCTTGCTGGGTATGGGGTGGGGAACGCATCAGAACCAGGTGGCAATATATCTTGAGACTTATTTTATAAGAAAAAAGCAAGGAAAAACTGTCTTTTATATATAGATATATTATTTAATTTTATTTTTTGGAAATAAAACTTGAAGCTACAGGAATTATTAGATTAATCATGTTTTGTTTTGTATTAAAGATGTTATGGTGATGCAAAAAGACACTGCAGACAGTCATTCAGTTTGCCCTGGGGAGGCTGTGGAGTGAAATTCAAACCATCCTTTTGAAGAAATGTTTCATGTACATGAATATAGTTGTAAACATGCTGAATCGCTGTACAGACTGATGGCAACTGAAAAAATGGTTTTGTTTTGATCATTTCTCCGAAAAAGAGACTGGAAATCAGACTATTTAAATATTTGTTTAGTATTCAAATGGAATCTTTGACCACTTTTTTTTTTTGTTCCTCTTGTTAACAATTTTGGTGCTTGCTGAGAGAAAGCAAAAATAACTGTTGCTCCATTTTCATTACTTTCTTTTTTTAAGTTATTTTGGTGGTCTGATTGTTTTGTTTTTTTTGCCAATAAATTAATTGTACAATAAAGTATGTTTGTACCATTGGAAAAATACTTAACTGTCGCCTCAATTTTTTTCAACATCAGTAGAATTTCATGGTATTTGCTAGATACTACCTCCTCTCGGCGAGCACTTTATTAGGAACACCTACGCCTTGTCGTCAGACTGTTTGCAGCTGACAGGCTACGGTGACTCAGATAACCACTGAACGCGGTGGATAAACTCCCAACAAGTTCCGTCAGCCATGAGCAGAATTCTGAGGCTGGAAATACTTCATCTTATCTTCTGTTATGGGGAAGTGTAAGTAATTCTGTAACTCTGATATTCCCTCATATCTGTTGTCCTTGACATAAGTCTTACATTTCATTCATTCTTAAAATGTTGAAACCTGCAGAGACCCTATCTTGTTCCACTCTGGGCTTTTGATGGCAGTACATTTAACGCCACAGTCGGAGTATCGTTGCTCACCATGTTCATGCCTTTATGGCCTCAGTTTAAAATCTTATCAGCACTAGATTTGATTCCAGTAGAAAACCTCAGGGATGTGGTAGAGCAGGAGATTGGCCTCAGGACCAGGTGGAAACAGGACCACAAACAACTGAAGCTGTTTGAGAGGCTCCGCGGTCAATTCGAATCTTGTCACCTCTGTTTGTCCACCAGAGAGCGCTGACAAGTTTCCCAACTCTCATATCCAGCGCCATACATTATGAATCTTAGTCACAATTGTTCCTTCTCAAAACTCACCTCCTCAGACGTGCTTTCAATATGTAAACAGCAAAATGTTCAGTTTTTTAATCTTTGGTGTCTTTCAGTCATTGTTTTTTCATCTATTTTAATCCTTGTGAAGTGTCTCCGAGTTCCGAGCGCTATGTGAATATAATGTATTGTTATTATTAATAATAATATTAAAACATCTAACTGATCCATAAAGAGTATGTGTTCATATCAAGTGTTTAAGATTATATTAACACGTATATTTTTAACAGATAAAAAAGAAAAACTCTCAAGAATAGATATAATTGACCTCAAACATCCAGTGTGGATCAGGCTTTATGGGACTAAACGATCGAGATGTGATTGATTTTGATTTGATTTGTTAGCCTCTGAGCCGGTGACAGCCAGTGTTTGTAGGCATTATGTTTCCGGGTTGTTCATTCATTCGTACGCACGTCTAACTGTCCCATTCTTGTGAACATTATATCTCAAGAAGGCCTTAAAGGTTCAGTGTGTAGAATTTAGTGACATCTAGTGGTGAAGTGTCATGTTGCAGCTGAATACCCCTCACCTCACAATCCCCTTCCAAACATGAAAGAGAACCTGTGGCAGCCTTCAGTTTGTCCAGTCTGGGCTACTGTAGAAAACATGGCGGCCTCCGTAGAGAGGACCTGCTCCAGATGTAAATATAAAGTAGATAAATATAAAGGGCCCATTCTAGGGTAAAGAAAACAACAATTCGTAAAAGAATTTATGAAACACACTAGTGAAAACGTCACTAGGATTATTTTATATTCAATTTCTGCTAATAGATCCCTTTCACCTAAACATTACACACTGGACCTTTAAGGGAATTGTAGACAGAGACTTCACTGGTTGGCGGGGGCATACAGTCGCAGTTTGGTCTTTTTTACTTCGTATTAGGATCTTTGTCAGCTGAGCTGTTAAATATAACAAGAAGGCAGTTTCTATTTTCACTTCTCGAAAATCAAAATCAAAGCAAGTTACTGTGAGGAAGCAGGACACATTCAATAAAACCGATTTCAAACATTAGCAACATTTATTTTTAGAATTACCATAGAAATATTCTATACACAGTGACACTTAGTAGACTGGAGCAGGTAATGTCATGATAAAGTGCAGGGTTCCTCGCTCGGTGGTGGACAAGCGTGCACAAGCGACCACGGGTAGACAACGTCAAATCCAGGGCGCTTGTTTTATCACGTTTAGAGATGGCATCAAGCTCAGTGGTTATCACAAACCGTATAAAAACTATTCCATCATCTGCGTGACAAACACACAGGTATCAGTAAAGAATAAATATACATTCAGGTCAATGTAGAAAAATAAGGACTAAAAAAGACATGTTTTCTCCCTGTGGCCCCTTCATCTTTTTTTAACGTCTACTCCGCAAGTCTTGTCAAGGATCGTCATTCTGACATACAGAGACTAAACAAGCTTTAACTGTGTGTTAATATCATAGACTGTATATAAAGATGGTCAACATGATTGCTTCCCAAAAGTGAAGCCAAAGTGTCTCGATCACCCCCCCCCCCCTGGTGGCTGGTTGCATAAACCCCTGCCTCCTCCATGTTAGTGAAAGAGACACGGACCGAAGTCAGATAAACGTTTCTCAAAGATGTTTTTTGTCATTGTAGGAAGTTCAAAAACGTGGTAATGTCTCGTTCATATCCTCGACATTTTGGCTTCATTTCTGGATCAGGGGAGGAAGCAGAGACGTTCTTCTTTATATACAGTCTAGAATTTGTGTATATAAAAGAGAGAGGGAGCGAGAGACATCAGCCCTAAAAGCTCTACAGACAAAACAACAACAATGCTACGGAGCATCAGGCACTTCCATTCCCTGCAGCTTCACTATCACACAGACGCAGCTCTGGGATCACGAGACGCTGACCCATCATGCTCGGTGTGTGACCCTAACCCTGTGGACCAATGAGAGGCCACTGTGGGAGATTCCACCGACATGACTCATCACATCAGCTCCTGTGTCCAGTGGGCAGGACGCCAGCAGCGTTACAACGATATACTGGCCTCAGTGTGGGGCTTTTATTTTTATTTTTGAATTCTACATTTATTCAGGGATTTTCCTAGAAATATATAGGTTTTCTATTATTATTGGGGATATCTAAATCTTTTTGATTTCCCATTTCATTATGATCTGTTTTGTCAGCTTCTGTTTTCAGGCTCCAGGATGAATTTTGAAATTTTAAGCTGGAAATAAAAAAGATATTGCAAAATTACAATTACACTTCAATTGAGGAAACTCTGTATATTGATGATCGAAAGCTCCAGAAACTGTTTTGTCAGCTGCGTTTTTTAAGCTCATGAATGAATTTAGTTTCCCAAAGGTGTCAAATGAATATTCATAGTTTAATAAAATAGTTGTCTGTAATGTAGCTATGTGCGATTGCTAGTTCAACAGCTAACAGAACTGTTTTGGAGTTGACTTCTATTTTAGTCTGAATGAGGCTTATCAATACTTTGAGGTAAACACTGAATCTTTCATTTGTTTGGAGATTGTTTTGAATATTGTCACAACTGATGACAGGTGACTTTAGAATGAAATACTGAAACCGATATTCCTCTTTAAAAGGGTAAACTCTACAAACACGCCCTTACAATGTAATGTGAATACAGTGCAATTTCTTATTTTATTATATTATCAAGTCTAGATATTATCAGTCTACTTTTGGTACAAGACAGAGTGATCGCTTTAATGGCGATTTGTATATTTTGCGATGAGGAGCGAGGTGTACGGATAAACGACACCATCTTAGCACTGACAGAACTGGACGACTTCTATAAGAGGGGGTTTGTATAGCGGTTACGGTCCTTTGTTTACGGGTTACAGGCACAGGGCTGCATGTCAGTATGGGACTTACTGTAGTTTAGAGTTTGTACAGAATGTTTGAGTCCAGCACTGAACCTTAGCGGCTGTGTTTACATGCACAGAGGACTCTTCTTTTGTTTCCTCTCCTCACACCCTTTATAAAAGTGTCTTCACTCTGCGTCTGTATTCGGTACTCACGTTCAGAGGGTACCTATATGCACTGTATAGTGAACTTAAGGGTAGGGTTGGTAATTTGTTACTGAGATATAGTCCCAATAGCCATCAAGGTGTCTGAAAAAAGGCCGGTGTCTGAGGCCCACAGGACTGTATTGGATTGGAATGAATGAAATGATTGGCTGCCTGCGCACACTCTGCCCGTACCGGAGTCTTCGGCCTGGACCTACCGATGGGAGGGGGTGGGCAAAGTGTAGCCGGCACTTCCTAGCTTTTCCAGCATTACCAAGCCTAGCTTTAAGTGCAATATAATGGAGCTTGTTCTTCTCTCCAATTTTGTACCTGCTTTTGTGTTTTTATACTTTTGAAAGTTTATAGAAGAAAGCTCTGAATATAGCCAAACTCTGAGAGCCCATTTTTCAAAGATAAAAGTGTGGGATAATATGAACATGTCAGTGCTTAAGGTCCGTACTCTGAACTGCTTTAAAGGCACCCTGTGGGCTTTTTAACCACTAGCATGCAGGTGGGTGATGCAGGTTCCTGCCTATGGCTCACATTTGGTCCTCCGGTGCCTGGGTCCCTCATTTTTCTTCGGTGGACTTTAACAAGCCAAAACAACAGAAGTATCCATCTTTTTAGTGTGGTGATATAATGTTGCCTCTTCACTCGATGCTTCTGTTGGATCTCTGCTCTAATGAGCTATATATAACCTCCAGGTAACCAACATCTGAAGTTCTGCTTACACCCAGATGACTCTGTGCATGTAAACGTACCACTGACCAGACTCAGCTGGCAATGGGGGAGCGAGAGGCTGCAGAGAGGGAATGAAAACACTAACTTGTCTTTCTCAACCATTTACACCCTGACAAGCCACATTTCAGACCTCCAGGCTCCAGTGTCTGAAGAAGCCTTTGGCCACCCTCGACTCGCGGAAAGTCACTGTGAGGGAGTTGAGGGTTACGTCCGTGACCGTCACCTCTCCCGGTCTGTTGACGGGCCTCCAGAGGTTGTCCGGCTTCTCAGATACAGCGATGACCTCGTCCGGTGCGATGTCGGAGCTCCAGCGGTCCGTCCTCTCTTGTCCTGAGTGAGGGGGGGACATGGAGAGAGAAAGGAAGGGCAAAGATAGAGTCAGACAGTGTTTCCATGAAGCGTATAACACACGTGTAGTGTTATTGAGTTCACCCCCTGCAGTGACCAGGCTTGAGTATCTCGGTTGTTATAAACGGACAAAAGGCAGATAGGATGTATTTGGCTGCAGGGACACACAAAAACAGCGGTGCCCCATTCTGCACCCCAAATTATTACTTTGAGAAGAGATGTCTCAAAAACACTGTTTACCCCTGAAACTCCTTAAGTGTTTTTAATTTTACTTCACCCACCCCTCCATCGGCGTAGTGGTGAGTAGATAATGAGTGAATTGTTCACTGTGAATTTTTCTGTGAACTGTCCCTTTAAGGCTACATTTCTCTGACCTGCCCTCTTCGGTGTCAACCAGGTAACGATAGGGTTTAAAAGCCTAAAATTTGTTTGGTATTTAAATAAATACTGTACATGTGTAATAAAACATGGTACCGTAAGTAACCTTTGTTTTCATAATAGTCATGAGAGGGGTGCCATTTCTTCACGAGAGCAGCTGCCCCCCAAAATGTCTGTGCATTCCCTGAACCTGAATATAAATATTATATATTTTCTTTAATTGTAAATAACTGTCAACTTAAAAACTGAAACTAATACTGAAATGAATAAGTTTTAACAAGGACCAACCACTGACACTGTCAGTGGTTGGTCCTTACAGTGCAACAGAACACTTTTTATAGACTTTACAGCAAATGTTGCCTCATATTTACGTGCACATACAGACTATATTGTATACAGTTTATATTTCAACCCCTGCATCGTTCTCCTCTTTAATCAGCTCAGGATGGAGTTACAGACCTATGGTTGCGTGCCCAGTGAATTAAGGTCTATGCGTGGCTGTGCCTACAAGGAGGTTCTCAAAGAGTCATGTAAACTGGGTCGTGATGGTGATGAGAGCCCATTGGCTGACCGACTGACACACTTACCATGAAGAATGCTTTCTGTAGTCTCCCTCTGAGCCGCCTCCTCTTCCCTATCCTCCTCATCTTCTGCATCCTCCTCCTCCTCCTCCTCATCATCATCTTCTTCTCCCAGGCCTTCCCAGTCCTCTTGTGTTGGACTCGGAGGGTTTGAGTCCAGGCTCCTGAACTCAGAACTCCCGGGTTTGCAATTGAGTCTGCAGGCACCGTACGGATCATCCACGTCCTCCGGGACCAGCGACCGCGTCAGCGAGAGACGCAGGCGAGGCGGAGCTTTCTCAGGGATCTTGTGAGCACTGCGGAGGTCCATGGTGTAGATGGTGCTCTGAGTCAAAATCAGAAAGAGGGAAACGAATGAGTCATCGTTCCAATAACTGTCAGAGAGTTGTGTAAGGCAAACTGAAGTGGAGAGTCTGTCGCAGTCAAAGGTCGAACACCGATCAGTTTACAGAAGGGAAAAGGAGAATGGAAAAGAAATTGTACACTCAAGTATGAACCACAATGAAGTTGTGCGAGTAAGAAAAACTCTTTTCAACAAAATCTTTTAAACTCCAAAACGTTACCTGCAGATCGAGTCTTTTGGCCTTTGACCCTTTCCTCCTGTGACACAGAGCTCTGTCTCTCTGCTCTCTAGAAAAACCAAGCACATTAGGGTTAGTACTATTACTACTGTTAGTACTAATTATATATTAATATTTGGTCGATATATCTGTGTCAAAAAATGTTCACTCCCTCATATCTGTACAGGCATCTGCCCCAAAAATCTGTATAGGTCAGGCTCTAGTTTTTGAATCATGGGAGCATTTCCCTGCTGTTTTTCATCAAAGACTCAATATGACACTTTCTGTTTGCAGAGATGTATTGAGAATTAGATACAGTACCTGTGTGTCTTGCACTCTAGCTGCACTTTATTCTGCTGCACTTAGAAATGCAGCCAAATGTGAATATGATCACATTTGGAGATGATTTGGCATCAAAACCGGTGCATTTAGGATTTTTTACGGGTTTTTCCATATCCAATTACAATCCAACCACCAAGGACAGACGCTTACACCAACTAGAGAGAGGTCTCGGCCTGCTGAGTCCTGATCTCTTCATCATGAGTATAATGGAAGAAGAAACTTGACTTATTCCTACTCCACTTTGTGTCAAACCCTTCCTCAGGCACTGCTTTTCATCTGGCACAGTTTACTGTGCATGATGAGTGGAGCCTTACTTCTCTTCATAGGCCTGCACCAAGCGCTGGTCCAGAATATGTTCCTCAGGTTCCCATGTACTGTATCTGCAAGACAAAAAAGCATGTTCAAGCTTCTGTGCTGTGATATGTTATCTTTATTACAGAGCATGTTTTTAATGTATCTATTTGGGATATGACAAAGGTCATTTCTGTGCATGTGTATAATCTAGTGCATATGTCAATCTGAAAGTGATGCACCTTTTTATTATAAATATCTGACAGTCCTGTATAATCCATTTGTCTCACTAAAGTTTACACACTTACTTTGGAGGCCATCCTTTCCACTTCAACAGATACTCCACATTCCCCTGCGAGGAGACATTCAGTTTAAGAGCAGCGTCAGCCAAGGCATTGGTATCAATTAGAGAGCACACTGTGGCTTGTCCCACACACATTCAAATTAAAAAACGTTTAAATGGGTTTAATGTGGCTTCGACCCGGTGGCCAAATGTTTAAGGAGTATTTACTGCAGGTCATTCCCCCCCGACCATCTGTTACATGTCTCTACTTCAAATAGAGGCATAAAAACAATGAAATGTGAAATATCCTGATACTGGAGGTGCCACAGCCACACGTCTCAAGCATGAGACAATATCTTGCACGTTTATTCAGATTAGGGCGTCAACATAGACTCTTTATTAAAATGATGTGAGTACTGCGCAGACTCTGGCTCCAAACGTGCAAGATGTCATTGTTCGTATCCAGGATATTTTGGCTTCATTTCTGGATAGTGGGAGGAAGAGGAGACGAGTCGTCTATGGTTGTTAGGGTCAAAAAGTCAAATTCTGTAAGCCCCAAACTGTTGCCACACTAAGTCATGGCTGATGCATCTTGTTCATTTTCCAAAATCAACATAGAATCACACGAAAGCCAAACACTCAAATTGATTGAGTCCAAGATATTCCAATAGGTTAAGGACAAATCAGACACATGGTAGACATTGATTGATTTTTACGTTTTTGTGAAGGTAGGTATAAACAACAACTGACAGATATGTAAATAACCGTTAGATGTGAAATGTACTGTATGTATTCCTGATACCAGCCAAGCCTTTAACAGTAAGTCTTCCTCTGTGACTCATTCAGTAATAACTACCAGTTATTCTAAGCAGGTGAGGTCACCACTTTTCCCCGACTTCATCTTACTCACCCAGTTCTGCACGTACAGTAAACAGGGCACGCATGCAATGTACATGTGGGAAGAGTTAAAGCGTAAATGAACAGCACTGCATTTGCTTGCTCTCTTAACCTAAATACCCACAAATCCAAGAGCTTGCAGCGTAAATAATTGAACACATGGTGCATGTACATATTGTGCATTCATAGGATAGTTACTAGTTCTTAAGACATGAACAATGCATTTTATAGCATCACTGGCAATATTCAACTCAACCAAGTGTCCTCAAGGAAGGTTCAAGTTTGGTGAAGCTATGGCTCCCAACTGTTACAGCAGTTAAACTACTATGGAAAGATCTCTGTATTACTTCTTTAGAAATTCCCAAATTCACTTGTGGTGATAAAGAAAGTGGGGGAAATGTCTGGATCATCCCTCCACCAAGTTTGGTGGAAACCCGTCCAGTAGTTTTTGCTGCTGTTGGAACACAAACAGTGAACAGGCCCAGAACGAGGTGGATCCTGCTCCATCCAGAGTGCAGGCTGTAGTACAATGACAACACACGCACGTTGCTTTAAAGGGACACCCCCCTCTTACCCGCCCCCCTGCACACATGCAGTGAGACAACCACTGGTTCCGTCCACACAGCCTCTCCTCACTGTGTCCCGGGATGACAGGGGGCAGCCCTCACCTTTCTCACCCTCTTCTTTACGATCGATTCCACGGCGAACACTTGCTCTCCGATCGCTGACAGCTCCATCACTGAGCACCGCCGGGTCTCCGCCGTCAGAGCACCGTCCTCCTCCGGCACCGACTCCGCTGACGCTCACCGGGCTATGATGCCGCTTCCCCCGGGTTTAGTCTTCACCCTCCCGGTTGCTCTTCCTCAGACGAGTCGTTGTTATGTCAGTTCAAGCGGAGCCACTTTCTCGTGCTGTGTGTGTGCGTGTGTGCGTGCGTGAGAGTCCAGTGACTTTACAAAATCTGCGACACATCTGCACACCGCTTCGGCGCGCGCCCGTGCTCCCTGAGCGCGCTCCGCGCGCCACCAGTCGCCTCGTGCCCGTCACCCTTCTCTCAATGTGCGGATGAGTAACACATTAGAGGCGCTGATAGTAAAGCTGTACTTTTAACATTTAGATGTAATGGTTTAATATTTACTATATGCAAATCACGCTTTTCATGTTTTTATGTAAATTCTTAATTTGACAGGCAACTAAAGTAACTGCAGCTTTCAAATAAATGCAGTTGTGGTAAAGTCCAATATGCACCTCTGAAATGGGAGGAAACTGGGGTAGAAGTATGCAGAAGATAAAGTGGAAAAAAGTACAGTAATCACATCAAAATACACAAGTCTAAAATATATAAGTTACATCTGATCAAATCATCCTAAATCCGGCTGAGAAGGACATTCTCAATAATGAGCCTTTCCAAACAGTAACACACACAAACACACACTGTAGCTTATACATAAAGTGCCATTATAAGCATTTTATTTCTATGCAAAAAAAAAAAAAAAAGTGACAATCAAGATTCCTTAAGCAGGAACAGCTGAATGGATTGTCCTGCCACAAAAACAAATAAACAGTTAAATGCAGTTGTGAGACACTAGTTATGATGTGAATGGGTCCAAGTATCTCAGCCCCACTGATGTTTTTATTATGACATTGAAGGTCTACACACTGGGCTGGGATTGTAGATAAGACCTGCACCATTGAAAGTCATGTGATATTATTGTTATTATTTTAAAAGGAAATTATTCAGTTTCAAACTTTTGTAAATACAATAAAGTCCTTGGCTGCACAAGTGAAGAAAAACCCTTACAGACGAGTTCATCTGTGTATCAGCTGAGCAACAGTTGTTCCTCCTCTAAATTTAGGATAAACTGGTGCTTTGGAATAAATCTCTTGAAATGGCATGGAACTGCACAGCCCCTGTCACTCTTTCAGAGAAACACACATATACATATATTTGTTTTTCTAATGTAAACAAGTTAAGGCCAATATCGTCATTAACAGACAATACTTGTATAAACATCTTCAACTGATAGATCTGAAAGCTACGACAGCAGACTTTTTTTAAGGCCCATTTCACGATGACCAACCACAAACACACATCCGGTAAGACGTGTGGCCACTTCACTTACAGTTTCCTTTTCACGTTACTTCTGTTTCTAGATTACTCACTACCCCAGGCACGTTACGCTACAATCCACTGTTTCTCAAACTGGCAACTTCCCTTCACAGAAACAACCGGCAAAACCCCTCTTCAGACTGACCCCCTTACACATTACAGATCACCGCTTACTGTAGTGACAGCGTACTGTCGGAGCAGAGTTTGGCAGGTTTGACAAGAGATGTTTGAGGGGAGGAGGAGCACTGCATCGGCTCAGCTCTTGTGCTACAGAGGGCTGCGGCGCTGGAGAACATTGGAAAAAGAAAAAATTAAGAAACATGAACAGAACGAAGTTTCACTCCTCGTTTTCTGTGTTGTGTCCTCGTGTTGTAATTATGCAAGAGTAGTTATATGGAGAAGTAAAACAATATTTCTTTAAACCTATATGATATTTTTGTGAATAATGTGCTGAAACTCTTATTCCACTTGCTCTGGCGATTTTGACCTTTTCAAAATAGTCTTCATCAGCAGATTTCAAGTTTCTTAGTTACCATAGAAGTAGGGCTGCAACTGAAATCTATTTTGATTATCAACGAATCTGCTGTTTATTTTCGCGATTTTTTTCTTTTACAATTCACCTGGAAAAAGTCAGAATCGGAATTTATGACTTAAATGTTGATTTTAAAGAATGTTGCAGGTTAATTTACTGCTGACGAGCTGAAGGTTTGAATGTCTACATTTCCATGACAACTGAGCTAACTCCATCTGCTGACAAGCACCGTACAATCTGATCAAAAGCTTCACATCAAGCGAGGCCCTTAAAACTGAACAGTAGATTTTGATCACTTACATTCTATTGATAATTTAGATGTCCTGTTTCTTTATCGGCCTGATTGTTACAGTAAAAATTCCACTAAAGGATGATTATAATTACAATGACTTCTTTGATGACAAGCAGACTTCTTTACTTTGTAGTGACCATTTGAACATGAAAACTGTAAAAATAAAGAGCAAGGAAGGAAACAGAGGTTAAGGATCCACTAGAGGGAGTGCATGGCCTGTGTGTTGCATTGCTTTGTTGCCATTATAAAACTGTTGTGTCAGCACAGCCTCTGCACAGTGAAGGCTCAGTCTGAACCAGAAGTGTGTGAAAAATGGATGAAATACGAAGTTGGCAACGTGATACATCACTGACTTTGTCCTGTGATATGAACAAAGTGACATAGAGGAGAAGTAAGATGGCGTGGCACTGAGGTAAGGGAGGGCACGCTTCGGTGAAAGTGAGGGATGGAGGAAACGGACAGCGACAGATTCACAACATACAGGGAGAGACAGGAACACGAAAACACACGGGTGAACATCATGGAGACAAGCAGATAAACACAGCTTGTTTTCAGAAAGTCCGAATTCCCAGGACTTTGGAAACCTTGAAACTTGAACAGTAAAAAAAAAATATATATATAACAGCTCAAAAACAAACATTGAAAAATAGTCAATATATATAAAAACACAAGAGTAGCAGAAACAGAATAATAACTTTTCACAAGTCTTGACTGTGTTGTGAGAAAAGGACTGTGATTCTTTGATTCTCCCTGTAAAGTGTTTCCTTCACTGCTTTGCATCTTATCAGATAAGAGTCCAGCAAAGGCCGTGTAAACAAAACCCAAATAAAAAAAAAAGGGAAAAAAAATACATCTTTAAGTGTGCATCCATGTGTTTGGCTGTGCACGACTCAACTTTCTCTCCCGTTCATTCTGAAATTGGCTGTTGGCCCAGTTGGAGCTGTGATTGGCTGGTTAACCCCTCAGCCATCAGACCGCCACGTTTGCCGTGCCTCCACTTCCTCTGAGACGACCAATAGGAGTTCACAGTTCTTCCCTCGCAGCTGCTGGCGCAGAAACTTCCTAGGTTGTGGTGAAATGAAAAGCAAACAGGAAAGCCACAGTTATGATACTGGAAAAAAAAAAATCTACATTAATCAAAAAGCCAAATAGTCATTTAAAATGAGCAGACCTAACCTTCCATTGATTGTTTTCTTTTGGCCACTTGAGGTCAGTGGAACAAGTTGTAAACAGGATACACACAAACTTCACACAACACTACACAACACTGACACACTGTCACGAGGGACGCTAGAAGTCAGAGTTGGGGGTGTTGAGATAAGGTCTATACAATAGCTAAATATTAAATGTAGCAGTGTTGCAACATTCATGATTTCAGTCTTAATTTCAAGGGTCAACAACATTTAATACCACTTTTAAACTACAACAGGCAGCAAACTTGGCTTTAGGGCACCAACGATTCTTTTCAGAGAAAACTTCTAAACCACTATTACCACCACAAAAATGTGTGATCCTTTCAGTTCTTCCGTAAAGTCTTTTGTCATGTTCTACATGTGTGCATCGGATAGACTACACAGAAACTACACTCAATATTATGAAATGAAATATTACAAAATATATTAAATAAAAAATCTTAGGCCTGCGGCTAAATTTGAACTTAATAAACGTAATTAATTTAGTATGCATTTAGTACTGCAACTACAACAGCTGGCCAGTAGGGGGTGCTGCAGCCTCCTACACGTCCCTTCTTACAGCATCCCTGACTGAGAAAATCCGCTCATTAGAATTAGTTTGTAGAAAGGGTTTTACGGATTTAAAACGCTGTTTGCATGTGGACAAGCGGCCAAAACGCTGAGGAAAAGGTTTGTTGTGTAAAATATCCACATTAGTGTGGACGGGGCCTGAGTTCAGTTCGACATAATGGATCATTCCCAGCCAATTTCAGTCTCGTTTCCCTTAAATGTTCCTGCTGCTGCACGATATCATCTAAACTGCTTTTCTTTTCTGTGTCATTGGAGCGTTGACAACTTTTGCAGCCACATTATAAAACTCTTCGTGCAGCTGCTTCACAAGTAGAAGGAAACCTGTCAGCAGGTTTGAAACTTGTATTCTAGGCTCTAAGAGTAAGACCATTATAATCCTAGCCGTCGTCGTGCGCACACATCCCTTCAACATGAGCACATCACATCCCTCTAACCTGAGCTCTTCCGGGTTGCCGATGGGTTGAGGGCTGCGCAGCTTGGAGTCCAGGTTGTAGTAGACTCCTCCCACCTCTCTGACTCCTATCCAGTGCTGGCGTTTGAGCGGCAGCCGCAGGGGCCCCCAGCGCAGGTTGGACGGCACATTCAGAATGAAACCTGTCACATTGGAGAGCTCGATGCTGCCAACATCCCTGGAGGAAGAAAGGTAACATTTACTTTTTTTTTTTATGGACTTCACTATAGTTTTAAATGTATTTAAATGTATTCCAGTAGTAAATCGGTACTAAACTGCCCAATCCTATTTATTGCTGATCATTTTCTCTTGCACACTTTGTTTAAGGTTAGTTATAAACTCAACAGCCAGCCTCTAATTTCTGTGTGACATAAACTGACTTGAGACAGTTCTCATCAGGGGTCAGATTCCCTAGATCATATTAAGCTGCTCTCAGATATAAAGTTTGCCTTTCACGTATGAAAAACGCAGCAGGAGATTGTCAGGGTCAGACGTGTTCACAACAACAGGAAAATGTCAAGAACATTCAGGGGTGGCACCTGGGTAGAGCAGCAGAGGGGAAGGACATGAGGTATGACTTCTGCTGCAGAAAGCACAGGGTTTTTGTTACAACAAATCTAAAGTATGTCTCATAAAGTTTCATTGCACTGTGAGATTTCAGGGGTGATCTTTAAGTTGTGGGGTTCTTTGGTTGGAATCTTTAATCTTTAACTACTGAACACTTACAAACAAACATGCAAAAGCCTTGATTAGATACTACCGGGGGGGGGGTACCATTGTATTGTCTTCAGCTTGTTTTTGTCACAAGCTTAAGAGTAGCTATGATTTTGTTCCTGTTTTTGTCAAGACAAGGAAACAGGCTTTTCTGATAACATTAATGCTATACTGATAAAAACAAGTCCGTGTCTTGTCAACAGTAATGCAAGACTGATATGGGGGAGGCGGGAATGCTGATAAAACGGTCTCAGACTTTGTCAATTGATGGAACTGTTTCTGTGATTACGGTTGCTGAGGTGTCGAAGAGAACACAGGAAGATTCTTTATCACGTTTACCTTATGTTTACAGTTTACAGTGTTTGTATTTTGGTCACGTGCAGGGTCATCATTATAATTTGGGGGTCAACTAGAATGGTACTACGTGCTGGAATACGCATTATTTGACTAGAGCCAAACCATTGATTCCCACAGGCTCATTTATGTTTAACATCAAACAAAAAGCAGCAGAACCACCGGAAATTGTAGAGGCAAGCGAAACGCTCATAGCAAAGGAGGAAGACATTTCAACAACGGCAGAACTTTTTGAGGAGAGGAGTTGAACCACCGTTGTCTACAACTTGGCAGCTTTTGCCTCTTTCTTAAGAGTTACATTATCACAACCTTCTCAAGCCATCGCCATGTCTGTTGTTGTCAGAAACTCTTGACTCTGGATGTACTGCCTTACAACCATGCAGACAAAAAGGAAGCATCGAAGTATGTTGGCAGTAGTTTGAAATGGACGCATCTCTTTTGGTACAATTAGGCAGCAGCAATGAGCCTGAAGATGTAGTTAACAATCCCTTATGACAAAGAATTGCTATCGATGCTTGATATTTTATTTGGTTAACCATAAACTTTATTGTAAATAACCACAAATACAACCAAAGAAATAGAACTTGAATTAAGAAAATAATAGTTTTCTTTAACATAATGTCTTCTCTCTATTGTTTATTCTGTAAAATAATGTTTTCATGTCGGTGCGTACCGGCAAACATAAACGTCAATATGTCTTAGCAAGGCGTATATTGACTGATTTTTAATCAGGCATTACCCTACATTGCTGCAACACTTCTTCATCCTCATCTGAAATGATCAATTTTGGCTCTTTGCCCAGTTCTGATCAGTCTGCTCTGATTGGTCAGATGACACATTCTCTTGTGATTTTTGAGCGTGCGTTGAGAACGTCACACCTCTAACAACGAAGTCGGTTCTGCCGCCAAACCAAACTAGCTGGTAGGCGCACGTTTTGTCCCTTCACATGCACAAAAATGTCATGACACACTGAAGGAGAGGAAAACAACCTCAAAAGCATAGTATTGACACTTTAAGTGGAAGCTCCCATACTGCAAATGTTGCGGCTAACCATAGATGTTTGATTTATTCCTGTCACCTGCACATTTATGAAAGATAACAAAATAAAAAAAAC
Source organism: Verasper variegatus (assembly GCA_026259375.1). NCBI lineage: Eukaryota > Metazoa > Chordata > Actinopteri > Pleuronectiformes > Pleuronectidae > Verasper > Verasper variegatus. Next base: position 12,788,153 of record CM048057.1, read on the forward strand.
ATGGTACAAAGACACATTTCTTCTTTTGTTTTAAGCTCTGCCAGACCCCCATTTCGATTTTTAGGGAAACATCTAAGACAACACTCATAAAGTTTTCATTAGCAGCTCTACGTACCTTCTTTTATCCCACCAAACTGCCTCAAACCCTCGGGTCTGCAGGGCTGCCATAATGACATTTACATCATAGTTCCCATTTCCCAGCATGCTCTTCTTATGAGGCGTCACCAGAGTGCTGGGAGAAAGCCTGCAACAGGTTGTCAAGAAAGATTATCCACAACAGTTCCAGTAAACGTGTCTAATATTGGAATAGCCTGGTGCTCAAGCTCACCTCTGGTATATCTCCTGCAAGGTGTCCCGACTGAAGGCTGTCCCGTCCTGGAAGACGTTATTGAGCGCGTGCAGGGCGCACAGCTCCCTCCGCTGCTTTTCATGATAAATGGCTGGAGGTGTCAAAGAGGATTGGGGAGGCGCTGGAGGGGTGAGGGAGGAGGAGGAAGACGAGAGATCCTGCTGCTGTTGAGAGTCCCTGGGATCCCTGCACCTCCTCTCCTCCGCTCCCACCACCACCTCTCCTCCTCCATACTTCTGCTTGCTGACCTTCCAGGGCATGCAGCCCAGCTCCTGCAGGCCTCCTCGCCCCCTCCCCTTCCACTCGCCGGCTGGACACGGAGCGCTCCCCATCCCGGCTTGTTCGCCTCCACCGCCGCTGCCCCCTCCTCTGTCCCCGCCACTACCTCCACAGCTACTACCTTCAGGATACTACATCAGCATCATGGCAACCATTGCCATAGCAACCTCTCAGCGCTGGGAAGAGAGGCGCTATTGTGTGTGTGTGTCTGTGGTCGAGAGGGAGGTGGGGGTTTGCAAGGTAAATGAGACCTGTGGCTTCAACACAGCGACACCTGTTCTTGTTGAAGGATGCACATGAGGAAAGGTCACAAAGAGGAAGTGGACCAGAAGATGGGATTTCCAGGAAAGAGCAATAAAAATAAAATAAAAAATCACAAACAAAAGACACTCCAGATGAAAATGATGAAAGCGGCGTCGTCCATCAAACAGCCATCGGTTGCTCTCTGTGTGTTTCCACTTCCTCCATCCTCACTGCGATGACAGCTCTTTCCATTGAGTCACCAGGAGCCTAAAGCTTTGCATTTCTCCCCATCGCCGGTCCGCTGACCGTGAGGCGTCACAGCCACTGGGACAGATGCAACAGGAGCCGGGGACGATGCCTGAAAAGCACCTGGAAGAAAGACAGACAGAAGGGAGAAGCTGTTTTGTCAGGATCTTTGTCTTGCTTGTTGCACAGCGCAAAGTGACACGCGCAGCTTAGCGAAACTATCCTCAAACAAGCCTCAGATGGCTGAGATGACGTGACAGAGCTGCCCCGCTGCCCCTCTTGGCCAGCAGACCCCCACACGGCGCAGAGGGGAAACACTTCCAGCAGCTCGGGCTGGGTGGAGGAAGCAGGAGGCACCTCAGTGAGCTAGCAAAACATGACAACACACACATGCTAGCCAGTTAGCATTTAGCTCCCCACAGGAGGAGGCAGAGGTGTTACACTCTCGCAACACACGTGTGCTGACGTGATGAATCCATGACAGTAGCAGATATGTGGCGTTGGACCTGTGGCTGCTGCTCTACGCGACCCCCCTGTCTGTGACTCTGTCTGTCTCTGTCTGTCTGTCTGTCTCCACCAAACAGAAACACAGCGGCTCCTTCGCGACTCACAACTTGGTTTTCGTGTCTCCGGACACTCACCTGGTGTTTCTTCCTGTCAGCGCTGACACAGCTTCACTCTCTCAACAGCGACAACTCTTCTCCTGCTCCAACAAACACTGCTCACTCCTTTGTCTCTGACACTTTTTCCTGTTGTCTCTCTCTCTCTCTCTCTCCCTCTCTCTTTCTCTCTCTGGCTGTTCAGACGCGGACATGCGCAGTAGCGTCCGCCTGGCTCCATGTTGCTGTCACCGCCTGCGTCATCCTCCCCGTTTCAAAAAAATAATATCACATTTCCATCCAAGTAAACTCCACAGCAGTGATGAAACCAATCAGTCAATCAATCAATCAATCAATCAATCAATCATTTTATTTAGGGGGCCTTTGTATGTATCAATCATATTCCCAATCAAATTTTGTCTCACATTTTGATTATATATATACTTTTTTTTTGTATATCTCCTTTATCTTTATTATAACTTAATAATGTCTATGTTGCAAAGTTCCCCACTGTGGGACTAATAAAATATGATCTTATCTTATTTTATCTTAACCCTGAGGAAAAACTACCAACGAATCTTTCTGACAAACTAGAAATCCCACACTGCTGCTGTATGCCTCCGTTAACCGTGAATTTGGGTAATATGGGACATTGAGTAATGTGGGACACCTCCGCTTGAGTCTGTTTATTTCCTGTTCTGACAAAATCTAGTCAACAGGACTTTTACTACAGGTTTGCATGGATACCATGTGACTGAAAGCACGTGACTTCATGGTGGTGATGTCACGGAAAGGGGCGACTGGTCAAGCCTCTTGAATGTGACATCAAGAGATATCGCATTCAAGAAGCCAGAAACATGTTTTGCGAGGTTTTGTGATCACCAAAATCGACTCAGTTGTTCCAGATTTAATGAAATTCCCTTACAGGCTGTCCTGATGTATCACATTTACAGTTACGCGAGGTCACGTGTCACCTTGACCTTTGACCGCCAGGCACCAAATTCTAATCACCTCATCTTTGAGTCCAAGTGAACGTTTGTACCAAATTTGAAGACATTCCCTGAAGCTGAGATTAAGACATCATGTTCAAGAGAAACAAAGATAATTTGTGAGGCCATGTGACCTTGACTTTTGACCTTTTGAAATCAAATCAGTTAATCCTCCAAGTGAATGTTTGTGCCAAATGTGACAGGATTCCCTCGAGATGTGGCGTTCATATCGGGTCAGGTGAAACGTCATCACCACCATTCATTTGCTGCTGTTTCATTTGTCCCATGACGTCGATACATTTGAAAATCCTCAATCCTCTTTTTCTTTGTTGCGATCACCTTCCTCTAGTAATGCCACAAGAGCCTGATAGTTTATCAAAGTGGTTTTTCAATTTAATAAAGTTTGAAAGAGAAAAGCTGGTTTAAGTGCAGATGGAGAAGATCAAGCTCTGTATTTTTAACATTTTTTTCTCTCAGACCCTCAGCTCTATTGAACAGGAAGAAGTTCGCACACTTGCCCCAGCTCGCTCTGACAGAAACCCTGAGTTCTCCCCGACTGGCTGAAAGACAATGATTGCATCTCCAAAACAGGGTGAACTGTTAGGTTCAGGCGTGGCAACAGGAAATCAGACCAGCGGGTGTTTTTTTTCTTATCTTTACTGAGGTGTTTGCATAATTGCATTGCTTCAAACCCACCTCTTCAGAACTGAATTTTTTATTTTTTGGAACGTATTTTTTATTCAACACATATAACATAACGAACAAACAACATGGAGATGCTTATACACATACACTTGTTTTTAGGTGACATTCTTTTCATGTCCATGTTGAGCGTTGTCATTAAAGTATTCTTCTGAGTTGGCAGAAATCACTTCTCTGGTTCTTAAGCCCATACTTACACATCCTTGACATACAGATATAATAATTACAGTATTCACTAAACATATTTTATGGTTTAACCCTGAGACAAAACTTAAAGGAGAGATGTATCCGTAATGAGAAATACAAGTAAAGATAGTAACAAGGAGACAAGCACATAAAAGAAAAGAAAAAGAGGTGACTAGAGCTCTGGCATTAGATGCATTACAGATGACCATCTTTCAATAAACCTGTCTGTTTTCAGCTGTAATCTTGCTGTGATTTTCTCCATGTTATAATTTTCTTTGCTATTAAGAGCAGAGTTCTCATTAAAGAAATCAAGTCCCTGTCGGTCACATTATCAGGGATATTAGTGCCTAATATATAAAGTTCAGGATCTAGAGCAAAGTTAAGACCCAAAATCTGTTTAATCTCTTTTTTAACGTTCTTCCAGAAACCCAGGAGGTTTAGGCAGTCCCAGAATATGTGTGTAAATCCACAGCCCCTTCATCATAGATCAGAGCTATTACTCTACTTTGAGGTGATAGAAAAATCTAATTTTCACCTTCCAATCAAATCAAATGCCTAAATATACTATTTTCACCCACCCTGTGAAGGTTTAATGAAACCTAAAACAGATTCGGCCAATACCTTCTGTGCATCTAAACTGAGCATAGGGGGCTGGTACATGATATAAGATTGAATGTTCTCCTGATATTGTTAGCGCCCTGTCTGCCAGGCATTAAACCTGTTTGACCCGGTTTGATTCATTTTGTTATTTATGCACTGTGTGTGCCAATATGCTAGATAATATTTTGAAGCAGAGCAAGCTAACAGGTCTATACCCCCCACATGAAGTTGGGTCTTTGCCTTCCTTATGTGTGACAGAGATAATTGCTTCTGACCAAGTTTTTGGTGGGGGTTACCTGATGATAAACCATTAATAAAGACTTAAGATAATACTGGTGAGATCTTTAGTTATGTACAATTCTGACATTTATTTTATAGTTTTAGTAATTTGCTTTTATTTGCATTCTATGTTTTAAACCTATGTAAAGTGTCTAAAGAAGACCAATTTAAATAAAATGCATAATACTCATCATTATCATTATTATTAATATTATTAGGCTGATGGGGAAGCTGAGGGGTCTGTCAAAGGTCTGTTTGTAAAGTGCTGTCTCTCATCACAGTCAGAACCACTTCCCTGTTCTAATTTGTGGTTTAAGATCTGACAACTCTGCAAATGACAAGTAAAAATGAAACATGAACCTGTTATTCTTATCTGTTGCTAATATGTTAAAGATCTCCTCTGAACTCAGCTACATGAATATAGTCTGTATCACCAGTAATTCAATTGAGTAATTGTTATATTTTTGGACTAAATGTAATTTCAGAGGCTTCTGGACAAAGTCCAGAGTGCACTAAGAACTGCTGCTGAACTCTAGTCCCAATGTGACTTCAGTTTATTTCCCCTGATCATCTTTAAAGTTTCATATCCTTCATACATTATAGAAGATAGGGGAGGGCTCGGCACTGGAGCAGAGTATGAAAACATGAGGCACAGGCTCACACTGAACAATATGCAGACATTCAAGAATTTCAACACATCAGAATATGAAAATTAAGTTTGTGTGACCATGAGTTTCAACCACAAGCATCTGTGTCATGTTGGAAACCAAGTGGCCACCATGAGTAGTAAATTCATTTGGACAAAGGTAAACCAGCAGGGTGAGAAAAATACCTCAGACAGGGACTCAACCTTACACTTAAAGTCAAAATAGAATGTTTAACACACAAATGAATCTCTTGTCCTTATTTTACCCACTGCCCTAGTAACTGTTTCACAGTTTTCTTGCCAGTGCACAGGCCATGTCAGTCAGCAGCTCCTCCCTGATCCGGTCCTCCCTCCTCTGCAGCTCGTGGACGAACTGCCCCCTCAGCTCCTTCAGCTCCATCACCCGCCCCACCAACTGCCTGCGTGTTGCACTCTGTTCCTCTGGGGGGCAGTCTGGCCTGTTGTCCACCAGCTCAGGCCTCTGGCCGCACAGAGACACAGCCCTTCTCAGAGCCCCAGTGTCCACTTCCAGCAGCTGATCCACAGTGCGCCTCCCACCCAGCCTGTCTGCGTGGGTGAGCACTGGGAGGATGTGCCCCACCACCCCCTCTCCAAACAGCTGTAGCATGGCTTGCATCGCCTGGTTAGCGTCGTGGCCGATCCCCATGCTGGAGCCTGGAGCCTGGACCACCAGCAGGAAGGCGTGTGGTCCAGGACTCACAAGCTGAAGGCTCCTTAAAGCCTCCCTGGCTCTACTGTTGCTCCCCAGCGATGACCCAAGAATATCCGGGGTGTCGATCAGTGTAACCTCTCTACCGTCCAATACTGTCATTTGCTTGGTGCAATTTAAAAGGTGACCCTTTGGTGCATTTGTGTCACTGTTGCCCAACAAAGTATTAAACAAGGTGGTCCGTCCTCCACCAGCGGGCCCAATGAGGATCAGCCTTAAGCCTGGTTTACTGCTTGGATTGCCCATGTCTCCATCTGTGGATGATCCTATAGAGGGGATATGATTTTTTAAGATAAATAATCAAGAACTTTGCAGAGAAGCTGAAATTGCATTGTGAATCAACAAGTGTTAGAAATAGTCTCACACAAGGTCAGAAGTGTTGATGTTCTTAAATTCTAAAATTGATGTGGAATGAAAATGTTTGCCGCTGAAACGGAAGCCAGTTTCTAAATTAAAGGCCTATGATTATTACGTAGATCTGTCCCTAAATCAAATCTGCCCCAACCATAACCTGCTATAAAAATAAATTAAAAACAGCTCTATTTATTTGCCTTCATTTAGTCGTATCCCTGCATTTTAATTAGACATTACCTGCTTTATAATTTGTACTTTAATACTGTTTCTATATTTGTTTTTAAATGTTTTACCAGTTTTTATGTTTTTTATGCTTCTGATCTGTACTTTTATATTTCTTCTATTTCTGTAAAGCACATTGAATGACCTCTGTGTATGATAATGTATCTTCATGAGACAAAAAATCATTATGGCTAAGTCTCAGCTTCTTCAGAGTCCATATCAGGTGTTTCTTCACCAGGGGTCGGGGTCTAATGTTACCTTCCCCCTCTGATTGGATCAATGGACAGATTACCTCTCATTATTGATTACTTTAAAAAATCTAAAAAACAAGGTGACACATGTTGTAAAAAATGAATGAGGCAGAGAGTACAGATAACTGTTGATATATGTGGTGGAGTAAAAGTAAGACTACCAAAAAAATAAATCTACTTAAGTAAATAACTGATACATGGAAAATGTACTTAAGTACAGTGATGAAGTACATGTACTTTGTTACATCCACTACTGGGCCTTGCCTAAATAAGCCAAAGTCCCCTATATATAGATAATACACTGGTGTCATGTGGTTGCTTGAATTCTTGAATCACTTCCTCTGACTATATCCAAACGTACCCAACTAAGACTGTAAACATCTCCTGGCTTGTTTACCTTCCTTTAAAAAGTCAATATGCAGTCCACAGTGAAGAGTAAATTACATGCAGCTCACCTACGATACACCGCCACATCCAGGACAGGAATTTGAATAACCTTTTGATTCCTGAGACACAAACAGAAAAGTCAGTTTGTCTTTTCAGCTGAAATGTGTTTTTTCCTCTTTATTCTCCCCGGTCAGATAAGAGGGGCGTATTGTCTTACCACGCAGTGTTCGCACGAGGTGGCTCACCCAGCCCCAAAGAGCTGACAGACCTGAGGCGAGAACCATGGCACACGTTTATCTTATGTCATCATTTCATATCATAGAAACACACACAGAAATCCTATTGGAATATTGTTCTTATTTGATTTCACATGATCTTAAGTAAACTCACCAGTTAAAGAGCAGAAGAGACGAATGGGCCATCGGATCAGAGCTGGGAGCGCTGCAGAGAGAACAGGAGGACCATCAGTGTCTCAGCAGGAGTCATGACACATAACTGATTATAAGAATGCGGTGGTGGGAAAAATAATGTTTCTTAATAAGGGATGATAATAGAGTAATAATTATAAAAATATAGTGTTTCTATATATAATTCATATGTTAATTTTGCACTGCTGGAGTTTTGCAGCTGGCCTCTATTTACAGTCTATGTTCCTGACCAAGACTCAGTAACAATATGTCTGATAAGTCAGAGGAACTCTCTGTGTTTACGAATGCATGTGAACGTTTCTGTTGCCATGAGTGACTGACTCTGAGAGAATCTGTAGAGAAGATATCCGACCACAGCAAAACCTCCCATCTGGAAGCTGTTGCCGCCCAGCCACCAGCCTGAACAGAGAGGGGGGAAAGGGAAGGGGGCGTGACATTAGTATAGCAGTGCTGTTCAAAACTTATCATGTGATTTACCTTTGACCCTAAGAATGAAATGCTCTAAATCCAGGAAAACCCCTGATGCAAGAGTGCAGTGTGAAGGCCTTTATGTTCAGCACTTCCTCTATCACACACTCACACACTCCCATCAGGGGCAATTTGGGGCTCAGTATCTTGCCAAAGAAAACTTCGTCATGTGGAACAGAGGAGATTAGGATTGAACCGCTGACCCCTGGTTAGTGAATGAGTGGACAACCTCCAGAGCCACAGCCACACTTGTGCTATAGTATCACAAGGCAAAATCGCCAGTGTTAAATTGACTCAGTGTGTTAAATGTAACACTATATATGTTTGTATATGTGTCCACTCTAAAAACCTTCACTCAGAGTGTGTTTCTGAGACCAGTGTAGAGTACAAACCACACTTTTCTGTGTCAGCCATTATTAGGGCCCGATTACGTATACTGGAGTAATTTTAAATGGGCATGGCAAAATGGCTCAACAGCGCCATTGACCGATCTTCACAAAAATCGATACGCAGGTGTATCATGACCAGACAAAAAAGTCTAGAGGTGCAATTTGAAAAACGCAACAGGAAGCCCGCCATTTTGCATTTAGTGGCCAGATAAAGATGGAGATAAAAACGACCTCAAAGATCGATTTTTCGTCACATGGTGTGCCCGTGGCGTGGCTTCAAGGTTTGATTACACGCCATCAAAACACGAGGTTCTGTATCTCGGACATACATGGACCATGAATCCTTTGATGCTGATAATGCAGGAGTGGAGTTGTTTGTTGACAAGGTTACAACCAAAAACAAAGGAAGCTGGACTTCAAACCTGTCTCAGAGCTGTGGCAGCTGCTGAGAAGCATGTGATATATGATGTTGTGATATGTGATGTTGTGATATATGATGGCTTTACTGGTGCCATACGCTTGGCCCTATTGTATTTCAAAGGATTTGTATTGGGGCTTTTTCAGGGCCTAGCCATGCTCAAATTCTTGAGGGCTTTAATTGAAGTTGAACTCTCTGCAGTGTTCACTCAACACTCTTTGTTAAATTTTTATAAAACTTTCATGAGTGTTCATTTAACACCGTGAGGACGCTTTTATAGTGTAAATCTAACACCCTCAGAGTTCATTTAACACTGGTTGATCTGCTGTGTACAAACCATTATTTGATAGTTTTGTCAAAAAAAATTTTTCACTTATTTTTGAAAAAAATTAACCACTAACTAATTGACTGCACAGCCTGCACAGCAAACTTATAGACACAGTCCACACAATGATTTAGATATAGACTGATAAACTTCTCATTAAGTTCTCATTTAGAATGCACTGTAACTGAATAGAAGTAAAAACACTAATAATCTGCATATTCTCTATGGAAAACTGCAGAAAACTTTAAAGGTTTTGGTGACTCTTTAAAATTCCACCTTACCTGGCACAACATCCCCATCCTTGTCACACTGACACTCCATTTTTATGCAGTTACCAGACTCTCAGTCAAAGTCAAGGCAGCGGGCAGCAGGCTACAGCACTTCAGCTTCCAACTGTCAAAATAAAAGCCCTGAAAGTTCAAAGTAACACCAGGGTTGACATGTTTTTCATTGAGGATCTAATCTGTGGTTAGAGCAAACATCAAGTAGCTTTTTTTGTGCCACACTTCAGACTAACAAAAACATCAAGAGTCAACCAGTTGTACATTGATTCAGAGCAAACTTTCATGACAGTAAACAACAATAAAACAAGGATAGCTCTATACAGACAGCACAATGTAATCCAAAGTCCTATTTTAACTTTTGTTAAAGTTCCATTACCTGGTGTGTTGGCTGACAATCCTCCTCCAGGAATGCCGTGTACTTTGTCTGTCCAAACCTGAAATGACTCACACTCACACGCTCTACGTTGTATGTGGTTCCTTCTTTCTGCTGTTGTAGCATTAGCCTGCGCAGGCCTGCCCTCACCAGGAACACTGACTCTGTGTCATTGTGCTGGGTAGCAACACAACTTAGGGGCCAGGTATGCTGATAACACTGCGCTCTGACTTTGAAAGGACACACCTCTCTCCTTACTTCAAGAAGAACTGGAAATGCAGCATAGGATGTGCCCATAAACCAATGATGCAGGGATGTAATTAAGGTTCTGTTCTATTCATACAAATGGAAGATTATCTACAAGCGACACTAACTAGTCATCATATTTTTATGAACATGTTCATAAAACAGTGTATTCCAGCACATATACATTTGTTAATAATGTTGAATGTAAGCACATCAGTCGATCTGAAGTTTCTTGATGATCAGAAAATTATGTTTTTTTTTAGATTAGTAATGAAATACGGGACTGAAACATGAAGTGTAGGAATTGGCACTGAGAGGCACAGAAACACGCTGCCTTTAGAAAAGGTAAAGCAACAAGTTTAATCTTATCAAGCAAAACAGGAAGTAAAAGTCATGAGCCGCTGATGAAACTAACTTTACCAGGACATGGTTATTGCAAAGTGGCTGAAAGCTTTACTACACATGATTCAAGTTTAACAGTAGACACAGATCTGAGGGAGTGCTCATTAACCCAGGCGGGCCACCAGAGCATCGATCAGTTCCTGCTTCTTGGTACCAGTGGTCCGAACTCCAAACAGCTTACAGGCCTCCTTCAGCACCGGCACGGTCAGCTTTCCCAAGGTGCCGTTCTGCACGTGGGCCTTCAGCTCGTCTTCTGACACTTCAAGCTTTGGCTTCTTCTCAGCTGCACCTCCGGTGTTTGCTTTGAGTAAAGTAATGGAGAGAACATTCAAAATTATGTTGAAAAACAAACACACATTTCATTTGTTGCGAACTAGAGTATTTTCAAATCTAAACTGATGTAAAAAGCATGGGAGACCACAGACATTACAACAGATGAATATTTAATTCACACACGAGACAATCCACTTAAGATGCAGGATCACACACTTGGTGTTGAATCAAACCAGAACTACTTGTGCCAAATAGAAATGCACTGTAAAACATTGCTTGAAAATCACCCCCTGAAACCTGAGGGTTTTCTGTGTTGTAAAAACTTTTATTACTCACCTCTGAAGCAGACACAGACATGAAATAGCTTCAACATTTGGCTTCCATTGTAAATCATTGCCTTTTCCCTAAACCTCGTAAACATTTTATTAAAAAAAACAACAACAAACCTTGCAAACTCTCCTACCGACTGAGCCTTGGTCAACAGGACCTGGGATCTGCTTCAATATCACAACTTTTTTGCAGGCTAAGAGCACTGACAAACAAATTACATTTCCCCTGCAGACGTTGCACCAGGTCATAATGAGTCAAACAAACGGTTTCTAAGTGGGGATTCTAGAGACTTGGGAACTCACAGAAACTTGTGTGAAACAAGTGTTGGTGATGCTTCCCAGTCAGCTTGCTCTTACTGGTGGAGTCAGAGTCTCAATCTCGATTAGATTCCTCCCAACTCGGATTCAGTCTGTGACATCAAGATTACCTCTGTAAACCCCTCACACTACAGGATCGTTTGGCCAGATGATCTGTTCAGATCAGCCTCAGATCCGGACGGCAATGCCCCTGCAATTGCTAGGAGGGCTGAAGCGGTCCGATGATACTCAAGTGTTCAGCCAGCATTAGGTTCAGTGATGACTTGAGTTCTGACCTGTTTTGCGTTTGGCAGCTGGTTTGTTGTCTGGGTTGTAGTTGGAAGGGTAGACCAGGTCTTTAAACTCCTGCACCAGAGGACCCAGACGATCGTCCATCTGATCCACCTTTGGCACTGAGACAGAGATGGAGAGAGACAGGTGGAGAAAGTGTGAGATGAAGAAACAAGCAATGGTTGTACAACCCCCAGGGGTAACCAGCATCCCTGCTTTTGTCTGCATCTTACTGATGAGGTCATCTGTATCTTCTGGAGCCATCATGTCCAGAGCCAAGGCCTCCAGGTTCCTGTAATGTTGCTGGATGACTGGGTTCTCAAATGCATCACTCCTGTGTAAGATCACAAAGAACCAAAACATTTAATACAAAGAAATTGATATATGAACTTGGTATGGAAGTTTTAATGTTAAAAATTAGCAACAAGTTTTATCTCAAATCTGTGTGAACTGAATACGTGCAGCTACCTGTATTTGAAGCGGAGTTTGGAGATGATCTCCTTCATCTTATCCACCTGTGTTTGTGAGGCTGATGGGAACTGGGGAGGATCCAACGTCCGTATATCATCAGCATACGGCAGGAAGATGGCGTTGAAACCTGATACAGTCACGAGATGATAAGTTGTAGTGAAGCCAACAGTACACAACAATGACCTATTTATTACCTATAAAGTACTCACAAGATAGATAAGCCACACAGTGGTGGGATTAAATCAAACAGTAAAACCTCTGTGGAGTGCAGCAGTTTATCACCTGGTGGTATATTCTGTACTTTCCCCTCGTCGACCTCTTCTTTCTGAGGCACCAGGGCAACAAATCGTGGTGGCATGTTTCGGCGGGAGATGCAACGGCACAGAGCGAACACGTTCCTCTCGCTACACTTAGTCAGCAAGGCGGAGAACAGACATGCACTTCCTGAGGAGGAGAAAACAAAATGTATAAGAGCTCAGTGAACAAACAAGTTAGTGGGCCAGCTCTATAAGACACTTGATTACTACATATAGTATATTGAGAAATAACCATCTATATCTATTTATCTACACAAATGTAGACTACGTTTTTGACATGAACTCTGGGAAAATGTTTGGAAAATTGGGTTTGGACATTTTCTGGAGTTTCCCTATCACATATTAAGAGGACTGCGGGAGATTGTCAGACATGTTCACAACAACAGGAACATTTCTGGAACATTCAGTCAAGAGATGGTAAAACAAAATTCTGCACAATGTCCAAAGCAACTGACTCGTTCATTTAAGTTCTCACATACAGGTTCATTAGGAAAATGTCCCGACTTCAGTGCATGTCCAAAAGCAGCTTTATATGAATTTGGATTCATGTAGGAAATTGGCAACACTGCATTTAGCCAGTCTGATTGGCTCTCGACAATGTAATTTACAGTTGTGTGTCCCACACACACACACACACACACACACACACACACACACACACACACACACACACACACACACACACACACACACACACACTACCTTTAACCTGATCCTCCTCAGGATAGAGGAAGAGAGAAGGCCGGACATAGTGATGCAGTTTCAGACTCTCCATGGGTTTGAATCCGATTAGAATCAGTCCAGGATCATCAAACTTCTTGATGGCATCCACCTCATCCTTCTCCATCACTATCTTCTTTTTACCATACACCTACAGCAGACACACACAAACAGAGCAATGAGAGAAATCACTGAATAAATCCTCTGATGTGTAATGCAATCATCCACTAGATTAGCATTACATTTAGTCTGGTCTGACCTGGGCTTTCTTTATCTCACTGGGCAGCAGCAGGCTGCCGGTCTGGGTGTGGAAGGTGCGGGTTTTGCTGCGGACTGGCTCGTTGGTTTCCCTGTAAAGTTTGATGGCTCCAGGTTTTCGGGCCGTCACGGCATTTGCATAAATCCCCACGGCTACTTTTAGGTCCTCACCCAGACACAGGTTTAACCTAAGGATGGCAGAAAGGAGGAAAGAAAAGACAGATCAGTGCGTTTTAAAAAAAAGGAAAAAGGACTTGATAAAACAGCAGGACAGGGTAGGATTAAAATATAAATTTGTCACTTATCTCTACCTTGTAATTGCTCTCTTCTTCTGATCCTTGGTGCGCACCCTCTTCTTAAGGTCCTCCATTTTTTGACACGGCTCCAGCTGCAACGTCAACTCGCTCTCATCCTCTGGTGGACTTACAATGTCACGAAAGAATATCGAAACATCGAAGCCGCCAGGTTTCATCAGGTGCATTAAATCAATGATAACACCTAAGGAAAAAGGGATGAGTCAGGTAAGATCGCACAGGCTGAAGATGCCTACAGCTCCAGTTTCAAATGTTACATTCCAGACTGGAGGCTAATGCTGGTTGTTTTCATCTAGAAGGGGGTCATGTGATAAAAGCATGACAAATCAGCGAGGGCATTGTCAGGACCAAAAACACCCAATTGTTTTAATACGTCTCAATTTCTGCCCGTCTTGACTTAAACGCAGCCCCGGAAGTCAGCAGCGTTTCCAAACTTCTCCATTTTAGCAGCTGTAAAACTCCAGAGTAGTGTGGACACCAGGCCTTTAATGTAATATCATTGCAGTCACTTCATGTCCTGACATATAGTTGGACAAACATCTACATATACAGTACATAAAAGGTATTACAGATGTATGTAAAAGGCCAGCAGCCTTCACTTTAAACCCACCTGTCTCTTTGAGGTCACTGGCTTTGGTGCGAGCCTGTCGATCCTTCGTACTGTCGCCTCCATGAGGTTCATCCCTGCAGGTGAAGATCATGAGCCTCTTGTGTGAGAGGCGAAGCTTGATGTCACTGTAGAGGTTGCTGCAGCACCACAGCGCGTCTCCTAATGATGTCTCTCCACTGCCCATGGTCTCTGCTGCGAGCTTTGCACCTTTTGCCTCCCGCAGAGCGTCCACGTCCTGCACTCGCTTTGCACCTACGGAAAAGGGAAATGGAAAGGAAACATGCAAGAAGACCAGTGAGGAAAAACAGAAAGACTGAGTGTGTAGGAAAGATATTTCGTAGAAAGGTAAAACATTGTATTAATGGAAAGAATTAGCTTATCACATATAAATGAAGGAAGGCTAAAAATCTGCATTGTAGTTCAGGAAACAGTCCATTTCTTACAGTACTTGAATTTGCTACACATGCAGAGAAATTACAAAAATGAACTGCAAATTAATGTTAATTTTAAGCTCTCTTATTTTTGTAAAATAACTTGTAATAACAGTTTAAAGGTTACAAAGTTACATTTTCTATCGCTACACATTTGAGTTATATTTGCGATTGCGGCAAAGCACCTACACTCTAAAATCTGACATGTGTTAGTTCAAAAATTCAGAGTCTCACCAGGTTCATCGAGGTCGTGGTAAACATACACGTGCTTGAATGAGTTCCTGGGGTTTTTGCTTTGTTCTGTGCTGTAGAAAACTAGAGCCACCAGGTCCCTGTCACTACTAATGATCTTACTGGTGTACACACTGCGCACGACCTACATGAAGAGAAGACAGACACTTATTATCACAGGACTAATGAATGGAGTGGGACATGTCTGAAAATAACAAAATAGAAGCTCTATTTTTGTTACAATTTCGGTTGTTAAAAAATCCTTTACAACAAATAACTTTATGATAAGTTACGCTAAAGATTCCGTTTCGCCAACTATACTGTTTCAATGCATACATAATCTCTGAGATCATTTCATCATATTTCTTGTCATTTATATGCCTGTCCGGATAATAATCTTAATAAATTATAAATAGTTTCACCAGTTATAGTACAGGATACCTGTTATACCACAAGTGACTAAGATAACTGGTCCCCTTACCTGCATGGTCATGTCAAAGTTGGAGGGCTGTCCGTCTTCTCCTTTGATGAACATTTCCTTGGAGGCATCAATCAAGAACACCAAACTGTCTCTTCCTGTGATTTTGTAATCTCCTAACAAAGACAGAGAGCCCAGTTTGTTTTGGTTTAGCTTTAAGGGGTCAGATATTGATAACTGTTGATATCAGACGCCATTTGTTTAACACTTATACTCAAATGTTAAATTACATGGTGAAATGTCGTGAAATGCATTGTACTAAGCTGAATGGTATTATAAAGTGTTCACATCAGAGTAATTTATGTGTGAAGATTCTCAGTTATACAGCTCATGGTATCTTGAATAAAGGTAGTGAGAGACTCCAAAGGTTATACGTGCTTCCTTGATTCGTTTCTGCCCCTTCACCTTCCCCTTGAGGGGATCAAAGTTGTCATAAGCAGTTACCTAATTAGTGAAATGCACAGTGAAACCAAAAAAGAGAGTGCATACCAAAGTCCTTATTAAGCCCATTTATCTGGATGCACCCCATTAATGGGATCTTATCTGGGTAATGCCCCACTCTTACACAAAATTGTATTGAAATCGGATGTTAAGTTTTTGAGTAATCCTGCTAGCTAACAAAAAAAACAACGCATGAACAAATGCAGATAAAAACACAACTTCCTCGGCGGAGGTAATAAATAACATGTAGGAACATTTTGCAGATGGTGTCTGATCCTGTATTATCTACAGGTTGGATGAAACGAGGAGGCTGCTGTCATCTCACCTGTAGATTCCTCTCCTTCCTCCTGTTCTTCCTCCTCATCCTCATTGTGGTAGTAGGCGTTCCACTCGGCCATTAGGGCTGCTGCTGTCACAGGATTCGAGAGCAGGAAAGAGCTTGAATACTGTTCAGTCATTTGATACTTAAACTGTGTGGTATCACAGCATTTGGACAATGTCAGTTCTGAATGAAGGCTTCAAATCCAGCCTTTATTTACACAGGAAATCCACTTCCTGTTGCAAAGGCAGCCTGGCTACATACACAAACAAGACTAAACATAAACGATAAAGAATGGGAGGGTAATAGGGGGAATTAAGCCAGCAAGAGACACAACAATGAAGCACCCTGTTTTCATTGCCTACTTCAAATGAAGTATTCTACTTCGTAATGACGCACATCATGAGTTAGCTTAGCCAGTGTGCTGGGTCAGGATCAACCTCTGAGTTTTAATTGCAGCTACATTTTTAGTATTAAGGTGGCAACATGATTGTCGGTATTGATAAGACAATAACAAAACTTTGCTGCGCTCCTTCTAAACTTTCAGCAAATGCATTAATACTTAAACCGACTTAGTGTAGTTCTAATTGAATAAGAGAACGACTGTAAACGCTGCTATGTTTAATCAATACGTGATTCTTGTTCAGCTTCAGCCATGCAATGGGACGCTAGCTAGCTTAGCTTTTTATTAGCCACTGTTTATCTCTTTAGGTTTTGAAGTCGCTTCCTCAATATCTGTATGTTTCTAACTGAGCACACTATCTATATATAGATACGGCCTGATCAGATTTAGAACACAAGCATTTAGTGAACTGCACAGAAACTTACTGCTGCGTTACTCTCTTACAGCTTCACAAGTCCGGACTAGTTTAGTTTCAATGGCTGGCGCTGTCAGACAGGGGGAGCGCGCACGCACACACGTCGAACGCGACGTCTCGTCGTCTATTGGACGCATTGTCTGTTGAGCAAAGACACTGACCAATCGTAGTGAGGTGGGCGGGACATACGTTTGCGGAGAGGCTCGTCCCCGGAAGTAAACAGAGTGACTCCACGCTGCATTGACTGAGATGTTGATGTTTACAGTCCCACAGTGACACAGCGTCACCAGGGTATCACCGCCAGATTGACTTTATTTTTAATGACATTATTCGCTTCAAATCGTCCATCTTATAGTTTTATATTCGTAGCAGTTACAGCCATACGTTTTTTTAATTCAAGTTTTTTGTGCTATTTACCGGTAAGCTAGCTGCCCGGCTAGTTCTCGGTGGAAGTGAGTCAGCTAAAGTTAAAAACAAGTTAACTACAGTTGTCATTTTTGTTGCCATGGACCAAACTGACTCGTTCCCAGTGAAGCTGTACGTCTACGACCTGTCCAGAGGAATGGCCCGACAGCTGAGCTGCTGTCATGCTGGGTGAGTTTCTGACAGGCGCACCGCTGGTTGCCTTCATGGAAGCCGCCGTGAGTGCTCCCGAGCCCGCGAGAGAAAGCAGGAAAGAGCGGGGATGATACTCAGGCCTATGGAGCTATGGCATTCTTTTCTGCTATCTCGATAATTACTTTGATACATAGAAAGCTTCTAAATTAAATTTGTGTATTTACAACAAAACACGTATTCATCAATAATTCAATGTTTTTTTCTCAGGGAAACACCTTGATGGGATATGGTGAGAGCAGCTTTTTTCTTTTTTACAATCAAAAAGTAATAATATTGCTAATACTATTACTACTTATAGTACTATTACTAATACTACTACTACTACTACTAATGGAAATAATAATAACAATAATCTTTATTTATATAACACTTTTCACACTCTATCAATACTGATATTAGGCTTAAAACTAATTTCCAACATATATTCAAAACAAAAGTTATCTCTGATTCCAAAGATATAGAGGTAAAAAATGTTTTGAATAAATAAAAATGTGCATATTTTCTGCATTAGTCTTTCTGTAAAATTAAATTTGTAATATCTGTTACTCTTATACCAATGTGTCTGTTAAAAATTCATATTAGTAATCTAATCAATATAGGCTCTACTTTACAAATTGCTTAACAGAGTCTTCTCACAAGTCTTCTCACTAATGGCCCTGTTTACTGTGGTTCGCTGCATTCATAGGTTTGGTTTTATAGGAATAATGTGAATTTGTGTGTTACAGGCACACAGCGGTTGTGATCCATGGAAAGGAGTACTTCTTTGTTGGAGAAGGCATCAATAGTTGTTTACCTGTAAGAATCGGCTTCATCCTTTTACCCAACTATAAAGTACATCAGGCATTAGTCTTTGTGACTTTTAATGGTGTACATGAATGTACATGAATAATGTAATGGATCAAGAAGCTTTTGTCAAAGTCGATGGGAACAAGGCGTACACTTAGGTGTGTGTTGTGTCCTAGGGTGGTACCCCTTTGGGTGAGCCTGACTCCGTTGTGGACCTGGGCATCACTGAGGTTCCTGCAGAGATCTTCATGGAGTATCTGACTTCACTTGCAGAGTCCACATACAGGTAAAGGCTCCCGCTCACACTTTAAACTCAAATTTAAATCCAAGTGCTGCCATACCAGATGTCAGGCGGTGGAGTGAGTACTGTAAAATGTTAACATTGTTTATGTGTATTATATCATACTTGTTGTAGTTAAAGGCAATCGTTTTGTGTCCTTTGGAAAACATTTGAATGCATATATGTCAACTTAACTTGGAACATTAAATTAGGACTCAAATGAAAAAAAAGAATAATAGTGACAATTGCAGGACAAATGCTTTACTGCTCCACCTACCTGTAGTATTACAGCCTATTATCACCTATAAATCTCTGACTTTGATGATTAGTCATCCCAATGAAAACCCCCCAAAAAAACATTAATCTTGAAAATGCATAAATCTCACACACTGTTGTTCTTGTGAAGTGTCTCTATTTTTTGTTTTTTTTCTTGCCACTCACTCACCCTTCTTCACCCTGTCTGGCCTCTTTTCGCTAAATTGATGTCCCTGTCTGCTTTGTTCCTCTCTTCTTCTTTCTCTGGGTTCACAGCAGTAACAAGTACAACTTGTTCGAGCACAACTGCAACACTTTCAGCAATGAGGTGGCTCAATTCCTAACAGGCAAAAAGATCCCATCCTACATTACAGACCTTCCATCTGAAGTACTGTCCACGTGAGTTGACCTAATCTAATAAGCACCATAAAACACCAAAGCTCTTATTTTCCTCTCTACCTTACTTTCTGTCTTCATTGCTAAACTCTCTGTGTATACTGATCCTTGCCACAAATCTAGTAATCTTCAGTTCATTAGTGTATGGTTTAAATTTAAATGTTCATATTATTATATGATGCAAAACCAATCCACCAAGCGGTTGACAATTCGTGTGCAAATTTTTAGAAATGTAGGTGTTAATCTTTGTATTCTCTGCAGTAGTTTTTCCTTTGGCCCCTGTCACTCAGTTCATGTGGATGCTCTGTCAGGTGTCCGTCTCTGACTCGACTGTCAGAAGCACAGTTAATGCAATCATCTCTGCAAAATAGAACGTGAAGTGGACTGTTTCCAGTTATCGACCACAGTCCTTTACAGCACTAATTAACCCATTTACACATATCCAATCAGCGTTACTATATGCTTAGTTTGTTCTATCTATGTTTGTATCAGATATACAAACATTTACTACATTTTTAGGAAAATATCAGAAAATGCCCTTTCTCAACATGTTCAAGAAAGAAAAAAAATAACCTGGATCCACCTGTTTATCCAGATTCAGTCCAAAATGTAATTGGTTGTTCCTCTCTCTCTCTCTCTCCCTCTCCCTCTCCCTCTCCCCCTCTCTCCCTCCCCCTCCCCTCTCCCCCTCGCTCTCCCTCTCTCCCTGTTCATCTCTGTCTCAGTTGGATTGTGGTCTCCTTACACTTGATGTTTTTATTTGATTTCCCACTTCCCCTTCCCCAGCTCACAAGCTTTAATACAGTTAGACTTTTTCTAGGCCTCTTTATTTCAATGTAACTATTCTTTCTGCTGTGTTTCCTCTTTAGGCCATTTGGCCAGGCTCTCCGTCCCTTACTGGATTCCATCAACATTAATCCTGGAGGCAGCAACATAACCGGACAGCGATAGACAGGGCCATGTATATTAATGAAATATATCCATTCAAGGGTTTGAGTGAGAGTGGGGCTCTTTGTGAACACAAGGGAAGTTAGTTGTCACATTTTCCCATCACATCAACTCCTCGTGGTCAGTCACACTGGCTAAAAACATTTTTGCTGTTCACAGCCTCTCTTCATCAGTGGGGATGCTGTTAATTGCATTTCATCACAATTCTCCTGACGTTTGCAAAGTTATGCTCCAATCTATATTTTAAATGGTTGATAATGGGTCTTATAATGTCTCCAGGGGTTTCTAATCCTCTAAATGTGTTACTGTTTATTAACTGATTTTACAGAACCAGTTGTCTCTGTTTAAAAAACACAAAGACAAAACAAATCAAGGTCATAGTCTCAAACAAGATTGGAGATTTCCTGGTCACACAAACCTACAAGAACAAAGTATAACCTCATGGCAGAGGTAACCGATTTTTTGGTTCTGAAACCACAGGGACAGGTTTCTTCCACAATCAGCTGGGGTTCATCTGAAAGTAGATTCAATGGGATGGTTAACGCTGTCATTTCCTGTTTTCATTGTTTATTTTTTCCTTCCCAGTGGACTTTATTTTGACAGGACTGTACTCATAGGGCAGGGTAACAGTACGTTAAAGTTAAAAATGAAGTAATCGGTATCTCTGCTGCTGTCAGGTCTTTGTATTTGACCAAATGAGGTCCTGTGTTATCTGAAAGGTGTTAAAGTTCGTTAACTCTGAGATGCTTCATTCAAAAACAATCTAATGACCACAGAGCATGTTAGTGCTACTTTAGATACGGGACCAATCATCTGTTCATCTTTACGTCTTTCAGTTGCTTCATTTTTGACTTTAGTTCAGTTTATAGATATAGAGATCAAGTGATTTGTGTCAAATGATGTTGACTATTGGATGATTTGTGTAGTTAGACACAGTAAATAATATAAACCAGTAAATAATACACACTGTAGGTGTTAGGACGATAACCACTTCACTCCACCATGGTATCACTATGGTGAGACCATTATTCCCTCCTTATGGAAACACATATTGTTGCTACCATCCACTGTTGTTCTCAGGTTATTCTCATATTAGAACAAAATCCTTTTTCTGTTCATTCCTCAATAATCTTCCTTTGAACTATTAATTCTTATCTTGAATTTACTTGTAGCTATTGCACATACTCATTAACAACGCTTAAAGCTTGTCTGCATACATAAGAATGAAATGAAATGAGATTTTCCATAATAATTGTAATTGTCTTGAATTCCATTGTACAAGGTCTGATTTTTAAAAAATAAAATATTTAACATGATTTAATTTAATTGTAATATGTGCACTTGCATGAAGCAGTTGGGGTAAAGAAATACATGTTTTTAAATCTCTCATCTTGACATGCAGAGAGGAATCAGTATACACTTTCATGTTCAAACTTTAACATATTGACACAAATGTCTGTGTTGTTGTTATAAAAAAGTAAAAGCACTAAACTGACAATATTTACTGTGTGTGACATTTGACTTTTGAAACTGTTCGATGCGTTATATATGAGTTTTCATACGACGATGACGAAGTCATCTTCCTTTAAAATATGAAGAGGCATATCCTAGGATACTTTGAGTTAACGCAGTATCAAAAACAGCCACAAGGTGACACTCATGGTGCAGCGGTGACTTGGTAATGTCACAGTAAAATCAAGGCATCACATGAATCTTGAATGCGTTTACATTTTTTAACATTTCCAGGTGGATTAGTGGTTACTGGGACACGTGTCTGCTTCAGATCTCGACTGGGAAAGTCTTGGACAAATTAACTACTTTAGAACCAAATCCACTGCTGTAATTATGATATTTTTATGGTGAAAGAAACTTGATCCAACCAAGAACATCTGGCTGCTGTCAAGCTGTCATTCAGTTTTTGGCTGGAGGGAGTGTTGTGGAGTAAGTAGTCGACCCAGTTAGGTTCCTGCTGCATGTCGGGAGTGTATCAACATCTCTTTGATACAAACGCGAATCAAACCAAGGCCTTGTGTTCATTTTACATTTTAATATTTCATCTTCAAAAGTGGCTTTGATTACTAAACAACCCTCTGCAAAGAACATCTCAAGAGCATTTTGAGTATAAATCTGTTCTTTTTTTAATAAGAAGCACAGGTACATACAGTATATACACATGTTTTTTGCTACATACTGTATATCACACAAAACACACTTTCGATTAACTTGACTATCATATTCGTATTTGCACATTTATCTATAGTTGTGTTCTGTTATGTAGCCTGTTGCCTTACAGACACTGCAAGACGATCACCTGCAGAGGTTCATAGATTGCCATCGTGGGATTAATTCCCTCCTTTCGCTCGGTGCTAGGAAATAATAATTTAATTCAGTTAAACAGAGACAGTACGAAATATCACATCTCCTCTGTGCATGGAACTGCAACACGCACACTCATGTTTCACTGCTGGTCAAATTCATGATCGCCACTACTGGCTTTTGCACAATATCGCATTGATCAGTCACTATTGTGTAGTTACACGATAGATTATGAATGGTTTAGACAGTCCGTCTGCCTACACTACAGTTAATTTGTGTCACTGTGTTTTTGCCACAGCTGTGAAAACTCGCCACAAAAAACATCAGCAGGCCTCCTCCTCTATTGCACGTTAGAAAATTGCACAAGTCAGCTAATATAGAAATGTTTCATGTAACTAAAATCATCAACATGAAATAAAAGATTCTGTTAAAATCTGACATACACTGCAATTATAATAAATACTCTTAAAATAACCTAGTTCATAAAGCCCTTATTTAACCAAAATATACATAGGGATTTCAATTAAATAAGCATATTTACACTATATTCATAAATAAAGCAGAACACATGATTTTTCTGAGGTTTGCACAATATGAAAGCTAAAAAAATGTCATGTTCAAAGAGATTGAATCAAAACTCACACAACATGTCAAACATTTATATTAAAATCATGAAAAAAGTGTATTTTTCAGCTACGAAGAACAGAGGGACAGAAAATGCACGACTTCATCAAGAGAGAAAAATCGGAAGCACTTGTTCACAGCAAAGAACTAAACCTCTATTGCTTACGAAAACTGATTTTGTGTCTTTCAACCAGCAGATGTGAAGATTTTACATTTAGCATTTAGAGGAAGTGGTGCCCAGGATGCTTCGCTGCATTGCTGATCAGAAAGAGTGAGTGGTTTCAGGCGTGATGACCCTTTTGCATCTAAGTATGTGAGGAGGAGAGCGACAGAGTCAGTCACATGGTCATTAATTAACACGCCGTTTGTCAAAACTGGTTGTAACATACATTGTTGTGTGTGAGAGTGAATGACGGATAAGGGGCTAGGGCCTGCATCAATCAACTGTAAGTTCTGGTTATGATAAGACACTGTTGCTTACAGCCATAGACAGTAAATTAAGATGGACGACTTGTCTCTACTTCCTCCCTCTATCCACAAACCCCCAAAATATACCGGATACAAACGCTGCCATCTTGCACATTTGGAGTCAGAGTTTGCAGAGTAGCGAGAGCAGAAAGTGGAGAGGCGTCGTCCATCTTTATTTACAGTCTCTGATCCAGACACCAAAGCCTCAAGCAACTTCAGATGAGAAGAATCTGAACTTTTTAAACAATATTAGTTTTGCATAAGTTTTAAATTCTGCTATAACCTGTATTTGTATTTGAAATAATTGCAATAGATCAAATGTAAGTGCGGTGATGAACCCACAGAGACTTTTCAGTGGCCTCTGCCAAGTCTCTCATCTCAACGGGACTCTGAAAGTGTATTTTAACTTCGCTTAGAATCTTATGCATGTGTAACTACACAAATGTTCGCGCTTATGTTCATCATGTCAATCCTTTGTAGTTGTTCTCATCTTGTCTCTGCTGCTCACAAGTGGCCACAAAGTCCACACAAATACAGGGTAGAGAATGTGTCGGGAACCACTTTGCCCCGACTTGTTACCAGTTACCATAACTGGGAGGATTTTAATGTAACAGCGTCGTCACTTGTTGTCTTTAGGCTCATTGGCCTGTTCTTCCCTTAATATGCAGCATGATGTAAAAAGGATGTGAGGGAGGTGAACCCCGCAGCTCCGACTTCAGCTCTTGCTTCTCAGGAAATCAAGACAGAAAAACAGTCATGTTTATTAAATGTTGAGTCTCGCTTTAAAAAAAAAACAACAACACTCATTTACGTTTTGCAAATCAGTCGCTCGTAGGGTCTGATTCATCGTTTCACGTGGGTGGAGAAGTCTCCAAAAGCTCTTACTGGAATTAAATTTGATAAAATAAGGTGTATTTAGGGGACGTCAGTGACAAAGTGACATGTTGCTTTGCTCAAGCCCCCAGACAGTGTGTGTTTGATGCTGTTTATGTAAGTGCAGTTAAGCTGCGTAAGAGGTGGTTGTTGTCACCGCTCACATAGTAATGCTATTATATTTAGCATTTTCTCTATTGTGTTTGTTCTCTACAGAGGAGTATTAGGGCCAGGCATAAGAAAAAAACGAGAGGAGTAAGATAAGTTTATTCCCATTTTGCTTCGATATTGAAGTCAAGCTTTTAAGAATATATCAAACTACTGTCTCTACAAAATATCTTGTGAATCTGTTTTAGTAATAAGGAAATGATCTCTCTTTTAAACACAGTGTGATGATCAGTGTCAGGTCTTTGAAGAGATTGTGCGTCCAGAATGGAAAACCACACAAGCTTGGAAAGATTGAACATCTGTCGTGGCTGAAGCTTTTAATTTACATCCACACCATAGACTGTATTATAAAGATGGACGGAAAAAAGTGAGTAAAAGTAAAAGCGTCTTAATCTAATGCCTGACCCTGATACTCCTCTGTAGTGCTCTGCTCTTTTGAACCTGTATTGCAACAAAACCTCACTTTAACTAATAAAGAGCCTTGCATCGTAAAAAAACCCTCCTCTCTTTCAGCACAAATGTTACGGAAGCATTTCTGCACATGTGCAATCAGTGTTAACGGTTCACTTCATCTCCCAGTCCCTCGGGGCATTGCAGACTTAAACCTTCACCAACAAGTACGGTGGAAGCGCTGCAATAACTGTCGCATGTTCGCAGCAGCAGCCACAGCCACAGCTCGGCACAGTGTCCTTTGCTGTCCAGCTTTCACAGACGAAATGAGAAATGTCTAAAGCCCCAGGCCTGGAAGTGCCTCAGTGAATTCCCCTGCAATGGTGCCTGCGGGATGGAATTTACACACTGGCGTCCACACGTCCACACTCTGTGAGTTCTGACCCAGACAGGTTGGTAGTGAGAGACCCAGATCCACAGTGACTCCGTCCCTTTCCTTCCCCCGAGGAAGGAAAACATGTGGCCATGCATGTTAGTTTTTCTATTTTTCTCTACTCCCTTTCTCTTCATTTCCAAAGAGACCCAGCCTCTGGCTCTTACGCTGTCCCTCTCTTTCCCCCTCTCTATCTCTCCGGTTGGGATGGAGGCTGATGGGAGCTGACATGATGGTGGCATTGTCCTCATCGTCGAGTTAATGTGACCCCGGGGATGTTGTCCCTGTACGCTTAGCCTGATGGCACAGAATGCAAAAATGCTTCGTGGAAAGTGGGTGAGAGAGGCCGAGAGGGCATGGAAGGGAACAGATGTGCACAGAGGTAGGCCGAGAGATGCAACAGAGTGGTAGAGGTGTTTTTACAAGAAGAACAGGAGGAAAGAACTGATCCAAAAGGCATCTATGGGGCCTGGAAACCACCTGAACTTTGTTACCTTGACAAAATGTATTGTTTTACTGTTGCTAAATGGATATAGATTACATGGAGCTTATCCAACGTAGTTTTTAAACCTTCTCTAAATTAAATTTGAATGCCCTGATGACTTCTGAGATCTGTGATCCAGTTAACTAAGGTAGACTGTAATTCATAGAGATGTACATTTAACGATTTTCATAAAATAGCATACAGATGCTGACATTTTTGCAAATTTGTACAAATCTGATTTCATGTTGTTTGACAGAAAAGAACACCCCATTCGCTGCGGCTGTGACTGAACCTCTCAACCACCACGGAAAAGAAATGTAGTGAAAAACAAATAAATCCTCATGCTGGAAAATCAACGTGATAAAGTTCTATTATTATTCTGGGGTTTTCAGATCTAATTGTCCATTGAGACGTCACCTTTTTCCTTTATAAATTTTTTAATTTCTGCTTTAATGTATTCACTAACGTCCCTGTTGTTACTTACTGATTTAAAGGGGAATTCCAGCATTTTTCAACCTGGGCCCTATGTTAAAAAATGTGGGCGTGTAAATGACAGAAACCTTTGGAATTATGGTTGAATCTTTTTTTGGACAATGTTTCATTTCTCATTAGCTGTCGCTACTTGTTTGGGCCGGATTATACGGACAAATTTTAATACTGAAAGAGGGTAAAGAGAAAGAGAGCCAACCAGCAGAAGAGGTCACAGGACTTGAGAGTGAGATTTCTCATTGAGCGAGACTCTCTCCGAAGACCCAGAATATCAATTTGAGACTTTTATTGAGGCTTTTGGTGGACGTGCAGTTGCATTTACCCCATAAGATTACGTTGTACCCACTGCTGCTGTGTCACGGCTGCCAGCGAAGGCGATTTACTGGACTGATTCTAAAAGTTCCATTCATTTACACACATTTATAACCATAGAGCCCACGTTGAAAAATACTGGAAAATTCCCTTCAATCAGTGTAGCTACGAGCTTATTCTCTAGAAACCTTGATTGACGCCATTCTCATGTCTGGACTCTGAAGATGAAGCTACAACCAGCTGCTGGACAGGACATATGACAATGTTCTATTGATGTAGCTGTATTGTCTAAAAAGGAAAAATAAACATTATACCTTCCTGAGTTCTAACTATTCGATCTGCACGTGAGCCACAGCTTGTAACAATGTTACAGACCACATTTACATCAAATGAATGACAATAGGTGCATGTTTCTACGGCGAATATCTCATTGAATCAACTGTGTCAGAAAGTATTACCCCCACTTTTTTCAGGTTCAGGCTCATTATAGAATATTTCCTTCCAACCAAACCATAACCATGAGCCATGAGTTTCTATTCCTGCCAAATCTGCCCTGAAACATGTAAAACCTCTTCACAGATAAAGTCAAACATTGCTTGAGTTGATGCTAATATACAATTTGTGTTGTTCTGTTCTGTTATCCATATTCCTACAAGGCCTGTACAATCACACTGAAACCACACTGTAGAATTGAAACTGGTTGAGAAGCTATTAAGGTCTTCAGACCTACTGGAACCTGAGTGGTTTGGTGCAACCTTGGAAGATTTATATAGACTCTATATACTTTATCTGATCAATGTACAAGACCCTTGTGAGTCCAATAATCCACTTGACTACCTGAGGTGGTGGTTCTACTACACGGTTTGCACCTCTTTATCTCACTGTTTCCCCTTTAATTTCCTACATCTGATTTTGACTTCCCGTTCAATATCCCTTACGTGCTGGGGCCAACTTTCCCAAACTCTGGCATTTAGCTAACACCAAAGCCTTTTGTTAGTAGGTGTAACATTGCAGAAGGCCGCTCTCTGAGGTGTTGGCACTCAAACGGTCACCTCAGTCGTACTGTGGGTGGAGTAGCTCTTTTGCCTGGTATGGTGGTAATAGGGGGGTTGAGATGGGTGTTGCCCCTGGACATGCTGCTGCAGCCCCTGTTCTGCTCCCCCCGCAGCTCCTCCATACATCCCTCCATAGGGCTGACTGAAGAGCTCCGACATGTTCTCTATGCTCTGCTGCCTCCGGGTGGAGTAGCCTTGTCTTCGGGAGGAGCTGTGTGTGGAGGACGTTCGCCCCGGGGCAGACGTCTGCCTGTGGACATGGCGGCTAGTCGGCTCCCAGACTTTGAAGGCCGAGCTGGAGAGGAGCGGGTGTGTGGTGGTCTTCGGGAGGTGCGAGTGCTCCAGATGGCTGGAGGGGATGGAGATGGACAGCGGGGCATGGAGGTTGTGGTGTGCTGGCAGGGGCTGATGGATGTAGGACTTCTCTTTGGGTGGAACTGGTACAGGCTGGAAGGAAGGAGGCGCCACAGGTTGGTATTGAGAGAAGTCCATGAGTGGGAAGCTCTTGTAGTAGCTACGAGATGCACTGTCAGCTGTAATGATGAAAAGAGTGAAGACAGTTTGTTGAGAAAAAGTAACGTCAAGAGTGTAAAGTATTCATCAGGAAGACATGGGGTCATTTTGGTTTTTACAGCTTGGTCACAAGAAACAAGAAAAATGTGTTTGTTTCTGGGTTAGAAATATTTGGAGTTATATTTACATGAACACCAATATTATTTGTAGTCCTACCACTAGTTCCCTGTTTAAAAAGAGACACAGACATTTTGGTTATTTCAACTTTATTTTTTAGATAATGTTACAACCTGTCTGATCACCTGACCACGCCTCCTTTCCCCTGTCATCCACCTGTGCTGCAGTGATGCCATGTTCCCAAATCTCTTAGCAGTACTTAGTGTTATCATGATTAAACTAGAAACCATCCAAAGGTGTGAAAATAAGACCTAAGTTCAAATAAAAAAGACTTTTCCTTTCATTAACTCTCCGCTCTGTTTGTGATCTTTAACAACTAGGCCAGTAAAGCAAACAAATGCTATATTGAGCCTTTTTTAAACTTGTTTATCCTTAAGAGTCATTTTCAATTTGTCACAGTCTGATGCACGTCTGAGTCACAAACAGAAGCCGCCTAAAATGAACTGTCTATGTACAAACACAGAGTTTGTCGTTGTTGGAACACTGATGACTGAATCACACTTAATCCATTATGCATTTATGTTAGGACCTCCCGGCTCCAAACTGTCACAAATGTCTGCTTCATTTGCGCCTCAAAGTACGTTGAGAAACTTTTAAAGGGAGGTCATGAAACTCTAAAAAAACTGACACACTTTAAAACTCTCCATTGATCACTTAAAGACACACAACCTAGCTTGGTGGTCTGTTATGACCACAGACTCCATATGAAGATAGACAACGAGTCTCTTCTTGCTCCCACTATTTAGAAATGAAGCCAAAATGTTGCACATACGAACGCTTCTTGTGCCAAAGACGTCATTTGGAGCCAGAGTCTGGGGGAAAAGAAGCAGGGGTTGGGGGCGATCAAGATGATTTGGCTTCACTTTTGGGGATCTGTAAAGTCGTCCATCTTTAAATACATTCTATGAGTAAGACCTACTTACAGTAGCTAATTTTAAAATCAGGGCTTTGTTGGAAGGGTCAGTTCTAGGGTCATATAGAGGATTGTTTTTTTTTCCGAGAGTAAGGTCGTGATTTAATGAGAAAGGAGTCATAACATCAGAAGAATATAATTGTAATTAAATGCGAAAAAAGTTATAATATTATGTGAAAAAGAACACACTTTTTAAGAAATAACTAGGGCTAGGGCATCAGAGGTGCAGAACACAAACTATATTTGTCTCCCATTGCAAATAAAATAGACTGTGATGTTTAAAAAATGTCAAATGAGCTGTTTGATTGTAAAAAAAAAATAAGTACAATGTAAAATATAAACTATAGGTAAAAAAACAGAGAGATGGCGGTGAAAAGGGGTCAGGATGAGAGGGTGGGTGAATCGCTCCTCTCACTGGGACAAAGGGCGGCAGAAGACGGGGAGTGTGGTGAGGAGGAACAAGAAACTGAGGAGTGTAATGGAGATGATGGAGGTTAAAGTATGTGTCAGGATGTGGAAATATAGCAATTAGGGTTTATAAATACCCTCGCCCTGAGTCCAGAGTGTGCATGTGCAAGTGTGTGTTTGTGTGTGCGCAGCGTGAATGTCACAAAACACTGAGGTCATCGCTGCTAGCTTAATGGCTACATGAACGCTAACCTTTTTTCTCCATGTGCTTTCATAATTTTTGTCCAAAAGTCTCAGTCCACCTAAGAGTTTTTTACCCAGGTGATACATTTTAATCAAAAACGGATTCCTAAAGCTGACTCAATATCTGAATATTAACTTGTATTATGACTGAATGTTTGCTGAGGTTGTGCATTGGCCTGTAATGCGGTATAATGGTATTTGATTTACAATTTATGGTAGTATATGGAATGTATATCTTTCTAAAAAGAAAAACATAAGAACCAAATTAGAGGGAAACTGATTCACCTGTTCTAAAGAGAGAGAGTCTCCATCTCAAAATGTTACTGTCCTGGGAATTAGACTCAACCATCAACTATTTTCTTAGCGATTCCACCTACTGCAGCTTAAAGAATCCATACAGGGTTATCTTAGAATGATTTAACAGTTGCCAGCATCTTTATGAAATCAAGTACCTAGTGCTTCAAAAATTGCCTCTATTATTGCAAACTCAATTTGAAGGCTTGACAGGTGTAACAACAGTAACTCAGTAGGACCTACTGAATGTTCAATTACTGTTTTAGTGCCCTTGAGCAATTGACCGTACCTCTGATGCTAAATCATGTCGATCTGAAGGCGCCTGCAGGCAGATCCCAAGTGTAAAGTATGTACAGTGCGTAAAGAGAGATGTTGCCTGAAAAGGACACTCATGCTCCACCAACCTTCCATTGGTAAAAGGTTAAAACAATCTACCCTGACAAGCAGTGATTTGCCTCTGGCTCTCTGGTAGAGGATTATATTGTTCTAATGGGATGCCTGCAGTTCTGCACACTATTACACCTGCTACTTCTCAAGGGCAAAAACGTGTGCGCGACCTTTGTCAGCACGAAACAGTCTGTACAGTCACCTCGTAAAAACCCAGCAGCCTCCTCTCCAGGCTGTAGTCATTTTTGCATGTTAAATCACAAATCGCTAACAAATCTACATCTGGAGGCATCATCAAGATGCAGCAAAAATACTACAAATTGTGCAGAACGTAAAGGAAGGTGAGAATTGTTGCATTCAGGAAATTTGATGAAGATTTGTGATTCTGAAATTTTACACACTGAAAGGTTTACTCAGAATAAAGTAGTTGATTGGCTTAACAGACACATCAGCTCTCATTTCACTGTGGACATTTTTAGGGAGACTACCTCTTTTGGTAGGACTATATATTGGTCCATTGGTGCGGACCGTGGTACGAGGCACTTTTCACCCCTGTTAGTTTGGTTTGGTCCGGACCAAACAAGGTCGGTGTGAAAGCGCCCTTAGAGTGCATGTTCAACTCTGAAATATTTTTTTTTTAGATATGCAAATAATTTGTTGGATGAAACTATACAAACAAAACCAAGGTTGGTAAAAATATTTTTGTTTTCGTTTTGTGTAATTAAACTAAAATATAAGGACATGGATGGTGTGTTTACTAGTCACAGAGCTTTCATGTTTGTCTCAGTAATTTCTTTCTGCCCCAAAAACCGTATTACATGAATCCATGTATTATAGAGCTCTGACCTTGGCAATGACCTGCGCTGCAAAAATGTTGCTGTTGCTTTGATAATTAACACAATAAAGGTTTGGCAAATTACTTAGTTTAAAAACAGGCCTGTCTTGTGGCAGTGAGAACATGAGGAAAAGTTCAATCTATCTTTCTGATATGAAGAGGCAGTTCCACCACAGTGACAGACAGGAAACACCATGAGCTCCTCTTTAAGATCAACTCTCTGTTGAGGCACAGAGACGCTCATCAGTTGACAGCTCCTGTACCGTCAACCTACTGTACTTTAAAGGTTACTGTGCCAGCTGGAGTCAGCATCACTTTGTACAAGTGTGTGTGTGTGTGTGTGTGTGTGTGTGTGTGTGTGTGTCCGACTTACCCACAGCTTTGAGCGAAGTGTATTTGTTCAGTCCCACTGTGCTGTGGTTGCTTTGCGGGTGTGGAAGCCCTTGTCCAAACGGCCCATAAGCTGAGTTATTCAGATGGTACTGCTCTGGTAGGAGAGAGGCAGAGAGAAAGGTACAGTCAGACTGTGGTAAATCCAGTATATTGAACCCCCCCCCCCCCCCCGCCCCCCCCCCCCCACCTATAATTAGCTTTTAGAAGGCAATATATTCTTTTAAAGCAAATAAAATCCATTGACAGTAAAGATGGACGAGATGACAGCTCCTCAAAAGTGAAGCCAAAGCGTCTTGATTTCCCCCTAGTGGTTGGCTGCAGTATAGGTCATAAATTTTGCCTCCTCCATGTCAGTGGATGGCACATGTATCAACAGGGACTTCCATACCCCGGCTCTATTCCCCCAGTTGCTACTGCGCAGACTCCGGGCTCCTTCATTTGTGATGTATGTTTGTATGATGATATTTGGATTATGATACAAGCCATTGACTGGTAATGTGTGTCAGTTTACCATCAACTAGCTCCAGTGCTCAGCAGTGGTTGAACTGAGTCTCTCAGGTAGGAATGTTCGCTGTGGAAGTGTCACACAAATGCTGGATTACCACGAGTAAAAAAACCCACCTCCCTTTGCCCCTGAGGCCGGTGACCTTGGGTGAGACAGCAGCCCCGACCCTGACGGCCAGCCAGTCTCATGCTAAATGAACTGAGGTTAATGAACAATGGAATAAACTAGCTGAGAGAGTGAAGCCCTGGCTATTAGCATTAATGAAGTCCACTGATGCAGCCGGCGCACTTGATGTCAGCCCATGGGATGGATGGATACACACGGAGCGTTCACGGATGTTCACACACACACACACACACACACACACACACACATACACACACACAACCAACAGGCTTTATGCGCTCATTTGGAAGAGAGAAACAAAATCATTGGTATTTACCTTTATAAAAAAGTATCTGCAACATATAAAATATCTGGTTTTGTGAGTGTGTGTGTGTGTGTGTGTGTGTGTATGTGTGTGTGTGTGCATTCACATGTCAGTGCCTCTGTGTGAAATTTACATTTTTTTCAACTGAATCAAACAAACTGTATTGATAAACTCACCAATCTGATTTACCATACACAAGTCTGTTTGTGTGACTGTGTGTGACTGTGTGTGTGTGTGTGTGTCAGCACATCTGCGCCTGTCAGTGCTAAGACAGAGGTGTACCCGCCTCAACTTCTGAATGCTAATCACTACCCACTCGAAGGAGTCACACAGTGAGAGAGTCATGTGGTTTGGATGATGAACTCTCAGAGAGCCAGTGAAGGAGAGAGAGAAATACAGATGATGTTCGGGTGGAATAAATTAGAAAATGATGTTGAAGCCAGAGGGTTGGGAAAGGTCAAGAGTTAGTCTTTACTGTAATAGCATGTACACACACACACACAGACACACACACACACACACACACACACACACAGACACACGTGTGTGTCGACACAGGAAAATCATCCAGTATATAATCCAGTGCTGCTGACCTCTCAGCATGCGCCAGATTAGCGGATGAGGAGAAATGTCTTTACTTATTACTATCATCTTCATCATCACCACTATCTTCATCATTTTTTCCCCTCATGATGCTCTTTAAAGACACCGACATCAGAGTGACATTTGGAAATAGCCATGATAAGAATTGGTGTTCACACTAACGTAGCATTGAATGTGCCTCATGCCCCCCTGCAGCAGAGTTCTTGGTAACTAGCAGCTCCACGTGGAAGTTATGAAAACAGCCTGCTCTCTGCTGTTGAGGATTTCCCATATATATATATATATATATTTTTTTTTTTTTTACATTTTTGTGTATGAAGATTTTTGTGTATAAACTGTTTCCAGATTTGAATCCAACTGAGGAGGTTGAAAGAACTGGTGCTGAAAATGGTCCACATTTGTGAATGCTGCTTTGATTAATGTTCAGATCTCTGGTGTTCTATTAATCATTGAGAAACTAATTATTAATAATAAAGCGGTGCCATACAGACATGAAACACTGTCTGATTAGCAGCTTTTAAAATGAATCAAAAGCAATATATCTTTTTCTCTCATCATGTGAAATACTAGGTTTTCTGTAAAATAACGAGCACTGGTTTAGAGTGTGCCCGATGTTTTTGACTTCACAGCTTGTCTAGAAACAGTTGAGTTTTAGCAGAAGCTCTAATGATGCAGAGGCAGGAAGTTTAGACCAAGATTCATTTTCAGGTCAGGAACACAAGGGGAGTTACAGAAGTTTTTGATATGATGGGATTCCTTTCTCTCTTAAGCTGATTTTAGACATGCACTGAACACTGGACATTTTCCAGAACTTTTCCAAAGGGACTGTATGCGAGAGCGCAAATGTCCGACTCAGTTGCTCTGGACATTTTTCAGAACTTTTCCTGACTCGATGCCAATAGAAACGATTAGTGGAGCGGAGTGTAGTGGAGAAATGATTAAATCAGAAGGTTTCCTTGATGATTTTGGGGTTGAAATGTGTTACCCAGTGTCAGAAAACTGACGTCTTGGGTCTTGATGAAGGACAACGACCCAAAGCTATCACCCAGCAGCACATGGGAATCGTTGTAAAGAAAAAGATGAATAGAAAAACTAAATTCCATAGAAAACCTTTGGAGAGAGCTGAAGTCTTCCATTGCAAAGAGGACTCCTGCAGACTGAAGAGAGCTAGAATACATCCATGATGCCAATAATTACATCTAGGTTACATTTTGTGTTTCTAATATTTCACATTATCCAAGATTTCCATTTTTTTCTCTTTTGTTTTGACATTTTATTA
The DNA here is from genome assembly GCA_026259375.1 of Verasper variegatus. Classification (NCBI taxonomy): domain Eukaryota; kingdom Metazoa; phylum Chordata; class Actinopteri; order Pleuronectiformes; family Pleuronectidae; genus Verasper; species Verasper variegatus. Next base: position 12,823,021 of record CM048057.1, read on the forward strand.
AAATATTCTGATTATACCAAATTAGTTTGTTTGCTCAAAATGTTGACAGCTTGAAGAAAAACAGAGCGACGCGAGAGAAGAAAAGGTCGAATTTATGTCACGAGGAGTGACTCGTTACTGGGTCACGCTACTTTTGCACTTGTTTTTTGATAAATAGGTCAACTTTCTTTTTGCTTCAAGCTTTTCTCTCTGCAATGAGTCACGTTTGAGGGACTTTTAGTCCAAATATTTTGCCTCATGTCTTCAGTTAATGTCAGATGCTTATGTAAATCTCTCCTTGACTTTTTTGGACTTTTTGACATTTGCAGCCTTGAATGTCAGAGCAGCTCGTGTCTGTGATATGATGTATTTCCATATAAAACAAAAGGGCTCTAGACATGTATTATTATGATATTACTTTGCTATAGCTACCTTTGAGTTCAAAATTATTGAGAAAACATATTTTTAAGAAAAGCAAAGAGATTATTTTCATTTCACAAGTAATTTTCATACATGAATTACGTAAAATGTCTTGAAAAGAGTTTCAAATATGAAGAAGTCAGCAGGAGATTCGTAACATTCAGTTGATGGGTGTCTCCTGGGTGGAGCAGCAGGAGACAGGACGTATGAATTCACACACGTCAACACCGGCGTCGACCCTCGTCACCAAAGGTTCTTGAATGTCGTCTTTCCAAGTTGACATCTTTATCAGCATCGTCATTCTGCGATTTTTGTATTCAACCAGTTTCACGTCTATAACACATTAGAAACGTCTTCAACACATTCACTCAGGACTTCAGTGCACATCTGAAAGCAGTTTTATTTGGTACTATCAAAAACATACTAGCATTGGCTAACAGCAGCCAGCAGAGGCGACTGTTCCGAGGCGACTGTTCCGAAGTCAAATTAAGCAAGGCTGAGTTTTGGAGTTCAAGAATATAACTGTTCATTTGTAAGAGGAAGATTTTGTAGTTCCCTTTTCAAAAGTTCTACAATGTAATTTTTAAACTGAATCTCAGCCACAGAGAAAAGGGCACCAGGCCTTTTACTCATGTGTTCAGTTACTGTGTAGGTGATGAGCATGACTTTTTCCAGAGGCCACTGTCTGCCATCTTGTCAACAATGGAAAAACCAATACTGTCTGGCAGTCTGTAGTGTTCCACTTTGTGCTGTGGCTCAATTTGGGAACATTTGGCATGACACCTTTTTAATTTGGCAGCTTAAAGATTCCTGCAAGACCCTCAGACTTGAGACAGGAGATTCTTCGGGTCAACAGAGGATGACGATCTTGGACAGACGTTGGGGGGGGGGGGCACTCATGACATGACCTTCAAATGTCAACCTGAGAGTTTGCTTAAAATAGTTTTAGGAGCTAAAAGAATATATATGTACGTAGCTTTTAGATGACGCATGTTCAGGCTAAACTTTCATTCATAGCTTTACTTTTCCTTTCTAAAACTACACGTCATAGTGCATTCAAGTGATACAATCAGGATTGTATTTTGTTTCATTGGCACAAAGCTGCCTGCTGGACACTGTCTATGTGTTTTTCTGTCTGTGTGTATTGACCAACAATGACTAACAGCCAGTGGACATTTTCCTCCTCCGGGGGGGAAAGTGGGTGTAATGTGGATAAACACTGGAACAGATTAGCATCAATAAGTATCATCATCAACACTGACTTCTCTGCCAGGCCCCTGCCTTTCACCACTGTCACTTCACGTTAGGAAGCCGTCTCACTCATGTCCAACGCCAACATGTACCCATGTTTTCTTCATTCAATCAACAGATTGTGCCACATGCTGTTTCATTTGCAACACCCCACCATGTGCTTAAAAAAGGTCTGCAGCCCCAACCCCCACCCCCCCCACCCCCCCATGATAGGTATAGCTGGATGATTGTGTCAATCCCCGAGCAGTCGGTGGTTCTCAGCAGCAGGGGATTTAAATTCCTCGGTGCGCTGTCGACAACCACACAAGACTTTACATAAGAATCTGTTTGAGGGCAGCAACAGGAGGAATGGCAGGAAAGAGTGGAGAGAAGAGAGAGAAGGGGGGATTGAAGGAAACACGGTGAAGCAGTGACAGAAAATTGTAATTATTTAGACAGAGACTGAGAGAGAAAGAAATGGAGAAGCACTGAGCACAGAAAACATTTAGACACGATCTAAATCCAGTGAATGATGGTAAAATGCAGAGTTTGGTGAGTGAATGTGATGAGGAAGACAAATGCACTTCATGGCAACCACAATATTTTTACACGTCGTCCATCCAAATATCTTTTTCACTCCATCATGATTTCCCATGTTATTTTCCTCAGCCTCTTACTTCAGGCGCTGTGGCAACTATGAGACAAAATAATAAGGCTGCTGCTGCCAGTGAGGCTCAGTTTCCCTACAAACGTACTGACTAATGTTTGCTCCAGCTTCTAAACTTGTTGCCCCTTTTCAAGTGCCTATGATCATTGAAACACTCTGGATTGAGGCGTCCATCATGTACAGTGTGTCCCGTAAAGTCATTAGCAGTGAGAGAATTTCTACATGGCATGATAAGAGAGATAGACGCTGCAGGCGGCCTCTCGTATCAAACACCCCTCTCCCTTCCTCGTACACACACATCCTCCTGTGCACGCTCACATGCTCCCATGCAGGCGCACAGCAACGCATACTAATCCATACACATGCACACCCGCATGGACTAACAGCTGCTGTTTGTGTTACATTGTTCCTGCTTCGGTTGATCTGTGGACTGGGTTGTAATTTATTGTTTTTAGTTAACCTTGTCTGCTGTTTTACTTTTGCTCTAAATCTTTTTATCCAATTTTTATTGATGTTTTATTGACATTTTACATATTTTACTGTTTTATTGTAAACTTGTTTGTTATTACGTCTGTGAATTTTCATCCTGTTATTGCTCTTACTATTGTAGATCATTATTGCTTGTCATGAGTTGTTTTCTGTTTTATTTCCATGCATCTCTCTGCCTGTGTGAATGTAATTCCAGGGCATTGCTGTAAAAGAGCTTAATGCTCAGTCAATTTCCCTGAATGAACCATATTATATGACAAGAATCCTTATCTTAACCCCCGTCACACCTATGAGTGGCACATACTGTGGCTTGTAGAAAAGTGTGTCATCCAGGCTGGGGATGCATAGAAAATGTATGTAAAACAGCACATGCTGCCTGTAGGGTTTCAGCCTGCTTACATTAACATAATAATTAAATAGTGTGTGTGTGTGTTGCATCAGTATTGCACGTGCAACAAGCATGTGTTCTACTTACAGATGAAGATCCCCCTGTTCACTCTCTCACACTTCCTGAAAATGCTCTGTACTTCTGCACTGAGTCTGACTCTTTTTGGACTTTTCAGTACATTTCTCACCTGCTGATCTCACCAACCTGGTGTTTTCCAAATTTTAATCAAATTCTCACAAAATTAACTCAGATTTTTTGTCTATGGGTTTTTTTCCCTCTCTTTATTGAAGAGTGTGGTCTTTCCTTTCGAGAGCAGGACTCAGTTATACTCTGCTTGTGCTCAAATTGTTCGTTTACACTCAGATTTCCTGCTCCAGCTTCAGCTCTTCGACTTGCGCTCACACTGCTTTAGTGTGTGTGTGTATATTGTCTGCTAGTAACCACCTGTATGGGAAAGAAGTAAAGCTAATGCACCCACAAAGCAGCGACTATTTGAGTGCAAGCATTACAAAATCTAAAAATAAAATCAACAAGTCTTTGAATACAGATTGGAAACATACTTGTCACAAGGGCAGTGAGATTGAAATAAAAGTATCCTCCGGGTCACGAGACACTGATGCAACACGTTTAGTGTCCTCCTCTCGCTGTGGGGGTTTGATTTTAGAAATAACACAGCAACGCAAGCTGTATATTAATCCCTGACACCTGCCCACAGTGCTCAGGCGATTATAGACAACAGACGACTTGGAACAAACCCACGGCTTGAGTGGCAGCGTAGTAGCGTAGAGGCTGGGAAGCAGGACTGTGAGTGAAAGCTCAGGCTCTGTTGTCTCTATGAAGGATGCAACTTTGAATAAGTAAGAGTGTGAGATAAAGTGTGTGTGTGTGTGTGTGTGTGTGTGTGTGTGTGTGTGTGTGGTGGTGGTGGCTGGGGGGGGGGTTCTCCTTCACTGCTGTCTGTCTTTTACTCAATGTTTGTTGTGTGTGTGGTTTTTATTTCAAGTGTGGTGCACCTGAACTGAGAAGAGCAAGAAAGCTGGGGATTATTAGTGTCTGTTTGGCTTTACGGGCAAACCTCAGTGTAAATACATTTGTGTCATTTGTTTGGAAACTTGAATAATTACATATTTTACAGCAATGAACAAACTGTTTTGTGTTTTTCACCTTCTTTCCTAAATTATTATTTTTTATATTATCCTTAAGTCATCTGAGCTCTGAGAACGTTACTTCTGCCTCGGTGGATGTGTCTTTTTAATATTTTTACATCAAGGAGGTTGTGTTTTCATTGCTGTTTGTCTGTTTTTTCTGTCTGTTAGCAGGATTACACAAATGCTACTGAAACAAGGTTTTTGAAACTTGGTGGATGGGTGATGTATGGGCCAATAAGAAGAACCCGTTAATGTCTAGAATGGATTTGATTAGGGGTCCAGTAATTCAATTATGTCTTTCTTTAACTTTGTGAGATAAGGCGTTTTTCAACATTTCTGTAAATTTTTCAAGAAATAAATCAAAAGTCTTGATGAAAAAAAGATCTGGCATATGCAGACTCCTTATATCTATCAAATTTATGCAGATCTGGATAATGGTCTTGATTTTGCGAATCAAAATAAATATTTTTATTGGAGGGATTTTTATTCACTGTTCATTCAACACAACATTGCTCTCGTCTTTCATGAAAGTTAGAGTGTAAATTATTACTGCATATGTTACTGCTCATTATGCAAATAGAAACAATGAAGAAGAAAAAAGAAGATGCAAACTGGGCTGAAAACCAAATGCTGCATAGAAGCTGTTTGTTGAGCTTCTCTGTGTTTGTGTTTTATGTTTTTGTACAAAATGGGTTCATTTGCATGGAATAATGATGCTCACTGACTCTCTCGGCACAGAAAGATGTGTCGTAGGACCGGTTATTTATAGTACGTTATTCTGACTTTACCTGTGTCTGAACGTGTGTGTGGTCCAGGTATTCCTCATGTCGTGGGGACCTAAATCTATTTACATGGTCACATTATGGGGACTTGTCCTTATGGGGAAAAACAAGTCCCCATGACGTTACATTCATAGCATATCATTTAGTTTTAAGGTGAAGTTAAGTTTAGGTTTAGGTTAGGTTTATGGTTTGGCAAGTAGTAGCTATGGTAAAGGTTAGAGTGCAGTCTACAGGAAATCATTATAAGTCAATGTAATGTCCTCTGAAGTCATGGAGACATGGCCGTGTGCATGTGTGTCTTCGTGTCTTTCAGTACTCACCACTCCTGCTGCGCATCATCCTGGCTGAGATGCCATTGGCTCTTCCTCCATTGGGTGAGCTGGCCGTGACGTTTTCCACCGAGCTCACTTCGCCCCCATGGTGCTTCAAAAGGTCTGTCAGTGTCCTGGATACGTACATGCACACAGGTACACACACACACACACACACACACACACACACACACACACACACACACACACACAGAGGCTGTAAATTGCTGCATTGATTTCTATTCATAAACCAACGACACACTTTTAAAAACAACAGGTTGACAACAGGTGTTTAACTGTAGGTTGAGTGTACTGCAAAAAAAAGAGATTGTTTTTACAGTTTCTTATTATATTACCATATAACCCTAACCCATATCATAAAGACCCACTGTCCTCATTAATCCAGTCAGTGAAATGAGAGTTAAAACTCTACAATGGGATGATAATAAAACAGAAACTCAAATACAAACTGAAAGACAAACAAAATGTTGTACCGCAAATGTAAAAGTGAATAAACAGTGATGAGTTAAATTGTTAATGTTAGAGTAGCTGCACAGTCTGATTCTAAAACTCTATCAGTCAGTGAGTAAGTGAGACAAACATCTGTTACTCTCACAGATGTGTGTTGTACATCCCCTGAGAGGGTTCTCGCCAACAGCTGGACGCCCTACACACACACACACACACACACACACACACACACACACACACACACACACACACACACAGGCGATTCATTTACATGACATGCTCTCGTCCCAGGGGGAGGGTGTGTTCACCATGTGTGGAGGTGTGTGAATGTGTGTACTTTTGTTTTTTGAGTTGATGTGTGGTTACACGTCAAATGTCAAAAGAGGTGGTTCGGTGTAATTCTACATCTGCCGCTTACGTTCTGTGTGTGTATGTGTGTTTTGTGTTGACGGAGGAATCATCATTCATATCCAAACCAAACAAACGTCAATAATATTTTTTTGTCTGTTTTTACCATATACAGCTGCATAATTCTGTGTCTTTTCGAGCCTTCCTACCTCAATGATGAAATTACTGCTGCATTACCCCAACCAGACAGCTGGGTTTAACAGTTGCATCGGCTCCATAATCAAATAAGCAGCATCTGTTGAATCATATACACATTGTGCTAGTGAGCTGAAATGGGACGTTGATGATAAACGTTTATATATCTATCTATCTATAATTAAGTTTGAGAGCTGATTGGTAAAAGTTAAAAAGCTGTAGGTCAACAAAAATATGATCTGAAACACACATTTTCCAAGATATATCCACAAATAACAGAGGGACATCTCATAGGATATCAAGTGATCAATAACGTCACGAAGAAGTCACAAAGATGTCATACATTCATTTGAAGTATCTCTTCATTCATCAGACACAACCTAAAGATTATGTAGCTCAAAAATACTTCAAAAGATAGTGGGATAAATTGACTTGTATGTATATAGAACTTTTTCAGTCTTATCGACCACTCAAAGCACTTTACTTCAGTACAAGTCACATTCATCCACGCACACACTCACACATACAGGGCTTCTATGAGCAGTGTTTTGTTATGTCACACCTATGGCGTTCATTTAGTCTCAAAATTTGCCCACGTAAAAAACCACGCCTGCACAAGTCCAAAACACATACTTGCGAGGGAGCATTTCTACTCAGCAAGCACACGGAATTATAGATTATAGAGCGGAAAGGTGTTTTCGTGAGCGAGCAGTGAACTTTAAATCTACAAGCGCAGGAAAATATGAAAGAGAAGGGGGTAAAAGGATCAGAGACAGGCCTTGGACTGGATTGTTCAAAGTGACCAATGGAACTAGGGGAGCATCAGCAGCAGTCCCCGCCTCCAAAGTCTCAAAATTCAACCCGACGAGGAAGCAAGGGAAGGACGAGTTTGCGTAACCACTGATGTGCACACGGAGTATAAGTAGTTTGCCGCTCATGAATTTTGAGACTAAATTAACAACACACACACCATTCACACACTGTTGGCACAGCCATCAAGGGCAATTGTGGGATTCGGTGGATCGCCCAAGGACACTGGGGAATGCAAAATAAAAGAGCCGGGGATCCAAGCACTGATTGGTTAGTGGACGAGCCACTTTACCTTTCTGACCCACAGCCGCTATCCTACTGCAGTTTCATTATAACGTCATAATGACATCATGGTTTGATTAAAAATTCATCATTGGGGTCTGATTCTTTTCCTTATATATTGTATCTCCCCCCCACTCTATTTTATGGCAAATGTCCAATAAAAAGTGGCTCATGACCACATGTATTTTGCTCAGTGAATGGTTTTGGTGCTGAATTTCTGTCGGCTGGATGTGACTGGAGGCCTTTTGGCTGCACAACATATGGACACGATTTCCTCCAATATGGTCATGATTCGACTCAGTGTGTGTGGACGCAAGAAATGCAAAGGACTGACAGCACACTACACACACACACACACACACTTCACACACACACATACGCACATGCAGGCATACTCATCACTTTGAATAAACACTTCCTCTATCCCCCTGCATTTGCTGAATTTACACTGTTGATGGTATTCACTCCCTTGATCAATAATTTAAACACTAGTGCCTCTGTTCTGCTAATGAAGCTCATACGTTTAGCCCCTACTACCACACACACACACGCGCGCGCACACACATGCACACACACACACACACACACACACACACACACACACACACACACACACACACACACACACACACACACACACACACACACACACACACACACACGAACACACACACACACTAACACACATGTGCATCTGGATTAGGAGCCAGGATATGACTGACCTGACAGAACAACAGCCAGGGGCAACTTGTTCACAAGTAACCTGCCAAACAGAGAAGTGAATCCCTCTGGCCACTTCTCTCATCATCTATATGAGTAGGTGTGATGATGTGTGTGAATAACAGGGTCACAGATGCCAAAAAGTGGACCTGACATTATGTTTTGGTGCCAGACAGAATAAAGCTCCTTGTTTAATCAGCAACAAGTATCTCGTGTGGACAAATGCGCCACGGTTGTTTTTACACGTATGACCTTTTTATTTGACTTCCAGGAGTCACCTCGAGTCACCTGAAAAAAGTAATTCACCCTAAAACATCATAACTCTGTGATGGTTTGTTTCTGATCCTAGTTTAGAGACGATTAAAGGCATCCTGGGAAATAAAGGAAATCACTAAATGATGTGTAAAAGGAGGGTCAACACCTAAAAGATATATTACAACAAAAGAATAAGACCCTCACATACTTAATGAGGTTTTGCTGTGTTGGATTTTCCATGCGAAACCCTGAAACTGCTTGAATTACGTGTCTGGGTTACTGTCTATTTGTGGGACCTGATTTTGTAACAGAAAATCATATTCATTCATTCAAATCAATTCAGATCTTAATCATCTTATTGTGAATCCGTTTATATACACTGTGGGTGGCGTGTGTCTTTGTGAAATTGCGTATTAGATCATGACGTCATGTTTCTCTTCTAAATATTCCCACCACACAACAAAACGCCTCCTTATCTGTCTCCGTCTTCTGCACAGATTTAAATCACTTTCTCTCGTCTTCTTCATCCTCAGTTTTCCATTCTTGTCATTCCTTCTCTCTCTGCCCCCTCCTCACCTAAACGCAGCCCTAAATCTGTCTCTTTCTCTTCAAACCATACTGTCTTCCTCTTCCTCTCCTCCAGTTTCTCTCTATCTCCCCGCTCCTCATCCCCTCTCTGACTCATTGCTGTGCGGCGCCTCGGGCCTCCACGCGCTCTCTCCTCTTGGCTCGCCGCTTAAACAACTTGCTGATTTGGACTTTTAATCTGCAACAAAAACTGCACCTGTCTGCGGGCTATGTCGTGTTTGTGGAGCGTTGGCTGAGTCTCACAGGGTGGGGGGGTGGGGGGGGGGTTTCTGCGGATGTCTTTGAAAGAGTGAAGATGGCCGTGCAGCTGGTTAAAAGATTAAGACTCACAGGGTGCTGTGGACTGATAGAAAGACCATTGGCTTGTATAAGGGATTCAATCAGATGTAAAACCAATGCAAATTGACCAATTCAACATTTTAATAAACCAGTTGGATCACCTTCAAATTTAGAATTTATGCTTTGTCACCTTATCTTAAGTGTTAAACATAAAATATGACTCTTCCCGCAATGGTTACACCCTGTCCTCTGCTGCAAAAATAACTTGTTACTGATGCCACATATTTAAAAGCAGGGTGCCTGTGGCTCAGGAGGTAGAGGAGTCTCCCTCTAACCAGAAGGTCAGTGGTTCGATGTTGAAAGACACTGAAACCCACATTTCCCCAGACAGCTGTGTGAATAATGTCCTATGATAATCTACCTTCAGGTTATGTCTCTTCTGGCTCTGTGCTCTGTGTTACGTAACAGCGATGTGACCATGCTCCCACGCGACATTACATCCACAGTGAGATGAGGCTTTGCTAATGTCCTATGACAATCAATTCCTCAGATCATTCAGAACAGGTTGCACTCTCTGTGATTGGTTACAAATAATATTACAGCCCCTCTTCGAACAAGAGGATACCTGTCTGCCTCTGTGCTGAGTGACTCTATCGATTGTACTAATGTAAAGTGTCCTAAGTCCTGCATATAGGTTCAGGACTTACACAACACGAAATGTTTTCAGCACATGCTCGTGTCCTGTTAGTGCATTAATGCACATATTATTGATCCATGAGTCAGGTTGACGGAAACTTTTCTGCTTGTACGCGTGAAATGAAATTAGACGTCCTTACACACTGTGCTATTTTAGTCCTACAAATTTGGAGGTTGGAGCGTTCACACCTACATATATGTGAGTGCCCCTCTCTTATTGGAGAGCAGTGATTAAAGTGTGCATGACAAACAGGATTTCAGTTTTCGAGTCGCCTGCACAGATACTGTATGTGTTTGTGTCGTTTCCCTCAGACACAGCGGTCGCCATATGTCACTTTTTTCCATCCACATTGAAAGTAATGTGGTTCTATAATGATTAGCTATTAGGACTCCTACCTCCTGTAGGTTTCTGGGTTATTATTCAACTATTAAGAAGCGTTTGAGTGGTTTTGTTTTGGTGCTAATAAGCTTGACGTTTTCCCTTCAGTCCCAGAGGCTTGCGAGTCCTTTATTTACCTTGAAAATGGAAGTGATGCAGTTCTTTGCTTAAAGTTTTCAAGCAGCTTTAATAGTTTTCTCAGTTGGTTTAAGCTGGTTTTCAGGTCCAATTGAAGCTGAAGACAGATGGCCTATTAGAAAGTTTGGAAAAAGGATGAAAAGGAGCTACTGGGGCCGACTCGCTGGGAGTCTGCTGGTCTTATGCATTTCACTTTTGGCTGATATGGGCTTGACTGTCTGGCGAAAAAACTTTATCTCGAAACAAACTATTTTCAGCTGCCTTAAAATGTCAAATGTCCTGCTTCAAGGTATGAAAGATAAAAAGAAAAGCTGTCAATCTTTTAACTTTTCCGATGTCAACCGTTTGATCTTTACGCTGATGAACAGAGCGTCTACAAAGACAAACATAAAAACAACACACAGCCAAACCCTCGAGTCAGTGGGTGCTGACCCACATTTTAAGTGTGCGAGGGCCCGGCGCCGCCCGGCAGCTCCGAGGTGGAGAGAGGAAGGTAGAGCAGCTGGAGGGAGACAACTGTCACATCTGACGCAGCAAATCTGTCAACTTATATGTCCTTTCACTTTGAGAGTAACTGAGGCAAGTGGTGATGCAGGCACATACATGTGTGGGCTCTTTAGCACATTCGTTTGTAAGCATACATGCATTCAGCCATGCTCTCTCACACATACACACACACTCACACAGACACACACACACACACACACACACACACACACACACACACACACACACACACACACACACACACTCACACAGACACACACACTGGTGACAGGTGAGAGGTGGTAGGCAGTGACAGATCGACCCTGGAGGTAATCAGGAGGCAGGGGGATATGGAGGGGAGCTGAGAAAGTTGAACTTTGAGGGAAATTCGTTTTTTTTCAGCTTCTTAGTGGAGACGCATTTTCTCGCATGGCAGGTTTTTATGGCTCACGCTGGTCTGACTTGCTACATGTCTGCGGTGTCTTTTTTTCCTTCTCTCTGACGACCAGAGGAGGGGGAGCTCATCGGAGAGAAAAAACAGGGTTGTGCGATATGGTGGGTGCATCATCAGGTATGTTGATGTAGACATACAGTATGTTATTTGTTTTCACTGTAGACTGTATATAAAGATCTTCTTATCATACCAATGTATGTACAAGCGTTATTTGATGCTATAAAATGGGGGTTAAACGTGATGATTGACAGCTGGGACTGAGTGGTCAAGCACGTGTATCTGCAGGATCTTGATACTGTCGCTTCATCATCACTGTGTGTAAACTCTGACTCCAAATGAACAAGATGGCAGCGTTCGCATCCAGGATATTTTGGCTTCATTTTATGGATAGTGGGAGTAAGCGGAGATGCGTCGTCCATCTTTAGAGTACAACACAACATTACTCTTCACGCACTGTACGCGCTATACTGTTATCCACCTCCAGTTAGTGTTCAACATCCACAAAAATCTCATTAACACGGACCCCTGTTATTTCTCCTCCCCCTGAGAACAATCTTATTCACCGTGTTAATTGTAATTTGCAGAATGAAAGTGCATGCTGCCGTAATGGAGGAAGCCTCTAATAATGTCTCGTGAACTTGTATATCTGCAGGCCTGGTATAGCTGATTAAAAACTGAGAAAACTATTTATCAGAGACTTAATCACTTTCTAACAAGTCATTAACTTTGTGCTCATAAATGTAAGTCATTATAAAGGGGGTTTCGACTAAGTCATCAAGATAGTTTAAAGAGCAGTCAAGTCAAAGTGAGTTTTAATAAACTAGTTCAGTGTCCGTTCTAAACCTGTCTGATTGGACTGTTCCTCCTGTATTTCTAACTTTTTGTTGATTAATAAAGCCTGATTAAGTATGTCAAATAAATGAAGTGGTGGAGGAAGTATCCAGTGCAGATGTAGGTTTTGACAGCTCAACAACGTTGCACCAGTTGCTCGAAAAGCCCCAAACTGTCCTGACAAATCAGATCAGCCGACCAAAAATGTCCTTGAAATGTTGACCATGACACCATCCTGGAGACATCATGATGTGTGTGTGAGTGTGGGGACTTGTCTTACTTTTGGGGACCAGAGCAAGTCCCCATAACACAAATGTTTAAATATTAAAGTGAAGACGTGTGACAAGTGTTTGGCAAGTGGTCGTTATGATAAAGGACAGACACAGTCATTGTAAGTCTGTGTGCGTGTTTGAGGTTGAAATGGAAAAGTGATCCTGTTGCGTGACAGTCAATATATGTATTCCCCACCCAGTATTGAGTATTGCTTATCTGTCTGCCTTAAATCAGGGCAGTGCCCTTCATTACATAACATGAGCGCTGCACAGCCCAAACTCACACTCACACACACACACACACACACACTCTGGAGACAGACAACATGCAAACACAGTCAAACCTATAGACCCATATGCATGTAGTGTTGATGCCACGTGGAAACCTCGTATCTCCAGAAAGTAGAAAAAAGTTCTCGGTGCCAGCTTAAAGTTGAATAAATCTGATTGTTATACTGCAGGTGTCTGATCAGATTTCATTAACTATTCAAGGTTCATCAATTTGATTTAATATCTGACTATGTGTTGGTCTATTACTTCCACCAAGGATGAGGGGTGGGGCATGACCCAAGGATCAGAGGGCGGATCCAGGATTTTTATTTAAACTTTGTTTTACATTGCGAGATTGGCCGTTTCATGGACAGAACATTCATGGATCTTAATGAAAAAATCGGACATATTTACAGGATTGATATTTATAAAAGTGTGAAATTTGGTGCAGTTCCAAATATAAAAGGGGCGGCTGTGACTGATGGGGTCGAGGTTATCCTCCAACCAGAAGGTCAGTGGCTCGAATCCTCATAGATGCTGAATGCACTAATTGTAATTGTAAGTCGCTTTGGATAAAAGCATCAGCTAAATGACATGTAATGTAATGTAATAAGAACTGGATCTATAGTGAATTTTTCAGATGGGGTCTGTTTTGGTGGAGGTGGGGACTCTACTCAGTGACGCTCTGGGTGGAGATACAAGGTTTCCTCATTGACAGAAGCTGGACTGCCTGGGCACACAAATTGCCCAAACACACACTCTTGCATGAATGCACTGTGTACAGACACACACAAGCATGGTGTGTTTGAACCATGTGACCTCTGCTCCCAACATGTTGGTCCTCGCCCCCCCCCCCACGCTCAAGTTAGCTGGACGTTGCATTGCAGTGTGTTGCGCCTCCTGGCTATCCTGACGTCTCACTGTGGTGATCTGAGGCGTGCTCACGCAACCTTAAAGCCACCACTATCATTCTTGTTGTTAATTGAACTATAAATCACTGCAAGTGTGTGCCTTTGTGTATTTGTGAGTGCGTTTGTTATGTGTGTGTATAAATAGTGAAGGTCATTGGTGTTTGTTTACTCTCTCTGTGTAAAGCCAGCCCCTCTCCAGCCGGGACCTTTCATTAGACGTGACACGTATGACCTAAGGCGGCGCTCTCCATTTCTTTTTGTTGGCTAAGGATTAGTGCAGCATGCAAAAACACTGAACCTGGTGTGGTTGGAAGACACGGAGATGGAGGTGTGTGTGTGTGTGTGTGTGTATGTGTGTTTGTGTGTGTATGTTTGTGCATGTGGGAGAACGGTAATCTGAGAGAAGGATCACTCTAGATTTTAAGTTTCAAAGCTGATTTAGGAAAACTGGTGGGATTTCAGAGTGTTAATCACCCTCTGCTTGCAGGATGTTGAGGGGAAAAAGTGAGCGGGAAGGAAAGAAAGAAAGAAATGGTCCCTGCAAGAGATTGATATGTGCAGTGGCATGAGAGCAAAGTGCAAATGTTGCCTTATGCACTTTGCCACTTTCACATCCAACTCCGAAGTGGGTGAGTGTCGGCACACATTTGTGTATTTCACCTCGTGAAGCACAGTACATGAGGTCTTAGTTACACGTACACTTTTGGACCAGGGATTTATGTCAGCAGGCTAATAACTCGACAAGCGTGCAGGCAGAGCAGTCCAGAAACGGTAAAGCTATAATCGTGGTGAAATTTCTTTAATCTCAAGGAGGAGCGGTAATCTTGTCGAGATGGGCTCACAGAGGGAGGGTGTTTATACTGAGGGAGTGTTTCTATTTCAGTGAGGTGCTACCCTGCAGGAAATATTAATCCTGGCTGTGTGTTATCCGCCGAAATGAGGTTTGCCCCTCAGGTTAATGGGGAGACGCCCAAGCTGAGCTGCTGGTCAACGGAGAGGGTTTACGTTGGTGTGTGTGTGTGTGTGTGTGTGTGTGCGTGTGTGTGTGCGTGTGTGTGCGCGCGCGTGTGTGTGTGTGTGTGTGTGTGTGTGTGTGTGTGTGTGTGCGTGTGTGTGTGTGCGTGTGTGTGTGCGTGTGTGTGTGTGTGTGTGTGTGTGCGTGTGTGTGCGTGTGCGTGTGTGTGCCGTGTGTGTGTGTGTGTGCACGTGTGTGTGCGTGTGTGTGTGTGTGTGCGTGTGTGTGTGTGTCCACCTTCTTAATTAAAATGCAAAAGAAACGGAAAAGAAAAGTTAAAGCAAAAGGAGGAGAGGATGAGGTGACACTTACAGAAAGGATGAGAGTGAGTGAGAGGGAAGAGCTGGGCGGTAAAGCACAGCTTGTGAAAAAACAGGGGGTTGGATAACGATGTGAGTAGTTGACACCGGCCCCTTGTTTGGGCTCTTTGGGCCCCAGAGGAAGGGAAGAGGGGATGAGAGGAAAGAGGAAGGCTGCAAGGGATGGAGAGAAGGAACGTAGAAAGAGGGGGTGCCTGGGGAGACATGGAGGGAGAAGAATTTGAGGAGCAGGGTTGTGACAAAGGAACTCGGCACGCGACGAAACGGAGATTCGTAGGAAGGAAACAAGATCCAAAACAAGAAGCTCGGAGAGATAAGAGGAATGAGATCGAGATAGAGAAGAGAAGGAGGAGAGGCAGCGAGCGAGGGTTGGTTCATTTGGGATGAAAGCGGCGAGGTTTGAGCCCATGCTGTGCCCTGTTTGCTGTAATGATTTCCTGAGGCGAACAGATTGAACCCTTGGCCACATATTGGACACATATCTGGAGAGCGGGAGATATCTTTTCTACTCAATGTTGTGCGTTCATGAAAGTGGGAAATAATTTGTTTTCTTATCTAATGGAGACAAAATTGGTTAGAAGCCCAGCTCATTAATTATTTGACGTTCAGTCCAAAAGTGTTAGAAGTCAAGTAATTCTTCAGTTCTCTAGGCATTTACTCAAAACCTTCTGCAGCAAAAAGTTTAATAGATTTTAATTAGATTTTTGATTTTTTGGGTTTATTTCAAATATAAGTCACGCTTACAAGCAAAGCAAATGGTACACAAGGGGTGGAATACAAGATTATATGAAAAAGAAAGAGGAGAAACAAAGAAACAAGCAACAAAAAGAACAAAACACAGAACAAAAAATGCAAAATTAGACACATGTTAAAGAAATAATGAGCAAAAACAAAATAATGGCTTGATGTGTAAATGGATGTACACACATGAGCTTTACAGGTTCAGTCCCATCCACACATTTGCGGACTCACAGCATCTTGAAATATAATTCGTAGTTTAAAAGCATTTTTGTCGACCATTTCTCTCACTTCAGATTCTGTTTCAGACCAGTTTGGAATGACCTGGTCAAACTCGATCATGTTGGAGAAGGACAAGAGATTCATTGTACAGTGTGCAAGCAAACACACACACATGCATACACATGTTAGTAGGTGGACAAATCCACATCCACAGGCTGGATGTTGTTAATTCCAAGCTGGCAGGTTATGTGTCCACATGCATTTACACAAAATGACATCTTGAGAATCGTTGGTCTCTTTTCCTTGAACATCCCGGCAAACACATGCATGCAAATACACACACACGTACGTGCAGTCACAAACACAGACAGATCTAAATGCATCCATGATACACACTCACACAAACTTTTATCCACTTCTTTGCTACAGTGTGAGAAACACCATCAACATACTGACTGCCTCATTACACACACACACACACACACACACACACACACACACACACACACACACTCACATCCGTCCTCCAAACTGCTCCTCACCTGGAGTTGAGGTCAGCATGTGGTGCCCCTGCTCCGCCTCCTCCCCCGCTAACTCCGCGGCTCTTCTCCAGGCCCAGTTTGGTGAAGATGCCCACCAGCACCATGATGGCCACCACTCCACAGATGATGTAGACGATAAGGTGCGTGCGGTCCCGGTCCTGGTCCTCCTGGCCCTCAGTGATGGTGGCCACGGGCTTACCGGTGTTGGCCCAGATGGGCGTGTCGTAGTTGGAGCAAATTCTCTGGTCCAGCCGCTGCTGGCGGAACTGGCAGCAGAAGCGGTAGAAGCAGGTCCCGCAGCAGTAAAGAAAGACGCCGGCGTTGCAGTTGAACGGTGGGTCCCACTGGCCCATCACGTCGTAGTAGCCCATGCAACGGGTCCCACTGGCTGGAGGGACATCCTCAGTCATCTGCGTCTCCACCACTTGCGGGAGTGGACAATCCCGTCTCTAGAGGGGTGTTTTGAGTTGTCTCCACATAGCTAGGGGTGGTCTGGTTGGCCACCGTGGTTGGGGCGATGAACGGGTCCCGCTTGGTTATTGTCATCGTGGTGACGGATGGGTCCTGGGTGAGGGCAGGCTGTGTTATAATGGGGGAGAAAAAGAAGAAGAGGAAAAGGTGGAAAGGGTTGGTGGCCTCCATGTTGCTGGGAAATCCCTTCTGTCCGGTGTCCCACGGGCAGGCTTGGAAAAGGAAGGAGAATGGTTTGGAGACAAATTGTTAAGACAGAAGTGTCTTTTATTCAAAGCAAACTCGACAACACAAGGTAGAAATAAATCAACAAACAAGAAAGCAAACAGGTCGTCTATTCGCTCTTAGTCGTGTTTTTTCTGAAACAGCAACGCCACAACGTTAAAAAAGAACTGATTGGCAACGAGTTCCATTAAAGACTCAAATGGATTTCAGCCTGAATGTTTTAAATAGATGATGCATATATTGATCCTACATACATATGGATTCGATGGTGAAAAGAGGGCGAGGACATGTTAAACAGGTCAGTCCGACACATTAACTCACTCTTTAATGTAAAAAATGGCAAATAAATGTGATGTTAGGGACTGTTTTGCCTTTTAAGAAAAAGTACAACATGCTTCAAAATATGAGATTATTTTTTTTAGAAAGAGAACCACAAGACACAAGAGGAGGAGGATAATTTAGTGCCGAAAATCAATGAACTCACCAGTTCCCCCTTTGCAATCTGTGCACAGTCGACCCTCCTCACGGATTCTTGACCGAAGTTTAGGGGCTGAAAAATCCCTCTAGAAATATCCACAAACTTTACTCAGCAGCATGTTTCACCTGAGGGTCCCCGCAGCTTTCTCTCTCTTCCTCATGTGTTCTCCATCGTCAGCTGTGGGCTCGATCCAGGGAATTCAACAAACACAAAAAGACACACGCTCCTCTTATCCTCTCTGCTCTCTCTCTTGTATCACCTCCTCTTCTTCTTCTTCTTCTTCTTCCTCCTCTACTTTGGGCACTGCTCTGTCAGTGCTGGCACATGTGAGTCCAATCTGGTCCAGGACTGTTAGGATCTTCTCCCGCCAATTACCCTGTGTGTGTGTGAGAGAGAGAGAAAGAGAGAGAGAGAGAGAGTGAGAGAGAGAGAGAGAAAGACAGTGTGTGTGTGTGGCTGCACTGAGCGCTGCAATAGTTCAGGAACCAAATGAGATCTCCTCTTTTGTTAACCGCTGCTCAGTGCCAGATAGACAGACAGAGAGACAGAGAGAGAAAGTGTGTGTGTGTGTGTGGTGGCAGTGGGGTGGGGGGTTATCCAGCTGCATCTCCCATCATCCCCACAGGAAAAAAGCCTGGAAGGAGAGAGGAAGGAGGCGAGTGATGGTAAAAGATGCAAAGAGGAGGGAAAAACTGAAATGTGGACTGTAACTGAGTGTGTGTGTGTGTGTGTGTGTGTGTGTCGCTATATGTCAAATGTGTTTGCTTGGACAGCCAACATCTGCTGCGGTCACTCCTGCTCATCATCTGCTTATCATCCCCCCATCCTCATCTGTCGCCTGCTTTTGCTGCCCCCCCCCCACCCCCCAACACAATAAGACACATACATACAAACACACACACATTATGCACATATACCCCCTCCTCCTCCCCTACCCTGCGAGCCCCTCATCTCCCACTTCGCCATCCTTTCTTCTCCCGACTCTTAACGTCTCTTCTCCACCCTCCCCTCGTGCCTTGGGCATAGATAGCACACTTGTTTGCAGATTTCTGAGTCGACTATGTGCACACATGAGTGTATGTGAGGTCTGTTTGCATCAGAAAGATTCAGGAGTCAGCAGGGTCCGACTCCAGCTTCGCCTCTTCTTTTGTTCCAATCCCAACCTGCGCTGTACATGCCAAAAACCGGGAGCTGAGACTGGCACACATTGCTGAAGACTGCAGCCCCTTGACACACACATACACACACACACACACACACACACACACACACACACAACTTGCGCAAACATATACATACACACGAACACACCACATTCACACAGACTAAAATTTGCACATATGCATATGGGAAAAAGAAACTACAAAAGTGTAGATAAACACATAGAGAGAGAGAGAGAGAGAGAGAGAGAGAGAGAGAGAGAGAGAGAGAGAGAGAGAGAGAGAGAGAGAGAGAGAGAGAGATGCCACTGCTGAGGCCAATTATAAGAGCTTTTCACAAAGTAAACGACCACATGTATAATTTTAATGGAATTATAAGCCAGATTGACAAGGGACTTTTTGTTTAGCTTTCCGCTAATCGCCTCTCCCAAAATCCCCTCCTTTATGTCTTGTCATTCCGGAGCAAACTCAGCGCTTCCTCCACTTCCCTCTGATTTTCACTCTATTTGCGTGCTGGATATCAAAAGCGAGAGAGAGAGAGAGAGAAAGAGAGATAGAGAGGGAGGGAGGGAGAGAGAGAGAGAGAGAGAGAGAGAGAGAGAGAGAGAGAGAGGGAGGGAGGGAGAGAGAGAGAGAGAGAGAGAGAGAGAGAGGGAGGGAGAGAGAGAGAGAGAGAGATAGAGAGGGAGGGAGGGAGAGAGAGAGAGAGAGAGAGAGAGAGAGAGAGAGAGAGAGAGAGAGAGAGAGAGAGAGAGCAATAGAGAGAATGAAAAGAACAGAGTGAATGTAGGGCAGTGGGGAGGAGGCTGACAGGAAAGAAAGAAAGAAAGAAAGAGGGAGAGGTGGATAAGTGGGGGAGAAATGATCGGCTGAGGACCAAGGATGAGAGGGGAGAGACATGTAGAGGAAGAGAGAGAGAGAGAGAGAGCAAGAGAGAGAGAGAGAGAGAGAGAGAGGGAGATAGGTTTAGAGGAAGAAGTGGGAGGGAGTGAGTGAGAGAGAGAGAGAGAGGGGAAGGGGGGGTAGAGGATGAGGATGGAGGGAGCAGAGAGAGATGTCAGGTACGGGACGAAGGAATGAACGAGCAAATGCGGTTGAGGACTTTTTGTTTATCTATTTACAGGATTCCGATTCTTCCCCACTTCATTTGTTGAAGCGTGAACATGCAGCAGAAGCACACAGATGTTTGTTACATCTGAACCAGTATTGATTGGAGCATAATGTGCAGAGGGTCACCGAGCCCAATGGCCAACCACACGAGGACCGGGATGAGCTGCGTGCCATTTCCTGGCATGAGTGTAGTTTTGTTGTTAATTATTAGTTGTTGCTGCAGGAAGCTTCTGTACGATTTTGTGCCATAATGACGTGAGCGTGACGCAGTTTCTTGCCGTGAGCAAGTGGTGTTTCTCACTTGCGAGGACTTTCAACCATTGTTGCATTTTTCAAGACCAGAATGTGATTGCATCGAGTAAAGTGATTAAAAAAGACTCTGGAGCAGCAGAGCAGCAGGCGGCCAATGTGCAAAACCCACGATCTGTGGGGATCGTCTGACTTTGCCTCCACATTTGTGCTTTTGAGTGAATGACTTGACAGTAGACCTTTTTCATGGAGGCCATTTTGACATGAAGTAATAGGTCAGCTTAGGGGTTGCTAATGTCTTTGATGAAGGCTTGTTACATCAGTCGTTTTAGGGCTAATAAGCAAATGTTTGCATGCAAACTGAACATTATTACCTGTATTTAAACCTCAGCTCAACGCTTTGCTGGGCCGAGGTACATTGTGGTTACTTGTGCAGTGGCCGTTCTAACCCTGCCTGTTTGGAATGGGCTGTTTTCTCGTCCTGTGTTAACGTTGGTCGCAGCTTGACCTGCAGTAATTGAGCCGAGTAAAGACCAGTGAAGTTCGACTCGGTCCACAGAAACGTGAAGCTGCACCTCAGCTGCTGCACAAAGAGCTGTTCACCTGTTTATTCAAAGAAACCCTGAACTGGATGATCAGTTGTTGTAAAGGCTTCAGTTGCTTTTGTCGTAATCATCAACGTCACTTACGCTGCTTTTGCAGAACACTGGTCGCCTGTTTATTCAAAGTTTATTAATATTGAACCCATTACTTGTCCAAGTTGCATGCAATTTGACGCCACACTTCCTCTGGCCCTCAATAACACAAATGCGAAAGTGTGAAGCCGATACGTTTTTCATAGAGCACTTTCTTGATTGGTGGTATGTGTAAATTGGGGCTGTGAATGAACGGGGTTAAAAACATGGCTTGAAGCACAGTTTGTGTTTGTGTCTCGTTTAATAGAATGAGGAAAGTGAACATGATGCTTGTGTGTGGGGGCGTGTGTGTGGTTTAAATGCACAGGGGCTGTTGCCACCGTATGAATTCTAAATACTCCGGTTGAATTAATGCTCATCTTGAACTAGATTCACACAGTGCCCGCAGGCCTCCG
The DNA here is from genome assembly GCA_026259375.1 of Verasper variegatus. Taxonomy (NCBI): domain Eukaryota; kingdom Metazoa; phylum Chordata; class Actinopteri; order Pleuronectiformes; family Pleuronectidae; genus Verasper; species Verasper variegatus. The sequence goes on from CM048057.1 coordinate 12,844,440, forward strand.
ACTTACTCGAGCACTTTGAATACACCAAATAGGTTGAATATCTCATTTGATGAACTCAAAGCGACTATGAATATTTATATGTTGGCTTTGTGTGCTTCCACTGATAATGTGTCGGTGGAAAAATCATAATCCTAGAACCCCTGTTCACTTCTGCTGCTATAGTGGCGTACTTTGCACTTTGTGGTCCATTTTGATCGACTTCAATACGATCATGGACAAACAGATGGTGTTACACCAAGTCTCGATATTCCCAGCAGACAAAGAAAAGATTGACAGCAGGGGGAATTTCACATCAAGGTATTTTGTGTTAGTGGTATGTGGTCATTTGTTGTGGAGTCATCACAACACAAAGCTCCAGAAAAAGTAAGTGGATCTTGGGTTAAATATTTCTGTTCATTTGTTTCTCAGTTGAAATACACTAAAAGCCCCGTGCGATTCATTCACACAAGATTTGTGATCAATAAAACAGCAGCTCAGACTATTTACAAACAAACTAATTCGTGAAGAAAAGACGATTGTCCTGCAGACATCCTGAAATACATCCTGAAACATCTGTGGCACAGTTTAAGCTCCTAAACTAGTCAAACTCACCAAGTCCCCTCTTCATTAAATTTGGTTATATCCAGGTAAAGGTCGTCTTTTTTTCTTTTATTAAGTAAACACACCAGATCGTCCGCACTTTAAGTTGATTCCATCTTTCTTTTCTAGAGGTGATTTAGATTTATGTGAATAGTCAGGCACGTCAAAGCCTCGGAATTATCATATTGACAAAGATTATTATTATTATTATATTGGGATTATAACTATTTCAAAACATTTTAAGGCACCGACTCACTCTGGATGAGTTTTGCAAAGTGCCTTGCTCATGTAGATGAGACGATGCTCATAACTACAATAATTAAATTCACTACAGCATATGTCTCATTAGTTTGGACAAGAGAGAGATGAGCAGACGCAGAAGAAAACAGAGGTGTCAAAGGTTTTTTATTACTTCTATTTGCAGTTTGCGAGATTCTGTCTTACTTTGCTAAAACTTGAATGCAGGATTTTCCCTCGTAGCCATCTATGTGTGTGTGTGTGTGTGTGTGTGTGTGTGTGTGTGTGTGTGTGTGTGTGTGTGTGTGTGTGCTCATAAAAGCGAGTGAGTACTCCACTTGAAGCTGAGGAGCAGTGAAGGGCTGTGATCAGAGGGAAGCCCCTTAATGAGTTGATCCAGAGAGGCTTTGATGCTGATCTGCTCAGGGGATCGGGGAAATGAAAAAGGGGCAGGTGGGATACCGCGATGACCTTTAAACTTTTACAAGCACTTGATAAAAAGAAACTCTTGCTGCAGGACATTATTACAGAACGTCAAGACATTCACCCATGCAATATGTTCGGGAAATCTCATTTGGCCAAATTTTGCGACAAAATTCCTTTCCTGAAAAACGATGGAGTTATTCTGTTTGTATGTGAAAACATTCTATAAACCAGAATTTAAATTCACTCTTTCACTTCACAATGTATGTATTTATTAGCTGGCATTAAGTATCAAGGCAGTTTTTTCACGTTGAATTATCACAAATCGATGAGTTGTCTTATACTTGCAATAAGCCTCTACTACGTTCAGAGGACTCCTCCATTGGTTCAGCCTTCGTGGACCACCAAGGCTGAGCTGAAAAGAGATGGTCTAGTCTACGGAGGATCCCCTATTTGTCACTAGTGTCAACCCCTTACCGTTGCATTAGTAGCCACTTTGAGCAGCTGTAGCTCAGCCATACAATGAATGCAATGAATAGTACATTTTTTTGCTATCTTACGTTTGTATTTGGTAGCTTGGTAGAATTGCATTTCCGGCAGACTCGCCGCCATTTTTGAATTGAGTTGAAGGAACGATGTCTTCCTTTTCTTCCTTGCTGTTCTTTATGAAAAAGTAATTGCTCTTCAACATCTATTAGCTTCAACTCCAACTAGATCCGTTTTAGTAACACTCACCATTGTTCTGAAGAAACAGAGACGCCAGAGAATTTGTAAATAAGTGGACCAGAAACCGGAAGACACTCAACACCGGCATAGAAACTCTACCGCCACTAGCGTCTTGCCTGTGTAATTCCGGTGCGACTCACACACCTACGCACAACTATGAATGCTCGGCCCCGTGAACCTACACTGAGCTTTGACGCAGAAGCATGAATTGGGCTTCAGTGTGTGTGAGTGGCTGTGTCTAGCATTCCTCTTTCATCATATGTCATAATTGTGCATCTCAACATTATCAGGTGACTGAGCGGCTCAGTGTGTGTGCTCTTGACACATAAAGATCAGAGGTTACTCAGAGGCATTAGTCAGCATCATGCACCATTAATGAATCTGTTAGGGCCACTTCATACCTGGTTTATGTGCCTTTGTAGATTCTGTTTTCATCAAAGGTCTATTTTTAACATATCCACTGTTCCACTGCTGCACTGTGGCTCCAAAACAGCAAAACAAAACACACCGGAGAATTCTGTGTAATTTTTGGCAGAACAAAAGAAGGTGTTTTTGACATCAACGTGTCCAAATGAGCGCAGAATTATCATCTGCTGAATAATTCCACAAACGCATCTGTATGTATGTGGAATGCATATCTCCCAGACCGTTTAGCACTTCACACTTTGCATGTGTATTCGTAGTGGTCAGTGGAAGTGCAGTGCCAGGTTTGGTGCGATTTGGACACGTGTCTGCAGACCCAGTTGAATCATTTTCTACGTCCTCAGATAAATTACAGCACTGGGGAGTAACTGGGACAAAGTTGTCTCCAGATCATTTTGATCATTTGCTTTTTGTCAGTTTTTTAATTTCACCAAATCGGACTGACAATTTTTCATAACAATTCATAAAATCACCTCCTGTTTGACAATTTGTCTTCAATATAAAAGCACAACGTTCATTTTGTTGCTGCAATGCTTTATATTGAGCGGAATTACAGAGCTTTTATTTTGAGAATATGAGAACTTGCAACGATTATTTAACAGACGTCTGAAATAGCAAACATGCAATGTATGAAAAAAATAACACTACTTTTGTAAATCATTCAAACATTAATATAAACCACACGTGAACAATAATAAAGAAAATTCAGTTTTATTCTATGAAAACATTGACCATAAAATCTTCATTGTATGCATGCACTCAATTCTAGTTTCCACTGTATTAAACTCTCTCTGTGCAGACCATCACATAAATATCTATTTAAGGTCAAAATGTACATTAAATAAGTATCAACCTGAGGCTTAAAAGCCAGATCAGGCAGAAACTAATGTGAACTGACCAGAGGCAACACACTGTAAACAGCCACATACACACACACACACTAACATGAGCACTAAGTCAGTGTCTCCTCACAGATGTGTCAGTGATAGGGTGCAGGGGTTTGGGTCAGACGGTTATAAGGCTGGGACACACTGACTGACCGCACACTGACCACAACAGGAAGCTGATGGATCGCAAACATCAGCCTATTGATCTCTGCTTGTAGAGCATAATGTCATGGAACCACTCCACGAGAGAAGCTCTACATACAGGCCTGTGTGTTTGGACACTGCCAGGGCTTGTGTTGCTGTCCTGGTCAATGCATTGAGATATTACATTATACTGAATGATGGGAACTACAACTGAAACAAACAGAAAATGACAGTAAACAATCAAGACCACATTTCCCATAACCCTGCTGAATAAATCCCTCCAGTCTTTCACGTTTACCTCCATCTAAATGGCCTGTATTTAAACAGAGCATTTCATTCACACACACACACATTCATACAGTGCATCTATGTGCAGCACTTCCTCTATCACACGTCACTCACACACAGGGGCACGTTGGGGTTCAGTGTCTTGCCCGAGGACACTTCAGCACACAGGTTGGGGGACACGGAGATCAAACCGCAGACTCTCTGGTTGAGCCACAGCCCAGCGCAACAATGTGAATACACCAAGTCTTTCACTTTCAAAGTTTAAAACTTAACATTGCACTTGTGAATACTTGTTATTGTCGTTAGCACTGTGTGGAAACAATGAGAGGCAGCTGCAGACGGATGCAGGAGGACTGAGTTTATTCACAATCTACGATCTCAATGTCAGTATTCTAATGGCCTCCGTTTGATAAAGCTGTTACTCATGCAAGGGCGTTTTAATGAATACCAATTACATATGTTAATTCAGGCAATGCTTTATCTGCATTTATATGGTCATGAGCACACGCTAGAGTTTTCTTTGGGTGCTCTGTGTGTGTGTGTGTGTGTATGTGTGTGTGTGTTTTCATTTGTTCAGGTCTCATTGGACCACATTCTAATATATAGAGTTTATACTCCAGGGAGCTTGAAACGGTAATTACAAATTAGAACCTTTTTGAAACGGTGGGTAGACGGACATGGTTCTGTGCGTGTGTTTGTATTTCTTGCCATTTTCGCATGTTTCCACACTTAGATGAATGTATGTGTGTGTCTGTGTCTGTGTACAGTAACAAACTGGGTGGTAGAATATAGAGTAAGACTTACACTTGTGTTGATGCTGCATTATTCCATTATTCCATGTGTCAAGTGTGAGAGAGAGGTTTATTTTCTTATCTCACTTGCACTGGAATAAACGCTTAAGTTTCACGGCATCAACTGTCAATCCCCCCCCCCCTCTTATCTGCTCATACGGTCTATGAGTGTGTGTGTGTCTGTGTGTGTGTGGGCTAAGTATGTGTGTGTTTCCGCGTGCTGGGAGTTGTGTTTCCCATGCTGCAGGACTGAACCCGTTTGACACCACGTCGTCACAGCAACACAGCCGAGGATCTGTCAGACCAACACACTGTTTCCAGTCAGAGACATTTAGCGCTCCTCGTGTTTTGACCAGAGTAAATGCTGCTGACTTCCCGACTCTCCTCGGGGTGATGGGCTTTGATTTGTTGATATCCGATGTGACGTCGGGAAATGTTTGCGCCGACTACATTTTGTGTGCCCGGAGAACAATTGAAATCTCTCCACTCTGTTGCTTTGTGCTTCTTCATGTGTAAACGCAGCAGAGAACATATGAGGTCATACTGTACGTCGACCGCTGCTTTAATAAGGGAACTTGAGGTGACACACTGCTGCATGTTTTGGTTGTTACGCACCAATAGACAAAAGGTGGAGTCCCTGTACTTATTGTGCTTATTGTGAATCTATCATGCTGTATTTTTAGAGCTGAGACCACCAAAGTTGAACTCCACACGAAGGCACGCTGCGATTTGCTTCGCCACCTCCTTACTTGCACAGATTTTAGGTGAATGGGAAGTGAAGATTCGCTACATTCACGTACCCTTAGTTTCGTGAGTTTGAGCCACAGGATCATTCGGGTTTACTCGTGGTCCTCATGAGGGAAACACGAGTAAACACAACTCGTGGATATTTGCACGTTCTCCTCTGGAAAAGAGGTGGAGACGACTACTGGCTGAAGTGACTGGGATTGTTGTGTCTACTGGTCCCAAAGTGCAGCAGTGACTGGCTGGTATGTCTGTCACTTAACCCGATGACCAGCCACTGGTTGATACTGGGTAAAACAAGCAGAATGGCCGCACGCCATTCATAAAACAACTGTGACATTGATTGTTTTTGCTGAGTGCATTTACCCTGGTATTGAAATAAAGCTTGGTGCATGTAAACTGCTTCCTGTTTACAAACAGGGCGAGCTCGTGTTGCTATTTTTAGAAAGCCGAAAAGTATATCTGGATGCCTTTGGCAAGATACTGAACCCTGAATTGCCCCTCATTGAAAAAGTGCAGCCCATAGATGCACTGTGTGAATGTGTCAATGTGTGAATAACGTGTACTATTGGTTTGGTAACAGCCAACATAATCAGCCTGTTAGAGAACTGTTGTATCACAGAGAGTCACTGAAAGTCAAACAAGCTCAGACTTTTCAGGTACAAAACGATTTCATAAATACAACAGCAAGCACATTGGCCTCTGTGGTGGAACTTGGTTATCATCGGTTGTCAGCGTTTGTCAGTTGTGAATCATACATGCAGAACAGCTACTAAATGGAAACTTATTGGATGTAGCAGGGGGATCAGTGGGTCTTTCTCCCAGCAGACATATTGACTTGTGATAGTAGTAAAAGCACTGACAACCTTAACAATAATGGTGCTCTATTCAAGTGTCCCAGTACGCAACAACATGAGCCTAAAATTGATGCAGCTTAATGAAAATACAACAAAAATAAATAAAATAAAATAATAAATGAATCAATAAATGTTATAAAAGAAGGTTCCTCTTTCAATCCACGATGTACTGTACCACTGCAAAATCCATACGATGGATTTAAAATCCACAGATACATACACATCCACAAAGGAGTGTGTCTCCAATACCAACATAATATATAATATGTAATATAAACAGTTAAATGTTCATAATGACATAACATTCCTGCATAATAAATACATTAAAATAAAATAAAAGGTTTATCCTGGCTTGAAGAAACAGATTTTTACGACAAATTTATTTATGAATGTATTCCTAAAATAATATTCACCAGATTAAACAACAAATTAAATGTATGAACGGCAGCAGTTCTCAAAGTGCAGCCTTGTTGAGATGGCAGAGTTAAAGGCTTATTGCCTCTGAGTTAATCTCTTGTCTGTTCCATCTCACAGATTATGGAAACTTAAACTCAGTATTTAGTCTGAAAAAAACTTTGCCTCCAGAAGTTCACAAGGTAGAAGAGCTAGAAGTCTGGTTTTCCCCACATGCCCTGAGCGACAGAACAGGAGAGACGGAGGAAGATGCAGAACGAGGCCTCGGTTAGGGGAATAAACAGAGATGTGCCTTTGACTGTTTGGTTGAACTCAGTTGCCAATTAGTAAAGCAAAGACAAAGAGGGCAGTAGAGCCCAGAGGGCCTGAATCAGAGCACAGGGATACATCGCCCACACCGCACCCAATCAGTCATTTGACTCAGGTATAATAAAGCTATCGTGTGCATTTTGCCTCCTCTTCCTCAAGACGACAGGAGCAACACTGCCAGCGTCTGCACGTGCTCTAGTAACCTGGTTTGATCATATTCAGGATGCGGTGCTGCCATGGAACACTGAGAAATCTGGTCATTCATATATATCCATGTCACGAAACTATGCAGCCCCACTCAATCTCCCTCCCCTATAAATAATAAAGACTACTTAAAAGTGAATAACTATACAGCGACTCGCTCCCAAGGCTGCGTGCTCATGCTGCGATTGTATCATGTGATGTGTGTGTCAGGTATTTGTGGCTGCACTGTGGATATTTTACATTTATATCTTTAACATTGTAACTAAAGCATCGCAGTGTGGCCGTATATTGTCAGCGGTGAAAGTTATTCTTGTATAAAAAAATAAATATGCTTGTGATGATAACTACTGTTATGTTAAAAAGCGTGTAACCACAGTTGTGATTGTGGTTGCACTTAAGATATTCTTCATTCATTTTTTCCGATTTTGTGATAGACTTTTCTTTCCAACATTTGCACATTTGCCTTGTTATGCGAATGGTGTAAATGTTTATTTCTTTTTATTGGGCTCTTGGATGCGTGGGCGCTGTCCGGTGCTGAAAGATGTTTTTGTCATTTCCTTGTGGTCATTTATAGTTTGTTGAATATTCTTTGTCCAAATTCAAATAAAAACGATCTATATGGAATGTTCTGTGTTTTTATAGAGAAATCTATAACTTCCTTTTAAACTATGAAAATGATTTCTTAGCCCCTCCACCTTTTGGTCCAGCTCCCCCATAGCACAGGTGGAGAAAAAATCTTGGTGCCGGCCATGCCTGTATACATGATAAATACAAGTATCCCTGTATTACCATGGTTACAACAATACACTCTATTGCCAATTTTGGTTCCTGTATGGTGGCTATAGAAAATGAGGGGCTTGAAGCGGGCTTAGCTCTATTAAATGGCAACATTGTGTTGCTGATTTCGCTTATCCACCTTATTGCCAGCAATGAGAGTGACAGCAAATATTCTTCTATAAATTACATATTAAAGTTCGCAGAAACTGCGGAGCCTCTAACTCATTTGTGTTCACACATGCACCTCCTCTGGAGAAAATACGGAGGATCTGCGGAGTTCACTGCATGTTTGAAAGCAGCTTAAATCAGCGTTATGAAGCTTCTTTCCATCTAGATTACTCCGAAAATAAAGTTCTTCTTTAGTGACCTGACAAAAACTTTTCAAGCAGAACAGCTATACAATACAATATATAGGTAAATAAAAGACTGTAGAATAAGTAAAGACTGACCAAGGAATAATATATGAATAAATGTTTGTCTAAAGAAGCCGTGTGCTATTTAAAAACTGAAAAGTGCAAAGGTTACAAAAGACAGAAATAAAATGTCTTTGTTTGGATGATTTAGACACAATGCAGGCGAAGAGTGTAACAGAATTGTCTCCAATTAGGGTTACCAAGTGTGTGTGTGTGTGTGTGTGTGTGTGTGTGTGTGTGTGTGTGTGTGTGTGTGTGTGTGTGTGTCTATCTGCACAGTCCCCTCTGGACCTTCCTGTCAGCAGTGACCTTTACCAAATCAAAGGAGATGCAAATATCCAGCTTCATTTGGGCCCATTACAACTCCACACACAGCGACTCATGGAAGTGAACGAGCTCAGAGCAGACACCCAGTGAGAATAGCTGTCAGTCTTCTCGGCCGGCTTTGATTAGCAATTTGAAGGGCCCCGGCCCCGGCCCCCGACTCTCCTCAACAGATACAAATCAGTCCTGACGCTGCCTCGTCCATTACCGGCATCATTTCTAGAGAGATTTGTAATGAATATCATTTCCCAGAAGTCTTTGTGTCTGGTCACCCCCGCTCCTCTCTATTCACACACAGCTTCCACACCTTTGTCCTTTTTTTGTCGTGACTTTAAAGTTGGTGCATGTATTTTTAGTCATTTTATTCAACTAGTGCTTGTGGTATATTCAGTAAATCGTTTTGATATGGGGGTAGATCATAATGACAGGTTTATAGCTAGGGGGTCCTCTTTCCTGGTCTCTAAGACTTCCTGGTTGTTAGTCCAGGTGTTACTTGTTAGTTCTCTCCCTCGGAGAATGCTCTTTGACCTGTTCGATGGTGAGGTTTCCGTTCCTATTTACGAAACATGTCTTTAGAAGCCCCTATGTGTGACATCATTTTAGCTCAAGTCTTGGGCGTAAACATCTTCCCTATAAGAATGCTTGTCCGGCACCGGCGAGGCAGACTTCTGCATTGGCTGAGAACGTCTCCGGGTATACCTAGTTACCCGTCCTGACCTGTAAACTTCTGTGTAATAAACCTTATTATTCAAGCAAAGATTCCTTCATCATCATCTACAACATCACTGCTGCCTAAAGATACAACATGCTCTAAACCTGTCTGTTTGGAATGGAATGTTTGCTTGACCTGAGGTAAAGCTCTGCAATGTACCGTCACTTTTTGTTGCTTGTGTGCTGGACAATGTGTGCAGAGCTTTTTATAAACATCCTACCTGGTTAATCTGCACTTGAGTATATACCTGCACTTATAGTATATACCAAAATTGGCAATGCACTTTCTTAGGCAATTTACAACGAACGTGCAAAGTATTTTTTCCGAGAGATACATTTCGTCATACAGACAGACAGACAGATGTTTGTGGAATTAGTAGTGAGATAACAATTTTGAATATACTAAATGAGTCTGATAAATACTTTAACAACCAATCAACCTGGCAAAGATTCATTTGAGTAGACGCGACCTGCAAGGATGCTCATAATGACATAAAAAGAACCACACGGACGTCAGACATTTTCACATCAGCTCCTCAGATAATCATACATTTGCATATCCACACCTTATGTGAGTGTATATTTGCATAGAAAGGCAGCACATTGTTCTGCTGATGGTGCAGTGTCCAGGTTGATCGTGTCTCAGCTTTACATTAATGATACAAATTCTCATTCTTATTTCGGGCCAGCCAGTAAAATAACACTGAAACATCTCCAGTCTTTTGGTGACGTTATTTCCCTGGTTTTCCTCAGTTTGGTGTCTGAGTGCGTGAGACAGAGACAAAGAGACGTAAACAGTCATTTGATCAATGCTGAGTTGTTTTCCTGCTAAAGCGGATCCTTCACTTCAGTCCTCCGTCTGTTTCAATTCTTTCTCCCTGAACTAGACTTCAACAACATGAGTTTCACAACACGGATCAAAGAAAAGTTTAATTTTCATTGTCAGGAGAAAAAGAAAGAAAAAAACAGCTCAACCTTAAAACGTGAGACATAAGATCCATTAATGAAGTCAACCCATTGATTTCCACTCAGCCAGAGACTTCTCTAACCTGGAGCTGTAAAAGGTCAACGTGTCAACACTTCCTTGTTCATCAGCCACTCACAGAGCTGCTTTTTGTCAGAGCAGAAAAATGCTGTTTTGTATCCACACAGCACAAACGGAGCAGTCGGTTAGCAATTCTTATTTTATTGCTGAATTAATATGGAATGGTCGGGTATGTGTTTATTTATTGAATTGAATGTGTTTATTTATTTTAAAAAGACAACGCACATTCATTAACTTGAGCTTTGTAAGTCCAACGTGTAATTCCGTCAGATTTAGCCATGCGGGCTAGTTCTCATCTGCGGTGGCAGGTTGCTGATTCAAAAACATAAAATAACATATTGACACATGTATAAAAACACAGAAGTGTATACACAGACACTAAGCATACATAGTTAATAAATCAATGATTGACACCTGGTCAGACACGCCTCCTAGCTCTGATGGTAGCAAATCCCTTCCCTTCGGAAAAAATCATATTAAAATACAAGACATTTTTGCAAATTGCCTCTGCTTAGTTTATTGACCATAGATCATTTTAGGTGTAAGAAAAGCCTGATTAAGCAGCACAACAATGATTCGGGTTGAATATTCTTCTTCTGCTTCATGTGGGTCATAGACGAGCGGCAGCCAACATCAAGAGACACTACCGCCATCCACCGCGCCTTTGCACTGTTCCTGGAGGTACTGCAATACCAGGTTGATGCATGGCGTTGACCCCTAAGGTTGAATATTCATATTATTATTATTTGTTTGGTTTATTGGCGGAGGGCAACCAACCTCAAGATGCTTTACTGCCATCTCACCCATCTAACCCTCCCTGCTCTAACCCTGAGTTACAGGGCGGCAGGTAATTTGATTTTAGGGACCGATCAGTGTTACTATTCCAGACAAAACACGTTTGAATCGAAGACTTGCATGTTTTTGCACTGTTGCACTCAGCTTCACACCAGAACAAGGGCAAACTCTTCCTGACTGAGTGCCAGGCTTCCTATAGACGCTGTAAGGCTTTGTCTTTTCCTGCACATTTGCAATGCGAAGCAGCCGCCAGGTGAGTGGCAGTCGAAGGAGTTGATTTTAATAGGAAGCAGCTATTTTGGTTAAGTCCTCCAGCAGGCTTCTTCCTCAGGAGTTAATCACATCGAACCACACACAGCACCTCCTCTCTCTCCTCTGTGGAGTCTCCACTGGCTCTGCCTTCCCCCACATCACCAGACATTATGGGTACATTCAGTTAAATCTGTCTGTCCAGCTTCACGGGAACCTTGCCTGAAAAGACAGGAAGTACAGTCCGGCTCAGACCTACAATTACCAGGAATCTATTCTTGTCAAAACCCAGAAGAAAATTCAAAATAAGATCTCTCCTTCAGCTCAATTGAAGATCAATTAAACTATTTTCTCATACTTCTAGTTTAACTCCTGAGAAATGGCTTTGCTCCTGTCTCAGCCTGATCCTTAAAATGCTCCTGTTCCCGTCTCCTTCCACCAATCTTAATTTGTTTATTAAGATCAAATTAAGATTAAAAAAAACCTTGATTGACTCACATATGAGTTTATATAGACAACATCTGAAATTTGATTGAATTCATGTCTATAGAAAACTGAGCAGTAGAACTCCTGGTCAGGATCGTCTCTTGGATTTATCTTGTTTAGGTGAAACAGATCAGAATTTAACAATCTTCAAAGAAGAAGAAGATTGATGTTTTCTCATGAGACAAATAAAAGACCACGACAATTATGAATTGTCAATTAATCTGTGGGTTCTTTAAAACCTGTTGGATCGTTGAATGTTTGTTTGTCACTTCATTACTACATGTCAAAATCTGAATCAGACAAATGTTACTGCTCATTGCAAGGCTCAAACACAGGAAGTAAAAAGACATCCTACATATGTTCTTCATATAAAGAAGTTAAGAATTTCTGTTCTGTACAAAAGCTTTTTCATCATGATGATGACAGCGGATTTTTTTTTAGAATATTTGCTCTGGCTACATGGATTTTGTAAACTGGATTGAGTCGTGGAGGGTGTTTGAAGTGTTGTATAGTTGTATGGTTGATCAGGAAACCTTTGATTTATTTTTAGCAGAGAGAAAGGGAGTTGAAAGTTGTGGTGTGAACTACGGTGGCTGACGTCTCATCCAAGCAGGAACAGAAAACATGAATGAAAACGCCACGATAAGAATAGAAAAGTGTCAACACAACTACTGAAGTCACAAATAGTGGTGTGGTTGTGTTTTCCATTGATGCGCTTGTGTGAGACGCTTCACTGCAGCGAACACGCTGTGGCCCTTTTGAGGCTGTGTCGCCTTTTCAGGATTTTCTTACACACATGCATTTTCTACTGTGACTCTACCCATAATCCCACTGTACGAGCTAATGTAACTGACTCCCAGTACAATCGGTCTGACCACGTCCCTGTTCTTCCCTCCAATTAAACTGAGAGCTCAGGGCTGTTTGGACGGGACCAGTCAATTAATTGATGCTTCCACTGTGATGAACCTACTTTCATACTGTCGTCTCATCATGTCCACTCACTGTTACAATCCTGAATCAACTCTGTGAAACTAAAACAGAGTTCAGACCTGTTTCTTGTACAGAGTCGACCAATCGGTGAGCAGAAACCATTTTTCATCTGCAGTATGCGACGGTTTACTAGACGTGAAGTTTTTGTGTTTTCCTGGACAAATAGACCAGTTAGAAAGTTAGAAAACTTTGTGTTCATCCTTTGTGTTCATCCTACCTGGTTTGTCTGCAGTCTGAATTTGCTTTTTTGCTGTTCAAGTGTGTGCGGCTTATGTATAAGTTTGATTGATTTACTTCACTGCTGTTACCAAGTTAAAGCCGATTAGATGAGTGGCTTGCGAGATGTGCGTTCCACGAGCTGACAGAAAGAATGGAAATATAGGTAATTAATAACCAGGTCCAAGTATTTTGGTAAATCCCCCTCAACCCTTGTTCCCTAAACCTCTGTAGAAATACTTGTCTCCCACTGGACACCAGTTCGCCCCGATGGGTCCAGACTACGCGTCAAACAGTCTGACACCTCGTGCACTAATGAAGATTCACTAATGGAACTGACACAGCAGCCGATTGTGTCGAAGTCGACATTCACGCTTCGTCATTCATAGTCAAACTTGTTTATCCCCCCCACACACACACATTCCTCTGCAGCCTGACCTGCAATACTCCACTTTTTTAGGTGGACATTTTAACCTCTGTTAAATCGCCGCTGCTCACACCTGTGGCCAACATGGCTGCAGTGCGTCACTCCCCCTCACACTGCTGAACTGCCCCAAGGTTATGTTAAACAGCACAGTCCTCGTTTATGTAATGACCGGTCACTTGTGAGTGCAGGTGACCCTCCCAAGGCCTGTGCCATAACACCCAAGAGTTGTTTATGTAAATGTAGCTGTTGCAGCATCTCTCTTCATAGCAATGCTTTGACCCCAGGGCAACAAACCAGCACGGGGACATCTTGGCCCTAAGTGTAACACGCTGTAAACACAACACAGACATAAGTTAGGTTATGTTATGTTAGGTAAGGTTAAGTTATAGGTTAAGTTATAGGTTAAGTTATAGGTTAAGGTAAATTGTTTTCTTGGTGAACTATCCCTTTAAAGCCTGAAGTGTAAGACACTGTAAACATACATGACAGATACATAAGTTAGTTTGGTTCTACTGATAACATACAAATATTGATATGTATGTAGTGACCTTAAAGTAAGATTGTAGTGAGCTTCAGAACTCCCCTCTTCCCCACTCCGTCTCCCCCTGCCCGGGCAAATGTCAGCCTTCACATCCTCTGCTGTCAAAGACGCCGCCGCCGCAGCAGGATCTGTCCGAACCTGACTGCTCCTCTCTCATCACACAACTTCACACAAAAAAAGCAGACGGAGGCGCAAAGAGAAACATTTTCTCTCCCTGAAACACAGAACGCTTCGCTTGAACAAACAGATTCCAAAACATCCGTGTTATGTTAGATTTCAACAAACCAGTTCTCAACGCCCCGCTCCCACCTGCAACCTGCCGCCCATTGGACTGTACGAGCTGTCAATCACACGGTATCCACACCCCAATGCATACCATGCTTTATCGTCTATTTGACCATAAATGGGACCATCTTTTACGAAATGAACATGATTGAAACTAGAGATTCAGACTATAAACACCTTATGAAAATGTCTACTGTTGAAGAAGTAGGGTCACGAGAGACTGACTTCCTCTTGTAACCAGTGGAATTGCCCCCTGATGGTCATTTGAGAGAATGCAGGTTTCAGAGACTTCCGCATTGGCTTCACTTTCCAGACCAAGAGTCTACGTCCAATTGTATATACATTTCCCTAAATTTCGAATCATTTCTTTGAAGGAAGTAGCCTCGAGGAAAATATCCAGCAGCAGCCCTTTGGATCTCACTGTAGTTAATTAGTGGCATGGCCCCGGGACTTTTATCTGCTCCATGTACTGGAGAGAGAGAGAGAGAGAGAGAGAGAGAGAGAGAGATGGTACTGATGCTGCACTGTGACCTGTGTGTGTGTGTGTATGTGTGTGTGCGTGGGTGTGTGAGAACTACCGACCGCTCATCAGGGTCTTTGAGAGATGACAGGGGCCGGCTGACTGAGGCTTGAAAGACTTGGGGTGGGGGTGGTGATCGGTTGGATGTAGCAAAATAAATAAAGAAGAGGAGGAGATGGTGAAGAGGTCACTTTAACAACACGCTTCAAAACAAGAGCTCTCTAATTACCAGCGATGCTCTACTGAGGCTGCTGTGTGTTTACAGATGAGTTCACATGCAGATTCCTGCCAGAGCACGGATTTAGAGTAACGACAATTTTTGTGTTTTCAGACTGTTTACAAAGATGGATGATGTGACAACCCCTCAAACGTGAAGCCAAAAACGTTTCGATCGCCACCTGGTGGCTGCCTGCAGTATAGGTCATAAATCTCGCCTCCTCCCTGTTAGTGGTTGGGAAATGGACAAAAATAAAAAAAGTCAAAGCACATGTCAAACACATTTTGCTCAAAGATGCTTACTGTCATTTTAGTTCTTATCAAACTGATGTGGAATTTGGTCATCGTGTGATTGGTTGATGTATCAGCAGGGTCTTACTACCACGGCTCCATCCACCAATCCCTTCTGTATCTGTCACCAAATGAGCAAGATGGCAGCGTTCATTTCTGGATAGTGGGAGGAAGTGGAGACTTTGCCTTCATCTTTATATGCAGTCTGTGGCACTCCCCTTGTGTAGCTCATAGTAAAATATAATGGCACTGCAGACCCAAATGTTACTGATCTTCCTTCCCCGCCCTGTTTTTGTAAAGTCCCCATGAACAGATGCATCATGGGTACAGCTCGTCATGTGCAACACAAAGTATCAGTAGTCTCTGTTTCATGTTTTGAGTCAAAACTTAACTGTGACTAGAAAGAGTGCAATTCATTACATTGTGACTGTAGGAGGGAAAATATCAGTCACACACAAATAACTTCAAATAACGAAACTGATTTAAGTAGATATGTATGTTGTTAAAAAACAAAAAAAAGTTGAAAAGATCCACCTTTTAGTGTACGAAGACAGCTGATTTATTAACAATGGCTCCCTCTTGTGGCATCTTTTGCATCACCAGAGTTGTTCAAACAGGTGGAGTAGGTCATTAAAGATCCTGGTGCAGGTGCAGTTCCCGTTCTACACATGGCACAGAGACAGACGGAGGTTTCTGGCGCTAATAGACTGATGAAATTCTCTTTACGATCAGTCTTATCCCTCCTTTTACTTATTTTGAATGACACATATGTATATAATTAATCCTCGTCATTGGTGAGTCCTCCTCAAACAGTTCTACAATATAAACGTTTTATTGTTTGCGTGCTGGAGGCTGTGCACAGAGCTTTGTATCTATGGTGCAGAGTGAAGTTAGAAAACTTTGTGTTCATCCTACCTGGTTTATCTGCAATGAAGACTTTATAGTCAATATTTGTCATATATTGAAACTGATCATGTGTGTGGTTTATACATGTTTAACTATTTATTTAACTGCTGTTGCATAGTTGAAGCCAATTATATGAATGTGTTGTGAGATACGTGTTCCACGTACATACAAAGACAATGTAATCAGTATGTAGTTAATCAAGTCATAATAATCACAATGATACATTAATAAAGCAGGACTCGGATGTATTTTTATTTTGGTGAATGTTACTAAATCGTAAATAGCATTTATACTTATTTTGTAAATGTTCTTCTATTGTGAAAATAAAAACAGACACATCTTAGACTTTTTATAATATGTTTATTTTTTTTTAACTTTTTTTCTTTAAAAAAATGACAAGGTTCAATTATTTTGGAAACCTCGCCCTCACCCCATGTTCCCCAGCCGGCCAACTCGATTCTATAGCAACCAGCAAAGAAAAATAGTCATATGGACAATTGATAATATACACCCCATATACAGCAATACATAGTGGTCTACCATAATGTTACCAATAATACGCAGCCTCCAATGAGGTTTCAATTCAAACCGTTGCCACTGATATGGTTCATCTCAACAGCAACTTTCAACCAATGATGGTTGTTTTGTTTTTGTGTACTAGTGTGGGCGGGGTTCAGGTTGACACCATCAGCGGCTCAGCTGATCAACGTGACACATGGTGGTGTTTTCGCTCAGCCTCGCCGCACAGTGCTTAGATTTGGCCGCCGACCCAAACGGCCCCTTTGAACCAATCAGATTCAGCATAAGTGCAAAATTTAGGAGGCACTGACACACGCTCTGCGGAGACCGGGTAAATGCCGCCGACAGTCGCTCGCCGCAGCTCTCGTCTGTCAAACCGTTTCCAAGGGTTGAATTGACTTTATTACAGTGACCTAGCAGTTTTCTACTGGTTCCCTTTAAAAGGAGGTGACTGTAAAGATTTGCTATTGCTACATTAACAGCGTTTTCCTCACCCGGACAGCAGTTCATTCCTTTATCTCCAGTGGAAACCAATTCTCATGTTTTGCTTCTATTTCCATCTATATATTTCTTCTACCGACATTAGCATGCTAACCAGCTAGCCCCGGCCCAGCCGGCCCATCTCGTCACTGTTGTGTCCAGTCTGCCCTGAAGAAGACGACCTTCCTCGGGGCACAAACACAAGATGGCTGATCTCTTGGCTAGAGTGGTGAGTAAACAGCTGTTAATGCTAATGTTAGCTATGTAGCGATAGCAAACTTGCACATAGCCCCTTGGTTGAAATGCAGGTAAGGACACATAATTTGGGATATTACAGTCTGCTCTTTAAATCCCAGTAGAAATAAAATTCAAAAAGGTCCACTTCAGTCCCACCACGATCAAGTCGGCTAAATGAATTTCATTTATGTTTCTTTTTCAGCCTGCATAGAGTAACAGCCAGTGAGAGAGATGTGTGTAAATGTGAGTGCATGTGCCAGTGACCCCTGCAGTGGTAGAGACAGCATAGAGAACTTCCTGTATGTGCATGAAATGAAGACAGAGCCTTTACACAGTGTGAGCAAGTGTGAGTCCATCTGTGTGTGGAGCTACAAACACGACTCCCAGTGCAGCTGCAGGTCCGTGCTGTCCAGAAAATCGGCCGAGAAGACGCTCGGCGGAGTGTGTGGCACCAGTGGGGCCAGACTTGTTCCACCGTCTCCTCTTCCTCCACTGTCCCCTCTGCCGCCCCCGCTCCCTCCACTGGAACTCCCCACCATGGAGATGTCCAGCCAGTCCATGCTGTCCAAGGTGGGGTCGCCGAAGTCCAACCCCGTGGAGTGGGGGGAGAAGCCCAGGTCAGACGTGTCCATGGGGGTCGATGGGTGGTCCAGGATACTGGGTGTGCTCAGCATTTGGCTGTGGAGGTCGTCGATCAGCGTCAGGGCGCCGTCGGGCTCCACGCCCAGCAGAGGGGTACCTGTGGTGCTCTCCAGGAAGTCCTCCAGGCGTCCGCCACCCGTGCAAGGCTGAGGGGAGATGAGGGGCTCTGTCGGCGTGGGAGGGGAGAGGTGGAGGGGAGATGGGGGAGAGGACGGGGAGGGCGGGTTGGAGTGGAGAGGGGCGAGGGAAGGGTCTGGGTTGGACTTGAAGCTGGGGATTTCTGAAGGAGCAAAGAGAAAAATCTCATCAGTGCTGGAGACAACAGACTCATGACGTCTTTCTGTCTGTGTTAAAGACAGTTTATTACCTCCACTCTTCAGCAGGATATCGAACAGGTCGTCCATCTGCTGACTGTTCATGCCGTTCTCCTGCTAACAGAGGAACACATTACTCCTCAGCCACCAAGTACAGAACAGACAAACACCAAAACAAGCTCCACATCCTGAAACACAGAAATAAACTTGGCATGTCGGGGCCAATTTTTCCTTCTGATGTTTCATGGGCACACGGGGACCTGTTAAGCATTCAGTTGTGATGGTTAAGGATAGGATAGAACGTAAAGCTGTTTGAGACATGAACTCCAGAGAATCAAGTCATTAATTTGGGTCTGGATTTTCTCTGGAGTTTGCCTTTCACACATGAACAACACATCAGAAGTTTCTATGCTCAGACGCATTCACAACTACTCAAAAATCTCTGGAGCGATCAGACAGAGGCCTGACGTATAAATTCTGACATTTTAGCTAGCGAAGCGATTTCTGGGTAAAAAAAATGCATTTTTAACTCGGTAAAACTAATACTTCAAAGACGAGGTATTGAAGCGGTATATAGATTTGCATTCTTGCCGATTCCTGACCGGACATTTTTCAAAGTATCAGAGGCATTCTTGATGCTGGTTTTTGTGTCTGAACATCTCTTTGAGCAACCTCATCATATTAAGCTGATGAAAGTACAAGAGGCTGGAATTTTCCTTTAAGGCACACACACATCTAGGTTCAGTAAAATTCACACACAAAACTCAATGTGAAGAAAAAGGAGGAAAAATGGAGGGACAGTCAGAAAAACAGAAGATCACTAAAGAAGTGACGGAAAGAGAAGTCGTGCTGGAAGACATACTTTGGAGCGTTGAGGAGGAAGGGAGGTGTTGGGTTTGGGAGAGGGAGGGGTGAACAGTGTGTGCCGGTCGTAAGGCGGACACAACTCCTCTCTCTGTCAGGATTGAGTGATGAAATGAAAAAGGAGAGAAACAAGGAGAAAAAGTTACTGAAGTTGTACAAAGAGCCGTGACGACAAGACGACGGGGAGCACGGGGAGCGGAGCAGAGCTCGACGCTACCTTGAGAGATGAGATTAGGCTGCTTTGGCTTTCGCTCTCTGACATGTCGTCGAAGAAAGGCTGCAGGCTGGGAGGAGCAGTGACCGACTGGTGACAGGGTTGTGGAGCGCTACTGGTGTCCAGGTGAAGCCCCGCCTTCTGTGCCTGGAGAAAAAAAAACACAGCAAAGACGTGTTTAGACTTGGACACAGACATGAAAACACTGGATAATAAATTGTGATCATCAAGTGAAACATTATTTCCATATTTCACCAGTCCACAGTTGGTTTGGTTCACTAAACTGTGACAGCAGTGACACTCAGTGGCAGAAAGATGTTACTGCACACAATCGTCCTGCAATTCAGTGTGCTACATTACAGTGAATTCTGATTAAAAAACAGGATAAAAGCAAACTATTTTTATATAGATAGTTTTGTAAATATGAACAAATTTAGTTTTGAGAACTGAATATAAATGTAGTGTCTGAAGATCAGGCAGGTCATTCAAAACTAATCCAAAATGTAAAAATCTAAATCTATTTTGAATGAATGACAAATATATATTTGTTAATTTATGTGAATGTGAAGTGCGATTAGGCCAAAAATTATATCAAGACAGAAACATTCCCATCAGTTGATAATAATTGATATTGTTTTATTGAGTCTAGGTTTTACCTTTTTGATTGGCTCACTCACAGGCTCTGCCTCCACCTGCTCTTTTGATTGGCTGTCAGTGCTTGGGGGTTTAGTCAGAGTCGACAGTAATCTCTGCAATAAGGGTGACAAGTAAATGTAGATAAATGTTTCAATCCCATTGTAACCCCACTGCAGTCCATCACACAACATGAACTTTATCATACCTGCAGTGTGATGCGTCCGTTGGTTTTGGCCAATGGAGACCCTCCATTCTGTCCGCCTTGGGTGGGACTGGTGAGAGCGATCAGGTAGTGGTTGCCGTTGCTATCGGTGACCAGTGTGGGTGCGCCGTTGGCCTTGAGGACGTCTAATGAAATGGCCTGAGTTTGGATCGGAGTGCCGTTCTGTTGGTTGATGAAGACTGGCGTCACCTGGGGATGAAAACATTTTTATATCATTAAGGGCGTTTTCACACCTGAAAGTCTGAACATAGGTTCATGTCTTTGTTACGTCGTTTACATTTGATCCAGTTTTGGACATAAGACTTTTGTATTGCATAAATCTGTTCTGTCATCGTGGATCAGCACAAAAACCGTGCTTGGGATCGTTCGACTTTCATTCACTCATTAGTTTATAATCATTTAGAATATAATTATAGGGACACTTAAATTGGACTGATGATTGTGATAAATTAGTTGAAGTGTCTGAAACCACAGGGTCTTCACCTGTTGTGTGGCAACAGCTGCCGTCTGCTGTTTCTGCTGCTGCCTCTGGTGAGCCCTCAGTTGTTTCCTCTGCTGGATTTGGGTAGCTGCAGGCTTCTGGCTCGCCACCGTCTGGTTCTGGATCTGCACCTGAACCTGCTTCAGCTGAACTTGGTTCTTCGGCTGGCTCTGTTGAACTTGACCTGGGGGTTGTTTGAGCTGGCTCTGCTGCACCGGCTTCTGTTGTGTGAGTTTCTGCTGGACCAGTTTCTGCTGGGCTAACTTCTGCTGGGCCAGCAGCTGTTTCTGTTGGGTTTGCTGGATGATGAGCTGCTGGAGCTGCTGCTGCTGCTGGAGCAGGATTTGAGCTTCTTTCTTTTGCTGCTGTTGTTTTTGAGGGTTTGATTTAGCCTCTGCTACTTTCTGCAGTTGTACCTGACTTTGCTGCTGTTTGGGTTGTAGCTGCTGTTTCTGCTGTTCTGCCTGCAGCCGATGAATCTGCTGCAGCCTGAGCAGGGTCTCCTGAGAGCACTGCATCGGCTGGGCCAGCTTCTTTAACTGCGCCTCCTCTGTTACTCCCTCCATTTCTTCCTCAGACTCCACCTCCCTCTTTACCTTCACCACAGTGCCGTTAGGAAGAGTCGGGGGTTGAATGGCCGAAGCTTTTATTAGAGTCGGAAGTTTAACCTCTGGGGCCGTTTTGCTCTTCTCACTTCCTTCCCTCTTCACCACTACTCCACCCGTCACCTTGCCCTGCTCCAGCTGGGATCTGAGGGTCTCCACTAGCCTCTGCTTCTGCCTTAGCATCCTGGTCAACTCCTCGATCTGTTTGTCCTTCTCCTGCAGCATCTGGTCCTTATCCACAGCGGACGAGTCCATGGCTGCGCCTGGCAGGGGCTCTGGACGCTGGCTCGAGGCGGCTGAAGACGTGGACTGACTGCATGGGCTCTGGATCTCCTCTTTGACCTGGGAGAGTGGCTGTGACAGTGGAGAGAGGTTTGACGAGGGCTGAGGAGATGGGTGCAGGGTGAGTTGAGTCAAAGGAGAGCTCACCTGAAGGTCAACAAAACAAGAAGAGGATGTTAGAAGGGAGACTAACAATAATCACTCCAAACTTAACACCAATAATCTTCCAATAAACAGGCTATCTGCTTTACACATCATAGATCTCACCATCTCTCCAAACATGTCTCCATTACAGCTCGTCTCATCCGGACTCATCCCAGCCAACGACCTCTCAGACGGAGTAGGTGACATAGGCGGGCTGGAGCTGGTGCTGCCAAATCGCATGACTCTCCCAGGAACTGCATTAGCCATTGAGGACAAAGCTAATTTAAACACGCTCTCTCCTGACTGGTGGTCAAGGGCAGTTGTGGTTGTGGTCGGAGAGGATATGCTGGTGATAGCAGCAGAGTTAGCGCCCTGCTGAAATATTCCGTTTTTCAAAACCGCTGTGTTGCCACCATTTTGCTCCTGGTAGTTGCGGAGCCTCTCGATGAGATCATTCTTAGTGCCAGAGACGGTCAGACCACGTAATTTCAGTTCCTGTTTCAACTCTGCAACCTGGAGGATGAGAAACCAGACCGGTACTTATATAGCAGATGTCAACTCAGAGAGCACAACAACAGAAATGTCAAAGAAGTTTTTAGGGGTTCCCCAGGAGTTCACAAAACAAATCACACAACATTAGGTGTCATTTATGTTCAACGTTAGATACGGTAATATATTTTTTTTAAATAGGAAAATATAATTTTCAGCTGCCAAATGTCAGTACATTTTTGAGATGAAAAAAAACTTGGTGTGTATTAACCATTTCTCAAACTCCTGGTTTGCAAATTCAATGCACTTAGTTGTCATTTACAGACTTGATCACTAGTAATAATCAGCTACACACACTTCCTGATCTCCTACAACAGATGGCAGTTAAAATTCCTTCTATAAAAACAAATTGAGTTATAAAGATTCCTTGCAGCAACATTTATGACTCTTGAAAGTTCAAATTAGTTTAAACTTACTTTGAACTCGTCCAAGTTGGCTGGCAGAGTAGTGGGTTTGGCTCCTCCTACTGCAGTTTGGCTCTGACGGCCAGCCGCGCTCTGATTGGAAGGGGCTGGGGTGGTCGTGGAGGGAGCGCTGCGGGAGGGGGAAGGTCCAGAGTTGGTTGTTGGGGACTGCTCGGCTGGAGGCCTGAGAGGAGAAAGAAAAGAGGAAGTAGGAATATTCAAATTAAATTTGATAAAGATCTTCTAAAAATGACTTTTTAATAATCGCATCGTCAAACTAAGTCAAATTTCATATTCTTAGGTTGAGGCTCCACCAACCTTTTATATACCAACCTAACCACTCTTTTTAAAAACAAACCAACAAACAAACAAACAGGCCTGTCTAAACATAAGCCTGACTCATTTCCATACATGACTACTGCTTAAAGATCCAGATCTAAAAAAAACTTCAACATAGACACAACAAGCCACAGCTGAACGTTTGGAAAACAGCCTGCAGGCTTCACTGCAGAAATTAAGTCTGAGCACAGGTTTAATAAAAGGAAGAAAAAGTTCTTGACCCTTTTACATAAAAGCCCCACAACCGATCTTCACACATTATCCACAAACACACAGTCATGCCCGACACTCACTTGGGAGGGGCGGGCAGGATGGTGTGGTAGTTGTAGTGCTGCTGTTGCTGGCTGAGGATCTGCAGCTGCAGGAAGAGCTGCTGCTGGTGGAGCAGCTTCGCGTAGGATGAGTCCATCGGCGGCGGAAGCTCCTTGTCGGCCTTCTGGTCTGGAGGGATGTACTGGTGGTACTTCAGCTTCTTCACCTGCACCCAGATGATTAAGAGGGTTAAAAATGTCTCATGTTTCTACACTATTGGATGTCATTGATTTGTGATAATTATCCTGCATTGTCTTGGTCTGCAAGTTACTGGACATGTGCTTTCAGTACATTTCGGTGGAAATTTCATTAGTAATAGCACAACTTATTTCCAGGTAAGAAACTCTGTTCTGGTGCAGTCTAGATACTATGGCTGTAGAAAACGGTATCTCTTCCTCTTCTACTATAGATCTCTTGTATGATTGTAAAATGTCAAAACTCAATTTGTGGTTCAACAGGAACTGACACCAAAACAACAGCCCTTTAAGTGGCCCTTCTGAATCTCAGGAGACACTTTCAGTATTTCTCACTTTGTTTTCGAAGCAAGTTGATGAGAAATGCAACCTGATGTAACGCAAATTGAATTCTTAAAAGCTGACCTGCCATCATCCCTTATTCCATGTCTGGTCATATAACATGATTTTGGATAAACATTACCCGTCAGAGCCATAAATCCTGTGTGAGTGCTTGTAATGATGACAACAAAGAGCACGCTGACCTTGGGTTTGTTGTCCTTTGATTTCTTGCTTCTTTGTGGAGGACGATCTGAGCTCCTGGCCTGAGATTGCAGACAGAATGTAAGAAATGGGGTCGGGAGGAGGAAGTGAGGAGATGAGGGAGGGTTAGCCAGTTATAGCTGCTCAAAACACAGAGATTAAGGTCACATTTATTCACAAATCATCAAATCTGCAGGATGTACAACATCCCCGACTGTGGGTGGGAAGACAGGAATATAACCAGCGCACCTTGACCTGTCCCGAAGAGGAGCGGGGACTTGCTGAAATCATCGTTGTTCCATTTGTCAATTTCGGGGGCGGCGACAGAGCGGGGGCATTCACCTGGGGAGGAGGTGGAGGAGGGGCCTGAGTGACGAACTGAGAAAAATATGAGTGGTTAAAGGTGTGATCATGTTTATCCATTGTTTGCTTTGCTTTATGAAAGACTGTGTCAATTTAATTTCAAATGATTTTAGTTTAACTTTAAGTTGAATTGATAAAATGATGGTATGTTGGTACCTGTGTGGGAGAATTGTCCCCATTCTGGGTGAGTGCATCAGGGGGGGACAGCTGAGGGATGGCACTCAGGGGAGAGTCGTGATTGGTTAGCTGGTCTGGCGACAGAGCATCACTGCTGTCTTCATCTAAAGACGAGCTCTCTCCTTTTGGAGAATCTGTGACAGAGCAGAATCATCTTCACATTCAGCGAAACAGCCAGGTTACTATGGCAACACTTGTGACCAGTGGAAGAGTGAAAACAGCTCACGGATTTAAGATAGTAATAGTAACAGTTTAGTCCTCACAAAATGACAAGTAAGCTTGTAAAAGAGCAATGAGTGACTCCAGAGAAATTATGCAACACTGTGGATCGTTTCAAAACAAGACTATGTCCAAACATAGTTGTTGTGTCATTTCCGTCAAAGGTTGTGGGGTTACAGTGTGTGTTTATACACCCGCACCACACTGTATTACATGTGTGTGGAGATACCTGGATGTTGTAATTGCTCAGCTAAAGGCGTGTTCAGACTGGAAATACGTCACATTTTACAGGTCATTGCTATCCTAAGGTGTGTGGCCCAATGAATTAAACATGCATCCATAAATCAGTGTATTAATCAGTGAATTAAGTGACAAGTGTTTGTGGGTGCAGTACACAGGATACAGTTTTCAGTCTGGATAAATAAGGTGTTTGAATGTACGTGTTTACATATTTATCTGTGCTGTGTGTTTCGAGAGCTTTTTGTTTAATCCCGAGTGTCCATGTGATTGTAAGTGTGTGCCAACAATTGCAAATGTGTATTCATCTAAACCTGCTTACGTTAATTATTTCAAGGACATATACACCATGAGCAGTCTGTAAACTGTTGGTAATGTCTAGTTTAGACTACACGATTTATTTACCATATTTTCTATTTGCAAACATATTTTAGAACTGACATGAGTGAATGTTATGCGTATGTGTACTTACCCAGCAGTGAGGACTGCAGAGAGCAGGTGACTGACAGAATGTTCTTGTGAACCAGCTCGATGGGACCTGGTCTGTGGGAGATCTTATCATTGAGGTTGTCTGCCAGTCGTGCTCGCTTCAGCTGCAGTTGCTTAGCCTGCAGAGACGGCTCTGCCAAGGTCTCTGTGGAGCAGACAGCAGGGCAATGTCAACTGATCAAGTGATTGTTTTTGATCTACAACAAAAAATAGATGGCAGTGCTTTGTACCTGTGGGATATAAATTAAGAGATATTCCTTTTAAATATTTTGAGCAGATCCAGAAGAGAGGCAGTCAGCTTTCTGAAGACCCAATACTGCATAATTAGGCCTTTTTAAGCACTTTTTGGTTTGCATTCAAGTTTATCAATCAAAATGTAAATTGGTGGTACCTGAAAATAACATTGAAGTTACCAGTATACCAAGAAGTTGAAACGGTATCAAGCTGGTATATTTAGCAAACACATCACTGCACTGCAAACTTAGAAGAAAAACATGCAGATATACAGTAACTGAGGAGCATGGGAAAGGCCTTATTTCAAACTTACTTTACAGTAGCTTGAGACCTGATCTATTAGTTTTGTAGTGATCATGTACTGTAGTGCTTTCCTACTATGAGTAGTTTAATTCAGAGAAAATAATTATGAAGTAGGAACTGTACACTAACCTTATCTCTAGAATTGTTCCTTTTTGGTGGACGCATGGTTCCTTTTAAATGAAGTTTCATGTCTTTCGACCTAACTTAAACCTGCTACTCCTAAAGACCACTCGAAGCTAAGAACTCACCCTCTAGAATGTGCATCCTGATCAGCTCGGAGCGCTCCGGACGACACCGAATCTTCCTCTTCAGATAGTCCTCGGTCTTGGGGAAACACAATAGACACATCATGGTGGGAATGAAGATAGAAGAAAGACGATCACAAGCAGAAGGATAAGAAAACAAAGAGTCTCAACCAAGTCGATAAATGTGCAATCACAGCTGAGAAGTGCTACTTTGATACTGTTTATATGGCATCCAACATTTCCAAACGTCCTGTGAGCAGGTAACATGCTGTGTTTAAGACACTCACCCTTGCTCGCTCCAGAAGCCTCCGCTGCTCGTGAAAGGCTGCCGGGCTCTTCAGTGCTGCATCGAGAGAGAGGGATGAGGAGAGATGAGTGCAGCTCTCACTGACTTATGGGACCAAAGGTTCTTGCAAAAGACTATGCAAGAACCTTTGGTGAGAACAGATACAGCCATAGAGGAAGGCAAAGTGGAAGTGGCTTCAACATAAGGTCAGCGGTGCTATTCTAAACCACACACAGTGGTCACTTCTCGGTACACTGCGTGTGCAGAATTTAAGAAAAAAAAAGAAAAGAAGTCAAACAGAGATAAATAACTCGCCAAGGAAGTTATTACATTTAATTTAAACAACTTTATGAATCCCACTGGGGATAAAAAACATACACAGACAGGTACAAGATACAAGACAGAAGGGAGCTAAATGAAGAGTTAGTCACAATAAAAAACTGTTATTCTCTACTGTCTGCTGGTTGGTTTTCCAACAGATTACACAAAAACTACAGAACATATTACCAAGTAACGTGGTGGAAGGATGGAACATGAACCAAGAAAGAACACATTCAACATTACGAGATAAAAATGTTACCCCCGTGTGCAGCTCAAAACTTAAGACAGCCTTTACTGTAGACATCGACTGTGCATGCTCCAAGTATAACCATTCCACCCAATGGAATGTAATCTGAAATCAGGTTCACAAGCGTGGACCGCCAGAGTGACACAGCCCCACATTTTAGCAATAATGGAACTGTGGGGATGTCCGGTGACCAGAATGACTACGTAACTCAGCCGACAAAGAATGGTCAACCCTTAACTCAGCAGTTTGATTAACCCGAATGTAACTAACCTCCCGTAGGGGAGTTCAGCTCAAATTTATTTCATACAGTTGTATTCTTTGTCTTTGTTTGAATTGATGTTAGATGTTGTTGTGAATCTACATTTGATTCGATGCTACACATGATCTGATTAGAGGCTGTGAATTCAACACATGACCCAAGTGAATGTAGTGAAATCTTCTCTCATGCAAGATCCTCATATATCCTGATGAGAGTTATTGAGAGCGGGGAGGCCAAACTATTTCCAAAGCCGACTGTCTGCATTAAGTCTGATAGATGAACTGGGCCCGGGAGTGTGAGGGACATCAATTCTTGATGCCCAGTTGCCTGTCATTGATTTTTCTTTTTGAAGGAGCATGAAGACAGAGGAGACGGTGGACTGATGGATAGACTGCTGCGCATAAAGAAAATCTACATTCATCACTGTGCTCAGCCATGACTGGCCGTAAATGTATCTCATGTGTGGGTGGGGGCATCAATGTCTGTGAGTAACAACAGATATTTATATGTATATGTAGCACACCAGTTGTGGCCTGTGTTCGGTCTATTTGGGGAAGGATATATAGAGAGGACTGTGACAGTTACATGATGTAACGCAGCAATTTTCTGATTGGTCCATAGCTGGTAAAATCCCTGTCAAGGGTGTGTGAGGGTGGACTTTCTGGCTACAGCGGGGCGTCCATTGTATGTGTACAACAGATGACTGGGTGTGGGGGTGGGAGGCATTCCTGTGTCCCAACCTCTGAGGTCGAACGAAGAAGATCCACATACCAGTTGTGACATAACCAAACGGTTTTAAGATCACAACAAGACGGCAGAATAACAGACCACGGGTCAGCTGATCATGTCACTATTATCTCGAAAGAAGAGCTTCTCTCTTACCATGTAGTGGCCAGCTTCTCAACCGCCTCAGTATCTATAATATTTACACTCCAATATTTACTGTAGCTGCTACCTTCTGCTGCGGCTTGGTTTGGATGCTAATGCAATCCATCTCATAATACAGCTATAATTGACATTTTTATTCTGTTTCTGGACAAGTAAAATGTGATTTAGCTGAATGTCTGAACAGCTGGCCTTTATAACTGCAACATCAATCACTATGCTACACTTATGTAATTTACACAAACATCTGTGTTGTGTATCTGACTGCAGTCAAACAAGATGCACAATCGCAGGAAACTGGCTGTGTTTCTCAAAATCTGTTGATTCAAGAGCGATACTAACAAACTGGTGCTACTGATGAACTATTAAAATATTTGACAACATTAATGAAACTTAAAAATGGAAAAGAAAGGAACCTTTAAGAAAAGCAAACGATTACAAAATAATCTGTTTTCATTAGTTAGAACATGACCTGATTCACAGAACTTTGCAAAAACTTTACCCTGACACTGACCCGTCAGTCAATTACAGTATGTCACACATGCATCACACGACTGAACCAAAGACAGAGGAGCATTGTTGTTGCTTGTTCACCCATACATCGAGGCATTTAACCTCTTAATTCGACGTAACTATTTTCTTTTACATTCTCTGGTCCAGAAAGGGCCTGCTTCATATTTACACAGCAGATATTGAAACGGCAGCAACTTAGGCCCATCACTGCGGCAGGTTGGGAGGTCAAGCCCGAGAATATATGGGAGGAGGAGGGTGGAAAGTTCTCATTTACATCATCTATATTCAATCCTAATGCTCACTGTCTCCTCTGCAGCTGGCCAACGATACAAATAAAACCATCAGAATATGGGAACTGTTTACGTTCATATCATCGTGATTCGACTCCACTGAAAGTAGATGAATGATGACGTACCCTCCCCTCATCGGTCGTCAGCAGTTCATATGATCTTTATGGTCCCATAATTCAAAAAGGGACCGTGACAGCTGAACAGCCTCCGCTCTACCCTGCTGAGTCTCAAGGCAACGGTAAAAATAAATGCTGTTTGTTGGGCTCAAACACTGTTTTTAATACCTCTCATACAAACCGACGCATTCTCTTTCTCTCTCTTTGTTTTTTTAATCTCTGTATCTCCCCAGACGAGTATCTAGACAGTGAAACATTCCACCAGTACATGCTGATCCCAGAGCAGCTAATGGTGTGGCATGAGGCCGGTTGCATAAGGAGCACACAGACAGATTTACTGTAACAGCTAAAAGGTCCAATGTGAGACTCTTTTATGTGGACCACAACAAGCCTTTGGCCTGAGTGTCTATTCCAGTGCACTCTCTAATGCCTAACGCATACAAACTGAGTCTGGTTAGTTACTATAAGTGCATTTTTATTAACTAAACTTTTTAATAGACTCTGCAAATTCATGTTCAGATGTTACCATTAGCAAACAGTAGTAGTGATATATAATAAAGAGGGACATGAAAAAAGATGTTAATAGGCCAAAGAAAGGAGAACATGCAACGTCTTAATACTGTCAAAGATTTCAACCTACTTTGTGTTTTAATCAGCGTTTGTCTGTTAGTAAGTAAGCATTTTGTGGAGGCGTTGGATATGGCCCAAGAAATGAAAGTTTGGAGTGGATCTGAATAAATGGGCGGGTCATTTTTTTTGCAGTGTTTCCCACAGAATTAATTAATCTATTGCTGTAGCAGGGGTGCATGCATGCATGTATGCGAGTAGGCAGCAAATAAGGCTGCACACAGCTAGACAATGCAGCAACGGAGCAAAATACTACACTAGACATCTCTTGTGATATTATAAGTGTAAAAATAATTGTTGGCTCATTATGAAACTAAGGCTGGACAAATTAGAATAAGACGGGTTGGCGAGGGAGGGTATTAGCCTTGGCGGAGATATGCGCTCTCAGACCATCATTCTAGTTTCTAATTGTGACCAGTGGAGACTCATCTCTCTGCATCTTTTGTTTCTCTGAACACGACCTAAACAGCAACATCGTCAGGGCCTACATGTCCAAGTGCCTGCCTTACTTTAGGGTACTTTTTTCTTGAAAAGCCTGCTACCTACTGCCCATAGATGCATTTAACAGAGGGGAAAACATTTTTTTAAATAAAAAAGAATAATAATTTAAAAAATAAACCTGCCACTCGTGATGTGTGGAACTCCAAAACAGGAAGTGAATACAGAAGAAGAGGAAGCTGCCTCAGTTGATAACAAAGTGGAGCAAAGACACCACAAAATGTGACACATACAGAATGCACAAACTCATACCAGTAACAAGTAGATAAGGGCTGTCATTTTCTGTACAAAGTGGATGTTAATCAAGAGCCTCAACCTTCTGTATTCCCTGAAGACGCTTTGATATCAAACACAAGCAAACAGATACAGATTTACCCAAATATCCTGTTTAGCGCATGTGGATAACCAGAAATAATACAGCTTAAGGTTCAGCATGTGAATAAATAGCACATACGCATATAGCTCAGCACTGGTATTGTATACGTATCATAATCAACCTTTGACAGGGTTTGACATACAGTCTGATGCTGGAGAAGGAAACTCTGTGACCTCCACTGAAAGACAAAGACACACTGCCCTAATCAGGTTTCTATGAAGCATCACAATACGTTTTTCATTGTTGTTCTGTTATAGAGCATGAGCATGACTGACTGTTGATGCAAAATTATCCCATATGTATGTATAGTATATGGAACTAACCACTCTGAGGATGCATTACAGAAGTTGCACAACACGGTACATTTTGATACACTCACTAAAGAGACTTACGTGGCATGATCCCTTGGCTGACCAGTTCCTCACGTGTTCGTCTCTGCTGGAGTTTGAGCTGGAGGACTGCATTGAAACAGAGGAGGTGAGGGGGAGACAGAGGAGAAAAGAGAGTCAGTGATGGCCCGTGAGAGCAACAACACTGCAGCGATGGAGCTCTGAGCTCTTAAAGCATCCTTATTTTCTCTTATCGTCCACTGAGCACAAGTCCATCTGCATTGTTTGGCTGCGTAGCCACACAGGGGGAACCAAGATGCATTTGGACTGACATGAAGAGGACCTGCTCTTTCTGGCACACAATTCAACCGCCCATTTCCCCCTTCACTCGTTTTTTTTTTTTTTAAGCTACAGAGGAGGCGGAGTGCTACTAAGTTCCTGTTACTCTATTTTTTCTTCTGTGCAAAAGGTGTGTAAAAGGAAAAGTAACCATTCATCCAAGAGGGACATCAAGCAGGCACAGCCACTAAAGTAATGAACCATCAAAATGGTGTAAAGAACAATGAAAATGGAGACTGAAACCAAATCAGCCCCAGTCCCCCCCCCACCCCAAAAGAGCATATGGGTCGATTGCGCCGTCATTTCAAAACAGGAAGTGCTTACATAACAGAGACTAGGAGAGAGAGTTTTAAGGAACATGATGATGAACACAAAGAGCTGGAGCATGTTTGACCCTTTAGCAAACACTAAACTTTAGTTGTCATTCTCATCTACTTTTTAAAGTTGAACACATTTTAAATATATGTATATAATCTCCTGAGCTGAAATCTTATCTCTGATTCTAGCCTCATCACAAACACTGAATTTTTTCCCAAATCTTTATTCAAGAGCGTGGTCTCTCCGTTTATGAGGACTTATTGATTTGTGTCAGAAGTGTCAGATTTTGTAATTCTTTCACTCAAAAACCTGCGCTCACACTCAAATAGCCCATGTTTGTGCTTATATTAGGACAACCAGATAAATGACCGATAGAATACCAGATGTTGTGTCGACAAATGAAATTGTCGGACTTCTTCAAGAGTCCCGTTCGGGCGGATATTTTAACAAGCAGCGTGAGTGCGAGGAGAAGATTTGACCCTGCTGCAGGGTCTGGCAAGTACATTGTATTTTATAACTGGCTGCTTGTTACAGTTTCTTGCAACACTGACGTTTTAAGGAAGTGGGTTTGACCTTTCAATCAACCACACAGACACTTCAAGGTGTGATCACAGACTGTGACAGAAATATACAAAACAGTCACACAAAGTCTTCACTGCACACAACTATACCATGATGTTTTATCTGAGGTTGATTTTGACTGGTATTGCATTACACTTCCACTCAAACAGCCTGTTGATGTGACACACACTTTCTGATCGTCCTTATGTTAAGATCGCAGAGATTGATCCAATCAGAGGAAGGAATGAATATGTTGCTCCTCCAAATATACTTTCCATGACACACAGTTTCAGCCCAGCTCCACTCAGCTGTGACTGGTTTAACACGCACAAGTCGTCCTTGCTGGAGTTTTGTGTGTTTGTGTGTTTGTGTGTGTGTGTGTGTGTGTGTGTGTGTGTGTGTGTGTGTGTGTGTGTGTGTGTGTGTGTGTGTGTGTGTGTGTGAGAGAGAAGTGGAACACACCACCGAGGCTTCCCAAGAATTTCTGGCTAGGATTGCGTTAGCTACTTTGAGGACAAGCAGCACCTGTTCCTTCCCACTAACAAAGTGACATCACTGGTGCTCACAGGATAGCTAACCGGTTAGCCGTCCTGCCTAGCTGCTGCTGTGTTATCCCTCTGTTATGACAAACGCTCCAGGCCTGGACAGCAACACGGCAAGTCCCATTAATTAACGTCAGTGCCTGTGCAAGTAAATGTCATTCTTTGGCTCCAAAATCCTCGCTGGTGATCCCAGCTCCCCTTTGTTATATTTACAAGTGTATGCTTTACATCTTGAGGGATCAGACTAGAACTAGAGAGTCCCCACTGGAAGCAATAACATGTCAGTTCACATTCAGCGGCGTAAACACAGAGAACTAAACAGGGCCCGATGAGCTCATGTATATGTTCAATCTGTGCGGCAGCTAGGAGATTAATTTTCCCTCTCTGCCAAGAACGCAGACAAACACTCACGTGTTGCCTGAATCCACTCACACACATGCAAAGACACACACACACACACACATATGCTGACCATGCCATGGCATAGTGAAGGATAGGATGCCACGCCACTTGGCACTTCCAGGGAAGAGGTTTATTCTGGGAAAGAGAATCTTACGCTTCCCCCTCTGCAGCCTCAAAACTCGGTGCTCCTTCCTTTCACGCACCAAGGACACTCCAGTTAACTTATTTATTCTGCCCTGCACTCTCGTTCACACTCCTCTCTTTATTCCTCCTCTCTGACAGTAAGTGAACTGGAAGCACAAGTATTGGCTGTTTAGTGGCGACATTGGCCTCTAATGGCTTTTTAGGCATCAGTTAAAAACGATCAAGTGTCGGCCATGACTGAGTCCATCTTCTCAGAGGTTTGAGAGGAAAGAAAATTGCATTAGTCTTGCAGTGATACCTCGTGCATGCTAGTGATGGTGTGAAATGCTGCAGAGGTGTTGAAACCGTGGGCTGATGTGGGGAAACTAAACCATATGATGAAAGCAGTAATAACAACCAAGTTGTTAAAAAATAAGGGAATGGAAACCAAAAAGTTAATAAATATTAAGGCAGAACTTGTGTTCGAATTATAGATCCTATGTTAGCCTTTAGTTGATCATTAGTAAGGAATATATTATAGAATAGAAATTTAAATATTTCTGAATTACTGAAATACCTAGACAGTAGAGACGTTTTAAAGATAAAAAAATGAAATATAATTAATAATAAATACAAACAAAAATTATAATAAATTTACAATAATAAAACTTGAAATACATTTTCCAGGTGGGGGTCAATAAAGTCTGCCCCCCCGTCCGTCTATGAAAGTAATGTCACATGTTGCTTCCACACGTGCGTGTAAATCTAGTAGAAAGTTATGTGTGCATTTGCAAAAAGCTGAAACAAATTGAGATTAAACATGACAAATTCTTTGTCTTTTGGAGACCAGGACACACTCTGGAGCTTAAATGAGGTTTAAAGGCCATTTTTGGTTAATTTAAGCAAAAGGATAAAAAGGCAGCACAGGTTTTATTAGGATACTAGGCCACAGCCAAAACTGGCCTCTGCAGTCATAAAAAGTCAGAGTGAAGGAACACAGAGGGAAAGAGGCAGACAAGAGAGCAGAGACGGCTGCGTTTAGATCGAGCAGAAGGAACAACAATCGCTTTGCTTACTCTGTCAAGCCTGTAATCTTTTGGTTTCAAGACGGCATCTCAAACCACCGTTCCAATCTGCTGCCAGACAGTGTGCCAGTGAAAGTCACGGAGAAGTAAAGTTAGAAAGAGCTCGAGAGCAGCATACTGGGTTCCTGTCGGTTCACAGCTCCAGTGTCAGAATTATATCACACTTCATATCTTAATTTAGAGATCTGGGTGTTAAATTGGCCTCACCTTTTTCCCAATTGCTAATTTATCTTTAATGTCTTCTCACTCATACACTGTCACATACAACATTTTCATTCTTATTTATGCAATAAAGAAAAGCATGCAAATCTTGATATTTCACCTGATGAATACTACACTAGGTTCTGGTTGGAATCCTGGTTTGAACAGAGCCTTTCTTTGTGGAGATGCATGTTCTTCCCATGTCTGTGTGGGTTTTCTCCAGGTCCCCCGGCTTCCTCCAACAGTCCAAGGACACGCAGGTTGGGTTTAGGTTGATTGGCAACTCTAAACTGACCATAGGTATGAATCTGAGGGTGAATGGTTTTCTCTGTATGTTGGCCCTGCGAAACGCTGGTGAGATGTCCAGGGTGTACTGCACCTCACTAGAATGTCATTCTCAGTAGAGAGCATACTTCTGCCAAGGCCAACCTACCCTGCACATCTGTCTAGCTCTTATAACAGAGATATAAACGTGGTCTGATAATCTGCACCCAAAAACTCACAGATGTAAATTTGTACCTCAAGATTCATACGTTATTTCCTGAGACATTGACTACATTTACATGGACACCAATATTTTTGATATTGACCCCATTAAGCCAATAGTCTAAATAAGACACTGTCATATTTACAGCATTTCTGATTATTTTAACCTACATAAGGGCATACATAAGTAATTAATAAATGAAGACATGAGGTATTCTGACCTTAGTCTCATTATGTTGATGTCTTAATTGCATTACGATGTCCTATATGAGCTTTCGCAGCATTTGGCGACATCGACAAATGGTAGTTAACTGCATGACGACACATGGCCTGGGTGTATACAAGAATAGATAAAAAATACAAGGGAGTTGTAGCTTTAGCAAAATTAGAAAGAAAGCATCCAAAATTGTATACAGTAGCTTCGTTCATTCAACTATTTCAGGTTGGGGTTTTTTAACTGGCAGAATATCAGCGAATGCAATGGAGTAGTGAACGTAATGATGTGAGTCATAATCGAGTTGTGACTCACATCATTAAACTGGAATATGAAAGGAGTAGTCTATTAGCAACTGATGCTAACGCCATAATGAAAATATCTTATTCTGAATAACGTCAATAGTTGGAATATTGGTGTCCATGTAAATGTAGCATTGACGAGATTGTCTAAAAGAGCCCTATCTAAGTTATAGAAAATGAAAGAATTCCTTTATTCCCATCAAAACCAGTTCAATCCCTCCACCGAGTTTGGTGTAAATTGGTCCAATAATTTTTCTGAATACTGACGACAAATAAACAAGCAAACCAACCAACAAACAGCGGTGAAAACACAATATTCTTGGTGGAGGTAAAAAATAAAATAACTCATTCACGCAGTAAAAAGTTGTGCGATAGTTGTTTGTATAGTGAGATAATAAAATAATACTTTCCACATTATAACTTCTGCAGTTTCCAGACCTAACAGCAGTGCACCGTGGCTGTTGGGGAATTCTTATACTGATCCAGAGGTCACATACATTAAGGTCTCCTGAAAGCGGGTTTAGATTTAAGGTTAATGCAGCGTCAGGAGAAGGAGGAGCTCACTGACGCAGAGCCAGGTTCTTGTTGGCCAACTGGGCTAATCCTGCTGCGCTCATGTGTCATTAGATCTGATTTAACATGTCTGACATTGTCACCGGCCCCAAACCCGGGCTTGGCATAGCTAAGCTAACACACACCCACCATAGCAACACGCATGAAGGGAGAATGTTACAAGCCTGAACTGGATGAGGAAGTGGGGACAGAAACATATCTGATCATACACTGACGCATACCGTGCTACCACCACAAACCCACAAACACCAGTCTCACAGATTCTCTGAAAGGATATTAGACATGGCATAGGTGTATTTGGAAAGCCTGTTAATGTTCTCCTGCATTAGCTCATCATTTGCACGGTCGTGTCGTTTGATTGCATCGGTTGAGCAGAGAGGTGATCGCAGAGCCTGGAAGGTTTCATGCAGCAGCGAGAACGGAAAGAGGCTAGAGGGCAGGAACAATACAAGGTTAAAGCCATTCACTCCTTGGACTCGCTCCCGCTGCCTCCGCACTGCCACACTGCTCTGGGAAGACGGATGACGAGGAGGATCGGAGCAAATACTAATTATCTTAGAAGTTCGAGGAACACAGGTCTGACTGCCAACTGCTTCCATGGCTTAAAGTGGTTCATGTCACTCACACTTGCTCTAGACATGATACAGATATAGACCTTTGAAGACTTAAGGAAAGGTTAGCAGGTAGGAATAAAAGCGTCACGTATGAAGTGACAGTGCATGTTTTTTTTAACCTTTTCTTCCTTTCATTATACTCAACATCCTCCTTCTTCCATCAGTGTTACCTCCCAGGAATCTTTTTGTGTCACGTGCAGTCAGCCATCTCTATGACCCTTGTAAAGTTGGTTATAAACAATCTTAAGCTTATTCGAATGTCGCACTGACTGTTTATATATTATGTTACTATTGGCTGCAGTAGTTTTCCGTTTCTACAGAACAAGATGTTAGTGCAAGTGTTTATGTTTTACTTCTCACATCAAAATCTCAAAATGAGTCCCACATCATAAAGCCTATAATATTGTGCAATGTAGATATATTTTTCTAAGGGAGTTTCTTTTGTTTGTTATCTGCCACATGCATTCGCACGCAAGTGTTTACAGTCTTGGTGGATGTTTCACTCTGTTCCACTGATCTACAGATTGCTGTAAAGCCTAAAGAAATACAGCATGTGCACCAACCCAAATAGTGGGAACGATTGCCAGCAGCAGCACTGAATATAAACATTAATATGTGTTTCTAAGAAAACTCCACAGAGCACCTTTAATCCTGGAACAACACGCAGTCTGACTTTAACATGATAGGTTAAAGTTATTTCCTCTTGTAGTCACCCACACTTCTTTAATTTAACACAGAGACGGTTTATCAGAGAACATAAAACCACTAACTTCCTTCCGTCTTACGTAGGACAATGAACCGAATCTCTTATCTTTAGCACAGCCCCATTAACTATTTATATGAAGCCATGAAGTACTGACATGAACCTGCAGAGGCATATAAACACAAGTCATACCAGTTAACTTGTGAGCATATCCCGATCGCCCACCTTCTTTCAAGCTGTGATAGACATGTCGGTCATGATCCATCTTCAGTCCTGCCTTCTCCATGTCCACGTCGTCTCCCACTGGAGGAGAGCCCGGTGGGGAGAGTTCAAAGGACAGGCAGTTGTTGGTGTCCAGCATTATCATTCGGAATGGAGATCTGTTATTTTGGTAAACATTGAACCTTTCGGGCAAAAGGGGGTCCTCCTCCGAAGTCCCAAATGTTGGCACTTTAGGCTGAAGGGGGAGGGAAAGACGAGTCCTGTCTCAAAACAGCACCAGCTGTCCCTTCAATTCGATGTCCTCTCTCAAAGGGAAGAACGTGGATCAAGTGCTGGAGAAGACTCCCATACAACCAGAACGAGCAGGAAAAACACTGCAACCTCCTCTCCTCTAGTGTCTCTCTCACCCTCCTCAGTACCAGAGTAATCGATTGGTCTGTCTCAGTTTCTCTTTCTTTCTTTTCTTCCTCCTGCTCTCGCTTTCCCTTGCAGTGGCAGACGGCAAGTCACGACAGCACTGCGAAGGTTGCCCAGAGAGACGAGGGGAGGGGAGGGTGAAGAAATCCACGGGACGAGTTGTGGATGACAAGACTAAGGGAGACGAGAAGGGAGGAAACTGAAAAGCAGCGAGCAGGGGAGAGGACGGCAGTGATCTCGGCAGAGAGAGAGAGAGAGTGCCCAGAGAGACTGCTCTGGTTGCAGCTCCTCCTGAATCTTACACGCGCGCGCACACACACACACGAGCAGGGAGTGTTGCCGATAAAGTTCTCCTGCTCAGCTGTTGCTATTCATTCACAGTTACAGGCTGAGGGGAGGGGGCTGCAACATGCAAACCTCCTCCCTGTGAAATACATGCACACAAACAACACCATCAACGACAAAAATCTGTTCTTTAACACTTTCTGAACTCCTCTAAATACACAGGCTCGCTCTCTCAAATGGTGACTCAGACAATCTATGAGCTGGGTTTATGGCATGAGTAGAAGCGGCAGTAACGGTTTTCAGCGATGACCTCATAGGACATAATCGACCTTTGTCAAAGATGCTTGAGTGAATCCGATACTGGGATGAATCACATGGCTTTTAAAGTGATTGATTGATATCCAATCACCGCTGCAATTCTGAAACAATTTTCTTGGAGCAGTCTGTCCTTGAGGAAAGGCAGCTTACTCACAAAGGGACTCCAAAAATATGTTTTGAGAAAGGATGAGAGTTATAGGCCTGGTGCAACCCGAGAACCAAAAGCAGTTGTATTTTGATCCTGTTGAAAAACTGGATTGGTTCGCAGCCCCGGTGCCACCATCAAACTGACTCCTGCAGAATGCTGATGGTATACGCCAACCCCCCCCCCTCCTTTCTCTACTGTTTTAAATAGAAAGGCCAGCTGGCTATAAGGGGGCTATATTCAGCTTGGTATCACCTGTGCAATCGCAGGGTAAGGTTACTTTGAGGCACACACATCGTGGCACCGCAAACACACACATAGACACACAAACTTTAAGCCCCAATGCCTTGGACTAAATCAATGTTTTATGAGGCATGACACAAAAAGGGAGATGCATGGCTTTCATACCTTTCTCTTCCACTATACTTACAGCACAGAGCGCAGTCGACTTATTAATAAAACAATGACCTGCGCATAAATATCACATTAGACACGCACAGCACACAGTTCGACATCGTGGTCAACCCGCACATTGCTCCGCAGGTGAAAACACAGGCAACACCTTGAACAAACAGTGGCTGGTTTCTACAATAACTGTCTGTTATGAGTGTGTGATTAAAGTCCACCTGCTGTTATGAGTCACAGTCTGGACAGGAAACACAGATGACAACACACTGTGGGATTTGGATGTCACTGTGTGGTCTCACACACACACACACACACACACACACACACACACACACACACACACACACACACACACACACACACACACACACACACACACACACACACACACACACACACACACACACACACACACACACACTACATTTCCTCTCCTCAAACATCACAACTAAACTAAACTAAACATCGCAACTAAACCTAAAACTAATTCTAACCCAAACCAAACTGACTTTGTGAGAACAGGCCAAAATGTCCCAGCAGGCCTCATTCCCTCGAGGGTTGCCAATATTTACAATGTACACCACCAGTAGGATGCTTTAACATGCTGTTTATGTACAGTGATTTAGTAATGTAATCACAACCATTCAATTCAGTGGTAATTTGAACCTTTAGTAAGACAAGTTATTATAGTTCTGGCTTTGGAAAAAATTCCAGTGAAGCTATTTGACCTTGGACATCCTAATCAGAGTCTTTCCTTATCCGTCACTGAAAAATATTCTTGGGAATTAAAAAAAAAGAAAGACACTTCTTTTTCTGCAAGCAGACAGGATACAATTACAGCATGAAGATCTTGCTGGAATAGTGACTCAGAGACTTCCTGTGGGTGTGTAAATGAATGGAAAACTCCCCCACTGCTTCCAGTTGGTCATTATGACCACCAGGAAGATAAACAGCAAAAAAAAAAGTGGTTGTTTCTTTTTAATTGGCATCCAAACCACAGTTGAAGTTTTCAGGCAAACACAAAAGGCAACACACAAAAACAACATAGAAAGAGATTCTACAAATGTTCAGGCAAGAAGACAACTGCCAACCACCCTTTTCTCATCAGCACACTGAGGCCCCACCTCTCTGCCATTATCCAATGATTCCACTTGGTTCTGTGCAGGGGGCTTTACAATCATCTAATGAGCTGCAGAAAATCAACCACCTTAAATATGTTGTTTCTCTCTGCTGTCATTGCTTGTGACCCTCCCACCCCCTCTGTCACCAGTGTCGAAGGCTCATCTAAGGCACCCCCATAGGTCTGCTCCTCATGGGGCTCCATCCCAACAAGTTTCAATCAATGGGATCAACGTCTGTATGAAATAAAGTTTCTGTGTTTATTCATGTTTATTTGTGTCTTTACTAATTACATTGGTAGTTCATTTGAAGATTGAGAGAAGGCGTCAAAACTGAACAACAATTACCCCCCTATGGTCGTATGCCTCCACCAACCAGTGCTGTTTAAGTGTACATAGATTTTTTCCAGACAGATATGAGGTCACCATGACCGTTGACCACTGGAGCTAATCTTTGAGTCCAAGTAACAACTGGTCCAAATTTGAAGAAATTCCCTGCGGGCAGACTTGAGACATCATGTTCAGGAAGCCCAAAACATGTTTTGTGAGACCACAGGGGCCGTGACCTTTGACCACTCCATATCTAACAATTTGATAATTTTGGCTAAGCGAACATTTGAACCAATCTTTTAAGGATTCTCTCATGGCATTGTTTAGATAAGGGGTTCATGAGGCAAAAAAGGATTGTGTGAGATCATAGTGACCTTGGAACATCAAAAGCTAAGTCTTGAGTGCAAGTGAACATTTGTCCCTGATTTGAAGAAAGTCCCTCAAGGCACTCTTGACATATTATGTTCACAAACATGGCTGGATAACCTGAAAACACAATGCCTCTGGCCAATGGATGTCGCTGCTGCTGCAGAGGAATACAAATACTATCAACCACATCCCCGGATGAAAGGCTGAAGACAAGACAGTGTTTTGTCGGAGTATGGGTCCAAATGTTTAACACTGGCTCCCTGTGCCAGAGTGCTTCTTCAATTAGAGCATATAATTATTTAGGAGTTAATGGACATTATTATAATGTTATTCAGTATATTAACCCTCTGAGTTCAGTACTAGTTGCTGTTGCATTCCAAACATCAGCACAACAATTAAACAGCTGCAGAAATACACCATGTCCTCCCACTGGTGCTCTGTTTATCTTCACACAGCTTAAGTTGGGGAGATAAACTGTCTACAGCCGAAATGTTTTTCATTTTCTACCTGGTCGTGGAACATCATGACCTTCTTTGCACAGAGCATGGCGTGTTCTTCAGACTAGCCCAAAACAATTACCCCACCGCATTCCATTAACCTTGAAGCAAAAATTAGCAGTTTCTGCAAACCTCCCCAGTCACTACCAACAAACAAGACCAGGCAAGTCTGAACCACACGAGGAGCGAGTGAGGACAATGTTTTGACCATGAATTTCTGTCCCCATCGCTCACCCTTTCTATATTTGTGGTAGTTCCTCCTCCATGCTTTATTTAGATCATGGAAACAAATAAAATATTCTCTCAATGTCTCCACTTTACTTACTCTTCTGCAAGTTTGCAGCAGAATTGAGATAGTATGTTAACCCTTCATATCCAGTGTTATACAGCCAATCAATTTTGTCAAGCAGAAAGTTGTTGTTCTTGTTTGTAATATTAGACATTTTTAATCTTTTACCAGATATTTCCGAAACTAAAAGAAACAAACTTTATACTATATTCTGTGTACAGAAAACCCAAACAAAACATGACCTGCTGAGCAACCAGCCAGACTAAATGTCAGTCTCACAGGTCACACCAGCGATTAACATTCCAGCAGTGAAAACTTAAGGTGTTTTTTCCTTTACTTCCTGGTCCCTCCCACCCGCTCTGCTGTGGAATTTACACTGACATCAGGCCCAAGTTTTCTTTGTGTTGATCCACAGACATTTCTGAACCGAAAAGAGGCATAGCCTGAGGAGTCTTGTTATGTAATGATATCTGAACAGAGGCGCTCACACTGAGGAGACTGACAGCTGTATGGCAGCTGTGTGTTTACTCATTAGGAACAGAAGTGGAATCTGGCATAAAACCTTGATGTAAATGCTGCAATAGCAATCCTGCACTTAATCAATTACTGTGTTTGTACTGGAAGAGCACAAACACAGAGTTTGTCCTGGAAGATGTAAACTCACTGCCAGGACCTTGTAAGCCAACACTTCATGTGTTTGCAGAAGAAGCAATAGTACAACTGGATGCATTTCCCCTACATGACCTTTAGACACATGAACTCTTCAGCTGCATTCTGGAGAGAAATAATAATTCTCTTTTCAGCTGTCAGAGGTTACAGTACGTGAAATAAATGGGCTGATAACATAGCTCCCCGCTTCAAAGTGAGAGAAGAGTAAACTTATACTTAATTTTAAGCGTAGATTACAGGAAAACAACTAAGTTCTGATAACATTATACCAACAATATTAATTGCTGAGATCTTTGAAAGGAGCATACTTGGGAAACACAGAACAACAACTATAGTCAGACAATCAAGCCTAAATCCATCCATTATCTACGATGCTTATCCTTTGAGATTCACAGGGGGGAGCTGGAGCCAATACCAGCTGACATTGGGCGAGAGGTGGGGTACACCATGGACAGGTTGCCAGTGTAACGCAGGGCCAACAAACAAAGACAAACAACCATTCACAATTTCATCCACACCTACCTCCAATTAACCTAACCCCAGTCTGCATGTGTTTGGACTGAACCACCAAGCCAACAGTTATGTGTAATTACAGTAGATACAAGTTTATTTGGAACCCACAATGCTGCTAATAATCAGTCACTGCTCAGGGAGAGCTTGATTAAAACAAGTTGAGCAAGTCAGGTAGCTCAAAGTCGGTCTTTGAATTATAATTGATATTCACAACAGAATTTTTTTTTTTTTTACAGTTTTACCAGTCAACTTTATTCTCTCTTCCAAATAGGTTCAACCCTGAGATTTGTTTTCAACATGGTCATCTGGCTGACTGTTTGTATAATGTTATCACAACTTTTAGAGCCGTAGACAGATCAAACTATTAAACACCCAAGGGGTAAAGACATGTAGCTTTTCTTTCTTTTTTGTCCTTCTCTCCAATACTGCTGGACTCATTTGAAGGTGTGTTAGAAATATCTGCTGCTCATAACTTTATTACCTACATCAAGAAGGTTATGCACACTTATACGCCCAGAAACAACAATGGCAGCTATATTCCTGTTGCTCTATGTTTGGTTACCACTGGTACCAAAGACTTTAATAAAAAAAATTTTAAAAAGGAGGGGGAAATATCCATTAAAAAAAATAGACGCAGTAGGGAAGACCAGCCTATAGTCTAGTATAAATGTGACACTTATAACATAGATGTCTGATTTCATGTTGAATTATTCACTATTCACTAAAGAAGGTAAATAATTGAAGAAAGCTCAAAGAACCCACCTGTATGCTGGTTAATTTTGAAGTGAGTAAAAAAAATAAGCCCTTTAAAAGCCATCATACATGCATGGTCAAAGGGTCTTTGTTGACCAACCTGCAGTCACACCCACCACTGTGTCACATCTGGTCAATAAAAAGTCCAACTGAGGTCTGATTGTCCCCTGATGAAGGAGAGAGGGGCATCTAAGGCAGAAGTGTTGAATGAAAGATGGAGCCACCGGCCAGCTGGCAGCTGTTAGCATCTGGTAAGATGAAGCTTCACTGTAAAACAGACTAGACTGAAGGAGAAGGGGAGTTGAGGTCATGCTCAGCAAATGAGATTTTCAGAGAGGAGTAAAGTCTGAGACAGAGAGGAAAACAGAGTGCCCTGTGCTGGAGAGGGGTGTTCCCTGCTCCCTGTGGTGACGGCTTTGTAACACACGGTTACATAACTCCAACATCTGAAATTCATTTTTATTGTAACAAATCCCCCCAACCTCCTGCCCTAGTTATAGCTGAAGCCCACATTTGTTTTCTCCTTTACGACTGGTTTCCATTTCAGTCCTGCAACAACAGACCTGAAGTGAAGACAGAGCAAAAGAGAAATGAAGAGGAAGAGAGTGTCTGAGAGAGAGAAGGTTTTCTTGGCCTGTTTGAAGAAAGACGTTTTGATATTATATGTGTGTGTTCCTGCAGTGTTTTCCTCCAGTTTGATCTGTGGGGTTTTATTGGACTCCTCTTCCTGCCCTCTCTCTAAGTTTCTTTATCTTACATCTAATGCAAGCCTGGCTGTGAATGACCAAAATGACATCAGCCTTTAATGGGGCCACAGGTTTCTAGTTTTTGTAAATAAGATGCTTATATAAACTTTATATTTTAGTTA
Organism: Verasper variegatus; assembly: GCA_026259375.1. Lineage (NCBI taxonomy): Eukaryota > Metazoa > Chordata > Actinopteri > Pleuronectiformes > Pleuronectidae > Verasper > Verasper variegatus. The sequence continues at coordinate 12,889,297 of CM048057.1, forward strand.
CACATAATACTTGATTATGCATCTAAGAAAGACTTTCTCCAGAGTTTGCCTTTCATATATGAACAACGCAGCAGGATATTATCCTGTCAGACGCGTTCACAACAACAAAAGAATCCAGAACACACCAGCAAGGTATTAATTCTGCTGCAGAGATAATGTGTTTTTTTATTTCAGTACATTGACATCAGCCCTCATCACTAAAAGCTCTCAAATCTCGTTGTCTTTCCAGGTTGACATCTTTGTTGGGTTTTCTACGTGTGTGGTCACCTCTTTTTCCTGAGATATTTGTATTATTTTCTTTTTTCAGTTTTGCGTCTGCTGGGTGTTTGAAACATCATCTCTGGCCCACTCACTTGTGGTGCATCCTCCTGATAATCTCTTGCTGTATTCTCTGTGGGCTCACTTAGACATTTTCCAGAGTTTTACTAAAGGAGGCTGGCATTGGAAACTCTAGAGAATGTCCACAGAAAGTGACAAATATTGCACTCTCTCATACAGCCACTCCAGACTATTTCAAGAGATTATCTGGAGTTCAGAATGTTTCTGAAAGGAGCTTTAGTGTCCATTCATCAAAGATTCATAAATTTGAAGTTTGCTGTGTTTTCATCAAGTTACCACACTGCTGAAGCCAAAAAACAAAGACAAGACACCGACCCATTCACAGCAGAGGTATCAAGTGGCCGTGATGAGTCCTTAATGACCCTGAGTATTTCAATCCAAGCACAAACAGCTGTGTTCTTTTGTCGATCTGACAGCGAGTGCACACTGGTGGCCAAAGAGACGAGCAAATTAAAGAGAAAGGAACCCAGCCCTCTGGGTTTTCCCTGGTGACTCTGCTAATGGCATCTGCTGTTATCAACAAAGTTTTCTGTTTGTGTAAGAAAGTCTTACTCTGGCACCAGGTCTTTTTGTCTGAAAATCATGTTAAGGGGAAAAGACAGCATTTGTCTAAAGTAAAGACCAAGTCATTTTCTCCTGCGCATGTCTCAGCATCTGAGTAATCTACCAAAACAACAGGAGTCCTGTCAGCTCACAGTTGAGTGTGCCACACTTGCTGTAGTCAGGTGAGTCACAGGCTAATGGCTGATCTATTATTCAGAAACACCAGAGCGAGTTGAGATGGAGAAGAGGGACAAATTAAACCGACTCGAGGACACGTTTGTGTAGCTGCATGTCGGAGGAGACAGCAGGGGGATCTAACTGCATGTACAGTAATTCAAGAAAACCATCATTCAAGTGTTTTAAAAGTAGAGCGTTTGAAGTGGATAATGTCGGGTTGGATTGACAAGCAGAGTAGTGCAGCATTAAAACTACATCATCCTTTGCTTAGAGTCACTCATTTCTTGCTGCCATTTTCAAACAGTACAACAATGTCATTAACAACAATGGACGTGTCTGAAGCTGCTTTCAGACATGCACTGAAGACCGGACATTTTCTAGAAATTAATCTCTATATTGATCTTTGTGAAAAACTCAAATGTCAGTTGCTCTGGACATTTTCTGCAACTTCACCTGCCAGCACCCTAGTCAAATGTCCGAAAAATGTGAGAGTGAGCCCATGTGATATGATATAAATATTCAACACACGTGACTGTGCATGATGATGACATTTCCAATGCGATGGGCAGGAAACTGGAAGAATACAAAATTCTCAGGATGAAAAAGAGGTGCCATTCAATTACAATATGTGTGCTTTTTGTCTGGTTTGTTTATTAAGCTTTATTGGGGCCTTTAATTCTAATTTCTCATTTGATTTTTGCCTGTTTTTATAATACGAAGCCTCCATTTGCTTTGATTCTCTGAAAATTCCAAACTCCGGATTTTTCAGACATTTTCCAGAGTTTATATATAAAAACAGCGCGTGTGCAACAGCAGCGGGAATTTTGCGTGTTGTAACACTGTTGCCTGATGCCCTCAAGTGCTTGACATAAGATCCATTATCAGATCACTGAGCTACATGAGTGGGCTTGTAACACTGGGTATGCAGGCACCATGTTCCTGTTGCAGACATACAAGAACTGATCAAAATTCTTTTCTTTAGCTTTAGGCTACAGATCTGAACAGGGCTGTTTGGCTCTCCCCTCACACTTGTCATTATCCAACAGTAATTTACTGGATCACAAATCAAAGTTCTTGAGTGTGTTTGAGCTTGTTGAAATTCCATGCTGTCAGGAAACAGTGAAAATAGAGGGCTAGCAAAGCTTGTAAGTGCATGTCCAGGTTTGTGTTTGTGTGTGTGTGTCTGTAGTGAGTCATGCAGAGTTTGTGGGTGTATGTGGGGTGTGCGGGGTGTGCTGGACACATTTAAGATTTTAGCCAGGCAGTTGCATAAGTGTGTTTCTGCATGCATGTTTATTAGACTGAAGACAGTTAACATTCACCAAAATATGCAGCATTTGGCTTTACTTGTTTAGATTTGATCTGAAAATCACCTCTGAGACTTGTGCTACAGGTTAATACATGCAGACATCCTTGTTGATCCAGTCATGTTTTATTCCATTTTGACATTTTCTTTTTACTGGGACGTTTTTATGTTTTGAGCGTCTTGGGCATATGGACATTATCTAATACAATTCCAGAGTCACCAGCAGAGAGGTGAGGAGATGTGCAACTGGATTGTGTTTGCTGCAGCTGTGTGTTTAGATAAGATTGAAACACAAGCCTGCCTGCCTGCCTGCCTTCCTTCCTTCTTTCCTCCACATACATTTATACAGTGCATTTTCATATATATATATATATCTTATTTTTTATTTCGTCTTCTCTGCCCTTACATACAGCACGTTTCTTCATTCTCTTCTCCCTCTATCAATTTCTCCGTCTGATTCGTTCTCAGCCTCCTACTCTCAGCCTGACCGAGTGCTATAGGGCCTCTGCTGCTGGCAGCCTCCCAGCCTGTTACATAACAGCACTATCAGTCTCCCTGAATCACTGCTGGGCTCGGCAAGCCTCAGCCTAGGCTATATATCTAGCCATTTTATCTAAAATACTGCTCAGCAGCGTGGGATCAGATTGCATCAGCATTTTGAATTTCTGAGAGCAAACTGATTTCTGTCTGCACTCATCACACTGTAAGGGATTGTCATTATGCACGGATGAAGAGGGACTTTTTTTTGTCTGGATGAGTCGGCATCAACCTCACGGAATTTCAGCCTGAGTCAGCAGCATTTTCTTGACCAGTCATTCTTCCATTTCTCTTACTCCAATCTAGTTGTAGTCCATATGCAGTAACTCTTTCGAAGGCCAATAACTTCTCTCAGTCCCGACACAACACCGTTTATTTATTGAGACCACAAAGTGTGACGTTCCACAAAATGTTTCTCAGTCAGGCGCTGGAGGCTTTGTTTCTAGACCAGACAATATAAACTTGCCTGTGGGCCTGCAACACAGCGTGGAAGAAGGTTTTCCAACAACGGTTATTACTGTAGCTGTGATGATCAGTGTTATCAGAGGCTGGAGAATGAGGTAGAACAAAAACTTGCAGACTCTGTCTCACTCTCTAGGCTGTGTCATGACCTGGAACAATCTGTTCTGACTGAAATCAGTTGGTGATTCCCATGTAAATCTGGAGCAGAGTCTATAATGCCTCCAACCTAGTTTTTCCCCCTGGCTCCAGTCTCCGTCAGGCCTGTGTTCTCTGTTCTAATCTGGCCCTTGGCCTGCAGTCAGTCCTGGGGGAGCAGTGGTGCCTTACCTTGTCTTGTTTCAATTTAAGGGGGAAGGGCTATCACTGTCTGAGAGTAACCCAATTCATGAACCACACCTTTCTATCCTGCTAAACCCCCACTCATCCGCTCAGGTCTGCCCAGGACAGAAACTGCAACTCTGGCCTCACAGCCCCCACCTGTCACTTAAAACACTACATCTACACACTGCTGCATAGTGTTTGGTTTATGTGCCACTACCTCAGACTTATGAAAGAACTGCTTCCACAGCATTATCCAATTTAGCAACATGTGGAGGTTTGCGGTTTCAACTTTTAATTGAATCTTTCCTTTGCGGCTGCAAAAATGTTCAGCGCAGCCTCATTGTGCAACAGTGATAAAGCATGTATCAGTTTACAATCCAAACCAGCAACAGGTTTGCGTCATAGTCATGGTATGTGTCTAAGGAAAAGTTTGTCTCAAGTTTTGCAGCTATAAATGCAGAGCAGCCTCATACAAATGGGTGAACCAGTTTTTCAGACAACAGTGTCAGTACACCTTAGATGTACTGATACATGTAAGCGCTTACAGTACACCTGTACTCAGTTAGGTTTAATCATTGATGCCATTTGTTCAAAGATCTGACACCCAAAAGACAGCATAGTGAAGTGGACTTTACCTGGCAGGATAGGCATATCCCTCTGCACCATGCTGAAGGGAAGCGTCACCCTCCCAGCAAGTTCAGTGATTCATACTCCCGACACAAGCAAAGGGAAGAGTGTGAGAAAACACAACAGCGGCAGGAGGCTGAAGAGAAGTCCAGCAAGAGAAAAAGCCACATTCAACACGTTTTCCTCTCACCGGCAGCTGGTACTCCACAGGCAGCAGTGCACCTCACATTCCCTGTCTCTGGATTGTCTGTCTACAAGTGTGTGCATGCCCTGCCAGCGAGGGCGTGTGCAGGTCTGTGCGTCTGTCCCTTATTGCTCCTTGGATAACAACAAGGTCCACCCATGGGTACACCTTTATTCCTCTCCTTCTCCTCCTGTGAACTTTTGAGGTCTTGTTTAAAAAAAAGAAATTAGCAAGAGCCACTCATCTGCACTCTCAGAGCCACTCGTAAAAAGTAAGTGAAAGAACAAACAAGCCTCAGCTCCTTGTGTACATGTAACCCAACCCCTCCTTTCTTGCTTTCAGCCGCTTTCCTTCTGTTGTCTCTCTGAAAAAGTTACGCAATATTTCAGACAAGACCTCCCCCTCCTCTTCTCTTTCCCTGCCACAGCCCACACTCACACTGCCTTCTCCACCTCCAAAGTTTTCAATGATCTCAATCTCATTATCTTGCCGTGACTGCTTTTGTTAGCTGTGGAACAACTGAGAAGCCAGGAAATGTGAACTGCTTTGTAAGACCAGTCTCTGTTGTGTCAGCCCTTTATGAATCAAAACTCACTCTCTCACACACAAACACCAGGTGTGTTGTACTTCTATCTTAGTGAGGACACTCATTGACATTAGACATTACCTAGCTACTAACCTTAACCATCCAAAATAAATGCAAAAACCCAAACCTTAAAACCAAGTCTTAACCCTCAAACAACCCATTGAAAAAGTGAGGACCGGTCAAAATGTCCTCACTCTGTAGGGTATATGCTTAAAATGGTCCTCACAAAAACACGAAGGAAGGAAGGCACACACAGGCACACACAGGCACACACACACACACACACACACACACACACACACACACACACACACACACACACACACACACACACGAAAAACATGTCATCCTTCTATATATACACATACAGACATGTGTGTTTAACAGTAAATCTCCAGCACTTCACTGTTACTGGGGAAGGAACTTTGTGCAATAAACAGATTGCATAACCAGCTGTCAGAGATAGAACTTTGATAATCTTTACTATGAGGCCATTCCACTGCCACAGAGAAATACACTTGCAGCTACATGCAGTGCATCTGGCCAGTGCTCTGAAGCCATCTTGGTCCAGCAGTACCTGCAGAAACATGTCAGGCTAGCAGAGTGAAGTGTATAAAGAACAGGCTAAGAATTGGAGAGGTTGTTTAAATCTGGGAGTGGTGGCCTGAGGCTGCGTGAGAGTGTGGGTGTCTTTGTGTGGTTCAGTGAGGTAAACCAATCTTAAACATTTCTGAAATCATGTAAACATCCCCTGAAATATTGTTCATGCATCATAAATACAGATTTTTAACATTCTGTTGCAGCCAATGGTTAAAGCTATAGCTGCAGTGCAATATATTTGGATTGTTTGTGTGACTGTATTATTCTCCATCACTGTTGGACCCCCCCAGAAGATGGTAAATCATTCACAGGTCCAACCTTGCCTATCCCTTTTCTCTCCTGACAAATCTACAGTAGGTCAACCAACTGTCTACACAAAACCAGGCCACCCCACGCCCAGCTTGGAACAATGGCCAGTGTGGCTGACTCTAATATGTCAGGGTGTGTGTGTACACATTTGAAAGGAAAACTTACACTTTACCAGGGATACTACAATTATATATATATATATATATATATATATATATATATGAGATTGTGTCTTGGTGACTACATCAGTTGAGAAAGATACTATTTGATCTTGCGTGTCAACTCAACAGAAAGTTGTGGTGTGATTTTTTTTAATGATGTAATCGGAACCAGCAACAACAGGAAACAACTTAAAAACAGACTTATCGAGTATAAGGAGACAGATGTTTACACCTCACAATGTCCCAGAGAATAAAGTCACACCTTCAAATGTCTTGTTCTGTTCAACAGTCTGAGACTATAATCAGCAGATGTTTCAAAAACATACAAACATTTCTGTTTGACAAATGACCTAAATGGTTAATTATCAAAATAATGCGAGCTCATATTCTATTGAGCTGTAGTTTACATAGCCTGCATACAATGTTTTCCTGAAGCTCCACAACTGAGTCATCTACTGACCAAAATTTTGACAGGTTTGAGCCTGGAGTGCCAATTACTCTCTGCAGTCAAGCTGGGTTGTAAACTCTGATCATTACAAAACAAGGTGTTGTTGCTCGTTTCACCTTCTCCTGCATTTATTTTTGTAATCACAGAGGGTGATGTTTAGTGACTCCTGTCCGTCATGCAGTGCATTCAGTGCAACAGCAAAGGCCCACGCAAGATCCCATGAGGCAGACGTCCACAGCAGTGCTACTTTTTTCTTGATCGAATGTTGATTTTCAAGATGTCATGCAATTGAAAACAGCGGTTTCAAACTGAAACAAACAGCACCATCCACACAAGCATTTTGTCTCTGTATCAGTTTTAATCCCCATTCATACTAACATGCCAAAAAACCATATCACATGACCACTGGCGTACACTGGGCAAACACCTGCCACGTAATGGCTCATCTCCTACTCAAGTAAACAGTTTCATTGTAAAATTCAGAATTTAACTGCACAACAGCTGTTAGCAAAGACAATAGGTTCAGCAACACTTGTAACTGATTATCCATGTTGTGTTATACACTGGTAGCCGAGGCTAATGCCGGATGTTTTCTTCCGAATTGGGGTCATGTGATGGGGGCCTGACGAATCAGCGAAGGCTACATCCTGACCTAAAAACCCCAATCACCGAGAGGTTGTGAGTGTCTATCTCATAGTTTCCAAACATCTCTGTTTCTGCCTGTATCGACTAAAATGCAGAGTTTTTAAACTAAACCGATGTCAGCAGCACTTCCAAGGCTGAATTTTGCAAACCAACTTTATAAATGAATTTATCTCAAGTTCCCCACAGAGGTTTAAAACACAGGGAGGTGATGCAAGTGCCAAGTGCTTTAAGCTAACTCCAGACAATGTCTTACATCCTCACAGCAAACATGAAGCACACTCTAATCTCCTGTAATAGAGGTCAGTGCAGAGGAGCAAGCCAATTAGGTACAGCAGCTTCTTCACTCCCTTCTTTCTGGAGTCTTCAGTGCACACAGCCTTCACCTCAACACTTAAATATATGTCTCTCTTGCCTCACGCCCTCTGTGCTAAGGTAAAGTCTCCACTGACAAATGTACAAGATGTACAGACACATCTGACTTTTAACTTCTGCCTCTCACATAAGTGTTTCTTCTGCTTTCTTCTTAGCCCAACTTATGTAACATGCACACTTGTTTGTGGCTTAGAGGAATTTTTGTTGTTAATCGGCCATCTCTATGAAAGATGAGTAGTCTAAATATTCATTTTAGATGGAAGAAAGAACATAGGACTACAGTTTCTGTAACAAGAAGATAGAGCATTTCCTGTATCCACTAGCTCAGATGAAAAACTGTCCATATAGTCTGAAATAACGAATCTGTTAATACAGTGTTGTAAGCATCTAAATTAATCTAGTGGACAATGGGTCCGTCTTTGTCTGCCTAGTTCAAAACATTCAACCGTGTGAAGCTGCAGGAAACCCTTAATGGAAATGATGTAGTTTCTGTGTTTTGGGAAACTTAACAAAAACCAGGTCAGACTTGTGATGAGAGTCAAGAGTCAGGTGGTAGGGCAAAAGGGCAACATGCACATTCACAATGGGCCCATATGACTGCTAGGCTGCTGAATAGCACCTGATTACAAAGAACTGGACATTACATACAAACATGAAAGCCCCAGTAGAGTGCTGCAGGCAAGTTATGATGTAAGTAACATTAAGAAAAACCCTGTTTCACTGACAATCAAAGTCCATCCTGCTCCTTACCAAATGATGACTCTTGCGTACAATGTCAAATATAAATATACAATATTTGTACACTAAATGTATTTTTTTATTTTAAACTTTGTTTTCCTCTTCATCAGGCTTTGCTCAAGTGATAAATAGCTTAATATCAAAAACATGCTAAGAAGTTATTGTGGAAGCCAATGCACTGTAGAGCAGTTTAAACAACCAGTCCAGTGCCGATTTGTCCAGCCATAACCATGCTTGTGAATTCAACAACAAAAAAAGTTGAACAGGGAAAAATTGAGAAAAAATGAGCAGTATTGCTAAATGGCTGTGTGCGACAACTCCTCTGACCCGTTCATTCAAAACCAAAATGTGACATGTAGACATCGTCCAAGAACAAATAATGTACGTGCAACACCGCCTCACCATTCTTGCGCTCCTGTAGAGGCAGCGGGTTGAGAATAGGCTGGAGGGACAGCTCCTGAAGGTCATCAGCCACTGCCTCGCTCTGAGGGCTTGGGGCGAAGCCTGGCGTCCCACTGACTTCCATACTTTCAGGACTTGGCCCCTCCCCTCTGGGTGGTTGTAATGTAGCCAGGGCGACAGAGACCTGTAGCAAATAGGAGAAATTATTAGTTTGTGGGATAGCAAGGCAGATCAAAAGTCTCTATTTGATAATTAGGGAAACTAGAAAGAAGAAACAGGAATTAGGTTTTATTTCATTGTTTTCTGCCCAAACTGTAAGGTTTTGTCTTATCTCAGAATCTAGTTCAGAACATCTGAAAGACATGTAAAGGACAGAAAAACTGTATAAGTGCACATGGTATTATTGGACAGGTAAACATTATATCTTAGTTATTCGAGCATGTACTGTAAGATTGCTAAGATTGTTTGGCTCTGTGCTAAATAGGAAACATCATGTCATCACCGCATCAGGTCCACTAATGAAATACATTAGGTGCTATGGAAATACTATGAAAATGAGCCGTGGCTGTCACTGCTAGCTTCAACAGTTGGTTAATGTAAATAGTGACATCTGGTAAATGGGCTACATTTATACAGCAATTTAAAAGTCTCTGTGAGTCACATTCATCCACTCACACACACATTCATGCTCCTCCATCACATTCACACACTATGCACAGCCACGACTTGCCCAAGAGTACGTCGCCGGGAGAAGCCAAGGATCAAACCATCGACCTCCCAATAATTAGACAAGCCGCTCTACCTCCTGATCCCCTAATTGATTAATCAGTCAGGCCTATATCGGGCATTCTGCAATAATCAGCATTGTCCGATGCCTGTGCTTACAAGGCTAAAAACGACTGCAGACACATCAGAAAAGATTTATTTTATACCAGTAAATTTTTTGATTACCTGTGGATATTTTTATTTAATTTAAAAAGACATTTTTTAAATCTTTTTTTTTCATTTTAAATAAAAACAATTTTATACTGGCATGATAGATTGAGATCTGACATGAGCCAACTTGCCCTCTCAGCTGTTGGCAAACCAATTATCGGTCCATAAAGAAATGTACTGTACTTTCACGGTTTCCCCTTCCACTATAAAACTTAATTGCAGAGCCTTTTAACACAGTGCCCTATTAAAAATGAGCAGAAAATACTACGCTCATGACTGCTGCGGAGAGAAAGGAAAAGCAATTTTGGCTTTACTGCATTGATTAAATTCATTAAAACAAATTCTCCTTTTGAATGGAGAGAGCATCAGTGTAACTACGTGCTGCATTATGGGTTGTTTGCAGCCTTGATATTGCTCAGACTGTGAGTGTCTTCAAACCTAACTATCGTAAGTCTGATTAAAAGGAGTCTGTGACGGCAGCTGTGACATGTTCCGCTGCCACAGAGGAAATAAACTCATGATGAGTGAACATTTGTTCTTTAGAGTCTCGTGAAGTCTTTACTGCAGAAATAAACCAGCAAAGAAATCTGTAAACAGCCGAGAATTACAGCTGTCACACATGTTGCGCTCAGAAGGAAGACTGTTGTGAAAATAAGAATGTGGACGAGGCATTGACTCGCTACAGTAACTCAGTCAGCTGACTAGTGGCCAATGGGAAAGTGAGCTGTCTGCTGACGTCTTGCCGAACAAGAATTTTGGACTGCAGCCAAACGCTGTTACATTGTCAGATGGTCATGGGAGGCTGAAATTCAAACCATTGACTATAGGTCTTGTTATGGAGTTATTTTTTATGGAAAGTTCACATCAGGACATGGAGCTAATATCATTAGCGATCAGATTCGTGTTTATTTTTCTTCTTGCCAAACCTTGGGAAAACCTTGACTCTCCAGTGTGAGATGTAGTAACCTTATATGGCAAATGAATGTAGTAAATATACCCTTACTAAGAATCTAAGAAGCCCCTCCTTTGTTCCACAAGCATGCATGTTCAGAAATTTAATACACTGGATTGCCTCTATTGGCCAATCAGAGTTGAGTTTTATACAAAAGAATGTAATTTAAAAAGAAAAGAGATAAATGGTACCCAGGGTTCTTTTACAGGCAACGACAAGTCAGTGCCAGGAAACTGAGCACCTTTCTTTCTCTCTGATGTTTCTCACGCCCAACCACACACATACAGACAAACAACTGAGAAATGATTAAGAATTATGAGGTTGCAAGTTAAATCAGCCAACAGAGAAGAATTAGCATGTTTGAGCTTTTACAACTGTTGCTGGGGCCACTGCTTTAGAATGGCAGAACTCTGTTTATGGATTTTTCTTAACAACCTCCAGTGTGATTTCCATTTATTTAACCCATCTCACAGCTGGAGGTTCTCAAAGGAAGCTATAGAATGTCTGTGTGTTTCCCCCATGGAAAAATGAAAAAAAAGAAGAGTCTGGCTGTTAACTTGAGTGAACCTAACAACACAGAGTTTAACTGTCGTAGGCTACACCTGAATGTTGGTAATGTGGTGCAATGATGCTGAGTTTAGCTTCAAATGTGTAATAAGACCTGGCAGTGCTAACCAAACTTAGAGAATGAAATGTTTTTTGACGCAGGCTCATTACAGTAGAAGCTTTAACGTCATCATATACCAACTGCTCTATTTTAGATGTACAAGGATACAGGGCATTATTAAAAATCTGTTATTGTGACTTAAAACGCCATCTGTGTGTGGACAAGAGGCCCAAACGCAGAGGGAAAAGTTTAGCAAAATATCCATATTAGTTTAGAGTGGGTGTTAATCCATCACCAGAAATCAACCCTATAAATAATTAACCTGTAAAGCACAATTCAAAATGTGCAACAATAGGAACTGGCAGTTGGAGTTGGATCATATTATACAAGTTCTTCTTTCAGTCTTTCACAAAATAGGGTAGTGGCAAAATAATGATGAAGCCATCCTTACAGGTTGCTGTTCCATCAAGCATCATGTCAAATCTGAGAACTGGTCAAACACTGTACATGCAGTTGTGAACGCTCATCAATTAAAACCATATGTTGTGATTTAACCTAAAATATCTTTGCCATGTTGCCTCACCTGACCTGAATACTAAGTGCTGATGCGTTGAATTAATTTATCAGTGACATCACTGGCATTTGTTTTTCTGCTGTAAAACCTGAACTTGCAGAGCTTTGGAATATGACACTGTCCATCGCCTCAACCATGCAGTGCAGCAGTAAAATCTACTGTGGTAAAAGCACTACAGAAACCACAGTGTTTCAGACAGGCAGTGACATTTCTGGTTAAAACTGGTTAAGCAAAAGATTTCCCTAATTTATTTGAGTAGGCCTGGTGTAACTGGTTATCTTGCTTTGTGAAACACTCCTCTGACCGGAGCGGGGACAAGAGCTTGGGACACCTGATCACTAATTACTATTTACAAAGGCTAGGCCACGCTGTTGTGCTGTTTTGATCTCTCTCCTGCACTCTCTGCAAATATGTGTTTTCTAGCTGTGGGGTTCTGATGGGGATTCTGTCGTTCCTGCACAGTGGGGCTGAAAACAATGAGGCAGTGTTGTCTGAGATGTCACTCGGCTCTCTCACAATAAAATGCTGGCACACGTCTGTATAGAGGCACACTAACCACCTGACCCATTAAATGTTCACTTGATGTTACTGGCCTCAGGATGTTTGGAACATCCATGTAACTTTGCCCCGTTAAAATGTCTAAAAATGACAAGACCTTTGCTGTACGTATATTTTGTTGAGTAGCTTTAATGCACATTTTAGATTCTGGTTGTTGGCTGTGATCAGAGAAACAAGCATAAATAACTTACATATGGTCTATATTAAGCCTAATCTGTATGTATAATAAAGATATTGTTACAAATATATACCCTCCAATGTCAAAGACTTCGCTATTGCACTGTCATGTCAGTCTATGTCATTGATCATTAAAGCATCAGTGAAGAAATCCTCTGGTTTAGCAGCTAATTTAAATCGCCTACTGCAGAGGAGAACACAGACTCTGCAGCAATAGCTTAGAAGATTTGTGTCTGTTCATTTTGACCTGATCACTATTACAACCTTGAAATCACATGTTAACATCTAGAACAGAACTGGGACACAGTGTATTCTTAATAAAACTGTAAGCTACTGTGATTTGACAGTGACATGATGGAGATTGTAGCGGCTTCAAGACAACATGTGATCATTGACTCATGCAAAAACATCAATCAGAGATGCATATCTCTTTGTCAAGGGGATGGGATGAGAAAGCATGTCTGTCTTTACATTTTTGCAGTGCATACACTGATGCTTAAATAACCTGCTACTAAAGGGCCTAATGCAAGTGTTACACGGTTGATTGAACCAAACATGTTAAATAGATGACTTTTCAGAAATACCGATTGCACCATCATTGCTTCACTGTTACTTCCCCCGCAGAGGGCTGCTGTTCAAACATGCAGTGTCTGTACTGTTCAGGTGCGAGAGGCGCAGACAGACATCCCTCTCTAGATGCCCAGACTAGCCTTTCAGATATGTAGCACAATTACACTGCTACACACAGAAATACACACACGCTGACATGACAACCATGCTTACTTAAGCATCAGACTCAGCAAAACCACAACCGCCTCTCAGGTCCCAGCAGGCAGGAAAGGCATGTGATCCTCACCTGCCCCTGGTTTCAACTAGGCCTGATGGCATTTGAGGCTTTGTGCTTACCTGTATTATAAAATCCTGACGGGGCGTTTTCCCATTTCAGATGGACGTGGCTTTGAACAGCTCTGTTGAACAAAACAAACAAAGCAAAACTTCAACACTTATTTCATCTCGTTCCCTGTCGATACGCCCATTACTCTGCAGTGGATTTATGATGGAGGGCAGAGGCAGAGTGTGCACATCTGTAACCAGGACATGTGCTGAAACAAGGCCCTGGTGAAAATCAATAGAAGGGGCTGAAGAAGAAGAAGAAGAAGAAGAAGAAGAAGAAGAAGGATGAGAGCTGATAATCTGGTGGGTGCTGCAGGAGGAGGCCTCTCCACAGATGTCAGCTGGGGCAGCAGCCTACAGCTGTCACTGTCCAAAACAGACAGGCGTGCTAAGCTATCGTTAGCCTGTCTGGGTGGGAGTTAAACCTGAGCAGTCTGGCCGCTATTAAAGTGGGGCCACGGTGTAAAAAGCGCACGCAAACGACACCGTGAACGCGAGAGGATTAACAGCTACACACGGAACGTACTTATTTCCAGCACAGGCTACGTGTAAAAAGCTGCTCACCCCAAGTTAGCTTCAGTTAGCATGCTACATCAGCCAGGCATTATCCGCTAGCTAGGCTGCTAGCGTCTGCCCAGGCACCCCGCTGCTGTCTGTCACAGAAAGAACAAGCTAATGCTACGAAGCTGTCTACTTAATACGGGTGTTTCTTCGCTTACTTATCATGGTCGCCACTTGTGTGTTGTGTCTGTAGGGGTTCACGGATTGCACGGGCATCACACCCGCCACTTCCGAGTCACAAAGGAAACTTTAACCGGAAAAAGCCTCCTCTGCGTGGGACTCGAGAGCCCCCCCTTCTTTCGCAGCACCTTCCCCTCGCAGTAGTTCACCGCCGCTCCTCAGTGCAGCAGAGTCCCGTCAACACGCGTCAAACACACAATGTTGTCTCCGGTGCAACACGGATTCTACCGGGAGGAAACGCAAGGTGGATCCACGGTGTAGTACTTGCAGTAGTTAATACTGGAGATTGCTGCCTCCTTCACAGTATTTGTCTTCACCTAGTGTCGAAAAGCGTGTACTTCAAGAGCTACAGGTTTGTACATCACTGTGTGAAACCTCACCTCATTATTTATCTCATTATTTATTTATCTAGATATCCCCTGGATGTCTAGATTGCTCGTCTTGGGCCACAATTACATGAGTTCACATGGGGGCATTCACTCTGAATGTTTTATTCCTTAAAGTGGATATTAAGTCTTTGAATTGATGGTGTCTTTCAACTTCATTTGCTCTGTTAACATCTACACTGATGAGATGAGATAAGAATTGATAAGATAAGATAATCCTGTATTCTTCCCACAACGGGGACATTTGCAGTGTAAGAGCAGCAATTACGTTCATACGGATTTAAGGAATGGGCGTGGCAAAATAACTGACTAGCGCCCCCTAAAGTGCAGCCCCGGCACCACGATTGGCCGTCATGTACAAAAATCGGTAGGGACATGTGTCTTTACATAACAAACCAAAAAGTCTCTTGGATAGATATGCTAGACAAAACAGGAAGCACGCCATTTTAGACATTTTTACGAACGTGTCGTATTATACGACGCCGGGACCGTGGCGTGGCGTAGAATCTTGATGATTCGCCAAAAAAGAGGGATTTATTATAACTCCTCTGTGCATTGTTCTATCAGCCTCAAACCTCATTCACACATTCACAGTCCCGCCCTGATCAGATCCATGTGTCAATATTCACTCATCATTACAGCGCCACCTGCTGGCGACAGGAAGTGACATGTTTTATACTTTGATGCACTGCTCTTGGCTGCTTTACAATATACAGCTCAAATGAGCTGAGACAAGTCAGAGGACCATGGTCAGAATTGTGACATTTCCTCAAACCGTGTAAACATTGAGGCGCGGCAAAGGTTCATCCTTCACCAAAGGAGACAATGTTGTCATAACTCCGCTGTGCATTGTCCTATCACCACCAAACTTATGTCTCATGATCAGAGACCAAGCCTGAACAGCTCCATGTGTCAATATTTCCTCAGCATCATAGCGCCACCTACTGATTCGCCATGAGACAGGAAGTACTTTGTAAATCCACGCTGCATTATCCAACCGCCCCCCAAATTCTGACCTATGCTCACAATCCTGACCTGAAAAGCTCCACATATTAATATTAGTGCAGGGTCATAGCGCCACCTACTGATCAGTGTGAAAATGAAGTTGTTGTAACATTGTCCAATCGACTTAAAATTGCTCACGCTACATCAGAGCCCCTACTTGAACAGATCTATTAGTCCGTATGTAATAATAGTGATGGCGCCACCTACTGGCAACAGGAAGTAAGCTTTGTTTTACAACTATTATTCGATTTACATACAATTTTCACCGTGTGATCTGCAATTGATACCGTGGACCGTAATGCGCAAGTAGCAGGCAAGGATCGGACGTCTCATGACAGACGCAGGAAGTGAAGCGTTTATTCTTCCTGCAGTGCGCAAAACCCATGCAATGCAGAGCCGTGTACTAAAGCACATGTTGCCTCAATATCCCAAAACGAATGTGGGCCTCTTTTGGCAAACATTCAGTGCTCTCAGCAAGGTATAATCAGGAAGTGAACCTAATGTGGTTAATGGTAAATATAGCCCAATATAGATATGGGCCACCTTTGGTTGACATGTGGTATTCCTGTGGCTTACTTACGGCCCAGATCTGGCAGATTGTGACATCATTCTATCCATGTGATATACGAGTCAAAACAATTTTTCTATGTGGGTGGACATTTTTCAACATTTTATGTTTTCATATTTAAGAACTGGATTATTTTGATGAATACAAGTCAATCAGTACTGGAAAGCGGAAAAGTTTATGTAAAACGGCAAGAAAACAAAAGATGTTGTTTCAATAATGGAAATACATTGACTTGTCTCAAGGGTCCGTTAATTGTGTCCGTTATCCGGACACCCGCCTGCTGCGCCTCTCCGCCAGCTACGGCAAGCGAGGAGGGTGTGTTCCCTTTAAATGTTTCCGGGTTGATGTGCATCAGTGTCAACACTCTAACAGAGGCCGAGCGCTGCCGCGGAGCGACAACCATGTCGGAGCAGGAGTCTCTGAGGTGCTCCAGCGCCAGGAACCGTGGAGGCGTCCAGAGGGTCGAGGGGAAACTGCGAGCCAGCGTGGAGAAGGGGGATTACTACGAAGCACACCAGATGTACAGGACTTTATTTTTTAGGTAAGACACCACTTCGTGTTCGTAGCTGCAGCAGTTGTGGGCTTTGGGGCCTGTCTGTTCCAGAGCCCTCTGTCAACCGTGCTGCCGCACCTGCACGGCTGGGATTGGTTGAATCTCGCCACGGACCCACCCACTCGTGTTGTTCCGCCTGTTTGTTTGCGCAGCTGAGCTGTCAATCTTACCACGGCTACCGACGGCTAGTTAGCTAGCTACGTGATTAGCCAAAAATGCTGCGGCTAGTTAGCTAGCTACGTGTTTAGCAACTTAGCCAGCAGAGGTATTCGGGCTGCTGAGTGGAGACAGACACACACACCGTCTGTGTGGGTGTTACGAAGACAACCCGCGTGTAACAGAATGAATTGGACCAAATGTTAAATTAACCACCGTAGTCTGTTGAACGTGTTCGTTAGAAGCTGTCCATCTGCGTTAGCATGTAGCCACATAGCCACACTGCACCGTCGCAGTCTGGGCTGTGGTGTGTCTTACACGTTTATCTTCTTTTACAATTTTTAATGGAGAAATGACCACTGGTTAATTTGGCTGATTCGGAGTCATGTCTTTCTAGAGCTGGTCTGTCTTCCATCTGTTTTAATGAGGGACATTCACACTAGGGATGTGGATCTGGTCCTTTTAAGGTTGGATCAGTAACAGAAGTGGACGCTGTCAGAGCAATGGAAACATGAACTGGTTGTCTACCTGCCTCCAGCATAGTTTTTAAACAAGTAGAAATGTAATAATTCAATCAAATTTAAGTCAAACCCTCTCTATACCATCAGCATGATCACTGCTTTCTTCCTTCTCATCACTAGAAGTCATAATTGCAACAATACAGTGTATTTATATCTGAATACCTGTTTCTCATTTTAAATACCTGCAGGTGGTCTTCACAAAAGTTTTTTTTCACTTTGATAGCTTCTTATCTCAAACTGTGTGTGTGTGTGTGTGATCTTTCATCAGCATTGTTGAGTGATGCAAGGGAAGCTTGTGACTGCTCAAGCAGATCTTATCGTTTAATGCTGACATTTCTGTCTTCCATAAGGTACATGTCACAGGCTAAACATGCCGAGGCCAGGGAGTTGATGTACAATGGCGCTCTACTCTTCTTCAGCTATAACCAGGTACATGCAACACAAGATTTCTGCTCAAAACTCACTGTATTAGAATCCATCTTTGTTGGGAGACTGTATTCATCCTTCCCGCTTGTTTAAGTTTAACATAGGAGTAGTAACTGCATAGAAAAACAGACGTTTACATTTTCACCTTGATAACAGGATATTACTCATCAAGCAATATATAAACTGTAGTTTGAGAGTATTTGCACTTACTTTGTTATAAATGCAAGAAAACAATCAGATTTTTGTGGACAGGCATTTGGACATACAGCCTAATTGTGTGTTCAATTCATTATCAGTCAGTTGTCTGGTGAATTCACGATCAAAAGATTGATTCAACCTCAAATTCTGGTCCTGAATATTCCTGTACAGTTAAAAGAAATCTATCTGTTATGTTCTCGTCTGTAGCAAAACAGTGCAGCAGATCTGTCCATGCTGGTGCTGGAAGTGCTGGAGAAATCTGAGACAAAAGTTGAAGAGGAAATATTAGGTGAGTGGTAACCTTGAACCCTATGAAAAATAATGAATGTACAAAACTACCTGCGCTGAGGTTGACTGTTCTAGTTTTGTGAGTGTGAAAGAGAGGATAGCTGCAGGATATGATGATCTTTATTATGTGCCGCCCTTTTGATTGTGAAAAAGAGACTCACTAACATGAGCTGTGTTGCTGTACTGTTCTTACAAATACATACAGTACTTCACAGCAAGATATACAGAATTTCAAATCACAAATACAGAGCACTTAAAATGCCAACTTTTAAAGGTGATTAAAATAAACACTGAAAGAGTTCAGAACATTAAGCAATGTACAAACCAGGAAGAAGTCAACCTCTGAGCCCATCGGCTATTATCTGATGGGATTAGCTTCTGATAGTAACAGCCGATATTTTGGGGCTCCCTGTGTAGAGATTGGATATCTGGTCCAAGTCTTCTGTTTGCCATACACTGGTCACAGTCTGACTAGTTTCTTTTATCATGCAAGTGGAAAGTTTCTCCAAACAAAGCACAAACGGCGAACTAGAAATGGAAGCCAGAAGAAATCAACCTTTTGTGAAGTAAATTATGCTTTTCAATACAATCATAACCAAGCACATGTAAAAAGAGTATATGCATATATAGTGCATCCTGATCAATATGTATATAGCCACCTTGGAATGTTGTCATTTAGAGAAGCCGGCCTTTCTCAGGGGACAGCACAATAGGACTTTTTGAACTAGAAAGGATATTCTCTGATGTTATTGGCTTGTTTGTGTGTTTTCTAAGCAGAAAGCCTGGCTAAGCTGTTCAGCCGGATGGACCAGAACTCTCCGGAGAGAGTAGCGTTTGTGTCCAGAGCCTTGAAATGGTCCACGGGAGGCTCCGGCAAGTTGGGTCACCCAAAACTACACCAGTTGCTAGCTGTCACCTTGTGGAAAGGTAATGGGTTGAACATGTAGTCTATAAACTGTAGAGGATAAAGAAGCTTTTTTTCAGACATGCACTGAAGTCCGGACATTTTTTGAAAATTTCCAGAGGGGCTGCATGTGAGAACGCATATGTCTGAGTCAGAGGCTCCAGATATTTCCTGGAACTATTCCTGCCAGGCCCCCTAGTAAAGCCCATGTGACAATACAGCAGGAAAATTCGTAAGTGGGTGTGTTCATGATGTTTCTAACATGCAACGGATGGGAAACTGGAAGAATACAAATACCATATTTCCACTGTTGGGTTGATTTTTCGGTTACGTCCAAATGCTTGTAGTATTGTTGTCAGAGCATTAATAAAGCATTATTTCTCTTGTCAGAAAACAGTACAATATAAAAGTGCACAAGTTTCACAAGTTATGATGAATATCAAATTAAACTGTAAACTTGTAAACTGATTTAAGACCACAATTTACCTATCAGTCATCACCTGCCTCCATTCTGTGTTCTGAGCATCATGATTCTTGTCAACACACATCAGGATAGGCCCCCATCCTCTTTATCAGCATCAGGCTGTTGTCTCCTTCAACAATGTCCTTGTTTTACTCTTTTCTGAGTGCGAGTTAAAAGTTAAAACATAGAAATATTTTGTGTTTTCAGAGCAAAACTACAGTGAGTCACGTTACCACTTCCTGCATTCCTCTGACGGCGAGGGCTGCGCACAGATGCTGGTGGAGTATTCGTCGTCACGAGGCTTCCGCAGCGAGGTGGACATGTTTGTAGTGCAGGCCGTCCTACAGTACGTAAAAAGATGGCACCCATTTTCATTTTATATCATCACACTGTAAAAATTATTGTCTGAAACATCTTAACCTCCAAACTATCAATTAGTACAGCTGTAGTTTGTAATATCCTGTAAATGTAATACAAACTTGTTGTAAGATACAAAGTTTAGATTTAAAAGTCAGAACATGTCACCCTCTTTCATGTTTTCTGTCCCATCAACTCATTTCTACTGTAATGTCTGTACCTTCTCTATTTCTATACTTTCCTGCCCCCCCCCCCCCCCCCCCCAGGTTCCTCTGCTTAAAGAACAAAAACAGTGCGTCTGTGGTGTTTAGCACATACACAGAGAAACACCCGTCCATAGAGAGGGGCCCTCCCTTCGTCCAGCCTCTACTAAACTTTATCTGGTTTCTGCTGCTGGCAGTGGATGGGTGAGGAAAACAATGTTCCAGTTACTGCTTAAAAATCTGTATAAATCAGTCAACAGTTTGTGTTTGATAAACAGATTAAAGATAATAATGCGCACTATTAAACATTTTTCTTCTGTCTCTCAGGGGTAAATTAACAGTTTTCACAGTGTTATGTGAACAATATCAACCTTCCCTGAAGAGGGACC
The DNA here is from genome assembly GCA_026259375.1 of Verasper variegatus. Taxonomy (NCBI): domain Eukaryota; kingdom Metazoa; phylum Chordata; class Actinopteri; order Pleuronectiformes; family Pleuronectidae; genus Verasper; species Verasper variegatus. The sequence goes on from CM048057.1 coordinate 12,909,910, forward strand.
CCATGTATAATGAGGTGAGTGTAAAGCTAAGTTGTTCTTTTACCACTTCACCCATTAATCATGAGTTAAAGGAGCCAGTCGAATGGGTGTTATTTGTGTATGTTTGAGTTGTTTTTCCATTAACCTGCTAAAAAAACACCAATGAAAATGTAACCTCCTTGCTTGAGGTAATTTATGTAAGATCAGGTTCATGGAAACCTACCTAATGTCACTATGAAATATTTCAGTCCATGTAAACAAAGTCTCCATGTCTCTCTGTCCTCCTCTTCCTCTGGACGTCTTCCCGTCTCCTCAGTATCTCGACAGAATAGGACAGCTTTTCTTTGGCGTTCCACCCAAACAGTCTCCATCATACGGCGGACTGCTAGGTGAGTGGACCAAGGCTTTGCTCATTTGAGCAGATTTCTAAGGATTCTCTTTACAATTGCGCTTCTCTTTTGACACTTTGGTAAATAAGCTCATGCACTATCTTGTCGAGGGTTGGATGGAAGACTGACACCACTCATGTCTGTGAAGTAAATATGAAGCTTAATATTGGCCACGTCCTGGGGGGTTCATGTGGTCTCTTGTTGTCAGTTAGACAACCAGCAAAGAGATGAGTGAGCAGAGCAGCACGTCAGGAGGTCATGATGGTATGTTTGACTCGGTTGCTGCCGATGCAAGCATTCGTACAAAGTCGCTGCGTCTGATGATGCAGGGCTCCAGGCTAACTTTTACATAGGTGCACCTAACTTTTTCATTTAGGTGTGTGCGTTTCTGTGTTCCCCCGAATTATATAGTACATGGAGACCTCTGGAGGAAAGCCATAACACGTTTTTGCACATATTTCAAGTCAAGTAGACATGACAGATGTATTTTAACAGTCAGGTATCTCATTGTAGGTAAGGACAATGTGTCACCAAAAAAGAAAAAAAGCGATTTTGCTCCCAGTGGCCAGCATAGTGCAAACCAAGGGCTGTGCACTGACCCCTGCAACCGGCACAATGCAAATGGCTTTCTATCTGAAAGGGCCTTTAGTGTGGCCTGACAACTGGCCAACATGTAATCCTCAAAGTACTCTGTTACATTTAGGACCACATGGTATTAGACTGACTGGCAGATTGTAGCTGCTAGTTAAGCTAGGGCTGGCTGTTTCCAGTCTTTATGCTGACCAACACATTTTCCAAACAGATATGAGAGTGGTTTCAATCTTCTCATCTAACTCCTTGATGAGCCTATAACTACTTCATCTCAATACAAGGTCATTCAAACTTTTTTTTACGTGAGTGTGATGGTCACTGTGTTGCCTCGTGCAGGAAACCTGCTGAACAGCCTGATGGGGTCGGGCGAGGACGATGACGGGTCTGAAGAAGCCCAGGAGGACAGCAGCCCCATAGAACTGGACTGAGCCTGCAGCCTGGGAGAAGAACAAGTGAACACAAAGAAAGAGGAAGAACACCCCCCATCTATCGCCTCCCTTCGTCACCTTGACAACAGGGATGGGGCGGGGCTTGGGTCTGTGTTTTTCAGAGGCGAGCTGTTTCCAGGAAACCCACCCCCCTCTCCCCCCTCATCCCACCTATCCAGTCCCCAAAATCAGAATAAGAATCAGTTCACCAAAACATCTCCCTCAGCACTGCCTGGACTGACTGCGCCAAACTGCAAACTCTTCCCAAGTTGTTCAGATTGTATTATTTTTATTTTAATAATTATTTTGTTAGTCTGGGACTTTTGTTCTGCGTTTAGGGTTAATGATTTTTAACATAACTCGCTGTTTTCTCCCTGTGAAAACCAGAGGACAGCATCCCGAGTGACAGCTTTCACCACAATGTCGACTAGATCATTACCAGAGGGTTTACTCAACTAACTACAAATCTACAACTGTTATGTTTGTTCGATCAGAGCCATGTTGTTAACTTAATTGTTAGTCTCTTCTCTCAATTTATTCAAAATTAATTTAAGAAATTGTTGGTGTAGTCGCGGCCGATTTTCAGTTTCTCGGCTTTATGAACAAAACAAAAAAACATGAGCGCTCTGTGTAAAGTCATCTTGCACCTTGAATGTCTACCAAACAAACCTTTTCTGCTCAGTGTCTTTATGGGTCATATTTTATTCAACTATAAACAGAGCTGTCTTTTTTTTTTCTTTTTTTTTTATGTGCACATGCTGAGCTGCTGCTGAGCTCGTTCGCACTGTGTCCGAGATAAATTGTGTCCGAAGATGCAGTTCTGGCCTCGGTACAGTCGGCAGATGTCTTGTATAAAATAATCCTGGCAGCGAGGTGCATGAAGCACTTGGTGATCTTGAGGTGAGAGGAAAAAATGAGACACTGAAAATCCGTCTGTTAAGAGTGAATTTTGCTTTGCGTGTTTATAAAAAGCTGATATTTAAATCTGCTGCATACCCGACTGTTTATGGTTTTTTCAGTTCTCCCTTTTTAAAACAATTGTTTGAACAGTTCCTCTCAGAGGTGAATCGACTGTCTTCAGCTCAGCTCGTGAACAACATAATAGCTGCTGTTTATCAGTGTTAACTTCATCGGCCCTCAGAGAGCTCACACTACACTGCTTGTTCCCTTCGGCTTTCTTTGCCCACATCATCCAGTCTTCAGCTTTGTTTGTCCGCGTAGTGACATTTGATCAGCCCAGGTCTGGTCAGTTTGCTATTTTTTAGGATTTAAAAAAAAACAACTGTGCTCCAGATAATCTGGAGCGGTCTGACCCCCACGTGAAGTCAACATCTTTATTTAAAAACTCGGAATGTCCACAGGTCTTCCAATGTCAAGTAGTTTTTATTTACTTGTGTGTAATTATCTGTGTGGGAGCTAGAAATGGATATTAAATAAAAACGCTATGGGGGGAAAAAAATGCTCTTTCAGTCGAGCAAAATTTGAATATTAACAAAAAACTAAAATAATTCAATATATTTTTATTAAGGATCCGCTAAATGTTGGTGTTCTTACAAAACGAAATAAAAAGTTGACAATGCAAAATAGCTGAAGTACCATTTTGTGATAATTAGATGCTTGTAATTTATGTCAATGGTTCATTTAAATATTTGACTAAAGAATTTCAGATTATCAAAATTTCTGATTTCGTTCTTCCATACAGGACTGGTTGGCTCAATGTCTCAGTGCTACAGACAGACTCATAGAATGTTGTTGAGATTCTGATTGTTTCCATCAAATGTTGAAAATACAACGAAAAGACGAGTGATGTGGCTTCAGTCAACAGAGATCGAAAACAGAAAAATCTCAAATTCCCAAAAAACAATTATTAAAAAATGACCCAATGTTAAAAAAAAATAATGATGTCTGGTGATCAGCGCCTCCTGCAGGCCTCTGTGTTGCACCGCTGAGGTCGACCATCCAAAGGGGAAATTCGGGGCAGAACTGACTCAGGTTCCTCACGTTTTCCAAAGAGCTCAACCAATCACAAAACAAGCTCCAGTTCCCATATTACATGTTTCTGTTCAGTGTCACTGTCATAGCTTTATTTAGTTACATTTTTTGTTTAACGAACCTGAAAGTCAGTTCTGTCACGATTTCCCTTCAATCATCTGGCAGTAGAGAAACGTGTGTGACCAAAGGCCTACTCTGTGTGTGTGTGTGTGTGTCAATGAACAACATCACAGTGTTTGTATTTGAGTTTTTTGTCTTTGAGAACTAAAGGGGAGTGTTTGCCTTTTCAATGATTCACTAACTGAATAAACTACAACTGAGAAGAGTTTCAGAATGTCTCAAAAAAAACAGTGTCCTGTCTGTTGTTTTGGATTCATACACAATTTAAATACAAACAGAATTTAAGTTTATTCCTACAAACGCATGAAGAAAACATGTTAAAATACTATAATTAAAGCAATATTATTACATCACTATAGTTTGTATCCATGGTGACCGGTGGTTTAGTTGTACATGATTTTCTGCTCAGTGAATTTTCACTGCAGAAATGTGCAAAGGTTATCTTAATTGAGTCGCTCATCTATGAAAATTAGTTTTAGTGCAAAGCAACTGCTTTCAGACATCCACTGTAGTCCGGCTATTTTCCTGAAATCGTCCTGCGGGGTTGTGTGGGAGAGAATGCAAATGTCTGAGTCAGTTGGTCTGGAACTTTTCCTGCCAGCCAGCCGAGCAAAATGTCTGGAGAAAGTCAGAGTGACCCCATGTGAGGATACAGGACAACGTGAAACTGTTCGATTTCAGGATGAAAAAGAGGAGACACCCACTTTTCTGGACTTCATGTCTGAATACAGCTTCAAGGAATGACATTTTACTTCCTTTGCAAACTTTGAATGGTTTTCTTTTTCAGGGCAGGCTTTAGTCATGTATACCTGTGACAGTTGTTTTTCTGTAACTTCAGTGTAAGTGCCAATTTTAGCTTTTTTTTTTAATACTGAGGAAATCTGAGTGTGAGTCTGTGACATCCAAAGAAATCTTTCTCCATTCACAAATTCACAATCCTACAGACATTTCTTTGTTCTTTGTGCTTCTTATCTTTTATTTACACAATCTTGATGTGTGGACATGTGGGAAATGTTTTAGTAAGTACATGATGGGGGCGTTCAGGTGCGGGACTGCAGTGTGAGCCTCTGGACTGTATCTGACAGGTGAGCCATGTCGGGCTGCTGAGCCTGGTGTTTGATGGACTCCAGAGTCCGAACCTGGGGCAAGAGACGGAAGACAGTGAGGCTGCATTATTATTATTTCATTTAAAAAAAAAAAATCAAAAGTCAAAAAGTAACAGTGAGATGGCTGAAAACATGAGAGTGCACTCTGGTCAAAGGAGAGCTGGGTTTGATAGGTTTGCGGCGTGGATGTGAACTCACCGAGATGCGAGTCTCGCAGCATCCGTGTTTGTGGCTGAGGTTCCACAGGTTGATGGTGAGCTGGCTCAGCTTGTTGTTCCTCAGGTCGCCGTGAGCCAACAGGACGGCGAACAGAGAGAGGGCGACCGTGCCTTGACGCCGTGCGTTCTGCTGCAAAGAACATTAAGGGAGGAACATAAATGTGGGAAACTTTACATCTTGCTAACTGCCAGCAGAGGGCAGATACAGAAGTGATTGTAAAAAATGAATGCTACAAAAACGTTGCTTCTTTGCGTCTGTCCGCACCTCGTCACGACCCAGAATCTTCAGATGATCCAGGATCTGTCCGATCAGGGTCTCACAAAGTTTGTTGATTTCTGAGAGAAACTTGGGGTCTCCCCCGTAGAGCGTCTCGTTGGAATCCACTGAGTCCAGGAGAGAGAAGGCGACGATGCATGTGGGAAGAAAAATCATTGATGGAAGCGCTCATTCGCGTAAAATCCCAACCACCTATAAACCACTACAACAAGATTTTAAAAGTACAGCCTCTAGTCATGAAGCAGAATAGTTGAGGTGTTCCATCACTATAAAACGTATCTAAAATTAAACAGGAATGTGTCTGAATTTCTGGAAAACCTTGGATAGTGTGCTCCAAAAAATAAGGGATCATAGAAAAGTAAAGCTAATTCTGTCATCTAGAAAGAAAACATAACTGACTAATGGTCCACCAAGGTGAAGGATTGTTGCATATGAAATATTTTTACTCAGCTGTGTGTGCAAGTACCTTTGGGGACGGAGTAAAGGTAGGTTTCCTGGCTCATGGCGGCCAGCAGGGGCAGAGCGCTGATGTAAACCCGCACCTTGGCGTCACTGTTGTCCTCCCAGGTGTAATCCTGGACCATGTTGAGCAGACCTCGGACTAGGTAGAGCACGCCATGCTCAGGATGGTCCTGTAAACATCGAAATGGACCGTATTGACGAGCACACTCTCACAGACTTCTGGGGGGAGATAATAATCTTTTTAGTGAGAGGCAGATTGGAGAGGATGGAGTTAGTTACCGGGACAACCAGAAGCATGGCCAAGAAGTTGTTGATGAAGTCCAGCAGGAAGCTTTCGGAGGAGCGAAGTTTCCCATCCACGCTGATGGAGCGAGGGACCTCCGGGAGAATACTGACCGCTGCCTTCAGGAAGGCATCCGCTGAAGGAGAGGAAAGATGGTAAGAGGAAAAGGAGGAAGGCAAGGAGGAAACAAATGAAGAAAGAGGGGAATAAAAAAGTGAGAGAAATGAGAGATAACAAAAGAGGAAGAAGATAGGAAGGAAACATTAGGATTTGTTCAAATCACAAGGAAAAACCACAAAGTCTTGAATTATTTTATTGATTTTTTACTTTCAGTTTAAAATGTGAAACCTGGCAGCGTGCTCACCCTGGGAGAGGCACTGGTTGGCCAACGCAACCTGACCAGAGAGCAGATAGAGGCTGAGACGACTGAAGATGCTGCTGAGAGACGGGATGGTGATGAAACTGTAGGCAGCACACGCCTGGAGGAGAAAGACAGAGAAACATGGTGATGGTGGTTATATCCGTCCGTGTGGGAACATACGGTGGCCCCATTGACTCACCCTGACGAACGCTGCCGTTTTGCGGGAGTGACTCCCTCTCATCACCCTCCTGGTCTCCATCGCCAGCTGGTTCACCGTCTGGGAACGACATGACCGGCTGAGCATCGAGCTGATGTGATATCATACACTGACACACACACATACACACACACACACACACTGATTTCTACTGACGTGAATGAGCTGCACCAGAACGGGCTCCAGGTTACAGAAGGTGGCTCTGGCCTCCACACAGAAACTCAACTGCTGCTCAAAATCACGGCCAAAAGAAACCTGGACAACATGGAGGAAACAGAACAAAGAATCAAAGAGGGAGAAAACACACTTTTACTCACCAACAACAATTACACGCATGACATTTTGTTATATAGATGGGATAGGAAATGAAAGGTCCAGTGTGTGGTATTTGGCGACATCTAGCGGTAAAGTTGCACATTGCATCAAGTCCTCATGATTCCCTCCCAAATACTACAGTGGCCACGAGAAACTGGGGGGGAAAAAACATCAAAACGCCTTCTAAGGAGCCAGTGTTTGTTTTGTCCCTTCTGGGCTACTGTAGAAACATGCAGGTGCAATATGGAGGACTTTCTATAGACATATAGGGCTATTGGAAATAAATTGCACACTGGGTGGTTAAAAGAACAGGAATTAAAACAAGAGAAAGATAATCAGTCCATAAAACACATGTTGACTAGTTTCATCCTTTTGACTGCTGACACAAGTCGGAGGAGTCTCACCATGCGGATGAAGCCGATGATCAGCAGAGCCAAAGATCTCTTCTCATCCTCCAGAGTGAGAGCGCTGCAAGATAAAGAGCAGAAGGCTGAGTGACTGAAGAATTATGCTGAGCAGAAAATACTAGAAATCATGGAAATCATGGAACAGTGACATCATTGCTGAAAACATAAGCCGTTTGTTAAGATAATAAAATAGGTTTAACAAGCTAGATTACAAAATAGAACCAATATTTTAAAGTAATTCATTCCAAACAGAATGATCTACACAAAGACATATAAGATGAGTCATTTTATATTTAAATTAAACAAACAAAATGCAGCTAAATTGTAATTGTATAATGGCAAATAATGTATATCCCCCCCAAAAAGTGAACCCCTTACTTGACAGAGTCGTGCATGGTCTTGCAGATGTGCAGCATGGCGTTGAGGATGACCGGGTCTCTGGTGAGATCCACCTGGTGTCTGCGGGAGACAAACACACAGATGGAGACCAATTTAAAGCCCAAAACTTTTACTTCTATATTTCTCTCAAGGAGCAAATAAATCAAATGATTTCACCAAACGTACTTGATGAAGACCTCCATGATGGATCTGCAGACCTCCACTCTCACACTGTCCTTCTGGAACATGTCCAGGAACGGCAGGAAGCGCTCCTGCAAAAACAAAAAAGGGAAAATGTCCAGAGCTGTGGCGCGATGAAGGGAAGTCGTTTGTCACTTCTAGCTCTCACGCTGATGCACTTTGAACTGGTGAATGCTCACCATGGCGAAGAGGACGGAGAAGTCCTGGAAACAGGTGAGGATCTTCTTGATCACCGACTGCAGCTGCACGAACAGAACAGAACAAAACAGAGTCACTAAAGAGGCGGTTGCAGAACAGAACAGTCAATGTCCTGTTAGCCAATTAGCTGCTGACCTGAGGATAGGCGTCTTCGAACGCCCGGTCCGGGGTCATGTGTTTGATGATGTCAGCGAGGATGGTGTTGACCTCACGTTTCTGTGAAAGAGACAAAGAGAATTGTTGTTACATTTTTAATGATCAACAAAAATGAAACTCTCTCTCCTGTGTTTTACTCACTGTAAAGTGTCGGCAGGTGAACTCCACCCAGATTTCAGCACAGTTGACGTAATCCTGGAAAACCACTTGTCGTCATAATCCAGAACATTTCGCTTGAAATGAAAATCTGTATAGCTGCTTCGGTCTTACACGTACCTGAGGACTGCGGACTTTGGTGATGACCTTCCAGGCTTCGTTCAGGATCGTCAGCCTCTCAGATTCTGGAGGGTCGGCACAAGCCAGGGTGCGACCCAGAGATCCGAACAGCAGATGCTGGAGAAGAGACGATCATCAAATATCATTGATTAGATTTCAAGAAGATTTAGACAGCAAGAGAAACTGCAATTTCCCTAACGTAAGTGTTTGTGTCCTCTGACCTTTGGGAAGCCGGCCTCATCGCAGTCTTTGATCATCCCGATGAAGTCGGTGGCTCTGGCTGCAACAAACTCCGGCCTGAACGCCCTCATAACTGAATTCAGCAGCAAGGCACTGTGGGAAACAGGAAGGCATCATATTGTGTCCTGTTAAAAGCTCAACTCTTGTTTTCCACCACCAACCACTGAAAGCCTGAGACAACCCTCTGTGTGTTAATGGCATTTTGGAGTATTTTTGTTTTTGTGACACTATCTGGATCAATAAACTGGTCACCAGTTGTAGATGGCTGCACACTGGTTGTGACCAGTGTAAACAAAGTCTGCTCTGTGTTGTTTAAGCTAAATAAAGTGAAGAAATTGAGCTAAGATAATTCAGTATTTCACAAGTGAAAAAATGTATTTGGGAACCACTGCCCAACATAAAATAAACTGAACTAGAAAAACTGCACTGCAGTTATATGCCTCCACCAACCAGTGCAATTTCTGTCTAAACAAATCTTTTTCCAGATTCATATGAGGTCACTGTGACCTTTGCCCACTGAATTCTAATCAGTTCATCTTTGAGTCCAAGTGACAACTGGTCAAAATTTTAAGAAATTCCCTAGAGGCGGATTTAATGTTCAAGAGGGCAAAAACATGTTTTGTGAGGCCACAGAGACCTGTTATGTTGTTAAAAACACTCACTTGTTTCCTACTTTCTTGCATCTCTCCATCATCTCTGTTAGCAGCGGCTGAAATGGAAAGAAAAGCTGCATCACTGAATCGAAAACTGTCAACAACTACTGATTTCTGTTACAATATCTTTCACTTTTTAAAATTGCAGCAAAGAAAAAGTAACGTGTGTGTGTGTGTGTGTGTGTGTGTGTGTGTGTGTGTGCGTACATCTGGAGCTCGGTGGGCGATGCACTGTAAGATCCAGCTGATGGCAGGCGAATAGAGCGTCAGGTACTCGGGCACCTCCACCCTCTGCATCACCAGCTGGTTCCGCACGCTCTCGCCGCTGATCTGGCGGAAGGTCCCAAGCAGGTCGAAGAAGTTGCGGTTCAGGCTGTCTTTCAAATGCGGGGCCACCTCAATGCCCACCTGGAGAAAGAAAGCAGCGTGACCCCTTTTATCAGTTATATCTTGTGGTTACCTTGATGTACAGTAACAGAACCACATTGTTTACCAGGCTATGGTAAATACAGACAGATTAAAACAAAGGAAATAAAGTGCACATGAAAAGAATCTCACCCTGCAGAGGTACGCTCTGGTATACGCGGCCACCAAAGGGTCTCCGATCCCTCTGACCATGGCCGTCAACCGAGGGAGCGTCTCCTGAATGCCACTGTGGAGAGAGGAGGAGCATCGTGCAGCATAATGACAAAACTGATGTTAGTTGTCTTGGAAAAAAAAACACTTTAAGCTAAAAGGACAATTTGCTACATACATTGGTTACAAATGCATGTTAATAATTCAAGCCTTTTACTTCAAATAAAATCCCAAACTTTTAGCAGAAACCAAATATCTAATTATGCGTGCAATGATACACAAAACACAAATATTTCAGCCACTTTTTACACCCACATCAATGTTAACAATAACATTTATAGGTTACTAATATATAATTAACATTAGAAAAAAACATTTTACAACAGTGAAAGTAAAGTTCGTATGAAGATATGAGGAGAAATCAAACATACGATTTGTTGAGGAAGCGGTTGCACTTGAGAATGGCAGCCTCGACGTATCTGTTAATGGAGGTTAAGGACTGAAAAAAGAGTGTGTAGATGATCAGGGTCAAGACAACGAAAGTGTGTGTCCATTAATAAAACCACGTAAAACCTGATTTAAAATATCTACATATGCTCCAAATAGACAATGTATGGTTCCAATATTTCCTACAATATTTTTACTGAAAATAATATTTGGCCGATATGTTCAACTGAAACAGGCCTGGGATCAGTCCTGATAGCAGATATCATTAGTAAAGCCGTGCTGATGGTGGTAAAGGATACAATCTGGGCAGCAGCTCCCTGATGGAGGCGATCTTGAAGAACCAGTTGAGGCACGTCTCTTTGGCCGTGTCGTTCACATCTTCCACCGTGAACGAGTCTGAGGAGGGAGGACACACACACACACACACACACACACACACACACACACACACACACACACACACACACACACACACACACACACACACACACACACACACACACACACACACACACACACACACACACACACACACACACACAAACATGAATCAATGCAGCGTCACCTCAGAAAACTCTGCATAGCTGCTTTCAGATATGCACTGAACTCTGGACAATCTCCTGAAATTACCCAGAAGGGCTGTGGGTGAATGCAAATGTCCGAGTCAGTCGCTGCTGACTTTTGATTGAGCCCATGGTGAGAACACAGCAGGAACATTTTTGGATTCACAGCGAGCAAGTCAATGTGTTGATAACGTTTCAACATCTCCTGCTGCATTCTTCATGTGTGAAAAACAAACTCAGGAGTTCATGTCTGAAAACAGCTTGTGTCCCCCAGAAATAAAACAGGATGTAGATATTCGATCCTTACCTGGCAACGGTTGTGGGTCCGAACACATGCTCCAGATTCTATCGTACACTAGCTGACCTAAAAACAAGCAGGAACATACTCAAAAAAACAAATTGTTTTTTAAAGACGTGAACTAAGGGAAACGTGGCTTCTTAACTCACCGAAGGTGTCAAGGATATCGGTGATGAGGACAAACTTGCTGGGGTAGAACTGGATCACTGAGGTGTCCGACAAAAGCTTGGAGCACTGGACACAGATCACACATTGTAAATAAGATAAAAACTGTTAATATAAACACAGTGTCGATAAAACATTGACTTCACGTCTGATGTTTTTTCCACGGGTCACCTGAATGACAATCTTCAGGGCTTTGACCTTCTGGTCGGAGGCCCACGCCTCCTTCAGGGACTGGTTCAGCTCCTCGATGCGGTTGGCATAATCCTGCTGGGAGAGGTTCAGCAGCTCTCTCTGGGAACCCTGAAGAAATTATCCACACATCAACAAGAAGGTCCAAAATTCACTCTGCTTAGCTAAAGTAATATTGACCTCAATGAAAATCTAATGTTGTTGATGAATTTTGCTACTTATTCAAGCAATAACAGGGGTGGTTCTCCAATGATATTAGAAAACGTCATCAACATAACCACTGGCTTACTATGAAATTTTAAATAACCATTTGCATTCTCACATACAGCCCTTCTGGAAAATATCCAGACTTGAGTGCATGTCTGAAAGCAGCTTTGCAGCACAGAGAAAGCCCAGCGACATGCTGGAGTATTACTTGCCCACATGAATATTGATAGACACCTACCTCTTCCAAATCATCCAGTTCCTCCAGGCGAGTGCGGACTTTCTCTGAAACAGCTGAAGATCCCGGACTGGGAGCTTTTCCTTACAGAAACAACAGGAGGAATTTGTCAGATTGTCAGAAGTTATTTAAAGCAATTATGTTCGATTATGTTTGCACCTTGGAGCAGGACAAAACATTAAACTGTGGTGAACAGGTTACACACATCAAACAGATATGGAGCAATAGTATATTTCATTTAGAGCTGTCCACCTGATGAAACTAACTCTAATACTCACTCTTTGGTTTGGCCTTCACCAGGCCCGGAATATTTATAAATATAAATATTGAAATATTCGGTTCTTTAGCAGCTAAATGTAAACCAGCTATCTGCCAACTATGCCTCTGGACTGTTTGAGCAAGTAACATATAGTCGGTTTACCTGAACTGTTTTACTTAAAAAAGGTTCAGGGAGCCGTGAGGGTGAAAAACAAAGTTGCTGAAAGACACAAAAAATCTCCATAGAGCTGAGCGACACTGCAGAGTCCAGTGACAGTTGACAGCCATTATGACCTGGTTATTGGTTTACAATATAAACATAAATATGAAACATTTCATTTTACATGAGCATTTATGTGTACATTTTACATAAAAAATTTGATTTATTTTCTTAAGCTCTAAATACTTGGTTGTATTTGTGTCCTTATTTATCGATTATTATAATTTTATGGTTAACGTGTAAAATATCAAGTCTCAGTTACATTTCTTTATCAAACATCTTCAGATTCCTTACCAAATGTAATTATGTATATATATCGGCAGATGTATTGGTATCAGACATTTTTTACTCCCAAATATCTGTATCAGAATCAGCCCCCAAAAATCTGTATGAGTTAGGTTCTAATAAATATAACAATTAGAGCAGATTTATAGTTTTCCTCCATTAGCGATGCATAGGTTGATAAACTTGAAATGTTATGGGTCTAATCTGAATGAACACTTCGCCTCATAAAACACTGATATAGCCTCAGATATGGGAAATTCAAATAATGAATGGAAATACAGGTCTTACCTCTGTCAGAGCCCATGAAAAGATTCTATGAAGACAAACAAATTTCAGTCAGATGCATCCAGTAAAAGGAAGCTGTAGTTCAGTCACTGGTAGTAGGTGTTACAATGGAGAGCGACTCACGATCGAGAGTTTTTCGGTGGTGGTGAACCGGGCCAGGATGTCTCCCCGCTTCGATGACCAGGGCTCAAAGTCTGGTCCCACGGCCTCTTCATCCTTCTCCCTCCTCTTTCTTCCAAGGTCCTGGAAGCAGAACACCTCAGCGTAAAAAACAATGTCTTTACTTTTGAATTGTCATAAGCTTCTGAGGGTTGAGAGATATTTTTTGAATAAAGCTTCTAATAGTTCATGTTCATGCGCTGTTTTGTCTTATCAGTCAGTATGTCTGCGGTATGAACTGACCCCTGTGGAGGCACTGTGTGAAATGGCTGGAGTCTCACTGGCTGAGGCTGCTGCAAACATGGACAAGGGGTCAGTCCCATCCAGCATGGAGCTTAGGGGGTCCGGGGGCACTGAGGAAGAGGAGGAGGAAGAGGAGGAGGTGCTTCCTTTACGAGCCCCACGACGGGTCTTTGTATCAGTCACCTGCGACCAGAGGAGAGGGTGTCAGGACAGAACCAAACCAATGTTCATTCATTTTGCTATAAAAATGAATTGCAAACTTCAAACTCTCACAAAGGTCTGTCAATGTTTCATAGTAATTTAGCAAATTTCTGTCAAATAACAAAACAGAATGTGTTAAAACTACACAGAGGGATGAAGCTTAAAGAGATGGAGAACCAGGATGAAGAGAGAAATGGAGGTTTATGATGCTGTGTTGTGGCGGAGATGTTTCTGACTGCGTGATGGTGACAATGAGGCTGAACAGCAGGAGGAGGCTGATACCATTATGGGCTTGATGGGATGGTAGTCTCCAAACTCAACCAGAGCCGCCTCAGGACGACACTTCTGCAGCTCCGCCTCATAGCTGCGCCCGCGGGAGCGCCTGGTTACACAGCGGATTGACAGGAGACACAGAATAAAGTTAAGCTGCTTCTACTGACACACTGCCAGTCCCCGTGTGGGCTCACACTGACAGTCCGAGGTCTCAACACTCAGTGATGAAGCAGCTGCAGAACACAAACTGTCAATGCTAAATCTCTCTTCTGTCTTTACAAGCAGTGATGAAGTTTTACGGCTACGCAATAAAACAATATCAACAATTATTATACAGTGAGGAGATATAACACATAATTGATCTATAAACGTTTTGCTGTTTGTCCTTCTTTGCTCATAAAGAAGAAAATTTAAACTGCAACTTTCACTCAGTAGCAAAATATCAGTCATTAAACTTAAAACTAATGATAATGTGACATTTATCTTGATATAACTGACACTAATATTGTAGTCGATAAAATATTAGAAAACAGTGAAAATGTCACATCACACACATCAGTATCTTAGAGCAAAAAGGGAACTGCCACCAAATGTCCTGTTTTCTATGAGCAACAGTCCAAACCCATAAAATATTCCTTTCACAAACAGCAGCAAGTTCTGAACTCAAGAGCCTTGAACTAGAACTCAGATTTGTAAAATGTAAAATGTTTTACCTTAACATAAAAGAAATAAATGCCACTTATGGTGACAGTTATCTATATTGACTAACATGGACATTTTTTATCATTGTATAATTTTGTGTCATATCGCTCTGTTATAAAGTTTGTGGTGAAAAAGGCATCCAGCTGTGACCGTAGGATCCAAATTACAGCTCATGACAGAGATATGAGTAACTTCTACTCTAAAGAATGAGCGACTGTCAGTCTCTTTAAGCCCTGTGGTTTACAGACAGTTTGTAGTTGTGTCAGGGAACTGGACAACCTCTGGTCTGGTAGACCTCAATGATGTTTTTAAAAGTCCCATCCCTTGTAAGACAAATCCAAATGTAAATGTAGCGGATATTGTGATTCTTTATCATAGAGAAATCACTTTAGTTTTTAAATTATTGATATTGTTCTATAGCCCAGCCTCACTCTGGACCATCACAAATTACCCAGTTTGGGATCGATAGAGTACATCTACCTATGTAAATGCTTTACAGTACAGTTTTGCTATTCACCCATTCACACACACACCTACCTATTCTACCTATCTATCTATATATCTATCTATATCTATCTATGTATCTATCCATCTGTATCTATCTATCTATCTATCTGCTTAATTGGAGCAGTAAGGATGTTGAACATGAACTAAGTATTTCAAACATTCACATTTGAATCTAAACCACCTCATCACCTTGTCACACCCACATCGTCTCTGCTGAACCACAGCTAAACTGCACCAGAGGAGTGTTTGGTGAAAGGCCACAGACACAGTTAATGATGCATTTAAGTAGTAATCAGATGTTGAAAAGCTGCTAAAACAACTGACATCTGATTTCTCAAGCTAAATCACACGTAAGCTCACGATGCAACCACGTGCACCACGCGTACGGTCTCTAAATCTGCACAGTAGGAATAAATACATCGTTCAAGTCATTTCTGTTGTAAATAAAGTGTTTTTAAAATGAGAAACCAGCAGCTTACCACTGCACCAGCGGCCATCTTTCTTCAGTCATATGACCTCTTGGTACTTCCTGGTTCGGTTGGGAATTTCGGGAAAGCGTTATTTGTGGTTTTAAATGAGCTGTTTACTAAATATGTATCCTTTTCATATATAGAACTGCTACTGTAGAAACACATCAAGCTGCTATTTCTTCATGTAAAGCTACGACAGCCTGAGCTGAGAGACGTTTTAATGAACTGTCACAGGAGAAGAAAACTCCCTTTCCCAGAACACACTGCGCACTGCAAAGCGACATGGCAGGAAAGAAGAAGCGTAGAGACGAGGTGCCACTTGGGTATTATTTTTTAGTGGGGCAATAGAAATATGGAGCCTTCCATTGTGTAACTAGTAAATAACAAACAAACCACATTAGAGTATGAATGTTAAAACTACATCTTACTCCCACTGTTTGAATCAATATAAAACTAACTCGCAATTAGCTTTGTGGAGCGGAGAACGCAACAGTTTAATCTGCTGCTGAGTGAGTCATCTGTCCAATAGACGGTCTTGCAGCGGGCTGTGTTAGCTGCGGTCAGGATGTGGCGACCCGAGCTAACATGTAGCCTGATCATGTCCTGACCACGAACTTCAGGCTCACTCACCCCTTTCACCTGTACAGGTAAACTACGGCATCTCCCTGTCCGGTTTAGTCCGGGTCAGCGTGCTGCGTGTGTGTGTGAACGGATCGTTAGCACGGGCGGGCTAAAGGCGGACCGGAGCTGTGAAACAGTTAGCTAGCTACAAACACAGCATGACGTGTTGGAGCCAATCCACCACTCACACACTGAGAGGCAGAAGTACTACATATAGTTTAAAGTCTGTAGTTGTGTATAATAGCATGATGATGATGATGATCTGGTTTTGACAGTAAACAAACCCACAGGATTTACATTATGGTTTGATGGGGGTGGACAGGGAGGTGATAAAATAAGATAATCCTCTATTAGTCCCTCAATGGGGAAATTTGCAATATAACAGCAGCAAGAGTCAAACACAGGCATCAGTAAGTAATAGTTTAATATAAGGATAATACTTAAGTGTAAGGAATATCAAAAATATGAATGTACTTAAGACTAATATGTACAGTAATATATGTGCAGTTTGAGAATGGGTACTTTAAATGGATTGCACATTAACCATTGTATTAAACAGACAGAATGACAATTGCACAGTTAAGAGAGTTTGAATAAAAGACTTTGTATAAGGTAGTTATAATACTATATTAGGGCCAACTGATGAATTAAAGGATCAATAAATCAACAGATCTGTTTTTCTATCAATAAATGAATCCTTTAACGGGGAGAGGCCTCTAGGCACCAACAGGTTACAGGAGAGAGAGAAAACATGTGGTAAATTAGGCTGAAACGTATCAGAAAATAGAAAAAAAGGTGCCTACAGTTTCCTATAGCTCAATGTGATGCCTTCATGTTGCCTCTTTTGTCTGATCAACAGTATGAAGCAGAGAAAAGCTGCTTTTCTTGTAAATTGTTGCTAATTATTTCTAATAATCACCCAAATAATTTGTTTTCCAGGTCTACACAGTATCCTAATAACCATGGCCATAGGCAGAGATAGTCACGCATCTGCATATTAAGGTAAGCAGTAAGATTATGACAACAGCCACAACCCTGAACTGTATTATTACTCCGCTTTAACGTTTTACATCCTTGTCTCATTTGAGCCTACATCACATGCAGTAGGTACATGAGTGCAGGAAACTGTGAACTGACATGCAGAGGAGGTATTTGTTAATACTTGTAAAGAATCCACCACAAGAGGATGTGGTGAGTCAGTGATAAGGCATCGGTATACAAGTTGAGACTTCAGTTGCAGTTTATTACTCTGTGGCTGAGGGTACAGAGAGAAGAGACTATGAATTATAAAACATTTTAATTACTGAAGTCTAGCTGCTGGATGTGCTGTCGGCCAAGAACCAATCACCATCACTGAAACGAAGAGTGGCAGATCTAGCATTTTCTTCTGAATCTGGGGCCATAAAGGGGCCGCAATTTACACAGAATGGATTACATGTCCAACATCCATGCACAATTCCTGATTTAAGTAATTCCAATAGAGTAGCGATGCATGTGGAAAATGTTGTAGAAATTGAAATAGGAATAGAATAGCAGAAATACTATGTACAATATTGGGCTGTTCTATAAATGTGCAATATGTAGATAAAGGTTGTGTGAGTGTGCAATTTGTCCGAATTTGTTTGTAATGTCCAACATTCAACATGTTCAAGCAGTCTGTCTAAGTTTTTGATTCAATCATATTAAACCGAAATCCTGTGGAAAAGTAAGAACCTGCAGACATGTCGTCGTTCTCTGACGTAGACGACGAGGTAAAGCTTATTACAATGAGGCAGACAGACAGTGATCATCCTCTCTTCTGAGACCAGATTTAGGCCCACAGGTTGCCATAGAGACGGCGGTGCCCTGCTGTGATTGTGCCCCTCCTTCGTGTTCTCCATCTGTGCCTGGTACACAGCATTTAGATTAATATCATGTATTCATTTAAACAGTGTATTTCATCAACCAACAGTCTGTCTGCAGTGAGAAGAGGTGTCCTCACATGGTGGTACATTTTTCATATTTCAGCCATTACATCCAGCCCTAATTATAAAAACATTGTTTAATTTAACCTTTAATTTTGTCCACTGATTTAACCACTCACATAACGAAATCTAAAGGTTATTTTATGAATTAAAATACAGAGAGACGAAAAGTCTAATTTGCATGGAAGACCATTTCCGCCAACAAAAGAAATAATACATGAAGTAAATGACAAAAATAAAAGTAGGCTTTTCAAACAGGACTCTGGTTTGAATCATTTGTTATGACTTTAATCTGACTAGGCTGCGAGGAATACTCTGCAGGTCTGATCTGCAGCCAAGTGCACTTTGCATTCTGGGATACGACAGAGTGCAATCACAAGTGGCTGGCAGCTTGCAAAAGAACAAACCAAAACGTGTAGGTTGCCTTCCAGATATTGGAGCAAATATGACCCTTTTCCATTGTTTTTTTTTATCTCTCTCTCTCCTGTCAGCCACAGTAACCACTGAAGCTGGTGTTTTGGTTTACTTGAATTTTTCTGTATGAGAAGAAGCCAACTAATTTGGACCAAAGCAAACAAACTATAGGTTTGAAATTGTCCTGAGAATCCCATAATTGCCACTGCACAAACTCTGGCTCTGGGATATTTTGGCTTCATTTCTGCATAGTGGAGGAAGACTTCTTCTTTATTGACAGTCTGTGTGTCAGAAGTTCTCCAAGTGTGTATTCTGAAATATTGGTTAAATGACAGAATAGAGCCGAGTTAACTGTGGTCACCATCATCAGAAGTCAAACAGAAGCTGATAAAGGACCAAAGAGCAGCTGGAAGCCTGGCTTTGCTCTCACTCTCCCTGGTTAGCATTATTAATGCCTTCTTATTTTGGAGAACCTGAACAAGCCTTATCTGTGTAACCAATACTCACTTTCATGAAATGATGCCCCAGGATCAGGTAGCCACTTAATTTCCTTCCTCACAACATTCACCCCGTCACATTTGCCTCTTACAGGGTTACCACTCTGCATCTCCCCCGCCACTTTACTGGAAGGTCCTGGCCCTGATCTCTTGATTTGCTGTGAATTATTAAGAGAAGACGTTTTTGATGGGGCTGATGGGTGTAGCTCAATTACCTGAGAGCTCCTGCCCTTGTTTTCTTTGACTGACAGATGTCACTGGGAGGCTGCTTTCTAGAAAAGGGCTTTCTATGAGTGGGAGTCCCTTGTGTTGCCTGTTCTCTTGTGTCGGAGCTCAAACTCCTACTCCTCCTGAGGTGGACAATGGGAACCTCAGCGGTCATCAGGCTTAGCCAGGAAGACCTGCTGTTTTACGCAGCCTGCTTTTGTAACTGTTGGTGTTTGTGTCTGTGTGTTTGTGTGTGTCTGGAAGGCAGAGTGTGTAGGAGAGGAGGAAGAGGAGGTGGTGGCGGTGGCATGCGTATGGGCAGTAGCTGGAGGTGGCAGATTTCCCGGGCCATGCGACTCGCACTGCGCTGGTGCCGGCTGTGCCGCCTGCAGAGAGGAGGAGGAGGAGGAGGGAACAAAGTCCGAATCAGCGGGAGGTTGTCAGAGCTGTGGAGCTACAGCAAACTGCTGCTCAAGTCCCTGTATTACAACAGCCTCAGCAACTCGGACACGCTGCTGGACTGTGTGTTTGAACCCGTCTACTGGATCGTGGACAACGTGACCCGGTGGTTTGGAGTGGTGAGCTTGCTTCTCTTCTCTTTTCTTTCTACACATCATCACCTCTCACGTCTTTCCTGACTGTCTGTTCCCTCCTTCCTCTTTTCTCTCTCAGGTGTTCGTCTGTCTGGTCATTCTCCTGACCACCTCAGTCGTGGTGGTCATCTACCTGTTCGTCCTGCCCACGATCCTCAGCACGTACCCTGTGCACTGGGTGGTCTGGCACCTCTGCTATGGCCACTGGCTCCTTGTCATGGTGGTCTTCCATTACTACAAGGCTACCACCACGGCTCCTGGACACCCGCCCAAGGTCTCAAAACACCCTAACATATAAAAACAGTGTATAGACGCAGCATAGAAGCACTGTTGTGTGGTGCGAGAAAATGCCTTTATAGAGAAGGGAACATCTTTGCTGTGTCATTGGTAAATTGGTAAAACCTGACTTCTTGATTCATACGGTTTATCCTCTTTGTTTTCTATATTTTAGGACAAAATTCATATCCCCTCAGTGTCCATTTGTAAGAAATGCATCATTCCAAAACCGCCCAGGACGCACCACTGTAGCATCTGCAACATGTAAGGTCATTTTACAACTTCTTCCATGAGAGCTATTTGCTCAATTTGTATTATTTCGCTGAAAATACTTTCTGTTTTATTGCAGGTGTGTTTTGAAGATGGACCACCACTGTCGTATCCTTTTTTAAAGAAGAAACGTCAGAAAATGCATGAACAGTTAATTCTTTATTTTGTATTATTTCCCACTTTTTAATCACGTTGAACTTAAAATAATTTGCAGCCTGGCTGAACAACTGTGTGGGCCATTTCAACCATCGCTACTTCTTCTCCTTCTGCTTCTACATGACCCTGGGCTGCCTCTACTGCAGCTTCAGCAGCAAGGAACTGTTTCTGGAGGCATACAGCATTATAGAGGTGAGGCAGCACGAACCCCACAGGCAGCGAACTAAGCTCAGATTTTAAAGCGACTCAATGCAAGATTTGCTCTTGGCTATACTCAGGCTCCCCCTACTGGTGGGATGCACAATTCGCTGTCGTAACCTACGGGTTGGGCTCTGAGTCTGCTGCCCAAGCTTGTACACACAAGCATTTGTTGACAACCGACAAGCTTTAATTGTTTATCTAACTTGTTAAACCTTTGTCAAATGGGTTTACTTGGCTTCTGATGATAAACTGCGAGTCGGCAATTTCACTTACGCAGCCCAACGTCAGGCAAGCACAACAGCACCAGACATAGCAAACGTTATGACTTGCTTAACAGCAACGCCAGGTCATAATCTGTCCTGCATCCTTTTGCCTCTTTTAGCTCTCGCCAACGAGTGAAGTATGCTCCGATATTCACTCTTGTTTGTTTTCTTACTCGCTCACTTTCTCTTTTCCTCTTCGGTTTCTTCTGTTAGCCTTGTTGTCCACACTTAGAATGACGAGCGAGCTCTAGTTGCTAATGTGTGACGTATGCTTTAAAGCAGGTTGAATGTTCCGGCACGGTACACTAGATTTACATAGTGCACTTCCAGGCCTGCAGGGGACGCTTTGGCAATGACATAAATGCCATTCTCCCTTATTATTTAATATGTAAAAAACACTTATTGTTTATCAGCTGTTACCAAATTTGTCTGTGATGAATAGTCTGGTAGCGGCTGTCAGGGAGGCAAGAGGTCGATCTCAAATGGCAAAAGAAGAGTGAAACAGGAGATCTGAAAGTGATCTTGACTTGCTGCTCTCATATTTACCTCTCGAGTGTTTGTTTGCCAGATGGTGAACAAACCGTGTTCGTGTTAAGACTTAGCCCACGCATATTGTAAGAAGTGTTATCCTGAGGAGGAATGACCTCAGAAAGCAGCTGATAAGTCTGACCCTATTCTTCTCTCCCCTTCAGACTTATTATCAGACCCCAACTCCAGACTACACCTTAAGAGAAACCACGGCTCAGAAGAGTGTCATCTACCTCTGGGTACTGACCAGGTGAGCGACACTTCACCGCTGGTAGTCTCTCTGTTTAAAAATCGGATGAAAGTTGTAATGTAACCCCCCACATGCACCTTTTCTCCAGCTCGGTGTCAGTAGCTCTGGGAGGACTCACCCTGTGGCACACCATACTCATCTGCAGAGCGGAGACCAGCGTGGAGCGCCACATCAACCGCAAAGAGACCAGAAGACTCAGGGAGAAGGGCAAGGTACACATACTGTGATCATAGACTGTAAATATAGATGGACGACGCATCTCCACTTCCTCCCACTATCCAGAAATGAAGCTAAAATATCCTGGATACGAACACTGCCATCTTGCGCTGATGACCTCATTTGGAGTCAGGGTCTGCTCAGTGGCGATAGTGAAGTGGAATCGCGATATTGAGGTCCTGTCGATACACAGCCAAGACTGACTCATGATTGATTATGACGGCTCAGCATCAAATAACTAATTAAAACCAAATTCATGGAAAAAATTTGAACTCGAACAAACACCATTATGATGAGAACTACTTAAAATGACAGAAACCAACTTTGAGAAACGTTATTGGAGGTGGGGTTTATGACTGATCTCCAACCAGCCACCAGGGGGCACCAGAGAGACTTTGGCTTCACTTTTGGGGAGCTGTCATGTCGTCCAGTCTTCATAGATGTTTGGTTTCCAGCACCATATATGTGCCGAGTTACTGCACGGCTGCTTTCAACACTGGAAAGAATAGTAAACTTAAAGACGATTCATTTTTTTATTACTGTTTTAAAAGTGTTAAAATCCAACTCTGACTATGGTTCTTCATGTTCTGGTACAATGCAGGTGTTCAGAAATCCCTACCATCACGGCAATATGAACAACTGGAAGTTACTGCTCGGTGTGGAGAAAAGAAGGTGGGTTCAGTTTTGCATTTTCCTGAACTGTGCTTGTAATCGTACCTTAAAGCAACACTATGTTACCTTTACTGAGCAACAGTTTTACACCGTGTCTTGGTGGAAACAACCCAGATGTGTGCCGTGTGCGAGATGAGTTAGGAACAAGTTTGTTGTGGTGGTGTTGTTTTCAGCTGCGTTTGAATGGACTTGTTCTTCTCGTCCTCAGTCACTGGCTCACACGGGTCCTGTTACCCTCCAGTCATCTTCCCCACGGGGACGGCATCATGTGGGACTGCACCTTCACCAGGAGAGACCCCATGGCCATCTGACCCTCACCGCTTCATTTTATAAAAAAAAAAAATGTACCACATTATTTATCTTGAATTTACATAACAAGCAACGTGGCTAGAGACGAACAAGAAGCTCCCACTCCCTCTGGGAAAAAGATGCTTTGCTGCGTAAAGGTGTTTACGGACATAACCACTCGTCATGCCTCAAAATACCGTCACCGTCTCACTGTCCATCTGTCGGCAGCCTTGTGAAGTCGGGGTAGACCTTCACCCTGCGACTGCAGCGCTGTCGGCTGAATTGATTTACAGAAGGTGCTGCTGGCCAGCACACACCTCGGTCTCCTTACTCTCGACCATTTGCAAAGACTGAATTTCTGCGCATTTCTTGAACCAGCATTACAGCCTCACCCGTGTAAGAGTGTGATGTGGGAGCATGGATAGGAGACAGGGAAGTACGGGAGGCGATGGAGATCATATCGAGTAACGGCATCTTAACGGTGCGATGTGTTGCATTTTACAAATTAAAACCAAACTTAATAGAAAAACTAACATTTGTATGTATATATCAGTGTGATAACAACTACCTAAAATAACTGACAGAGACCATCTGAGAGAAATGTATGAGCTATACTGCAGCCAGCCACCAGGGAGTGATTGAGATGTTGCCCTTGCAAAATAGTGAGCAGGTCGGGACTTGTTTCGGTGAAACATCTGCACGTTGGGAGGCGATCACTGTCATTTTAATGTCCGATTCCCTGCAACAAAAGAGGTCATGAAAGATGTATGTCAACTGTGTGACTTGTGGATCCAATGTTGTCAAAACCATTTCATCCTGTAGATTTGAGCTCAGAAGTTGTTGAAAACAGACAGGAAGCAGAGACGAGAGGAGAATGAAACATCAGACTAGATTTATGTTCAGAGATGATAAAAAGCAAAGCACAGCTCCTTTAATAACTGACACTATATCCCTGACATGTCGTCACGGATCTGAGCCTAAACCTTGTCTGCTTATTTAAGAGTTTGTCTTAATGAGATGAAGACTTTTCTAACGCTAAATGATCTTGTTTGATTAATTTCCTATGATTATTTAAAATGTAATTTTCAAAAGCTATTTCTCTCTTGAACGACTCTGTTAACACCTGCAGTGTTTAGTGGAGATGTTATGGAGTCCCGAGCTTAGGAACCAGTTATGAACTGATGTTCTGGTGCCGAAGAGTTTGATCTGCTTCTCTTAAAATTTCTGACTTACATTTAGGTGAAGAAAAAAGAACACATTTTGTGTGCCTTGTTTGGGGGTTCAGCCTTTAAACTTAGGCAATTTAAATAAGTGAGAAAAAGTCACTGAATTCCATTTTTTTTTTTTTACCCCGCGTGTTCTTCATTTCAAAAGGAGTTGAATCTGTAGTTGCCATAGAAACATGACACATCCCTGTGTGTAACCAAAGGGAGCTGTGCTCCAATTATTCTCTTTTAAAAAAAAATAAATAAATGTTTGATATTTCCTGGTTTTACTGTTGTTCCATTGATTGGTGATCACAAGAATTACTGTCCAGTGGTTGTGTGGGTCAGTGCGGTTTCAGTCTAAATACAATTTCTTCCAGATTCGTATGAAGTCACTGACATTTGACCACTGAAAACAAATTAGTTAATCTTTAAGTCCAAGAGAGAACTGGTCCAAAGTTGAAGAAATTCACGACTTGAGACGTCATGTTCAAGAAGCTACTGTGACTTTTGCCTATGAAGATGAAATTCTAATAAATTAATCTGAGTTCAGTAAACAATTGGGACAAATCTCGAAGGATTATCTCAAAGCATTCTTATGGCTGTTGCACAAACACAAAAATTACGTTACAATCTTATTTTCAAGAAAACCTTTAATGACATCTTAAGTTAGACATTTAAATATTGTCTATTTCCTTGGCATGAGTTGATGTGAGGTCCAAAGTCAGCTGAGTCAGAAATGACTCCACCTTAACTATGATATAGCTTCAATACTGCTTCAGCCATTGATAAATTGACACATCTTCACTGATTAATTAACATTAACATCAAAAAATAAAATTAAACTCAACATTCACGCAGTCAATGGAGACATGACACATGTAGACGCTGCTCGATTCTTGTCACCCTGTGAGCAACCTTGGTCTTTACAACCCCACCCAGCTTGTGACTCAAATCAAACGCACCACCTGTTTTAAGACATTTCCGCTCAGACACACATTCATCCAGATGAGACGATAAACAGGTTCCTGCTGGGTTCAGTGCTGCTCCAAGTTTTCATCTACAATAAAACTTCAAGATGTTCATAAAAGTTGATTTTAAAAAAACGTTGCTGCCACAGTTCTGGAGACGACTCATTAACTATATGAGCTCTGTACTCTTCACTTTCTCTCTTATGCGGGAGTTGACCCGCAGCAGTGCATTCAATAGGAGAATTTGAGATCTAACATATACTTATAATTTCGTTAATTTAGATTTTCAAATAAAGAAAAAACGCTTCAGGTTTTATTATTTAGTAAATAGTCAGAATCTGATAAAATGTGGTTATTTATCAAGCAAACATAATTAATATTTGAAAATATCATCACTGTATAATGAATCCTTGGATGGTCTGAGTGAAAGAGAAAACTTTGGGAAGAGTAAAAGAAATTTCAAATTATACACAATCATAGTGTCATGGCACAAATCCACACAATTTCTGCGTCGTGTAGAGAGAAAGACAACAACGTACACGAGGCATAAAACCTATTCAAATTTTCATTCTGGTAACTTAAGGGACTCTTAAGGGAGTCCACATTCTCTTACTTGTGCGTTCATGAGGATACAGGCAACTAAAGTATACCAGTAAAAAAAGGGGGAGAAGATGGTGGGTGGAGTTAAACCAAGGAGCAGGAGCTCTTGTGTGGTTCGATTGTGAGGACGTGGTCCTGGAGAGAGAGGAGGTCGGGGGTGGGGAAGGAACGGGAGACGAGGGTGCTGTCGAGATGTACAAATCACCTTCCCCCAGGACTTCCAACAAGGTACCTACGAGAAAGATTTGACAGAGATGAGTTCTTGTGTAGAGCCAGCTATAAACAGCACAATCCAGTACAGGAAAAGAAATGACATCATCTTGCAACAATGGTGGCTGATTCTTACCACTCCCCTCGTGCCAGTACCGCTTCGCTCCTCACCCTCCTCTTCTTGTCGTCCAGAGGCCGAGCCAGAGCTCGCAGAACCCGCGCCCGAAATGGAAAAATCTGAACCAAAAGTTCAAAGAAATCATTTATATCTCGAGGGAAAGTTACGTGGTACAGATTACTCAAGCTGATTCAATACACAGGAAAGGACGTGTGGCTTATCTGCAAGTCAACTAAAACATCTTATTCTAAGTCAAATCTGGACATGGCACTTAGTGATGCAGCAAGTATGAATAACTTAATAAATAGTTTTGAGAAGTTGTAATGTTCCAGTGGGTGAGGTGGAGCACTCACTCCAGCTTTTTATTGATAATCGACAAATGACAACAAAGAAAACAAGAGCATTCCTGCTGTGATATGATTAAAATTATAAACATTTTAAAGACGGACAATTTTGAATTTTACCTCATGTGTGGGGAGGTGGGAGAGGGCGTGGATGCAGCGCAGCGAGGTGATCTTTACACTCTGCAAGAAAGATACAAAATATTGTTAAATGCTCTGGATCATAAACATGTTCCTGCACTGATGGATCAAGATACAGTGTTGTGCTCCAACTGTGAGTATGTGTAGTATGTCACTTTAGAACAGGAGCAATGAGCTGCTTCATGTTTTTTTCTTGCTTTGTTTCATGAAAACCAGTCAAGGCAGAAAGCACTGGCAGTTACATTATGTCACTGACCATGGAAGGACTGGAGACGAGGGCCAGCAACCTGCTGAACAAAGCCTCCAGCTGCTGTATGAGAGCCGGCGGTGGGTCGATGAGGACGGGCTCCAGACAGGACAGGGTGGACAGCTGGACGCCCTGATCGGGACACGACAAGGCCTCGAGCAGCAGGGACAGGAGCTGGACAGGGACGAAAGAATAAAGAAAAAAACGTTACGATAGAATGTTTCCTAAAGAGAGAACCTGAAGAGAACAAATGAGTTTCCCGTTTTTTACGCACCGCTGGTAGTTCAGTGATTTGAACCTGCTTCGGAAGTTTGTTGACGATGTTGGACAGAGCCTTCAGGTAGTTGGACTTCTTCTCTGGGGGACAGAACAAAAATCTCCTGTAAATGCTGAATTTAACCAACAGCATGTCACATCAACACTTTCCTCAGCAGTGCTGTTCCCACGAACCTTGCGGCGCAGCATTGAAGCCCTGAACCAACTTTGCCGAGTTCTCACTAAAGAAGCGCTGGCGGTACATGATGCGGACGTCGGCATGGCAGCCGCGGTTTAGGACGTCGGCAGAGTCGCTCATCAGCAACGAGAAGCCTTCTGCCGCCATCATACCCAGATCAGCGTCGTCGAGCAGAGAGAAGAGCTTCACGAAGAAAAAGAATAAGAAATGAACTGATGACACCCAACTAGCATGAGCTGCCATTTTCCAATATCAGGTGTTAAACTCCACATGGAGAATGAAGCTAAGTAAATCAAATAAAGGATATCAGTGAGAGAGTGGATGCAGCGTTTACCTTGTCAGTCAGTGCTGTGGACATAGGGTGGTATCGAAGAAGCAAACCTTTGGCCACCTGAAGACGAACAGTTTGAAACAACTTTATTTATCTATCCATGAAATAAATTAATAGATCAACAGCTGGTGGTAGAATAAATAAAATGTGTATTTTCACATACTTATGCACATATGTCTGACCAAAACCTTTAATATTTTTAAAAAGACATTGTGAGATAAGAAATAACAATGTAAACACTTAGTAGGGAGGTGGTTGAAGAATACAAAGTATAAGGATATTGATTGAGCTGCTTTGCTAAATATTTAGGTTGCAATGTTTTCTGTAGAGCTGTAAATTGACCTTTTGCAAATGATGCAGCCAATTTGTCATAATAACCTCAGGGGTCATGTAGGGACAAAATAATTAGGCGGCTAATTACATATTTTGCTAGTTTTATTTTAATGTTTTATTTTTTTTTACAATTATGGCTGGTATATGCAATTTAAATTGTATCCAATTTCTAGAAATCATCATCTTGGGACCCCCCCCCCCCCATCAGTTCCTTATGATCCCCCAAGGAGCCCCGACCCCCACATACTGTTCTACATGTATTGTTAAAATCCTCATTCAAGACGCCGTCGCCCACTCACTTGAGGTGAATTCTCTGGACATTTTCCTGCTGTATTCTCTCACATGGACTCACTCTGACATTTAGGGGACTGGCAGGAAATACTTTGGAGAATGTGGGAGCAGCTGACTCAGACATTTACGTTCTCACATGCAGCCCCTCTGAGGAACTTCAGGAGAAGGTTTGGACTTCAGTGCGTGTCTGAAAGCAGCTGTATTGAAAAGTGTAACTCTTACCCAGATCATGAGGGTGAATGCCTGAGTGCGGGCAGGTGACGATGTAGAGTCCAGCTCTCCACACACTCTCTTCATCGTCCTCTGAATCAAGCTGTCGAGAGAATCACCTGAAGAAAAGAACAAATTCAAAACAAAGCATTAACAGATTTTAACTGACAGGATTGCACTCTCTGTCACAGAAACGTGTGACTACAGACGGGAGAATGTCATAATCAACAGACCCTGCGATTGCTTGTTGACCAGCCCAGCGAAGCACTTTGCAGCAGAGGTGTATGCGAGAGGGTGGTTACAGATGCAGCTCATCTCCTCCAGCTGAGACAGCAGCTGGTCTATCTGAGGCACCGCCACCTAGACGACACACACACACACACACACACACACACACACACACACACACACACACACACACACACACACACACACACACACACACACACACACACACACACACACACACACACACACACACACACACACACACACACACACACAGTCGGAAGTCAGAACACAGCTTCAGGAACTCCAACATTTCAATAAAAGTAGAATTAGGTCTTCAAAATGAGACTCACACTGCGAGGTAAGGAACAGACACAGCCCATGAGCAGACAAACCATCTGTGACTGGCTCCATGACTCCTTCTGCGGCTGCTGGGGAAACATGACATGCTTCCATTAAGTTTTCAGGCAACACTGACATGAACAAATAGTGCAAATCCTGAGATAGTAAATAGCTAAATTAGGGCCTAAACCTTTATATAGCATTATGGTGCTCAGGCAGTGAGAGTCATTGAATCTGTTTATAATTAGAGTTCATCAGCCTTACAAGTGACTCATTATCTATCTATTATCTAAAGCGCTTAGTACAGAAAATAGTTGACCTGCGATGGTGGAGGGCCAATCCCAGCTGACATTGGGTGAGAGGGAGACAGGTCACCAGAAAATCCATTTTGTGTAGGGGTCTGATTATTATGAGTGTGTGCTAGTTGGTGCAGATCCAAATAAAAATCTGGATCTAGTGAATTGGAATGTGTTTGTTTCATAAGGGGCCTGCTGGGCCTTGTTAGTGCCATTCTAAATATGTGATGGCATTGGTCCATAAAGATGTGAGAATGCAGATTTACCTAATGCCCAAACTCAGAACCAAAAAGTGTAAACTCTGCAAACAGCATTTTGCATATCACAGCTCAACAAGTAACATGGCACATCATCTAACTACAGTAGTTAAGCCTGTCTGCATTAGGATGTTCTATCAACTGTCATGTTTAACATTTGGAGTGTTGAGTGTGAACATGTCAGAATCGGCATATTTCAGTATGTTTGGTCTAATAATAAAGTTTAAATGATTGTTGTTAATTTAGTTAATCTATCAACAACAAGCAGCAATCATTTGGTTAAAGAGCAGGTTTCATTTCAGTTGACCAAAGTTTTATTTTGCTTCAGTCCTAGATATATTAAGGATGTATGGGACACATAATAATTCTGCAATATATTGTAATCTGTCTTCAACAACAAACATATATGTTTTAATCTAATAATCATTAAGTGCTCAGTGAGGCAATGATGAGGAACCTGTTGTCGAAACCATATTGAGGGAGGCAATATTTGAAGAAAAGCAAACAACACACATAAATACACAAATCCCTGCACACACAGACCTTGAGCAGCTGGATGTGTGAGGGGAAGGAGTTGTCGGGCAAAAAGGAGACATCATCGTTCAAGAAGAGAGAGACAGCCCTAGCCGCCGTCTGTCCCGCCAACCTGACGACATGAGACAACAGACGCCTTGTGAAAAAAAGCTTTTACTGGTACATTTTCACACTTTTACAAGCATGTGTATCGGCAGGGACCTCGCTACACTAAAAAAAAAACAAAGCCCACAAAGCACAAATACAATGGCAGAGAGATTGTACTGACTTTGGCTGCAGCCTGGAGCAGGAGGTACTGATGACAGAGACCACAGCAGACAGGACCACTTCCTCTACCAGAGGACTACGACGACCAGAAGACCCCTCACCTGCCAAACATGAACAAGTGGGTGAGAAACACAGACACCGTTAACCTTAAACCGGGTTATTTAGAAACTTCTTTTGAAATTGGGATGATGGATCTACTGCTTACCCTGCAGCGCTGCTTGGAGCGCCAGTGAGAGCAGGCGTGGAATGATGATTTCATGGAAGCATCGCCCCGTCTCCTCAGTGTCCTGAACCTGCTCTGCTATCTTCTGGAGGCTGCGGCACGCCAACACCACCTCCTCCACCGAGAAACCGACGCTACCTGAAAGTTTCATTCACATGAAGTTTATTTTTGGTCAGGTTTGAACTAATCTGATTCATTCATAAGCTTTCAAAAGACGTGCACAAATGCTGATGAAATAACAGACAGAAGGCTTTGTCCATTTCCATAATTAACGCTGAGCTTTAATATGAATTTACTGTGTGCAACAACTGAGGTGTGTGATTTGTAGAAGGGAGATTTAGCAGCGATGCAACTTTAATATCAATATTTGACACGTAACATTGTATCATTCCTCCTGACCTCTTCAACCATCACATTTTTATGTCAGGAAAGAAACTGATAGGAAAAAAAAAAATTTGGTCGTTACAGCTCAATAAACCGTTCCAAAGATACATATAATGTAAACTCGATCGCTGAAGAGAAAATTAGAAGAGTTTTGCTCTTGCTCTACAATATTCAAACTGAACACTGTTCACTTCCATCGATCATTTAATAATAAGTGAGTCTCTTACTAGAAGCCCTGGATCATCTCTACAGACAGATTACCTGCGTGTGCCGAGCTGAGGACCTCCAGGAGGACAGGCGTGCTCTCCTGGACAACACTGGGTTGGATGGACACCGCAGCCAGGGCAGACAAACACTGCTGACGCACTGCATGATGGGAATG
The DNA here is from genome assembly GCA_026259375.1 of Verasper variegatus. Classification (NCBI taxonomy): domain Eukaryota; kingdom Metazoa; phylum Chordata; class Actinopteri; order Pleuronectiformes; family Pleuronectidae; genus Verasper; species Verasper variegatus. Next base: position 12,941,221 of record CM048057.1, read on the forward strand.
TTGCTCAGAAGCTTCTCTGTTGTTGTCTTGATCCATGAGCTCTGAGGAGAGGCGAGGGAGAGGTTGCTTGGGATTTTCATCATAAATTCACAATTTCTATTACTGCACACTGCATAATACAAATATTAATATATTTGTGGTGTTTCTATATATTTCACATTGAAAGTACAGATGTGATACTATTGGATTAGGATTTTCACTAACCAGAAAACATCTCCTTCTTTAGTCTTGGGATGAATTTCGAGATAAAGATTGTTGGGTGTAGCTCGGCCAAGGCTCCGGCACAATCGACCACAGCAACACTGAAACCACAAACGGAACAAAGACACAGAGAAACAAGAATAGTGTTCAGTTCAACTGCAACACCAATTGTTTTTTTTCTCTATCTGGTAGATATGAATCTGCTAAGTAATGAAAGTACTTGAGTAGAAACAGAAACATTGTGTGTCTCTGCAGCTGCTTTCATACATGCACTGAACTCTGAACATTTTCCTGAAATTTTCCTGAGGGGCTCTCCGCAGTAGAATGTATAATTCATGTCCTGCCTCACGCATGCTCTACCCAGGCACCACTCCTTGCCTGAATGTTTCACATCAGACGTTTTCCTATTGTTGTGAATGCATCTGACCCAGAGAATCTCTTGCTGTTCTTCATATGTGAAAAGGCAAACTCCACAAAATGTTCAATTCAATTTCATTTGTATAGCGCCAAATCAATCTCAAGGCACTTTACATAGTAAGGTCGAGACCTTAAAAAAAGCTTGTGTGTATTGAAAGATAAAGAGAGCAATACAGGAATCAAATGATTGACAGAGAAGAGGAAAGTCAGGTGAAAGTTTCAACCGTGAGCTCACCTGACTTTCTCATCCTCCTCGGTCAGCAGCAGTCTGGTCAGGTGATCCACAGCCAGCTCGATATCAGCGTCCAACAGCAAACCTGACAGAGAAAGAATGTCTGAGGTAATCTCACTCAGACTATAAACTGTGACCGCAGGAATGTATCGTATCTCACCTGTTTGCTGTGCCAGTGAGGTGAGCATGGAGGTGGCAGTGATCTGCAGACTGGAATTAGTCTCCAACAAGGCTGAGAACACCATGTCACACAGAGACTGGCGAAAGGCTAAAAACATGCTCTCTTCTGATGTGGAGGGATGAAACGCACAAAGAAACAGGTTTAACGTGACAAGTGGATTTGATGTTCTGAAGTAAAATAGTAATGAATGTGGCATTAAATAAAATAAAATAATGAATGCAGCACTAACCGTTCTCTGAGGACTGGCTGCTTGTCACTGACTGGATGAACCGCAGCACCACCTCCAGTAACGTTCGTCTATGGGAACACTGCTCAGGGAGGGAACAAAAGTCACGTGTACTTGTTTATTATGAAGTTGCTGGTTGCTGCAATAATTTAAAGATGTTCAAATATATAACAGCTAAAGAAAGAAGCTCACATTAACTTGCTCAAATTAAACTTAATAAACTTCTGGGTGTCAGTTTTCTTTGTTTACCTGTGTTCTGCTGCTGTACTGCTCGACGAGAGCGGGCATGACAGCGGCTGTGATGATGTGGCTCGCCCTGCTGGACGCACTGCATGCGGCCTGCAGCAGCTTGGCGCTGGGCCACACGAGCTTCAGGTCCGGCTCACACAGATGATGTTTGCAGTCTGGAACACATTATACTGCTCTCATTTAAAAAAAAAATAAAAAGATCACTGGACTATTACTGAGGAGTCGGTTTGATTTATTTACTTGTTTAGCTGGAGAATCTGCCAAGGAGATTGTTTGTTTCTTAGCAGGATTATGTAAAACTACGGAACAGAACTTGGTGGAAGGACATTTTCATAGATTTCCCAGGGAATAATTCATAGATCTTGATCTATGAATGTGAAATTTGGAGCTGCTCGATTGAATTGAAGGAAACTGTTGGGCCTTGGTGGAGGTGTCTTAGCAGAGAGCGTCCAAAACTAAAAGGCCCTGGATTAAGTGTCTCACACTCTTTTCTACCCTAAGGAGAACAACTTTCTGAGTTAATGTCTGGATTCTGAATGGCTGGAAGGTTCAGATAACCGCCAACAGCAACTACGAGTAGAACTTGATTACTCTTTACTTAAAATATTGACACTTTAAACCTGATTATCTTTATTGTCATTGCAGTCAAACAGTCTCATTGTCAAATTGTGGTATCATTTCCTGCCCATCTACTCAAGCACAATGCACTGAAGCAAACCCTCCCACTAACAGTCATTTTCTTCACCAGTGCTGCCTTCCTGTTATTCTGACTGTATAGGACCATTATTTAGTCCTTAATCCCGTTTACAATTTTGTTTTATTTAAATGTCCAACAAGTTTGAATAAAACTGACGTCTCTGTTCACTTCACCTGTATTGTGTAAATTTGTCTTTTTTCTTTGCTTTTTTCGACTTCTTTTATACGGGTCTATGTTTAGATTGCCCTATCTGTACAACTGTGCATATTCACTTTTAGTCAAGTACGTGTACATAAGTTCGATTTCAGCACTTCACCTGTGAGAACAAGATCCAGGAAGGTGCTGAGAGAGTCTTCAGAGTCAGAGTTGAGGACTGAGCGAGATAGACAGGAAGTGAGTGCGGTGAGAGCGGCGAGGCCTGCAGACTCGATCCTCTCGCTGGATGTCTGAAACACCTGCGATGAAACAATGAAACAAGAACATGAGCTTCTGATTCAGCGACCGACCCTTTGTTCATTTGAGTAGTCTCTTAAGAACAGGAGGAAACCTGTTGAAATCATTAGCAGCATTGTTCAGACAACAAAGGCAAGAGAAACAGCATTTGTTCCTCTCTTCCCATAAAACTTTGGGGCTTTTCTTGTAGTTAATCTCAGTGCTGATGAATCATCACTCCTTTCTTCTGTTGGAGGATTTTAATGTTCCAGGCACCTTGCTGCCATAAGTCACTTCCATCTGTGTTCTCATTATATCATTTCCAAATGGAAAAACAATAAAAACTGATGCAACAAAAACATAGCAAATACTTGTTAATAGATTATTAACTACTTAACTGACGAGATTAAAATGTTATGTGTTGCCTGGACACATAAAAATACCAATGGACTTGCTTTTTTAACAAGGGCTTAATATATACATTAAATTATATAATATTTACATGAATGTATCTGGTATAATAGACACTGCACTAACACTTTGTTTTCATATAAATTGTGTTTCAAACAAACCTCTCTGCGCAGTGACGTCCACAATCCCTCAAGGAATTCTGCCAAGTCCTTATGTTCATATTGTGACATACAGGAAGTCTGCAAAATAAAAATAACTAATAAATAAATAAGTAATAACCAGCCAGGTAGAACTTTTCTTAAATAGTACTTTTTGTTCTTGTTTCATCTTCCTGCCCTTTACCAGTAAATTACTGCATCGAATTAATTGATTATACATCTGAATTCACTCTATGTAAACTGTCTCCGCACCTTAATGGTGTTAACAGTAACCATGTGTCTATTCTTAAGGGAATAGCAATCGCTTATCATTCACATTAGCCTCTTAGAGCTGGGTATATGAGATGGGAAACTTTTTGTGAAATATTTCTATCTCCAACCCCACAGGAAGGAGCACAGAAGAGTTTTAGAAATGAGAGGGAAATCTCACCAGAGTCTGCAGCGAGTCCAGCTTCGCACTCTGAACGTCCGAGTCCAGCTTCTCAATGATGAGAGGCAACACAAACTGCAACAGTGCATTAACAAACACAGCATAAGCATTATCTCACATTTGACAGCTCAACTATTCTCAGGCCAGAAAATTTTCACTACACCAAAAAGCAAACGTATGAACGTTCCCATTACCTCTGCAAACTTTGGTGTCCCGGAGAGGACGGACCGCAGCGCCTCGATTAGGTCCTCCTTGGTGATGCCGTGGGGGTCATTAGAAGGCTGAGGTGGATGGGTGGTGGTTATGGGGCAATGAAGGTAAAGCAAGTAGAGATAAACGGGTTATTAAAACACATGTAAGTCTCAATATGCAAATCTTCTGGGAGGAAGACAGACATTAATGGAGATTAATAATTACATTTTCATCTGAATAAAAACTGCTTCAGTGTCTAGTACTGTTTCTAAGATGTTTACATTTTGACAAGGAAACAACTACTAAATAATATTTAAGCAACCTGGGTTTATCTAGAAAATCAGTACTGATGATAAATTCTTTGTAGCTTTATCTTTTCGCTTAGACCAACGAGACAGGTTACTTGATGTATATAATACATTGTTCAATTAATTTAAATTATCATTCACTATTTTTAAATTGGCATCAACATTTGACTGAATACTGGATCTATAGGTGGACTGGTTTGCAGGAGTTTGTACTTTGTGTTGATAAATAAAGTTATTATGAATATTTCCAGTTGGATTAAGTTTAAAATACAAAATGCAAACCTTCATGTGAAAGACTAACAAGGCATGTTAAGATTGTGTTGTGGTAATAGAACACTGCAGTCCGTCACGCAACACAAAAGCAACATATCAGCAGCATTGTGGAAGTGTGTTGCTGGTTTGCTCCGGAGAGTCAACAAGTCATCACAAAGCGGTGAGCCTCTGTGACGCAAAGAATGGCAAACGTGCGTGAGCAGATGAAGGGGCAGATGCTCTATCATTGTTTTGGGCGGAGTTTGTCTGAGGTCACAGGAAGTCGGTGATGACATTTCTGTCTGCTATGCTCTGTTGCTTTCAGCGGTTCTCAGCCCAAAGCAGCTGAGTAAACAGGGACTTACGGGGGTGAAGTCGATGGGGAAATAGCAGGACGTCACTTCGAACAGCTCCTCTGTGAATTTACCTGAGACAGCAAACAGGGAATTAAAAAGGGGGGCAGAACGGATACATACCCAATTAGCAACAAAGTCCATGGGATACAACAGCGAGAGAGATGTTGCACATGCTCTTACCTAGATCATAACCTCGATGTATGATGCTCTTTGCAATCTGGAAGGCGAGCAGGAGATTGCGAGGATCCCTCTCACCATCCATTGACTGAACAAAGCCAAACACAAAGTCTGCCCCTAAACCCTTCAGCTCTGTGGATTCATCAAAAAATATATATAAATTTTGTGAAATAGCTAAAAGAAATACAGCCTGGACAGATCTTATTTGGAGAGTGGTGACAAATTTCCTACAAGGGGAAGTTTGCTGAGGTGGAGGAATCACTTCACCAAAGTACCACTTCCTCAGAATATAAGGGAAATTGTTAGGATGTCGTGTCTAAATCTGCAACTGTTTTCAGGTTTGGTTAGTCTAACATAATCTGACCAGCAACCCCCAAATCAGAGAGGATTTCTTATTGTATTAAAATGAGAGAAAGTAATAACTACCAGGTGAAAGACCTGCTCATTACGCGTCTCTTACCAGCCTCTCTGGTCTCCATGAGGTTGATGAGCATGCTGTAGACGCACGACCTCTCTGCCAGCATCAGAGACTAGAGAGAAATGACCAGAACATATAAAACTTTTACCCATAATGCCTAGACTCAAGAACAATTTGGAGCATTTTGTGAAAAGTGTCTCGGACCAAGATCGGACCTGAAATTGGTGGTGATATCGTCGACAAACCATGCGAAGTAAAGGTAGACAAACCCATGTAGGTGATGACAACAGAACACACGTATGTCATATCGAATTATTCAGTGTGCTCCCTAAATTTTAACCAAAACTAACCGGATAAAGTGTAAACAAAAACAGAAAACCTTGGTCCAGCCTGTCAGTTGTGAAAACACCCTTACATTAGTCCAGTTTACCCACAAAGCATAATTAATTAAAGAGGAAGTGCTTTGTGGAACAAAGAGGAAACATAAAGAAGCACATAATCATCACACTAGATAACATGTGGTGAGATATTGCACAGGTCTAAAGAGACAGACATCTTTAGATATATTTTAAATAAAAACTGCTTGTTAAAAATTATCACACACTGAATCTCACCTGTACGTGGACATCCTGGAACAAAGACCTCAGCATGGACACAGCTGAGCCAGGAGGCAACGCCGCACATTTTGTCTGGAAATAGCACAAAACACACACAATGTGCATGTTGGTCACCGCCGTCACATCTGGAACTTCTCAAAACAATTCTCCAACTTTCCGATGTCTTGCAAGTTTAGCAGTCGATCCATCTCATGCAAGATCTTTCAGATGTTGTTGTCAAAGAAAAGCTACCACGGTCAGACACTCACCAGAGCTCTGAGCCCCTGTAAGACGGACGGGGTGATGACGTAATGGTCCTTTAGGCGGTTTTCATAGAAGGCAATCAGCACTTCCACTATGGAGAAGAGGGACAGGGAGACATGCTGTCAAAACATCTCTAGGTTTTGCATCCAAATACCATGTTTAAAATTTGAATATGACATGTTATTATGATGGTTTGAAAATGTCCTTATAAAGACAGGGGAATTAATGAATGTTACTATCCAGAAAACGACCAAAGTCTATGTAGGAAAGACAGAATGATTAAAACAAAAAGGACAGAAAAGAAGTGCACCTTCTCTCTCTGTAAGATTTCCATAGCACTCGTGCAAAACCTCAGACAGCAGCTGGACCCCTCTGGCTCGAGTGTGAGGCTGAGAGCTCGTCAAACTCAGTCTGCAATCAAGATCAAATGCAGACGGAAATGAAAGGGATGAAATATATGACAAGTCTGTGATATCAAAATAACTTTTTAACAACTATGTTATTATTTTAGAACCTAAGTTAAAGTAAAGGTGTTTTGATACCAGCAATTACAATGCCTATGATATGGCAGAAAATGCCGGGCATTGGCGAGTATGCAAATCTATGTACTGATCTTTAAAGTGTATTAGTTTCACCCAGATAAAACTGCAATTTTGCCTGGACCTGAATTCTTCATGCGAATATTATTATTATTGTATTTATTTTCAAACTAGATAATAAAAGAAGTTCAATGACATTAATTCTCTGTGTGTATTGGTCTACTAAGCTATTTAACCTGAGCCAGGCCATACAGCAAAGATTACAATCATCACTTCCATACAGGGTTAGTAGCATACAGCTGGTTCAAAAATTTGGGTTCTTGGTATTGGCTGACTGGCTGATGGCTGTTTATGGAACCCTGCCATGGCTTGGTGATGCTGTCCAGATGTGATATATGGCTAAATGGCATGAGTCTCACGCATCAGAAACCACCACGGCCTGTTCTGGATCAGGAGAAAAGACCCCAACTGGGCCCCACGACGTCAGGGACTCACACCCAGGTCTGATCAGCCTTAGCAAAGGAAGATGTGTCCCTAACATCCACTGGTGATCCCTGACATGTGCCAGTGGTTATTATCAAACTAGTATAAGTGACTGCAGCTTCAGTTTAAGTTTCTTGTCATGTGTGTGTGATGTTGCTGAGCAGGTTGACAGCTCACCCCAGTGCCTCCACCAGCTGCAGGACTGTAAACTTTCCATCTTTGACACCTGGAAATACAACCAGGGTTAGTGGGATTGCCATAAACATATCATCGCCTCACAAAAACACAGACCTGAATGTGACTGCGGTTATCTGTGGTTGTAACCTACAGATTACCCAGCAGCACTGGCGGGGGTCAGAGTTACAGAGTTCACTGACTAGATGTTTCCACACGGACACAAACACGGCAGCTAGCAAGCAGCAGCATGCGGTCAGACCTCAGCGGGGCTAGCGTTCAAATTCACAGCACTCGAGCAATGACAGTGGAATAATAGAGCAGGGCTACATTCAATACGTGCTTGCACAGTGGCAAAGTGAGCCGAGACGTGTCACAGCGCGTGTTCGAAAGTGTCATGAGGTCGCAGCGGCTCGCAGGATGTTGTTAGCTACCCGAGCATCACGCCGTGTGGAGGCAGCCGCTCGGTTCGCTTCAATGGCGGATATTCCACAGCGAGCTGCAGCGGAGGGTGAATCACAAACTTATACAAACTTATTTACCTGTCGCGGTGTCTTTGGCCTTGCTGTCCTGGAGTCCCGAGACAAATTCCTCCACCAGAGACAGCAGCAAGGAGCTGTCCGCGGCCATCGCTCCGCTGCTGAGACTGCGCATGCGCCGAGAGTTTCAGCAGCATTCCACACACAGGGCAAACAACCATGGAAGCCCATTTCCGCCACGGTGATGAAGAAAATACGAATCCTGTATCTCATAATTATGAGATACTAAGTCATAATAATGAGATAATTATGAGAAACAGGATTTTTATTTTCTTCATCACAGTGGCGGAAATGGGCTTCCATAAAAAACATCACAGAACAACCCTTTTAAATGAGCGTTCACAAAAATAGCCGGTTTGATTTGGTTCTGTAGTTGTTTATTGCGGAATCATCCAGATTAGACCTTTTTAAAGAAGGGTTTAATAACTTCAGTCCTCAAGGCCTCTGGAAAATGTCCAGATTGAAGAGAACTGTTTATGCAAGACATCTGGTGCTATAAAATACAACAATTAAGACATTTCTTGTAGGCAGAATATCAAGACAGCATAGTTTTTTTTTTTTGACTGTTTACAATTTCTGTCAGAGCTGCATAATCTAGCGCTTGAAAATGTGCCAGATTAACTGGAGAACATGGAGGGGCAGGTGTCATTATCATGTTGCCTGAGGTGGAACTACATACTTTTGTCTTATCTTCTAGACTTTATCTGTGGAAAAACTTGCGAAGTCAACTTGCTGGACAGAAGTTTAGGAGGAAAGGTGTTCCGTGCATAATGTATGTATTTTTGACCCGTGTGTAAAAGTGATGTAGAAATACAAAATAAAATAAAAGTATTTTTGTGTCAAGTTACATTTTATTCGTTTTTTATTTATTGAATCATACAGTTGGCTAAATGTTTTTATAATTATGAATATTCTCGTTTTTAAATATTCTTACATTTTATTTATTATAGATTTTTATTTATTCTTGATTTTTAATTATCAACATTCTTGTTCTTATTATTTATAATTTATTGTATCTTCTTATATTCTGTTTATTTAATATTTTTACTAATGTCTTTATTCATTATTGAAACATACAGTGAACCTAAGTTTGTATAGTTGTTAATATTAAGTTTAATTCCTTTTTAATTGATTTATTTATTTATTCCTGTGTTTATTTATTTTATATTTATTGAAACAAAGCTAAACGTTGAGACAAGTTTTTGGTGCTGCTTTCAGGAGCTGTCGAAAACAAAATCAGTTCACACAGTACTACCAAACTAAAGTCTCCCGGTGTACACAGTTTGTTTATATACTGACGAAACGTGGGTTGTATTTATTTTTAATTAATCAAACCTATATTACCAAAAATAACCATCAGTGTTGAGTTATCGTCAGCGTCAATCGTTCACAGCTTCCTTTCGTCCTGACGTACTGGAACCCAACACCTGCATGTGTGCTTCCGCGCATGCGTAAAAAAAAGTTCGGTGGCTCCAGCTCCGCCGCTCTTCACCTTTGATCGGCGCAGAGGGAAGAAACGCTTTCAGGGGGATTTAAACACGATGAAGATCCGAAGTCAACGTACAACAAGTGACGTGCGACACGCAGGGCCGTGGGGGGGACTGTAACCAGCCCACCATATCTGCGGGGGAAACTCGTCGCGCAGGGAAAACGGTCACTAGTGCGAGGAAGTTTATGTTTACTGATGTTGTGGTAGCTAGCTGGCTGGCCCTGTTAGCTTGTTAGCGAGGGAGGTGCGCGCTGCGTGCACGGCTCAGTATTCACAACTTAACGTGCGAGTTCGTAACTCCAGTTGGAAACAAGCGTTTAAAACGTGTTCTCTAGTTACAGCGCCTGTTTGTTTGCGTGGCTGACAAACTCCTGTGACGCTAGTGCGGGCCACGAGCTTTGAATCTTGAGGGGTCGTGTCTCACGCGCTGATTCGCAAGAGAAAGAAAACGCACGATCACGCATCGAGTCACGATCCCGCAGGTACAGCTCACCGAGCCATCTCCGTTTACCCCCTGGTACGAATGACGGATCAGGCTGACAGCTCTGGACCTCTCGACCCGTCCTCCCCCATAGTTCACAGTCTTCGTCCGTGATGGGCCCCCGGCTCGGCTGGTGAGACGCGTGGAAACCGATCTGAAGTCTTTTACCATGGGGGGATGTGTGGGGAGATACTGGGAGGGCTGGGAGGACACACAGAGCCGAGGGTCGTCCAGGAACGGGGGGCGAGGAGGTAAGACCACCGCGTGTGCGTGCGTGCGTGCGTGTGCGTGTGCGTGTGTGTGTGTGTGTGTGTTCCCGTACTTATATCTTTGTGATGACCATTTTAAGCATAGACCCTACAGAGTGAGGAGGGGGGGTCCAGGTACTATAGACGTTGTGGGGACCGAAATCTGTTTTCAGAGTCACCACAATGTAAATAATCAAATGTTAAGGTGAAGACATGTTTTGTGGTTTATGTTAAAGTTAAGTAGAAACGTCCTCTGAACTCATGGAGACAGAGAAGCTGGAAAGGATAATAATTTTAGTTTGAATGTCTATTTCCACTCCACTATAGTAATCCAGACATAAGTTGCTGACTACTGTTGACACTGCTCAATTACACATATACTTAACATTGATATACCAAGTTTTCATTAAAGTGCACAGACAATACACAAAATGTGCAAACAAACATACTTTGAGCGGTTAAGACTCATTCTATCCACATGTATGTGGATCTCAAATGACCACTTGTGCTTGGGTTTCACCTCCTGCCTCACCTTTGTTTTTCAGTGGGGAAGCTGCTGGTAAACTTAAGGCAAAGCCCTGCAGCTCAAGAAGACAGACCTGTTTGGTACATTTCTTTCTCAGCGTGGTCAGAGAGACCGTCGCTTTCACAATTCATTTCATATGTTGTCACTTAAAAGTGCACATCAGCATGCTTGGACTAATGCATACATAACTACATCGCTTTAGCTCACGTGGGTTGATTTTAGATTGTGATCATATTGTACAGGTACAATACACTGGTTGCCTGCTGTGATAACATGCCCAGCTGCAAACAAAAAGGAAGTGTGTTGACAGGCAGCCTTTTGCATTTTTTGATAGGTAGGCAGATTGCTGGAGACCGTTTCGAAACTGCCCTGCGACTATCAATCAGTTAATCCCCTTTTCAACTGGTCAAAAAAGTCACTCACATCTGGCTTTTCTTTGCAGTAGGAATGAATACAATAAGCATTCATTTCTGAGTCAGATGACTTTGCGGTAGATGCCGTTTGTTAGAGGCTCTGGCTCTGAACGGTATTGATGGGTTTGGGTTAACATGACACTTGGGTGAATGCACTAATGTGTTCTATTTATAGTGTAAAAGAGGAACAACACACTTCTCACAGGAGATCGCACCCTCTCACCAAACTTACTTAAAGCAAGTGGTGAAGAATGAAGTGTAACTCCCTTGTGCTATTTAGCTGTAGCATCCCAGACCTACCCCTCACATTGATTAGTCAAATTCTACACCCTCATGTACCTGACACTGCACCTTACCTGAACAAGGCTGACAATTTTCTCACCCAAAACTTTCACGCCTCACACTTAATTCCACAACAATAAGCCCCTTGTGTCAACTGCTATCTGGGATTCTAATATGGTAGGCCTGTGAACAACAACATACAGTATTTCCGTGCAGGTACGGACCAAGCAGGATGTAATGGTTACCACATAGTAGGGGGAGGTCACAGAGATTCCAGAGGTTGCTGATATGCCAATTATTCTCGCCAGGGCCCCGAGTTCACGTCCATTATCTTCCCGGAAGATAACATTCTCCCAAAGATAAATACTGGCGAGCTGCCACATTCTGTCCTTTTACACTTGCCTTTGATAGTGACACATTGAGTTTGGATCGCTGCTTCTGCACTTAGTGAGAGTAAATGTTATATTTACAACCAGACTAAACTGAGTGACGCAGGCGCCGCACAGCTGAGTTGGCCAACAGTCTGAATTTCTGCATAGTTTTTCGACCCCAGACAACGATGTCAATGATATTTTACATGACCTTGACAGATGGTGTGACACATGGAAATACGTACTGTTTGTCAGATGATTGAAGACTTTGAATCTCACAGGTTTCTGAATATTGTTCATAATAAACTCACCTGAGTTGGGAAAAGACCATCAGCCTCCTCCCATGTTGTAGTGAAAGTTGTTCCTAGGTTTATCAACCCAGCAGTGAACCAGCTACGTTGTTTTACGCAAAAGTAAAGACTGCAGTTATCAATTTGAGACTTATTTGAATTTCCCAAGACGAGAATGTCCACACAAGTTATTGCTCTCAAGAAGTTATTTATTTCACCTCCCAGGCAGGTAACTGTTTGGGCACAGGCCCTTCACACCTTATCTTCAGACCTTATTTGAATTTCAGCATTTTTGTTGATATGAAGTTCCCTTCATTGAGACCGTTTAGGAAGCTTAGTGTTTGTCATTCATTTAGTGTCAGGTTCAGATCCTCTCATTTTTTCTGATGCAAAGTTTTTCATTTAGTCTTTTTTTGGAGCAGGAATTGTCTCCAGTTTTTAATCAGAAAGGCTGAATGTTTTCAAGATGGATTCAAACTTTTTGTCAGGAAAAGAACGAGACATTTTTGACCCCTAGCCACTTGGATCCTAGAAGGAGCATCTGATGTCAATTTCTAGAGCTGTGTATGTCCTTGAAAGTACTTTTTTCCATCTTTGTTATTTGCCAAAGTGGCCAAACAGACTATTTATAAAGTCAAAGCCATTACAGCTGAGAGTCCCAGGGGTTTGGTGGTGGTTCGGTGTAATATCCCAGCCTGATTACTATCAACAGACACTTCCTTCTAGACCAGGCTCTGATCAAGTCGCGTCATGTCCCTGCTGAGTCATTGACTTGCTCCTCTAACAGGACTGCTTGACACACCCTCATACTCAGTGTGTGTTAAGTTACAGTCTTAAAATATGTGATTTATGTTGTAATATGTATCCCCTGAGGGATAAAAAAGCTTTATTTGCCTGATTCCAAAGCCTGAAATGAACTCTGGTAGATCAAGGTTGAACGTCATGTCCGCTGTGTCAAAGCAGTTGAGATAAATACTTAAAGCAGGTCACGTTTTGAAGGAGAATGTTCTCATAATATTGTTATGATTAAGGACTTTGGCAAAGTATGGAGACCGACTTTATCTGTTGTTGTAGAAAGACGAATGTATCATTGTTGTGATAAGGCGACTAGCTACAAGACTTCATTTGGGTTTGTGTATGTTCTTGCGTGTCACACGGATTCACTCTGTCTGTTTTTAAGTGTGCAATCCCCCCTCTCCTGTGCTCCAGTGCAAGTTCACTATAAAAGATATCTGCTATTAAAGAGGAGCATAGGAAACACCCCACAATTATCAGTTGCCTCATGTCAGGGGAATGAGGCTGTTAAACATCTTTACAGACTCAAAGTAACATTGTGTGTTATCGTCCTTTTCCCAGAAACTGCTAATTCTATAACCACCATTGATTAAAGTGAGTCCCGGATGGCTGTTAGGTGTGTTGTTTTGTGTGCTTGTATCCTGACATAGAGAACACAGAAGCCTCAGATGTGATCTTGATACCTTGTTTATGAAACATTACATTAACACTCACGAATACAACATGCTTTACTGTAGCCTCGTCTCATGGCACCTGCTCATGTGTCTGTAATGCCTTTCTCAATGTCTCTGTTTTGCTGTTAGGTCAGACACAACAGGACCATTCACTGAATCACTCCCTTTTTGTTACTGCCAAGTTTATATAATAACCGTCCACTTCTTATTTATAAGACGTAACCTTTTTAGAAAATGTATTTCTACATCTTGAGGCTTCTCAAATCTGTTTTCCTGTTTACTTACACATTTTTATTCAGATGACTTTTTGTAGAGAGTTTAATTTGCTTTTGATCGTACAGGAGGAATCCCCATTGTAGGGAGGCACAATGAAAATACAGTGTAAGTACAGAAACAATATACAAATGTAAAGAGTTTCAGAGGCGTACTACACTAAGAGAGTACTTCAGTTTCTCACTTGGCTTGTGAGCTCTTTAGAGAATATCCTCTGTAGATATCAGAGAAGGTGTCAGTAAGAGATAGACAGACCCCAGTCAGCCCTCCCTTTAGGAACTCAATCTATATAGCTAGAAACCACAGGCTGCCTGTCAATGCAGTAGTATATTGTTTTAACCATTTGTGATGGTCAGCATACAGTATTTTAATAGATATGTCAACATGATGTGGGATGTGTAAGCAAAGACAGAAAGTAGTAAGTTGTGAATGAAACTGAGCATTTTTCACTGTTCACAAACCAAACAATCAACAATGTTATTTTAAGATGAATCCATAATGAAAATATTTATTAGTTGCAGCTCTACAGTATTTTGAGATATGGATAGTTATCCCATTAAAACTTTAGCACATTCTCCAGTGGAACTCTAGATACTATTATTACCTTTAGTTACAAGTATAAACAAATTTATCACAAAAAACATTTAGACAGTATATAAATTTACCTTTTATAGATGATGGATGCATTGTGCTGTGTATTCTTTAACCTGGATAACATATATAAATATTGCATCCTTGTTCTACGTGGACCTATATTAGGACATGTCTTATCTGGACCAAACTAGGAGCGATTTCACACTTCAGAACCTGTCACAACACAGATCTGCTACCATAGTGAGGAAGCCCCTTTGCTTCAGTGGGGATTCACTTCGCTCCAAGTGCTAATCCTACACTACCCCCTCATCCTCCAAATGAATCCTCCTGAGCCGCCGGCACTATAAATAATTAGTTTGAAAGAAAGGACACCTCTTGGATTTGTCCTGTCTCCTTCATACTCATCTCCATTTTCCATCACTCCACTCCTCAGTGACGGGCACCTCAGCCTCTCAGGCATTTGTAAATAAGCTTCGACCTGTTTCAATACCTGATTTTTAGATTTTTGAGCACATAAACTGAAGTGGTTGACAGTCGGCACTTGATTAATAACATCTCCTTTTATGGCACAGAACCACATCACAGCCTGTCCTGTTAAAGATAACTAGTTTGGTAAATCATTGGTAGAATCGGTTCAATTTTAACATGAGTTCAAACTTTCCTGATGCTAGTCTGTTGTCTGTGTGTGTTAGTGTGTGACCCTCAGGTATGACCTCTACTTAAATAAGTGCTCTCCTAGATGTGCTTTGTGTTAATACTGAATGGTGGGAATCACAGGTAAGGTTACATAGATGGATTTAGGCTACACATGCTTCATGCATATTGCAAACTCTGAATGACCTGCTAATTTTAGAATCGGATGACACGGTGGGGTGGGGTGGGATGTTTCATGTCTCTGGTGTCAACCATTTCTTTCTGCTGGCAGCTCCGTTTATTATTGCTAAGAGATTAAAGCGTTTATAAATTCTACAAGAACATCATGTTCATTTATTAATCTGCCTGTTTGCTGCATTCACAGGTTTGAGATTCACTCAGATCCTTCGTCTCTATTCATCTAAATTTTTCTAACAGGAAGAAGATAAGAACTCTATATGTAAATGACAATTAAAACCATATTCAATATATATAAATTTACTGTCATAGGACAAACCCCTTGAGATGTATCATCTCGTTTTTGAGAGGGTCACGAACACAGGTACAAAACCAACAACAACAAGAGAACAAGGTGAGGACAGAACAAACAAAAGTTAGAACCATAGACGCAATCAGAAAAAAGAGAATGAAACATACATCTATAAAAACATATGAAATTAAGGAAATAAAATAAACAATGTTACTAAAAACATAAGCCATTTGTTTTAAGGTGAGAAAACAAACCATTTTGGAATAAGCTAAACGATGACAGAGGACTTGTATTTAAAGTAGAAGGAGCCTGAAACATGAAATACTAGAATGACGCTCAGTAGAACACATACCTGCGCCAAGCACAGACAGTCCCCTAACATTCAGTCAAGCCACACCAAATACCACACACTCATAGATATCAGTTGGCTTAATATGCCAGATTCTTTTCTGTCTCAGACAGTGGGGGGAAACAAATATTCTGGATGCGCCCGGAATTTTGAGTGGTTCTTTCTTGGCCCAAATCCAAACAGTCCACCATGTTTCTTCGAAACCTGATCTGTAGTTTTTGCATAATACTGCTGTATTGTTTGACACCTCTGGGATACACACAGCACATGTTAGCGAGGTACACCCTTTTTGTTGTCATAGACATTTTCCCTCTACCTGTAACAATCTTTTCCATTGCAGGACGTAATGAGCCTCTCAAGAAAGAGAGGCCCAAGTGGAAGAGCGACTACCCGATGACGGAGGGCCAGCTGCGGAGCAAGCGGGACGAGTTCTGGGACACAGCGCCGGCATTTGAGGGCCGTAAAGAGATCTGGGACGCCCTGAAAGCCGCAGCTGTGGCGCTGGAGTGCAATGACCACGAGCTGGCCCAGGCTATAGTGGACGGAGCCAGTATCACACTGCCACACGGTGGGAATGGAAAAAATAGAATGGTTCATACACATGTCTGGGAGGGGGCTTGATAGACACAGTCAGTTAAATAAACCAATTACTGGAAATACCATTTTTACTCAGTGTATACATCACATATATTGAGATTCACATGCACAGAATAACCCACAAATGTTTAAATTTGACAGTAGATTGTGCTTTTTCCCCTCCGCTGACCTTTTCCAGGTACTCTCGCAGAATGTTACGATGAACTCGGGAACCGCTACCAGCTGCCCGTCTACTGCCTGGCCCCTCCCATCAACCTCATCTCAGAACGCAGCGACGACGACCCCAGCGACAGCCCCGAACCCACTGCAGCACCCAAAAAGGAATTCCAGCTCAAGGTACCATAACACGCTGCTAAGACTTCAGCCCCTTTCACAATTGAAAGACACACTTATATCTGTCTTTTGCGTTCAGTGTGAATGGGTACAATCAGCATTTATTCCTCTGCATTAGTCACAGGTATTTATTGGCTCCAGCTCAGATTGGTTGTATGTAAATACATAAGCGGGTGGACACTATGATGTCTTTCAGCCATCTACTTGCATTGTAAAAGTGGGTTTATCCCAATGTTAAAATAAAACCTGGCTAAGTTTGCTGTAAAAAGCGTATATTACTGCATCTGATTATATTGGAAACTATGGAGCAACTTAATCTCTATTAACAGACTCTAATGTTCAGGATCTGTAGGCGAGGGACAAGATTTTGGGGCCGGAAGCCTTCTAGTTTCAATTTGTAGTTTGACTAATAACATTTGAGCATTGTCTGGACCTAAAACACCTAAAAAGAGTTACTGTTTATGTTATTTGTGGAGAAACATTTTACTCATTTGATAAAATCAACTCCTCAGACTGTAGACCGTGTGCTGCAAACAGAAGATGGAATCCAAAAGAGGCTTTGTGAGACGTGAGCCAATGGGCTCTAAGATTGACACCAATTAAACACTCAACCAATGGGTCCCAGCCAACACGTTTCAAATGTTTCAGACATTTTTAATCCATGGAATCCATCTAAAATGTGATGTTCACCCAGTATTGAATTGATACTGGCTGGTATCGGATTGAATTGAAATATTTGAGGCACATATAGTTAACATTCTGGAATTGCAGAGCTAAAACCAAACTTCCCCACCCCCCCCTTTATTAATCAGTGCACATTGAACAAAAAGTGAAAACGGAAATGGACAACTTTATATTTCTGTGTCCCCTGCAGGTACGGCTGTCCACAGGTAAGGACCTGCGCCTCAGCGCCAGCATGTCTGACACCATCGGGCAGCTCAAGAAGCAGCTGCAGGCCCAGGAGGACATTGACGCCACCCACCAGCGCTGGTTCTTTTCTGGCAAGCTGCTCACGGACAAGTCGCGGCTGCAAGACACCAAGATCCAGAAGGACTTTGTCATCCAGGTCATTGTCAACCCACAGGCCCTCCAAGCCCTCCAAGCCCCCAAGCCCTCACCCCCCTCAAGTGAATAACGAAGAACAAAGGGGGGGCGATGCAGTGGGTGGCAGACACAAGCAAAGCGGAGGTGCCTCTGAATGCTGGATTGAGATAGAACTGAACTGTGGAGGTGCGTAAAAATCTACATGAGGGAGAAACTCTTAAGTGCTGCTTTCTTTTATCTATCACGTGTAATTGTACCTTTTTTGTTCGGGTTGTGTTGGGTTGTTGTTAAGTGAATCCAGTACACTCTGGAGTTCCTGTTCTTGTCACTTTGAACCGTTTCAAATTAAAGCTGAACGTATGTTAATGAGCAGCCTTTTTAAACACAAACTGTGCACATCACGCTGCACATGCAAAGACCCTGCCTCTGCCCTCTTTGTCTGCACTCATGGAAACTAAGTGCCAATGGACGAAATGCAGAAGTGTTGGAGTTGGTTCTGAAGCACATCTCTACGTGGACGCCCATGGACTCGACTCCTCCACAGACACAGGAGGGGAGGGCAGAGAGTTTGATCCCAAACTTTTCCTTGTTTTCTTTTGTTGAGGAAAAGATGTAATCTGAGCTTTTTTGCACATTTGAAGATTATAACTATACTTTTGTGGTAGTTTGTGTGCCTTCTACATGACGAAACAACAAGCGGTCGGTGTCCTGAGAGATGCTAAGCCATCTGTATTTTTTTAGATTCAGGAACCTTTAGATTGACCCAAGCTATAACTGTTGCCTTTTTTTGTATTATTTCATCAATCTTTGCCGACAAAAAAGTGTGTGTGCGTATGCGTGTGCGTGCATGTGTGGGCAAAAGGAAAACGTATGTACCCACATGATACATGTCAGATTAACGTAGCTCTCTAAGACTAGACTGTTTTCCAGGTGCACAAGTCATAGCTTTGCAGTCAATCATATCATAGCGTCGAGGGAAATGGAGGTTCCCCTGCAAAAATTATAAAAAGTCTTAAAAAGCTCTATTATTGACCACTTAATAACACCCACCCCCCTGAACACTAGGGGGCACCAACACAGCCCTGATATAATCAGCTCTATCTCTTGGGGCTCCTTTTCTTTCTTTCTCCACCACCTGATGACTGTAAAATCCAGTATTCGCTCGCCGTTTATTCTCCATGCGGTCCAGTGTTTTTGAAATATTTGTTCACCAGATGTTTGACTTTTTTTCACCAGCTTAGGAATGATTGAGCTGGTTTGCTGGAAATGGCTGCCTTATGTGTGGGTGGGGGTTGATGAGCGTTTGTTGACCATATGAAGCAGTGAACCAAAACGATGAGCTGAAGATTTGAGTGTCTGTTCTCAGTGAATCCAGCCACGCTAACTACTTCTTCACGTTGCAGTAAATCGAGTATTTTAAGGGCCACAACCCTTAAATCACGACTGAGGTCATAACTTCATATAGAGAAATTTGTCATTGAACCACAACATTAACAGCTTTCAGACATGCACTCCAGAGGATGTCTGCACAATTGGGTCCAGACTTTCTGCGGAGTTTTCCTCTCACGTGAACGATGCAATATCTGGAGCGTTCAGGTGAGTGGTGGGTGGTGCAGCATACAGAGGCAGGATGTAACTTATTTACTCTGCTGCGGATATCATGCGATTGACAAGTCACCTCTTATCTAAATTCATATTTTGCGGTGTCGCAACAACCCTGATAGGATGGAGATCTGACTGCTTGAATAGCTCATACGTGAGGTTTTGACTTCGACTAGATTTGAGACAAATTAGGTTTAAGACCTGCTTTTTCACTTTAGCCTCATTGTAAAAATTCTCTCGGACTCACAAGTCTACAGCTCAATAAGCGTTGTTTTCATTCACTGCTTTCATCTTTTTAGGTTCATCAAAATCACCCATTTTTTCTATTTTTCTATTTTATCT
Organism: Verasper variegatus; assembly: GCA_026259375.1. Classification (NCBI taxonomy): domain Eukaryota; kingdom Metazoa; phylum Chordata; class Actinopteri; order Pleuronectiformes; family Pleuronectidae; genus Verasper; species Verasper variegatus. Next base: position 12,960,979 of record CM048057.1, read on the forward strand.
TCCCTTTACTAATGGTTCTTTAGGAGTTTTCTTACTTTCTTAAGCAGAACTTGAATAAGCATTTGTATCTGTATGTGCAATACAATAGACATAGACCTCATATCTTATGTTTCTGGCAGATTTCATAGAGCACCAGCTACGGTTATTGTTAAAGTTACAAATGTTCACGTTGGTCAAATTGAGGTGTATTCTAGCCCGTCACCTCGACAAAATATCTAAATATTCAAAAGGGTAGCACCTCAGTATCCATTCTGTTTTCCTACCCGTCATCGGTCGTCATTGAGACTCGGGGCAAAAGCTCTGCTGACGACTTTATACTAAAGCTTCTCCTGTTACAGCGTTGCTCAGAGTTTGCTCTCTTTTGAAAACAAAATGAAGAAAGATGGAGCAGTGGTCTATCTGTCGTGTTAAACTATATCTTACATCATCTTACTTCATGTAAAAAGCCTTTATGAGATGTCCCCCTGGTTACAAAGTTCACATAGCACTGTAGAGTTCCCTAAAGCAATCACTTGCAGTGAGGTGGATGGTGGTTGAGTGTTTGGATGCAGGGATATTTTTTTTGGTCTAATCTGCAAATCAATATTTAAAGGAGATGGAAGTGTCCTCTATCCTCCAACATATCGAGCTACAACGAAACCAAAGTGTTTTTCTCAGCAGACAGTTTGACCTGTGGTTGTAAGAAAAAGCACCAGTATTACTGATGACACTAGACATGGACGCCACTATTCTGATATTAACCTGATTAAGCAAAGGGTTGGTGAGTTTTACTTTAACCCTGCCACCTTGGTTTGTTTTTTTCACAAAGTAAAAAGCTTGAGGCCTCTCGCCCCAGCTCAGTCTGTATGTCACGTCTCATTTTAGTGAAGACACCTGTGGTTCATATAGCACATGTAGGTGCGGAGGCAGAGAGGTCAACTTTATGCACATTTGAATTATTTTTTTAACATGAACTCTAGTTCAAGGTCCTCCTGAGAAACACCATCTTTTTCCAGAGACATCTGCATCTTTCTTTTTTTATTCACTGATGCCCTCCATGCACTGCAGATCCAAAGAACTGCAGCAAGGAGAAAAGCAAATGGACCTCGATCATAACACCAATCAAGATGCATTACATCGTTGTTTTTCACTTTTTCTTGAATGTATGTCACTTTCAACGCATTGGAACACAACAGGATGTGTGTTCATAATTCACAATTGCATATGGAGCTGTTTATTAAACTGGTCACACAGTAAAAGCCATAATTGGACAAAACATATTTATTTTACACACTTTACAGCAAATCATTATCCTCTCCTTTTGAAGAACTAAATTTCTCAAAAGCCCCTGCAGTTCAATCTCTTTGGTTTGACGCACACGTCTCAGTCACACAAGCTGTTTTTTTGTTTTTCAAGTCTATATGCCTTAGTATGTGTAAAAAAACAAAATCAGTATATTTAGTCATTAAAGAGAAAAGTCATTATATGGACATTTCCTGATGATAAATGACATCCACAGTTTATTTTACCTCTCGGCGTGTTCGTTTATATGCTGATTTTCTTTTTAAATCATGTTTTTAAACTGTTGAATAAAATTCAATCTATTGTTAAAAAAACAAAAAGATTGGTGTCTGTTTTTTCTTCTCAATTTGAATGAATGAAATCAAAGTGATCTGAACTAAGTTACAGTGTGACTAGGAAATAATACAAGTGAGACCCAGCTTGTCGACGTGGTGCAGCAAATTCCAGTTCCTCATCGCCACAAGGTGGAGCTCTTTGCTTCTGCAAATGCTCTAGTGAGCCCAGGCTGCTGAAACACACACACACAGCCTTGTTGGTTTTAGCCTCTAACATATTCAGGCATGAATCAGATGATTTAAAGTGTGTTCCTTGAAAGTGTGTGTGTGTGTGTGTTTTTCCCCCCAACCTCGATGTTAAAATATATGGAAGAATTTTATAAAAACAAAGTTTGTGCTTTTTCCTTTTTCCGGAGGCACTGGGTTACTCAGAAAAGTTACATTTGACATTGTTTTCGTGATAGATTGCAGTTTTTTGTTTTACTGCTGTGGGCTGCTGTACATGTGTGTACAAGCTACACACACTTTTGACCACCCTAAACAATTTCTTTGCACTGCATTTCCCAGCAGCCACCTGTCAGTGAGAATTAAGGCAACTGGAATTTTCTTCTAATTGTATACGAGGTTCATACGTGGTGCCTGCAGGAGGTCAGCATCAGGGATTATGATCATGATTATATCTTTCTGTTTATAAAAACATACCATAATTGCAAATGCAATAGTCATTTTCTTTCTAATACTTTTAATGTACTGCTCATTATTGCCATCATCCTCCTGGTACACGGAGAGGGAACTTTTTAAACTGTGTGGCTCTTTCCCTCTTTCAGCCTCTGCAAATACAGTCAGGGTATCAGGGTCTCTGGAGGGTTGTGGTGCACCGGGCCTGGAAAAAGCCCCTATTGACGGTGGAATTTCACAGGCCGCGCTGTTTGTGGTCGCTCACCCAGTCATCCCCATTCTAAACTCTGTTCTGCACCAAGTCACCGACAGTCCCAGGATGACCCTGACGCCACAGCGGAGGGTTTAGACGGAGGTTCTCGTCTCAGGGGTCATCACAACGTCCCGGGCTCCTCCTCTTAATTTGACTTTGGATCTCTGTCAATCTGTTTTATGAAGCTCCCACATCGTGTGTGTCTGATTTTCTTTCCTGTGCTGAAAACCCACTGCAGTGGACACCATAAATTGTAACACTAATCCTGATGAACTGCAAAGTCATGTCTGGAATTTTATGAGATGGCTTTAACAGATAGAGCTCAAAAGTACCAATGGGCAAAACGATTCCCCTTCCAAGATCTACTGCAGATATTTCTTTCGTTATCTATTTGTCTTGAATAAACTTGTTTTGTAGCTTACACCTGTAAAAACAAACCTGCACTGTATCACAAAATGAAGCTACAGAGTGTCTCAGTGTGATGGAAAGTCTGCCACAAGAAGTGGTTAATCCAAAATGAGAGTAAGATAGAAATCTTCCAGAGGAAGCTGGACATCTACAGTCTCCACCACACACCAGCAGTATGTTGTTTCATAGTTGGAAATTCCCATCTTATAGGCTGTAATTACAACTTCTGTGGGTTCCACTCCCACTGACAGTAAAGCTAATGGTCAGCAGGAGCATTTGTAGTTTGCACAAACAGTATGAGAAGCTGCAGCCTTATTGGGCAGATACTCATGTTCGAGACAGTATGTCAAAAAACATTTATATAACTCCTTTTAACTCTGAGTGAGAATTACCATAGATTCTGTGTAAAGATGGACGACCTGACTGCTCCCCAAACGTGAAGCCAAAGCCATGTGGAGTAAATGCAGTACAGGTCATCATCCATGTTAATGGCTGGGACATGGGTCAAATGTCAAAATACACATACATTTTTCTCAAAGATGGTTTCTGTCATCTTAAGGTAGTTCTCATCACACCGATGAATCTTCAAATGTTTATTTTTCCACTAAGTTTGGTTTGACTTTCATTTACTTTAATTTGATGGTATAAAAAAGTGTGTGGGGGGGTCATGATTGACAGCTGAGGCTGACAAGTGATTGGTGGAGCATGCCACCATGGCTCCATCCACTCAAGCGCTACTGCTGAGACTCTGGCTCAGAACGTGCAGGATGTCAGCGTTCGTATCCGGGATGTTTTGGCTTCATTTCTGGATAGTGAGGGGAAGTGGAGAGGCGTTGTCCATCTTTATATACCTATGTCTATAGTCATGACTGGTATGAATCATTTCCAAATGCCTCTGCTGCTGCACATCCATAACAACGCAGCCCTGGAGTCATTTTAGGTTATTATCACGCTGATGTTTGTGCAAGTTTTAGATTTTTCCAGTAAGTTTAGTTCTAATTCACTATTTGATGCTACAAAAACTGGGTGATGGGTCATGATTGACAGTTGAGCTAAACTCACGAGTATGTGTGTCGATTGGACTGATGGTGGCGCTCCATCTGGGAGATTTGGCTTCACTTCTGAATAGAGGGAAGACGTCCTGCTCTTTTCCATCAACAACATTTCTTCTGCAGATTTTTTTCAGAAGCGGCGTGATGGCGAGGAGAAGAGCTGAAGTGCAGGAAATCTGTTCAAGCAACAAAATATCTGAGTGCAAGCGCTCGGTTCTAGCACAAGCAGAGCAAATCGGAGCACGAGCACATGGTTTTGAGTGAAAACATTGAAACAGTGAAATCAAACAAGACCATGCTCTTGAATTAAGATCGGACAAAAATAAGACTTGTATCAACTTCGGGAGATAGTTGCCATGTTTTCTCTAAAGTAAATGTTTTGACATAAGATACAGGATTGAGTAAAATATACTTTTTATAGGTATAGGCTTGATTTTATGCTGCGAGTTACAAGGATGAATTAGCTGTGGATGACTGTGTTCGGTGGAACGTCCATTAACCAATGTGGTTTGTTTGGTAGCAGCAGTAAACAGCTCTGAATAGGAACATTTTCTAGATTTCATTTCCAGTGGGAACACAAATTTGTTTCCCCTTTTATCCTCCTGCTCCTGAAACACTGGCCGTGCTTTTTAAAAACAGAATTAGTTCTAATGCTGATCCCTTTCGGTGAAATGTGTTCCTGATGATACTGAACCTGCAGTAATCTACTGCACTAATTTACAGGAACTGGAGTTCATTCATGAGTCACCAGGATGTTTATAAGAGGAGTGTGTGTCTGTCTGTGTGTGTGTGTCTGTGTGTGTGTGTGTGTGTGTGTGTGTGTGTGTGTGTGTGTGTGTGTGCTCTGTGGGATAAATACAGCAGATTGTTTTGCAAAGCAGAATGTTGTCCAGAATAACAGAGGACTCTATAACCAGAATAGATGAAGAAGTGAAATCCTCTCAGTGCAGAGCTCGTGTGGCTGCTGGGTGTGTGTTTGCATGCGTCCATGTGCTCGGGGGGCCAGTTACAGTGGCTTTGAGGCTTATCGCTCTCATCCACTTACCCAACTCTCACCTGGCGCACACTTAAACCTTGCCTAATGCGATGGGAGTCACCTAATACCTCCTACCGTAAACTCCAACCGTGAACCTAGTCACCCCATGGCCTGACAGACCACGTCACAGTGGCCAGAGTGTTACAAGACGAGGAAGGTCTCCTAAGCTTAGCATGGCGGGGAAGGTGTGCGTGGGTGTGTGTGTGTGTGTGTGTGTGTGTGTGTGGTGGTAGACCGGTTGAAGATTTAATTTGAGCCAAACCTGTTCCGTTGACGATATACTAAATTATCATTAAAATGCCGACTGCAGCCACCAGGAGAACCAGTGCATAATGATAATGTGGTGCTGATGTGACAAGAGATTCAATGTTTAGCTATTTGTGAAAACTATTCTTAACAAAATGCTTTAATGCAGGCAACAGGTTGATCTTCTGATATTCCCCATCAGACAGGACAAGTAGCTTAAAATTACTATTTCATTATTTATTTTTTTTCTTTACGTGGCCTTATAATCTGTGGAATTTAAACGGCAACTGCTTGTATAGCCCCTTCTATCAGCAGGAGCTGGCCCAGACTCTGGCCACGCCTCTTATCAAAACATGGAAGTGAATCTATTGGAACCGACTGAAATAACTGCCTGTGCTGGTCCTTGTCCCCAAGCTTACATTTGGCAGCCTGATTGAAACCCTGTACACCAAAATAAAGCAAATCATGATGACAAAACCTACCACACCTCCGCTCCTATATGGTTGCTCCCAGTGACGTCACTGCTGATGTCACCAAAGGTATAAATACAGGAAGTATTAGGCCACTCCCTCCTTTTGTTCCTGCAACACATGGGAAAGGTGAGAACCAAAGAAACATAAATTAACTAAAACTGAACCAATAAACATTGAGTGAACTATAGTTGTCTGTTTTTTTATTTAATTATGATTGGATGTGACATGTGACCATAACGTAACATGATGTATAACACAAACAAACCTGGGAGAGTGTGTCTGCTAGCGCCAACTTAAAGGTGATACTATGGTTGGAACAAGTAATTAACAAGCATAGTTTGAGTGAATAGGATAAGGCATCTAGAAAATAGTTTGGTACGTTTCCATTGCGTTAACAGGGATCAGGGTTTATGGCCAATGTTGCAGTCAGCCAGCAGGGGGCAATTGAGACACTTTGGCTTCACTTTTGGGCTGCAGTCATGTCCTCCATCTGTACATACAGTCAATGGTGACATGCTAATACATAGTTTAAGTGGAGAAGTAATGAAGTGAGCTGACATGCAGCAACACAACGAAATCTGTTTGCTAACATTAGCTAATATTAGCCACCATGCTCCAGCTAGAACAAATAAAGGTGTTAACAGTAAAAAACAATCATTGTACTGAACTAAATACTCCTGAACTACTTAGTATGTTCAGTAACTTTCAGATTTCTGAATTTTTTTCCGATTTCCGGGAGGCCACTTATCTCAGTGAGGTCAAAACATCAGAGAACAGGAACATGCTCACATCAACATTCCTCACACTAAACATCGTGTCTGGTTTTCTGTTTGAAAATGTTACAGAATTATTAAACAGTTGCACAGATGCCAGCACGGAAAGAATTCCAGTGTGGTGCGTCTCTGTGCTGCGGAGAAGCTGCAACTGAGACGAGAGAAGCTAGCAACAGTTTTAAGGTAAGAGTTGACCAAAATGAAATTATTACTTTAGTTTTTGCTTCCTGGGTTTGACAATGATGACTTCACAACACGCCATATTAATCAGTTAGTTTGTGACAGAAGGGCCGTTGCGCTCTTGATTGAAAAACAGACCTGTGTGGCATAATCACAGCTGACCTACATACTTCTCTACCCAAACAGCATGACATGGCAGCATAGTGGAAAAATGACACTCGATTTCGTCCTATCAAGTGTCGTTGGTGTTTTTTCTTTTCTTTCTGTGGTTGGTGGTGGCATCTGGCTGCAGCTGCTGCTGTGAGGGAGAATCCACAGGTATGAAGTCTGATTCTGCTTCTTTCTCAGTTTCTCAATCTATTCAGTCCCAAACGTTTTTGATAAATTTTTGTGGCTTCGACATTTTTGTATTTCACATTGGTTTTACCCGAGTTGTGTGTAGACTGCTTTCATCCATCACACCTTTTAAAGAAGACGCTTGTTTGCATCAGTGTCATGGTTTTATATGAAACTACAGTCAGCAGCCATTTTGCCTGGCTTAGCAAAGGCTAAATGGTGTTTGCTGTTTCCATAGACAGAAGTGCTTAGGGGCCCTTCTGGCCACCAAAATGGGACTGAAATTTTCAACAAGAAGGCTTAAAAAGTTTTTGATATAAGATATCAATTGTAATCATATGAAAACAGTGTTAAACTGGCTAGCTGATACTACTGGTTTACTCAGTTCCTGTTTCCTCTCTTAGTACAATGCACCTGCAACTCAATAGAATCGGTGGTGCCGAGGCTGTGGGGGCCCCAGATCTAACTCTGGTTAAGGTCCCATAGATGCTTGGGCCAGCCCTGCTTAGCATTAATTTGGATATGTCAGTGAAAAGCAATTTAAGCATATAACTTTGCTGTACACCGAGCAGCTCCTAAATAATTACATTTCACTATAGATGGTTGCAACCAAATTACATTTGAAACATTCACGCAACCCCAAAGGCCTCTTATTCCATCCCCACTAGAATACAACAGTTAAATGCCAGATGAAATTTCATGAGGCAAAGAGTTTTCCTCCATTAACCTTCTACGAGAAGTAAAGAGGCATGACAATGGGATTAATGGAAATAAGGCCTGCAATATACAGAACCAAGAGAACTTGGGAAAGCGTTTGCACATGAACACATTGTGGGAATGAGAACTGGTCCCATTCAAGCCGTATTACAGCAGACTGTGGGTGTCCTGGCCTCACAGCTGGCTGATGTGCCCACCATGTAACTGGAAGACTTGAATCCGGCTCCTGAGTTTACCCACGTCATGGCCCTCCCTGTCTCTGGTCACATCACCGGCGTCTTTATGCTCTGAGGCGTCTACACCTCCTTCCAAGACTCTTTAAAAAAAAAGCTGGCGACTGTTGGTCTTTTTGAGGTGCGTGTGTGTTACAACCAGAGGTCTGATAGCTCTTCAGGGACTGTAGAAAAATTATTAGGGATGGGTGAGCAGCAAAGAAGGATGATTAATGTATTGTATTGTAGGTGGGAAGGTTATTAAATATTTGGGAAAACAAGAGGGTTTTTTCTCACTGAAAAACAAAAATAGTATTTGTGATAAGTTATTTTTGTAATGAATGGTAAGACAAGCTATACCTTATGTGTGCATGTACCTCAGTGTTATTGTGATTCCACAATAACTCTTTAAACAAGTTATCTATTTTCTTGATGTCCTGTATAAATGTCCTGGTATAAGCTGTGAATCTCTTTATCTTTCATGTTCTTCCCACTTCCTGATCAGGTGGTGGGTAGCAGCAAGGTCATACAAGTTTTTAGTTCCAGTCGTCACTGGAGATTCAAACTCCACTTACCTTGGAAAGTGTCAGCGTGACTAGTAACCATTTGGCAGCATGACACAGACTGAACAATAGAATAATGGTGTTCTCCTCGTGTTTGGTGCTGCGGAAACAAGTGGGAGTCTCTTGCGGAAACAAGTGGGAGTCTTTGAATAGGGTTATGGTTCTATGAAGTGGTCATGCCATGTGGTGGACCGGCATCAGGAGAGACGTATATGCAGCCAAATACTGTACACACAAACGACTTCACTGGATAAGGCAAAGAAATGAAGCGGGGGGGGGGGGGGGGTTCCGTGCCACACAAGTTGCCCTTGTGGCCTGAGTGCTGGTTTTGGCTTGGCAGGAAGAGGGAGGAGGGGTGTGTGTGTGAGATGGGAGGGGGTCTAGGCCAACTCCTGGTGCCACGTTCAGGAAAGCAGAGCTGGCACCGTGACTGCTTCACTGTTCCTGTAAAGCCCTTCTCCAGGCAGTTGCTGCTCCTTCAGCATCAGATGTGTTGACAACAGTATGTGTGTGGCTTTTATTTCCCTCATTTGACTCTTTACAGCAGCTTAGTGTCCTTTTGTTAGGACATTTTCACAACTGAAGAACTGAACACCTCGGCCTCGTCAGTCTGCTGAAACGTATTCACTGCTAGGAAAGTCTGGAATGAAGCCTCTGACCCACGATATGTGCCATGTGATGTGTGGACAAATAGAGCTGTGGTGCAAAAAGCGTGCTGGCAACATGTTTCCCTATTGTTATGTGCACAAAAAGATATCTTGCTTTTGCCACATCACTAATTTGCTCCTCAATAAAACGCACAAACCACAGAACCAGGCATGCACAGACACACAAACAACATTCTTACCGACAACAACTGACAGATACACACATGCACGTTCAAAACAGGCCAGGCCGCCCAACTGTTGTTTACATCTCTGCCTGGTAATGACAGTGTTCGTGCATCCTACGTTCCACGAGATGAGGAAAGTTGCATGACATGAGGACTAATTGGACCCATGCAGAAGCACTGAAATACACGTGTCATAATCACATCTCTTCTGTTGGTGTCAAGTACGGGTTTTTTCCCATCTGTTTTTCCCTGCCTAACTTGTGTTGTGCTGTTCAGAGGATTGTCTGTGGCGATCGCAGCTGCAGCATCTTTGCATGCAAAAGAGTGATGTAACTAATGCTAAATCAATGCATCAAATGCATTTTGATCAAATTAAATACATTTGACTTGTTTTCTAGATTTTTGCCTGGCAGGGCCAAGGCCAAAGTAACATTGTCATTTTTTGCATTTGGAATTTCTGAAATTCCTGTAGGACTTGATTTATGGACTCAGAATTTACACCAATCAACTAATCAATCCATATTTTATTTGTTTAACCCATATTCACAAATCACAATTTGCCTCATAGGGCTCAACTGGGAAAAGAAAATGTTAGGGGTCCCTCTCCGAAGACGAACAGAAGTGTAACAGATGTCGCATGTAACTGAGTCCGAACTGAGCATCAACAAAATACCAATATTTACAGTATTCATGAGATTCATGAGTCTAACATAGAGAGGAAACAATGTTTATAGTATTTATAAAAATGAGGAGGCATTGTCAGTAATAGTACACGAGTAGGCATATTGCATATCTAAGCAGTTGTGATCATACTTGTTTTTGGATTTCTTGCTTTATTTTGAAACGTTTTTCCTTGTCTGTCTCAACCAACTGTATTTCTACATTTGACATACTTTTAACCTAATAATAAAGTACGCATTTAAAATTTGTTATGGGATTTTCCACCAGACATGATGTGATTACAGGCTCAGAGAAAATGACCCGCATAGTATCCAAAAGCCTTTTCTTTTTTTTGCAGATGAGCTCACTATATAGTGCTATATTTAGAAGTCCTTATAGTGAAGTAGGGGGACGTGAAAATGTGTGTGATTTCGGACACTGTGTTTCCCTTTGTCTTTGTCAGTTCATCTGTCCACTTATCTCCTCTTTGGTTTTGTTTTGTTTCTGTTTATTCCTGCAATGCTCCACCAGTTTTCAGTTCTGGCAAATCGATTCGATAAATTCTTCAATCCAGTGATAATGAATTCCTGCATCCATTTTTCGTTCAGACCCTCGCCAAAATTTGACAGATTCTTTCTTGGCCCATGTCACACGGTTCCAAGTTTTGAAGAAATCCATCCAGTAGTTTCTGCGTAATCCTGCTGACAAACAAATCAACCAAACGACAAACGGACACGGGGGAAAACATAAGCTCCTTGGTGGAGGTAACGAAACACACAAAAGCAGAAATTAGGTTTCAAAATGAAACAAATGAAAAACAGCTGGGGACTGTAAAATCCTAACTCTTGCATTGACCAGCTGTTGAGACACAGCTCACAGCAACATGAGTCAGCAGTATTTAGTGAGAGATCCGCTTTGCTTCAATGCAACTCAGGGGTTTTCCACTGAAGTCCGCAACATCTTCAGTGTCGGGAAATTGGAGAGAGAGGCAGAGACTGTTTAGGTTTGGAGTCGACAGACGTGCAGAGAACTTTCTGCAAAAAGACCCAAATTTAACATGAGATGGTGAAACCTTTTCCTCGACCAGTAATACAAATATTGACACAATCTAGTGAACATTCAATGACGTGTGATTTGTTTCCTAAATGTCAGCATGATAACACTGGCCCAACACCAACGTCCGCTCTGAGCCGTAAACCCTCAGACTCATCGATGTCAATGAGTGATTGAGTGTGAGACTTTTGTAAAAATCACATAAATAGGAATGAGACAGCACTTTGTGACATGTTACCTTGACGACGTCAACATTGTTTTGTACGATTGTGGGTTAGGGACTTATTATTTTAGCTTCTGTTATGATTAGTTGCTGCTGTAACAAGTCCACCAAGCGCTGTTTATTAAAGACTTCTTTAACTGATCGACAGTTCAGTGTTAGTCTTGAACTTGCTGGGCCTGATTCTGACAATTTAAACTGCGTCTCATAGTCAGTTCCACACTTCTCACAGTAGATCTTACCCATTCACCAAAGTTACTTAGAGCAAGAAGGTTCATGGTGAGGAGTGGGAATGAAAGAGGAACCATTCTCTCTATTCCAAATCTGTGAACCATCAAACTCACTTTTGAAGCTACTTTAAAATAAAAGTAGCATAATGTTGCTTTAAAGTCATTAAGAAAATGTTGCCTTTATGTTGAAGGCTGTTGACATGAGACAGGATGGAAATGGCTCTCGAGTGTGACAACCTTTTTACTATGCAGATTACAAAAAGGTTATAGCTTTCCATTGGAAGTATCTCTGGGATGGAGAGGATAGTAGGGAATGGAAAATGAGAGAAGAGGTAATGTGAAAGGGTCTCCACGAGCAGATCATCTCTGAGAGTCTCAGTCTGGAGAGAAATGTTCTGTCTGGATCCTCTGCTGCAGCTTCTTTTTATCTAGAACCAAAGAATTTGAAGAACCTTGAGAACCAGCTTCTTCTCTTCTTCTTGGACTTTTCATCAAACTTGTCCTGGAATCTTGACTTACTTACAGTCCACTCCTGCTGCTGCTTCTCCTTCAGGATTTGATGGAGGCGAAGGATTGTTTCTTGTAAAGCGGCCTTCTCCTCTTGCCACTGTGTCTGATGGAGCTGCTGCTGCTTCGCTGCTTCCCTTCGAGCAGCTGTGACCACAGCATTCACAGCCCTCAGGTGCTCCAGCTGAGCAACATCGGAGGCTTGAGGTTGTTGGTTCTCCTCCACAGCAGTTTGGTTGATCAAGCTCAGCCTTTAGTTCGAGGGCCGATGTCTCGGCTTTCACGCTGAGGGCCTCACTTTTCTTTAAGCTGATTTATTTCCTCCTCCTGTTTATCCAGCTTCTGCTTTGCAATGTCCATTTGGATGTTGAGAGCAGCAAGTTTGTTAATGGAATTGACAAGGTGACAGCCAGACTTTTCTAGCTTCCTCTTCAGGATTGAGATTATCTCCTGCTCTCTGAAAGGAAACTCTCCGAACATATCTCTCGCATGACATTTGTTCTGCTGGACAGTGCTTTTTGTGGCTCTGCCTTCGTTTTTGTGAAGTCGCTCTGTAATTCTTCTTCTCTGTAGCACTTGTGCTTTCCAGTCGCACTCTTCTCTCAGCCCTAACCAGTCTTGCAGCAGTTTTTTCGACTTTAAACCACAGATATATCATCTTAGGGATACCAATACCTCAAATTAAATCCCAGAAAGGTGTAAAATATGTTAGTCAAAGTTTATTGGGTTGATAAACATCTTCAGAGTCAGTTGGATGTGCACAGACAAAGTTTTCTTTATGTCACCATGTACAGAGGATGAGAAAAAGGGTTTATGGTTATAGAAACTCAGCTTTAACATGCAGAGGAACCAGCACTGTGCTTACGGGACAGCTTTCCATCTCTGCAGCTGACTGTTTGCACCCACACCAGTTACCATGGAGACCAGGGGCATCAAAATACAGGCACAATGACGAATACCAGAGTGTGTGTGTGTGTGTGTGTGTGTGTGTGTGTGTGTGTGTGTGTGTGTGTGTGTGTGTGTGTGTGTGTGTGTTGGGTCAGTGAGGTTCAGTCTGGGCGGTAATGTGAGACCAGATGAAACACTCAGCCATCAGCACATTCCTGTGGGCCTCAGTTTTCTTCAGCTTGAGGAAAGAAAGAAAGAGAAAGAAAGAAAGAAATAGAGATTACAGAGTGAGAGAGAAAACTAAGCAGCAGTAAACATGTCATCCACTTTAAGTGATTCAGATGCCTCCTGGTTCGTTGAGTAACATTCATAATCATAAAGCAGTAACCGTACCACCTCTCGCCAGAGCAGTATGTATACGTCTGTAGTCTACAGATAATGATATGCTTTGTGGGGGCGCTGCACAAATCTGCCTGTAGCCTCGCCTGCTTCATGACAGTGGTTGAGGAATTTACTTGCCACAAATATCGTCTGAATATCTGCGAACCAGACTGAGAAACAGAGAGCTGGCTTCTAAGGCTCGTTGTGATGTGGCTGCAGAAGCCTTCATTAACCATTTATAAAATCTGTGCACCCAGACCTTTGTTTATTAAGATAAATTAGGATGTAAACCACTTGAAAAAATGTGCAGTGGCTCGTCCTGTCAGACTCTGGGAACAACACATGCGATGCTTGAATATTCTTTTCATCTAGGCCACAAAGTTAAGTCCGCAAAAAGGACAGTGTAAAGGTACCAGTAGTCATGACAACCCGTGGTATCTCCAGAACTTTATTCCCAACTTTCAGCCAACCTGGTTTTACTTTCTTTAGACTTCAGACTTCAGAGAACAGTTTCGGTTGATTTCCTCCACTAGCTAACTTGGAAAAGGTGGTTTTGCATGAAGTGAACATGCCATGGACGCATCCCTTATTGTTCCATTGTGAAGTTTTTCAAGGCGTAGTGGATACGTTTATCCCACAGGCATCGAAAGATGGCCGTTGCATCTCCTCACTTCCTTACAAAACCTGAAGCCAAAGTATCCTGTTTATGGCCACCACCGCCTTCTTGTCACTTGGAGCCGGAGTGTATCCAGTGATCATGATGGGAAGCCATGTATCGAGGTTCCGCCATTTCCCACGAAGTAAAATTACAGAAACCATCTTTGAGAAAAAACATTTTACGTGAAATTTGACTATTTAGTTCTGCCCATGTCCCATCCACTAACGCATCCATATCTATAAATTTCTATACGTAGCTTTGACCACAAAATGAGAATTTGGCACACAATTTGTCAGTTTTCAGCTTTTGTAGAAAAAACGTTCAAAAAGCTTTTCATGCACACATACTGTCTTTAATTCTTCAACAGCATTTCAGGTCATTATGTTGTCGTGGACAAAGATTGCCACTTTAGAGAGCTGCCCTTCAAACAAACAGCATCATTTTTATTTTATTGCTATATCCTAAAAACAGTGTTTATATGGAATAAGTTGCGTGAGTTAACATCTGTATACAATTGCACACAAACACACAAAAATAATGCAACCATCAGACTTATATAATCCCAAAATTTGTTCCAAATGTGGAGAAGTGGCCACTGGTGAAGGTGATGGGACTGAGAGGCAGCAGAGTCCCAGCTGCTGTTATTTTAGCTTTTTGCTTTGTTCAGCTCTCTGTTTGAAGGACTGACTGCCCGTCCACCTCGTTTCCTCCACTCTTTTCTCCGTTTGCCTGATTCAGCCCCCCCCCCCCCTTTTAACACACCACATCCTTCTCTCCTCTGCACGCGGAGGGGAAAAAACAAAACGCAGACTCCACGGTTATTATCCAGCTGGAACTGCTCATGGGGGCCATTCTGTCTGCATTTAATTCATTACCAACCAGAGAATCCGATTTTGAGTACTCCCTCGGCACATAATGTGTTTTCATTTACATTGGATTGTTAATGACACTTTGATTCTCAGCTACAGACTGAAATCCCCGGAACTTGGGGGGGGGGGGGGGGGTTGCTTGGATACAAGTGACTTCAGGTCCAACAGTGACATCGTACCTGGTTTCTTGTCTCGGGGGGATTTAAGAGAGAGGTCGAAAGGTCAGCATTAATCTTGTGACCGGAAAGTAACCAGCGGAGAGACCAGTGTAGCCATGGAAAAAAAGTACTTGGGGAAATTCAATGGAAAGCTCTCTTCCCCCCATCAGCAAAGAAGAAGCCTCAGGAGGTTTGAGGGTTGAGGAAAATCCTCCACAGCGAGACCACTTTTCTGCTTCGCTCTTCCATAACAGGCTCACTGGGAATAAGTGAACAGAAACCACATTACAAGCTCAGGATAATGGTTTAACTTAATATGTTAATGAATTCTGTTCCTCACATGGTTACAAGACTTACCTTGTTTTATTACTTCACATAATTTTAAACAATATACAGCAATAACTTGGTTAAACCTGCAATAACACATCACTGATATTATATATATATATATGTATATACGCGTGTGTGTGTAATTCTACACACACGCACGCTCATTGTGTGTGTGTGACCATGCGTCCAAATCCAGCTCCCTCCTGCAGGCTGTGATCCGTACCCATGTGAATGCGCTGATATAGCCTGGCTATATATATATATCACACACACACACACACACACACAGATGGAGTTGCAGGTAAACATAACTAATTTGGTGGAATTCAGTTACTTAACCATAACCTGTTACACAAAGGATACTAATCCAATTATTGTTACTAGGGCAGTGCCCGTTCTAAACCTGCCTGATTGGAATGGGCTGTTTGCTTGTCCTCTGTTTATGCTGCGGAGCTACTTCAGAATTATATATATATATATATATATATATATATATATATATATATATATTCTATGGTGCAGAGTTAATTTCGAAAACTTTGTGTTCATTCTACCTGGTTTATCTGCAATGAAGCTTTTACAGTGACGAAACTGAATGTGCTTTATTACTAATCGAGTGTGTGGTTCAACTTCAGTCCCAAGTTCACACATTTTCAAAATAAAAGCTCTATAATGCAGCTCAGTATTAATTGTTGCTGCAACAAAACTGATTTTGTGTTTTTACTTTGAAGACAAATTCCCAAAACAGGAAGTAATTTTGGATGAATGTCGCTGTCATGCATGCGTGTCTATTTCATCATATAAAAGCTTAATAATATAACGTGTGTGTGTGTGTGTGTGTGTGTGTGTGTGTGTGTGTGTGTGTGGGGGGGGGGTATAGAGGTAATTTTAATGCTTATCATTATCAATTGTCAGAACTCTCAGGGATGGAGCTGCAAAATGGAAGTCAGTCACTCGAGAAACACACAAAAATCACACACACAAACTCTGTGGTGGAAGCTTGGAAGTCAACCTTTATTGATATTGTTCAAAAAAGTCATGTCAACCAACAAAGAAAATCATATACGTCTTTCATATTTGCTTCAGTACTGCTGTTTAATACACTGGTTAACATAATGCATCTCTACTCATCTGACAGTGATAACAACTGCAGAACCTCCCTTTCAAACACTGATGCTGCATTTATACTGTAATTCTTCTTGGCTGTGAATAAAGTTGTTATTATTATTAGAGCAAATTAGAAAAGATGCATTGCTGGGACCAAGGTCACGAAACCGAGGAATGTTCATTTCACATATGAAATACATGGCGTCAGTGAAGGAGATGATACCTGCTTTGGTTTAGAGCTTCGGTCACTCGGCAACCTGACGGGAGTTAAAGGATGAAGGTGCAGTTTGATGTCGCAGCAAAACACAATGTAACGCAACAGAGTTGTGTAACTTAACAAACCGTGATACCGGCCAGATCTGTTCTTGTTTTGCTGCCAACGAGGTTCTGTTTTCACCTCCTGTCCGTTTTTTTGCTGGTTGGTTTGTTTGTTTTCGAACAAGATTACACAAAAACGACCAGACAGATCTCCACAAAACGTGGCGGGAGGATGTGGCGTGGGTCAGGTAAGAATGAAATTTTAGTGTGGATCCAGGAACGTTTTCCACTTTCTTTAACATCGCGAGATAGGCTGGATTTTTTTCCTACATGTCTCTTGATTTCTCAGAGATTCATTTATGGAACTTGATCCACTGATATTTATAAGTGTGAAATCTGGAGCAGATCCAAATAAAAATCAGGATCTGATGAATTTAAATATGGTTTCATAAGGAGGCTTTGGAGGAGGTATAAACTTTACTGAGTGCCATTCTAGTTGGACCCATACCAACTGAATGTCAGTCCCATTTTCTTTATGATACTACCAACTGTTGGAAAATGAAGTCTCATAAAATGAAAATTGTAATGAAGAAATAAGAAGCTGAGGATTGTGGGTCAAATTTGATGCTAGAAATGTTTCAGCAATATTCCCATTCACCTTGCCCACTTCATTTAACAGTTGTTCCTCACACCCACTATTATGAGTTGATTCAACTCCAGCAGGCCAATTCAAAATTTAAAAGGCATTTTCAGCAAAAAAGGTTTATTATACTAATTTGGGAAACAATTTACTTCAGGACCTTTCCCTCAGTAGTGGAGACTCTTTTTTTTTTTAAGACACTGCGACTGATTACAAATGCATGAGGTGACACAATGGTACAGTACATAACTGAACGACATACGTTTAAAAGTATAAAAAAAAAGTCAAGGGATAAAATTCCATAAGTCACTGGATATAGAAGAAATACCAGCATTTTTCAACAGATATTCTAAAGTCATAATCTCATACTACTTTATTATTCAGTTTTAGAGGAATTATGTTTTTCCTGATATGACCTGTAGACACTAGTGGCATCTTTTCAGCTGCTATAGAAAAGAGCTTCAGACACATAATGCCAAGATTCACACAATTGTGTTTTTATTCTTCCCAGTTTACACAATACTGAATGTAAAAGGGTTCCGTTCAGTTTCAGCAAAGTTTCAGATTACTACGCCATGTTCAGCAAATAAATTCAAACTCCCGCAAAACTGGCTTCTCCTTGCTATTTATTTCGTAAAACTATTTTTTTCCCTTATTTTCATAAAATTACGACTATATTCTTGTATTATTGAGTTTCTTCTCAATTACGACTTCATACTCAAAATCTTCGAAGTATTTTTTCTTCAACATGGCCCTAATCCTCCAACGTGGTTTTTCAGAGTAGCTGAGGGGTTGAGAAATGCTGGTAAGCCTTATATGACTTTTAACTGGCTATGTGTTGTGTTTCTAAAGTCTGCGCACAGTGTCCGTCTTGGTGGTTGGACACCTTGTCGATATTCAAGTACTCTCCTATAGTCCTCTCGGGGGAGTAAAATAAATTAGATGCTCTTTGAACTGCCCTGCAGTTGCAATGTGACCTGCAATGTGACCGGCAATGATAAAACTGAAGATATAAAAAACACATAAAAAAAAAACAATGTGAGCAAAGACGTTTAACCTGGTTGCTTGATTTCATATATGTTTCAATATTCCGATGCTAACAACAAACAAATACATACTGTAGTTGCCCAGCAGTCTATGTGCGCAGATACCAAAGTAAAAAAAAACACAAAATAAAAAAAATATAAATGCTGTAATCTTAATTCAACTACATGAAAAGGTGGTTAAGGACAAAATCCAAGGCCTCAAAGACATAGCATTGAAAAACACATCTCAAACATTTTGTAAAAAACCTTCCATTTAACATCTGTACACTTCCCTGACACTGTAACTGTCATCTCTTTATTTGAGGGCTGGAATCTGTTGGGTTCGCATGTTGTCGAACAAAAGAAACAAAACAAAAAGGTGGAAAAAAATGAAACATTTCTAAACAAATTTCACGTTTTCTTTTCTTTTACTTTTAACAACACGACTGATTGAATTTGCTTGGAAATCAAATTCCTCAAGACCTCGCTCCAATGGAGAAATGGAGTTCAACCTGGTTACTTTCCATGTACAACCTGCTTTTCAAATTCATTCTCAACAACAATGGCATAACTCAGTAGTTGATTAAAATTAAAGTTTCATCCATTGCAATACTCTTCTGTGGACTTCCCTGTCCCAACATGCTTTGCTGTCCAGCAACAATCCTCCCAAACCAAAGTTAAAGTATTTCTTGTTCATTCTGTATGGAATGAAATGTGAAGTCAAACAGACTGGTGCTCTGTAGGAAATTAGCTTTTGCAATGATTTCACTTTAGCACATAAAACTGTATCGTGGACATCGAGGTTACTAATATTTCTTTATAGCAACTGTCTTTGGTATTAAAACTTTTTCAGCCAGCAGAATTGATCCACGCTTTGTGGTAGAATGTGTGAAACGACTCAACTGTTTAACTTGACACTCTCTCCCATACGAGAAGAACAACAGAGTGACTGGGATTCAAAATCTTTGGCTTATAGCAGGAGTATCTTTGGCCCAGGTAGAGTCTGTTTATCAAAGCCAGGGTTTTTGGGGAGGGGCTTTGTCTATGAGATTCAGGGTTGGAGGCTAGGCGGGGGGCGTGATGGTGGCGGACAGGGAAGCCCAGGGGGCGTGCGGGTCGGTGGCAGACCTGGGGGTACTGGGCCTGATGGGGGCGATCTGGCAGGAGGGCTGCTGGAGGTGGGAGACGAGGAGGCGGTGCGGGTCACGGGTTGGTAGTCCGGTGGCGGCGCCGAGGGCGTGTGGATGGGAGTGCGAGGCAGGGCCTTGGCTGCTGCTGACTCGTCCTTCACTCTTGTGAAGTTGATGCAACGACCCTGAAGCAAAGAAAGGACACATGTTTGATTTTAAAATGTACAAGTAATTCATTTTTTTTAGCCGCTTTGGAATGAAATGTATTAACAACAGCTGGATGAACTGTGCTGAAATTTGGTGCAGATTCATGGTTCCCAGAGGATGAATCCTAATTGTGATTCCATGACTTTTCATGTACGGCCATCGTAGGGTCAATTTTGTTACCTATCCAGTAAAGATAGTGACAGTAACATTATACCTAACATCATCAGTGTTTGTTTGAGCTGCTGACACTGCGGCCTGAACGAATGAATGCACAGTATAACAGTTGAGTTAAATTAAAGAATGTTAGAGAATGCAAAAGATACAATCTAGCGACAACTTTTGGGCACAAACACACAGATTTGGGCTAAGAAGACAGTGACATCATTCGACCACAGGGTCATGGTACGGTCATTGTTCTTTGTATGTGTCTCTGTGCCCATTTCTGCGTGTGTGTGTGTGCGGCCAGCTGGTGTTCCAGATTACATTTAAATCCCCACTTCGACGACCCATTCCAAACGATCCCGGTTAGTCTGATGTTCTGTCACGACAACTGTTTCTCTCCTAACAAAGTCCTCCTCCTCATGATGGGACCGGATGAAGGTGGAACACGGGGAAGGATGGGATTAGATACTGAGACTAAACAATGACACAAAGACATGAACCTTAATTCAGTCTTTTCCTTTCCCCTAAAGCTACCAGAGACCATCGAGAATTAGCAAAGTGTCTCTAACACAGTATATAGTCACAGAGAGGCCATGTTTGGCAGTAATTCGATGAAAGCGGTCACAGAGGACACATTCCAGTTATCCCCACGGCTAAATTAGCCGCTGAGAGCAGACACAAAAGTTGAATAAACATAGGGGGGAAAAGGATGAGAATGTGGCAGTGACCTCCAGTTTCTGGTCTGTCGCCACTTATCCAGTCTGGTGTTCCAACACGTCCATGTGAGGATCTAGTCAGATTCTTTAAAACTGTTTTCTGGCATCATGGAAACACCCGTGGAGCGGAGATGTGCGTCTGCCTTCTTTTTTTAACACAAATTAATTCTCTGAACTTGGCTCCGCTCCAGACAAGATTTAAGGAGAGACAAACAAAAGATGACATCTTTTCTATTTCAGCTGTTAAAGATTGAACCGACTATGGGTTAAACTAGTTGAAACCAATAGTTATGTGCTTCGCTTTAAGTACATTGTTCTCATAGCACCCAGCTGTGGTCTGGAGCTCTGCATATTTTCCTGAATTGAAAAAATAAAAAGCCACGCTCACTCATTCTTTCTCGCTGATCTCCTCAAATGTCTGCAGTCTCACCAAGGTCATAAAATGGTCTAGGCAAAGTGTGTGTGTGTGTGTGTGTGTGTGTGTGTTAGGACACATTGGTAGTTGGTTGATGGAGACAGCCTTGGCAGTCGTCTGCCTTAGGTATTACCTCATGTCCTTTAGCCAGCTAAATGCTCCCCTGGGGAGGATTGTGTTTATGTGAATGAGAGAGAGAGAGAGACTGTTGAGTGAGGACTAGCTCGCTCTACCTCATACTGTACTCTCTGATGTCAGGGTAATGGTTTGGTGGTTTGGTGACGCACTAATAATGGCTAATGCTTATCCTTAAATTTAGACGAATTCATCCAAGTGGCTTCTATCTAGTCTATCTCTTGTGAACTCTTTGGTTATGTTATATACAATATAAAGGGGGGTCTAGCGGGTCATCCACTAACCAGAAGAATGGTCGTTCGATCCCCGACTCCTTCAGCCCACATTCCAAAAGTGTCCTTGGGCAAGAGACTGAACCCCAAATTAGCCATTACGCCTGTACCAGCAGTGTGTGATAGAAGAAGTGCAGCAAATAGTAAGGCTGTATGAATATTTGGGTAAATGTAGCTTGTTCTCGAAAGCGCTTTGAGCGGTTTATATGACTAGAAAAGTGCTAAATAAAATGCAGAAACACACACACACACACACTGATATATTGCCAAACCATGAGTCTCAGCTCTATAATGATACTCTCTGAGGCCATGTCAGCATAGTGAGCAAACACATACTAAGCTTATACTAAGTAAAAAAGAAGAGGGGTAACTGGGTTCGATCCTTTTTTTTCCATCAAGAGGAGTGTGTGTGTGTGTGTGTGTGTGTGTGTGTGTGTGCATGTGCAGTCTACACAGTATATTAACACTACATGAGAAGAGATCAATCTTGTAATATTGCAGCTGAATTACTTTGCATGAACCAGCTTCACCAGTTATTACCCCAGGTCCTGAATGCCATTTGAATGCTAACTAAACCACAGTTGCACATGTCTTTATGTACTTCAGTAACAGTCTGTGTATTGCACAATCCCAGAAATACTGAATGCACTTACACAGTTATATCTGTTACTTTCAAATAAATGTGTCTTAGGGCGCTTACATGCCGACCTTGTTTGGCCCAAACATTTGGATTCTTTTTTTGTTTAGTCTGAACCAAAATAACAGGTGTGAAAGGAGCTTAGGTCCATGGTCCAGATGAACACACTAAAAGTCAGTCTGATGAAATGATGTGGTCACAGTCTGCATCAAACTGAAACAATTAGACAAATTGCAGGAAGTTCAAACATCAATAAACATTAGAAGAAATTACAGACTTGCCAAGGCTCACAGGATTGCTTGCAGTCTTCGCCT
This sequence comes from Verasper variegatus, assembly GCA_026259375.1. Classification (NCBI taxonomy): domain Eukaryota; kingdom Metazoa; phylum Chordata; class Actinopteri; order Pleuronectiformes; family Pleuronectidae; genus Verasper; species Verasper variegatus. The sequence continues at coordinate 12,983,266 of CM048057.1, forward strand.
CGGGATAATATAACGTGACGAGGACGTTGTTGTTTTGCACATTGGAACATGCACCTGATGTTGGTTATACGAGTCATAATACCACGCAAAGATACTGAAGTGACAATAAAATGAATGACATTTATTTTCTCCATTCAAACGTATGCGCCATAAATTTATAATAAGGTTGGCAGTTAACCTCTTGTCACAATGTCAAACAATGCAAGATACAAAGCAGTTTGAGTTCAGGGTAAATGTGGTTTTCACTGTAAGAGTTCACTGTGCACTAAAACAACAAATACTGAGGCTAAAAACTCATGACTGTGCTGTACAGGCCAGATTCAAGCAAAGCATTTAGCTGTTGCTGAGGCCATTGGCACAACGATGAAAGGCACCATGGTAACCGAGCCACCAGTCAAGGATCTAGACTGACATCTGCCAACTCTGGCCTCATGTAGGAAGCGAGTTCTCCCATTAATTCAACAGTCTAGCAAGCTTTGGAGTGTGAGGCTACACCTACACAACATTTAACACCAAATAGCTTTTCAGTTAACACCTAAACAAAGGAAAAAGGTGCCCTGTGTCCCCCCCCCCCCCCCACTCTTTTAGAAATGAGGCCGGCCTGCTGGCCTGAAAGATGTTTCTGCCGCTTCGTTACAAACTGCAAATGACTTGAGGGGGCGACATCATTAGAGTGGAAAGAGACAGACAAGTTCTTCTGGGAAAAAATGAATTGCGTCATTCTATCGTTGCTAAAAGCTTTGGGTAAGGGAAATTTGTCGACAAAAGAGATCAAATCCAAAACCCTTTTTTTTTTTTAAATGATCTTACTGCCACTTTGCTTTGGTAAAGATGTAGTCATACATTAATGACGACAGGTTTTTTGTCTCATGTGTCTTCGGTAAAGCTGAAAACTTATCTGGTGGCAAATCCTGTCTGTATACCTGCTTGCCAGGAAAAACACTCTTAAATGTGGAATTCCCTGTTAAAAAAGATCATTGGAACATTTTCTGCTAATAAGGCATGGTTTTTACAGGAGCTTAGGACGGGAACTGATCAGCAGGCGAGTTGGTTGTGGCAGAGGACAAAGAACTGAGACGATGTGGGCATGTGAATTGCTTTTAAAATGCTAAAAAGGAATCCCACAATTTATCTTTACCATGTACCACCACATTTCCCAGTGCCCATTAGGGCTAATAAAGGGGGAGTTGTAAAGAATTACCCAAACATATTTTAACAATAAAACATTTGCTAAATGTGTCGGGGAGATTTAAAACATCCCTCGAGAGCTTCTTATCTCAGTGAACTTGCATCATCTCTCCGCATCTGACACATCTAGGGCTGTTTGATACAAAGGGCATTAAAACTAAACCATGTGGCTGATCCCAAAAAGAAGAGAGGATCTTTAGCGGCTTACCCACACACATACACAAACAAATCAGACAACTCTAGGATGTTTCTGAGTGCTAGCTGCAGTTTCACTTTCTATGTGATTCATAGCACTTAATGTGAAGCAGGTGTGAGACGGGCTGAACGGGATGGAGACGATGTTAGCCGGCGCAGGAACACCAGGAGTGAATGAAACGGAGAGAGACAGTAGGAGGGAGGACAGGATGAGTAATCCGTGCAGATGTCTGAAACATGTTCAAACACCAGGGCAGTTTTATAACTGAGCCACGCTGGCGCAGGGTTACGGGTTTCTGAGGCTTTTTATGTGTCCCTCAGAAAAACAACAGAAAAATGTACCCTCTGTTACTTGTGTGAGCAACTGTCATGTTAAAGTGATGTGACATGGGAGTGTAGGAAGAGCCATACTATATGTCATGTATACAGCTGAGGTACTCACATGATCCCCGGGCTGGGGTCTCATCAGAGAGACCTGGTCATACCCATGGCGAAACAGAGCCCAGATAGCATCCAGTTTACCCTGGGGACAGGACCAAAGGGAGAGGATTAACAGCTGACCACATCTGGACACCAAACTTCCACAACACAAACCATAACTTAATAAAATCCTATGAACACTGATTCTACTGTTCAGTGGTTCTTAGTCAGACAAATATTAGGGCAGCTGATTGTGCAGGATTGTCCAGTTGAAGTGTTTTAGTCACAGATAAATTATGACTTCTGTTCATTTCTTTTTTGTACAGCACTTATGAATCTAGTACACAAACGCATGAGCCTCTAACTCCCTACAAATAAGTGTCTCTTTCCATAAATGAAGCAGTTAAGAGTTTCCTTTTCTCAAATGGGCCAATCTTACAACCCTTAAATAGAAGTACCGCTCCTGCTGTTGTATGCCTCCACCCACCAGTACAGAATCATTTCTTTTCCAGATTCATGAGGTCACAAAGATACCTTTGACCACTGAAATCTAACCAATTAATATTTGCGGCGTATGTACTGACAGACACCCGTCATCATGCCTCCAGCCACTGGCTGTTGCCGGCGTGGAGGCATAAAAAAACTGAGCAAGAGCTTACTTTAAATACACAGGAGAGAAATGACGATCCCAGCAGTAACAGAAACAATAATTCAGAGCACATGTATTTCAATGAGACCTGCATTAGGATGATACTAAAGCTCATTTGAGCCAAAATCTGCTGGAGTGAAATGATAAAGGCAGGGATTTGCTTCTTATATAAAAGAAGTGAGGTGCTGTTGTGATGTTTCTTGCTCCTCAACTCATGTGAAATCTTCCACTAAAATATGTCTTAAGCTGTAGAAATACACGGCTGCACAGGAACCAAGCACAGCCAAACCCACAGAGACGAGTCAGTGTATGAATCCTTTTCCTACAATGACTGGGATGTATGGATAGTGTAAAATGTCAATATGAATCACTGCAGTGCTGTCTGTGGGGCTGTGGCATATTCAAATGCAGCCCTCTAAGTTGTAAGTTTGCAGTATGTACAGATAACAGTGCTGCTACTGTATAAAAGGCCAGAGCTGCAGCACAGAGCTGTATTGTAGTGTATGATTGAAGCACAAACAGCCCTGAGGCCAAGTCTAATAATGTCCGCCTGTCTGCACGATATGTTACGGCACTAGCTGCGTATGCACACTGATAGCTGTTGAATTTTGTCACGATGCCACAAATTACACAAAGACATGAGCTGAACAGACTTCATCCCTCCCTGCTGGCTTGTGAAATCTTTGCAGCTCCACTTGCGGTGCATTTCATGCTTCAATTTCAGCCCAAGGATTTCAGGCTCTGCAGTGGGTTGAGAAGATTTTGCCACCCTCAGTTATTTGAAACTCATGTGGGCATGGGGTCAAGAATGCAAAGTGGTCAAACTTAAAATGAGGCCGATTTTTTTCCTGAGTTCCTGAAAAGCTGGTGTTTTCTTTCAGGAGTGATGGATGCGCTTAAATGCATGTATCTATATGTCCGTATACAACAAAGTGCCACATTGTCTGCTGGTCCTGAGGGAAACTGAGGCAGTGTTTACCCGGATGGGCGTGTACCACTTCCGGTTCTGAGTGGGCTTCTTGTTGTGAGCTTTCTTGGGTTTGGGCTCGAAGGGTTCGTACTCCTGCTCCGGCATTTTCACCACAGCGTTCTTCGGCTTCTCCAGCTTAGCTCCCTCCTCGGTTGAACCCTTTCCTCCCCAACGCACCTACAGACAACATACAGGCAAACACATGAATACACCACAGAATACAAGTAGTGAGTGTTACCTAAACTAGTCTAATTTCTATCTGCTTTTTATGAGTCGTGCATTCAAAGATCGCCTATTAGCATCATGCATGTCATTCTGTCACCTCCATCCTCTTGATCCCTCCAATTCCTCTTCCCCCATAATATGAGGCATCCACAGTGGGCCACTTCTTCTTAGGCAGACCATCTTCATCATCGGACTCCTAAATCAAAAATAAGGACATAAAAACAGACTTTTATATTTGCTAATATACTTTTTTAATGGTATTAAGGGAAACAAGTCGTGGGCTACTTGAGCCCTTGCTTCTTAATTGAGCCTAAATCCCACTGCCCTACACCGACGTCACTCTCTTTCATGTGAACAGTCAGAACACAAGATTTCCATCTCTGAGAAGGGCAAGTTGACTTTTGCCCCCTCGTCCATGACACTTATATGAAATCATGTATTTTACTTATCAAGTAATTTTGTGGTTTTAAATCCAGTCCACACATGCAAAAACATATTGGTGGGATAGTTAAGCTTGACTGTAATCCCTATTATATCATTTCATTCTGAGATATTTATACTCTTTTGTTTTGGGTCTGTCTCGTGTTAGAAACGCCAACATCAATGTGCCACAGTGAATCCTTTCAGATGATCTCCTGCTGTGTTCTTACATGGTTTTTACTAGGGGTTTGACGGGAAAAGCTTCTGAGAGTGTGTGTGTGTGTGTGTGTGTGTGTGTGTGTGTGTGTGTGTGTGTGTTTTGACTCACAGGCTCAGGAGGAGGTGGAGGAGGAGGTCCTTTGATTACCTGTGGAAGAATAAGACACATGTTCACTTCTCTTCAACACTGGCACCTCTCATAGGAACTTTTTGTTGTGACCCCCTGCAGAGCTTATAAGCCTCTGGGCGTCCAGCCAAACCCCCTTTGAAGCTCTTGATAATTTAATACTGGCGACTTCCTGCGTGTAGTTTTTTGTTTCTTACCACAGTGCAGCAGAGAGGCCAGAACCACCACATGAAGAGCATGGCCAGCAGAAGGAACAGCACCAGCAGGGTGATGAGGAGAATAGTGCCATCGAACTGGTGAGAAGATGCACATGGAGGTTGTACATTACTATAACAGCACCAAGGCTGACACAAAAAAAGAAATTGGTTATAATCAACCTTTCATGAGTTCATGAGTTGTGAGGTGTTAGCTCACATATATCCACTAACTCCACATATAACTGGATGTGGAACACATATCTCGAGAACTGTTCATCTTATTCACACTTGACCTGAATTTAGCAGCAGCGGCTGGGACTCATCAACACAAGCAACGTTCATGACAACAGCAACGACAATTGATTCTCTGGTTCAGGCTTCTGCGCGCTGATTCGAGCTGAACTTTGAATAAACACGTGAACAGCTCTTTGTGCAGCAGCGGTGGTGCAGCTTCAGGGTTCTGAGTCCTGCAGCAGCTCTTTACTTGCTGCTGCTAAGTTACTACAGGTCACTTTTACAGTTTCATAAAGAAATGTATCTATTTAGTAGCAGTAGATGTACAGTACATGCAGCACGCAGTAACAGCGTAACAGTATTAATATGAAGCCTGCAGACGGATTTTCTTTCCGACATGTTTTTCTCGATGACAGTGGTTCATGTCATTTGCAGGCATCCGTCCAAACATGGTTCCCATTACAGACCACAGATGATGAGCACATGTGGTTAAAGTTTCCTTTATCTATCTGGTGGCAAAGACTTGAGGGGGACGGTTTATGTGAGCTCACCAGTGGGGGGGCCATTGCACATCACACCAAATCTTGTGAGGTAATGGTTTCGTTAAAAAAACTTACGTTCTGCTGCTTTTGCACATACTGTATGAAGTGTGTGTTCCCCCCCCCAAACGAACTGGACATGTTTTATGGGCAAACTACAAAGACCGATCCCCCCTCGATGTGGCAGTTTGACAGTGTTGGGAGGGGTTGTGAAGCTTTTCTCAATCCTTGATTTATACATTGCATGTTGTTTATTGCACCAGGCCAAGCCATCTCGTGCCATCCCGAGCCTCGTGTGACTTCAGCCTATATGGTTTAGTTTAGTGGCGAGAAGCGGCTAATTGCAATGGTATGTCTAATTGAGCTCTGTACATCACGAACCACAACAGAGCAGTGTGCATTTAGAGTTTTCGTGTATATGATGTCAGATGGACAGAGGGGAGACAGCTTCAAAGAGCATATTGCTTTTTGGCAGGCTAGGAATCTTTCCTCGGGCCCGGCCCATATGTTCCAACATCCGTGTTGTATTTTGTTGAATTGCTTTAAATTGTCTTAAATTACATTTTGTTTCATTTGTTTTTGGGACAGGGAAGCTCCACCCTGCTTCACGCTGATCCAGTTATATACAGCCCCACACCTGGGACCTTTACGAGTCACTGAGCCGATCTAGCAGTGATGACTGTTACAGGATATGCCTCTATTTCGCTTTTAGCTCTGCGGCATCAGAGTCCTGAACTTGTTTCTCTAACCTCGAGAGTCCTGCAACCCTGAGGGTTGTTCAGATTGTCCTTTTTGGGGGTTGGATCACTTCTACAAACCCCCTGTGGTCTGGCTCCCAAGAAGGGGGAAAATAAGACAATTTAGAAAGGAAAGAAGAACGAGGTGAATGAGTTGAGGAAACTCACTGCAGAGCTGCAGGGAGCAAGACCACAGGCTTCTAAGAACAGTAGGTAAGAGATGGAGGTTGCAGAGGGTAAAAGAAGACTGGAGACCACATGAAATAGAAGAAAGGAGTTTACTAAATCTCAAGAGTAAACCCCAAATATTATCTTCTTAAAAATCATTTGAACATAATATTACAAAGTCCAGCCCTTTCTTTGCTTGTCCTGGAATTTGTAATGCTGCTCTTCGCTGCATCTCCTCAGTGAACTTTGCATGAGTCTGGTCAGTTTTACCATGACGGAAAAACTAGTTTTGATTACTCTTCTAAAGTGCGACAGACGCAAAAGTGAAAAAAAGAAAAGAAATATCGTATCGTATGGCTCATACACGTAGAAGACACTGACGAAGATGTCAAGAGAGTTTGTGGTGATAAGAGCGAACACCGGTGTCTATGTGTTAAAAAGAAAATCACGTCATCGGCTTATGTTGGTGCTGTGACACGCTGGCCACCTGTCCAGGGTGTGAAGATTAAATGCCGGCAGATTGAATGCATTAATCAAAGATGGTATATAAAGCTCACACTTACACACTCTGTGGTGGTGACGTGCACATTGCTGCTGATGAAGGACAGACCGTCGTTCATGCTCACTTGGAGATAAATCACCCTGAAACAAAACGAGACAGACACACACACACACACACATGATTGTGTCAGTGATGGGATAACATCTCTGTAACAGATGTGACATTGTCAGTTCACACTAGGTTTGTTTAGCTCAGTTCATTTAGTCGTTTCCTCTTCTGTTAGAACATGTGAAATAATGTCACAGAACCGCTGGCAAAATGTGAGGTAGTTAAAAATTAGAAAAGCATTTGAAATAATCTGAATAAAAACCCACCAAAACATGGCAGGCAAGATTTTCCATGCTGAAAACAAAATTATTTTAGGCTGATGCTCAAATGAAGTTATCTGTCTAATCTGTGTAATAATTCCCATGTTGAAATTGGTGCGATTTGGAAACGTGATACATTCAATATTAATCAACTTTGTGAAAGACGTCGGTGGTGACAACAGCACCTTAACGACAACGACAAGTGATTCTCCAGTTCAGGGTTCTGGGTATTGAGTGAAGCTTCACTGAACTTTGAATAAACAGGTAAACAGTTCTTTGTGCAGCAGTGGTGGCACAGCTTCATGGTTCCAGCAGCTGGTCTTCACGTTACTGGTGGTCACTGGTTCAGTTTCAGAAAGAAAAACTGCAACCAGCATCACCACAGGCACAAACCAAGCAAACAGCTCATTCCAAACAGTCGGGTTCAGAACGGGCTCTGCCATAGTTTCTTCTTATGTTTCAGAAACTGGAATCTGATGAGTTAAGACGCTTTGCATCTGCCAAATCTCTAACCTGACCTGAAGTGTCACCAAGACTCTGTCCAATTAAAAAAAAAGCTACTCAGTAAGTCTCGAGAGCTTTGTTTACTTTAGTCCAGTTTCACCCCAAATGAACCAAATACACAAGTTTTTCAATGTGGCTAAAAACACAGAGAGAAAAACAAATTGCAGGTGTGATCTTGTGACACAGTGAGCCACACTGCAGAGGTCAACGGAGGAGAGGTGCATTTGAACCAACTGGGAATAAAAAGAAAAATACATGACCTGTCTTAATGCGTTTTATGGCTGTGGCCAGGTTGTGTGTTTTTTTTGCGAGACATGACACCATATTTATCTAAGGAATGAGAACAATCTCTCACAGCTGCTGCAAAATGTCCTGACACTGAGTTGCACAATGTATGACAAAATACTCTCTGGATTGGAGCCTCCTGAGGTTTTTGGAATGAGGAGAGTTTTTCTTGATGGTCTGAATCCTTTTCTCCTTCGAGTGGTGGAAAAACAATTCTGAGAATTTTCGTATGACGTCCTGTTGTTGTTCGCTTCTTAAAAACATGTGGATGAAAGGAGTTCTTTCCCTCCCCCCGTCGCTCTTTTTTGGTCGAGGACCAGGTGGATGTGAATGAGGTCTGGCAGATGGAAAGCAGAGCATGTGACCGATAAACCTGTCTTTACTCTGACTCTAAGAGCTGTCTGGGTTGAAAAAAAGGAGCAAGGAGGGAGACAAGAGTTGGGTTTGTGGGTAAAATTCATTATCGATAGCACGCGCAGCTCGCTGACGATAAACAGCTGGCTACCAAAGGACTGAGACTTCAAGAGCTAAAGAATAAAAAATAAAAAGCACTAAAATCGAATAAAGCCAGTTTAGGTTAAGAAAACAGACAGTTTGTTATAAATGGTATAAATCTCAATCCCAATATGGTGGACTGTGCGAGGTAGTGATGAGGCAAACGAAAACTATTTCTTGATTCATTTTTGTGAGGATCTACCCTCTTTATTTTGAAGGACAAAAAGGACATACGAATGAATAAATAAAAATTAACGTATTTTGAAACGAAAAGGTCAATTTCTGTATTTCTACATATTGATTAGTTTTTTTTACTTAAGTTATTTGTGGTTCTTCCTACTTTAGAACTCTTTGAAAGACTTTTGAACTTTTGATTTATTCACTAGCCTGCCTGATTCACTTACTTGCCGACTGAGGGCCCGGTCACACGAATATGTACCACTTGTGTACAGTATGGCTTTTATCAATGTCCTCACACATCTGGGCACCGTAGTTTTTAGTAAACATTGCACAAGCAGGAATAAATGTAGTATTCGTTGGGGACTAGTTTCTATGGCGGACTGACACAGCTGGTACTGTATTGAGCGTTTATGGCAGCTTAATGTGGGGAAAAAAATTCCAGAGTCCATGTTGGGCAACAATGGAACAATAAACTTAATTAGAGTTTAACTAAACCAGCAACACTACAATGAATCCATTGTTGGTTTTTCTCTTTTTGATAATGGAAATATAAAATTTTACAAACCTTATAATTTAATCTTTTATAGGGTATGTCTCAGAGGAGAAAGGATCCTAGCACATGACACTAATTTAGTGTCTATATTATTATTACTATATATTTGTTTAAGTCACTTTTTTAAGGAAAGAGCTTTCAGTTTTGGTTTGAGTTACATTTTGATTAAGTAAAAGTCTTTATCTTTACTGGTACAGTTCAGTTGACTTTGTTACTCCACTTTGATTTGTATTGAGGATTAAAGGAAGAGAAAAAGAGATGTAAGTGGTAAAAAGACCAGTGTGAATTTGAGGAGGAGGAGAAAGTAGTGGGGAGGAAATGTTTGTTGTAGAGCACAGTGTCTGACAGCTCTCGAGGAGGGAAATGAAACAGACAGATGGCTCAAGCATGAACTGACGCACACACACACACTTGAAAGTGACGGTGCACACACACATATTCATCTGCCATTCATTAGTCGGAGTGGGTCACCCTGCCTTAAAAGAAAAGTCTATGTTAAAGCACTTAAATATGGGCCCTGACATAGCCTGCATTATTCACAGTGGTTGTCTTCTTCTTGTATACGACTGGCAAAACATAACAACATTATGTCACATCCAGATGTTTCCAGCTGGATATATTTAGGCAGTCTAATGCCCTGTCCACAAAAAGACGGACATTTTACAAGATTAACTTTTTCCTCTTTGTTTGAGCCTCACAAATGGTGTTTTAAGTCGCCAACATTGAGATTTTAACAAGCTCCTTCCAAAGTTGAGCTTTTCAAACACTGGTTTCTGTACATCTGTGTGCTCATGTAACTAAAGTGTTTCGGAAACAATGACATCGCAGTTAATGAAGGTGGACGGAGATTTTTTGTTAAACGTAGGGAAACTATTCATTTAAAATATCTTGTTTTTTATTAGTGTAGACGAGGCCTTAATCATCAAGTCTTCTTTCTTAAGCTCATATTTTGCACCAGCATGAAATAATTCTCTGCCTGAACCTGATCAGGAATTGTAGCTAGTGTGACGTAGCAACAACTGAGAGAATTGACATTGACAACATAAATCTCATCTTTGCTACCAAATATAAATCATTGCTTTATCATACAAAGCCCTACTTAATTTGTCTGGGTTTCAGTGGAGCCATTGAAACACTCTTTGTAAGGATTTTCCACTCTGCTGAGAAGATAGGCTGCATGCAAACACACATGGCCACACACTTGAAAGGCCGGGGGCCTGACTGTTGCAAGGCTTTGATCAGCCAAGACTGGACATGGAGGAAGCTGAAGGAGAGCGGAGGACCGACAGGGGATGAAAGAGGGAGATAAATAAATGACAGATACAGAGAGGAAAAACGTGCAGGCGGGCAGACGGGCGGGACGGGGGGGGGAAGGAGTGAGGAGGGGGAACAACCAGCGAGTCGGTGAATAGAGCCACCGTGGCACCAAAAGTATAGATGGAGGCAGAGAGAAAAAAGGAGGGCGGGATGAATGTGGGATTGGAGTCAGGAGGTTAAGTGTTCATGCATGAAGTGATGGAAAGTTTAAGGCAGAAAAAAAAATATACAAAAACAGAACTGAACTGACTTAACGGGAGGTTTAAGAGAAGCAGAGGCACACAATGTACCGTACGCTCGGTTTCACTACCTCTCTTCCACGGTATCGATTAAAGCTTCAGCGTCCGAGTCGTCAGTCTGGCTTGTTTAAATCTTTCACCCCTGCAGTTAAAATCCAATCCTTCCTTCTCACACCACAGCAACTATTAACTGTATATGTGATTTATTACATCTGTGGCAGAATAAAATGAAGGAATTTGTATTGTTATTATTACAGGAACCCTTAAAAGGTCAAGAAAGTGTGCAATGAAAGACCGGTGCTCTCCGCCCCTCTGTCTCTCGTTGTGTTTAAAGTCTTCAACCACCGTCAGCTGAACTATATATTCTGTGGCCTGCTGTACTTTTAGTCCCGTAAAGACTTTAGGTCAGAGAGGTTTAGCGGATTGTTTATGTTGGAACCTGGTTGGGCTCTAAAAGGAGAGTAAGTCAGCCGATGAGTGGCAATTCTAGCCGCTAAACCAGAAAACGGTGTGTCCGTCGTGTGGTGAACGTTCGAGTAAACGAACCTCAGTGGTTCTCACAACCACTCTTCTTCATGCTTTTTTTCAGTGAGCCGTAAAACGTGTGACATGTGATTATGAAAAAATGACATGTTTGCATATCGTCAATAGAACTGATGTTGAACCAACGAACACAATCCCTTTTTATCTAATTTATCTCAGTCTGAAGCCAACAGTATTACAATTGAGGTCCAAACTGGTGTGTTCTCACAGGCAAACAGTGAAGCACAACAATGAAAAACTCATTAGAACTCAAGGGGAACTCGGAGGGTACATACATCCACCAAGGCCGATTGGACACTTTATCCCTATATTGCATATTGAGATCAGATACAAATACCATGTACACAGAAATGTTCTGCAAACATAGACTATTAGTTACCGTACAGAGAGTGAATAAAGATCACCCCCTTAATAACCTCTTGTCTTGATTCACGGTTCTCAATATGCGCAAAAAAATTCACTTTATGCCGAATCTGTCCACCAAGTCACGTACTGTAGTTTTTGCGTAATCCTGCAAACTAACAAACACACAGACCTAGATTAAAACATCATTGGGAGAAGTAACAAAAATGTTCATACTGTTGACAAAGCAAGGATTAAAGTTTTTTGTCAGCGAGAATCAGGTTATTTTGTATGGATCCTAAAGGCACAGGGATTGTTGACTTGTATTTTTGTATCTATGCTGTTTATGTCAGTTTCAGATGTAACCTTCCCTGTATATGTCACTGCCCACAACATGAACGCAGAGTTTGGACAGAAGGCTCTGTCCGGCAGACAGCAGAATTCATTTGTAATCGCTCTGTCAACCACCAAGTCCTTATATTTTTAGCTCTGTTTTGGTTTCCACCTTACTCCTCAGGGAGATACAGCTCGCTGCTGCTGGGTAGTTTTAACACCGTGTGCTGTGAGCAGTTCATAGAGCTGTGGAGAACTGTTGGCTGAAAATTCTCTGTGGGTTTTCTCACAGTAAGCAAGTGCAATTTTATCAGCTGAGTCATATTAGACTTGTATGTTTCTGTTTGCTTAGTTTGCAGGAAAGCTACTGTTGTTTTCATTGCTCAGTTCTAATTCAGGACAGAAGCAGGACAAGTGCGTGAGGGGTTTACCGCTACATGTGCCGGTGCTCCTACAGAGTTCACTATATTTTGCTGAGCTGTGCTGGGATGTAGAAAAGAGGAATGCAGCCATGGACAGGGATCATAAAAAGAGTTAATGTATGGCAGGCTCCTTACGGTCTGTACATACAGACACGTGTATACATACATGTGTTTCTCTGTATTTGAGGCAAAGAACGTGATCTGAGATGCATGTGTTTGCAGTGTGAAATATAAGCGCGTTCTGCTTAGAGGATGAAGTCATAAAAAAGAGGCACTTACTTTCCGACTTCATCGATGACAGGAGCTGGACACAGTAAGAATGTGTCTTCTACTGCAGCCGGCTTTTCATCTGGGAGGCAAAGACAGCGTTTTGACAGATGTACTGAATAATTACTGTAAACTACAGACACTACATAAACAGGCAATAGCTAGAGATTGATAAATATAGACTTTAGACAGGGACCAAAAGCTGATATTTTGTATAAACGCTGTGTGTGCATTTACACGTGAGGGTTTTCCTGCCATACAATAAGATGTCTTTTACGAGTCTCACTGCAAATGTGTTATGTTTTCTCCAGAGGTTATTTTGTTGTCCCATACGTTTACATGAGAAACACACAAGATGAGAAAGTGGCTCTACTCACTGATTGTGATGGTATCATTGATTTTGAAGCTGCAGAGCACCTGGTCGATATTTCTGGCGTGAAGAAACCCGTTTCCTCTCACCACCACTTGGAAAGACTCTGGTTACACAACACACATCAACATTATTACATTTCAAACACTTGGGGGTCATTTGAAACTGTATGCGTTGTCTATGGAGTTTATTTTCATCTCACACCCAGCAGGCCTGTCTTAAACTCCAGATAGTTTCTTACAATGATTCAAGTTAGTTAGCTTGAAGAGTGTCTCCAAATTAAAACTGAGAATATGGGGCCTCAGTCATCTAATCCTAGCACTAATGTAGATCATTAGGAGGGAAAACATAATGTATTATCAATAGAAAATGACAATACAGCAGGAGAAAACTTTATATGTCCAGAATCCAGAATATTTCCCCCCATTTTATTTAATGTTGTGAGATAGGGCTTCTTATTTTAACATTTTGGGGGAATTTCTGAAGAAATAATGCAGAGATCTTGATGAAACAAATCTGGCATGTGTAGGGTTATAATATCGGTGAACAGTTGTTGGATGTACCACAGCGAAATACGCTGATCTATATGTTTATAAACCTGCAGGACTGAACTGAAGAGTACAGCGCCTGATGCAGTATTCAAGCAGGCCAATGAATACTGTTTAAATACTTTCCCCTTTAATTGGTAAAAGTAATTCACTGCTTAATAAAATGCAAAAGCAGATGTGAAAAACAGTAAAAGTCTTTCTGCTTATGCCAAAAATGTTTAATCAACTTTTATCTGTTCATTTGTGCCTTTTAATGTTGCTTTGTTAAGTCATAATCTTTCTGTTGGCCTGACACTGAAGGATGTTGTATAGTTTATAATTCAACTGCAGCCAGTCTAACCACTGCTACTCTCAAACATTCTTTTAATGACACTGTCTGACATTATTCCCACTGCAGGACTCTGTCCCAGTGGGTTTCCTGTGGGTGACCTGGATGTACATACATGGTCACTTTTCAGTCTGGAATTGTCATTTACTTAAGTGAGGGCAGGACTGATGAGGTGACCATTAACAAAATGACGAGGCTTGGAGAAGCGATGAATAAGACACTGACATGTTAACAGCAGAATGAGGTCATACTTGACTTTGAATTAAGACATTAGGGGGAATTCCGCCCTTAATTACATTATGCAGACGTAACGTAAGTATACGTCTTAATCACTTTATAACATCCTGTTGGAGTTTTTAAAGCCTTTTGCGACATTGAAATGTATAACAGATACCAACTGCTTGACCACGTATGCCCTGGGATGAGTGGAAACAAGTAGTGGGACATAGTCAGTCATAATCCTAACATGTAAATGCAAATATGACAGGAAATCTATTACTAACACATGTAAACATAATAATCAAAATGGTGTCTTATTCAGAATGAGGTCATTAGTTGGAACATGTAAACCGTGTCCATGTAAACACTGTGTCAGAGCCCAGTGGCTATCATCTGACGACAAAGGGACCCAGCTCAGCTTTTGTATGTGTGGGTTTGAGAGTGTGTGTTTCCATCTTCTCACCTCCTGCACACACACTGGACTGGCTCAGCTGCCAGAATTTCGATACAGGATTTCTTGATGATCTGCAGCAAAGAATTTGAGTTGAGAAAGAGTAAACCAAAAACACTTAGTATTTTATTGATAAAATAGTATGTTTTTCTGCTCCAAGATCTTTCTTGGCTCCAACAACCACAGCAAGCTGTTGCTGGAAAAGCGAATCTTCGCCAAACGGTCTGATGCTACTAAAGCTGTTCTAATGTTAAGATTGAAAACATGCATCATCAGCACAGTAAAAGATAAATAAACTGGTTGTTGAGCAGCACCATTGGATATAACTTCCTACATATATCCCAGTGAGTAATTAATGTTCATGTACAGATATTTAATACCCACATAAAAATGATCCTTACTGACGTAGAGCACATACAAGCTCAACATTTAGACCAGATGCAACATATGCGTGTATATACCTTTTAAGACCGCATGCAACATATGCAGGGTTTTCCCTATCGAGTCTATAGGGAGAAGCCTCCATAGGACTCTATAGTATAGAGCCAGATGAGGCATGTGGAAGTTTTATATGATGTCATAGTTTTCAAGACATATGATCGATGAAATACATTGTGATTTTCCTAAATACTCTCAACAAATTTACGTTTCAGGCTACGGCTGATGATCTTAGCAAGGGGAGCAACATTTGCTATTGACCTACTGCCCAAGGCTCAGTTGGTAAGATACATGAGGAAGAAGAAGAGGGAATATCAGAAAGTTTGCCGGCTAAATTGATTTTTTAAAAACTGTTCACTAAGTTTAGGGAAAATGCAATGATTTCATGTCTAGATCAGCTCTTCAGAAAACGCTTTGGGTGGTTGTTTTCAAACAACACTTAGGTTTAAGAGTGCAGTTTTATTCAGCGCCTTAGGTCTTAATGGGTTAAATACATGAATGTGGTCATCTGCAAGGCTGCCTGGGTTGTGCACAGAGAAGTGTTAATTTACCGAATCAATGACTCCCCGGAGGGCATGGAAGCCACCCAGGACAGGAAACACATGCTCGATGGTGTCTGCAATGGTGGCCAGCTTCACGGAGAGAATGAAAACAGAGGTGTAGTTGGAGGGAAAGAAGGGGAGAAGAATACAGCAATTACAAAAGAATAAATAAATAAATAAATCCATTACCTGGGAATGAGATGAAATTATGGAAAATGAAATTTCTCCACCATTGTCAGGAATGTTGGTCTGAAACTATGATAAATGAATAACCTCCCCAATATTCTGGCTGCTATAAGATATTTTCCCAACAAGCCCAAATTGGCCTTAAACATACAGGTGGAGGAACTGTACTACGTTACAATAATCTCACGATATTCACAATCAGGTAATGAGGGGCTTGAACTCCACTTGAGGGAGCTGGTTGAAGCCAACTGTGTCTGATTACTAAAGATCAACCAGAACAATCCCAGCAGCTCTCAGATATCATGGAAATACCTGGATCATCGCCTGCATCATGTTGAAAGCTAACGACACACACATCTCTATGTCTATTCTTGTGTGTTGGCAGTCTGCAGCAGAACTGAGAACCAGCACAGAGGTAAACAAAAAAACACCCAGATTTCTTTTCAGGAAATTTTAAATTATGGGCTGGCCAAATTGCACTGGGGCCACCACGCTACAGCTCACTTGCATTTTGGATATTTCCACAGCCCTGGAAACACGTCATTCAGTACATGCACGGTGAATTGTAGCTGGCATGTAGATAATTACAATGAAGCTATAATAAAATACAGATTTGTTGTGTTTGGAATGGGTATTACCTGTGTCTCATTGAAGTCTTTGACACCAACGCAGTACACGATAGCTCCAAGAGACCTGGCTCTCTCTCCCTGTTTTTAGAAAAAGGAATGCATTTAATATTTTTTCAGAAAACTGATATTCAAGCGATGGGAGTGTCCCTGCATCCAGAGCTACCCTGTCGGACATGTTTAAAATACAAATATCAATACAAGCAGGTAAGAAAAAGGCACAGTAAATAAGTTAACTTGTTAAATGTTCAACATTTTTAGGGTTAGGGGTCCCCATATTTTTTACATTATACATCAAACTGCAGCAGTTAGTTGAATCAGCCTCCGTATGGAGTTGTTACCTCTTGCTGTGCATCGATGAGCTGATGCTCCTGCAGCTCACCATCTGTCAGTGCAATAATCACACTGGCCGTGCCTGCAAAAAACAAATAAGAGCCGTGTTGCAATTTCAGCAAAATGAAATTTAGCCTAAAGTGAGAATTCATAAAAATGTGTGGTTTGATGCTCACCAAAGTTCTCATGGTAAATCTGCTCATTTGCCTTTAAACAGGAAGATGTTTTCATGTTCAGATGGACAGGAGATACAGAGACGTCATGTTAAAAGAAGTAATTCAATTGAATTTTGCTCTTAGCTAAACAAATATAAAAACCAAAAAAGGCTGACCCTCTGCAATCCAAGGTGCATGAATGTGTCTCCACCTGGAATCTCCCTTTTCAGAGCATTCAGCCCCTTTTTGATTTCCACTCTGCAGAGGAGAGAGACAGCAGAGCAGATTTGTGATGAAGATACATTTAATCTGCAGTTTTGTCCTATTTGTCAGATTCTGAGGTACTTGTACTTGTATCTTCCTACTTTTACAGAACTTTATACTTCCACTTCAGATAAATATGTGTACTTGATGTTGTTTTGCATAAAGAAAACGTGATAAAAGAGATTTAATGTCAGTTTAAAAAGAGATGTTGTGTCATCATGCCAGAATAACATTTATTTAGAGCATAGATTTGTTAGTTAAAGTGAATTAATTATATCAACAGCCTGTATGAGCCATAACTTCATTTACCTGTTTTCTGTTAGTTTCATGATGGTAGAAGCTCTGGAGGAGAAAGTTATGAAGGACATCCTCAGCATTGGACTAGAAAAGAAAAAAGGGGTGAAACGAGGAAAATGGCAGCACATCCAGTATTCAGCAGCTCACACAGAGAGCATATGACACAAATATCTCAACAGTTTTACTGGTTACAGATCAGATGTACCAAAGAATGATAGTAACTGCTGAAGGCAAAACTCAACAACATTTGCTTGCTGGCTGGTGATGAGCCACCTTGCACAACATGGAGTATAAATAAACACTGTCTGATGTTCATTATTTCAATAACGTCAATACTTAGCTGAAGGAAGATGAAAGCGGTAGACTGTTTTCCCCATAAAATAACTAGCAAAGATTATCTAAGTGACGATAAATTACATCACAGTCTGCGTATGATTATTTAGATGTGTTTGAAGCTCAACCCCACACTCTTACACACAAAGTGACACCATGCATGGTACCAGTGTGTAGGATTTTGCACCCTGTTAGTGACCTTGACTCAGTTGTTGACACTCAAACTATGCCAGAATCCTCAGATGTGAAAATGTTTCATATTTTGGTATTTTTGTTGAAAACTGTATTTAGAGAGAGATTAAACACACGTAAACACACACAACTATCTGATGTGTAAAGGGATGTTTCTGAGACAAATTAAGTTATTGCAGGTTTGCGATGTTTAAAACTTTCTCGTGTTTGTTTCAAACTGAAACTTTGAAGAGAGTTGATTATTTGTGTTGTTTGAACCAAAAGGCTCCAAGTGTTGCCATGGCAATACAGACGCAAAACAAAACCACCCATGAGATGAAGGACATATGTGGCCATTTGTTGAAATATTGCATTTTATTCAACTTCGTACCAAGAGGCAGAATGCGTTTTAAGGGATTTAATAGAGCTGATTTGCTCAAATATGAAAATAAGATAAGGCCTCTTCCAGCTACAGTGTTGCAGCAGTTTTGTTAGCCTTGTTCATATATGCATCTTATCATTTATAGGCCACAGGGGGGGTGGAGTGGGCTGGAGCCAATCCCTGGTGACATTGGATGAGAGGAGGGGTACATCCTGGACAGGCCGCCAGCATATTGCACGGCCCAAATGTTTAGGTAAACAACTTTTTCCACTCACATTCGGACACCTTTAGAGTCTCCAATGACCTAACCCCCACATGCAGACACCGCACATACAGATCCCGGCCGAACCGGAAGTCAAACGAAGAACCTTCTTGCTGTGAGGTGACCGTGCGAACCACTGTACTACAAGAATCAATCTAAAGAAACTGTAAAACCAAGACTGGTCATATACTACAAAGAGACCCCAGCCTGTAGTCCCTGCTGGTAACCCCAGACATCAGTGAGGCTATACTGCAGAGACAAAGTGAAGCGGCTCCATAGATACTAAATGACCTAGCATATGGCCAGTTGTAGCTGAAGGGACAGATTTTATTTTACTTTACCAGAGTGACTGGTTTGTAAACTGTGGGTTTCTCTTCAGACATCTACATCTCGAGGCTCCAGGAAGTCGAGTTGAGGCAATAAGAGGCTGTTTTATTTCTTTAGATGAGCAATCCAGTTGTGAATCCTTTCCCATGTTACACTGCAGACAATCCTCCTATGCACTCACAATACATGTTTTAAATCCTCTTACCTTTTGAATTTCTCCGCTAAATTCTCCACAAAGTAGTAGATTTCATCCCAGTGATTCTTCACACTGCCAGACCTAAGAAAAGGACACGGGGGAAATCATTAAAATAAATGAACAGCTGTCGAAGAAAGAATGTCTCATCTCTGAAACAACTACAAACAAGTTGTTTAAAACAGTTGTGAAATGCACATGTAAGTTTTATTCAAAGCACATGAGAGGAAGAGGAGGAGGAAGAAATATCCCAGAGTGCTTTTAATGATACCGTTTGCATAACAGCAGGTAACCTTATTAGTTGGAACACTTGGATAACACGGGACAGCAGTTGTAAAATATATTTTATACATTTTTGTGATTTACAAACGATTTATTTGTTCGGCAAGAACTCAAACAAAATACCAAGACTTTATTGAATTATATGGAAAAGCATTCAAATCAGAAAAATACTGTTTATCTGTTGAAGGGATATTAAAGTTACATTTTATCAAGGAAATGGACCTTCCTGTTTATATCACAAACACAACTTGGGGGGATAACTCGAGACAGTTTGTCTGCGCTACACAAAAGGGGTCTGTAATGTGCTGGTGAGATAAAAGAGGCTGGTAGCACGGTGTGGTGTGTAATTTAGCACCCCCCCTGGATCCAGAATGAATCCCTGAAGGAGGAAACAGGCCCCAGTCTCCCCAGGGGAACCTCCATAAAACTGGAGTAGTACAGAAAAACAACTCCCTGTGGAGCTAGCCTTATTTCCTCTGGGCAGGGCATGTATGTGTGTGTGTGTGTGTGTGTGTGTGTGTGTGTGTGTGTGTGTGTGTGTGTGTGTGTGTAGCAATTTATTAAGTGTGATCATTAAGGGAGAGGGCTTTCATGATATGACCAGTCAGCAGGTCACTCCATTAGCTAACGAGTGACCCAGAGAGATGACACATGGGAAATGAGCTAACTGACTGTGGTAATACTAGAGGCCTGTTCAGAGGTCGAAGCTGACATAGAATAAAGAACTAGGCTGACTAAATGTTATTCCAGGGGCTGACTAACTGATGTAATGGCATTAGACACGCTCTAACTGACAAACAGGGATGTGTTGCTGTTTCCTTTAGTGGGGCGGATGGTCAACACCATTCTTTTAACCAAAGGGATTGAGAAATTGGATTTATTGATCAACTTCAGTCCACTGAGTCTTTGTTTCTGCACAAACCCAATGGGATGAGTGCCTTTACCGTCATTGTGACTGCAAGATGGAAGCACTTTAATTAGTAATATTCAAAAGTGAATAATAACCTTCGCCAATCATGGATCTTGATGGAAAAGCTTGGGCCTTGGTAGACATTTGTCTACTCTCCTGAGTTAACATTTAAATGTTAACATGTTACTTAAAATAACTACAAATGACTTCAACTATAGATGTCACAAGGCAAATAAATTTTCAGTAATACACACATTTTAGTGTGTTTTAGAAAATGAATGGCAACCATGGGACTCTGTTATCCTAGCTTATCTTGAAGTACGTTCCTCAATTCCCAGCAAACTAAAAAAATCAGTCTGAGAATTTTGGTCTAGACAAAATAAGCAGAGGGAACCATTTCTCACATGGGAGCTTCCCATACCTTGAGCTAAGATGATAAGAAAAAAATGTGTTCATTTGATGAGATTACAACTGAACTAGCCATCTATATTTTCAGCACAATTTATTTCGATTATTTGAATATTTTGAAGGTACAAGAACCAACTGAGCTTGACTCTGCAAGCTGGTAAACAGCACCAGCTACAGGGCCAAAACATGAAATCAAAATGAATTGCATCGAATGGAATTGATCTACTATTCAGTGTCAAAAACCCTGTGGGGCTTTTGTGTTATTGCTCAGGCAGTGGAGGGGGGGTCATTTTATGGTCACACTGGGATGGGGTTTGGACAAAGCCAAGGAATATGAGGGACTTTCCCATCTTAGTCATTCAAGGCTTTTGATCCTGCCAAACTGAACTCTGGGTCTGTATTAAATGTTGTGTTTGGTAGACGGAATGGACTTTTGTTTTGTATCCTTGTAGACCCAGTTTTTAAAAAGACAACAATTTACATACAGGATTTCTTTTGCAGATGATGAGACGTCTGACTTTTCGGGAAAAAGCTGCATAATTGAGCAACAGTTGCTGACTGGGTGAGGTTAAAAAAAAGTAGCAGCACATTGTCAAACTTCAGCAACAGAAAATCCAAAGAAAGCAAACACATTGATTGCACAAGCTGAAGGCGAGCTGGTACAAAGGAAGTAGGCATGTTGTAGTATGGAACTGCCAAAGCTTGAGGATCAGGTTTGGGTTCCCATGGGCCACCCATGCTGGAATATCCACCCCAATTACAGCAAAGCATCCACAATAACATATACATGTTATATAAGCTTCAATTGTCCCCCCCCCCCCATCTACCTTGGAGGGATACAAATGTTGGTCAACTTAACATCTGACGCCTGATTTTTTTTTCCTGAGTTACTGTTGTTCTGATGACACGACTTGTTCCCCCACATCACGGCTTTGACATTCCTGTGAGGCTGACGGAGCACATTAAAAGGACAAGACCTTACAAGCTAAACAAAAAAACCCTCCCAAAATAAAAATAAAAAAGCTTGAGGTGAAGGGTTGGAGGGGGAGTTTAGCTTTGAATGTGCAGCATCAACAGAAATGGTCACACGAGGATTGCACAGGCAGACACAGAGAAACAGCCTCTGACCTGCAGGAATCGCAGGAGCCAGTTTCTCGTGTAGATTGTTCCAATACAGCAACAGCGAAACGGGGGTGGGGGGGGGGGGGAACATTACGTCTGGTAAAACTTAACTGCGGCGAACAGTCATGTAGAGGTGTGGGGATCATTTTTGACTATTTATTTAACATCAGGGTGAATCTGAGGACTCCCACCTTTGGTTTTCAGCTGCTTATCTTTGTTTCTGAACCACCACAGCTCTTGTTTGCCTTGGAAAACTTAGGGTTGTCTGAGGTGGGTCCAGTCGTGGGACCGAGACCTAGCTTGCAGTTTCACTCACCTGTTCAAACACTACTGGGAGAGGAAGTGGGTCATTTTATTCTATGATTCTTGATGAAACTATTTTATGCGTTTGCCCTTTTTTCCCCTCCTCAATCGTTTTGATCTAATTGTATTACACTGAGCTGAGCTCTGATGTCTGAGCTCTGGACACAGAGAGTAAAGGTTGTGAGAGGTGAAGGTTGTTACGAGGTGCAGGTGAAGTGATTGCACCCGACAAGGCAGTTTGAATTTATGTCATTGCAACTGGTCAAAGCCGGGCGACAGTGTTTTCTCAATTGACAGACTCTCAGAGCAAGATGCAAAGCATGTGTCTGGCTCCCTGCCATTTGGGCGCTAGGAGAAACAAAAGAGAAGAAAGGGAGGGAAGGAGCATGGGAAAGACAAAGTGCCTTATCGTTGAGATGGTCGTAAATGCAGCTGCGCAGGAGTGAGATAATGTGAAAAATCTGTTGGATTTATTTTCTGTTTTGTCTGCCAGAGGAAACACGCCGATGATTGGACGAAAAAATTGTCCAAGGGTCTTTTTGACCTGCTTCAGCCTGCTTCAGCCAACACAACTGGCAACAGGTCAAAACATCCTCCCTGACGCACCAACACCAGCTGACACCCAAAACAAGGAGTGCACTACTACTGCATCACTCTGCGGTTATTTTACTTTTTTTAACTGGGTCCACGGCATTGATCAGCCTAACTGTTAATGTGCCAGTGATAACAGCTGTTTGCTAGACTTTGAATTTGTCAATTTATTTTTAAAAACATTATAAGCCGTTTCAAATCAAAGCAAAAAGAAAAGGACTAAACCAAAGACAAGAAACTAGAAGTTTGCTGTGAGGATACTCAGCAGTGTTTCCTATTGTTTTCCTATAATTATCTAGTGGCAGCCTGCCATCTTCTAATTTCATCATGATCCCAAACATTTTTTTGCACTTCTCATAATAATATGACAGATCTCTAATAAGAATTAATGTCCAACACAGTTTTCCATCCCTGAAACTGAGTTGGGGAGATGCTATATCAATTCTTATCAAGCATCATGGAATGTATTTTTCAGCTCAAATGTCTCCATGTCAACGGACTTTGGGTTTCAGTTTGTTGTCCATGATCAGAAGCACTAAGCTTACAGATGAACACTGTATTTCATAACTTAAAAGCTGTGGTGTCTTTGTGACCTTGGGGGTTTAACGTCCCCAGGTAAAGTCATGCTGTGGATCTTTGCTATGTGTTATACCTAAACTCTCTCCCACACGTTTCCTGTTACCAAGCTAATGTTGACTCACAAATAAAGGCACAAAAAATTCCCCTCAATAAATACCAAAGGAACTTGACATTGACTGAGTAGAAGTTGTGAGTTCTTTCTGAAATGAGCTGCAGAACTATATACTGTCTCTACCAGCACCTATAAATAAGTTTAGAGATATGTTGTCCTGTTTATGATGTGTCGTCATTTCCTCTGCTGATGCTCAGCTCAGATCTACTGTTTCCAAATAGCTGTGGGCATGAAGAGATGTATTTTGGATCATTTCTGCATTTTAAACAGTAAAGAGGACCTAAAGAATAAAAACATCCCCAGTCATTTGTGATAATGTGTTTTTTTGCTGACTGGGTCAGACTGCAGAAAAAAGAGTCAGCTGGAGAGTGCATGAAAGAGAGGGAGAGAAAACGACAGAGCCAGAAAAAAAGACAAAAGTATGAAAGTATCATACTGCATGGAAACATACACCAATGAAGTGCAGAACTTTCCTACCAGGATCGTATCAGTGTGTTTCCATGTTTGAGGTATTAAATCTCGAGTAATGTGGACTTTACATTTAAGCTGAACTGTTTCAAAAAACATCCACAAGTTTGTCGAAACTTCCCTCCACTTGTTTTGATATGTTTCCGCACAGTGTATGTTTAAATCAAATAGAACACACTTGTATATCACATATTGATGTTCAGTATCGATGAACTCTAAGGGGGATTACATGAATGTTGCATAAGAGACAATTCATTTGAAATGTTTGATTGCACTGTACAAATATTTTCACGATATAGAACAAGACTACAAGTTTACAGACACACTGAAGCAACTCAGGCTGTCAGGCTGTACTGCTAATGTCATCATGCATGTTTAGCGTGCTACATTGCTAATATTTGCTAATAAGTGCAGCTTTGTGACTAGCTGACTGACTGACAGACATGGGCATCCATACGGCCATGCTGCTTAATTAAACGTATCAATTTATTAGAAAAAAACGAACCACTAACGGCTTTAAACAGTAGAAAATACTGTTGTGTATTAAAGCACAGCAGCTAGGTTAGGGGAGTTGATAACTGTGATGCAAGAAAGGGATTTCCAAGACATATAAACATACGGGTGTGGCCCTTTAGACACCAGTTCCCTTGGCGTCAGTGCTTTGTTAAAAGTCATTATGTTAAAACAATTTGCAACCATAAAGCTGCTCTTTTCAATATTTTCAATAAACAGAGGATGACAAATTGTTTTAGCTCCTTTCAGCTGTTGTTTCTGTTTTACAGCCCACAACCTTGGCTCAGTCTTTAATATTGTTTAAGGATCCTTAATTTGATGTCTCAAACATAGGGCCCTAAAGGACCCATTTTAACATTGACTATACCTGCAATTCTGTAACTCTCGCAAAGGACATTACAGCTAAAACAAATCTTATCCTAAGACTTTTTAGATTATTATCAAGAAGTAAGTGTTTACTTTCTTCGTCCAATCTCAAGTACTCAACAGACACTGTCCCCGAGGGCAGTGGGATGACGGCATGTGGGAAAAAGCTCAATTGGCCTAAAGATTTAGCTGCTCTCAGCTTCGTTCTCACGGTTCAAAGTGTCGAAGGAAGGGGGGAAAAACTAAATCTAAACTCTGCTCAGGATGCAAGAGGCTGTCTACCATTACAGCTGGGCCTACCCCCACCAGCACGGCCTGTATCCAATGATGGTGCTCCAATTTAACTGATTGGGCACAGGGATTTGTTTGTTTAAAACCACTAACCTACTTTTAGTCTTTATTGCATGATTTCTGAGCTAATGCTGAACGTCCATTCTAAAACCGAGAGGAATTGTTCGACAAAAAATGAATAACTAAATGGTGAAGAGGCATTTGAGATGTGTGTCAAAGGATACAGATTTTTATATTTCTTTCTCTGATCATCTAAATATGTCATTTATAATGCACTTTTTTCTGTTGATTGAGGCATGTATCAAATATTACTAGAAGGCTTGGATTACAGTTAGAATTACTTGCCTGAAGGACTGATATAATTCAACAAGACACTACTTCCTGCTGAAAACACAAAAGCAACACATATCTTAGTATTTATGGACTGCAGCTGCAGTTAAGGTTTTTCCGCTGACTCGTCTGGATTCAGGCATCATGGCCGAACGCCCAACCAGAGTCCTAGCTTGTGACTATATCACAACAATAAAAACATGATCTGGAAAGTAAAGACAAGACAGAAATCATAGCGATTACACATAAAGATTATTGTTATTAATAGCAGCACAATACTTTTGTGTGAGAACAGTGTATTTCACCATCTAGAAACTGTGTTAACTACAAGTAGGGTAATGTAGGTCTGCTGGAAATAAGAAAGATGAATGGAAAGAGCTAGGGGGGAAAGAATGGCAAAAAAATGAGACATAGGCAGAAATGGAAAAAGGAGAAAACAGCTTGTAAGGCTGTGTGAAAATATATTGATCTCTATGATCTCACATCTGTATTTAAGTAATTGATTTCACAGCGAAAGCAACACTTCCTCCACAATTTAACATTAGCATTTGGCCCATGTTTGAAACCCTTTATCTACCATATACACACACCCAAAACCATTCCTCTTGTGCCATGTTCCATATTTAAAAGCAAAATGTTGCCCGCCTGCTGTGAATTAGCATATGAAAACATCCTGGTATGCACACAAATAACAAAATTGGGGAATCTATTTTAGGGTTACGGTTTCACTATACACCAACTCTAAAACGTATATATATGAATCTGAATTGTGCAGCTGTCATGTGTCAGTGTGTGTAGTCCAAGCGGAAAAGTGGCTGTTAGAGTTTGGGTGTATGTACATTCCTTTATTCATCGGTGAGTCCACCACCTTGGTCCAGACTGACTTATTATTTGATAATTATTCGATGGATTACAACACCATCATCTTGTGATTCCTGACACATTGATTTATGGCCACATACCTGCAAGCATGATGACATCCCCATTAGCTGTGCTTACTATTTACAGTTACCTATAAGCATAGCATGATAACGCTCTAAACTACATTGATTGACATGGAGTATGTACTTCTATTGATCCCATTCCATACAAAATAGCAGAGGATAGTTTCGATCTATCGACCTCTGGGTTATGGGCCCAGCACGCTTCCGCTGCGCCACTCTGCTGGTAATCACCCCAGATGGGACTCGAACCCACAATCCCTGGCTTAGGAGGCCAGTGCCTTATCCATTAGGCCACTGGGGCACATGATGCTGTAAAATTAGGATTCTGACATTCACATTTGCCCACAGCCCACCTGTGCTTGAGTCTACTGGTTTCATTTATGTGTCTTTATTGAGGTTACAGAAGTGGAAATAGTGCATCTAATTAAAGCCATACACTCTACAGCACAACACAGGAATAGGTTGTCATGTGGTGAACAGCTGGTGGCAAGGTGTGGCTTTGCTCCATATGTTCCTACATCTTATTTTATTGACACATTTTTTTTTACTTTTATTTTCATGCTTTTTCTTAAAATCTACAAACTTGCAATGTTGCATTTGATATATTGTGTTTTTTTCATTTTGACCCTGTTCTACACAACCAGATGTTTTATCAATCTCCTGTTCGCCTTAGCTGGTTTCAACATTTTACTTCTGTCACATCATTGTTGACTTATCACTGCCTACAACGTCTAGCTTGTAATGGAAAAAAAACAGCTTTCCATTATGTATATATCATATACAATTTAAGTTACACACACCACTTTGCAGTTAAGGATAATGTCTTGCTAAATCCCATATTTTATAAGCTTAGTAACAGCTGTCCCAGATTCAACCTGGCAACCTGCAGTCATTACCTTCTGTATGCTTCAGACTGCAGCCGCCCATGTGTCTCAGAGAGCACTGTCCTACGTGCTTGAGTCATGACGTGACATCATCTGCCTGAGTTTGCAATAAATGTCTCTGGAGCCAACTCAGCAGTTAACTCTCCTCCTAACTGTAAAATTCAAGACCATCTTCACAGTGCCCAAAGCGTGTCAATTATTCTGAGGCAAGGCATGTTTGATCATAATGCATCTTATCATGCAAAAAATAAATATAAATTAAAATAAATACAGGTTTAATGAAAACTAGAATAAAAACAAAAAGGCAAATTTAAAACCAATTCAAGAAAGAAAAATAAAAGCATCATAAAACTGATAAATTCAAAGCATATGTTATCGGCAAGGGCATCTGATTCCAGTAGTGGACACTGGAGCATAATGGCTAAATGCATTTTTCATTTTCTTTGGATTGAACCATAAAATGACATTACAGCCCCCCAAAAGTGAAGCAAAATAGTCTTGATTGCCCCCCTGCTGGCTGGCTACAGAGTAGGTCATAAACACTGTCTCCTCCATGTTAGCAGATAGGACATATACAAAACAAAAGTAAAGAGAACATACTTAACGTAAGAGAATATTATATCTGCTACACAAAATATATTAGCATTGTCTTTTTGAGCATGTTGGCCTGCTGTTGGCATTCAGCTCAAAGCGCTGCTGTGCCTGAGTATGATCTGAAGGATGTGTTAGCATGGCCATACAGTTAGCTTTACAGTCTGATGAGAGATTGGCTCCAAAATCCTCTATGGCTGTGTGACAAATGAGAAGTAGTCTCGTGGGTCTGTATGCTCTTCAACCAAGCAATCTATTTTCCACACAAGTCATCTCTGTTTTTAAAATTTTAAGTTTAGGAAGCAAAAGGTAAAAAAATTCCCCAAAGTAGTTCTTTATGGACATGAAAGGCTGGCAAAAGCCTTTTAACATTTTAATACCCTGCATCCTCTGCTTCTCTGCCTGCTACAACCTTCTCACATCGATCTTTACGCCTTTCATATGGATTAATAGAGTTCAGAGTGTGTCTCATAAAACCGGCTCAGGCCTGAGGGATGGGGTAGAGGGTCGGCTGGAGTTGGTCTCTAATGAGCTTCCTTCTGTTTGATGTCCACAACTAATATCGGAACCTTGTAAGCCACCCTCAGAGTGGGCACCAGAGCACACAGGAGAGCTAACAATAGCATCTGACACAGAAAAAAATAGACAGTTTCCTTATTTGCAGCATGTGTGAGTGATTACCACGTGAGCACAAGCCAAAAGCAGCCTTTCACATCTGGGCTGCAGTCCCACCATGTTTGTGTCCTTTTCTATAAAGGAATCGAATGGCGAGAAGGAAACATTTCACAGGTTCTGTTTAAGTTCAGTAGGTAAAACAACGATCTTACAGGGACTATGTTTACAACCGATACATCAGAACATGTAGACGTGGAAACATCTTAATTGCATTATTATATCCTATTGCCGTTTTCGTAGCACTTTTAGCGAAATCAACATGATGGCTTGATGTCATAGTTGCACTCTGCTCTTTAACATGTCATGTAGAATCCTAATTGAGGGCCGACCAGTGTAAACAATGTAAGCCCTTTGGCCCGACAAACAATAACATTAAAGCTGTTATACACATTCTTCTCATCTGCATGAAACATCTCATCAGGCCACAAAACTTTTAAAGGTGCTGTGCGCAACATTTTTATCCCAAATTAAGACCACATTTTCCATAAATGTTGTTACTTCCTGTCCTTTCTTGTTCCACCTCCCAATTCCTGGCATTGCTCCATAAGTGCAGGAGGAGGAGTGAGAGGAGCTAATGCAACAATATACTTGTATAGAAACAAGCAGTTTGATTAACAAAAGAAAAAAACTTTTTTATCTTCCACGTCAAGGTTGTTATTGTGCTGTAAGCAGGTCCTCCTTCAAAGGTGCCCCAGTGTCTTACAGTGATGGTGCTTTGTTTGGTTACAGCGATGGTAGTCACACATTGATTCAGTCTACGAGCTTTTGTGCATTTTGACTCACCATATAGCAAAGAGGACTATATGTGGAGCAACAGGATGTTACTGTACTTCAGAGCCTATAAGCTACACTGGGAAAATAACAGGCCCTGCAGAAGTTTCTCTAACATTTAATCTTCCCCCCTGGCAGCCTGAGCCCAGCTGCTGAAGTCCAGCACTAAGATGTCACACAACCACAACATTTTTCCAATGTGGGCGTACAGGGAGTGGAAATGAGCAAGCGAACGGTGAGCGGTCACTAAGTAAAGAGCAAGAAAGAAAAAAAGTCCCTCCAGTGAAGAAGTGCCATTTCTGTGGAAAAACTGAATGTCTTTGTTTTGTAGAGGATGAGAAAAGAGGAAGATGGGGTTGTGATTTTTGAGAAAGAGATGGATCAGTTTTGAACTGATATACATACATAATGCACAAATACAGTATTCATCCTCCTACACTCACCTTGTGCCAATGCACTTTACTTGAATACATTTGTCTAAAAATTATATTTAGGTCTCAGATTGTCTGTATTTACTTCTTTAATGAATCTTATGCCGATCAACGATATTTTCAACCTCCTCACTGTGCTTGCACAATGCATAAGCTTTATATCTAGAAATAATAAAGCTTTTGATTGATGAGAATTATGTTGCAATGATTATTGATATCGCTTTATTTACCAGCCCTACAATCCAACTCCTCTTTGTGTGCAGACAATGACAAAGACTTGATAAACGGCAAAGCAAAGCGAGGCAGATCTTATGCACACTAATATATTGATACAAATTGAACCTGTGTTGTATTGTTATGAATGAAAATCATATTGCAATGATTATTAAGACTGTTTTAGCAGCTACTTGCATCCAACCAGTGGCTCCTCGTTTTTTGCTTATTCAGCAAAGTGTGCTCTGCGAGTCAGCTTCCTGGGTGACGTCACCACATCTGCACAGATGCTAATCAGCCTAACTTTATTTAAACGTTCACGTCAGAAGCTGAAAGAAATGAACATCATATGCGTTTAGATGAACCAGCCATTTTGTCTTCGAACTCAAATAAAGGCCCTGAAACAAGAGCGTTAACTTTGACTTGCGAGGTTAAAGTTAAAGCTTCTTTCACAGGGGAAGCCTCTGTGAGCTCGGTAATGTCCGAGTTGTACATTACCATGAACATTAAACGGTGTCCACTTACTTATCGAGGACAAAATAGAGGTCAAATGCTCCCTGACAGGAGCTCTCCGGCTCCTCCTGCTCCTCCTCCTGCGGCTCCGGCTCACCTCCCGATGGAGAACCCAGCAAAAATAATCCCAACAAAAACACAACAAGACGCATATTCGACACAAGTCTCGCCATAGTTTCTCCTCGTGGGGGGGTGAAAAAAGAAAAAGTTAGTTCCTTTGTGTAAAACAAAAGAAAGAAAAATTAAAAAAAAAAAAACCTGAACTTTAGTGAGTTCTTACATCCCAGAGACAGAGAGGAGATGCGACAAAGACAAAGGGATGCGTCTCTTTGTGTTTTCTGCGCTCAGTTTGCAGCCATCACCGGTGACACCGCATCACAGCCACTGAAGAAAGGGGTCATGAGAAACAGATCAGGGTTTCAGATGGTTCACGATCCACAGCTCGCAGAAACACACCCGGAGACAGGGAGAGGGAGAGCAAACAAAGGAGAAAGCGATGCAGTGTCTGTGCGTCCCTGACAAAGTGGCAACGCTGTTTTTTGAGTGTGAGAAAAAAAGCGAAGTGAAAGTGTGCGAGAGCGGAGTTGGAGGAGCTGGGAGCCCACGGGGACAGACTTGGCTCAGGTGGAACAGGTTTCATGTTTCATCCTGAGGAGGAAGGGGAGAAAAGAGAGAGAGAGAGAGAGAGAGAGAGAGAGAGAGAGAGAGAAAATGGGTCAACATCCCCTCCGTGCGCCGCCCTCACGTGGCACACTGGAGAACTTTGGGATGGATATATCACTGTCCCTGTTTAACACTGCTGAGCTTCAATCCAGCTGCCTTTTCACTTTAAACACAGGGAGGCTATGTGTTTACCTGCAGTTTTATACATGGGTCTTACAGTAGCAGGCACAGGCCCCGCAGTGCAAATCAAATGTGAAATACAACAACACATAAATGAATAGAATAAAAATGGGTAATCAGAAAGGAAAACACAAGTGAGATAACGTAACAGATCAAACAATATAAAAGAAACAATGGCAAATGAGAGAACACAATAAGAGAACATAATAATACGTGTAAGAAAACACATAACATAACAACATAAATTAAAAGGTACAACGGCAAAACAAAATATACAACAAATCAAAGAAACACAACAACAAAGCAATTAAACACAACATCGAATCAGAAAACCCACAGCAAATCAGAACAATAACGAATCAAATGACACAATAGCAGATCACAATCAAAAAACACAGCAGCAAATCAAAAGCACACCAGCAAATAAGAAAACACAAAAGCAAGTCAGAAAACACAATAATAATTTTGAATACACAACAACAAAACATAAAACGTCAACAATTCAAAACCCACAGCCAATCAGAACACACAACATCTAATCTAATCAATAAATCAATCAAAAAACACAATGGCAAATGAAAAAAAAAAACAGATAAACAAAACACAATAAGAAAATTAAAAAACAAAAACAAATAAAAACACAGCAACATATCAATAAAACACAACATCAGCTTCTAAAGGAAATGGGCAGTACCCACTGTCAACAGGGAATTGCCTCTGATTGGGTGAATGCACTGCTCGTCCTTTTAACTATGGGAGCAGCTCTTTCTTCTGAACAACCCTCTTTTATACTTGTGAATACTCACTGTGATGTTGTGAGAAGTTGACAGCATATCAAGTATCACCTCATATATATGGCCTGCATCAAAATATTGACTTTATTACTTATTAGTTATAGTAGTAGTGGCAGTAGTGACCCCAAATGCATCACAGAAACAACAGTATCCAGCAAAAACATTCTGGTCTTTTTAAAAATAAATAAAATGAATGGAGGGATGTACTCTAGGCTACATTTGTTATATAAAATCAAATGTTAATTGAACGACATTTTATCTTGGTTACCCGGTGAGCATGCACGACACTGAAGATTGAGTTTTTGTTTGTTTGTGTAATTGTTATTGAGTCCACATTGCAAGTCCTTCATAGATGTAAGTACGATCATTCAGAGCAGATCTTTTGGTCTGATCCACATGGAGCCACAAAACACAAGGATTGAGAAACTGTGTAACAACTGATTGTGCGTGTGCTGCACTTCACTTTCAATCTCGATAAAAATCCTCTGTGGGTTTTCTGTTAGTACCGCGACCTTGTTTACTGTGGTACAGCTGGAGATGTATTTATTTTTACTCCATCCTGAGTGAACTGGTATTATCATTTAGCAGCATCATGAAGAGAAATGTTTCATTCTCACATTTCTGTAAAACATGACAAACACACAGTTTTGTGTATTTTAATAGAATTTTTTTATTGTGTCTCAACACTGGATCTGATACAATCACATTTCACATGGCATGATCTTTACTGCATTATACATGTACAGCATTTACAGCATATGCAGTGAGGACATCACATGATGCTTTTCTCACCAGAGTATCAAGTGGGCTTCTTAAGAATTCTGAATTCCTAATATCTGGCAAACCTGTTTTAAAGCAATTGTAACTGTTTACTCTCTTTTGCACGAATTCTCAAAAATAACATTTTGGAAAGTTGTCTTCATATTGCAATATTTCACCACCATCCATCCTGAAAACCTCAGGAGCCAGATTCAAAATCAACAGGAATAAAAACTGTCAGTAAATACTGTTCAACCTTTGTGCTACTTTTCAAACAGGTTAACAAGGCTTATGGGAAAATGACACATTCATTGTACTTAGTCTACATTCTTTACTTCTTAGACAAATCTAGAGTCTAAATCTTGTAACCATTTGGCTGCCAAAGCAAAAGTGACTGTGGAAACCCCATTCCAGGGCCTGGTTTACTTCTGGCCTGCAAAGTGCTTGTTGAAGATGCCCTTGGCGGTCTCGAGGGCAGCGTCAGCTGAGACGGGTATGTGGGGTGCGATGCCAGCTCCCTCCCATGCTGGCCCGGCGGTAGTGTCAGAGTGGATAGTGGGGATGCTGAGGAAGATGTCAGTCTCACCAACAGGGAAGGTCTTTGGTGGGTGGGAGCCACCGGCGGTGGTCTCTCCAACAATCATAGCGCGGCCAAGCCTCTTCATGATGTAAACAAACTCCTCAGCGGCGCCGGCAGTCGCTCTACTGGTCAGGATGATCAGGCTCTTCTTTGAGCCGTACCTTGTGCCTAAGGTAGTGGATGAGGAGGAGGCAGAGCGAGGTTAAAATGTGAGGTTGATGAAGTAGAGAAGTGATTTGTGGGTTGTGAAAAGGGTTTAATTGAATAGAAGAGAAGAAAATGGCAGGGCATTATGATTGACAGTGTAGCTATGAATATGGAAGTTAATTAACATAAGAATAGGGTGCAGGGAGTGTCTGTACAACTGTGGGATGATTCCTAAACACAAATACAAAATGCAGATGCTTCTATGGTCTGTAATTTTTTTGTCAGTTGAGGGCAGCAGAAATATTCTATCAACACTTACGCCAACTGCTTAGCAAACATTTGCTATTTTACACAGCCAGCAGGTAAAAGTAAAAAGTTTTCTTAGAGCTGTGCTTCTGGCCACCTATTGAATTTAAGCCCAAAATAATAATAATAACCCTGTATAGCTGTGTTATCGGTCTACGTCATTTCCTGATTGATTTAACTGGTTCTTTAGCCATTAAATATTTCCCCAGCTAATAGTCTGTTGCTAACAGGAATCATCATGTGCAATACAATGGCTTAAAAATGAATTACCAGTGAGATCAGACAAGGAGAGGAGCTCTGTGGTATTGCCGGAAGTTCTGTCGTACAGCTTGTCCAGCACAATCTGCTTGTCAGCATCAAAGAAGTAAGAGCAGAAACCAGAAATGGCTGTTGTTGGGCCACCAAGGTTGTTCCTGCAAGTACAGTTACACAACAGTCATAGGGATCCTAGATTCTTGATAACATTAGAATTAACCTCTGTAAACCTTTCATTTATGCAGGCACTAATAAAGTTAAGTAACTTATAAGTAAAACCTAAATTTAGTCATGGGCTGTTTAGCGGATGATTTGTATTCCAAAATAAACATGTACAATTTTAAGCAGAAGCTCTGCGAGTAGAACAACAAACCTCAGGTCGATGATCATGGCATTAGTGTTGACAACTTTGTTCCACACATGCTCAACGATAATTTGGGCGATAGCTTTGACCTCCTCAAAGTCTCCAAACATATCAAAACGCAGGTAGCCGATGTTGTTCTCAAATATGTCGGTGTGGAAGGAGACTTTGATCAGCTCAATGAACATCTCTGGTGAATAATCCTGGCAAGAAAGACAAGCAGAAAATAGAGCTAAAATCTGAAGCATGTTATTCTCTAATATATACATTATTCAAAGTAAATTCTATAATGGCATTTTTGCCCTTTCTTGCAAGCTCAATAAGTGAAAATATATATATCCTAACGCAACACCTAAAATTTAAAACATGTATTTGTTAAATTGACAATAATAATCAATTTCTGGACCAAAAATATCTTGTATCTCATGAACAAGGGTCCTACCATGGGTGGAAGAGCTGGGGTATTGCTGGTGGTCTTCAGGCTCTTGTCCCCAGAAAGGGTCTTGAGGTCAGCAGACAGCTTGGTCTCCAGATCGGCCTTAGAAACAACCATGCCGTACTCTCCGTTTGCCAGGAGCCCTTTTAACTTTTCTGCAACACTAGCCCCAATATCCTCAAAGGCATAGTTGGCAGCAATCAGGGACGCTGATCCCTCAATGATGGCTGGAACCTGAGCCCGGAGGTTGACGATTTTGATTGCGGTAGCGAGGGCGTCTTCAGCATTGACCTCCACATCAGGGGTCACACCTACAACCTCCCAAGTGGAGCCAGTGATGGGATTGATGGACTTTGCAGATGGCACGGTAACGTAGAAGTCAGTGTCAGCCACTTTGATTTTATCGACTTTCACAGAGCCCCCTGAGGTCTTCTCGCCTACAATGGTGGCCCTCTTCAGGCTCTTGAGGCAGTAGGCTACATCCTCGGCAATGCCCTTGGTGTTTTTGCTGGTGAGGACAATGAGGGGTTTGGTAACACCGTATCTGTCTCCCAACAGTGTGGTCATAGTGAACAGCTTTGTGGTGGTGTTTGACGGACGGTCATATACACTGTCAATGTGGATCACAGGCTCGGCTTGTGTGAAGTAAGACACAATGTATGGGATTCCAGAGACGTCCCCGCTGCCAGTGTAGCGTAAGTCGAAGATGAGAGATGAAGTTGGCAGGATTTTATTCCAGACCAGATCTAGGAGCAAGGGCCAACTTTTTCAGCGACCTCCTCCCCAAGGATGTGGTCAATCCTCAAGTAGCCAGTGTTGCCCTCCAGGATGTCGAGCTTGATGGATGTCTGGAGGACGGCAATGAGCTGATCGGCAGGCAAGGGAGGCATCTTCGGGGGAACGGCAGGGACATAGTTTTGCTCGTAGGAGACCTTCAGACGTGGGTCACTGACAGTGGTCTGGACTCCAGAGCTGAGGACCATAGCCAAGGTTTCGGCATCTGGGATGTTGAGAACCTCCGTGTTGCTGTTGGCTGCTTCAATTGCCTCCTTCATCCCTACCAACTTCTCTGGCGAGCAGTAATTGTCCATGATGATCTTTGCCATATCAACAATGAGGCTGGGGGAAAATGCGGCATGGGTAAATAAAACATTTCCTATAATTAAAAGAGATGCTATCAAATATATGGCCCTTGCCATTTTTGTCAGTTTAGTTTAGTTGAATTAGGTAAATGGGAATGACTGCCGAAAAGCCAGACCTCCTTCCTCGAAGAGGTGCTTTGTCAAATGGCACTATTTTGGCTGCAAGGTTTCTGTTAACACACTCATAAGAGGATTTAGCCCACAATAAACCTCTAATCGTATTATCCTCAGTGCTTCTGCAAGGCAATAACAACTTAGCCAGGAAGATTTTGTAACAAAAGAGTGTTGCAAAAGATAAAGAGATTTAAATTTACATTACATACACCTCTTTAAAGATTTGTGTGTCAAATTAGGCCATCTCTATAAATTACAATTATAAAGAAAGGAGTTAAGGGTGATGAAAGTAATCATCCTGTTAGAGTATATCACTGTTTGCTTATTTTTTTTTCTTAAATGGTATACAGTTTATTGCAGTTGTTGGTTGTTTACTTTTAAAAGTGGCATTAATAAGAACAAGATTCAGTTTTGGTTTGTTTGATGCTTGCTCCCTCTGCTGGTTTTGTGGTTAAAGAACAGAAAAGCTCAGATATAGATTCAAGCAGACTGAGAAACAGAAAAAATAATGAGAGAAAATAATGTCACGACCATAAAGAGTCAATACGTAAAGCATATTAACATGCATTTATATAATGTTGAATGTATAAAGAACTGAACATTCACCTTCTGATACAAAGCATTTAATATGCAACGAAAGGGAATCACACAGAAAACAACAAAACAGAAGAGACAAAGGCAACCTTACTGAATAAAATATATAGATATGGGTTCATACAGCCATCATATAAATAACAAAGTGCAATAGAATTTACTTTATGAAGAAATTGATGTTGTGAAAATACCACGGTCGATAAGTAGATTAAGGTTTGGTAACTTCCTTCCTCCAATGAGATAAACACGAATGCAATACATTTGGATACATACATAATATAAATGCAGATACAGCTTGTGAAGAACCAACATTTTATATTACATCTACAAATGGTTAAACAAATCTTATAAGACATATTTCCATGATGATATTCCCGTGGAAAGGCATCTGAAACAGTGCTTACCTTGTGACCGTAAAGCTCTAAAAAGCACAAATATTTAACTCTTCTGGTATAACAAGGAGACCTCGATCTCCAGTTAGATTTCAGGAAAAGCAGCTCAGGGATAGATTATACAGAACAAGACTGTTCTGTGTGCTGTGACTATGGTCAGTGGATTACATGTTTGATTTTTATGTGGAAAACAAGAAGGCCAGTCACACATGCAGCTCAAGAAGTGGACTGTTTTGGGTTTAAGTGGTGGCTAAACACAAAGACAAATTGACCAATTATATGTTAAGAAATTAGAATAAAACAATCTATTTACTGTTTTCTGTCTTCAACAGCTTTGCTTCTATTAGTCTCTGTGCTACATGAAGAGCGTTACTTGCCTGGGCAAAAACATGAGGCTCAACCCCTGAAACACTCCACATCTTCCCAGTGGTGGCACTCAAAACAACTTGGTTCGGGATGGAAGCGTACAGGCTGCTGCCCCCTATCTGATAGGTTCCACTTGATAGAGACCCTCCAATGGTTGGCTCTCCAATAATTGTGGCCCTGTTTAGGTCTTTCATTGTGCGGGTGAACACTTCAGCTGCGGACCCAGTCATATGACTGGTGAGGATGTAGACATCCTTGGAGGACCCATACCTTTGACCCCTGACCTGAGGCAATGTCATGACCTCTGTCATTGTGGACGTGGTGCGATCGAAGATGGTGTAAAGATGCCGCAGAGGTTCTACGTCAAAGAAATAGGTGCACAGAAGGGGAATTGTTGCTGAAAAACCACCAGTGTTGTATCGCATGTCAATTACGAGAGCATCTGTGTTTACTATATTACTCCACACTAAGTTTATTAGCTGTGTGCCAATGGCTTTTAACACCTCTATGTCTGCCATCATGTCAAATCTTAGATAGCCAACGTTACCTGGCAGAAGCTCAATTTTAAACAAAGCGTCAATTATGTATCCCACTTCCTCTGCTGTGGGGATCTTACCGACTGTCATGAATAGTCTCAGGCTCAACATCACAATGAAAGACATGGAGGCGGTGATCACCTGAAGCCTCTTGGAGGTCTGACGTCAGTTGAGATGCCAAAGATTCAAAATCCACCACTGACCAGTACTGTCCCTCAGCCCATTTGCTCAGCAGCACCTTATTGACCTGTAGGGCGACTTCATGGATGGCATAGTGTTTTTCTAGCAGTTCCCCAATTACCTCCATTAGGGACCTGAGCCCCTGATGAAAATCTGCGATCTCATAAAAGTGATCTACAGCTTCCTCAGCCAGCACGATGGCATCAGGGACAACACCACCTCCCAGCCAGCATTCACCATTGTTGTCAATAAAGTTAATGACAGGGACAGTGATGGCAAGACCTGTCCCTTCTATTTGAAGCATCTTTGAGTGCATTAGGGTACCAGATGTAATTTCCCCAATGACTGTGCCACGATGTAGGGATTGTATTAGGTAAGCAAACTCTTCACCAACACTTGCTGTGTAGTAACTGGTCAACACATAAACCCCACGTTTGGATCCATAGCTCAGGCCTGTAATTTGAGGGTAGGAGTCATGTGCTGTTGTTGTGTTCTGAATTCGGTCATATATTGTGAAAAAGTGATGCTTCTGGGAAGTGTCATACAGATATGACAGAATAAGAGCTAGAGAGGCAGAGCATCCACCAGTATTATAGCGAAGGTCAATAATCAGGTTACTGGTGTCTTTTAAGGGCTCCCACACCTTTTTAGCGAAGAACTCCTCTAATTTAATCAGTGGCGAAAACTCAACAAACTTGTCAAAGCGGAGATAGCCAGTATTGCCCTGGAGAATTTCAATTTTAAACGTTGTTTCAATCAGTGTTCTTAATAATTTTGAATCATCAGGGACTTTGTAAAGCTCAGGGTCCTCCTCTTCAATGGCAGCATTGTCTTGCATGTATTTGATGATGAGTCGTGGATCCTCTGTCACAGTCTGGAGGTCCTGGTTGAGCCTGATTGCCAGATCTTCCTCAGATATGACAGAGAACAAGTCCATAGTTTGCAGTTGTTGAAGAAGA
Organism: Verasper variegatus; assembly: GCA_026259375.1. Classification (NCBI taxonomy): domain Eukaryota; kingdom Metazoa; phylum Chordata; class Actinopteri; order Pleuronectiformes; family Pleuronectidae; genus Verasper; species Verasper variegatus. Next base: position 13,022,390 of record CM048057.1, read on the forward strand.
GCTGGGACTCGGTCAGTGAAAGCATACCACCTCCTGATTATATTGGAGATGCTCTGAACAACCTGTGGAATGGCACTCCTCACAGCCAGAAGGGACTTTGCTTTCAGGACAGCTTCCTTTGCCATGGCGTTGACATGTTGGGGGAATGCCACTGACCTCCCAGCTCTGGCCTGTGATTGGACTGACCGATCTTGCCACAGGAACTGTTATGTAGAACTCTGATCCTCCAATCCTTATCTTTCTGACTTTTACTGACCCACCAGCAGATCGCTCTCCAACGATTATAGCCCTCTTTAGGTTTTTTAATGTGTATGCCACTGCCTCAGCAGCCCCCATGGTACGTTTGCTCGTCAAAATAATCACGTCTTTCTTCTTTCCATACCTCTCTCCCTTAATTGATGGCATGGTCCACAGCTCCCTGGTTGTATTTGAGGGCCTGTCATACACAGTGTCTATATGAAAGATGGGCTCAGGGTCAGAGAAATAGGAGATTATAAAGGGAACTCCAGACAGTTGTCCAGCTGTGCTATACCTCAAATCAAAAATCAGAGAGGATGTGCGAGCAACTTTGTCCCAGATGTTGTCCTTCAGCAGGGAACCAAGCTTCGCTGCTGTCTCCTCCCCAATGATCCGATCTATCCGCAAATAGCCAATGTTGTTTTCCAGGATATCCACCTTGACAGAGTTCCTCACCAGCCGGATCAGTTGTTCTCTGGGGAGAGAGGGCAGTATCGGGGGCATCACTGGGACGAAATTGGGCTCGTAAGACACAGTCAGCCGTGGGTCGTTCAGTGCCCCTTGTACTCCGACTGTGAGTACAGCTGCAAGGGTCTTCCTATCGGAAATCCGCAGGATTTCTCCGCTGTTGATTGCTTGTTGGATGGCCTCCTGCATCCCAACCAGGTTCTCTGGAAAGCAGTAGTTTTCCAGCAGAATCTTGGCCATTTCTAACACCAGAGCAGGCTGGAATGATGAGTTGGCAGAGAGGGTACATAGGAGAAGCATCAATACCAGTGGTGGTGTGTGTTGAGTCTTCATCATTACTCATGGAAAGAGAACTTCTCTGCCTTTGCTTTCACTGGGGTGTGTTAGCTCATTTGTCTGTGTCGAAGGATGGTGGTTTTTGGAGGAGGGAACATTGTCATTGTGGTAGGCTGTTTTTGGATAACAACCACATCATCATAAGAGGCTTTTGTTCCCAATAAACCTTTAATCGTATTATCTGTGGTGCATCAGCCAGCAGACAATGGCAGACACAATAGAAATTGGTGTAGAGGAGATACTGTGTCTTTCCTCTCCCACACAAACACAATAATTTAAATATCATGCATTTGCTTTGACTTTGTCCAAACTACAGTGCGGTCTCCTTTGTGTTTGGATTACATTCTGTATAATTTTCTAAATTCCCAATTGTTTTATACCACCTCAAATTTCTGTTTAGGAAAAAAAAGTGGGCATTTAACTGGTTTGAAATATGAGTGTGGGCGGATGGGTGCAACGCATTTACAGAATCTCTCGCACTTTCCCTCCTCCCTCTCACTCTCTCTCCCTTCTCTGTTATAAAAGCTTATGGTGGTGTATTTCGGTGCCACTGGTAGCTTTGCGGGTCATGTCTGGGTCATTCCACGATGACATGATTACAGTTTGTGGACACGTGGCAAAGCCTTCTTAAATCACATGCAGGATCAGAATAGGGGGAAATCATGCCTATATTATGAATATAGGAACAAAGGGTTCCTTGTAAAGGTTTTATCTGGACTGAATGACTCACCTAACCCTAACCCTTACTTTCCACTGCCTTGTGTTACAGTATTGTTTTGTCAAAAACGACACATTTTCATTTGGTGAACAGAGTGAAAAGGGAAAGGTCAGAAAAGTGTTGCTCTGAATAACATTTGATCAGAAGTGCTAAGCTGACAACTTTTCCTATCATGTAATTCAAATTCAGTTTATTGAAGAAGTAGGTCTGTACATCAAGCTTGAACGTGACATGAGTCCTTCGACGCAGGACCCTGATCTACACATTTTTGGAGCTCAGACTTATGCAGCTTCCGAATGCTAGACGGTGCTCAGCGTCTTAACTTTTAATACCACCTCATACATTGCAAAATGCAATCCCTTCTCCAGCAATTCCCAGGAATCTAGACATTTGCAACACTGAACCCTGTGTTACTTTGTCCTTGTGTCAAATATAAGAGCAGCTAGGAATCCCCTGAATGCAAACTTGTGTTAAATACAGTTGCAAAAAAAAAAAAAACTCTGGTAGAGACGTAATTAGTTGCCATAGAATTGTGTAAGCATAGTCAAAGAACAGCTATGGTAAGTATCTACTAATTAGTCCGTTTGGATTCCCTAAAGCCTGAGTAATGTCCTGTACCCCACCTGCATAGCACTAAATGACAGACAGAGACAGTTAGCTACCACCTAAAATAGAGCATTTAGCAACTAGAGACAAATATTTCTCTCAGGGGTTGATGAAAAGAAAAAACAGACCTTTAAGATGATTTAATATTAGATTAACATTTATATAGAGTGGAACATATGTTGTTCATACTAAAGCCACTAGGTGACACTGTGGCCTTTTGTGTATCCCCAGTTTGAGGGGCGCACCAGCACAAATAGAGGGTGACAACGCAAACCCGGAAGTGGAGGGCCTTCCTGTTTGAGTGACTCACCTGTTCCTGAGTAACTTTGAGAAACTTGTGAGATGACTGTGAGACTTCATACTTTCAGAAAGCATTGTAAGGTTGTCTTGTTTTTCTTAAATTTATTTGGTCATTGTTTATTCAGGGTGGGAAAACATATTGATACGGCAATATATCGTTGTCATGAGGTAGGATTATCAATATGCTGGAGCCAAATATCATTATTTATTTATTTATTTTTTACATAGCATAAATACAAAGGTTTGTCATGGAGAAACATAACAATAACAACAAAAAAAATGCTCTGGTGTTAACTTGCACGTCGGTCTTTATTTGCACAGTTGATATATTAGACAATTCAAGGCTGATGTGATGATAGTTCAGACACCACTAAAAACATCTTGCCTCGATCCTGTATAAACTCTTAGATGCAGCAAAAAGATGCAATGGAGATGCATTTTGGGGTCCAATGGGGCCAAGAAAATCGTCTGTATTTGCTGTGCTTGTTTGCTGCAATGTTCTTATTGGTTGGACTTTCATGTCTCTCAGTACAACACCTGTCTAGTTATTACAGGACATTAAAGGGTAACGAATTTGACAGAAAAGGAGACATGCCTAAAATATTATATAATTCAGTAAATGCAGGATGAGCTGTGTAGATAATATAGAAAGAATAACGTTTTTTTTTTGTGACACAGAATTTCATCAGAGATTTATATTTATTAATTTAATGGTTGTAAATCCCAAAACAAATTGTAGACGTCAAGAGACAAACAGTGCAGTGAAGCCTGTAAGCCAAATGGATTGAGTTATTTAGAGTCAGCAGCTCTAACACTCAGGTTTTTAATCGTAGATTTGGCAGAAACCTTTTTGTTTTCACAGAAAGAACGTCTGCATCATATAGCTGAATATACCTTACGGTCGTGTGTTTGCCATAGCCCATATAAGCAATAGGAAACTGCATGCATATGTAAGCTGACCATTGTATAGGCTGTACTTTCCGTACAAGTTTGCTGGCAGTAATTTGAAGACTGCTGAAAAAATTCAAAATTATTATATACAGTTATTACGAAAAATTACACTTTCAATAATAATATACAGATTTACATACATGTCAGCGCTCCTAAACATATCATCCCATTAATAACTGATCAATTTATTTGTTTAACAAACATTGCGTTACGAATGGATGAGCATTTCGCTAAATTATTTCTTATATTAAAAATACAAATAGAAATACTAGATATTGCAAGGACAATCATTATATATACATACAATAAGTATTAAATATACAATATCCGATAAAAATGTCTGCTTCCTTTGGTTCGCTGCCAGGTAGTATAACCAAGTGAAATTTATAAAAGAGATACAGTAATTTGAGCAAAGGTCGAAGGTTCTGAATATGATCCATTTCAGCACAGGAATACACACAGGAAACAAAAAAAGTGTAACTAACCTGCTGGTAGTTCTCCTGTTACGCTGCATTCATGACATTTCACTAGTTTTCAACTTCTTTTCAATAATAAATTTAAAGGAAAAGCATAAACTGTAAATGCTTCATTATATAGTGTCATAGCTACAATGTAAAATAATATAGTCCCACTGTACATACTATTTATTTAATTCAAACACGAGACCTCAATTCTATTTGGTTGGACCAGCCAAGGTCTAGCTCCACATCTCCAAATATGACTAAGTGAGGTTTGGAGTTGTCCTCTTATTGCATCATTGGTCAGCCAGATGAGTTTTGGGAGTTGACTGTTGCTCTTTTAATAAAAATTGGCACAAATATTCTATTATTTCATTCGTTTAACAAATGTCTTTCAAAAAAACAGCAACAAATCTAGTGACAAACCTTAACCACTCTCCATAGAAGAGAATCACCTGTACAGCCCTGTCAGGGAGAAGCACACCTCTCTCTGCATCCATTGTGTTCACAGATTGGCAGAGAGGCGGTACAGTAGTTTGTTACCTCATTGTTGTTCTTACTACATTTATGATCCTCAATGGATGCATTTTAATGACCTAGGCCTTACCCACCGTAAAGGAGGTTTTGTCATGTTAGTTAATTGGTATTTTTGTTGATTGTCAGCAGGATTAAGCAAAATTACGGAACAAACTTCCACTAAACCTGGTGGAAGGGTGGGACATGGGCCAAGGAAGAACCCATTACATTTCAGTGGGGATCTGGACAGAGGCACAGATCCAGGATTCTTTCCCCACTTTCTTTAACATTGTGTTTTCGACAATTTCACCAATTTCCCAGGCAGTAATTCACAGATCTTGATGAAAAATTGCTCATTAGGGGAATTATATTTATGAGCGTGTGTGCAATTTGGACCAGTATGATTGGATTGGTCTTCATTTTTTTTAAGAATATCACTGATGCCGTTGCATTGGGATAAATAGGAAAGTTGTGAGAGGTGTTAATTTTTATTCTTGGATCTGGTCTTAGCTCTCGCCAGTGGACCAATGTGGGCCATGGTGATGGTTACACAACTTCTCACCTGTGAACATCAGACTTACTTGAATGTAATGCAGCATTAGAACTATTACAATCACCTGTGCTACCACCAAAGCAAACAACCAACCCTCTCCAACTACCTGCAGCCACACTCTGCCACCTTCATCTCTTCATACAGGTATCTTATAGTGAGACGTCCATTCTCCTGATACATGACTGTAATGGGGTCCAGTTTGATGGGGACACAGCACGCCATGTTGGCCTTCTTGGGGTCCCTAATGTTGATCAATGTCTGGATAAGAGCATGTTTGGATGGGGTTGATTCGTCCGTTAGTGGGTGGTAGCACAGCCCTCTACATTCGAAGGCGTCATATCCTGGAGGCGCCACAATCCAACTGTCCCAGCCAATGTCTTTAAAGTTGACCTTGAGCGAGGTCCGTCTGCAGTAGTCCCTCTCTGCCTTTCTCTTGTTTCTCCGTGGACGCTGAGCTTCCAAGATCGTGTTTGGAAGTTGCTCCCCTCTATTCCATTCGGCGCCCGAGTGTAAGATGGTTTCTTCTTCATGGAGGATCATCTCCTTAATCTCCTTCTTATTCTCCCTCCTCCTGCTACCCAGGTCATCTGAGAAAACGATCAAAGCTGCTGAAGTGTTATCGCCAACAGACGTGCTCATGTTTAAACAGCCTGCTCCTTCCTCTCCAATGCCAGAAGCCCCACAGTTCTTCCTATCCACCACCACATCAATTACAGTTGCTCCATTGCCTGACTTGATCCAGCTCTGAATAGCTGTTGTCACGTCAAACGTCGTCCACGTACTCTGTGGTCCTGTTACCTCTTTGCCAACCAGTAGATGGGTCGTGGTTGTAAAATCTTTTTCATCCACTTCATAGACTGTGACTGTGGCCTGAAAACTGTGGGAGGTCAACCTTGACCTGGCTTCCGGGAAGAAGAAGAGCTGAAGTTCAGCAGTGGTGATCTTTTCGTGCTTGGGAATGGTGTCATTGAACTGCAGCCTGTATTTTGACTTTGTGCCATTTGTCAAAGAGAGAGTGATATCTGTTGGAGAAATACAAAGGGGTTACAGGGCTTATCTCAAACAGCCGTGGACATTTACACTGTTTATCATGAGGTTACATTCATTTAAATCGAACTGAACTTTTATTATCAGTTTCATAAATCAGTATATACAGTATCCTTGGTGTTTGTTTTGGCTATACATCCTTTTTTCTTGATTTGGTCAAAAGTGGTCAAATGTTGTACTTTTCTTTTTTAGTTGTTCTTCTCCCACGATAGTGATTTCAAATTTTTTGGCTGGTTCAGACCATAGACTGTTTATATAGATAAATGACATGATGGCTCACCAAAAGTGAAACCAAAGTGTCTTGATTGTCCCCTGGTGACTGCCATGTTAGTGGATGGGACATGGACCAAACTGAAAAGCCAAATTACATTCCAAATAAATGTTTCTTAAAAGTAGTTACTCTCATTATATATAGTTTTTGTCACACTGATATATGTTCAAGTGTGCATTTTTGGTTTGCTAAACTTGGTGTTTGGTTTTAATTAGTTATTTGTTGCTAAAAATAAAACCGGGGTAGCGTGTGTGTATCCACAGGCTCTTGCTAACGTTGGTCCATATCCTGATCGAGTGTGTGGATGAATGTCTCCAAATGCGATAGTTTGCAGTGTTTGTATCCGGGATATTTTGGCTTCATATTGGGCGGAAGTGCAGATGCGTCGTCCAGCTTTATATACAGTCTTATGTGTCGGACTCAGTACTGTCATATGATTAGTGAATATAGTATAATAGTAATATACTTCCTATCATCAGTTAATTTAACCATGTACAAAACTTTAGCTTGTTTTTTATTAGATAAAACCTGTTTTTGCTAGAAATGTTTTACAGTGGATACGTTTCATTTTACTGTATAGTTTTCAGTTTACTATATATTGCATAAGGTACCACAGAGAAATATGATTGAGCAATACAAAAATAAGAAAACGTCAGTGGGCTCTGGACTTCACTGCAGTTTCTATGACTCCACATTGGCCACTCTGGGCCGCACACTACACATTCAGAAAATGGCGACCATCGGCTCTCGCCATAAATGCTGGCCTGCATCTCCAACCAGCCAGAATTTAAAAAGAAGAATGGACCAAGATGCACTTGTTGAAGTGTAGCCATCCTGTTACACAACATTGCCACCTTCTGACTACAATTTGTAACATCATATAAACTATGAGCAGTACACTTGAACTATACCTGCCTGCCGATAAATGAAAAAAACAACTAAGAAATTTTACAGAATGAAGCAAACTTTACATTTTAACCTCTGAAAACGTATTTATATTATGTACATACTGTAAAGTCACCACTAGGCTACACTTGGATCAACTTGAACATGGTAGGAGTGAATCACTTCAGTATTCACTAATCAATTTCTCAAGCAGTAAAAGGGCTGTAATGATGTAGAGCTACAATTCAATGAAATAAATGATCTAGGGTACTTCAGAGCAGTAGTTAGAGGTTGGGATAAATCTGAAAGTCTGCTGGATAACAGGAGAGGAAACTGAAAAACTAATTTCTGCACAAAATAGCACTTTCTGTTTATTTAGATCAAGACCTTTGTACCCTAAAAATATAATGAGGAAAACAATCACAAGCCTCAAAGGTTAGGAACCATTAATTACTCTCTCCCAACTAGACAGAAAACGATTGTACTTCTTTCTTTACAAGTTAAGCGCTGATCACATACCTTGGACAGTGAAACTTCGTATGACATCAGACTGAGGGATAGCCGAGCTGTCCGTGGCGTACTTATTGTACAGCTCCATCATGAACTGAGGAGGGTCAATCTTGCTGTGCTCCTGAGGAACGTCCGACAGGTTGAGTTTCCTCAAAAAGCCCTCCTTCATGGTTCCGAGGAGGTTCTCCATCTTCAAGTCAGCTGCTTCTTCTTCCAGAAGGTCCTCCTCTGACAGCTGAGAGTAAAATTCCTCAGGGTTGTCACTTTGGATGTCATTATTGAGAGGTTTGCAGGTACAGGAGCCACTAGAGACCACCAGACTCAAACACAACTGTAACAGAAATGCCCTGATGCTCAGCATCTTGAAATTCTATCCTTTCCGAGCCACTGAGCTGTCACAAACTTTACCTTCTTCCCAGCTTGAAAACCGACTTTCTCTGTGGCAAGGTCTGAAAATGGAGATCCCCCATGCAAGGACCACCGTCCTGATGTCCGCTCCCATGCTCCCAGTGTAAACAGGGGGACTTGTGTCAACCAAAATAGTAGCTTGGCCATGCTTATCACTGTCATTGATGCCTTCTTTTAAGCCTTGTTATCATTAGAGGGCTGGCTGCTAATGAAGACACTGTAAACACTTACAAGTGATAACGAGGGAGGCAATGGAAACTGTGAGGTTACTGACAAGCAGACATTTCTAAAGCTATGAGGCCACCGGAAACAAAATTGCTAAAAAGAAACTGCATTCTTTACCACCATTATTCATCCACTCGTTTTTTTTTTTTGCATTCAACCACTGCACATTGTAGACCACACACTTTTAATAGAACCGATAATTACTTTGACAGACCCAGTTAGTCATCAGAATGTGGTCTTTTCATTGTTCTCCCAACGTCATAACTGTGACACCAGTTACACAAACCAGTACGTCTCCATTGCATCCTTAGTAGAGTGGACTTACACTGAAAGTTCACATTTGTTGACCCAAACAGGGCTGATTGTAGTGAGTGCAGCCAAGCGCTGTGCTGACCACGGCTTGAACTGAAAAATGGCGGCGATAGAAGGCGAATTTTCTAAACTGTACAACAACAAACTGACCACACACAGTGAAAAAAAATGTGTTTGTTGAAATAACAGCATGTAGATGTAGGTGCCAGGTAGCATCTCTGAAACAGATAGTGATCTACTGTTGGCAACATTAAGCATTGTAGCTGCTGCTTTTAAGTAATGCTACAATGTCACAGGGAGTTCAGGAGTGGTAAAAGCTGTGACAAGCAATACCAAACCTTTGTTTTTTCACTGTAAGGTGCTTTCAGAGAGTCAACAACCCAGGAACAACGTTCTTTAATGTGTAGTACCAGGCAGGGCCGTAGCCAGCACTTGAAAAATAATGAGGTCCTGACGGGGGGTGCACATGCATGCAGTACGCCATCATGTGCACGAGAAGCACAGCACAGCGCAGGCAGGTGTGCCTTTCTGATGAAAGCTGCTGGTCGCAGCAACGCGCATAGCAAGTTCATGGTGAATCCTGCCTGCCTGCAGAGGGCGGTAAAACATATTTTAGCATATTTAGCTTCAAATTATTGCAGCAGGGCCTCTGTGACCTCATATATGGTTAAGGGTTAACACATCCTACCTGTAGAACCCAGTCTGCTGCTATCATCACACAATATATCTAATCAAACAGGTGAATAGAGCCAGTTATGACTCAAAATAAACGATGATTAGCGATGTAGCTTTGAGTTTTGATAACTAGTGTGAGTGAGATAATCCAACTTTGATGATGTGTTGCTCACAGACTGTTGTGATCTGGGTGTCCCCTGTCAAGACCTTAACCCAACAGATTAGCTGAGGAATGACCTCAGAGAAATGTTAACAAATACCCTGCTTGCACAACTATGCCGTTGTCCAGGCCAGAAATCACTATGAAGCACTGCTGTGCATTAAAAAGGTTTGGGAGCTGTGAAGTGTATGTGTGGTGTAAAGTTCAGCTGTGATGAGATGTCATCTACATTAGGTCAGTTATTCATGGGAATAAGAATCATTTAAGAAAAGAAAAAATGGGTCCCGAAATGCAAAGTTTATTTCTGTGCTTCAAGACATGGAGATAGTTTAGTGTCTATTTTGCTCTTGCTGACTGAGGAAGTCCATCAAATCTGCTAGAGCTGAATAAGTTCTATCCAAAGGTAGTGACCTTCACCACTACATGGATGACAGGATAGCGGGACTCACTCTGTGAGGGGGTCATAAGTCCGAACCACAAGCCAACATGTCCGGGGACGTTGGCCTGAATCCGTCCTTTCTTGGAATTGCTGTTATTCAAACATGCAGTCAGTCAGTCCTTGGTTCATGCCACATTTCATAATAATGCTTCCATGGAGTCAGTCAGTGACGAGAGGCGATGACAAATATCTATTGGCATGGATTCAGCCTTTAATGTAGACATGCAGTGTGAGAACAAGCAGATCGAAAGTGGATGAAAGAAGTTCTGTTGTGAAACTGCCAAAAAGACCCAATCAGCAGGCAGTAGTGAGTGTCTACGTCATCGTTTGGAGCACAGCAGTAGCCAACATACCTTTTGTCTCTTTATTCATTATATTTCAGTTTTAAGGTCAAGAAATTCAGATGTGCCCAAGAATATCTTTCAATTTGAAACAAGGCTTTAAAACAGCAATTTATAAATATCCACAATCATGGCACTCGTGTAACTGTCCAAAACCTGTTATTATTTAATAGAAAAAAAACGAAAACAATCGTAGCACAAGATATTGATAAACCAGGATCTTAGCCTTAAAATCAAATACAGTTTATGTAATGTGTTGTTATTTGTTTATGTGTATGATGATATTAATGTATCTTATATTGATATACAGCAGGTAAGATATATGCTGTAATGTAAACATCTGTACACATCTGTCTATGCTTTATATTCCTTTTTCCCCCAATAAAACATAATAAAGCCACTTGGCTCAATGTATAATTCAGTTTATTTCCATATCAAACACACCTTATATCTGGTTTCTTAAAACACATGAAACTACCCCAATACACTTTTAATACAGTTAGGGTTGTTTACATTTATCCCTTTTTAGTTGCGATGGAAATCTTTTGTCATTACTGTACATAATACAAACTGTACATTTATTATAATATTAGAAAAACAGATAAGTGGAAATATTGCATAGTCAGGAAGAATTTCAACGTTTGGCTTGAAACTGCGTAACCTTCCTTTTCCCAAAATGCACAGCAGGGGGCAGCAATGCACCATTTCTTTCTTTATCTTCACTGTATCAGAAACATTATTAAAACTCTCAGTGACAAAATACTCATTATATACAAGATACATGTAAGTATATTTCAAAGATGATATTAACTCTCATGCATGAATAACAACTCTTGCTTATATTTAGGCGCGTTCAACCACATCCCAGTGTCACAGAAACAGGTACCATTTAGTTTGTGTTAGTAGCTGCAGTATTTACACATCAACAGCTGGTTAATGTGTTTCAACCTCCTAAGTCATTGTGCAGTTCGTTGATTTGTCCAAACGTCTGTCCTGAATCGGAGAGACATGTCTGAAGGCTTCAGTGTTTGAGACCCAGATCATCTTCCACTGGGCTCAAAAACGAGCCGAAAAGAGCGGTGTGTGTTTCTCACGCAGGGCTGGAGTCAGGTGAAGTAGATTCCAAAAGTAGGTCCAGAGGAGTCCAGACTGAGATCAGGGCAAATTGAATCCTCTCCAAGAACAAATATGACTTAATAAATCTTTCCAAATGTATAAACAGGAGCAAAAACGGGCTGAAAAAGCTTGTTAAGAATCAATACCTGAAGGAGCTCTGTATGAAACTAAATACAAAGATTTATAAACAGGTTTTTTAATGCTCGTCTTTCATAGGGAGAAAATAAATGGGCCAAATGGAAACTAGAGAATTCGTTGCCTAAGGAGGAAAAAGTCAAACCAGGGCGGACACCAAATACGTCCAGAGAGCTCAGAGAAACAGACAGCGACTCTGGAACGGCAGCTGTCACAGTCCTGTCACTTCAGTTCCAGTCTCTCTCAGTTTGTCCTCCGTGTGTCTCATCACAACTGTCCACCGATCTGAAAAGCGTCTCCCTGCCTGTTGTGTCCCACATATTATCTTCCTTCGCTCCGGCCCTACCGACAGGCGCAGGTGTCCACAGACATGCCGGGGTAAACCTTGAGAACCAGGTTCCTGCTCGGGTCAAGGAAGAGCACGCTGAGGGGACTCATCTTCTCCGGAACGCAGCACGGCTCAGGGGATGCCGGGGATGATGCCCACAGCCCTGACGATGCTCTGGATGGTGGCGTGATTGGAAGGCCGCACCACCTGAGGAAATAGGACACAGCAAAAGGTTTGTTTTTATTAGAGCAACAAAACGCTCTCTGGGATGACACTTAGAATACAAGCGGAAATCTTAAAACAGGAATAAATACATCATAAATGTCCATATGAGCTGGAAGGGTAAACACATTGAACCTGATCATGCAGCATTTTCTGTGGTGATCGCTGCTTCTGCCTTTTGGTTGAAGAGTTTTTTATTCACAGATGAAATCCTCACTACTTTTTCTATTTGTTTCTCTACGTTTTCTCGTTGCGATTTTTAGCCAATTTTGGCAGTTTGCTTCCGGGCATCTCCTGTTAATCCCCTCTAGCTCCTGATGGTAAGGCCAGCACATTGGTCATTTGTCTGTGCGTATGAGGGAATTGCAGTTCCCTTTTACAACTCACAGTCTAAAGGTCTTTGCACTCTTTGCTCACAAATGGTCGCAATTGTGTTGGTTGTGTCAATCACATTTACACACAGACACCGAAACTTTCATCCGTCATTAAAGTTTTCGGATCAGTTTCTATTTGCTGTGTTTTTTCAGCATCTGCCAAAGGCGTTCCAGAGAGTTGTTGAGCACTCGGAGGAACTGTACTTGCCTGAGAAGCTAATACATCTCATTTCACAGCACAGAGCACTATTAAACGTGCGGTGACTGCGGTCCCGGTGCTGCTAGCAGCGCATCGAACTGGACCACTGACATCCTGATATAGAATGTGGAAACTCTCCTTTTTCCGGATGGATTGGACAGACTCAATGTTTTCTTTTTCATTTTTCGAGAACTGACACAAAATCATCCTCCCTGCTCGACTCTTTTTTTTTTATCTCCAATTGTGAATTTTCTACGAATAGAATAATAAAATGCATCAGACGCATCCGAAAAATACAGACACAATGTGCAAAGGCCTTAAAAGTAAAGGTTTCTCTTAAAGACACAATAAAATACTGCAAAAATTGTTTACATCAGTGCAGAAAAGTGCAACTCGAGCCAAAAAGTATCTACTACTGTGGATACACCTTTCATTACGCAGCTGTATCTGCAACAGTCCCAGTCAAGTAAAATCCTGATGTGAGACACGGAGTCTGAAAACAATTAGCTGTACATTGTTTCATCTAAACTCAACCCTAATCTTTACAGCAGCAGAGGTTACTGGCTAACACGTTATCTGGCTCACTTTAGGGATGGGGAACCCGCAGGTCCCGGCACAGAAGTAGGCGTCGAAAGACTTTGGCGCCAAAACCCACTCGCTCCAGCCGATGTCAGCGAAGTCGACCCTGAGGTACCTCCTGGAGCAAACCCTGGGCTCGCTCCACTGCCGCCTCCTTGCCTTTTTCATGGTCCTCTCGTCGAAGCTCAGCACCTGTGGCTTACTCAGGCCCTCGTTATTCTCCTGACCCTGTTTCCTCCCCGGTTTGACCACTGCTTTGGCTTTAGCTGGAAAGTACGTGTTCTGCCAAAGTTCGTGATTCTTCAAGGGGTTAAACTGGACCTCTGGGATGTTGTTTGTTTGCATCTGGAGATGGAGCTCCCTCCGGATTCTTGAGGTTGAGGCTGTGGAGGACAAGTCGTCACCTACAGGGAAGGGCCCGTACCGCTGCAGCGACATAGCCACACTGTTTGGCTCATCTATAGCTTCGATCGTCAGCGTGTACCAGAATATACGGCAGATTGGCTGGAGAGAGGCGTTCCTGGCCGTGAGGATTCCTCTGCTGCGTGCGAGCCGCCCCAAACTCCATATCAAACTCCACCATCACCACAAGCTCTTTGGCGTCCCTGGCGTGTTTCACCACCGCCGTAACATCCCTTGATTGCCAAGAGCCTTTCTTGAAAGGAGCCAGAGTTATGTTTCCCAGTTGCGTTGCAAAACCTGAGTTTGTGGATGATCCACTGAAGAGGAGCTGTGGGGAGGAAGGATGGGAATGCTGGAGGCCACCGGACGGGTGGCGAGGCCTTCGGAAACGCCACGGACGCTGGTGGTGGCGCTGTCGCTTGTAGAGGAAGTGGAAGGATGCAAAGAGGATGATTTCGGAGTCTTGGATGGAGGACAAGTTGAACTCGAACACTTCTTTGCCGTGTGAGACTCCTGAGGGATTTAAAACAAAATGAAAAGAATGAAAAGGACATAAAATAAGCTTATATTCATCCTGTCTTTTATGGTTTCGCTCGTGTCTAACGGCTTTGAAAAAGAAAAAGATTCAGCAACATGATGTGACACAGATGTTTTGCTTAACAGATGTTGAAGCTATGGAGGAACATCTCTCTGAAATTAAGAATAAAGACGACTGAAGCGATCGAGTTGCTGCCTTGAACCTTCTCCCCTTTATTCTTTTTCCCCCTTTGTCATTTCACTGTGGTGCATTTGGCTGACATGAAAACCAGCCTCGAATGGGTCTTACACAAAATGTTTCTCAACACATCTGACTGACATGAGCGGCAGCATGGGAAATATTAAAAGTGCTGCACTGGCAAAGTGCCGGCCTCACGCATGACCAAAAACCTCATCCTGGTTATACTTTTGAAGTTGAACCTCGTCTCCCACACTTCCACCGCAGCCTGAAAGACAAACATTGGATCGGTCCAGTAGGTCTGTAGCCGGCATATGGAAATGCTTATAGGAGAGGGAGCTCCTCTGAGGCTTTTCGCTGTGCAGCCGGTGTCTGGGTGTGATAATAGGCTCTTGTCTAACACCTAGGCTGTTACTGCTACCGGGGAACTAACAGTGCTCGACACTTAAAGTCCCTGAGAATCAGTAAATCACAACACCGACAGAGCATGGTGGGGGAAGATGTTTTTGCCCAAAGGTGATAGAGAGCGTTGCTGTGTGACTGACAAAACACCTGCATTCAGGGGGTCCCACAGACATTATACTTACAATCAGGTATTTTTACAGGAATTATTTTGTGCCCACAAACTGACTGCTGAAGTTTGAATGTTTATCTGCTAAAATGTAACTTTTGTTTGTAAAAGGTCATGAACTCTGCAACAAAAATACATTGAATGGGACATTGCAGAAAAAATGCACATAAAGATGACAGGAATCTAGAAATGTCCCCAAGGGTCAGTGTCGTGAATCGGCCACAAAAAGTTATAGTGAAATAACTTTTAATGAGGTAAAGACAGAATCTTATCATGCAGATTAATTTTGTGTTATTTTCAATTGACTTTCATCAATTTCGTATTTCTTGTGAAGTTTTAAAAAGAAAAGCAACAACATATCAGATGAGCTCAGGTTTCAAAAACATATGTAGATAAATATATCTATATAGATATATTTATATTGTCTTAAAAAAGTGACATTATGCAATTTAAAATAAGTTTATTAATCAGATTCGTTTTGTATTCTTTTTCAGATTTCAGAAATTGACCAAATAAATTTCTACTGTTTTAAAAATAAAAAGCAACAAAAGCTTTTTGCTTTAAAAAACAAATATACGTTTGATAAAGTGATAAATGATGGTCTTTTAAACTTATTTAGTCTTTTTACAAAATACGTACAAATAGAGTTAGTCTTAAGTACTTTTTATAATAGTTACAATTTATTTTATATAAAAACAATTTTTTTTGCAACATTACAAAGCATGCATCACATATTATTTGCTCAGTGTGATAACACGTGGTGCAGGTCACTCACTCGGGACAGCTTTCAAACTTCTCACGGTGTTTGCGTCCCTCTGGCTCTGCGGCTCTTCGCTGTACCTCTCGTACACTTTGAACATGTTGATGGAGACCATGTCCCGGTTCGCGCTCTCGTGCGCAAAGACGCGCCGCTCTGCAGCCGGTGCATCCACCTCGGCACCATGACGCGCGTCTACGCCAAGATCCTCGGACACGAGTTTCCCCCAGCCGGACTCCAGCACCAGGAGCAAATGCAGCAAGTGGAAAAGCAGGCTCGCCATGGCTGATGTTCAAGGAAACTGTCCCATTCAAAAGAAACGCGGTGGAACTTGAATGTGCGTTTTGTTTAAAAAAATAAATAAAAAAGCGCTCCCTTTCTATTTCTCCTTGGCTGATGCCCACCCAGACTCACCAGCCTGTGTCCAGGTAATTCGTGTCAGAGCCGCACTCCACGGTTCACGGTCAACAGCTGTTCCCACAGTGGGAGGAGATGGCGGAGGGACGGACGCATGAAGTGCTGCTGCTGGATGACGCCTCGAAGCGCGCAACCAACGAGAGCCGCGCAGCTTCTCAGATCAACTGTTTCATTGATTAGACGCGAAGTTTGGAAGCAGAGGATCTTCCCCCGAGACTGATTATCCGCACTGTGAATATGTTTGCAGTAAAAGTACTGTAGGCCTGTGCAGCATCAATCAACTGCATCATTGAGAGGGAGAAATGTGAGGGGGTGCAGAGATCTCCCACTTCAACAGCTGGAAAACTGCAAATCTGTAAAGAAAACACAGTAAACACGGGATATTATCATCATTATCGATATCCTGCTGTAACATGTTGTGTTTAAACATTAATCATCCGGAAACTGTCCCCTGAAACACAATGATTTAGATAAAGATGAACTGTGGTTGGATGTTCAATGTGTGGTTGTAGAGCAATTATGTGGAAAGGATTAACTACTTAATACATACTATGCTAGTTTTATCCAGACAACAAAATATTTACAAATAAAACTAAAATGGCAGTCGATCAGTAGTCTAAAGAAAAACGATTTTTTGCATTTTTCTATGTGATTTCAATGTCAACATGACAGCTCAAAGCCAGATAGCATACGGATGTGGGCCACTTCAGGCAATGATGCAGAACGTCTGGTTTTCTAGTGGCCCGAACAAAATGGATGTGATATTTTACATTTGTGAAATAGCAAATGTGGTCCAAATATCCCAAATCAAATATGGCAAACACACGGTGGTGTAGGCAAGGTGCAATCTGGATCTGAACCTATAGCCCGTCGGGTAAATGGTGACTTGGGCCCAAATAGCACAAAACAATTCGGGCCACCGTTGGTTGACATGCGGTATTGCTAATGCTTTCTTGTGGCTCAGATCTGGTAAACAGGAACAGACAGCCCTAAAGTGCCATCATTCCACAAGGTATGTGGGCAGGATGTGGGATATGGGCCAAATCTGGGCCAAGACAATTTTGCTATGAGGGAAAGGTGACTGCACAAAGCCGACAACATAACAACAATGCCATCTATATTACTTTAAGACATGTATCTCCCAACTGGTGTGGTCAGAGAGTCTCTAGATGAAACTGTGTCATTACAGCGTCATTCAGAGAACTAAACAACCAACAGCAGAAAAAGAAATGCCTGATGTCTTTTGAAGGGTCTCCTCTGCTCTCTGAGTTTCTGATGCAGCATAATAGTGTCTCTGTGTGAGAGATGGCAGCAGACTAGAGCCCCCCTGGGTCAGACGGCTATTAAAATACCTCCTACTGGTCCTCAGGGAGATCACAAGGGGCTCTTTGACACCGCCATGTCCTACACCAGGGATCCCCATCAGTAAAACACCAGTGTGTTTTAAGGTCATGCTGCTTTAAAGAAGATAGGATCTGTCTCTTCGCGGGGGGGAATCAAATGCTGTTGAGTGATTCAGACTGAAATTAACATTATTCTGGCAACAAAATTCAGTTGAGTTGTTTTCAGACTCAGGAATATATCCTAAAAAACGATTGAGTCACGACAGTGCGACTAGGTCCCATTCTGAAGGCTCCTTCAAATTTGACAGTACAAATGAGTCCTTCCATCCCAGAGAAACAAAGGCTCCAATGTGTGGATCCTTCTCAGCCTAACCCATCCCAGGATTCATTGGGCTCCATTGCCAAACCCTTTTATCTAGAGGTAATGGCACTAACAAGCGACGATGAGACATCTAATGCTCGATTATCAGGCTTCAACTCAAGCAAACAGCTAATGGTCGACATGTTAACAAACAGAGGGGCAATAACACTAGTTATATATATCTTCAGCTCTGTTGCTAGGGTTTGAACAAGCTTCTGATGCCGATCACAGAAATTCTCTGTAGACCAGACTGCCTTAGTTTGGTTTGGCCTTCACAGTCTAGGAAGGAGACGGTCTTTGTGGGCCGTGTAGATCTTGTCCTCTCAAGGATGCAGCCCCTGAATTGAGACCTGGCTTGTGTCTGTGTCCTTCTAATAAACGGTATGTCACCTCTTTTTCTTTTTTTCGGAGATATTTGTATTCTACCAGTTTCATGTCTTTCGCATGATAGAAACATCATCAAAACTCCAGCTCGCTCCAGTTGATTCCGACAAAGGTGGGTTTGTAACCCAGGTTTTAAACAAAGAAGAAGAAATGCAAAAATGAGTGCATCAATGTAAACAGTCTGTACCAGGAGCTTCGGTCAGAACCTGGAGGCATAGTCTCCTCGTTGCTCCAAACAGATCCATATTTTTCCCTGCTTCTATTTTCAGTCTCTCCAGTGGAGCGTACGCTTCGGTTTACGTCACACGCTACGTAGATCATGATTTATTCACTAACCCTGTTTTTCATTGCACTTTCTTGCATTTTACTTATGTCGATGCACCAAATATTCCACCTCGGCCGAGCGTAAAATATTTAGGTTTTCACTGTGTTCTGGTTTCGAAGAGAAGCCCCCCGCTAGTCTCCTCAGAGGAACATTTAGCGTCGATGTTTCAACACATGGAAATCTGTCACCAAAAACGGCCCCAGCTGCGACTCCTCCGGGTGACCGGCTGTAGCCACTGAGCCAAAACCACTTCAGCATGGTGATTAACCGCAACTTCAAAGGTAATTTAAACCTTTAGGAGTATGTGTCACGCCCACAGCAAACATCATCAAGACCCCACCTCACTTAACAGCTTGCCTGCCATATGAGAAGATGTGGAAATGTCAGCGCTTCAGTAGGACACAGCTCAGTATTTGTTAGATTGAAATCAGTTCTATCCAATGAGCATTTATTGATTGAAAAGCCGCTAAATAATCGTGAGTTTGCTGCCTCACCAGAATAGCTCCGAAACAAAGTTCATCGTGTAGAGAAAGTGAATAAACCCAAAGTCATCATTATTATTACATGTCGATAATTAAAACAAGAGGCTTTGTGTTACATGAGCAGTTTTTAACTTGCTCTAAACCAGTGAAATTAAAATGTTTTTGTTCTTCTTCGTACATGTATGAAAACATCCCAGCTCATCATGTTCTCCAATCATCATGTTCAGCGTCAGCATCAGTCGGTTATTTAAAAATCTTTCTCACTATAGATGCATTAATGCGATACATTCATTTAAATTAAATTATTAAGGTCAATGCAAGCTTTCACACTAGCAGCAGAATATTGCGGCTTTTTATTTTTCGGACCAAGGACGATTTTCCATGTACACATCTAACCAATCAGAATGCACACAGCTCGGGCCGTGTACAAACAAGTGGGACCTTCCTCAAAATAAATACCCAGGAGAGAACAATTATCTTACCGTAGACATACGTCGAGCTGCTGCTCCGGATCAGTCAGCTCCCTCCTGTGCTTCTTCAAAGATGGTGGTAGCCGTTGCATGAGTTTTTCAAACTGCCTGACCGAAATCCTGAAATATGACCTTAAGTAGTTTTTCTTTTTTTTCTTTTTATGAAGTAAAAAGACCAGTTCATCATCGCCTGATATTTGAAAGATCCATACAATTTGCTAAATCACTTCATGTAAACTCGCCTCGAAGTTTGCCTTTGAATGGAATTATTCACAACTGTGTGCTGTTTACTCGTGTTGCCTTTGATGTGCTTTAACTTAGCATAAACATCTGGCTCCATCCAAATAAAAAAAGCTGTATCATGTTTAAAACTCACAAATGAACACATTTGCCTCAAGTAAACAGTGAGGCTGATGCCAATGAAGTGTGTGTAGATAGGCAATTCGAATCATGTGCATGAACTAACAAGGGAAACCACAATCTAAACTATACATCTGCCCAAGTCCAACAGGCTACATTTAGATTCACTAGAACTGGATTTCTTCATCTATACCTAAAACCTATACCCAAAATCCTGGATCTGGCCCAGATCTGCATCAAAATTCAATTTTTCGAAAAATGATTTCTTCCTGGGGTCATGCCCCACCCCTCGACAAAACTTTATGGAAATCAGGCGAGTGGTTGTTGCATAATCGTGCAAACAAACAAATAGACCAAGACACAACCTCCTCTGCGATGGTTAAAAATACACTAAAATACATCATTAAAAAAACTATACGTAGGGAGAGGTAATTACACAATGTAAATACACTGAATTGCTATTAGGGGATAAAAAGGCTTTGTTTATTTTAATGAAGATCTTGTTACAAATCCTCCTCTCACTCACTACAGCTGTTTGGAACGTTGTTAAAAAGCTAAAGAGGATTTTTTTCTTTGAACATACAAACCAACAAGTGAGCACTTTGCTTAAAAAGGGAACTGGAAGTCAGTGAAGGAAGTAGCAGAATGAGAGGCAGGCCAACATTCACGTCCTCTCTCTGCACATTGAGACTCTCATTTAACATTTTTCATCTTGCATGACATCATGGGTGACTCACCTCCCCAACACCTCCTCCTCCTCCTTTTTGTGAAGTGAGATGGAAGCGTAGCCCCCCGAAATATGCTCTCATTCACAGAATATTTGCCTGAGGTGCTCGTCAGGACATGGAGGAGGACAGACGGGCCCACCATGTTTCTTTTGGCTCCAGACCTCATCTCAGAACCCCCCCCCCCCCCCCCCCCACCACCCGCTTCTCCTCCTCCTCTTCCTCCTTTTGACTTGTTTTCATACTGCTGGCTGCAGCTGAATGACCATTCATGCTCACTGCTGTTGGATATGGATGTTTGTGTGCGTGTGAGAAGGTCTGAAGGCCATGACATCCCCTCGTCTGATGTGTGCCAAACTACACACACACGCACACACACACAAACTACACACACACACACACACACACACACACACACACACACACACACACACACACACACACACACACACACACACACACACACCACTCCAGTCTGGATTCTGCACCATACCTCCTTCATAGACTGCCAAAGTCATGCCACTTCAGTTCACATCGGCATCACCCAAACAAGAGTGACAGGTCCACACACACACGCACACACGGACACTTGCAGACACACACACACCTCCAGCTCTCTCCGGGAGATATCCGCTTGTCTCATGTGTTAGTGCTGCGAGTGGTCGCTGCAGTGCCAGCTGAGAGACAAATGTGTGCTGGAGTCAGAGGGGAAACTTGTGCATGACATATTTATGACTGCAAATCGCTGCAATTTGCCAGACTTTATGGTGAAAAAGCAGCAGCTGACATACGAGGAGAACGAGACCACATTCGTTCATGAGTCACCGGTGCGGTGTGACGGACAGACCGGGAGCTTACACATGCATGTGTCTGGTTATGACTGTGGGCCCACAAAATATCGATTCATACTTTTGTACTTAGGTTTGTGCTTTTCTGTGTGTGTCTGAGTGTCACATACACAAGCACGTGCAGCCCAAACCCTCCCCAGCTACCGTGTGTTCAGACTGAAAACAATGAGAATGCTACGGAGCCAGGACCAAACACAGATTCACTTAGGGTGGAGCAAATTGTGAGTTGAGAGTGACAATGAGAGAAACCAGAATAAAAATATAATCACTTTTTTTCCTTTAGACATGCATAAAACACCAGTAATCTGAGGATAATTCAGTTGGTTCAGTTTTCACATCCAGACGAGTTCACATGGTCACTGAAAGTTGCAGTTTTGGCTGCGTCGACGCATCTTGAACAAAATGTTATTGTCGGGCGCAATGGAGGGAGAAAGTGATATAAATGAGTCTTTTTGTGCATGATGTCATCATGATTGAAGGGGGGTGAGGCTGTGGGGTCCAGATGCTGGTGGTAGTTGGGATGCTGAAGATCTGAATGTGACGATGACTGGACTCAGCTGGAGGTGAATGTGGTGGAGGAGGGTCGGGGGGGGGGGGGGAATCATTGAAAAGACATCTGACAGCCAGAGGAGATTTAAAGTTTGACAGCAACGACATGACAGGCTGATTGAGTTTATGGTGAAATCTGATTGGATTACTGTCAACGCAGATAGGTGAACTGGTTATAAAAAATACCTTAATTTCTCAGAGAAGGGAACATGGCATAATTGCTATAAACAGGTATGACTGCAGGTTTTAGATGAGGTTAGCGAGCACTTTATCTGGAGGTAAAAACCACCTGGGAAGTCACTGACGATCTCTTAGGGACAATAATAAGTCGGTGCAGTTAAACCAGGGGGAGAATTTGTGGGATAATGCGGTTATCTGCGTCTGACTCCTTGTTCCCAACCTCCTCTCACCTCAGACATAGACTGCGATTGCGTCACAGCTTCTAAAAATGCGGTCGACAAAAGTGTCCTTTCACCCCAGAGAAACTGATGCTTTGATACTGAGATCCTTCCCGGCCCAACATATCCTAGAATTCATTGCGATCCATTTTTTAGAAGAGGCAGCAAACGAGGAGAAAATGTCACAAGAATTCATTTAAAAAATTTGAACCTAAGAAATTTCTCGTCCGTAGCTCTGTTGCTAGGCGACAGCTGCAAGGGCGGGTCAAGCTGGTGATGCAATAAAAAGACCAGGCCGTCTCATTTCGGTTTGATGGCGTCCTTCAAAGGATGCGGCCCCTCAATAGAGACACAGCTCGTGAGTCGCAGAGTGTTCAGTTTTTCCGTTAGAAAACCTTCAGGAATTTAAAGTTTTCACGCTTCGCCTGCTGCCAGAGAAGTTGTGCTTGAATCCTCACAAAGCTCACAGATGCTGCTGGTGTGGTTGCCTCTTGCTCCCTGCTGTCTGCATGTGGCCTCGCTAGGTGTCAGCTTGACCTCATGCCACGGGGGTCGTCAGGGGCGCACATGAAGACCTGCTCATTTATCATCCCTCTGCAGACAGTGACTGACCGAGGTAACGAGCTGCTCTCTGATACGAGGGCTTCCCTCCTGAGATCCAACCAACATGTGCAGGATCCAAAACCACAAGAACCCCAACGAACCCCACACAGCTCCACCCCCATGCGGCTCCGCACAGACAAGGCCGGCAATCAGCGTGATGGATTTCAGCCCTGACACGCTTTTTCCCAAGCGGCCCAATTAGGAAAATACTTTTTGTGGTTTGTTTTTTTCCCTTTTTCTTTTTTTTTTTTTAAGAAACCTAGGTTCTCATTGTGTCTTAGTGTCCAGCGCACTGTAGGCCAGAAGATGGATTGAGTAAAAGGAGGAAATTTAGTTTCATTACGGTTGGAATGAGGGGTTGTGGAAATCCCTTTGCACAAAAGGAAAGTGAGAAACCAGATTTGAGAAGACTGAGGCAGTAGGTGCTGAAGTCAGAAACCAAAAACAGACAGAAAACACCAACACGCACTTTTGAAAAATGAGTTTGAACGAGTGCCATCCAACAGCAGATTTCCACAGAGGGGCGTGAGGGACTCACTGTGGCCCACTAATTGGTAAGAAAACAGGTCTTTAGGAGCCCGCACATGAGCTGAGGGCCAAACCTTACAAACCCTCAAAAGCGAGTGTCAGTCTGTGACTGTGTGACGGATGAGTCTGAACGTCTCCCATGAGAAGAGCTTTCATTAGTAAATGGTGATCACTCTCCTCCAGCGTTTACAAGACTGCAATTTTCTCTAAGCGAGTTGTTTTGGCAATTCCTCCTCGGAGGCCCCCGCCTGAGAACAATCATCCACGACATGTTTGTCAGTTATTTGAAAAATTGACAACAATCTCAAATTGCACCTATTATTCACATCTCAGGCTTCTGGAACAGCTGCATTTTAAAAGCCAGCCGTGATTGCATATCTTTGCTTGCCAACAGGAACGCTTGGCGGCACCAGTCAGCTTCACCTTGTTAACTACCTCCAGACTGTGCTGTTGTTTTGTCGGAGCGGAGCACAGACGAAGGCTGAAGCCGCCTTATTGTGTAAACTTTCGGAGAAACAGCTACTCTGGCTCCGTTCAAATTTGAATGCATCTACAAACACCTCAGAAGCTTATAGGGTAATGAGCTGTATCTCGTCAATTAACACGGAAATGTGAAAATGACAAATTAATAAATCACACTTTCAAATAAATTGTTCTACTCTATAAACTCATATAATTAAATTGTCTTTCCAGCTTTATACATTTTAACACAGCATTTAACCCAAGCACTTTCCACTGTTTACTCACATTAATTTGATCTCTCAATATCAATACCCATTTCATTTTTACCTCCTCCTTTTTTTTTTGTCAGCATTTGTTTATTACTATGCAGGATTACGAAAGAGCAACTGGACGGATAACCACGAAACTTGGTGGAAGAATGTGGTATGTGTCAGGAAATAACTTTTCAGAAATGTTCAGTGTGGATCCAAATCGGAGGGGCGTACCTAGAATTGTTTTCAACATTTCGTTGATTTTTCTAGGAATAATTCATGGACCTTCATGAAAAAATCGGGTATGATTTGGAGACTGATATTTGGAAGTGTTTGCAGTTTGGTGCAGCTCCAAATACAAATCTGGATCTAGTGAATTCAAATATGTTTTTTATGAGGGAACTGTTGGGCCTTGGCAGAGGTGTGAACTCCACTCAGTGCAATTCTTGCTGAAATATCTTGATACATTATACTTTACCTGTGAGACGATGCTGTGTTTCCTTGTACTGTCCAGACTTTGAATATGTGCACAGCAATGAGGTCATGAACAGGTAAATTGCCCAAGTTCATCGTGTGCAATCACACGAGGTCCCATAACACGACAGCTGCAGCCGATACTGTCACTAATATAAAGTCATAATCAGGGGTCATGTAAAGAAAATCAAACATCTGATGACATGTTTTTTATTTATGTGGTTTTTATCATCTGAAGCAAATCGGTGAGTTTGTTGCTTTGATTGAACTGTATGAGCGCAAAGGCTCATGGGACTCCTAAGTGTCCTAGTTAAATATAGCCATTTTGGTTGATGTGGTTTTTTACGTGAACGTTTTAAGGATTGTTTAACAATGTATAAACTAAATAAATCATCCATGCTGATGTTATGCAGTGTTCGGGGCTCAGGTTGTGAGCCAACATCAAAATCATCGTCTCAGACCACTGATCATTTTATATTGTTTCTTATCTTTTAGCAAAAAGACAAAAGCAGCAGCAACTTCATACACTGAAGTTTGGTTTGGCTCTGTATTGTGAGAGTGCCCTCTCCTCTCAATACAGGCCCCCTGTTGTTTACGCCTGTGATGAGCCGAGGACCGAGCACTGAGCTCTGTCCTCGCTGCTATACATCACTTCAAGGGCTGCCCTTACAGGAAGGACCATTTTCCCATCATCTCTCAGTCAGCGAGGCAGTTTCTCTCCACATTAATGGACCAAATGGACTGACGACTGGCACCAAGTGCTCTCCATCCTTCCCTCTCCCCCTCGCTTTATTTCTGCCTTTGTATACTGTTCTTTTTTTCTCCCTTTCTTTCCCAGTCTGCTTATTCCTGCCTCTGTCTCTCTGCTTCCCACTCAACACATTTTCTGTCCGTCCTGTTTTCGGCGTTTTGGCCGCGCCGTCCATAAATCACTTGTCATACCACTGTTGTGCACTGCTGGCCCTGCTGCGGCGGCCTGTGGTGTGATTTAGCCGCAAGTTGATTTTCGTGCAGAGTGATACTTTGTATGTCAGTGCCTCCGTCAGTCGCACACAATTCGGACACGGCGAGTTTTCCAGCCAGCCCTGAACTTTCTTTTCTCTTTTCATGCGAGAGAATGGAATTAAGTCGGTGCATTACTGACTTGAGTTTTTCTGGCCAGGCACATTGTTTTCCTTGGCCGCCACACTTATAGTCTGTTGAAACTGGCTTTTTTTTCATGTCTATAAATGGGCTCTTTTCATGAATCCATGAGGGAATGCTTGCTTTTTGAAGGGATTTAAGAGGATCCTGCACCATACTCAGTCAGAGGCCCTCGATTTGCGCTGCATATTCACACACTCCATCATATTGAGGCTAATATGGTATGGCTGGGCTCGCTGCATATGAATTGTCATGGTATTTATCAAAAAGGCTTGCCAGAGCGCTGGAGACGGGAACAACTGGAGTGGTGATGAGAGGAGTTAGTGAATTGCTTCCCGTCTCGGCGAGGTGACGAGTGAGAGAGAAAAGGAGGCAGCAGGCGCTCCGAGCACAGATAGCAGGGAAATGAAGGAAACCACTGAAGCGATGGGAGAACATGTTGTCACATATTATATGACTGTTAGTTTAATCTGTCCAAAACTCAAAGAGCATGAATGTCAATTTGTGGTTTTGCACGGGATCATGGACTGGGAACCCAGCTCTACTTTCAGAGAGAGGCTTGACACGTCCTTCCGCCTGCGTCTTTACGCTAAAAAGCTCAATCTAAACAAGTAGAGATGTTGGAAAGAAACAATGTTGTATTTATTCCTCGGCCAAGTAGATATAGTTATATTTCCAACTATGTTTGTTTGGGTTATGCAAAACCTACTGGACAGATTACCTCTAAACCTGGAAGTGGAAGGATGTGGTATATATCAGGGAAGAACCCGTTAAATATAGGTCCGGATCAGGAGGCAGATCCAGGTTTTTTTTTCCACTTTCTTTAACTTTGCGATTATTTCCATCCAGTATCCGTCATGTTTAGAGGGCTGATATTTATGAGTGTGTGCAATTTGGTGCAGATCCAAATTAAAATCCAAATCTAGTCAATTTAAATGTTTCATAAGGGGACTGTTGGGCCTTGGCGGAGCGTGCTCTTTGGTTTTTGTGTGGTTTTAAAAAAGTGTCTAATCATTGTGGTATCAGGCTGCTGGCGGAAGCTTCATATTTAACCTTCACTGTAGGTCTTCTCATGTAATTAATCAGAAAGCAAAGCAAATAAGCACAGTTCCCAAAATGTCAAACTATTCCTTTCAGAATTCCAACATGCAATGACTCACCCACTGATAATGTCAAAAAATGTCTTGTTTGGCTGCAGCTTGGGGAAAACTAACTTGACACGTCTAATGGTCCGATTCCCTCTGGGACGGCTCAAACTGAACGTGTCCGCTCCCATGGAACCGAAGCCCTCCACACAAACATCAGCTACACTGACATTATATTAAAGTTGTTTAATGGTGAGTTGACCAGCCTTTTGAGTGCCGGTGGTTTCTGAGGTTTTAGGGATTTTCTTCTTCCCCAAGAGCAAAAAAGTCTGCAGCGATATTGTGTTACCCGGCCTGTCTGCCTTCAGCTCGACCGACAGGCGTTTAACTCAAGTAGTCACATAACCCCTGCCTCCAGAAACGTTCGCAAATTTATATTTTCTTCCTGCTATTGTTTTTGGAATTTTATTTCAAACCATGATGTACAATTGTGATCTTCTGCCCCAATCCTGCCTGTGGTTTAGTAACAAAGATTTTTGAGTGTGTTTTCCAAATTGTGGTTCATTTGGATAACTTCTTTGCACCTTTGGTAAATAGATGCATGAAATCAAACAAAACAAAGCTGCAACGCTCCAAACTAAATGTGATCCATGAAATTCAGTACGTTGGGTTAAAATGACTTTGTGCACACAGGATTCAGTCTAAATTTTCTTAATGATAAAATAATGACGATAATGATGATGATCATTAAAGTGTGTGCGTCTCTTATCACAAAAAAATCATCTCGATGAAACCTCTACCCATATTTATATTGTTACAGGCTAAATGACATGTAAAGGCCCACGGAGCACGAACACACACATCGACAGAAGGTCTCCAACTGAATTACGTCTGCAATCACAATCTTCCACCACACACCACGCTGCTATACACTCTCAGATTCCCATTAATGATCACATGACCTTGTCTTGAACCTTTGACATTGTATACTCCAAATGTAGTGCGATGTGATCGTAAAAGGGTTGACTGCTGCATTCATCAAACCGCAATGAACTTTCCCTGGGTCTGTTTCCCCTCTTCTTCCCTCCTTCATCAAATGACACAGAGGAACTCCCAGCTCCAAGCCCACTTTCTTTTCTTTCACGCTTCCTGTCAGTCAGTCGGTTTTTCTGTGCGACAGATGTGTGTTTCGAAGTGAAGTCAGCCTGCTGTTTTCTGCCAAATCCCCCTCAGTTAGGACATTTGATACTGCTACTTCATAGAGGGGACTCGGCTTAATGTGTCATTTCACAATTACCCTTAACGTCTGTCCTGAGACATGTTCAATGCTCCCAGGAAACTGTGTCAGAGAAATAAACATATAACATATACGGTTTAAAGTTAAATGGTAAAATACAATGATAAATAACAAATATCCAAAGCCGAGACACAAATGGCGCATTTTCCCAAATAACTCACTGGCTTTTGGCCATTGCAACAATCTGTTAAAAACATGAATCAATGGCTAAAAGCTTATACCGTATACTGCAATGACAGTTAGTGTGAAAGTGGGGTTTTGCTCTGATGTGATCTATAAAACATTTGTAAATAATTAATGAGCCATTTAGTCTTTTTCCACAGGACATTACTTTCTCAGTAACATTGATTTCTCTGGTGCTATTTAAAAAGTACTCTTCTGATTAAAGGGCTTTAAATATACAATAACAGAAATTGACACATCATCACCTTTAAATTGCTTATTAGACATCCAGCAGTTAATGAGTAAAATTATCTTTTGTCCGGCCAGCAGATGTAAGTCCAATATTCACTCTGTTTTAGCTAAATTTTTGGGCTCCACCATCATCTGGAGGAAGTAGAGTAGGTATCTCTTTAGCTGGTCCACTATGTTTACCAGGCAACACTAAATCCATCTGCCACTGTCAGATTTGACTCAATGACCCCTTTCACATTGACATATTGTTTTTACATTCGATAACCGCATCGCTTCTTCTGGTAGTGGACTTTTAGGCTTAAAACACAGAGTAAATGACCTCGTTTTGAGTCGAATATTAATGTCTTACAGAAACCTTTGTCATTACATGATGTCATATAGTCCACCGTTAGAATAACAATACTCATAAGTGCAGATACAAAAGACATTTTTGGGGGATCCAGATTGTAATCTAGCAGTTCAGACATGGGTTCAGTTACTCTGTCATAAAATGTGGTGTCAAGAAGCCCAGCAGCCATCAGTGTCTGCTTTTGTCCCGTTAAGTCCTGCAGCTTATCCTTATTTATGAAGACAGGTAGAAGGGGCTTAGGAAAACATCAGGGATGACAGAATATGAATATCACATATCAATGTTGAAGCGCTGCTCTGCGGGCAAAACCAACATCCGTGTGGAAATGACCCAGACGCACTTCTTCATCAGACGTCCAGAATGAATCCCCAAACCCGACATCTGAGGGAACCTGAGCTTGTGTGTGTGTGTGTGGGAGGAAGATGAGACAGAGAATTATACAGATAACAGAAGTGTTTCTGATTCGTCAGCAAGATTGATTTTCAGGCTTGCATGCCAATAAAAAGGTTTGGTAATTCAGTTTAAGTGAAAGACCCACGAGGAAAGGGGGAAAACACAGACACAAAGAAAGTTATACTATAAAAAAGCAGGGATGAATAGAAAGGTAAAGAGCAATAAAAAGCAAACACAAGAGAAAGAGTCAAAGAAACAGATGCACAGCAAAAAAGACAGGAGAAGAGAGCGAGAGCCAGCTCGGCCTCATCTCATCTCATACAGGTTCATGAGTGATAGCAGCCAAAGAACTAGCGAGTGGCCTGTTCCCGCTGCCGTCCGCCCTCTGCTTTATTTCATCATGAAAGTTTTATGCGTGGAAAAATAACAAGACGCCGGGCCAAGTGGCTCGATGGCTGAAAGAAAAGAAAAGAAAAAAAACCCTGAGCCCTCTGAGACAAAAGGCTTCTGTTGTTTTTAAATCAATGTTAATTTGTGACTTGGCGGACCCCTGCCTGGAGGAAGCTTGTGGTTAAAAAAAAGAAAATGAGTCTCTTTTGTTCGTTCACATTTGCCATCTGTGGGTTGTTTTTTATGAAGACCTTGTGGTTTAGCCCAAAAGTTTGGATTTCACCTCTGCCCCCAACTGACACCCACACCCTTCCCCACCCAAATGACCTCTTGACCAAGTGGGAATCAGTGTAGCGATGGCAACAAATCAGAGGAGAAGCCTCATCCCGGGATCTGTCCACATCACAGCGTTGACCCTTGTCGAAACCTTTATCCTGCATTTGTCCTCGATATAATTTGGACTTTGATACCAGCAAATAGAAGTCACTGTATTTTAAATCCTGACTCGCGAGTCTCTCAGCGCTTAGAAGTTCAGTTACTGATCAGAGGTCACACAGAGGTGGATTTACAGTGATGGAGCATAAAAATCTGTGCACAGAACATCCAGCACACAAACAATAAAAAGGGACAGAATAATCTAGAACTGTTTGAGGAGGACTCACTAATGACAAAGAATAATTATAAGGAAGACAGGACAAGAGAACAGAAGATGCCCAGTCTGTGTGTGCATAATGTGTACAATAATCTACAAATGCATACTGAGATTAGTGGATGTGCAAATGTTTATTCAGAATCTGTGTGGGTGTGTGTAATCAGATTTTTAAATGTATGAACAGATCTTTCAAAAAGAAGATGTGTCGACAAATTGGCAAAAGCGTGCATAGATCTGTGAATGCGTCCTGTGCATTTAAACCCTCCAAACACACAAATAATATGGCTACAACAGTGACCCAATACTTTACTATGTAACACTTCTGTATAAATATTGAATAAGTGGACAATGAGCCTTTGTAGTTCTAACAAATCCAACAGAGTGATAGGTCTTCTCTCTAGAAGTGACGTCAGTAGTAGTTGCAGTACTTTTTAAACCATGATATCCAAGATTTGAATCGCATAGCTTGTGTAAAATAATGTAAAAAAAGACCTAACTGGCATCAAATGTTCACCATGTAGCAAAGACATGAAGCTTGGTTTGAACCAGTGTTTGGATATTTTCAGGTGAGAAAATGCCCTGAACCAATTTCCAGCTTCCACATAGATCAAGGCTCAGTTTTCATTTCCTGCAAAATATGAATTTACTCAAAGTTGTGTTTGAATATGACTGAACACGATGCGAATATGAAACACAAACAGTCACATCTCCACGTGAAGTTGCAAACCAAACACATCCTGCATGAATCAAGTGTCCAAAGATAGAAAAGAAGAAAGCGAGACAATGACGACCAGGAAAAGTGAGAGAAAATAACATGAAAGAAAGCAACTATTTTGCCTCATGTTACACTCTACATTCACCAGGAGGAGAAGCATTCCTGGTTATTCTCTGAGGTTCAAGACGTGAAATGAGCAAAATTCCATCCATCACCGACGATAAAGACAATGTTATTGCAAGACTCACAGTCTTGGGTTACATGATGTTTGTCTCCCTGGAAACAAGCCCATTGAGAGGCGGCAGGGTTAGTAGCTGAGGCGAGATCAGAAACAGGTGAAGGCTCTCGCTCGGCCATTCAGTCTTTTTACTGCACCGCACGACTGTGGAAGGAAGCCTGACGCCAACAGCAATTGCTCACTGTGGTCAAATATTACAATTTTCTTGTTAAAAGGAATGCAGGAGAAGACGCTCAGTGAAAAGGCACCAACCATTGTGTATAGGTCATCATGGGACACTAAAACCCAGATAAATTCAATTTTCTCAAAGCAGCTCACGAGTCCACATGGCAGTGACAGAGTACTGACTTTGTGGGGCTATGCTCAGCTTCACCTGAGCGCCATCGATCTCCATTTACGGGAACTGTGCGTGCAAGAAAGCTAGGTCTGGTCTTGATTGGGAGGCGAGCGGAGAGGCAGCCAATTTGTCATCATTTGGGTGACAACTTGTCTGACTGACATGCTCCCTCAGTGACCTCTCTTTGTGCTTTGAACTGATAACAGAACTGTATGTGTGCGACTGTGTTTGAGTCGCGGGAAAAAGAGAAAAATGACACTGATGAGAGAACGGGACGTTAAAGAAAAGGACAGGGTTTCATGTTTTGATTTAATTTATAGGATTTGATATCCAGGAAGATTTCAGTTGATACATTGACTGATTGGTATCAAAACGAAAATCACAGCGTAAAGAATATCGAAACAATTATGACGTTTTTACGCTACAGTTCAGCTGGTATTTGGTCTTGGTACATATTGGTTATTACATAATAATAACATCATAACACTATTGTTACGGTAATAGTGTGAAACCATATTCTATGGTCTGTGTCCCTAGACTGAAA
The DNA here is from genome assembly GCA_026259375.1 of Verasper variegatus. Classification (NCBI taxonomy): domain Eukaryota; kingdom Metazoa; phylum Chordata; class Actinopteri; order Pleuronectiformes; family Pleuronectidae; genus Verasper; species Verasper variegatus. The sequence continues at coordinate 13,054,741 of CM048057.1, forward strand.
TGCTCTGTTTTTCTTTAACCAAATCTGACCTTGAATATGAGAAGTAAAGAGTTGCTGTGTTTCAGAGACTGTTTTCTTTCTTATTTTACAATTGGTAGCCGAGCAAATAGCCCTGTACGGGCTTCCAGCCAGATACTGTACACAGTAAGGCTGCAGGCATTGTGAAAGGTGAATAATTACATCGCCTAAAATGATCCTTTGGCTTAAAGCATGGAATGGAAGATTAGCTCCCTAGAGAGAGCCTCCAATCTCTCTAACCCCGTTGGCTTGAGGACGACTGCTGAGGCAAACAAGATGTAGAAAAGAGTCTTTCTCCAGATTTCAACTTACATTTTTTTTTTTATTTGGATGATTTGGATAAACAAGCCGCAGGTATGTGTAGGCCAACAGTTTTAAGAGTTTCCCACCTCTTTAAGCTTGCTTCACAGGTCTTTTGGGGTTCTCACTGGCCAACAAAAAACAATAAAGGAGAGAAGGAGGCAAAGTTCAGCTGACCGGTTGTGACTCTATGAACAGAGTGAACTTTCTATCCCTTTCTATAAAAGAATAAAAAGTAAATGCGTTTATTATTTTTGACGGTGACTGCTTCTCAATGCGTGGTGCGTCATCCTGCTGCCAGTGTTTTCTCTCTCATGCATTTGGTTTCAGTGGAAAGGGCCCGGTCACAGATGCGCAAACACGAAGCAAATATTACTGGGCAAAGTTCACCAAAGTTGAACTCCTTTTGAAACCACACTGTGGATTTGCTTCGCCAAAGGAAGCTAATATTTGATCTGCCCCCTCGCTCATGCTGACTGGAAGTCAATTCCACAATTGCTGCATTTTACCTGTTTTGGAAATGCAGGAGAAGCCAGCTCCGTCGTGCGTGGGTCCACGGGGTCATTTGAAGGCCCACACAGCTCAGGGAATCTCATCGTCTCTTCTAGGCTGCGTTCTGATGACAGCCGTTTCTAGTGCTACCTGAGGCTGACCAATGGCCAGTTTGATCAACTGCTAGCTCAGACCGGTACCGGTGCATTTTTTTTTTATTTAGCCTTCAAATTTTAGTAATCGATAGGTAGTGTGATTGTAATATGCTTGTTTAAATGTGTCGGGATAAAATAGTTTAACAGTGGACTCACAATTTTTTCTTCTTCTAATGTTACATACCACGTAGCCCAAAATTACGACTTTATCCTCGAAATCTCCCAATAACTCGTTCTTTGGAAAGTGACAGATTTTTCTTCCTTTGCACTTATTTATTTTTTCACTGTATCTGATGTAAATAGCTGAGAAATACCGTTTGTTTTATACTCAGGAAAGAGCATGTGATGAAGTTATAGGATAAATTTGTGAGGAAATGCAAAGCTCACGCAGGACGTAGAGACAACTGCTCTGCTACACAGTTTGGTACGTTAACGAGTTGAACAGTGGTTCTTTGTTAGCTGACAGAAACACTCGCCCTGTGCGATCACCACAGGATGCAGGCCTCATAGAAAACACACACACACATAAACACACACACACCGACACACACATAAGCTAAGGGAACTTAAACGTCCCACTAGTCAGCCCGGCTATGAATGTTTAATAAGCGCGGACGAGGGCCAGTCAAAATTCACACACACACACACATTTGCAAACTTAATGAGGGGTGTCTCACACATCGAGCTTCAACTGACGCCAGGAATGGCGGTGGTGGTGTGTGTGTGTGTGTGTGCATGTGTATCATATGTATGGGTAAAACATGCTGTAAGCGGTGGTGGGTGGTGTGAACAAAGGTGTGAATTAAACACTTAACTAAGTTGCTCCACTCATCGTTTCCAACACTTGGACAAACACATTACGTCCGTCTATCATATGTCTTTGTGTATATTGAGTCTATGTTGCAGTAGCTTTATACACGATAGACCCAAACTAGCTCTCTGTGGAAATATACTCAACACACACTCAGCTACGACTCCAGGCTGTGTAGTGTTGTCTGGGGTCAGTTAAAGGAGCTAAACTTGACCTTTGAGTTCATGTTTCAATGTTGCTGCAGTTTATCATCAAGGAAAGAGCAGGACCTCTGTAGTGAGAACATGCCAGAGAGCCATCTACGCAGATTAAACTGGACAGTTATTGGAACTTTACTCATTATTGCTTCACTTTGCAATGCAACCGCCGCCAAGGTCCAACCCACATAGCAAAATTGTTTTGGCCCCGATTTGGCCCAAACTGTCGCACTGTAATCCGGCCATAAAATTGTGTGAAATGATTGTGTGGTCCACTCTTGAATACCAGATCATGGGGCCACATGTAAACCATCGCAATACTGCATATCAACCAGAGGTGCCAAAGTTGGGCCAAATTTGTTATGTGCTATTTTTGGTTGTATTCACCATTTACCACATGGGTCACTTAAGGACGACATCCAATGTGCCTGCTTTTTATTCCCTGGAAAACTTGATTTTGTCCATTTTTCACTTTTTAAACTGTCGCTGGTGCTGATTGGTGTTTGCCTTCCAGTAAAAAAATGCAGTGACTTGTGGTGTTTTTATATCAAAGGTCAAACATCAGCACAAAGTCACAAATTAAATAGGAAGCAGGTCCTGGGCTGCGTCCTGAACAAAACATTTATTTTAATGTTAACAGTGACGTGCCTTGTTTGTGATGTGCAAGTGTTGCAACTATTGCAACTGAGAAAGCATATTGTTGAAATGCTTTAAAAAAAACAAAGACTTTGTAGAAATCAACATAAAAAACTCCTAAAACCCCCTAAAATAGGTTGAATAGAAATTTACCTAAAATAACTTAATTATAAAATACTTTTTACAACCCTGTCTTCTACCATCTTCAGTTGCAGCAGCTGCTGCATTTGGAATCCATTATGTGCACTGCTTTTTAATACTTTTATTTACACGTCGCTGCTGATTTGGCAACACCTCTGACAAAGCCACCAAATGAGAGAAAACGTACTTCAAAGCACGTTGCACACTGTTTCAAACAAATGCATATTTCAACCAAGTAAACGTAACAAAATGGTGCAAAAAGCTTTCAGTGTTAAAAAATTCCTTCCAACATGGTTATTGATTCATTTTTCAGTGACATGTGTCTGTAAACTGCAGAGAAGTTTAGTCATAATGGAAAATGTTGCGTTCCCTCATCAGTCACAGTCATATAGGCTGAATCCATCTGATATGGATCACCCGGTACCTTCTGTGAAAATGCAATTTGGCAAATGCAAATATACACTGAGCTCATGATTTGACATTCTTCTGTGTGTGTGTTTAATCTCACTGCGTCTCATTGCCACTGCCTGCATTACTACATCACCCTCCACACAGTAGCAGCTCTGCAGAGATTTGTGGTCGAGACCAGTTTCATCCCTGAGTTTCTGCCCACGCCTTCTCCTGTTGCACTGGTTTGATGGGTATCTGCCTCCCCCTCGGGCCTGAGCTGTCTCTGCAGCAGGATGTGTTTGTTGTTTCTTGGGCTTGCACAGCCAATTAAGGTTAATGTGATAGACATGACTTAAGCACATGAAAGCGTCTGAGGTTTCCTGGCAAAATGCTTTAACTGAGAGGTGCTCCAAGTAAGTGTGTCTGTGTGAATATGTGTGCGTGTGCGAGATGGAACATACAAGGCCTGAAGCGAACCTTGAGGTTGTAAATTGTCAACGGTGTCTGGACGAACGTCTACCTTTGAAATAAAGTCAGTATAAGTGCATTGCTGTGTCAAACTCTGCTCGCTATACACACAGACACCTTCACTCATTTCATCTCTTTACTTTTCATGTTTCTTGCCACAACTTAATCAGGAGCTATGAAGTTTAGAACCTGTGCCATCAAGCCAAATGGATAAACTGTACATTCTTGGTTTTCCTGCTGTTGAAAACGGCAGTTCATGGTTCAGCTTAATGATCCGAATAAATACTTTCCCTTTCAGCTGCAACACTCTCAGGGACCTTTGTTGTGGGGCATTAAGGTGAACAGTTATGTAGCTAGAATGGCACTCAACAGAGCACCCCTGCCAAGGCCCAACAGTCCCCTTTAAATTTAAACAAGCTGCACCAAATTGCATGAACCCAGATATCACTCCCCTAAATATGCCTGTTTTTTTCCATCAAGACCCATGAATTATTTTCTGGGAAATTGGTGAAAATGTAAAAAAACATGCCATCTTGCAATGTTAAAGAAAAGGATTAAATATTCCTGGATCAGCCCTTTTGTCCGAATCATAGCCAAAATTTAATGTTTTTTTTCTTGGCTCATCCTTCCACCAAGATTTTTGGAAATCCGTTCCGTACATTTTGCATAATCAACCAGTAGATGGGGACATAACTTTATTGGGAGTACAGTAATTATTGTATTGCTTAATGCTAAACATAATGTAACAGTATCATGAGAAAAGTCAAGAAAGTCAGTTGACTCAGAAATGCAAACTTTACAATAAACTCTACAAAGACATTGGCTTTACTGACTCCAGGGTGCAGTGTAACAAACTGAACACGGCTTGAACATATTATCTCCTTATAAAGTTCAATGTGTTCATATGATCTCACTGCCCAACAAATGTCCAGTATTCTCTGTATTCTAAGTTTTAGCTCGGTTGTGGTCTCCACCGACTCCTGTGGGAAACAGCTAATTAAACTCTGGCCCTGCTGTATAACTTCTTGGTCACCATGATGCCCATGTTCCCAGCATGATCTCATCTCGAGGGTCATTCAAAAGCACACATCCAGACCCACCACACATCCAGGGCAATGGTGGTCCCCTGAATGATGATCTGCAGTGCCTGCAGTGAATGCAGGAGATTCAGAACTAATCCAAGTTCTCACCTATTAAAACGAAACAGATCACCACCTCAAAGACGGAGCAAATTCCCACTAATAGCGGCAAAGGCCTGTGGCAGACCCAAGACAGACAGTGATGAATTGTAGTGGGAAAATCCCTGCTGTACAGATCCCTTGAAGGCAAAAAAAAAACAAAAAAACCTGCAAAGCTCTTCAAGGCGGATCTTCATAGCACTCAGACTGAGCTTACTTTCCTCCAGTAAAGAGAATAACACTGAATGAGAGCACTGGAAAGTCATTCAGGCACTTTATTAAGATCTCAAGTCATAAAGCCACTGGAAAGCCATGGGATCCGCGGCCATTTGGGCGCCGTGGCCTATGGACAGCAATCAAAAAGCTTGATGCATAGCGTACATCTGGGATAGTGCTTTAGTGCTCACTCTCCTCCACTGGCCTCCAGTTGAGAAAACACTCACAGAGGTGAGTTGCACCCAGTGTTCCAGCGCTGTTCAGTCCCGGAGGTATTCATCCACCACACACAGCTGCTGAAAACCTGCAAACGTTTCCACAGGACTCAACTGACCACAGGGGAACTGGACAAAGTAGAATTCAAGTTAGAATCGGGGCCAAAAGGCCATTGGCTGCTAGGAAAGTCGCCGGAGGTCACCAGATAGTCATTGAGTGTCAACGTACTGTATCATGTGGTGATTCAGAGACTTCAGCACAGCCCAAAAATAACTGTACCATTAAATTCAAGAGGAGAAATGCAAAGAACACCCAGGTATGAAGAAATATGTTCATTTGACATTGTGTTTTTGGATGCTTCAACCATTTTTGACAAATTACACACAATTTTAAGTTAACTCCAGACCGTATGACGGTCAGCTCTACAGAGCATACAGAGCATTTTAGCATCTTTCAGCTCATTGTTTTGCTTTTTCATCACCCAGCTGTTCTGAGTTGCACTCTCATCAGGGTTATTTCTAGCTGTAGTGAGCAGCTGTTTTAACAAAAGAAAAGAAAAAGCTTTGTTAAACCTAAACTGAAACAGAAAATCAATGTGTTGATACTTGTATCTTGCTTGAGTTAAATTAATGCATTTCTTTTAAACAAATGTCATCTTTAATACTTGTATTTACAATCAAAAACACTAGTTTTCTTTGGAAAAGAACCAAAAGTAAAATATGAATCATAAATCCAAGTGAGATATCAGCGAGAAATAGATTTTTTTTAAAAGGCGCTGGGTACAACAGACTCACTCTGTGTCATGTTCCCCGCACTTGTAAAACGCTTCTTCATAATTACAGTAATCATCATATTTTAGATTAGTGACTTTCCCCGCTTGAGGATGACAAACATTTTTTATGGTTTGAATTATGTCTGTGTTGCAAATAGGCATCCTGCAAATGTGTGGTATTTTGAGGTTGTGTACTTTTGCAGGCAGGCAGCAACCCATGCTGGCCTTATGACTAAAGTACATTCAGACACTGAGACAGACACACGCAGCTTTTACAGCCATTTAACTCTTCATTCACAAAGCAGCAGTGATAATTTTACAAGCTAACCCTAACCCTAAGCTCACACAGAGGTAGAAATGCTACAGCTTCAGATCCTTCACGTGCGATGACAAATATCACAGCTGTAAAAGTGGTGAAAGCAAAGTTAGATCTAGAGAGAACTTCAGCGATTTGGACCTGCATTGGGCCATGTCTCTTCACACATTGTCAGAAATGAATATTAACAGTTTCTTGTATGATACAACATTGAAGATGTTAGGATGTGGTCCACATTCCCTGTTTTTCTCTTGTTTTCCTTGACCTCAGATAATTCAAGTGCCTCATTCATTGGAGGGCTCGGTACTATGAGTGTTCCTTTCGTCCAGAGTGGAGACCTGAACCAGAATAAGACGTCTCGACTTCAGAGGTTTTCTTGCGCCGCCACCTTGTCCTTCCCTTAGCGTTGCATCATTAGCTACTTATATGCACTACACTTACTGCCGCTCTGCCACAAGCATTGCGAGTCCCAGCTTCTCCTTACCCCTAGTAAAGTATCCAGAGAATGTCAATGTGAGCCCATGTGAGAATACAGCAGGAAAATGTCAAGATGATTAGGTGGGCACAAGATGACATTTCAAACGTGACGGACGCAAAATCAAGATAATACAAAAAAATGTATCAATACCTCGTATTGATACATGCTGGACACGTAGAGGATGCCAGACAATGAGATTCGAGAGCTATCGGCAATAAGGGCCTACTGCATGTTATACCCTGAGACTAAAATGTCTGATAGTAGTCACCTACTTTTCCTCTACAAGACGCAGCATAAAGGCGGGGGGGTGGGGGGGGGGGAGCGCAGTTGACGTGGCCATGCCTCAGTAGCATCCTTTAACACTTCCTCCTGCTCTCTTGGGTTACGCAGCTGTCCCATAAAGCCCTTCTCTTGCTATCTCTGTATTATGTGCCCTTTTCCCGCTGTCACCTTGTCTGTGTGTCCGAGGCTTGTAAAGATTTACTTTTACCAGATGCTCTCGGCCTTGTTAACTTCAGCCCATTGTAGCTCAACTGGTTTAATAAGATCTGCATGGCTGAACATGAAGTCTACAATTCAAGAAGGTGTCCACAGATGCATGTGGAAAGTTCAAATCACTGGGGACTTCTTACCACAGCTCCTGCAATGCTCATTTGTCTATGTGGACATTTCCATTTTGATATTGGGCCTGGGCGACTCAAGGTGAGACACTAGGCTACTCGTGCACTGTACGAGCTAGGCAAGCTTTTATTTGTGACTTTACAAAACACGACCAGCACCCTTGAATGATATCAACACTTTGAAACCGATATTTCAGTCATGTCATCAGTTTGGATGGAAACAGCCACAAACCAATTTAAGCAACTCAGTGGCCAACATTAGCCATAACTACTCACCTGTGATTTGAGTATCTGATTACCCTGTGTTACTCTGTCATTTAAACATTTCTTCCTACCTCCACACAATAATCTGTGAGTCTGTATGTGACTTCAGGACTCCTTGACTTCCTGACATATGTATGCTACTCTGTGAGTCTTGACATTAATTCAAGACTCCTTATGATACTCGGTGACTGGATGTGAACCTAAAGTGGCCCATGTGGTGAATGTGGCCCAAATAGCACAAAACAAATTCGGACCACCTTTGGCAGCTTGACATAGTTGACATGCAGTATTGCCATGGCTTACTTATGGCCCTGATTCGGCAAACAGCAGCGGACCGCCCAAGTGCTGTCATTCCCCGTCGTATGTGAGCCAGTTGTGGGATGTGGGTCAAAACTATTGAGGCAGCTAACCCCCATACTTTGTGTGACGTGTTGTGAAAAACACAACACTGAGCATTCTGAGATGTTGAAGGATGTTTAACTTTGAAATTATTAAAATTGATATTTTAAATACTTTTAAAGCTGTTTCTCTTGTTGCTGTCATGATACATTTTATTTATGTCTATTTGGCAGGTTTTGTAGACTCTTCTCTTCTGCATGTGAACGAAGTGCAGGACGTTCACGAGACTGTTTCCTGACTCCACCTCAGACAGAGATGGAGCCGCTACATAACTGTAAAATCATTCCGTCTGAATTGTCTGATAGATAAAAGTGCATTCGCTTGAGGATATGAAAGGATTTTTAGTTGGAGCCTTGACATAGTAATAACAGTGTGGGACCTTCTCTGAGAGCACAAGCTGTAACTGTCCACTTATTGGTGAGCTGCCAGTTGATTTGACTCTTTAGGTGCCAAAGAGATAAAGTTGAGACGAAAAAAATATGATTTTGCGGTTCTGAACATATGTGAATGATCAAATCTAATATAATTGTAATCTCAGTTTAGATATGAAATGACTTTTCCCTTTATTTTTCCTGCTCTTCATACGTCTTTGAAGATCAGTCAGACTCGTAAATGCTGTCATTTAACTGTATATTGGCTTAAAGTCAGTCATACTCTGTTATCAGACATGAACTCCAATGTAAATGTCTGGAAAATTGGGTCTGGACCTTTTCTGGAGTTTCACATATGAAGAACGCACCAGGAGGTTGTCATGGGTCTCGTTCACAAGAACAGCAAGATGTCTGAAGCATTAAGGCGCGCTTACGGGCATTTTCCTGCTGTTTTCTCACTACAAATTTCTGGAAAATATCCGAAGTTCAGTGTCTGAAAGTAGCTTTAGTGTTGTGTTGTTTGAATTACAGTATATACAGTGATTACTTTTGACTGGAAAGCCTTCTTGTGAAATTTCGTAATTACTTGTATTTGTTGATCAAAACAGTCCATTACTTTCACAATATGGAGGTCAACTTCTTTACTATATTAACAGGAGTAGGATGAGTGTTGTTCTCAGTTCAGTTTCCATGGCTGGGCCCCGAGTTAAAACTTGGATGAAGCGAGTTAGCTTCTTCCAAAAGCCGAGATTTGACTTCAATTTTATAAGAGGGAAAGAAATCAGCCTCACTGCAATAAACAGAAATGACAATCAGCTTCATGTTCATCAGTGATCAGTTCCTGCATGTTAAGTGGAGGCGACTAAACTCTGCGACCCGTCGTTCTCTGTCAGACTTTATCGGACTGTACAAAAAGCCAAAAACGGTTACTTGCTCAGTTCAATAAAAAACTGGAGCTAAAATCTCCCAGTCTGGTTCATGTCTCCAAAACATTTGATCATAATTTGTCATTTTTTATTTGTTCACGTTAAATGTAAAGTAGAGATGCTGTGGAGCCATTAAAAATAAGCAACTCTTGCAGTAATTACTTTTGCTGTTGAGTAATCAGTAAAGAATTGTAATTACTTTTAAAATGTATATATGAGTAATTGATCACACTTTTCAACAAGTCACTCAACATTTACTCATTACATTAGCCTTCCACTTCTTAACTTTAATTCATAACAATTCATTGGCAAATATGGAGGAGAATTTAAATTTGAAGCAAGGTGAAGGTCAGCTCTGTTTTGAATCAGTCAAATATTCAGCCCTAGAAATATTTGGATTCTAGATGTGCTTATGTAAAACAAGAAAGAGATTTATTACAGTGTTATCAACATTATTTCAAAAATAAATCCATCGTCGGCCTATAAATGAAGATAGCTCATATTCAGTTTTTTTGCTAAATGTAACTTTCAGTAACCTCAAATACTTTGGCTGCTAATTTTACTGCCCCATTATCATCATTCCAGATTAACCATTTCCAGACAGATGGTTTTGGATACTAAAACTTTATCCCAGTTATATGTCCATAAATTAGACTTTTCTTGGGATCTTTGAAGCCCCTTAACATTCCTCCATCGTTAATGGGCTCTGTAGCTGTTGTCTTTTCTGACTCCTGAGGCCGGCTGTGAAGGGAGGGAGGGTGCCGTCGTTCTCGTTCGCACTGGGGCCATTTAGAGCTGATTATATGGAGCTGGCTGTGCCATAAAGCTTCCCTTCATGAGACATCACTCGGACAAACCGCACGTCCGACTGTCAATATGACGGCTGTTGCCGGGCCTGGCCAAACACAGTTTGATGGAATGTGTGTGTTTAATCAGAAGACAAATGCCATATTTTGAGCAGTTTGTTTTCACGGCGCAGCAGGAGTGTGTGAGTGTGTGAAGTCGCATGAATGAGTGTGTATGCTCCGTTGAATTTGTACTGAGTTCATATAAACACGATATTTCTCTTGTTTTTGTGCAATTACATTACGCAAACGTGCAGACGTGTGTGTTGTCGCAAAGTCAGAGTGGTGTGGGAGACATTTTGTGTGTGTTTTCGTCGAAGTTAGACAAAGTTAATTGTATATGTCAGACCACAGGGAATTTGTGCTCATGCAAGACGATTATAAGTGTGTGTGTGTGTGTGTTTGCAAGTGTGTGTGTAGAGAGAGAGAGAGAGAGAGAGAGAGAGAGAGAGAGAGAGAGAGAGAGAGAGATTATATGTGCATTGGGCACATTGGCATTTATGTTTATATGCACTTTATGTCCATATACACTGTGCCAAGGGCCCGGTGGGGCCCACCCATGATGATTGTGGGGCCTCAAACTAACACAGCTTGAATCAACAGCAAGACAAAACACATTTGAACCCCACTGAGATTCCCTGTAAGGAGCCAGTTAATGGTCCTGTCTTGGAAGTACTAACAGCAACACAAACGCATGGTTCAACACACACAGTAGCAGCCATTGTGTGAGGCTGCCTTCATGCATCTATCCTGCTTTGACACTTGTGTCTTCCCCTCAGAAGAATGTTATTAATAATGAGAGCTTGGGCATGAAGCAGGGCCTTAGAGGAATCTGTGGGAAACTGACTTGGTTCTGGAGTCAGATGAGCTTTTGTTGCACTTCCCACAAAACAGGACCTGTAACTTTTAATTGACCTCCCCCAATCAGGTTCATTTATAACATGTTCACCTCGATCTCCTATGGTTTTCTATGGTACAAAGCTTTCTATGGTTTCTAAGCTGTAAAAAAGTCGATATTAAACCTGTGTTATGGACCACAAGTTTCATACCTGCTGAGTGTTGTATGGAATTAATCTAACTGTACATTACTTTCTGTATTACCACTGCGCATAGCACAAATAACGAAATGCAGACCTGTTTTAATATGGATGTAATCCCTCGAGATAGTGAGCTGTAACATAAATACCAGTAAACGCAACCCAATAAAAAAAAAACACATGCAGCACAGTCAGAGACTCGAAGCTGCAATCAGTAACTTTATAACTACAGTAAAGGTGACAGAGCAGTAATATGACAAAGCTTAACTTAAGCTAAAATTACCAGTATTATATCACTGTACAGTATTTCATCTCTTAAAGTCAACATTGGTTCCAGTTTAAAATCTTCTTTTCTCTGCATCTGCACCAGGAAAAATGGTAACTCTGAAATTATGTTTTCAATTTGTGCAGGATTACCTTTAACAAGGGACATCTGTCTTCAGCAAAATGCACAGGGCCATTTGCACTCAAGTCTTTGACTGAACATATAATAAATAAGGCAGATTTGCACTGGATTAAAATCATACACGACCGCAGCAATTACAAAATAATAGCAGGGGCTTCTGGCAGGGAGATTTACAGGAGAGTGTAGTTTTTGTTCCAGTGCTTATGTGTGATGCAGGATAAATAAATGTTAGAGGGTTTTTCATGGCAGTTTTTCCTTAAACACATTTGGGAGTCTGGGGGTGGTGGTGCCAGGCATCCTGCTGGGTTCTGTAGATCAGAGGGGGGCTTGTTATGTCTTCCATACTGTCATTTTCAGACTGTGTAGCTACATTTTGTTCTGTAATTGATTGTTGATTAGTTTGATTTGAGACAGGCTTGGAATCAAGGCCTGCAGAAATAAATAAACTTGAATTCCAAGGAGAATTTCAACAACAGATACTACCATTGCAGCCAGGGACCTGGAGAAAATATGCATTTAAATCAGTTCCACGCGGAACATATAAACACTATTTAGCATGATTAGATACACTAACCCAGGAATGGATGTGGATAAACCTTGGCTTCAACCACAGAGAATTTGTTCTGCGTTGTCCAAACCATGAAGTGTACAGTTGATGTGTTTCTACACCCTGATAAGGGCTGATCCGCTCTGAGAGACGACTTTTACTTACGAATATATTGACTGGAAATGATACGGGTGAGTCCGTCTTTGTCTGGGAACACGTCCCAACGCTCGCACTAACCACCACTCTGTCTCTAAAGCAGGAAAATAAATACCCATCTATCGGAAAGTTGTGTCCTCTTGGTCAAAAAGTGCAAAGCGTTTACAGGAATGGTTTTTTCACTTCCCACTTGACATGAGTTCACTCTGATTGTGTGTATTTTTTCGATGTGTGTGTGTGTGAGTTAGTGCATATTGGATGCGTCCAAACCCACGGCCCAAGGTCAGTGTTGCTCCAAGCCATGAAAAAAAGCATGAATCACAAACCGCAGGAGTTCAGTCACATACACAGTAATGCTGACCGTAAATATCAAGATGAGGACACGGCCCAAAAACACTTTGAATACCCGTGTGTATGAGTGTAGCCTCATAGTGTTTTGAACAATAGATAATCCCAGTATTGTTCACAGATTTTTGTATTCTTCCATCAGAAGAAGCCATTTTGCTCCTTTTGATTTTTGCCCACTTTGAAAAGAGAAGGATGTTCCATCCGTTCACCAGTAAGAACATAAAAGCATCACTTCACTGTGCTGAGTTGACATTACGCTCTGTTTCCTGCCTCTAACCTGATGCCCTCAGGAAATGATCCCTCAGATTTGTTGCTTTATGGATTTTGGCCACGTCAGAGATCTAGAAGCCAGATTTTTCTTCTTTAGAATATCCTTACAAACTTTGTCAGGCCGTAAAAATGGGTCTTTGCCCAGATGCTGTGGAGACCAAACAGTTGGCTGTAGTTGGTTCTGTACTTGCTTGTGGGGCTACCGGCTCTGAATGCAGATATCATCAGACCCATGTGTTGTGTTTACTGCCACTGTAAAGGAATAAATCGTGTAAATTTGTCATCACTTGCACTGAGCGACACAGATGATGTGACGCGATGACAGGAAATTCATGTCATTCCCTTCACCTGCTCAAGTTGAAATATTTGAACTGAAGCAAAGGAGTTTGGCAGTGTCGTGATGTTCTGAAAACCAATCAGGATGGCGCTGGCTTCTCCAGCATTTCCACAAGAGGTACAATGCAGCGATGGTTGTCACTTTGGCAGAAGTCCTCTTCTCCGGAAGAGAATGGGAGGGTTGTCATTTGTGTTTACTCACATAACCTGCACAAGTAATGCAAGTAAACACAAATGATCCTGCAGCCAAACACGTGCAGGTAACGTGACACGTTTGTTGTAAACATTGCACAGGAGGCCACACTTTACCTTCATAGGCACATCTCTGTATGAATTCACTTTAAAGTCAATCACAGCACAGCTGCTGTCTTTGACTAATGTGAAAGGTTAATTGTTTTGTCAGATGACGTCATGGTTACAAATTCAGGATTTTGCAGTGCGGAGCAGCTTGCAACTGACTGTCAACATGTGGTCGCTGCTATAAGTCACTATTTCATACTTTTTCCATAGCTGCTATAGATTGTGGAGTCAACTTTTTTAGGCCTATGTTTTACATTGAGCAGCCATATGTGCTATTTGTGTATGATCTGCACACATTCCCATTTGAGTGTTAGTATGCTAACATTGGTCAATTAGCATCATAGACTACATAAATGGACGACACATCCCTCACACTCCCACTACCCAGAAACGAAGCCAAAATACCACAGACACGAACACTGTCAACACTAATGTAGTGGATGTTTACTTTTTTCTAGTTTGGTCCATGTTCCATCCACCAACATGGAGAAGATTGGGTTTTTGACCTATATTACATTCAACCACTAGGTTGAATGTAATATTATCAATGGCCTGTTTGTTTCACTTCCATTTAGTTTTATTTTGTTACTGTGTTATAACAGAAGGATTAATCATTGATAAAACATATTTTGACCAATGAAAAAGAATCAACCCTTAAATTTCTAAAGTTTTACCCACCATTATGCTTTATGTAAATGTTTACACTTCTCTATAGTAAGGGCAGCAAAATGACCATGGTCTGTTTAATTTCATTTTCAAAACAATGGAAATAATGTGAATGAACAAAACTATGTGTGTAAATAAAGTGAGTCTAACGTAGAAAAGCAGAAGTACAGTAAATGGGCTGTAACCCTCACCGACTCACTGATAGTCCTCCAGCAACGTAAAATGAATACCTCCGGTATAATGTCTATTCAACATTTCCCTTCCTCTCCCTGCTGCATTTTCACAGAGCCAGGAAAACCACATGCACACTCTGTCCGATCTAGCTCATATCTAAAGACAATACAGGCCAGCCCTCTGACTCCAGCACCAATAGGGCTTTTGAATGGCGGTCAAAAGAGATCATGTTTTGTATCCTATTTAGCGGTTTTGGGGAGGAAGGACGCTGGTGGAAATCAAAGAAACGTCTTTGTGGTAACAGCGATCGTCTGTCTTTTCTCGTTTGACAAGGAAAAGAAGTTCTGAGGGGCTGTGATTGATGAAATGATGGCGAGCGTGCAATAAGCCGGGGAACACACTTGCACGTATATACACATACTCTCTAACACACACAGTCAAACAAAGCCCGGGCACCTGGAGGAGGCATGAATATAATATCCATCATGACATGTTTTTCGGCTGTGAAACGTTAGCTCTCACCAGCCGGCTCAGCTGTGTGTCCCGAGGCATTTGTCTCTGGCAGGAAAACACACACACACACACACACACACACACACACACACACACACTGGAGGAGCTTCAACTGTCATCGGAAGTCGAGGATGGAACCTCCGTTAGTGAGAAAAATGGTGTTATTACAGTGAGGTAATGGCAGATGGAGCAGCCACACACTCTATGCCACTGTTCACCTGTTCACAGAGACATGGATACACACACAAACAGAACTTTTTCCTGCCGCTCACGTTTTTTGTGGAACTTCCAAACGTCCAGAGAACAGAGCAGCAGCAGCAGCAGCATCTGAGGGACGCTCGGTGAGGGCCTGCAGTAACGCTTCATTTCTCAGGACGCAGGGGCCGAGTGTAAATCTGACAAAGTTCTACTCACCACTCTGTCATTACTCAAGACTAAATTGTGTTGATATTGGAAGAATTCAAGGCCTAAACTCTTGGGTAGAGCCACAGATCTTCTCATTGTGGGTAGAACCACTGAACCACAGGCTGCTCTCTCCTTGTTGATGTTCCTAATGTTCCCTGGTGGTGAGATCAGGGAGTGGGCCACAGGTGGCATTTTGGATCCGTACCATCTGACGCCCAAACTAATTCATACAAGCTGTGCATTCAAGTCAACTTGTCATTTTAGACTGAAATGATACTCCTGCTGGCTGCAGGTTTACACGCAGGCTTTCATTTCCCTTTGGAACCGAAGCCCTGACAGGAGTTTGGATCAGCCGACCAGCTTGTTTGAACCGCACGTCCACAAGATGAGATGTTGAAATATGGGAAGCGTGCATGTCGGCTCCTCTTTGAGCCTCGGCCACCTACGGTTACACAAAACACTCTTTACTGCATAGGTCTGCAGACACGTCTATGTGAGTGTTCGGAGAGACGATCAAATTTTTATTTAACAATAAGTCAGACCAAAGAGTAGAATAGGTTTGGATTCTGAAGGTGATAATGTCTTATCCTAACCTTTTTGACTACATGGAGAATGTATTTATTACCTTTTATCCAAGAGTTGGAGTTCTAATATTAATGGCAGACTGTCTGTGTGTCTGTTACATCTGTCTGCGTACACACACAACACACACACACACACACTTGCACATTCTAAAAATCTGATGGTCTGTCTGCTTTGGTAATGGCCAAGTAGACACTGATGAAGTTAGATGGATTGCTTTCAGCATTTATCATCAATGGCACACATACTCACACACACACACATATACATTTGGAGTTTTACTTTTTGTCCATCTGGAGAAAACAAAAGTTTAGTTTGAAAGTAATTCCAAAGCCTCAAAAAATGTAAATGCATTTATGATCAGATCATTTGCAGTTAGTACAAAAGCTGCAGTTCTATCAGCCTGATTTCCTGCTGACTGTGTATCTCATGTGTTCCTGGTGGTTCTGACTCCAGGCTGAGAACCACTGATCTATACTTGAAGCAGTGGAACATGACATTGACACCAATTGAAGCTCTGCGCTGCCATCTTCTGGTTTTACACATTCTATCATAGGAAATCACATTTACATCATATATAAGAAGCACCTCAGTCATGCAACGAAGAGTAAAAACTGTGAAAGTAGATAGAGACACATCAGAGAAGCATAGAATGATCATGCACCATCAAAGAGTGAATTTCAATCTCTCTGCAGTAGCGCATACTGTTCTGGCTGCTACTACTGTATTCAATATGGAGCATTCCAGATCGTAGGAAGATATTCAAAAGTATAACATAATGTACATAAAACACTGCATAAAGCTGATGGAAAGGAAGCTGCTTATTTGATTGTAGCTTAATCACTTGGAATGACCCCTTTCACACTGTCATATTATAGTCAGTTATAGAACTATATTTTATAGTTTAACATTGCATATATTACATGTAATGTTATTATATATTCCAGTTACTTTAATTTGGATCGGAGATTTTTATGACCCGACTTTAGCCAAAGTGCCTTTGCTGCCAAACATAATTATGCACAATACATTGTGATGTTAAGCCCACTCCCCATTTCCTTTTTAATAAAGTTGTGTCAAATAGTCTGAAACCACTTTACGATCTATATAAGCGTAACTTCTGCAGCTAGTTCCACTTCACAGACCCTTTTTCACCACTGATCTCCCCACAAGTTCCTCTGTCCATGGTTTTACTTGGACTGAGTCAAGATTCATGAATGATTCACAACATGTTGAAAAGATTTGTTGTAGCCTTAAATTTGTCAAAAAGGAAAAGCAA
The DNA here is from genome assembly GCA_026259375.1 of Verasper variegatus. Classification (NCBI taxonomy): domain Eukaryota; kingdom Metazoa; phylum Chordata; class Actinopteri; order Pleuronectiformes; family Pleuronectidae; genus Verasper; species Verasper variegatus. The sequence continues at coordinate 13,071,969 of CM048057.1, forward strand.
CAGGAATGTCTGCAGGGACAGAATAACAGGTGGAGACAATCTGACCCCATAGGTCAAGATGCATTATGCAGACTCAATTCCTCCAGTACTTGCATGTGCACATCCATCCTTGATTCAAGCTCCAGTCCACCTTGTAACAATCTGTGCACGCTGTGCATCAAATCATCCATTCTAAGCGGTGATGGAAACAAGATGGACATCGTGCTGGGAGGACGATTTGTAAAATACATGGCAACAAATTATTTACAGGGATCCTTGCCACCCAAAAACACATTTACAGGGAGAGAAGCCGGAGTTTTTACTGGGATGGAGAGGACTTTTATGAGATGTGATGGACAGATACAGAGCGGAGATTTATGGTTCTGGCATAAACTGCTCGTCTACAGGGATGCATTAAGGAAAAGATGGGAAGTAGAGATAGACGAGGAGTAAAGGGTGAGTGTGGTGGAAGAGGGGAAAAAGATAGCAAAACTAGAACTGAAGTGAGATGAGTGCAGTGGGGAATTCCTCTCACTGCCATTATCTCAACTTTAAATAAAAGAGGCAGTGAGGAGTGCTCACGGTACATTCCTCTGCACAATAGAAACACCACCAACATCTTTAATTTGCCCTCCATCACTTGACACTGGTGTAGAAACGTGCACTGAAACACATCCCACATTGTACATTTCCACACTCTGTAGAGTTATTGGACCCTCGCTCTTATTCTCTGTTACACATCTCTGCAGGGTCGAAACGCATTGTGATCACAAGGAATGTGGATATCCATCCGTTTTAAGAGGAAGTGAGAAGCACATGATTTTTATAGTTGTGAGTAAATGTGTCTGTAGCAGAACTGCTGTTAAAAGCAGAAATGCTCTTATTGGCTCGGTTAGAGCTCAGTGGGCGATCAAATAATTTTTTTTAACGAGAGAAAAGAAATATATGAAGATAGTTGTGAATAGGGCGGCACGGTGGTGCCGTGATTAGCACTTTCATCTCACAGCAAGAAGGTTTTTGGTTTAAATCCTGGTTCAGCCGGGGTGTGCATGGGCTTTCTCCTGATACTCCGGCTTCCTCCCAAAAGACAAATTGGGGCTTTCTAAAAAAGAAAGCAAAAATAAAATACCAATTCTCTAAGACAGAGCCAGAAACTTAAAGCTTTTAGCAGCTTCGATTATAAATCATTGGCAGACACCTCATATTTATGATGTGGTCACCATTAGACCATAGTTCCTTCTTTGTTGGTTACGATTTGAAGCTCGCCAACTTCCAAAATATTGCTGATCTTTGGCTCCTGCCCACTGTGATGATTGCTGCCCCTCTGCCCACAGGAACAATTTCCTAAAGTAAAACCTCAAGCTGTGAGTGTTAATGGGGCCTGTGGGAGTGGTTCGGGGATGGGGAAACAGGGCCTTTGGGGGGGAAATGGCGGGCTGATTGAGGGGCAGCACAAGAGAACGAAGGGCTCGTAAAAGTTGCCTCGGGCCGATGCGGTCTCGCAGCGTTTCACAGAGGCTGATGTTAACTGCTGCAACGAGGTGGAGGGTCCAAGTTCGGTGTGTTTATCCTGGACAAGGAGGGTAGCTGGGTGCATGAAGAGAGAGACGAGTATGGATTATCCAGGCGCTCAGTGCAGATGGGTGGGCTTTACAGTGCGTGTGAAAGTTATACCGTAATGTGTTCATGTGGCGGATGCTCATGCTGCCCAACTCACAGTTATTGCCTTACGCAGACTTGCACATCCATAAGAGACTTTTACATAGGAAGTAAATCCACTCCTGCACTACAAAAGCCATCATTTAATGCACTGCACATCATTCTTCATGCATCTCAGCTGGATGCAAACCTGAAGCTCAGCTCTGTTTTCCAGCTACAGCCACCTGAACGTGTGTAGGGACACTAGCAGAGTGCTTTCTGGCATCTTTGTATTAAAGGGACACAATACAAGATTTGCTATCGGCTATACTCCCCCTACAGGTGGCATATGCGTAGTTCACTTTCGGAAATACAAGCTCAGTGTGAGCTTGACTACCCTAACCCTTAATGCGTAAAAAATCAAATAGAAATGTTCTGCAAACTTGCCTTGAAATTGATTTACCTGTCCTCTGATGATGAATAAGAGAGTGCGCACAACTGCAACGTGAGAGGGAAAGCATAACACCTTCCCCTTCTTTGGATATATCGGATATAATGTACGTGCCAACCACGAGCAAAAGTCAAAATCATCATAGCACTTGTAATATAAGGGTTATTTGATCACATTGAATTGTTTGGCTAACTTGCTAAACGAAATGTGTTACCTCCTTCTCATGATAAACTACGACGACTTCACTTCTATGTCTATTCAAACCAATATCAAGCAAGCAGAACAGCAAACAAGGAAAAATTATGACTTATTTATAACAACAACGCCAGGTTGGATTCTGTCCTGCATTCTTTGGCCTCATAGCTCTCACTCATAAGTGGAATATGCTCTGATATTCACTTTTGTCTGTTTAGTTTCTCTGTCACTCAGTGGATCTGCCATAATGTCCACACTGAGAGTGGCAGGCTTGTTGACTTGTATAGCTAGCTGCTAGCTGCGGCTCTGGTTGTTGGTATGTGACGTATTCCATTAAGCAGGTCGTAATGTTCCCACACGGTACACCAGAGTTACAAAGTGCAGTTCCAGGCATCCAGGGGGCGCTGTAGCAATGACAGACGTGCCATTCTCGCTATTTTAGGGTTTTTTTAACATTAAAATGATAGTAAAGTTGTAAAGAAAAAAAAACTACCTGCAGTACATACAGTGTGCCTCCTCCTACTGTAAAACAACAATCCTCACCTTGATCTATTTCCCTCGCTCATTTTCTCATGCATATCTGGGTGGTGCGTTACATCAGGATTCGAACCATTAAGTTGCAATGGAGCTTGCTTCATTCAACAGCACAGCACATTTGGCCCCCGTTAACCCAGCCGGTTCAAGGTCCCTGTGCAGGACGGGCCTGTGTGGGGGTCCCTTATTTCCTGCTGAGAATAAACTTTTTAAATGCACACTCGACTGAAACGTTTTAACAAGGGCTGCCCCAGCCATCAGAGGCTGAGTGGTTTGTCTTTGTGTTAATTGTCCTGGGAGAGTTGACTGTTGAAAAAAAAATGAAACTTTTGAATACCTTGCAAACCGCAGATTATCTGTGTGTGTAAAAATTGAGTATTTGGAAAATGATGACGTCACAGCTTACTTTGCGCATGCCTTCTGTTGCTTCGTGTACTGAGCATGAACCAGAAACAACAATGGCGACTATAAATCAGTTTCTCTACGTTTGATTAGCACTGTTATGTCTCATTACAAGTTTGCAGCTAAATGTAGCATCACTGCACCACATTACCAACATTCACAAGTGTCTGCCTCTCCCAATATTACTGGGACCACAGGGTTCTTATTTGATATTTGATGGATATTTGATCTTTATCACCACCTACTGGCCCGTCATGCTTGTTTGAGCGCTTTTAGTTATTTTTGTGTCTCGTCTGGACGGAGATATAAGTCAAAGGTCATGAAGATGGAGATTTCTTTGGTGGAACAATAGAAGATGGGCCAAGAAATAATCCATCAATTTCTTTCTTACATTGTAATTTATCTAAAACTGTGGCACCTTCTTCTGTGATTATAGTTTTTGAACTCTGAGCTCCTTCCCCTTACGTAATCCTCATTAAGACTTTTGAAAATGGAGTCCTTCTGGTCTCATCATCACTGTAAAGGGATTCAGGGACATTAAAGTCTAATCACTCCTTTGTTCATTTCAGTTACAAGTAAATTTCCTCTCTCATTTACGTCCATAACCAGATTTTTTGGCCTTGAACCATCCAGAACATCAGGCCCTGGCCTAACCTCCGCTGCAGAGAGACCGTGCCTCTTTCATTGTGGCCGTTTGATCCTTTGCACAGATGGTTTTCTTCAGGCAAAGGTGCTGAGTGAGAGATGAAAAACCACATTAATGCTATCGCAGGAACCCAAGAATGGCTCCAGCTAACAGGGGAGTGAGGAAACCAAACGATTCTAACTGAAGATCAGGATAATAGTTGTTTTTTATTGAGGGACCTGAGCCATAGCAGCATATAAAATGTTTTTTATAGCTTGATATTTTCCAAATGACACTTGCGTGAATGGTACTGATCAAGGGAAATTCAATGACAATGTCACCACCTGTCACAATGTCATCACTTCTGTCTTTTATGACGTGATATGTGATTCATGATATTGGATGGTCAACTGGCCAACAAGTTTATGTAGATAACTAAAGGCCGGACTCGTGACCTATCTTATTATTGCAGGATGGGCCTTGGTTCAAACCTGGAAATTCTCTTTCTCAAATAAACTTTATTAGCAATATAACGTCTTCACATGGCCTTTTACTCATATCCTGACAACACTCAACTATTCATTTCCTTCCTCTATAACGGACATCTGGACTTCATGGCTGGCAGTGATGATCTTAATGACAGCTCAGCACTTAAAGCTAGATCCAGTCAGAGTTCTTTTCATACCAACAAGACTGAGCTCTTCATCTCAGACTGTTGATGTGATTATGAATGATCGCCCCCTACTCTCAAATCAGACATTAGGTCGTCCTAACCCTCCCACCCAAAATGCGGCCCAGATGCTGGTGCAGGCAGCGGCCATCTTCACATCAAAGTGCTGACTGGCCTTGACCATGCTCACATCAGCCTCCCCCAGTTGACTCTTTGGAGGTTTCATAAGATGATGACGCTACCATATCATGACAAGAACGAAGAGACACCTGTCTGCTCGAGGCTATGGTAAAACCATGTGCTGTAACTAAATCTCTCTGATCCACTCTTCCAGTTTCCAGTACAGAGCAGGGTTGGGTTGAGCTACAGCCATTCATACATACATCGCTGCTTTTTTAATTAAGTCCTTCCTAATTTCTTAGTAGCTGTTTTGTAATGGTTTAAAGGAGACATACACTTTTTTCAGTTTTTCTTTCCTCTAGTATGTTATAGGTTTTTTTGTGTGTTTTTTGTATGCATTGATGCAGTGTGTGACTCCCAGATGTAAATGGGTGTAACCACGGGTGAAGAAGGGTGTTACTGAGAAACAGCATATGCATGAGACACATTACAGCCACCCACCTTAACCTGGATAGTTGGAACCTGTCAATATGTCTTATAAGGCAGAATAAGTTGAAAGTAATAAGTTCCTCTGGGCGGAACTGAGTGTTTATTTCACTGAGAGCAGGAAAGCTGTAAATCTCATCTAATGAAGTAATCAGTAAACCTTTTGGCATCAATCAGAAAACTGTTGAGGCTCTGGCAGCCAGTCAGTATTGTGATGACCTTGTTCTATGGGGGAGCAAACATGTGCCAATCTAACCGTGTAATAATTGTATCTGTTTCTCCTTTCTGACACGTTAAGTATCAGATTCCTGTCGTCTAAACGACTAAATCTCTCACCATCCTTTCCACCTCATCGACTGAGACAACCACAGCTCTGGCCCCAACTCAGGACTCCATGGTCCCTGTTTTGCTTTCGTAAAGCTGCAGAGAAGTATGATGAGGATTTCTGCTGACAGAGCTGTTGAATTTCTCCCTTGTGAGTCAGGCGGCGTGCCCCTGGGGGCGACCTCCCACGCCGCACAATGTTGACATATTCCGAGCTAGCTGTACAACTCTCCCATTTCCTTTTGATTCTCACACTTCACCTTAAACTGTGTGTAGGTGTGTGTGCGCGCACATGGGACTACACACACATTCACTCCTTCGACCTCTATTCATCTATTCGACATATTGAACTTTTATTCTCAGTTGACTGCTGGCTTTTCATTGACGCCCCTCAATTACCTTTTCAATCTCCTCTGCCTTTGCCTCTGCTCCCTCAGAAACCGGGAATTCTCTGGCTGCACTGCTCCCTTAAAATGTGCAATTACCATTGTTTTCATTTTTAAATATCGTGTCATTTTGGTCAGGATATAATTATAATTAGGATATCCTTTTTCACTTGCCAGTAATAAGTCCGATTTGACGAGTTCCCCTTCACGCTTCACACAGAGCTCGAAGGCTTTTTCCAAAGCCTGCAGTTTTGTGTCGGTGGATGCTTGGCGTCGCAGCCATGGTGATGGATTTGAGGCCCTTCTCAAAAACAACACGGCTTACCTTTAATCGCGGCAGTCCACTTTGCACATTAGCACAATCAATTTAATTGGGGAAATAGCTGAGCGAGAGGTGACATCAAAGACGCAGGCAAGTAGCCCAACGCATCCAATCACCCAGCATCCATAGGTGCCTCTTGACAGGGCTGTGCGTCAGGGTGGCTGCAGTGGAAAATGTGAATCGTGCACAATACCTTGTAATGCAGAGAGAGGTCTCTGAGACCTGTCAAACTGCATCACTGTGCCCATTTGTTCTGCTGCTGTTTTAAATGCTACTTTGGGGGTCAGGGAACATCAGGAGCAGATTTGTTTGTCCACCTCCACCTGTTAGAGATGCAGTATGAAATAATACTCAACTTTGTATGGTTTTAGGAGCCAGATTCTCCTTGTTTACATGCAGGGATGGACACTGTCAGACATGACTATTGGTCCGAGCTCCAGTTACTGTATAATGCTGCTCTTTGGGAGTATATACAATATACACCATGTCATGACCTGTCACACTAGTCTACGGACGGGAAATTGTCACAGTATGTGTGCTTTATATTTGCCTTTAGAACTTTCTGAGGTATAAGTGAAGGCACTTACACAAACTTCATATGTTTTCAGGAAGCAGAGTTGATCTGGAGTAACATCGGCATCACACGTATTTGTTGGCTTCTTCAACAGAAACGATGCTCATTCACTTTGAATAGGTTGAGTTGCCGGACCTCATTTTGGTCAATGACATTGTGTTCACTCTTCTTGTCCCTCCTGTTTTTCTCTTCACCAACTCCCGAGAAAAATATCGGGCACTTTAGCTGCAAGGATGGACGACATGCTAGCTCCCTAAAAGTGAAGCCAAAGCATTTCAATTCCCCCCCTGGTGGCTGGCTGCAGTATAGGCAGCGCTCGTATCCAGTATATTTTGGTCTCATTTCTGGATAGTCGTAGGAAGTAGAGATGGGTTGTCCATCTTTAAATAGTCTTTGGTCTCCACCATCTTTATCAGATACTGTACATACAGTTGAGTTATTAGAACTAAGAACAACTGGCTGTGCTGTCGGAAACAAAATTGGTGAGGGGGAAAGTTGCAGTGCTGCAAAACCAAAGCAATGAGCTAAGAGGTGTTAAAACCATCTGTAGGGGTGAGGAAAACAAGTGACCTTTTGCAAATTACAAGTCATACAGGACATCAGAAACATTTCATTTAATTGATTAATGCTGCTTTAGTAAGCGCCAATTTGTAATGCTAAGAAATGAGCTCAGCAGGTAAATAAAGATGAATAATGTCATGGTGTCTGGAGCAGGTAGCCAGAGCACTGCACCTTTTATTACGTTTATGGAAATTCAGAGAAATTGTCCCAGCAAAAAAAAAAAACTGTGATAAAAATGACTTAAGGCTCCACTTGATTGGCTGATTAACGTGTGCCTCAAAATACAACAACGTTTTCTAAGTCAAGCAGGAAATGGCTAATGGCCTTCTTTCCTTTTTTTAAAGTCGTGCTTTTTGTTGCACGCCGTTACAGTCTCACACAACACTTGGCACCATTAACAATGGCTCGATTCCAGCATATATTCATCTATGAAAAAGCCCCCCATAATGCTGGGTTAGCACTTAATGAAATGTTCCCCAGCGAGTTCAGTCATGCATCCACAAGGTTGTTACAACACAATGCAAGTGCAAAAAACTGTGCACGCTTTGTATGCTAAATCCAAACTGAAAACAGGTCCCTCCACTCCCTTCAACTTAAAATACTCATATGTATTAAACATGATGCAGGCCTGAGAAGAATGAAGAATCAAAAACACAGGATGTGGTTTTGTTTTTGATTCCTCATTCTTTTCACTGCTCGCCTTTAAATATGGAAATTGCAATGATTTCAACTGTGGTTACTTCATCTATAGTAACATGATTTATTTGCAAATTCCACAGCTCATCCTTGCAACCTCTAAATAGTTTTTATACCTTAAAAAAAACAGCTTCAAAACCATCCTAGAACACAAACTTATAATAGGGAGAAGGCATGACCAAATGAGTGAATATCTGAGCATATGACAGGATAAAATAAGATGCAGGACAAATACCAACTTGGTGTTATTATTGTTGGAAAAGTAAGTGATAACTTGAGTTTCTTTGCTACACCATGTCCTGTTCTGCTTGCTTGACGTTGGGCTGCGTTAGTGAAGTTTTTTGCTAGTTTGTAATCAGAAGCATGTGAATCCATTTCCATAGATGTTTAGCAAGTTTGCCAAACAATTCAAAATGATACGTATCATGGTCAGACATCGATAACTGTGTCAGCTCCTTGCTAGCTGTGTTAGCTACCTAAAGACTTCGATGTGATTTGTTACACTTCCAGGTTTGGGTAGTCAGGCTCAGACCACAATTTACATTTTTTCGACAGCGAATTACGAATCCCACCTGTAGGGGGAACCTGTGTATAGCCGAGGGCGAAGCTTGCATTGAGTCCCTTTAAAACCTCCCACCCCTCACTTTAGTGAGACAGAGATGCCTGCAGAGATGACTGGAGGAGAAAATCTATCTCCCCTCTGTCTCTCACTCGTCAGTCATCACCACATGCACTGACCCAAGCAGAGGCTGCAGAGGTCAAGACCATGCTGTCCATCTCTGTTACTCCCGGTCATGAATAAACAGAGGCCAGTGAATGGGTGTGCGTGTCCGTCAGGGCGATCACATACACACAAAGACACACACACACACACACAGACACACACACACACACACACACACACACACACACACACACACACACACACACACACACACACACACACACACACACAGCCTCGTGCCGACTCCTCTGACATAATTAGAAACATTTGGGATCATTTGCAAAGGGAACACAAGCTTTGATGGGATCCAGATGCACTACTGGGTTTCACCGAAATACAGGAACCCTTATTTACAAGGGGCCATTACAGGCTCCTCGCCCAGGGAGGTGTGTGTGTGTGTGTGTGTGTGTGTGTGTGTGTGTGTGTGTGTGTGTGTGTGTGTGTGTTTGTGTGTGTCCAGATACTAAATGAGTGTTTGGACGTGTGGATCATCCATTTTCAGGTCAGACTCTGTTTAATTAAATTTTTTAAAAGATGTTATGTCATTTCTCGATACAACTGAGGTGTTTTTTTAAAGTGAATTCATGACTCTCTTGGTGGCATTCTGCACATCTTTATTTGTAATATTTTTGTGTCCTGTCTTTTACAATTGTTTTCTGTCTTCTCTTTGATTGTCATCCTTCTTTTGTTTTTCTGTGGAGGAAAAAGAATGGAATGTTGTTAAATGACAGACAAAGAGCACTGATGCTTTCTGATCGCAAAACAGGGAGGACAAGGGTTTTAGCTTTTAGTGCAATGCTGCCACCTTGTGGTGAAGGTAAAGAACAATTGATAGGGTTGAGGGTTGTTGATGTCTGGTCAGGTAAACCTTGGCTGCAGTTAAGGTTAGGATCAAACTTTGGATTGTGTTTTGGGCACGTGACACAGGGTTTAACTTGTGATTGAAATCAAATTTAAGTGATATCTGTCAATATAGCAGATACAATTGGGCGTTGGTTTTACGCAGGATATTTTAATACTAATTTCTACATTAAATCAACACACAAATCCAAGAAAGATATAAGTAACACATCCCAGCTAAATCCGATACAAAGCAATGTCATTAAAGTCATTCTTCATCAAGTCACTCGCCTTTTTGTCCAGTTATCCTCTTCACAAATCTCCAGGGTTTCACTTTCAGCCCCCGACCTCTGTGCTTTCCTGCTCCATGTCGGGTTCTTCAGGGCGCCTGAAAAACAAACAAGGCAAAACTCCCCCTGTTATTAAAGCTGTAAACTTGACTCAGGTGTGTGTGTGTGTATGTGTGTGTGTGTAGCTGCTTTCAGCGCAAATGTCCGAGAGAGAGCTTCTGGAGTTTCTGTGGACTTTATACTAAGGGAAGAAAGTCCGCAGAAACTCCAATGTCAGAGGAGCCCATGTGAGAACACAGCAGGAGATTCCCCTCTGGATTCATGTGATTGGGGAGGTTGATGACATTTCTAACATGCGAAAATGAAAAAAACTCGGATGAAAAGACACCGACTGAGATGTCAAGGGAGCTTTTGGTGATAAGGTTGGCGCCGGTGTCGATGTGCTCATTGTGCTGTAAACAAAAACACGTGATCTCAGCAGCAATATATTGTTACGTCCTGCCTCCTGTCTGCTGCACCACCCCTCATCTGAACGCTTCAGAAATAAGAAACGTGTCAGAGCGGAGAATCTCCTGCTGCGTTGCTCATGTGTGCTTGGCTGTAGTGTTTGGTTTGAGTCGACTGAAGACATCTCTGCGGGGCACTGCACACCACTAAACAGACGTCCCACTGTCTTTGTGAGGAAAAGGTGAAATACGATCAGACACAGAAAAGAAGTGTCACTACAAATCACATCGTGTCACATTAGCGAACAGCACTGACCTTTCTGCAGTGTCTGTGCTGATTACTGAGATCAGCTGATTGCGCCACTGTCCTCTGATCAAAACAGCCTCGCCAGCCATGTTTCCATCAGTCCATCACTGTCGTGTCACTCATGTGCCAGTGAACTGATCGATGGAAGGAAGCATCCCTGCAGAAAACAAAACAACAGATGAATTAAGTACTTAACATGCGTGTGTGTATATATATATGTGTGTGTGTGTGCTTGTGTGCGTGTGTGCATACCGCGGGCAGGCCGATAGAGAGTCAGTCGAACCTCAGGTGGTGACATCTTGAACAGCCTCAGCACTTTCTACAAAAAAAGAAAAACTGTTATATTAGTGAAGCTGCAGTTACAAGAGCTGCTGTTCAGTACCATGTAACTAAAATCTTAGTTACATATTTGTATGGAACATTTAACCCACAGATTGTGATTTTAAAGAAACAGACTGTAGTAAGTAAAATGCACTTCATCCTCACACGGGAACTCACATTTGAACTGAGCACAAACACACGTTCCAAGTCTGCTCAGGTTAATAAAGGTGACACATTGCTGGTCATGGTGTGACGTTGTGTTTGACATCACAACATGTTCTGTAAATCAGACTCTGCATGTTCCCTTGCCAATGGATAATTATTTAATCCCAATAAAAGGTTTGTTTCGTAAACCTATTGTTAGGCTTGTTAATTCTAAACCTATTCTTCAATTGCAGGATGTCACCCTTGTTCCTCACCCCACATGACTCCCTGCCATGCCACAGCACCACATACAGACAGGTTTGTGGTGTTGTCCCAAGGAATTCTGTATGTGTTTAACCAAGACCCTTACAAAGCTTCACTTTTTTCAAAACAGCTTTCAGAGCCCTAAATTATGACTGATGTTATATTAGTATTATTATAGATAAGTATCTATCATAGGCTTTAGTAAAAGAACAGCATCATATCCATCATATTAGAGACACCAATAAACCCTAAAATGAATAATGGTCTATAGAGAATTAAAATACTAAATAAATGAAAGAGAGTTCTACACTGAATTGTGAAAAAACATTACCAAACAGATGAGTCAATGTGAATGAATAAAAATTGACTCCATTTCAATCTTGCTCATACTGGATAGGAGAGATCCTTGAGCGATTGTCCGTTGACGGCCAACAGCACGTCTCCCTCCTGGATCCGGCCGCTCTGCTGCGCCGGCTGACCGGGGAAAAGCTGCTTTATCCGCACCAGGCTGCCAAAGTCCGGCGTGGGTGGATCCAGCTCGCACATGAGGAAGCTGAAACCCAGGCCTTTGGCATTCTTGTTCAGCGTCACCTCCTGGGTGTTGTCTAAAGGGTCCAGAGGTGGGAGGGGATGGAAGAATGAGGAGGTGGAGATGTGGGGAGGTCGGGAGATAAGAGTGATTAGAGACAGGGGAGTAGAGGGGGGAAGTGGAAGAAAGGGAAGAAAAAGCTGTTTGAGATCGTTTTAATTTCGTTTTGTCTTGTTGAGCTTTAAACACATCAGGGGCTGTTCGTTTGAACGCAAATGTCCAAGCGAGAGCCTCCGGACTGTCTCCAGGGCTTTTCCAGCCAGTCCCCCAGTCAGTAGAAAGTCAGGAGGAGCTGATGTTAGAACACAGCAGGAGAAAGAAAGTCCTGACTCAGTTTTGCGGACGTCCTCCAGAGGTCATGTCCGAAAACAGCCTTAGTGTGACAGGATTTTGATATAATTGAGCATCGCGGTAGGTCAGGCAGGTCACAAAGTAAAGCTCAGCCACGATCCAGTACGTCAGTTAACAACAGCAGATCTCTACACCAGCCCACATCAGCTGATTAATGCCTGATCTGTGCAGGGATCTTTTGGCTGTTGCTCTCCTTGCCTCACTTTCCAAGGAAGCTCATGGAAGGAGAGGAAAGTGTGCTCTCCCTACCTTTTAAAGGGATAGTTCACCCAAAAATGAAAATTCACTCATTATGTACTCACGGTGGGTGAAGTGTGTGAGTGCAAAAAACACTTTAGGAGTTTCAGGGGTAAACAATGTTGCAGCCAAATTGACTTAATTTGTATTGTATTTGGCTGCCATGCTGTTTGCCTTCATAGTGGATGCAGGAGTGGAGGTGATGGTTATGACTTCCACCCTTGCATCCACTTTTATGAGTTGAGGTTGGGAAGTTATTATCATGACTCCACAATCCTGGTGACATGACCTTGTTTCATTGTTGTAGGACGTCTGTTTGTCCACTTTCCGTTTTTCTCCCGACAAAATTATTATAATTCCGTCATCATAGAAATTCAAAGCCTGTTATTTCATTGTCATCACTTACATGTGCTCTTATCTGGATGTGATGACACTGACAATATTTTGCTACATAAAGTACATAAAACTTAATTTAAATAAAATTACATTATAATGGAAACTGTCCATTGTTGCTTGATCCGCTGTTTGAGTGTCAGCGACGAGGACAGAGGAGAGAAGTGGGATGACAGATATAGAAGGACAGGGTGAAGGATAAGGGAGGCCAGACGGATAAGAAGAGGAAGGTCAGGGTCAGTAGGGAAGATCAGGATGAAGAGGAGGAAGTGTGTAAAAGTTCACCTTGAAGCAGTCCGACCCGCCTGCTCAGCTATTAACGCACAAAACAGCTTAAAGTCGACAGGCCCTCTCACGAACGTTCTGCCTCACTTTGAGACCAGAGCTGCGTGTGTCAGCTGACTTAAGACATTAACGTTTCTACCCTCGCTAGTCACCACCAGAAATACTAGTCAGCCACTGCAACAAATGTCCACTAAAAGTGTTTTTTGTCACAATAAAATGCTCAAATTGTCATTCTAGGTGTTTGCTAACCATTTGGTAGTATAACATAGAGCTAGCTGTTTTTAGACATTTTAATTGTTACATATCATATCTTTAGAACTCCTTTGGTGTGGCGTCCTACCATCAGTTACGAAGCTGTAGTCTCTGGGCTGGTCACTGATCGTGCTCGTAGGGGTGTTGATGGACGAGCAGCTTTTGAGTCTCGGCCGACTGGTGGCTGGACTGAGGCTCTGATTGGACGCGCTGCTGCTGGTGTCTGCACTGAAAGAAACCCTGGGCAGGTTCACCAGCTCCCGCTCCACAACCATGGTCACCACCTCGAGAGGAGACAAGGGTGTGATTGAGAGAAATACAAACATCAACATTACCCATGGCTGGCATCGGGATTTTTCTCCACCTGTGCTATGATGGAGCTGGACCAAGACGTGGAGAGGCTAAGAAAAGCACTTTCAAATTAAGTTCTTGTTTTCCCTATTAAAGCACATATGGCAGACAGAACATCCATTATAGATATAATTTTTAATTGCATTTGGCCAAAGATCATTAGCGACCACAGCACCCATGCTGCCATAATTCATTACAAAACCTCATGCAATAGTCCAATAAACAGAAGTATATTTATACTATTTGCATAACAAGGCAACTGTGCAATGTTTCTGGGAAAAAAGGCTGTCACAAAATCAGAAATTAAAACAATGGCAACTGTGCTCACACACTTTTAACATACCAGTAAACTGGTTATCATCACAAGTATATTTCTTTTGGAAACAAGAATAACTTTCACTACTGACTATATACAGACACACTGCAACGCCTTGGTTACAATGTTACAGAATAAATGTCCATCACAACCTCAGATGTAAATGAAAAATATCCACAGCGCACGCAGTCTTGGATCGGGTTGGGAGCGAGTCACTGTATGGTTATTAACTTTTAAGTAGTCTTTATTATTTATATATTCATTAGAAAAAATAAAAAAGAGTACCGGTACTAATATGCGAGGGGGCTTGACTGGGGCTGCATAGATTTGTCACATGACTATAGCCCACCCTACAGCCCGAGTGTAGCACTGTGCTTGACATAGCCATCACTTAAGAGAAGGGTCTTACCTCTCCAGTTTTACTCAGATGCTCCACAGCCTGCAGGTAGGTGAAGCCCTGGAAGCTAATCCCATCCACCTCCAACAGTCTGTCGCCTGTAACAGACAAATATACAAAGAAAAAGATGAATTACAGTTTAACTATCCTATGTGTATTTCTCTATACTTGTTTTAGTTTTATTTTAAGTTTGTCTCAGCTTAGAACCTGTCGTCCATTTCAAGTTTCTCTTGTAACGTCAATCATTCTGCTTTGAAATATACACACCAATATTAATGTTGTATTGTTGTATAGAAGTGTTGTATTTCTGTGTCACAGTGTTGATCAGGATGTTGTTATTGTCCACTACCTGAGCATTTACCATATTTACCATTGTGGTCAATCCATTCCTAGATTTGCTGTTGAGCTGTCGTACCTGTATGGACACGTCCGTCTCTCTCTGCAGCCCCGCCTGCTACGAGACTCTTGATGTAGACTCCTCCATTAGGAAGGTTAGTGTTGACGCCACCCTGAACAACCAGTGACAGAGGCTTTTAGTTCAAACCATCAGTGTTATTAATGGTGAGGAGGAATTACAGAGTGGGATAAATGTAGTAAGCTTTACTCGAGAAAAAGATTTTACAATAAAAATGAGTCTTAAGAGGTGACATAATAGAAGATATTGAGTTTTCCTGCCTGAGATCTTGAGGCAGGGAGTTCCACAGCTGAGGGGCCCGAAAAAACCCGGGCACCTTAAGTGAAAAGTTATAATTTTGGAAAACTATACGGCCCTGCTTCTGGATCTCAGGCAGCGATCAGGCTCATTTCATTTATTTATCAGGCTCAGTTAGGCCAAGGACCAAGGACAAGTATGCTTTTACTTGTGGAGTATTTTTACATTGTTCTTGCGAATTATCAGAATACTTCTACCACCAATGGCTGCCGTGCAGCTAACATGCAGTGGTGATCAGTGAGGTGATCTCTCCCTCTCTCTCTCTCTAATCTTGTCAGACCGCAGATGTTAATGAGATTGAGAGGAGCAGACTCTCTGACCCACTGCTGAAGATGAGTCGCTGTACTAATACTTCGTCCTTCCTGACTGTTCATTCCTAATGATTTTAATCAAATCTCTCCAGTGTACACACATTGATCATATGAATACAAGAGTCCAGCAAAGTATCTGTATGTCAGCACAGCGATACTCTGGAGTATTTGCATATACAATTCTAATTTTATTATTTATTATCTACCTTTTACAACCGTAACAATGGCTGAACTGTGGTTTGTTTCAGCTTTGCTTCTCAGTGGCAGATCAAGGATTTCTCTCGGGGCTATAAATATATGTCCAGCATCCTGATTCAGTAAGATGCACATTTAAGTCATTCCTTATTTACTGTTAGCTCTTTAGCTTTGAACAAAGCCACACATCACTGTATATCTTTTGAAAACCGTTCCTTGTTCGAGCACATTTTGTTCTTCAAAAAAGCTTAGAAAATAAGCTTCAGGGGGCAATCGCTGGGGCCAGTGCCCCCTGGCCCCACCCCTATATCTGCCCCTGTTCCATCTGCCACCATTTCATCTACCACAGTGTCACTGGAGTGTAAAATGTTTATGAACTCACCGAGATGCTGATGCCCAGACTTCCTGCTATCTTCCTGAGCTCCACGGTGATCTCCTCCGGCCTCACAGAGTTCAGAGAGGTAGACAGAGAGCAGCCGTCCTGAAAACAACACACAGAAACAAAAAGTGAGTTCACTGCCCTGTGGTTCATAAATCATCACAGTGCAGTGTATTAGTATGGGTTGTTTTAGGTTATCTCTGGTTTTCCAAACTCTATTTGTGTTTGACAAGCCACTATAATTTTATGACAATTGGACTTACTGGAGGTAGAGTAAGAAGTTTTTACTGTTTCCATTAATTCGGACGAAGGCTAAAATGCTATTGATTTCTAGTTTTATTAAACCATCTAAACCATCTCCACAATTCTACCTGTGCACCAAGGACTCGTGCTCCACAGGGGACGTGCAGCCTGTTGCCGGTCTTTGGAGTCATCATGACCGAAACTATATCATCCAGGCCGCTGTCCTCTGATCGGCCGCTGGTCATCAGTGTGGTCTGGGATTCGTAGTTTCTCAGCACAGGAGAGCGCATGCTGTTGTGACTGAGGGAAGCTGGAGACAAAAAATAACAAAGTAGCTTAAATTGCTTATTGTCACCTCAAAATACTGAAGATGTCCATGCACTCTTAAAGTATCCAACTTTTCCTTTGCTTTTGTTGAAGCAAAAATTAGACATTTTAGAAAATCTGTAACAGACATTCAGAGCAGTTCATCCAGAGACACAACAGCAAAGAGAATGTTCATCACTAAGAAATGGAGTTAACAAAGATCTAATATTTACATTTTATTCATACGGAGCAGGTACCTCAATAGGCTAATTACTATGTCAGCTTATTATGCACATAAACAAAGAAGGGTAGAGGGTCGCCTACAATCATCACACACACACACACACACACACACACACACACAGACCTTTTGGCTGTGAGATAATGAGCTGCACCTCCTCGGGGCTGCTCTGCATGACCTCTGCTGCTTCAGTGAAGGTGACGCCCTCCAGGCTGATGTGGTTCAGAGAGATCAGACGACCACCTGAGGGCAAAGGTCACAGTGAAATGACGCTGGTGTCCAGTAACAGTAAAGAAGTGAAAGACCCCCACCACCACTTCTGAAACTCTCTGTGACAGCCCCAAAGGTCCACAGATTCCCACCAAAATCTCCCATAGCCTCTCTGCCCTCTTTTGCACTGCGACACATTTGCTGCATCCAGAATTCAAGAAAAAGCTTATCACCTATAAACTCAAAAACAATCTTCTAGCTAGAGAAAGGAGAAAGCAAAAATGATCCACTGTGATTATTTACCTGGTCTGATGCGTCCATCCTTGTCAACTGGTCCACCAGGAACAATGGAGGCAATAAAGATGCCCAGGTCGTAACACCCCACAGTGTCCTCCCCCACTATCACTATACCTGGATGGACACAAACCACAGGTGTGTGAAAAAGAGAAGAGAGAGCATTTCTTCAGTGACCATCGTGGAGTGTGGTCGGCTTACCAAGGCCAAGCTTTGGGTCTTTCTTTAAGGAAACACAAATGACTTCTCTCTCTGACGACGACCCCAGCCTAGGCCGAGTTTCTGTGAGACGTGTGGTGAAAGAACACATACACATTAACTTACACTGTATATGTAACAATGACAATCCTCAAAGCAGTGGAGCAGATTTGTTTTAGAGACTTTTGGAGTGGCCAAACATCATAGGCAACTTCTGATATTAAATACTTTCTAGTCCTAACTCAAGATTCAAAACTGTATTGTTCAATAATGTAGACATTAATAGACATGTATCTCATCTGATTTTACACAATAAAACACAATAAATTACCCTGGAATAAAATCTAGTCCAGTCCTGAACAGCTAAGATTAATTAAAGTTAGGGTTGGCAAGCCTGATAAAAAAGTAAGAGCAGGCTACAATATAAACCTGATACATATTGCCACCTCCCATCAGCCCACTGGTCAAAGCCTTACCCCCAAAACAAATGAACAGGAACTAAATGAAAACTGCTAGAAGTGTGTGTCATGTGTGGGTTATCAGATAAAGAATATGAGCGGTGTGCTTTGGTATGCTGTACCTCTGGCTGCTGGAGAACCAGAGGGGACCTCAGAGCCACTCCTCAGAGATAATGCTGGGGAATGCATGCCAGTGCTGCTGGAGCCGGTACTGCAGAAGAAACCCAGAAAGAGAAAAGCTTCTTCAGTTATTTTTTAAGCGCTTTTTAAAAAAAATACTTTTTAATGTGGGGGGAAAAAAATGCACAATGACTCTGAACCTCTGCTCGTTGAGGCTCTGTTGCGGCTGTTTAACCCGAGCCTCGATCCTTGCTGTGACGTTGTCACACAGCTTGGTTCGGGACTCCTCCTGAGGTGTGGTCAGACCACTTTCATCCTGTGGCGTCTCGGAACATGAGAAGGACTTGGGCCGGCTGCTCTGGGCACGACAAACTGCTGCATACTGCACAATGTTCGCCTCTGGAGGTAAAAGCAGATACATATATAAGTCTTAGAGTTACTGGAAATAGGTTTTGTTGGTTTATCTTTTTGCGAATGCTCTCTCTATGTTGAGTCGAAAAGCTGACCTGAGTTCAGGCTGTGGGTGAGCTGGCGAGAGTTCATCTCATTGTTGAACTTATGCTGGGCAGAGCACAGGTCACACAGATACTTGGCTACCTTCGACCTTTCTGTGATGAAGATGTACTTCTTCTTGCTGCCACGGCTCTCTACTATAAATTTATGCCTCTGCAGGGACAGGCAGGAAACGTTTTCAGAAAATGGTTAGAAGGTATTTGAATTCCATACATGAAATGGAATTAAACTAGGTATTTTTAAACATTTTAATGAAGAATTTTTACATATTACACCAATATCAACATTCCACTCACATTAGAGGAGATGGTTGCGGTCTCCCTCCAGAAGAAATTCTTACTGGTGGACCTGCAGCCGTCTTTAACATCATAGACGATGACTCCTTTGGCACAAACCCCGAGGATAATCTCTCCTTCCAAAGGCTTTTTTTCACGTGTCACACGGTGGAACAACACACCGTATTCAGGCAACTGCTGACAGACCTAATGGGACAAATAGAAAGTAGCAACTGTATTTCAGATGAAAGAATTGGTGCTGGACTTTCACAATCAATAGATATAGATTTCAAATTGGACTTTTTCCCTACTTTGAGGAACTCAAGCTCTGATTCGTCAGTGAGCATCTGGGCGTTGTTGGTTTGAAGTCGTAGCAGCTCGTCTTTAATGTAAGGCAGGGCGCGTTTCTCCATCACACTTTTGGGGATGTACTGGTCCGGGCGGTAGTAATTCCTACCATACACCTAAAACAGCAAATCAAGTGTGATAAGAACTACCAAAAATGCCAAACCATTATTGATGTTTACTATACTTTTTAGTCTGGTCCTTGTCCCACTATTAACATGGAGGAGGTAGGGTTCATGGCCATATTGCAGCCAACCACGATCGAGACGGTTTGGCTTCACTTCTGGGGAGCTTTCATTTCATCCGTCGTTATAGACAGTCTATAGTTTTTCCGATCAGAGAGCAACAGGCCTAAACTAAACTGCTGCTTTATCATGCATATTGTGAATCACTCAACTATAATGGAAGTGCAGTACAACACTGCTGGAGGGACCCTTTAACAGCCTCTGAGGAGACCACTGCCCCGACTAACCTCAGGAATGCAGTCTCCATACTCCGTCTGCAGGGCCAGAGCTCCCAGGTACAGAGCAGTCTCCTCGTGGCAGGACAGCCGGTCGTCCAAAAGGTCTCTCCTGAGCTGGAGGTAATACTGGTGGCGGGTCTGTTTGTGCCTGATAGAGAAGACCAAACATATCTGAACAATTCCACATGACCTTAGTAGGTATATTGCTTGAAGAAAGATACTTACAAAAGAAGAGACATGTCACTGACAAAGAATTTGACCCTGAAGAAAAGAACAAAGGTGGCTGTAGGCACTTTCTTCCAGCTATCTGGAGCAACTTTGGAAATCTTGGTATCGTTGTCCACAAAGAAAAACTCATTATCTGAAAAGAGAAGTGAAACATCTAAGTGGATACATCACGTAGAATAACACAATATTCACTCCACTACCAGGGCAGTTAGTCATTTGTCTGTTATATATTCCTGTGCTGCTTTACCATCAATGTAGGCGAGGCCAAAGTAGAAATGTTCCATCAGGTTGGAGTGAGCCACAATCATGTCAAAGACGTCCCCTCCTCGGGATTTCACCTCACACTTGACCAGGATGCTCTGACCATTTGGCATCACCACACTCAGCTCTCTCTGGGTGGTTGAAGATTTCCCTTTCTTTGACTGTCAAAAAGAGAACATGCATCTGAAGAGGGAATTTCTGGTGCATTATCTTTAAGAGCCTTAAAAGGGCAATGGGAGGGACCATTGAATCAGTTACTGGTATGGTTTATGAAGTGTTGCATAAAATAGAAAAATCTAATTTTTAACAGATCACTAAGTACCACATTTGGATTCCTTGCAATTTTAGCCTTTAGTCAATGTGGTTTTGTATTCTAGTCGTTTAGGACTTGCATCATTACAAGCAGGTTGTGCAACAGATTAATCACCAACACTGACCGCCATCGACTTAAACAGTCAGCTTATCATATATGAATGAATGACAGGTCATTTGCTTGAGTTTAATAGGAACAATTTCTGTTAAAAGTGAATTGGTTTCAAAACAAATTTGATGGATCATGCTCTAAATTTTAAAAGAATGAAATTTGAAATTTGAAAGGAAAGGGAATGAGTCACATTATCTATATATATTACTGGGCAGTCCAATTTCCAGCTGATGGTCTCACTGAGTGTCGTCCACACACATTTTGTTGAGATATGGCATTTAAATTCCTTTAAACCTCCCAAAAAGAAAAAAGAAAAAAATTACTGAATTTATTTTATTTTTTCTACAACTCACCACAATGGATCCAGGCAGATCCAAGACGACAAGCGGCTCATCTAAAATTCTCACGAACTCAGGACCAAGGTCCTGCAGCAGACAAGAAAAAAGAAAGAAAACAGTTAATGTGTTGTCAGTAACACAGATGATACCTCGGTGTGTCTGTGTTGTTATAAATGCTGGAACCCAATGGGATGTATTATTTTTTAATGTATGTCAAAGAAGAGTTGGCCAGAATAATATCATAGGCCTGGTTTCAATTGTCACCATTTGGCTCACCTTGGCTTTCTTGTCATTCAGACTCATTTGGGAGTCAAACTGTGTTAGGGATCTTAAGTTGGCCGTTCGATTACCATCCGTGTACGGACCACAGGGGCTGCGGTTCAGCTGCTGCCAGCTGCCGTAACTCTCTCTGTGTCGACCTCCAGAAGGGCTCCTGGAAAAAAAGGGAGATTGCCATTCTCAGTCTGACGAGAGTCATGATCTGTCACGATCATGAAATGAAACCAAAACATACATTTTTAAAAAAAATTCACATTAACAGCATCTTAGGTCTAAAAAACAACTCTCTGCAAAACATTTTGATACACGAGTTCATCACTTCTAACGTGACCACTTTCATAGCACTTAACATAATTTTACAGTTAGCTCTAAATCATAACTTTTAATGTGAACTTGTCAGATATTACACTTTTGTCACTTGCAACTTGCATGTCCATCTATGTCAAGAGCCTAACACTCAAATGAAACCATTGAAGGTGTGTTTAAGATTAATGTGCACATTTTGAATTATCTATATGCCTGTCACACCTGCTTGTAATTCAAATGTTAGAAAAGAGGTGTGTATTGTTGTTGTTTAAATGATCTTTTTATCAAATTCCAACTTCAAAGCATACAAACACGACAAATGACGACTTCACAACTGTGGAAATGGGACTTTTTGAGGAGCATGTGAATGCACGTATCATGCACACTTCATACCCTGCATGCTCGGATGAATAAGACGCTCCAGAGAATGTTCTGGAAATCTTCTTCTTCATCACCCATGTTGAGAAACTGAAGGAGCCCCCTGGAAAACAAAATGGTCCATGATACTTATGCCCACATGCCAAGTTTACACATACTCCCTTTTTGCTGCGAATTAGATGAGTAGATTGATGACATTTGTCTGTGTGCTGAACATGAAGCTACAAACAGACGTTGGTTGGCTCACTAATAAAGTTGTTTTATCCCATCTTAAAGATTCCTAAAAATACCTAAAGTAGCTAACAACTTCTGTAGCTTATTTTGGTTCAGATGACGCGCCTCTAAATCTCACAATTTATGAACACAAAACAAAAAAGTGTATGCTATGCTCTGAGCTTAAGAGCTGCTACGAGTGGTTTTATTGCCTTGGGCTGCCATATGCTAAGATAACCAGCTGCTGGCAGTAGCTTCATATTAAGTGTACAGACAAGAGACTAGCATTTATCTACTCATCTAACACAGCAACAAAGTGAGTATAACCAAAATGTGAAAACGAAAATCTGACAGAAGGCATCACGTTCTTACTGTGTAATCTGTCCCTGACCATTTGACTGCGGTCTGTTAGCTGGGATCCATTTTCAGCCATGGACACATGATCAACCTGCAAAGACATCATTGTCCAGCTCAAGGAGCAAGCAGAAAGTGGGTGGTATCAGTAAATTCAAAAGAAAAATGAAGTAAACTAAGTGAAAACTTTTCATAACTAAACAAGAGCTGAAACCACACAAATCGACCACGTCCCACTTGCTGCACACTCACTGAGTTCCTGTAGACATCTTCCACCAGCTGTCTTACGAGGCGCTCAGCAGGAGGCAGCATGGCGGCCTTGTGGTGAAGCTCACACGTCTCCAGCACCGTCAGGAGGTCGGTCCGCCTCACCACCATCTCTTCACACATACTAAGCAGTAAACCCTCCAGCCCTGCACTCAGCTGGACCGGCTGCGAGGAAACAGATGACAGGAAAAGAGATGATGCACAAAAACCTGCGAGAGTACGTTTAAGCAAGAGAAAGTATGAGGGAGGAACGAACCTGGTTATGAGGTAGATGATAATCAACGCACCAGTAAAGAGTCATCCCCAGTGAGTACACAACCATCTGATAGAGAGGAGTACAGGCAAACTCTTATTCCTGCTCGTATAAAAACACTTTGTCTCAAGTCCTTTTTTGGGAGAGTTATTGTATGTGTGACGTTCATGCTATCAACTGATTACTAACCATTTTTGCATTGATTAAAGGGTCATGGTAACAAACAGAAACAATTTTTTTACAGCTTTTTGTCTGTCCTAGCTCCCATGTTGAGTATTTTTCCAACCTTTTCAGCTGGAGTCCTGTTGGATGCAGCATAAGCCTGCTGGACCTCAGGAGCCGTGAAGGAGCTAATATCTTCATATCTCGCGCAGCTCTTGAAGGCCAGACTCCCGGTGGCTGACAGTAGCAACGAGCCTGGGCTTAGCACGCTGCACATGTTGCCAGAACCTGAGCAGAGAGCAGAACAGACTTAGAAAGCATGCAGATGTGGGCCTCTTTAAGAACGTATGCGGCACTGCAGGCCTTCTTGTGGCCCGAGCAAGATGGATGCAAGGCTAAATGTGTCCCTAATATCCCCCCAAAAATGTATGCCTTTTTGGGATTAAGGTGTAATCTGGATATGAACATGCCATGGCTTACTTGTGGCCCAGATCTGACAAACAGAGGCAGACTGCCAGTGCCATCATTACATGCGGTTTGTGAGCCACATGTGGGATATGAGCCATATCTGGGCAAAAACAATTTTGCTATGTGGGCAAATTCGTGACATTGACCAGCTCAAGGGATTTGGTAGCCATCACCGGATTTATATTCGTTGTTTGTTTTATAAAAAATCTTGGATACAAATGATGATGAGCTCAGTGCAAGCAAGATACTTCAAGTTCAGAAAAAAAACTTGGTAAGCGGCACCACATTCTATTTGAATGCATGCTACCTTAGAACCGAGCCCTGTAGCCAGGTAACATGTGGATCTAGAAGGAAATGTAACTCGTAGCTTTGGTTACTTTTGTTTGAGATGTCCAGTAGGGCCTCAGTGGTAGCGAGCAGCAGACACCACACCTCATCCTCGTCCAGCGGTGACCCCCGGGCCTCCAACACTTCTGCCAGGGTCACAAACGTACCCATCCTGACAAGGACACACACATACACTGATTTCCTGGAAACCTTTTCTAACCTTAACCATAGTTACTTGCTTTACCCTAATCCTAATCCTAAACTTAACCTAAACCAAACCTTACCTTAACCTAACCTTAAGATATGTCTTTACCGTAACATTTTACTGATTTACATTATGGGGACTTAAAGACAAGTCCCCACAATGTGACTGTATTAACAGATTTAGGTCCCCACAACATTAGTAATACCTGCACCATATACACACAAGCAGACACACACCATAGACATTTACTAAGAGCTAAAGATTGATCGTACTATTTAAATTTGCTAAATATTGTGAACTAATTTTGTTGCAGTATCCAAAGCTTATATTTGCTATAAAGTTGTGTGTGTAACTATATACTGTATTTATGTCAAGGTGAGGGTTGACAGCAAGGATGTCCTGTTGAACCTTTAGAGATGAGAGGTTAGCGTTTCAGACAGACAAGCTTAGGGGTTTAGTGGCATTAGATCTAATTGGAAACAAATCCCACACTTCTGCTAACTGCAGTCATATTTTCTTGAATCCCCCAAAACAAACTGCATCTATTGCCAACGTCTAGCTTCACTTAGAAACATACGGGATACAAAAATCTGACTGCTTCAGTGGAGCTTCTTTTTGTTTGACTTGATTACAGACTTAAACAAGAATATATGTATAATATAATATAATATATTTGTGCAGTATGTGTCTTGTTTGTTTGTTAAATTGTATTTTATATTGTGTAAACTCTGTCAACCTGCTCCACCTTTGTTCAGTTGAGTCAGACTTTGAGCAGTTTTAAAGTACTTGTGCCTCCTGTTAAACGTCTCATACCTTGAGGAGATTACAGTAATTGAAAATATCCAGTACACTGATGGCAACACGTCATTATATCGTGTGTAACTACACAGTGTAATAGGCTTCCGGTTGGCAAGAAGAGGCGGGAATGCAGATGGCAGTTAGATCTTACTCTATAGTGAACATCCTGGTCAATCTTGAATGTAAGATTTTAAAACTTTATTCCTCCTCTTCTAATAAGAGAATGAATGGAAAACATTAGTAAGAAGATGTAGGAGGTTATTGTTCTAACTCACTTGAATCTATTGTAATTTCACTGGATGGGGCTGCTGTCGTTATTTATGCTATTAAGACATTGCATTGATTCTGACAAGTGAGCAGAATTTCATCACTGACAGAAACCAGACCACAGCAATTTGAAAGTTTGCCAACCGATCCTGCTCCGTTAATCAGGTTATGTTTATCCTGATTCAATTGAACCATGATAACCTCGGGTGAGGCGTCTGCACGGTAGTTGGAATAGTAAGTATTACCTCAGTGTGTTGATGATCACGTATGATCACAGGAGTGGGCATGGAAATGTAACGGATGGCGATATGAATGTCAAATACAGACTAACAAACAAATGAAACAATGATTATTATAACTGTGCGGTATTTTGTCTGCTTCACATTAGTGTTTGTTGTCTTTATATGGATAATTCCACTGCCACCTCCTTCACATGGAGGTTATCACATTGATTTAAGTTGTACGTCACACGTCAACTCAGTTGCATTGAAACAAATCAACACTTAAAAATACCCCTCCTTTAAAATGTATCCAGGGAAATCTAGCCGAGGCTCTTTTTCATCTACACCCTGCTGTGTGAGTTTGAAGCCTTTCTCTGTGTCGCCCTCTCCTGCAAACGAACCATTTCAGTGTCGATTCCTGAGCCAAATTGGGTCATTGCAGAAGTGCAAATGAAAACCAGAAAGGGAAAGGCATGGTGACCGTTTGTGGTATGTGTTGGTTAAATCAAAGGAGTCAGCACGGAGTCGGCAAACAGACATTTCTAGGCCCACAGGTGGTCTGGTGAGTCATGTTGGAGGCTAAAAATCATTATAACTTGGTTTTGAGACATTATACGGCCTACCTTATTTCATCTGGCATCTGAGGAGATTCTTCTTAAGGTCCTTCAGACATCCGCCACTCTAATCCTTCCCCTTATGCATCGCCTGCTGCCATTCGACCCACCTCTTCCTGCTCGGAGGGCTTCTGTCCGTCATGGCAGCTTGTCAAACATGACAGATCAATCTACTCTGCAGGCAGGACACATCAGCTACATAGCATAATTTCCTCTGTGCTATCAACTAATGACGTGCTGTTTCTGCGTTTTCCGTCCTTTTCGACTATTTTTAGACTGGGGCGCATAAGAACATAATTGGATTTGCAGGGCCAGCTAATGGCAGATGGGGCAGCAAAGGACCAAGCTGTGTAGGCGGCACTGTGTTAATCTGATGTTTCAACCACAAGTGACACAGTGTCCCACTTTCTTTCCGTGCCTTACAGAGATTTACACAGAGACTGACTAATACACATGATTTTCGAAAATTTGACAAAACATGCAACGTGCTTTTAAAACATTATGCCATTCTTGGAAAAGTGATGGAAAAGCATGTGCAATCTTAGTTAAGAATAACCACTATGCAAGTATATTTCAGGTCATATTTTGTCTTCAAAAACATAATATATAATTATATATTGCTTGGAAATTTGTCCCCTATAAATTAAACACAGTTAAGTGTAGTTGAGTAATGATATAAAGGTAATACCTAGGTATTGAGCACTCAATGAAATGTGTTCACTTTCTACCAGGACGAAAAATCACTTATTTCAATAAGTTAAAAAGGGCTGTAAGTGTAATGGGAGCTCGAGCCACCACAGGGAGACTTAAGCTACTTTTTCACAATCTTTTTTTACTTAGGCAAATATCTACCAAGAACAAGCATAGGTAGAAATATCTAAATAAAATGTCTTGGTACTTTACAAGAGTATTTTTAGGGACATAGCATTTTGTGTAAACTAACCCTAATAGTAACATTAATAATACAAATCTTAATAATCATAACCATCATACATTGTATTTCACAGCACATCTCTAGACAAGGAAGGACACCTTACAATATATTATAAAACATAACAAAATATAACAGGTCTTATTATTTCTGCATTTTCAAGAATGATTTTGATACGTAAGAGATAAGTATAATTATATTAATGGTGTCTGAAATAGTAGAATTCAAGTTATCCACGTAAATATGTGTTAGATATTAAAGGATTAAATGTCGCTTGGCTTTAGAGAGACACAACTTTTTTTTTTATATCTGATCAAATGTTCTTGGTATTCAATTAAATTCAAACTGTATTGATTTACAGATTTAAAAAAATAACTAAATAAATCCCACTTACACGAACTGAAACGAGGAATTAAACAGTCGCACGACGCCATGGGTTATAAAGAAAGCTTCACGTGAACAAACACAAGGTGGTCAAATAAGATCATGTGGAATACAGATGATATAAACATTGATTTTCAAAAACGTTGCGAAAACGTCGCTTCCGCTTTCCGCGGCTGCCGGGGACGCGCAGGCGGTCTTGAACGTGCCCCTGGTGCCTCATTGTGCAGCCGAGGGAAACGTCGGCAGCTTCCGACGACGTCGCTGTGAAATGGCAGAAAGTGCTGGTGTCACGGAAGCGCAGAGATTCGGTTACGTGTGAGCCACACATGCAGATCTGCGGGTGAACCCGGCCTGTGAGTGCGAGGGTAAAGGGACCACATCCGGAGGAAAAGAGGGATTACTCGGGTGCTTCTACAGACAAACAAGCGGGTTGGAAGACAGACGCGGCCGGGTTGTGTCTCCAGCGGCGGACTGACGGCGGCTCGACACTGCTGGAATCAACCGGAGAGGGGTGAGCGCCACTCGTGTTTTTTTTTCCCCCCCCTCTTTCGCAACGGGACATGTTTTGGTGTTGTTAACCTTCGCTGGAAAGGGGGGGGGGAACCGACACATTTGCGGCCACATACGTCCCCGGGGAGAGGTGTTGCTGTTACCGCACACGGGGCTGCACAGGTCCCCGGCCTAACCCGACGGAGCGAGCGGCTACACCGGGGGGGAAGCTCGCCGCTGTTACCCCGTGTGCCACCCGCATTAGCACCGCGTTGCACTGTCATCTGTGAACGGGGTGTTACCGGTCACTCCACCGGGCTACGGCTCGACCTAAAAACCCCGTGACCTCGGTCCGCGTTCCCCTTAAAGTGCTTGTAAACAGAAACCACTGTGAATGCACCATGTTGTTTTTTTTTTAAGCTAGCGTCTGTTTACTGCCCGTGTGCTGTAGCTAGCTTAGGAGGAGAGTTCACTCACATTGCTGCACCGTAAACGCACCACGGCCGGTTGTTGTTACTGAAGCAGCATCTCTGTGAATTCAGCAGAAACACGGATCAGGTTGGATTTCAACGTTTGGCCGCACACGAGGCTGCAGCCGTATGTTTATGTGCTTCTCATTTGGATGAATACGGATGCTCGTGTCTCACCAACCTGCTGAATAACCCGTTTGGCTGCTGCACAATGTTGCACTCAAGATTGTCTTTGCTAGTTCAGTCGAATGGACATTATGTTTGGACCATGTGCCCAAATCTATACTACTACAACATTGTTCAAATCAGTAGATATAGATAATTATCACAGTGTATGTGACAATATTACAGAGTGTAACATTGATCGCCCACATGTAGAACGTTTCTGATTCCAAAAGGAAATTTCCCCATTCCCTTTCTCCATTGACTTTTCAGAAAATCTTCATAATAAGAGTTTAAAGCATGGAAACAGGTTGACCAACTACGAGATGAGTCGAGCAAGACGGTGCATGTAATTCTTTGAAGGGTGAAGGAACTGCGTATCCCAGGAATCAGTGCAAATGATCCCTTCCCAATGATTTCCAAATCTTCTTCTTGAATTTGACCTTGTTGTATTGATTTTCACTCCTTTGGACTCTCTAAAAAAAACTGCAGTGAGGGGATTCGTGGTTGTCTGTGGTGAACGCAATATATAACGCTGGACTGTAGCCAACAGGATTTTTGTGATTGTGGTAAATCATTTTCACGGTAACAGCGAGCTCCACCAATCACAGCTGTCCTATTGTGGATAGTGTAGTACGCAGTTGGTATCATACAGACTTGTGGCTTCTACAGGAGCATATACAATAATTTCACAATCTCGTAGCTTGTGGTAAGTCTACCTCGGATGGTTACAATTTTATGGCTAATCAATATCTCTATACAGAAAGTAAATGGGTTTTTTTACCTCTGGAACCACACTGTCGAGCTCTATTTCTTTTAAGTTTAAAGACAGATTTTTTTTTGTATACTCCTGAGTGAATGTTTATAAGCAGATAACACTTGATAAACTTCAAAATATTTTACAAATTTGAGGTAGATCAATAATGTGTTACACATACTCACTGTGCCTGCATTATACATAAGAATAATATCAATATACATTGGACTTATATTTTGCTATTGATGGAAATTATACTGCGATGATCATTGATGTTGTTTTATTGCCCAGCCCTAATAGAGATGGCCACAAGTTGTAGCTTGTGTGTGTGTGTGTCTGACGCGGTCCTCTTGCATCATACTATCTAACTAACTAACTTGTTCTTTTGGTCATATTTGGGTGATGAAGCTCCCAGAATTCATTGCGCATTGCTTGCAAGGTTTTACGGAGCAACCTGCCAAGAGAACAGCAATGGTCGGCCAAAAGTGCCAAGAAATCAGATTCCTGCACCAAACATTAAAGGTGGCCTGCAGGGAGAAGGGGTTATGAGTCCTGGCTGAAGCGCGATGAACCCACATTCATATCAGATGGTCTTATTGGTACGGATACATTCTTTGCCCAACTTGTTGTAAATATAAAATAACATTCATTTATCGACACTATCTCGATTTCTGTAGATTTCTCACTCTATTCTTAAACAGGCAACATGAGTCTTTGTGTCCAGAATCCATTAATTGGTCAAATTATTGTACTCAGTGGTGTATACCATAATTTGCCTTTTGTAGTCAGGTTTATCAATTAATTTAAAAACAGACTACACTGCAGGTCACGCTGACCTGCTCGAACATCGCGGCCAAGATCGTCTAGAAACAAGGGAATCAGCACATCACAGGTCAAATGGTCATGGGTGAGAGTGTCTGAGAAAGAATCATCACTCTCATCTTTCCACTCTTAGATCATGATCAAAATCTATCCTGAGAGATGCCATGTTTTAAATTCAATGTTTCTTTTTTCTATCGTTGTGCAAATATGTGTTATGCTCACACCTCACAAAGGTGTAAAATAAATCTGCATTAACGTAGCCAGGCCCTTTTTGAGATTGTTTCATTCACTGTGCGGCCAAATGGGAGTTCGCAAAAAAAATATGGCTCATCTCTTCACGTCTTAATCACTCTTTTATCCACAAATGCCTATTGAATTGAAGGATGTTGTGATCATTGACCTGAAGCTTTGCGTTTTGACATGAAAAGGTTTCTTAAGGCGGATTGATCACTGTTATTTGATGCCTAAACGAAACCCGACTCCTGTCAACAATTCTGTAATTGTACGTGTGAATGTAGGTAGCAACAATTATGTTCTCTTTTTAAACCTTAGCACATTAGCTGATATTCTAGCCCTTGAGTATCCCACCAGACGGTCACTAGAGAAAGGTGGCTTATGGCCTTTACTGGTATTAAATGTTTAGCACAGAATGTGCCCTTGTGGGCTCTTTATCAGCAGCCATTACTTTGTCTGAATGCTGAATGTTTCCTGATTAAAATCTAACTGTCCTAATTAGCAAGTGTAGTGGACCTGCCCAGATACTACAAATCAGTTTGATATTGGCAGGAATGTGCATGGCAGAGTGGCTGAGCTCTGAGTGAAAGAGGAGCAGACCTGTAAAAGCCAGTAAGAGACAGATCGGCTCCCAACAGTGGCCGTGTGATGGACAGCTGTGAGGGAGAGGGTAGAGGAAATCTGGACAGGACTGCCAAGTTTAAGTTGTTTAGTTGTTTAAAAAAAACAAGCACACACATTGGACACTTCGTGACACAGATATCTGTCTTCTTCATACTGGTTGTCAGAGGTAATATTTACTTGCAGTCATGTTTTTCTGTCCCGTGGAAGGAACCGATCTGTGATGCAGCTGTTATACCTCGACATGCAAATATCAGAGCCCTACCAATCTATCGGATGATTTCAGCCTTTCACAGTCATGTATCAGCGTTTTGAATTTTAGACATTCTGGACACTGTTGTTAATAATGAGTGTTCAGTTATCAGGTATAGCTCAATGGCTGTAAGAAAACAGCATAGGCCACACACACACACACACCCCCTTATAAACTCGAGAGCAAAGTATAGAACATTAAAACATAAAAAATGTATTTAAAATGCTAACGTTATCAGTGCTTCCTCTAGGATTTTTTTTTTTTTAGCAGCATCGGTCAAAAAGTGATTCTGCTCTTTTCTAATCACTTAGAACTGATCTTTATAAAAACCTGCTGAATTCAGATTCTGCAACAATTAAGTTATAACACTGCGTCATAATCTGCAGGAAGAAGAAGAACTTTGTGTGTGTGTGTGTGTGTGTGTCCGTGTCCTCTGTCGTGCTTCACACAGACAATCACATTTATTTGATTATTGACCAATGATGTTGGATCATGAATACGGATCGTTCTGGTCACTTTAACCCTGATGTCCTGTCCAGGAGCTGAATGACCTTTGACCCCTGGCAGTGTTGCTGCAGTTATATGTACAAACCGTAGGCTCTATATAAAGATGGATGACACGACTGTTACCCAATAGTGAGGCCAAATATAACACAGCTTTCACACATCCAGTTATTTGTTTTTGTGCAGCTCTGCCTGTATAACGTGGCGTGATGGAGAGTTCTCTGCCTCCCAACAGCTCAATTGGGTTGACATACTCTGTCATGCTGCTCAGCCCTGTTTCTTCCTCCTCCCGTCGCACAGCAACCCTGATATACGGCTTTATACTCAAATGGGAGAGAACGTGGAGTCGCCATACGCTGAAGCTCATATTGTAGATAGACATGCATGTACTTGGTATGCCGTGATTACACACACTCTCCTCCAGTGTGGCCTATATTTGATTCGCCAAGTGACATTTTCTGAAAAGCACGTTAGCGGTGCTCAAATGTTATTCCTCATCTCTTTGCTGCAGGGTGTTTTTAAATCCACATGGGGCTACATGCAACATCAAACTAATTGTGGAGATACAGGAACATGAGGATATTATGTACCAAGGTTATTTTAGCAAACATAACCTTGTGAATAAATTCTGCTAATGTTTTGTAACAACATGACAAGACTTTGCTTTGTTTGGTCTGAATTATGACCAATAAGATCTATTGTTGCTTTCTGCCTTTAGCCCATTAAACCAGGTAACGATAGCATCACAGCTTAGTTAAGGAGGAGTCTGTGACTGATTTTTTTTAGTTTGTTTATTTTTTACCCTTATCAGTCCAATGCCAGTTTTTCAGACACAACACCAGAGGACGTCGGGAGAATTTGGTCCAGACTTTCTCTGGAGGTTGCCTTAAACACATGAACAACGGCGCAGGAGATTTTTTGCTCATTTACAACAGAATAGAAGTCTCTGAAGCGATCAGGCGAGGAGTGCTGCAGCAGGCAGATTCAGGATGTAGCATATTTATTCTGCTGTGGAGATCACATTTTGTTTGCAGCTCAACGATGCTGGCATCAGCCCATATCACCAAAAACGCTCTTGACATATTTGTCGGTGTCTTCTATGTTTATGACACCACTTTGTCATCCTGAGATATGTGGTTTCTTTTTGTTTTTTATTTTTGCGTCTGTCATGTGTTAGAATCATCTTCAACACGCCCACTCGCTTGTGGTGGATCCTGTGGAGGACCCCCTTCTATGTTCTCACATCAGCTCCTCACGAAAATATCCTAACGAGAGTCTCCAGACTTTCTGAGGCTTTCGATAGGACAGTTTCGTTCACACATGCAGCCCCTCCAAGAGAAGAGGGCAGGAGATAGGAGGAGACAGTAATGAGAACTAGGATGGAGGCAGGAGGAAGGAAGAGAGATGAGCAAAATCTGAGCCCAACATAAAGATTTGACTTTTCCTGTGCATATGAAAACAAACCCATAGCAGAGCAAACAACTAATAAGTTTAGTGATCTTTAAATCACATTTTTAATTCTACTCCCTTCTGGCACCTGGCATCTGAAATGAATCAGAATTAGCTCAGGTTGGTTTGACCACAGCCCTGCGAGGAGGAGAGGAAGAGGAGAGGAAGAGGAGGAGGAGACTAACTACTTCTGAAAGGTTGGGGTGGGCTGGCAGTGTTCAGAGATGTCCATAGGATAGGTCATGGTCCGTGGAACGTGCAGCCATCATCACCACAATGCTCCAAATTCCACTAATGATTTGGTTGCCTTTATACCCGTTGTGAAACCCAGCCTCCTTCTTCCTCTCGGCCCCTCTCTCTGCCTGAATCATCGCTCCATGGCTCTGACCTTTGGGCTTTATATATATATACAGCGTGCGCATCTCCTCTGGGCTATATGATGCATTTCAGAGCCTCATTACACATTAGAACTCATGGCTGGTTAAAGTCGCTGATTCATGAAATGCTTTAGAGATGATTCAAGGCTGTGATTGATGATAAAAGAAGCAGTGAGATGAGATATAATGTAGCACAAATTAACTTTGACAGAGAAATGAATCAAGCACATTTGCGTTAGCCAGAATATATGTATTTTATTCTTAAAACCGATTATTGTCTGATACAAAATGGTCAACTTTTCCATATAATGTTAAATGTCAAAATAATGAAAGATTAGACCATCAGACCTGCTCAGCCGACTGACTTCTACTTTGTGTCCCATAGTTTTGTTCTGAACTTGAAAAATCTGCCTTTTCTTTTAGTGCACCTGACACACCACATTCTTTAAATTTATAAACTTTTAGCTTTTTGGAGATTTTAGATATTTTTAGATTTTACATTTTGGGTTTAGTTATTTTAACTCGTCTCAGATTTTAGTCCAGTGTGGTTGTTGTTTTGGCTGCTGCATGAAGGTTTAAAATTGGTGATGCATAAAAGACTAACTTCTCTGTCTCTTACTCTGCAGGTCGTGAGAGGAGAGCTCCACTTGGATGCCTAGTCACAGCGTTTCTGCAAGGCTTCACCATGAACCGGAACAAGCGTGAAAAGGAGTACTACAGTATAGATGTTGGTGATTCAACATTTATGGTTTTAAAGCGCTACCAGAACCTCAGACCCATCGGATCTGGAGCCCAGGGAATCGTCTGGTGAGTCAAAGCACCTCCTTCCAAAATCAAGTTCCACTCACGATCTTTTAGTTGGTATTTTTGAATAGACCCCGACCGATTGATCAGTTGGCCAAAAGAAAACGTCTGATATGAGCCTTTCACAAACATAGACCAAATTAAAAAGATCGCTCAGTTGTCATGGAGATAGCTATGGTCACCTGCTCCTGAGCCAGAGCTTTAAGTAAAAAAAACATTGAGAAAAAATGCACTTGTCATACTTTAAGTGACATTGACTTTTCCCTCAAACATCAGTTGGAAGGAATGAATTTTAATGAATGTCTCAAGTAGCAAATCCAGAATAAGGGCAGCTGTAAACATAAATAGAAAACCTTGTACAGTGTGAGTTCAGCCTTATCGTGATAAGTGCTTCTGGTACATCTAAAGCAGCAGCTTCCATTATATTCAAAGGTTTGAACTGCATTATATTGTAAGATGTTCAACATATTCATTGTAGGTCAACAATGTGCAAATTATTTTACTCTTGCAACTCATAGAGGACAAATAAAAGTGTCCATGGGTCTGAGAGTACAAATGGTTAAATGATCAGTGTTCAAGTGTGAATAAAAGCTGTGGTCTGTGTTGTTGGAACTGTTGACTGAGTTGTTGCCCCCCCCCCCCCCCTCCCACCCAACAGCTCAGCGTACGATCACAACTTTGAGAGGAACGTCGCAATTAAGAAGCTGAGTCGGCCCTTTCAGAATCAGACCCATGCCAAACGGGCCTACAGAGAACTGGTGCTCATGAAATGTGTCAACCACAAGAACGTAAGACCTCAACTTTTCTGTCCTCTTTGCATTTTACTTGTATGTTAATATTGTATTGGGGTTGTATATTTGCAGCTACGACACCTTAACTGCCTCACTATGGGTTTTTTTTCCTTTAATCAAGAGTGGATGTATGTTTGCACTAAGACTTCCTGCGCTCCAGCTCCAGCTCTTATTCCTCATCTGCGCTTGGATTTGTTCAACAAGTCTGTCAAAATTCCCCAACCAATAAATAGCCAGGAGTGTTGACAAATGACATTTTCCCACATTTGTTGCTTTAGCTTTAATTCTTAAAATTCCTGTAAGCACGGTCACTTTAACCAGGTTGGTGCAGTCTAGCCCTCCACGGCTTTATTATTACACCAGCTTCCCATTGGTGTGCTTGAAGGAAAATGACCAGGATAAGAATTTATGCTTGAGTGCAGGAAATCTGTCTGAGCAAAAAATACCTGATTGCAAGTGCAAAGTTTGAGGAGAAGCAGATTTAGGCACAAGCAGTGGCTATTTGAGTGCAAGCGCAAGGGTCTTGACTGGGAACATTCAAAAACCTGAACATGAGTCAATTAAGTTCAGCCCTCATCTAAAAGACCACGCTCTTGAATAAAGATAGGAAAAAATAACATATCTCACAGGCTTTATTCATTCATTAGTGTTTCAGAAAGCTGCCCACTGTGTTTGATTGGCAGTTCTTTAAACCAGGAATCCTGAGGATTACCACAATGCTTCTCTGCTGTGTCATGTTCTTTTTAAGTGGTGCTGTGAAGTAGAGAATGTTCTGTTGTTATTCATTATTGATGTTCGTGCTGCTGCAGTCTGAATCTTGTCTAAAATACACTCGGCCCTGCTGGTTCAGTAATGCAGAGGCAGTAATGTTGTCCTTCATTACAACCTCTTTGTCTCTCCTCCGGACCGAAACAGTGACGACCTTGTGTGTTTGTTTCTGCAGATTATCGGCTTATTAAACGTATTCACACCACAGAAGACACTGGAAGAATTCCAAGATGTGTGAGTATACCTGAGCCAAAAAACATCTGCTCACTGCATGTTGGGAAAATCAATACAGGATGTGGCATGCTGGGGGGCTTAGACCACCTTCTCTGACTTTAAGGGGTCTTGTGCAGCTTAGCTGAATCTCTGCTGAGTGTGTTATCCTGCCTTACTCCGAATGCATAGTGCTGAAAGTCAGAGATATATTTTAAGGTATACATACAGTATATTTATAACAAACTGCATCACAGAAAGTGACTTTAAAACTAAATTCACTGACTTCATTGTGAGGTAGATAGTTTTTAAAAACAGACTCGCCAAGTGACATCATCATAATTAATATCATGGTTGGGTGTCATGACACACACATCTACAACATATGAACAACTACCTCTGATGGTCCTGGTGTAGTGCTGATCCCCTAATCGCTCCGAATACCACACACATTCACAAATTCTGTAATCACGCCTTTAAGAAGAGCATCATCGAGGTATATTTAGCAGTGTCCTGGATGTATTGCAAAGTCGACGTCAATGGGAACATAAACTGGCTGTTGAATCGCAGAGAGGGGAAGAGGAGGCCGAAATGTGGGGGAAGTGATGGTTTCACAGAGTATGACGGGAACAAATATGATTAATGCCATCCTCTCGAAGAAGCGCTGTGTGTGTGTGTGTGTGTGTGTGTGTGTGTGTGTGTGTGTGTGTGTGTGTGTGTGTGTGTGTGTGTGTGTGTGTGTGTGTGTGTGTGTGTGTGTGTGTGTGTGTGTGTGTGTGTGTGTGTGTGTGTGTGTGTGTGTGTGTGTGTGGTGTCTGCTTGATTGGAGCTAAAAAGGAAACCGGACAAATCATTGCCTGAGGGCTGCAGGGCAAACACACAGTTGGAGGATGAAGGAGAACACTCCATTGTCCATTTGTGTTTGAGTACTTGGATGCATACTTGAATTACAGGGTGCGTGACAGTGCACAAATAAAAAATTAAATATGAAATTTATTTTATAGTGTATAAATGTGTACTTACTCAGTCTACAGTCAGTGGGTAGATACAAATATTCCCCTACCTACATTGTAACCTGCACACTGTGACACCAAGCTGTGATGGCTTTTTATTATATAGATAAATAACTTAATGAAATAAAATCAGTCACAATTTCCTTTCTCGATGTAGATGTGATGATGTAACCGCTGCCAGACAACATCATCACTGTTTAGAGAAGGAGAACCCTCATTGTCACTTTCTAAATGCCATGCAAAGCAAGTGCTGTGTGGCTTAAACTAAACTGACAGTCCAACATGTAGTTTTTTCCTGCATGGAGTTAACATAGTATAATACAATTTTGTCATTAACGATGCAGCCAAGTAACTAAAGCGTGGTTTTATTGATACCACCAACCGCTTTAATCATATCTGGAATTGTTTATTCATGTCAGTAGGTAAGTCAGTAAGTAAATATGTTGCATTCCATAGTACTACATATCAGCCTGCCTATGTTTTACCTTCTCTGGTTTCCCTGCAGGTATCTGGTGATGGAGCTGATGGACGCCAACCTCTGCCAGGTGATCCAGATGGAGCTGGATCACGAGAGGCTGTCCTACCTTCTCTACCAGATGCTGTGTGGAATCAAGCACCTACATGCCGCAGGCATCATTCACAGGGTGAGGCTTCCTGATATACTGCAGTGGTTTCTCATTAATATCCTCACTGCTCAGAACTCAGCAGCTTAGAATTTCTGGGAAATGCACTCATTTGCTTTGAGGACAAGATTTGATAAGAAGTCAGACCCATCACACTATAAAACCACCACCATCTCATTTTTCACTTCTTTAATGATTTAACTAAGGGGACATTTAACTAGGGTGGTAACCAAAGATTTTAAGTGAAGAAAATTACGATTTCCCGAGGTCTCATCCTCACGTCTTCAACAACTCAATCAAAGAAAATCATCAAATCCTCAGGTTAGAGAAGCTAGGAGCAGCATATATTGCACGCTCACACAAACACACAGGCACACACTGGCAGCACTTTGTCAATCACCCTCAGTGGAAGAAGCAGCAGTAGATCAGCGGAGCTCCTCCTGCTCTGCCAAGCAGAACTAATTGAGCTACAGGCGGAGCTAACCAGCCTCCCTTGCTTTGGTGCCACTTGGCACGCGAAGCTTTCATAAGGTGAACAGATGCAACATGAATCATTGTCACCAAAGATTCAGCTCTCTTGGTTTTGTGAACTTTGTCTCTGTGATGAAACCTCTTCAGTCTCTTAAAGATGCTCACAACTGCAAAGCACTTATGCTATAATATTAATTTGTGTGATCAATCACACGATCGACTGTTTGAGCTATTTGATCATCGTCAGTCTCATAACACAGAAGTCTGGGAAGAGCTAATTAAAATAAAATAAAAGGTTGGATTTAGCAAACAAAAAAGACAAATAATAGTGGGAAACTCTGTTAGAGACCAAAAAATCAGTCAAAACATGTTTAATAAAAGGAAATGTATGCATTTGTTACATAAAAGAAAAAAAAATACATTGCATCTAAATCAGGTTTGTAACTCTGTTGTTTTTTTCGTCCAGGACTTGAAGCCCAGTAACATTGTGGTGAAGTCTGACTGCACTCTCAAGATCCTGGACTTTGGCCTGGCCAGAACAGCCGCCACAGGCCTCCTCATGACGCCCTACGTGGTCACCCGCTACTACCGTGCTCCTGAGGTCATCCTGGGCATGGGCTACCAGGCCAATGGTGAGTGGAGGACGTGGCTTCATGACAGCGACTGGCCAATGAGGAGCTGCTGCCTGGCCTGCTGCATGTCCCTCCCCTTTTTGAGATGTTTCAGCGGCACCTCCCAAACACACACACACACACTCTTTCTCTCTGTTGCACACACACACAGACACACACACACACACACACACACACACACACACACACACACACACACACACACACACTCTCACAGTCTCACACTCCCGGTTCCTGTAAAGGTCACACTTGGGGGGAGGCTGGCATGACGGGCATCAGTGCTTTGTGGGAAACATCTTGTCAGGAGGCTCCAGCAGTGCATTAGCATGCGTCTGATGTTTTATTAAGAGGTTGCCTGTCCTGAGTTCGATACAGCCTGGCTCTAAAAAACAAAACAAAAAACACCAGTGTGGATTCATGCACATGCTTCAGCAGTTTCACTAGGTGTTGCTGCTTTGAACGGATTATAGTTTATGCAAGATTGTCTTTAAGGGATATTTCAGCATTTTGGGAAAAATGCATATTCACTGAATGTTGTATGGGAAGATTGATACCACTCTTATATCTGACTTTTAGAACCCAGAGCCAGAATATATTGTCAGCTTAGTTTAGCATAACGATGGATAGCTTTGCTTGCTGTACTCTTTAAGCTAAGCTAAGCTAACCTAACCAGTTCCTGGTTGTAGATTTTTAATTAAATATACAGACACAAGAGTGGTATCAATTCACCCATTTAAGTCTTGACTAGGAAGGTAACAATTCTTATTGATAGAAACATAACTGGAGCGCCATTTGCGTAGCAAATAATTTGACTTTTATCTTGCAAATTCATATCCATAACAGCCGCTGAAGCTAATCTCAATTCTTTTACATGATTATCTTCCCTTCATGAGGTGGATTCAACAAAATGATGATGCTCTGTGCAAACAAAACTTTAAAAAAATAATGCTTTCTCATCTTTAGCCTTTTGACCAAAAAACTAACTTTTCCTGCTGACTTGTTGCCTTTTTTTGCTTATTCTCTTCTCCCTCCTTTTTATGCTGCGCATATGTAGTGGATATTTGGGCTGTGGGCTGCATAATGGCAGAAATGGTTCGCCACAAAATCCTTTTTCCAGGAAGGGATTGTATCCTTGAGCTGCTTGCAGCAGTGTCTGGCATTCCTTGTGAAACAAACGGCACAAAAAAGTCTCTTCAAATTATTATTTTTCATCAAATGGAGATTGCATGGAAATCATCACCTGTGAGCAACTGTAGAAATTCTATTTCTTGCATTTGCATGACAACCTCGTCTTTGCATCCACCCACCTGCTCTTTTTATAAATACAAACTCACCCAGCTCCCTTCTTTCTCACCTAAGAAGCAGCAGTGCTGCGTCAAGCTCCATTAATTAAAGAAAAACCCAAAATAGAAGTTATGAGTGAGTACTTCTTTAGCAGAGAATTGATCTGCATAAATAACAGTGTCTATCCTCAAACTGTTTTCCATACGTCTGTGTAGATGTGATGGCATCAGTCACACAAAAAGATGGAAGTTGTTATCCAGAAGAAATTGCTGCTGAATATTTATGAGGCTCTCAGTGTGAGACAAAACACAAAAAATAATTATTTCAGACCTTATTGATCAGAATATTATAGTTTAACACACACCAGCTATTGCAGTGAGGATACGGAGTGTTAAAGTTATGCAAAAAAAAGTCTGGTATGGCAAGTCTCTCTTTTCTAAACTAATACTTCACATTTGTAATGTGGATAATATTATTGCTGATCCTGCAGAAATATGCAGTAAACGCAGTTATTTCTGGCCAAAAAGCATAATAATAGTAATAATTTCCCTTAGCTTTGTGGGACGCTGACTCAGGTTTGTGCACTCAACTGCATGCAATTCATTTTTGCCATGTATCACACGCATCACCTGGCATGTACATCATATTTTATTTTTTACCCTTTTGTTCTTTTGATTTGTTTATTTTTGTGTGTTTTTCAGTCCTGCATGCTAATGCGGTGGTTGTCATTTCATTTTTCAGTTGATGTCTGGTCTGTTGGATGCATCATGGCTGAAATGGTCCGGGGTAGTGTGTTGTTTCCTGGCACTGATCGTATCCTTGAGTTGAACCTCCATCAAACCCCCAAAAGATCATGTCTTGTCCTTTTGTCTGACATCTTGTTCATATCTTTGAGAGACATTTTTTAAGCTACTTTTGGTGTTTAATCAGGATGAGCTAGCTTAATGTGAAGAGTTAGGCTTGGCATCTCCTTGTTGCTAATTCATTGTCAACGATGAACAAAGATGTGAACAAGAATTTCTGCGTGTCCCCCATGTAGATATATACATGTTACATCTGTGTTATGTTTGTTATTGTCCTCCAGGAAAAAGTTGCACATACATTTGGGCTATTTAAGGTGAAGATCAACTGCCTCCTCTAACATGCAGTATTGTACTGTACTTATTGTAGTACAGAAGAGTTTTGAAACAGTTCATAGTGTCCCACACAGTCCATCCTGACTGATTTTCCACAAGTTTTATTTTGATATAAATCTGTACAAACCTTTTCCTTCAAGTGCCCCCGGACTATCTATAAAATATGGTCTATAATCTTAATCCATCAGAGGTTACTGTCTTCTGTGCCTTTTCTACACCTTGTGCAGAGTAACAGATTTGACATTTTCTTTTTCAGCAAACTTGCACAAGTCTCTTAGGAACAGTCAGAACAATGCAGTACAAGACATAGTAACTCCAGACAGTTCTCTTTATACGTCATCAGTTTCAAATAATCCTCAAAGCGACCCAGAACAACTTCAAATTCGGCCGAGAGCTTTTCTTAACACTTAAACCACAAGATATCGACCAGTGGAACAAGGTCATCGAGCAGCTGGGGACACCATCTCAGGAGTTCTTGTTGAAACTCAACCAGTCTGTGAGGACGTACGTGGAGAACCGGCCACGGTACGCCGGCTACAGCTTCGAGAAGCTCTTCCCCGACGTCCTGTTCCCTGCAGACTCTGAACACAACAAACTCAAAGGTAAAGATGGGCTCATTTCTCTAAACGCCTATGTAATATAAATAGCCTTGTAAAGGCTTGCTGAAGCACAATAAATTTTGTTTTGAGGTTGTTAATGTATTTTCCTCCTAAGAGTCAAAACTATTTAGGTTGTTTGGCTGATTGTCCAGC
This sequence comes from Verasper variegatus, assembly GCA_026259375.1. Lineage (NCBI taxonomy): Eukaryota > Metazoa > Chordata > Actinopteri > Pleuronectiformes > Pleuronectidae > Verasper > Verasper variegatus. The sequence goes on from CM048057.1 coordinate 13,114,002, forward strand.
CTCCAGGCAACCATTTAGAAAATTCAAATAGCTTTTATCGCATACAAGAAAGTGGCAGGAATAATGATGCAGTCAGCGTTTTTACAGCCACGAGTTTAATACCAAACGACACTTCTAATTATCTTCTTGACTATTTTTTTTTAGCTGGTTCTTTTTCATGGCCGACTTTTCAAATGATTAATATAATGAGTCCACGGTGGCTAAGTGTGTGTGCATCCAAACACTTACAAAGCAGAAATATCAACATTTTCTCCATATATCATCCGCTTGTGTTGTACCATGTGTGACAATCGTATGCTCCCAGCAAAGTGACAGATGCAGATTCAGTGGCTGCGTTCGATTAAGCACTTATTAGGGAAGCTGACAGTTCAGGGACCAACTTGTTTACTGCCGAAGAGAGAATTTACCTCGAGCGTGTGTTAACGTGTAAGTGGAGGGAAGATGACAGGAACACTCACAGCAAGCTCCTACCGAGCTGTTGCAAGATGTCGCAGGAACAAAGTAGCTCATCCTTTTCTGCCTTCCCTAATTCACACAGGCAGGAGCATGAAATACACTACATGTGTTGGAGCGGGCAGGGCTTTCATACAGAACGCGACAATCAGTCAGATCACGATTTGCCTAATAGGGCTTAACAATCTGTGCAAGGTGGAACATCCTCTGTCCTTAACCCTCGACTAGAGTGAGGAAACTACCACCAAAAAACTATTTTACAAGAAAAGAACGCATGTGAGTGTTCGTATGTCAAAGGCAAATGTGTCATTTACAAGGCAGAGATGGTCAAATCAAGAGATCCCATTGAGTTTTGGGAAATGTAGGTTTTCGTGTCTGAAAACAGCTTTAGTGTGATACACTGAATGTAAATAATTTATGTCTACAAGAAAACCCCACAGACCACCTGTAAGCAAGCGTGGGATCCTTTTATTAGTGACATCATCCTGTACCAACCAATGACACTATTCGATTTCTGAACAGTTGCCTTCTCATCAACACTGACACATTAAACTGTTTATTTTCCTCCCTTTTAAAGATAGTCGATTAATTCATATTTTTTAAGGGTCCCTCCCTGTCTGGTGCCCTGCTCTAACATCCTGTTTCAACAGGAAATGCGTCACATATATGAAGCAAGACTCTCACAACTGGAACAAATTGCAGAGTGAAAATCGTTATTTTTTTTATTTAACCTTTTATTATTTTCTGCCTCAATTGTCTTCTCAGCAAGCCAAGCCCGAGATCTATTATCCAAGATGCTGGTAATTGATGCGTCCAAACGGATCTCAGTGGACGAGGCTCTCAAGCACCCGTACATCAATGTGTGGTACGACCCGACTGAGGTGGAGGCAGTAAGTACTATTTTTATATTTCCATTCAGTTTTTGGTCAACTTGCATTATCATGAATTATAGGGTGTGGTTGATTTGATCGATTTGTCACATCTAAATTATAATAATAATGGATGCTAAAAATGAAAAGTAACCTCAGCCTTGATAGTCTTTGAACAATGAGTCAGTTTTAACATTCTTTTTTTTTAGCTGCAGATTTGATCGACAATTTCTATTCTGAGCAAATAGTCCCTCATTGTCAGATTTAGATTTTTAGTAGAAGAAGTAGAAAGTAAAGCATTGTTGTTTATATATGAGGAGACCCCATTTGTCAAAGCTAAAAGCTCCATTTTAGCGCCGAAGGCTACAAATTGTAAAACTCTGCTGCTTCTGAAAATGCTCTCTGCTTTGTGTGCGTGCTGGGATGTCCTCAGAAAGTCTGAAAATGTCGAAACTTCATGTTTGGTGACAATCCCTTGTGCTCTGCTTGGGAACACAATGACTCAGCCAGTGCAAATTGATTCTGCCTGTGATCGCACTGACAGGGAGATGAAGTGAATTGTTGCCTTCAGTATGAAAGGATTCGTCAGAACTGAGAGTTCATCCTTGAAGAGCTGTGCACAGATTTGAGCCCTGACACTGCACAAACGCATCTTATCTAAGTTTGACTGTGGGGGAACGATGGTTCATCTCTCAGCCGGCTTTGAGGTAGTTTGTTCCAACTCTGCCAGTGATCCAAATTTTAAGTGAGCAGTTTGTTGCTGGAAATCATTGTGCACCATTAGATGGGTTTGGCGGCAGTTTAATACAGCAGTTTTCTATCTATCATCATTAGTTAAAGCAAAAATCCCAAACTTTTGCTGGTTCTATCCATGTAAATATGATGTTCTTTTTCGCACATGAAATTAAATTAATAATTTGTTTGTGTATATGTATGTTGAAAGTGTCCTTGATCCCCTGAAACTGTTGCTGGTGTGTATGTGAGAGACAATGAGTGAATTTAATTTGTATACATGTTTTATGAATGCATTCCATTTTATCGGAATGTGTGATATTATAACAAGCTAATTCTTTTACCGTTTTCTGATCTTTTACAGACAAAACAAATAATCGATTTATTGAGAAGTAAAAGGCAGCTTAATAAATGATGAAATAGGTTGTTAGTTGCGGGCCCTAGTAAAACCGGCTTTGTGTGGGGTCTTAAAATGTTATCATCTGGATTTTAGGCCATAAAAAGTCTTGAATACATTCATTTCTTGTCGTGCAACACAATTTGGTGTCGGAAACAAAAAGACACAGCACAAAAGAAGAGGGGAAACTAAACTAATAAAGAAAATGTGTCCGTTTGTTTGTTTGTTTACTTACAGCCACCACCAGCGATCACAGACAAGCAGCTGGATGAACGAGAGCACACAGTGGAGGAGTGGAAAGGTATTAAAGATCCTCTCCTCTCTGATCAGCTGTCATCAGTGCTTAGCTTTATGCAGCGTGTTGCATAAGGTCTTTCTATCTTTATGCTTTTGCAGCCTGTGGGACTTTTAATCTTTTAATGTTCCTCTGCAGAGTCTATCTGAATTCATAAATCCTGTTCTACTGTAACTCTCCTCTTGGTTTCCTCTTCTCACTGACTTAAACATGTACGATTTATGTATGCATCCAATAGAATTAACACTGCAACAAGTTCACACTGTAAAAATATCAATCTGTGTTATTGTTATATTAATAAACAATCCAACTTTGAATAAGTAAACCTGGAAGAAAATTGGCAAAATGAAAGAAATGATGTGAAAACGTGAGACAATCTAAGGAAAGAGAAAGATGTGGCGCTTCCTTCACCGCAGGGAATTCACACCTGAAGTGTGACATGTTGGTGTTACCACAGTCACTCCTGGAGGACACATCACTTCATGTCTCACTCCAGATAATGTAAAAATGGGCATGTGTTCATTTTTGCCTTTATGAAAGTAAAACGTTATTTAACGTGCTTAATGTTAGATTTTTTTTATTTATTTATTAGAAACTGTTTTGTCTGTCTACCTCAATGTTTTAGAGAACGTCATGTGAAATTACTTTTCACAGATTTGATTGGCGAATGGCGTCACATGAGATGATTTACAAACACATGCACTTTGCCTGTGAGTTTCCTGGGCCTCGAAACCAGTGCCTTTTTAAAGGCTAGAATGTTGCAACGGTTAAAACATAAATCTTTCTCAAACTTTGAAAAATATAGGATTGGACAGAGTTTGAGTCTGGATCCAGACCTAAGAACGAGCAGACTTATACATTAGATATAGAATGCACCTTCCTGTATTATTGAACATCATCATTTCTTCCATTATACTCTTTCTCTTGCAACTCAAGATTTTACAGCACTGATCCGTTTTTCTCTCACCTCCTCACTGACTCAAACCATTGCATTTGTTTGCTGCAGAGTTGATATACAAAGAGGTGTTCGACTGCGAGGAAAGGACAAAGAATGGCATCGTCAGGGGACAGCCAGCGTCCATAGGTTAGTGGATTTTATTGTTTGTGTGAGACTGCATGTTCGAATGAGCTTTTACCATGTCAGAGAAGGACAATGGACCACAACATAGGCTCATACAGCACTATGCTAATACTGGGCACTTCCTCCCTTCGCTCCCAAACAGCTTTAGAGGTATGGATACCACCATGTTGGAAACATTTCTTTGACATTCTGAAAGAGCTCCATCCCTCTAGCATGACCCAGACTTTGTTAGCTCAACTCCAATTATGCGCCAACGTTCAATGGCTGACTACAGCCCCTCTCTTGTTTCTCACAGCACAGGTGCAACAGTGAGCAGCAGCCCCCACCCTTCCTCCTCGTAGACATCCTCCCCCTCCTCCATGTCCACCGACCTGACCGATGCTGACGGCAGCCTGGAGATGGCCCGCACCGCCACCGTCGTCGCCACCGCTGCTGCTATGACCACCGGCCTCCTGGGCTGCTGCAGATGACGATCGTCTACACCTGCTCCTGGTCCCGGCCTGGGCCACGCCCCCCTGGTCACCTCTGACCGCTCAGCCTGACGCAGGCTTAAGGCCCCGCCCCCTTCACCTGAGTCCTCCCATCTCCTCTCTGTGCTCGTCTCCAGTAGTGTAGTCATTAGCCAGCTGTTTGAGAAATATTTCTGAAAGGACAGATCATTCTTCTTTTATTTTTATGAGTTATAGTCCTTTATTTTTGAATTAGGATTTCTTTTTTTAGTCCTAGCTGTAATTTATTGTGGCATTTCTTAATTTTTCAGAAACCTAAGATGATGATAAGAGAATTTTTATGATTTTACTACGTTCCGGTTTGTATTAACCGACAGTGAGAGTTTAAAGAAATATCTGTAAACTGTTTAATGTGATTTTATTTTTCTGTTGAAAGTCGTTTGTTTTCACTTGCTTTTACAACTTGCCATATAAATGTAGACAGAGTTTGTACAGATTTTATGGTAGATGTAGTTTTATCTATGAGTTTGCAGTGAGCCATTGAGACATAATTTTATTGACAAATGTACGGTCTAAGTACTCCCCTTACCTTATGTCAGGTCACATGGAAATTGTTTTAAATGCATATGACGTATGCATTTATCTGACTGACTGAGGTCACTTGGATTTATTTGTAAAACTATTTTTTCTTGTGAGTCACTACTACAGCCTACATTGTAAATTTCAACTAAATGAAATCTGCTTAATTTTTTCCTTCTTCACTTCTTGTTTAGTCAAAATTGTAAAGATCTTGAGATATTCTTTCAGCATGTGATTACACTTGAGCTATGGGATCGATAATGGCACAGTGAGGCCCAGCAAGATACTTTGGAACATTTTGACGACTGTGTTGCGTGTTTTTAAGTGCTTTAAAGTACCTCCTTTCTTGTCTGCAACAGGCAGTGGGACGTTATGGAAGTGAAGTGGTGGTGTTGCTTTGGAGAACTGGCTGCACGGAGCTGCCTCACGTTCTCCTCTGGCTTGCTTTGGCAGTGAGGGATTTCAGAATGTTTTTTTTTTTGTCGTGCTTCGGGAGGTTTGTTTGAGAGGTAGAGTTGTGCGTTGGGTTTAAAATCGGTGTGACGGTGTTGAGTAGAATGTGCTTGTCACGTAGGGAATTGTGATATTGAGAATGCGTGTGAACATGTTGGTATTAAGTGTCTCGGAGGGATTAGTGATTATGCAGCCTGATGGTGTGAAAAGATGTCTGCTTCCTTCTACCAGATCCTGTTATTAGTAATGTACTTTTGTGAATTTGAAAAATCGAAAAGTGGTCTTTTTTTTTTTTCTTTTCTAAAAGTTTGGCCAAACACTTAGCTTACCAGACTTGCCTGCAATTGTGAATTAAAGAACCTAAAACTTTGCATGTTAAAACAGCAGCACAAACGAGCCGAGTAAAAAGGAAACGTTATTCTTACTGTATGCAATAATAGTGCCCTTTTTAAGTGTTTTTGATTTGTTTTGAAAGGAAAAGTGCCTGTTTGTCATTCATTCCTGAGTAGGTGGGAGGAAGTGTATTCATCACGTGTAGGTTTTTATGGCGTTTGGATAATAACAGCAGTAGTAGTGTCCATATCAAACAAATAATGTATGATGGGGTTGTAGTTCTCACAAATGTATTGTATATTTTTCTACTTGTTTTGCTTTTGACCCTTGGGCAGGGAGACTGGTGTCTGGCAGGGTAAAGAAAGTGGCGATGTATGCAGCGAGATGCTTAAGCCTCTGTTTGAGTCATTTCAGAAGAGAGGGCAGTTTTATCAAGGTCTTTCATCAAAGTAATAAAAAGAGCTATTTCTTTGCATTGACAGCAACTGAAATTCATTTTAATTATACTTTTTCGGCTCCTTTTGATGACTAATTAAATGTGGTGATTGTAAAAGAGAGAAATGAACCGAAAAGTTCAGATTTTACGTTTAACTACTGCAGAAAATGAAAATGAGAGAATTCTATTATATTGTCAGTATTTTGTGGATGGTTTTGGATGTTTATCGTTAAAAGACAGATTTATGTCGCTTTCCTTCGAAGATCATGATCGTTTTGGTCATAAATGAGTAAATCAAAGGAGTTGACGATATATAATAATTAGCTCTGTGCGCCATCTATTGCGACGTTACATAGCCTGCTCAAAATGTTTGCGCATCTGTCACGGATCGTTAGCTTGTGTGATGGATTTTTGACAGAAGAGGCATAAGCGTCACTATGCTAAGATTATCTTAACGTGTAACACAGAGCGTAACCTCTGTCTACAACCTGTCTTGGTCCCTGACATGGACATGTACCCACTAAACTCTAAGCTAACTCTGTAGGTTTTCTGTAGCTTTGTGCTGTGCTCAGCTTTGGGGACGTGTTATTTCATGACGGCTGTCGGGCTTAACACAGATGTAGCCATTCACATACATCTGGACTTGCACCAGCTTTTTGGGAATCCATTACCAAATGCGAGAATGCTTTATTTCTTGGAATTTACTAAATTGGTTTGCCAAAAGTAGTTTGTCGCACTGTGGCGAAATCAGAGGAAACATTACAAAGCTGTAAGATTTGTTGTATTATGCTGCCATTCCTTCTTAAAGGCAGTTAATATATTAATATATACGTGCATAAATTGCAGTAGATTTCAAAATGAGTTGCTATTTTGTATTAAGTGGGAAATATCTGACTTACTGTCAGAGTAGTTTTATTGGATAACTCATTCTAACAATTAATAACAATGTTATTTACTAATAATTATAAATATGCTGGCATTTAACAATTATTTTTGTCAGTTATAGTAGCTACAACAGTTAATCCTTACTTTATTGGCAAGCTAATGTTATCTTTAATAGTTACTGTAGCTACATAATAGTTCATATTTAATTAGACAACTATTGTTAGCTTTAAAAGCAGTTACTGGATGTAAATATTTAATAAAAACTATATGAGAGATGGTTTGTGTGGTGCAACCCATTTTAATTCTTCAATGCATCTCGACTTTATTATATAACTCCGATAAATTTTAAACTTACAAACAGCTGGTGCAACGGCTCCTTCTTTCTTTTCGGTGACCACAATGGAAAACAAATCATGTCATCAAGGGTCCGTTAGCAAAGTTAGCATTAGCACAGCACAATGCTTCATTTATTCCAGACTCCAACAGCAAAAAATGTCAAATTGTAAATGTGCTGCGGAAATTTGGACAGACGAGGAGTAAAACCTAGGACGGAGTCACATCCTTACGAAAAGGCAGCAATAGCAGGGAGAAAATTGACGTATCCGTTTGTCTTATTAGCACATCTGTCAAATTAGTGAAAAAGAATCAATCAGAAAAAAACACTTTGTTGTCTAAAGTGCTCTTAATTTTCTAGCCCAACATTAGGGGCTTTTTGCTTGTTTTTTTGTTTTTTCTTCCTCTTCTTAGGTTGTTGTTGCTTTTTGATATGATTACTGCATCTCTCCAAACAATGTCATTCTGATTTAAGTCGGCTTTGATGAACTACCTCACACTGAATTTCTGCCAGTTCTTGCATATATTTAGTCGCCTGCAGAATTAGCTATCGAAGACGTGTGAATAACAGATTCCATTATTTATTTATTTGAAAGTGTACTATTTGTCAGTTTCAACAGACTTCTAGTTTTGTACATTATGTATACTTCACCTAGAAGTAAGAGAATTGTTATATGTATTTTTTTTGTTCTTTTTATGTTTTTTTTTTTTTTTTTGTTTTTAAACTAAATGTGCAATACCTTCAGCAAACTGTGCTAGTAGTATGTGATGGGCCTAGCCTTTGTTAGCTGTCGCCTGAAGGTAAAGAAAATGTTTGGTACTGTCAATCCATGTTTTCCTTTTTTTAAGAATAAGATCAATTTTTATTTCTGTGACTTGTTTATAGTCATACTATTATGTAATCAGTCTTACCCACCAAACAAATCTGTAAACCAGGGTTTGATTTAGGGACAGAAGGGTCTTTGAGTCAGAATATGGCAGACAGATTAATTTCTGGGATGTGGTAAGGACAATAATGTTAGTGAACACAAAAAAAAAAAGATGAGTAAATACCTACAAGAAATCATTAAATGTATGGTGCTGGTTTGTAATGTTTGCTAGTGAATCCAGCCATGCAAGTAGTTTTAAGAATTCCTGGATCTGCGTGTCCCCAAAAACCGCAGCCAACGAAGAAGTGCACTACTAGAATACACGCACTGGGATCTGATGATGCCACCTCTTTAAAAAATATTACAAAATAAAAAAACATGTACTGCAAATAAAAGAAATACACTTTGATGTGTGCTTGTATGACGTCCTCTTTCTTTCTAAACGTTCATGCATACTGTACAGTTAATTTCTGTTTTGGACAAACCAAGTCCTTTTATGTGGTATAAAGTAATTGGACAATAATAGACATTTTTCTTTTTTATCTTTATGCTGCAAATTAAGTTGGAAAATAAATAATCGTCCCAATCAATATAAGTATGTGTATCTGTCCAGTTTAAAAATAACTAGGTGTAAAACATTTTTATCTAATTCAGCATTTTGTGGGAAACTGCAGCCTCTTTCAGCTCTATGTGGATTTCTGACTTACCCTCTTCAGTGAGTGGACCACAGACGAAACCTTTTACTGAATCTGAGAACAGATCAGTCTTGTATTCATCTATTTGCTTGTGATTAGTGAAATCTTCGGTAAATGAGAACCACCAAGTTGGACAGATGAGGAGGGGTTTTTGTTTTGAGCTGTTCTTTTTGTTCTTTTCTTTTTGTCATTTTGACAGAGGTTGATTTTGGTTCCATCTTCTTTTTAGGTGTTCCAGGAGATTTATGTCTTGTGGTCAGTCATCTAAGGTTATTGCATTGAAGTCATTTTGATCAGTGACGAGGAAACATATCCGCCTACATCCTGGGGAGCATTCTCTCTGTGTGTAGTCATGAAAGTTGTTTTTCACAATGTAGATCAAATCGTCCACATAAAACTCTTCGGTGTGTTGGGTCTTTTTCATTCTTGTGGGGGTGGTACACAGGATGAAATAATAAACACAAGATGGGATGATCTACTCTTTTTCAATGATGACAGACATGAACAGACGCACTGGTTTGTTAGACGAGATCAAATATGCCAAGTTCACTAATGATCTTTGACACTTTTATTCCCATACATGTCCATTCATTACAATAGTGGAGATCCATAATAAATAAGCACCATAGATGACCAGCAGAGAAATAAAAAACACCTTCAATTGTGAGACGTACATAAGAGGAAAATTATTGTCTCTGTTGGAATCAAAGAACCTGCTTTAGACTTTGTAGTGTGGACCCTAGTGGTGGTCGTACATAGGAAAAAAATACCTTGTCAGCCTGTGCAATTAACAAGGGTAGTGTAATACCACTGGCTTTGTGTTTCTTTATGTAAAAAAAAACTAAAAAGTCACATTATCCAACTGAAAGCACACTTTCACTTTTAATAATATATACCTTTTGTGGCACCTTTTAAGGAACAAGTGTCACTTTAACCACTTGCGGACATTCTTCTGATTCGTTGCTAAAAGACATTTTCAGCAAAGTAACAACATGCAATTCTCTGAAAACCAATATCTGCGAACTCTTCATTTTGGAAATATAAAATAATAATCCCAAGGACTAGATCTATAAAGCACATCACAGCCACCTGGATCTGTTTAATGCATCCCATAATACATCACATGTTCAGTATTACAGAGAGTTTTCGATTTTTTCCCCCCTCTGTTAATCGTTTCCTTTTTTTCTTTTTTCATCGGGCTGGTTTCATCGACAACACATTACATTCACTACAAGTATACATTCTCGATTCAAAACTTCCATTCAATTCACAATTCACTTTCACAAGAATTGGCACCTTCTGGGGAGATCAAGGTATTCATCTTCAGCAGTTTGTCGCCATATATATATTAAAAAAAAAAGGAACAACAATGCAGCCACTGTGTGTACTATGGGCCAATATATGCACTACATCTCTGGACAAGCAAGCAACACTCTACCTTTTTCTTATTTCAAAACACTTCCCTGAAGGCACAACCAGGAAATTCCATTGTTTTTTTTGAGGGCAGTGTTCAGCTTCATGTGCCAAAATCAACACGTCTTCCAGGCAGGCCATCCTGATGTTTAGTGAGCGAACAGCTGAGGCGCTCCAGCTTTGGTATTTACTGGGCACCGGTAATGGTCTTCACCAACTGGGCCACACTGAGGCAGCGTGCGCTGAGTGGAACATTCTTGAGGAAAATGTGTTCATCATCCCTGTTGTGTTTGTCTGCACATTAAAGGTATATTGACATCTGTGAGGATCGGAGTCAACCGAAGACTGAGGCTTTGCCATCAAAGGGACATGGAAACCATGTAGATGGTGACGAGAGGCACTGGAAGAGGCAACTGCAGAGGTTCCACTGGCTACTGCTTCTGATTGGTTGTGTGACCAAACAGGATAACTTGGAAAAACCTGGATTTCTGAACCTGCTCCACAGTAAAACAGCATCATGTGTTTGCAGCACAAATACAGGACAGCAGGATAAAGAACCTCTGCTAAAGCTGTTGTTAGAGAGTCTGTTCACTCAAATCACGCAAACACATGAACCCCAATGGTCTGCAGCCACGCTAATAGCTTTAGAGAGATATCAGCCCAACAAATGTAGATCCTTTAACTGTCATTTCTGCTGCTTATTCCAACTATAAGTCCAGAAACAGTAAACCCTTTGTTACTCTGTATAATGTACAGAAAAACACTTCTGTATCTTCATATCCAGCCAAAGAGAGTGTGATTTTACTGGTTAGCTACCACTTCAGGCTGAGGACAAATATGTGAATAAAACCATATCCCAAAATTGTGATGGACTATTTGGGCCACTTAAAGGGAAATTCAAAACATATTGAGATCTTTAGAAAAATGAAGGCATAATATTACATGAAAAAAGTTGTAATTTCAGGCTTGTGTCATTTTACAGGGGGAATATCAGCTGTGTTACTTACAGTTTAGTATAGGCTTCATAATTGACTAAATAAATCACAAGTTCTAGGACTTAATAATCAATAACGCTGTCTGTTCTGAAGAAAGAACCACGCGTTCCTCTTGTGGAGGAGGAAATGTCTGGTGGTTATTGTTGGTCACATCTGTGTTTCGTAGTTTGTCAAGAAACAATGAGGTTGATAATCCTGATGCTGGATCCAGTGGAACTGCAGCGACCATGAGTTAAACCTGATGCTTATTTCCTAAATAATGTCTTTCTCTTTATTTTCATAATATTATGCCTTTTTTCTAAATAAAGTATGCCTTTTTTCTCGTTAAATAGCGACTTTCCTCTCAATTACTAATTCATTCTTAATATCACAACTTAATTCTCAAAATCTCAGATTCTTTTTTTCTTCAGTATGGCCCAAATACGTCATACAAAACATCTCATTTAAAGATAAGTATCAGATTAAGACAAATTTCAATCAGCTGACTGAATTTGACATGAACATCTCCAACAGTATTCACTTGTGTCCATGTCATGTAGTGGTGTCAGAGGTCAGTGCTCTCCAGGTCAGAGAGTGTCAGAGAACAGGAAGTTCCACCAGTTACATGGGATCATCCAAACTGTTAAAATACTGCTTCACATTACCCTGGAGTGTGATCACAGGAGCCCCAGCTTAACGTGAAACAAAGTCACAACTGCCTGATGCTTGATGGAGATGATTCTGACACAGGACCGCACAGTCAGTCCCAGTTTGATTTTTACTTCCTTCACAATGTCCTCTTCCATCTGAGTTAGTCCTGAATGTATTCAAATATGGCCAGTTCCATTATTCTCTTGCTGTGTTCTTCTTTTAAAGGAACGCCCTGATGCACTGAGGAGGGCGTTGAAAAAAACAATCAGCCCCCAAAATATAAACCCTGATGACAGCCACAGTTTTGGACACAAGACGGACGAGTGGCCCGGACGTATCAAATGTCGCTAGTCCTCGCACCCAGGGCCAGATCTCCCAGCGTGGAAAAGAAATCCTCCATCTCCTTCTCCAGGAGCCGGTTGCGGTTCTCCGCATCCTCTCTTGCACGTTCGGAGTTTCGCAGTTTGATCTCCAACATGCGTTGCTTCTTCCTTTCCTGCTCCATCTCTTGTTCCAGACGCTCCATATGTGCACACAGAGCAGCGCTGGACTCTTCCAGTCTGAGGAGATGCAACACAACACAGACAGAAGGGTCATTGAAATTCACCTTTACTCCCCAGTAATGTAACACACAAGTTAGACAATATACATAGTGTAACAAGAAATAGTCTGTATCAATTCCACTAAATACCAACTTGGCAGTTGACTCCATTGTGTTGTAGTCACCATTGCAAAGGACCCTTGATAGTGAACAAATTATTTGACAAACGAAATCTACACACCTATGAAGAAGTTTCGGAAATGCTAGCGCACAGACTTACTTTTGTATCCTTGCCTCGTAGGAAGTCTTCTGTTTCATCAGCTCGTCCTTCAGTCCTTCCACCAGACTGCTCAGCGTTGAATTTGCCTCGTCTCCATCCTCGGACATGATAATGGACGGCACGCCAGCTGCCGCGACTGTGTTTCCATTCTCGCTGCAGGCCGCACTGCTGCTGCACAGCTCCATGGCCTCGCAACTGTCCTGCTCAGAGCTCGGGTCCGTCATCATCCCTCCATCCCTTCCTCTGTCGATCTCCCTCTGGCTCTCCATCCAATCCCCCTTCTCCCCACTCTCTCCACAGTTCTGGTTTGCTGAAGGCTCGCTCGCCGAGTCTGGAACGGAGATCTCGCAGGAGGAGGTGGACCACGGGGTGCTGGATACGCTCGGTACGCTCCCCATGCTGGAGGAGGAGGTGACATTGTCATAGGTGGACAGTCTTTGCGAGGAGCTGGTGGAGTCGCGGTCACGGGCGGACCGCTCGCCTGAGGATGTGCGCCGGTGTCCCCTCAAGGAGGACAAACCATTCATGAGCCAGTTACCCCCACCACCACCTCCACCCCCTCCCCCACCAGAAGATACACTAGTTGTATCTGCCACAGAGCCTGCGCCGCCACTGCTTTGCTTGGCTTGTGGCTGAGAACGTGGCGCTGAGGAGCTTTTGAACGAGTACTTCCAGGAAGGAATGGTCTTGGATTGTTTGCTCGGGCTGACCACTGTCTCGCCCTTCCCTGACGAAGACCCCAGTTTTGGTCCAGGGTTTGGGCTTTGGGTGGGTGTGACCGCCGCACACAGTTTGGCGTCCAGGGACGAGGCACTGCTGTCTAACTCTTGGTCAGGGTTGGAGACCGGGCCGCTCTGAAGGTCCTCCTCAGAGATCCAGGCTCCCAGGCTGCGATGTTGCAGCTGATGCCCCTGGATGGGGAGCTCTGTTTGAGGTACGGTGAGTCCCTCCTGGTCCCTACCTGAGTACAAACGGTTGTGTTCCCTAATGAGGATTGTCATCAGGTGCTGGACCAGAGAGGTGCCTGGACGATATGAAACACATTTAAGCAGGACGATCAGAGATTTATGTATTTAGTATGTTTAACTGTCAGTACTTCTAGCTGAATTGCAATATGGGTAGTTCGCGGTGACTATATCATCCATACCTTCCATGATGGTGACTGGGTCCTCCATCTTGGGCCGAAGGATATTTGGTCCAAATACTGTTGCGAGGTTCTGGACACTCATCTTGTTCTGAATACAGTGGGACTGGACCTCATCAAGGAATCTAGACAGATTAAGAGTTAATACTGAAGTTGTAGTCCTCCTGAATTCTTATGTGTTAATTATCATTCTGGAAACAACCAAAATGGATCAAATATACACATGTATAAATGTGTCAGTCACTGTTGTTCTCCCTTGGAATCAGAAGAAAAAGGCAGTGCACTTACTTGCATATGTACTTGAGGAGATTAAAGTTAGGTAGAGGTAGAGTGCTAACTTGATTTCCAAGCTCCTGGACCCCCTGATTAAAGAGAGGCACAACATTATACACACACACACACACACACACACACACACAATCTTTTACTTCTTCTGTCTTAGCGATGACACTCATTGCTCTGTTAAAACCACTAAAAAGACGGTTGTCAGTTTGATCCCTGTCACATACCGAGTTGTCCCTGGGCGAGATACTGAATACCAAGTTGCCCCTGACGGCTGTGACAGCAGTTTGTGATTGATGTGTGATTGAGAAAGTGCTGCACATAGATGCACCGTATGAATGTGTGTGGGTGATTGGAAAAACTGTATATTGCACCTCCTGTGTCCTTCCAGAGGAGATGGGTTCAGTTCCCAAACCCGGACATTATTCTAACCTTGACCCTAAAAGCATGTTTTAACCCTCAAACAGACAATTGGGGACCAGCCTAGATGTCCTTACTTTCCCAAAATGTCGTCACTCCGTAAGGTCTATGCTCAAAATAGTCCTCAGAAATATATATGTACAAATACACAAACACACACACACAAACACACACTTGCACATACCTCCTCCTCATCTTTGGCCAAAAGCTGTGCACAGGTTAGAAAGTCTTCATATTTGGAGAAGGGAATGACTGGTTCAGGCAGCTCCCGCAGGTACAACTTCAGCAAGGATGCCACCGTGTGGATGTCTGTGTTACTACAAGAGAGCGCAGAAAAATAATACTCTCTCTCCTGGATGTTGAAAGTTTAATGATAACTCTTAAAAAGCTGCAGCACCCCCACAACACCCCCTTCTGTCTACCTGTCAAACAGAGGCTTGTCACCGCAGTCAAAGGCCTCTTGCAGATCTTTGACCAGGTTGGCCTGTCCCGGCATCCTGAAGAGACCCTCCTCATCCAGACCCCGCTCCCTGATGAAGTCCACACACTGCTCCACCAGCAGAGGGGCCAGCCGGGGGCCAAACTTCTTCTCATACTGCACCGTGTCCTCTAGACGCTGGCCAAATATCCCTGGGGACAGATGGAATAGAAACATGAAATATCTATGCATATACGGTTCAGCCGTCAAACGTTCATATGTACTCTCCTTGTCAATCGAAGGTTATAATTATTTTGTAACTGTATCTAGACTTGAATCTTGAATCTGAGTTTGTCTCGTAGCAACAGTTACTGATTATTTCATGTCACAGCCCATGACAGGCTTTAAGGACCCCCAACCACAGCATGGCCAACATCACCCTATTGTCCAGTCCTCTGCAGGTACATACCTTGGTACAGAATTTAAAGTAACACTATGTCACTTTTACTGAGCAACAGCGCCCTCTGCAGCCACATTAATTGTGTCAGTGAACAGAAACACAACTCAACCGTGGATATTCCTTGTGATCCCCGGCTTCCTGAACCTGAAGAGCTGCAGTTGTAACAAATACAATAATATTTGAAATTATTTTAATGACGTCTTTTGAACTGATCTACAGTTCAAGCATTACTCTGAACTTGCTGGTCCTCAAATGTATGTTTCGACTATCAAGCTGCTCTCAAACATGCACTGGACTCTGCTGTTCCTCCGTATTTTGTGTGTGTGAACGCAAATGTCTGAGTTCGGCGCCTCGTGGTTTCTGCTGAATTTATCCGCCTGACCTCCTGGTATAAAGTCTGTAGAAATCCAGGAGAAGTCAATATGTGAACACAGTAGGGGATCCCAAGCTGGATTTACTGCGATCGAGTGGGGGCATTAGCTGACGCTTTTAACATGCGACAGACGCAAAAAAAAAAAAAAACCTAAAGAAAACAAATATCTCCCTGTGAACAAGCAGCGTCCTACACGTAGACGACACAGACGAAGATGTCAAGACAGTTTGTGGTGATTAGAGCTGACCACGGTTTTTCGGTGCATCACGGTTCTTTCTGCCTCTGTCTTCTCCACCTCTCATCTGAATAATGTGGAAGGTAAACTAAATTTGACCTGTAGGTCATGTCTAATAAAAAGGCTTCACTCAGTTCCACACTTGTCACAAAGTTATAAGGAGTAAGAACAGACGTTCAGGGTGAGGAGTGGAGAAGAAACATTCTCCATAATCCAAGTCAGTGAACCATCAAATTAAATTTGAAGCTGCTGTTTGAAGGGAAAAAGGTTGCACAACGTTAAATAAACAATATGCAAGAAAGAACAAGATCATTTTCAACACTTTAGTAACACATGGTTAAACCAACTAAATATAATTCCTTACTGTTTGTTACCTGTTGACTGACTGCAGCAGTCGCAGCTGGTCGACAGCTCGCAGTAATCGTAGTAATTCACTGAGCAGCGGCTGCACAGCAGCAGAGAGTGCTTCTCATACACCCCGAACCCACATTTCACCAAGTTCATCCATTCCAGTTCAGGCATTTGACTGCGCCGGTAGATTAACCTCGCATTTACAAAGTCCTGTGCCTCTGAAGCGAGCTACAGTCGAGGAGTAGTACGGACGAGCAGCAGCAGACAGCAGCTGATGGAGCAGAGAAATGTGGCCAGCAGACGGGGGTCAGTCTGCCGTGACCACAGTCCTGCCGTTAACGACAGGTCTATGAGTTGGCGACAGATCTATTCTGGGACGAGAACTGAGAGACAAGACACCCCCCCACCCCACCCACCCACCATGAGAATGTGAGAGGGCTGAGAGAAATGCGACCGAGCCAACATGGATTCACAGATTACCACTCCACTTTATAGATGAATGTGATGTTTCTATCCCCATGTGACAGAATTTAAAATATGTATAACATATCTGGGGGTGGGTGTGATTCAGGGGTCCTAAGCCCCGTCACAACCATAGACTGTATATAAAGATGGACTGACATGACAGCTCCCCAAAGGTGAAGCCAATGACTCTTGATCGCCCTCTGGTGGAGGGCCACAGTATAAGTCTTAAACCTGCCTCTTCCATGTTAGTGGATGGAACATGGACAATACTAAAAAGTCAAAGTACATGTCAAGAAATTATTCAAAAAATGTAAATTTGATTTGAATTACTTATTTAATGCTATAAAACATTGTGTTTGAAAGCTAAGGCATTTACACTGTGTTTTAAGCCTAAACTTCTGCTACCGGAAGTGGCCATGCTAACTTGCACACCGCGCTTGCCCTTGGGCAACGGGATTGTTTGAGTCGAATTTGAATGTCGGGGCTTTGATGAGACTTGAATGACACCACAGGAGCAGCATGGAGGCGTTTTAAGAATCGATCCCCAGTTTATTTTTTTATATATATATATATATATATATATATAAGTTTCAATTATATTGAATTTGGCTGCAACGCTGTTTACCCCTGAAACTCCAAAAGTGTTTTGTGGACTCAAACACAAAACACTTTTTCCATCGGCATAGTGGTGATTAGATGATTGGTGAATTTTCCTTTTTCCCTTTAGGTAGTTTTTGCTTAATCCTGGTAACCAACAAACAGCAAAGGTAGAAGACAATTCTCAACAATGAGAATGTAATTTGTAGACATTTTGATCAATAAATGCAATAAAATTCGAAATTCTTTTAAGCCAATCATCATTCGAGTCTCGCTAGCAGGGGTTAAACCTAGCTGCTGAAAATGTAATTTTAAAAAGAGACCAGTGACATCATACACGATATCATCGCTGTGTTATTCAACATATATCACCCTATTAATACACAGCCCCTTTGTAACCCAACACCGTGCTCTTCAGCTGCTCCTTATGGCCCAGTTTACATCCAGACAGGCCTGCTTATATTTCTGGCCTCCTGTTTAGTAACACAGGTCAGACGTCCAGTCCGGAGCAGACAGGCTGAGAATTAACCACAGGCTCACCGCTGCACTTAGAGGAGACATGGCAACACACTCCACATGTACAAGAGCAATCAGCGCTTGTACATGTACTTTAATGAAGCCTCAACAGGTGCCACCACAAGCAGAAACCTAAGAGACAGTTCTCTATCTTTGAATTCAAACTCATACTAGACTTCAGGAGATGACAGCGAACTCTGATCACATTTCTCCTGTCAGGTACGGCAGTATAACAGTGACATCAGGGTGAGAATTAACTGCTGGCATAGGAAATGAGACACAGTGGAGGGGTAGGTGATACTTTGCATGGCTGGGCTCATGTCTGTAACTCATACAGCATAACGAGGACACACCAGGGTCTTTTTCTGTTTCAGCAGCAATATCTTGTTCCATGTAGAAATGTAAATATGTCGCAGCTAAGCCTTGAAATCAACAGCCTCAGTCCAAGTAAAGAGTTGTTGTAACTATTACAGATGAAGACAAATGAGTAATGTTTCATCAGAACGGCTTCTGGCTGTTTTCAAACTCAATGAAGACTCGTTGATGTTGTTGAATTATACTTCACTTTGTGAATTGTCTCTGTTTCTGCAAAACAAACTTCCCCTTAATTTCAATTGCTGTTCATTCTTATGAGGTTGGATCATAGACTGTATATAAAGATGGACGACATGAAAGCGCCCCAAAAGTGAAGCCAAAGCATCTTGATCGCCCCCTGGTGGCTGGCTGCAAGTAAAGGTCATAAACTCCTCCTCCTCCACATAAGGCCCAGGATATACTTGCTATTAACTACGTATAGGCAAAATCCTGCGTCAGTTTAGTATGTAGGTTGTGCACATCCTCAGAAATTAATGTGCAACATGTATGTACATGTATGTAGAGAAGTTCTTCCATGAGAGAGAGATTTACTTGCAAGATAACTTGCAGCTACTCAGACGTCATAAATTCAGCTGCAGTTGTCTGACTGTCTGTGTGGACAGTAACAACTTTATGGACGAACGAGCACACAGCAAACCACTATAAAACACAGCAGATCTTATGTTATTATGAGACATGTCAACGTTTTTTTGGTTGATTATCAAACAGATTTGACTTTACCTCCTCCGAACGGCGCCCAGATGACTCGCCGTATGGCCTTGACCCAGTCATCCATGTCTGTCTGGGAATTTGCCATGAGCAGGAAGGATTCATGACTGATTGGTGCCCGGTCCTTCTCTCCTGTTCCACCTATAGGGACAAACAGAAGGGACAAGCAGACGAAAAGTAGAGGTTAGTACAGAACAGGCTGCAAATAGTAATTACTGACTTTATCCTATAAGTGGTTGTTGATTACTGGATATAAAATGTACTTTTTCCTTATTATATTATTTAAATGTGTGCAATATCCCATATTACTTACTTATTTTATTATTTCTACTTGCTGCCATTTTTGTATGGTATTAGCTTCAATGTCTCATGTAACTCTTTTGTTCTCACTTCTATTCTATTATTAGCTATAAAGCACTAGTTCTGCCTGTATCAGTCTGTATTCTCTTTATACTTTTATTTTTGTTTTGACTCACATTTTTAGACTTTTTATTCAGTGTATTCTATTCTATTATATATTGTTGATACTTTAATCTGAGAGCAAGCTGGCAAAGTAATTATCTTATCTTATCTATCATATCAGAAAAGCGTTTGGGATTGACAGTCTAATGTGCTATACAGGCTTTTCACCACTAGATGGCACATTTGCTGCACTTTGAGTGTTGTGGATTTTTTGCTATTACCCCCCCCCCTTACTGTAATTATGGCACCAGTCCATTCAGTTCTCATTTTCATGGAATGAATTTAGTCTGCGTTAGGAACAGAGACGATCTCCAACATTTTAGTTTTTCCAACATTTCAGAGACACTAAATGTCTAAATACTTAAACATGTATCGAACTACAGCAGAGAGGTGATCACCTGCTACATATAGAAACCACAGTGACACAATACACAGTAATTCCACCACCATTGTGTGTATATGCTGCTTTCTTTCTGCTACACATTTACATAAATCGGGAGAGAAAGTTGTGTGTTTTCTGTTTGGCCCGAGCCGTTAGTGTTAAAGGTTGTTGTTGCCACAGTCACAGTCATTGTTGTCGCAGTCATTTAGCCGTGAGGAGGGAATCCAAATGCAAACAGTGGTGCCATAAAGCTAAGTGCCATTGTCACCCAGCTCTGCAAACTCACACTGTCCTGATGAACAACACACCGCAGCCTGTCTTCACATGTGCTCAGTGTGTGTGTGTGTGTGTGTCTGTCTGTGTGTGTGTGAATATGTACAATAGAATTTAAATGAGTCCTTTCATTTGTCGTCAGGAAAAGAGTTGCACTAATCGGGTGTATAGAGATACAGAGAAACAGACTCAGACGTTACGGAGCCTGCAGGCACGTCCAATACTTAAGTCGTCAGTGAATCATGACCCGATAAGACACACACACACACACCACAGAGCCACTTGAAATCAATCCCAACGTAGCTGAAAGCCACAAAAAACATTTGAACATTCAAGGCTGGAGGGATGAGAGCCCCAAAAGGTCCCTTTTTCAGAGCCAATGAAGATAACACTAGCTACAGACTTTACAGAGACACAAGTTAAACTGAGTAGTTCTCTCAAAGTCCCGGTTATGAATTTGATTTTAGCTCTTCCACTCGCCGATCAGACAGAGGATGACATTTGAGTCTGAATGTTCAAAAAGCTCCTGCTGCGTTTTCAGCGTCTGAGCATGGAAGATATATTCTTAACAATTATAGCTGTGGTTCTCAAATGTCAGGCGGCTCATAGACACCGTTGAATGGTAGATAAGTGGACAGGGGGGAGGAAGGGAGATGAGTAGTTTTGACAGTGCAAAGGAAAAGCCATTATCTCGCTGGTGCCACTGTTTGAACTTATTAAATTGTCAATCTGGGGTGTGACACTCAGCAGGAGAGAGTGGAGGGGCTGCACCTCTGAAGCATCAATAGTAACAGACCAGTCTGGGTAATGTTTTTCTTCCGTGAGGTGGTGATTGTGTGTCAGTCATTGCTGCTGTAAACCTTGTTACTTTTAGATGAACATTGTTATGAAAAACGTAATTGCATCTATTAAGCATCGAAGAAGTAATCACATTACTCCACTGTTTAAGCCATTGAAAAGCAAATTTGTTAAATTATAGATAGATAATCATAGACCGTATATAAAGATGGACGACAATTATCCACTTCCCCTCCCTATCCAGAAGCGAAGCCAAAATATCCCAGATACAAACACGGCCAGGTCCCACCGACACATTCGCTCGGCCAATCATGAGTCGTTTTTAAAGCCTCAAATAACTAATCAAAACCGATCTTACCAGGACAAATAACATTCACACCAGTGTGATAAGAACTGCCCAAATGACAGAAACCATCTTTGAAAAGAATGTATTTGACGTGTACTTGGGACTTTTTATTTTCGTTGGTATCCCATCCACTAACATGGAGGAGGCAGGATTTATGACCTGTGCTGCAGCCAGCCACCAGGTGGTGATCAAGACGCAAGGAGACTTTTCTTCTTTAGCTAACACAGTTGGCTAGTAGCCACGTAAGCTGATGTTTTTCCCACAGCTACTAGAAGGAATAACTTGTGTGTCACACACTCTATGTAAGTATAAACAATATGACAGCTCCTTAAAAGTGAAGCCAAAGCTTCCTGATTGACACCTCCAGCCTAATGGCTGCTTGCATTGTTAGTCATAAACCCCGCCTCCTCCTTGTTCGTGGATGGAACATGGACCAATCACATTTTCACATTTACTTGTCTGATGCTATAAAAATGGGGTGAAAAGTCATGATTGACAGCTGAGACTGACTCAGGATTGGTCAAACATGTGTGTTGGCGGGACCTTGATTCCGCGGCTCCCTCCCCTGATTGATACCGCAGATTATATTCAACACTATTGAATGTGTTGATGCTCCTTGTCCCTCAGGCTACATCCTCTATTGATAATGTGGCCGATGACTGGTTGGGGATTTATACAGCTTATTGTTGGCATGTATGAGAGAATGAGAGAAAGATGGAGAGTGTATTACACAAACATGACTGAGGACCAGTGCAGGTAGAACTGCATCTTAGATCAGTAATTCTGCTTGAACCTGATAATGGATTCATGATGATGATACACGTTCAGTCTCATACTCCAGCAGCTTTCCTTTGTGTGTATTAAAAAATCAATTCTGCGACTGTGTTTCAGGATTTCCGCTCTGCATGCGAAACGTCTCACAAATGTGAAATACGATGACCAGTGTTTCATGATTCAGTTATTTTGTGCGAGTGGCATCAAAATCTGTTTCATCAGGTGTAGTAGAGCATTGTTTAGCTTAGCAGGAAAGCGATGTGGTTATTGTATCAAAAGTCATGCGACGAGGCAAAGAAAATGAAATCATACAAAGAGCTGAGACATTGACAAATACATGAACAATATTTATCAGATTTATCAGGAACAAACTGCCACTAAGAACACGGATATCATGTTATTTCTTCGACCACTGCTGTTGTTCCCACCGCAACATTTCTGCTGTGAGTTACAGTACATTATACTAGAGGTTGTGTGTTTGAACTGTCAGTCGTGGAAGAAACTGCCAAGCAATGTAAATAATGGCAGTTTGAAAAGATTTGTCTAGATGACCTTAATCTGCACGTCAGGATATACAAAGATCAGAAGAAAGGGGAGAAGGAGAGATAGAAAAAGAAGAATAAAGCAGATTATAGTAAAAGTTTGTGCATGGCTACAATGAAAAACTCTGGTGAAACAAAACTTTCCACATTAAGTCCCCGCTGCTGTCTGTCTGATCCATAGCAAATTTGAAAATACAGGAATAGATTCAATTAAAAAGTGTATCAATCTCAACAAATCGTGTATAAGCTCCAGCAAACAGGGTGAGAACAGGAGTCGGCACCTCCACACTGTGCAAAAAGAAAAGCCATAAAGAAGAGATTGTTCTAAGCATACTGTAAATCCCATCAGTCTCACAGCTACCCAGGCGCTCCACTCCAGTCTCCACCACACTTGTAAAAAAAATCTCCAGCATCTGTTTCCCGTTACCTTGGAGATGTTGTTTCTTCAGTCTGTCCGGCTTGCAGCAGACCGGCCCCATGTCTGAGTGAGCGGCGCAGGCTGAGGCTGGGACTGGCTCTGGCCTAAAGCTGCAGCATAAAGAGGCGACCTCTCCACCAGCAGGCAGTCCGTTTGGAAGCAGATCAGTACGCAGGTACCACTGACAGCCAGAACCTGCCAGTGAGGCATGCTCGGTGCCAGCGGAAACAAAACCCGTCAAACGAGTCCCACTTCTTGCTGCTCACTCGCTCATTCTGCCCATTCATTCGCCATTCTCTTCCTGTCTCTCTCATTCAGCAGTGTGGGCAGCAGGTCCGTTCCCTTAGCCCCCCTGGAGGGAAGCAAATCCCTGAGGAGGAGTGTAACAAGGCTCTCTCTCTCTTTGTCTGTCTCTCTCTCTCTCTCTCTCTCTTTGAGTATGTGTGTGTGTGTGTGTGTGTGAGTGCAGTAACTGGGAGATGGGCTGTCCTCCAGTCTTTGCCAAACAAGCTTGTACACACACACACACACACACACACACACACACACACACACACCACACACACACACACACACACACACACACACACACACACACACAGGGAAAAGCAGACCATCAATCTCTGTGAGATACAGGTCGTACAGACTTTGGATTGTTCGTCCTTCACTCAGACAGGATTTAGCCTCATTGTGCAACAATCTGTGACTTTTCATATTTAAAAGTTACAGTATAACCCATCACCAGTTCATGAAAACAAAAAGTTATCAAATTACAATGTGAATGAATGAAATTGGTATCAACACGTCAAACACTGAACTCTTTGATCTCCATGGCCTCACCTAAATTCATTGACACGCATTCAAGACTTAACTTTTCTCAATATTAACCAATCAGAAGCAGACGCGGTCTGAATCGCTAGAGCTTTGTCTTTTGTACGAGTGGCTCCAACAAGCAGTGATGTTCATTCAAGAACTGTTGGCAAAAGAAACAATAACCACCACATATGAAGATAGAGAGAAATATGTGCCTCCTCATAAAAAGTGAATCCATCGAAGGTTGAGGGAACGCAGTGACAGTCTTATCAGAGCCCAGGTGCAATTGGTTACCTATGGGTGCTTTAAGAATGACTGTGTTTTCACTGAAAATAATCTCAAGTCTAACATCCTTCAAGAGGAACAGGTTCCCCCCCCCCCCCCCCCCCCGCACAACAGACCACAAAAGTAGAAAAGCTTGTGTTTTGGGTATAGCATGCAGGAGGCAGGACATGATGCATAAATATCTCCCTCATTGCTAAAAGCTCTAAAACCTTGTTGAGTTTGTAAGTTGACATCTTCGTTGGCATCAACAAAGCCATTTGCTTGCTGTGACATTTTCCTGCTGTATTCTTACACAAACTCATGCAAACATTTTTCGGACATTAGGGCTGTCAAAGAAAAGTTTGGGAAAATGTCCAGAGCAACTGGCTTAAACACTTGCATTCTTGGGAAATTTTAGGGAAAATGTCTGGACTTCAGTGAAAGTCTGAAAGAAACTTTAGACCTGTCTATTTTGTGTATGGTGTAATTTTGTTTGAAAGCCATGGATCAAAATTGCCAAAACAAAAATCAGTTGAGATGAACACAATGGCCGAGATGCACAGTTGTGTTAAAGTTAGAGGTCAAATACTATAAGGTATTTCTGTGTTTCAAATCATGACCCTGAACTCTCATGTAGATTTGTTTGTGTATCGTGGAAAAAAACAGGATTTCGATGAAAAAGTGTGTGGGCCAGCTCTTAATAATAAATTAGCAGAAGCTATCACGTTTGCACAGGCACAAGTGTGTTTTGTGTGTGTGCTGTTTTCCAGATGGCTTAATTGCTTCACACAACCACAACAGAGGGCTTATAGCCTTAAGTCAGCCATTAAATACAAAGAATATAAAAAAATATCCAATTATTTGCCCATTTTCTTCGTGCCTACAGGCTTTGAGACAAGCTCGATTCACACTCAGGCACATGACTGTGGAATCAGCTTTGTTTGGGTGCCCCGCTCGCTGCAGCACACACTGATAAGGAAAACATGGTGGGAGTCCAACTTTTAATTGCTTGCACGCTGAGCTGCCGCTGTTATGTCGCTCTGAGGATAAGAGGAAATTACACGTGGTTAGCTGGTCGAGTTCTGTGTTCCACAGAGCAAGACTCAAGACAGATTCTGCAGGATAAATGTGTTCCAGGAGATTTTAATAGCGGCTATGACCTTGAGTCCACAGTCATGGATGAAAAAAATGCACAGTGCATTGGAGTTGTTTAACACAGACAATACAGTGTGTGTGTGTGTGTGTGTGTGTGTGTGTGTGTGTGTGTGTGTGTGTGTGTGTGTGTGTGTGTGTGTGTGTGTGTGTGTGTGTGCATGTGTGTCAAGGGTTTAGCCTCTTGTGGCTACTATCTGTCTTGTATCTACCTTTTGCAACAGGGCTGATTACTCTATATCTCCACAGTAAACATGACCAATGGACTTTCCCTGTGGCTGAATTCAGGCACGCACACATACACTCTCTCTTTCACACACTCACTCACTCACACACACACACACACACACACACACACACACACACACACACACACACACACACAGTCTCAGAAAAGCAAAGTCCATTAGTCAATGACATGACCCCTATGAGCAGCCAGGGTCCCTGGGCTCCTCTGAAGGATGAGGCTACTGTTACATTGGACAAAGGTTTGCTGAAAGTGAGTGAAAGCCAGCAGCTGATTTATCAGCATGGATAGGAAAAACCCCACCTTCACTCCTGAGCTGACTTGACCTCAAATTAAAGGTTTATCAGTCTCCAAATACATGTCCTCAGGTTTTTCTACCGTTTTTATGGTAGCAAAGGCAAAGCCACTTTAGGCCTTTGCAGTACACGACACATTAATTGGCACATTATTTTAAAAATCACTCAAGCAGAGCAATCAGTTTCTCAGACCTTCTGAGCTTAACCTAATATTATGGTCAAAATATCAAACTGCCAAAACACAAGAACTAGTTATTTGACTATAGTCAAGGTGTCAATGGGAAGTAATAAAAATTAAATGGAATTTGGGCTGCAAATTATTATTTTCATTGTCGACTAATGTGTGAGCCTTAAGTGGCCCAAATATCCCAAAACAAATCTGTGCCTTTTTTGGCAAACATGCGGTGCTCTAGACGAGGTGTAATCCGGATGTGAACCTAAAGTGGTCCGTGTGGCAAATGGTGAGCATGGCCCAATTAGCACAAAACACATTCGGGCCACCTTTGGAACCTTTGGGTGATGTACAGTATTGCTACAGCTTACTTGTGGCCCAGATTTGGCAAACAGGAGCGGAGTGCCCAAGTACCATCATTCTTTGCTGTATGTGGGCCAGATGGCAGAGTGGATGTGAAACAGTGTGGACCAAATCTGGGCCAAAAAATGCAGCTATGTGGGTTCAGTCTGTAAAACATCAGGAAACAGTGAAAAATATCCCATCAGGGGCAAAGGAAACTTCAGCATATGCATTAGAGGAGCCAGGGATCGAACCATCGACCTTCTGGTTAGTGGACGACCCATTCTAAATCCACTCCTATGAAAATATTTCTGTTGATCGACTAATTGCTGCACTTCTAGGGAAAATCCCGACAAAGATGAGAGAGAGAATGCTTGATTCTTGTATTTGTATACAGGTACGAATCTTGGAGTTAAAGTCTCAGGTACTCTCATCTCCCCCCAGGAACCAACACATCTAATGTGCTGTAAACACGGGGACTGAAAAGAGGAAAAATATAATTGGGATCACACCCACACTACCACATTTTCATTTCAAAATGCATCAACTATGCTACGTACGCCCACTCGACTCCCAAGGTTTAGAGCCGCTAAAACAGAGAAATTTGGAAACTGCTGCTGAAAACACTCTGGATGGGCAAAAAACGAGATGTTTGGAAATGTTGCCATAGCCACTCGCACCAGCTTGCTGATTGGGTTACAACACTTTCAGTTTGAAAACGCATTGGATGTTTGCAGCCTCACACTTCTGCTGGATTATCCACAATGAAAAGAGACACTTTTTTACCATTTTATCTAATGCAACACCTAAACCAGAGAGTCATCAGGTCACATCTCATCAGCACTACTTTTAGCAATCTCTCCTCACGTAAAGAGTTTCTGCCTCGATCCTCCGAGCTCCTGCTTACTCGCCATGCTTCTTGACTCTTTACCCACCTGACCACTGCACTTTCTCTGCCTTTCCCTCCCTGCCCTGATTTGCTCCTGCAGGGCGCAAGAAGCTATAAGTCAAATGCTCATTGGAGGGTTCGCACCCCTCTGCGACGTTGACAGGCCATAAAGAAAACACACAAGCCTGGCAGCCACTCCAAACACAAAGCGAGACCTGCAAGCAAACACTGACAGAGTGATGTAGACAACCAGAGGGATTCTACAGCAGGAAACCGTATGGTTCTTACAATATATCTTTTTCATTATATATAAGGGTCAGATACACACAGCAACAAATCCACACTTAAAAACAAAAAGAAATGTACTGATTGAGTAAAACCATGAAGGTCTACGTAAAATCAATCAAAGCAACATGCTCCAGTTTCTGTGAGGCTGCGACAAGTGGAGCACGGCTGCTGTCCTGCAGGCACAGACATGATGGACACGCCATTTTGTTTTTCAATTTATTTCATGTCTGCTTGTGGCCAGAGCTTGACTTTGAGCTGAAAATGAAATACCGGTTGCCGGTGTCAGCAGCTCTGAGGTCGTGAGATGTGAGATTAGGAGATTGACCGCCGCAGCAGCTAATCCTTGGCAAACACTGCCCCCTGCTGGCTCAATGTTGAATAGCAACCAGAGAGTTGATGTACTTTATTTTCTTCCTTTTTTTAATTTTCTTATTGAATCTTATTGTTCAGTTATTGTTGTATTAGCCTCTCGTTAAGCACTTTCTTAAAAAGAGTGCTATACAAATAAAGCCTGTTATTATATTATTATAATTACCTACTTTTGGCTGCTTCACCAGCCTTGTCAAGTGAAAGGAAGAGCAATTTTACAGACAATGCAATAATGGCAAAGTCAGCAAACAAATGTTACCTCAAAATATAACCTCATCGGTGGAGGTAACAGAATGATACCTCCAAGGTAAATTGAATGAACGATACAACTGATCGGTACTTCTGTAAAAAGGTACTGTGAAGGCCGCAAAAAATGCACTATGAGTGAAACGCATACACAATGGACACATAGGAAATGTTCCTCAGTGGAGAGTAATGAAACAATAACAGGACCAAGAGCGTAAAGGTTACTTACAGAGCTCACTGACAGCAATATGTGCACAAATAGTCACAGTGAACGAAATAACTGAGATATTAGATTCCAGCGCGGCTCGAGCAGTAGTGAAAGTGAAATCTGTGTCTGTGTGAGACTGCGGTGTATTTAGACAGAACTGTGGTGAATGTGGGAGGAAGAGGAGGACGACGAGGAGGAGGAAGAGGAGGAGCTCTTGGATCCCTCACCTGGTACGATCTCAAAGAGGTGTCTTCCTGGTTCGTCCGGGTTCGCTGTGAGTTCATTCACCTGGCAGCCCTGCAGAGGAATACAGCCCTGAAACACACACACACACACACACACACACACACACACACACACACACACACACACACACACACACACACACACACACACATACACGTTCTAATTCAATTCAATTCATTTAAATTACATTGACATTTTAAATTATTCAAACACTTAAATGGGATGGATGTCTTTTTCTTCTTCTTCCTTCAATTTGGGCCATCCTTCTTCACTTGTTCCTTCCTTCCCTCACCCCCTTGTTATTCATTCACATGCTCCGTCACTTCTTCCTTACTTTTCTTCGTTATTCCCTTCATCCTTCCTTCACTTCCTTGTTCTTCACTCGCTTACACGCTCTATCTCTTTTGTCTTAAAAACTGTCCTAGGGTTAACCCTAACCCTAACCCTAACCCTAACCCTTCCTTACACTCATTAACCCCTCTAAAACAGAACGAGAATGCTTCCTTCCTTAGTTCCCTCCTTCCTTCCTTCCTTACACTCATTGACCCCTCTAACACTGAACAGGCACACACACAGATTATCAGAATACATTATCCAGATCAATACCTATTTAGCCCTGAGAACTGAGGCCAAGTGAGCTATGTGGAGATGCCAGCGTCTGTAGTTCGGCGCCGTTAATCTGCGCACTGGCATCCTCCATCAAACTGGGAGCGGAGTTCTGCCAAAAACCGCCTCAACCGGAGGGCCGGGCTGTCGCCAGTATTAGTCGCCATGGCAACAAATGGAAGGGGTGGGGGAGCTGTAGATGGATAGAGCCACAGGGGCAGGGCAGCAACCAGGGGGGGAGGAGAGCTCCCAAGGGTGCTATGTGCTCGGAATCACACGAGTAGCTGGCGGGCGATGAATGAATAAGAAAAGGCAACACGTAACCCGAGAACACAAATCACACAGGCCAGCTGCTGGAGGACCAAAATGTGGGTCAGTTTGTGCTCTTCAGTGTCGTAGACTCGTAGCGCGGTGACACTAGTGACTCTAAAGTACAGCAGTCATTGTAAAACTGAGGTTGCATACGTGAGCTGTCAACCAGCCATTAACAGGCCAGATCTGTTTATTGTTACAAACACACATTTGCACACTTGTTATTGAAGGGTACCATGTGCACAGGCCCTAAATTCAGCTGCCCAATGTTAAATACATGCCACAGAGCTCTGACCCCCTCTTTCAACAGCCAATACTGGACCCCATCAAAGCTGCAGCAGCTGCAGCTCTTGTCCCTTTCCCTTATCACCAAAAGTTCCCTTGACATCTTTGTTGCTGTCTTCTCCGTTTCTATCTTTTTCATCCGGAGATACTCGTTTTCTTTTGGGGTTTACTAGAAACGTCATCAACACCAATCTGTCGTCCCGATATCTGAAGTCCATTTCTTTCTGTAGAGGTTTTATCTTCTCGTGTTGAAAAGGAAAATAAAACTTGTAGGGGTCCTGTGTCGGTTCCGCCTCTCCTTCCACCATTTTTCGCATTGGCAGGGCAGGGGGAGGTGGGGGGGGGAGGGGGGCGTCTCATTTTGTTGCAATGACTTGCCCACACCCCCCCTCAAACCCCCACCACCACTCCCAGCCTCCAATTTTCAATCGATTAGAAGATGAGGGAGAAAAAAGGGCCAGAATGACACTTTCGCACACATCCGGCTCTCAGAGGGGGTGGGGTGTGTGTGTGTGTGTGTGTGTGTGGGGGGGGGGGGTGCATTTCTCTGAGTGTGTGTGCATTTAGCCATGTGTTGAATCCATTGGGAGTTGCAAATCGATGTGGGCTGGATGAGTATTGGCAAGGTCTGATTAA
Source organism: Verasper variegatus (assembly GCA_026259375.1). Taxonomy (NCBI): domain Eukaryota; kingdom Metazoa; phylum Chordata; class Actinopteri; order Pleuronectiformes; family Pleuronectidae; genus Verasper; species Verasper variegatus. The sequence goes on from CM048057.1 coordinate 13,144,430, forward strand.
AGACAGTCTGTCGAAGCCTTCAGTCATTTGTTCCCCACAGAATGGAGACTGTGTGGAGGAGAACATGTCACTGTGTGTGTGTGTGTCTGTGTGTGTCCATGATGACAAGGAGTAAAAGACAGTGATGGCAGACGGCTGCTGTCTTTTACTCCGCTTTAAATGAACAGCCAAGTGAAAACATCAGGATACATCAATGAAAGCGTCAAAATTTGATTAATGTATGTTATAATAACATGTAATAACATGTGTGTGTGTGTGTGTATGTGTGTGTGTGTGTGTCAGAAATGTGAGCCAGCACTTGGGCAAAAAATATGTGCACATCTCAACAAAAGAATGAGTGGGATCGATTTGTTCTTTGAATATCTTTATGATATTGTTCTACTGGAGGAGGAAACCAGGCATCTCATGTTGCAGTACAGTGTCCTGTGCTCGTGGTGATTCACCATTAGCACTGACAAGAATGAACAAAGGCCCTGTTACACTCTGCAGATGGAGGATATCAAACGTGGACTCCACCACTGACTGACGTGTTTATGTAGCGATGCTGGTCCAGCTGTTAACATCATCTTCTGCATCTGAGAGTGATTTTTATGAACTCGACAATATTTATTTCAGTATTCAGGTGAAATTTGGTCTGTTACTCTTTCTAAGGCCAGAGGAATTTGCCCCTTGTTAAACCCAATTAGGCAAATTGTGATTTGTGAATATGGGCTGTACAACTACAATTTCATTGGTTGATTAATTGGTTTGTACACCGGTGTGAATCTGACATTGTTGTGTTGACAGCACCCTAAGCCACACATTCAGCTATATCTGCTTTTTATGAGCACATCACAATATGATCACACAGGCCAAAGGGCGACTCAGAGTTTCACTGACAGCGTATCCCACTGAGTGTAAAAAAGTCAGGGGCATCACCTGTGGTTTGGTTTCTTCCTCGTCTTTGTAGAAGTACAGCTGATCCGAGCGCAGCACAAACCATCGCAGCTGCCAGTTCTTCATGATGCTGCGCTGTTTCTTCAGCCAGCCAGCCTTCAGGGCCCCCTCCTGGAGGCTGGGGGAGGCCGGCCGGCAAGGGCCCCGCGTCACCTCGCCCATCACCATGCTCTTGGACCTGGCTACAAACACACACACACATAAGGCATTTTAAAATCTTTGTATATACAAGCAGTCAGAAAGCAAAGGGCTGGGTAGGTCAGAGGGGGTTGAATTGGATGTTGCTGGCTCGTGTCTTTTCATTTTCTCTGTAATTGGAGCTTGCGCTCTCCCTCATTCTGCATGCTGCACACACACACACACGCTCTGCCAGGCGCCTCAGCCATGAACACACACACACGCTGCCTTCTGCCCCGAGAGGCTACGCCTTTAGATGAAGGGGGAGAGGGACTGCAGAGAGGCTGTGATGATAGCACAGAGCAGATATAATAGAGACTGTGAAGGGGGGGGGGATGAACACACACATACACGTCCACAAACACACCCACCTACACACATAGCCTCAGGTGACAGGGATCCCCCATCAATTTCGGAAGGTCCTTGACAGAGACTTATTGTGTGTTGCCAGTAGAACAGCAGAGGCTTTTGAGCTGAAATAATAGGACCACATGGGATTGACTGACTGGCTGCCTGAATCACTCTCAACAAACCGGTGTAGCCTGAACTCAGACAAGGACACATTTGAAAGGGAGGGGATGGTTCGTCCACCACAGAGCCTCTCACATCCTCGTGGTATCGCATCAGCTTTGTAGGAAAATCGATTACAGTGATACATTTCAGACTCCTTTATAACAGCTGACTTTGGAAAACACACAAGACCATCATGGATGTTGAGGGTGAATTTTGTTACACGCCGGCTGAAACGAATGAAAATGGCCAGAGGGCTAAATTCTGGTCAGTCAAATAAGGCAATTCTATTTGATGATCATGTATAATTTATAAAAAAATCAATTGTGCAGACATCCTCCCTGCTGGCACGCCACACACACACACACACTCACACACACACTCACACTCACACTCACACGATCAATGCTCAGATGGCGCAGAGGGAGTAAGGGGACGGCTAAATGGGGAGGGGGGGTAGAAAATCAATCTCTATTCTGTTTTATTGTCTCATCTCTATGCCTCATACATACATATAGTTTTAAGCACATGGCCCATGTCATTTTTATTCCATCTCACAATCTGTCTTGTCAGTCAGCAGAGCCTGTTGATCCTCAGAGCTGCGCTGAATGAAGAATAGGTGAAGTTCTGTGGTTTTGGCCGGTTTCAATGAGTGTGATACTTCAATTTCAAAGCAAGTTTTGCGCATTGGTCTTCGTAGGTGAAACATTTTCTTTGTTGTGAATTGGCTTTTAATATAAGAATATAAATGTTCATTTGACAGTGATATTAGGAAAACAATTCACATATCTTCAGTCAAAACGGTCACCTCAGGAAATGAAATTAAGAAAATGAGAAAAATAACACATACAGTACTTTTATAAATTGGTCCCGGTGTGACATTTGTGATTTGTCACCTGATGTGAGCTCCGATTTGAAGAAATAACCTGTAACGAGAAGGCCACAGCAGCAGCTTTAATTAAACACTTTACCAATTTGTTGGCAATATTTTGCCATTTTAGGTACAATGTTTACTTTTCAAAAATCGGTTTGGATTCTGTGAAAAATCTGCTTGTTTCCTACATAACATAATAGTTTTGGCCCAGATTTGGCCCATACCCCACATCTGACCCACATCCAACCCACATACCACATGGAATGATGGCACATGGGCGGTCCGCTCCAGTTTGCCAGATCTGGGCCACAAGTAAGCCATCACAATATCGCATGTCAACCAAAGGTGCCAAAGCTGGCTGTTTGGTGCTATTTGGATCATATTTACCATTTAACACATGAGCCACTTTAGGTTCACATACAGATTACAACTAGAGCACCGCATGTTTGCTAAAAAAGTCCAACATTTGAGTTGGGATGTTTGAGCCACACTGGGGAACTTTAAGCTCACATCCATTTTGTTCAGGCTCCTATTGACCTTGACTTTTCTCATTTTCTCATCCATCTTGTGCTAATTCCAGTCTTTTCCAGCTTTGTATTTTCACTCCCCTGCTCTGTCTCCCTCCATTTCTCTTACTTTGACTCGCTCTAATTCTTCCCTCTCTCTTTAAGTTAAGCACTGCTGGCACACACACACACACACACACACACACACACACACACACACACACACACACACACACACACACAGCATAAATGCTGTCATTACTGGCACCTAATTAAAGCAGTTTTTGTAGAGTAAATCCCTTTATGGATTAGAGGCACAGGCTAATTATTTCTAATGTTTTTGAGAACTAGGATCATTTTAAGTATTGAAAAGGGCTCCTCCAAGAAAGCTATTTAGAACAGTCTTTAAAGAGAGCATTGTGAACAGGTTGTTGACATGTCTATGTTTTGCTAAAGATGCTATTTCAGGTTACTGCTCAAACTCAGCGGCTATCGCAGGTCATTTGTCATGGATAGTGATTTAAAAAAGATTTGAGTCATTTTGTTCTCTCGTTGTAATAATAATAACTGAATCCCAAATACACAAGTTAGTTTTGTGTAAAAACTGCAAACAGCAATCATTGATACAGGACATATCCAAATCTGTAACCCTAACCCTAACATATTGTATTTACCCCAAACACTAAAATCGTGGTTTCTGAGCTCTTAAAATGGCTCGATGCCTCCAGGAACCCTTGAGGGTTAATATTCTACTTGTTTGGTCACCAACAACATCTTAGAAAATCAGTACCTCTGCCATCCTTTCTATTTATCTCCATAATGGGGAAACTGGTCCAGTGGCAGTGATGATTTGGAAATGTAAACCTAAACCAAAAAGTGTCACGTCTTCTTAGCAGCAGTGCAAATTGAACCATTAAACCCTGATGGGCACAGGGTCGCAGTCTTTCAGTCTCCTTCCCTGTCCTTTTCCCTCACCCCATCAAATCCCTCCGTGAGTCTCTGTCCTTGTCTGAACCCCGTGTTTGCATAAAAGAGCACCGTTGTTCAACACATCAGCTGCCTGGATCACAGGCAGTGGAACATGCAGTGGCTGATGATTCATGCCTGAGTCACAACAACTGATATTTGAGCGTGTGTGTGTTCCAAGCACGACTCCCAACTATATTCTGCGCCAATTTGGACCTTCTGCTCAGAGTGATTCAGACCTTCCTTTGTGTGGGTGGAGCTGCTCTGGGATCACTTCTCCCTCTTTCAGCCACAGTGCTGAAAATAAGCTGTTTTACTGTAAATGTGCCCTTTATGTATAATCACTGCAATTCACTGAGACAGAGAGGGTAATTGTGGCTCATCCATGTACAGTAGCTACCAGTTGAAGAAAGGCCCAGTCTAATTATAGGGGTCAACATCATGCCTGATGGTGTGTGCAGATGTAGTCTGTCCACATTATTTATCATGATGAACCCCAATGATAATAGATGTAAATTGACCCATGTGTCATGTTATTTCAGGGTGGTGGATGAATAACTGAGCTGAATGTCCAGGAATAGCATGAGCTCATAGGCTACATGACATAATATCAAGAACAAGCATGTTGGTGGATAGGGGGCGCTAAGTGGCCTGTAAACACTTCATCAAGCCTAAACTTCACTTACAATTTGCAGCAAAACAGACTTAAGTAACTAAACTAACAGTTATGAGACAGGAGTCTGTTGTACAAAGATGTTTTTTGAATAAAATGAGAGACTACTCTGTTGATTAGATAGCTAGTTGACCTGCATCTGTTTATGTCATCAAGCCTCTAGCGCCCCACCTATTTCATTGTGTTCAATGTAGTACGACTGCGACTTGGACCATTAAAAGCTTATGGTGACAAAAGTCAACACAGAACATGTTTATGAAACTTGACTTTCTTTTATCACACGAGTTGAACGTTTCTTCACACAAAACACAAACAGTGATAGGTTTTGTAGGTGTTTTAGGTCCATTTTGACTAATCTCTATAACAGTTATCTGCATATGAATGCAGATAAATGACAAAGCCAATAGCCAATGACTTTGGTCATTGTTTTCTGCCGCCGGGCAACCAAAGCCAGCTGCTTGAGCCAAACTAAATCTGCTTCTCTTAACTTTCAGTCCCCCAAATTAAAACACACTCCTCCACCACTCAGACCTCCATTACCTCACCTTCCACCTCGCTACATAATATTCTTATGGACGTTGCCATTAGATGTAAATAAGGAGCTGCAGAGTGATCAAACATGAATGTCATTGTTAGAAACATTAAGGTGTAGAAATAGCCCATTGATAGCTTTTTATTTTAATTCATACCCATTGTATTTGGTGAATAAAATCAGAGAAGGAAATACTTGAGCTGACCCTCTGCGCAGCAAAATATAAGACACTAACTGAGTCAGTTTACCCAAATACAATTAGGTAGGTAATGATAGGTTATGTTCTAAACTGGTCTGTCATTGATAAATCAAATGAGAAATGCAAGAACTGAAAGAGACAATCCTGTAAAGAATGAGTGCTCTGTCCATATAAAGCTGGACTCACCAGTGTCAAGTCTAAGAATGCAAGTTATGTTACAATGTGAACAAATGGTTGTCTGCAGACTCATAACAAAACACAAGTGGTAGAACACATGAAGGGACATTTGATGCCCTATTCACACACACACACACGTACACACACACACACTCTCTCTCTCTCTCTCTCTCTCTCTCTCTCTCTCTCTCTCTCTCTCTCTCTCTCTCTCTCTCTGTGATGTCACTTAATGCAGTTTGGAGTCGTATATTCATCACAAGCAGGAAATGAATGTATGGCTCTTGTGCGCATCACAGAGGAGCCCATCCATTAGCATGGCGAGGCGGGTATTCCAGAATAGGTAGACAACGCTACACATATTGTTAAATCACTTACACAAACATGCACGGGTGCACACACACACACACAGGCATTCCAGAGGAATTCAATTTCATTAATTTGGTTGTTGTATAGTGATTTATGGCTGGTAGAAAATGGCAGAGTTACAGGTGCATCAGGGCATAACTTCCAGTTAGCCTATCACTGTTGATTAATGTGTTAACCATCATGTGTGTGTGTGTATGTGTGTATGTGTGGCGTGTGTGTGGTGTGTGTGTGTGTGTGTGTGGCCAATAATGTACAGCCTGTGCGTGAAAGCTGCAGTGAAATGGAACTGATCTGCAGTAGCGGGTGGGTGTGTGCATAGCTGTGCATTTCTGTGCACGTTATCTCCCTGTGCACGTTATCTGAGTGTGTCAGTGTGCACATTTATTTCTTATCCATGCTGAATGCTCTTGCTCACAGCTTCTCGTCGTGAGGGAGTTCGTTCATACATGCTTCAAACAGGCAGAGTGTCAGGGTGTCGCTACATTGCAGGACTTTGATCATAAAACCATGGTAACGCAGATCAAAAAGACGCAGCATGAGAATGAAGCAGCTGATATGTGGGCAATTAAAGCTGCTACTAGATGTTTGATGCCAGCCATAGAAAAATGTAGCTCTATTGCAGCTTAGTATGTCGATGGTTGTTGGCAGGTTCTGTAGCACAGCGGTCAGATTGTTCTTTCATTAAGCAGATATAATGAATTGATTTCTAGCACGACCTGACTGATCGGCAGATAGAAGACGAGCTAACCTTCAAAAAATCCAACACATCCTCATTCCACTGTTCCCCACTTTTCCACATGTCCTCTACCAGGGTCCTAAATGTTCCCAAGGTCTTATTATCACCAACTCTATAGCAAATAATAGGAACCTGGAAAAGATGTTCCCCAGCTTTGCATCATCGACAGGGCTTATTGTGGGAACTCGTCAGCACTGCTGTTTGATTCTCAGTTAGTTATTAGGCCTACACCTGAGTGAACTTATCAGCTTATTAGGTTAAGGTGTATTTATGAAATGGTGAACTGGGGAACATAAAATCTTGGGTATGTAGGGCATTAGTGATAAAGGACCTTGGTAATGATCGGAAAATAAGGAAAATAGGACCTAGAAACTAGGACCTCGGGAAGTGTGAGGCATTAGGAATATGTGAAGTTGGAAACGTAAGGTTTTGGAACATAGGACCTTGGAAATATTGGGTGTTGGAAATGTGGGCCAATAGGATCATAGGACCTTTGAAATCTAGGCTCTTGGGAACAATAGGGCAGTTGGAATACATGGCCATTGGAACAAAGGGAATATGATCATAGGACCTAGGAACATCGGACCCTGGAAACATTGGGAACATGGGATGGTGGAAACATAATAATACAGTCCTTTCTATACAGTATAGCTAAGCTAGTTATCTTTTCACTCTAGGATCATGAACGCTGCACCTATGAAAGATCAATAAAAAGTCCAATGACATTTATATCATCAATTCATACTTTGAGGGTATTCATTGACATTCCACTTATCCAGTACCCTACAGTGTCACATTGACACTGATTAGTGTTGCATCCCTTTTATACGCTGCTCTGACCCTAAATGAGTACATACTGCATATGTCACATCTGTCACATCACTCTTTATCTGTGGGCTTCATGCAACAATTGTGACGCCCTCAGCAGGAAAGCACCAATTTGCAGAACGTATGCACGGAATGCTTCTCACACACAGATGCATCCACCTCTTTCCGTTCCTCTTTCCCAACAGAAATGCAGGGTGAGTGGTTTTTTTTCCCCATCTTGATTTTCTTTTTCACACAATGAGCTGAAAATGGGACCTTAATTCTGCTAATACTGAAACCATCAGGCTTTTAAACATTACTACACGCAGCCTAATTGTGACATTGTAATCAATTGAGCTCTAATTTACAAATGTACACAGCGAATCAGTCCGACTAATAAACCCAGTCAAATCTGTTCTGCCATCGTAATATATGCAAATGCAGATTTAATCCACTTTGCTTCCAATTTCATGCTGCTCCAGCAGAGGATTTGCATGTCACTCTCCCATTGTTGGGAACTATTCATTTCATTATAATCAGCTCAAGCTATATAATTGTCAGCATGGAGATTAGTGCCAGGGAAGGAACACACACACACACTTGCTCACATGCACGTATTAATACGTCCATGCACACACAGCAGCTGACGGCAGTCTGTTAGTGCTGAGTGTCGCAGTGATGAAACTAGAGATGCTGCTCGCTCCTCTTAATAGAATTCACGCTGGCAGCATCGACCAGTTGTAGTAGAATGCTAATGTACACGAGAGAGGTTCCTTGCGTGGGCAGAACAGCCGCTTCATTCAGAAATACATGACTTCACTGCAGTGGGAAAATAGATCGGAGATGGGAGTAAAGAGGGAAAAAAGTGTTTCTGTAGACATAGTGTAGTAAAAATCTGAATGACAGCAGAGAAGGCAGAATGTCAGGCTGGAGTCAGAGCATCACTTAAACATCCTGTGATCTGATACAGTCCCATCCCAGCTCCTGTCACCAGGGATGAGGAGGCAGCTCCTGCAGCTGGCAGGTACAGTGTACAGTAGGTGTGAAGGCAGAGCGAGCAAACAAGCATCTCCTACCTCTCCTGGTCTGTCTGATCTTTGGGCTCAGCATTGCTGTCATCGCTCGTCCGCACACTCTCCTGTCGGCATGTTCATGTACATCCACGCACCCCACCCCTGCCTCTGCCTCTCTGCTGTCTGTGCCTCTCTCCTCTTCCTCCTCCTCTCTCTCTCTCTCTCTTTCTCTCTCTCTCTCTCTCTCTCTCTCTCTCTCTCTCTCTCTCTCTCTCTCTCTATCTGACCTTCTGCAGTGCAGCCAGCCGCTCGGGGGTTGGGTGAGCAGGGGAGGAGAATGGAAAGAGAAGGGGGTGGTGAAGGAGAGGCAGGAGGAGGAACTACCCCCACCTTTTTTTTCACTATGTGCACACACGCCCAGTGGCCTCCTCCCCTCCCTGTTACATTATTCATGGTGGTACATCCGCCTGGGGTTGATGGAGGAGGAGCTGGGGAGGGGTCTCCCACCAGCGGAGCGCAGGTCTGACCAGGGAACAGATGCTTGATTTGAAGTGGTCTTACCTTTTTGCAACAGCTGCTTTTTTTTTCATCTGTAAAGATTTGCATATGTGTGAAGGGGAGAGAAGGAGAAGAGGAGGGGGTGTTCATCTGGCATGTCTCCTCCTTCTGCACCTAATTAAGCTGTAGAGGTCCTCAGCTTGCCTCAGCCTCCTTCCCTTAATCACTCCTTTCCCCACTCCTTCTTCTCTCTCTCTCTCTCTCTCTCTCTCTCTCATTTTCTTTCTACCTCTTTCTATCTTTGTCTCTATCTTCATCGAGCTTTACCTCTCTATATATATATATATATATCTTTACTCTACCTCTGTGTCTATCTCTACCTCTATTTCTTTGTATCTATATCTGTCTTTATCTCTATCTCTGTCTCTGTCTTTACCTCAATCTCTGTCTCTATCTTCCTTTATCTCTTTTTCTGCTTTTACCTTTATTTGTGTCTTTATCTCTATATTTACCTCTATCTCTGTCTTCTGTCTCTATCTTAACTATATCTCTCAATCTTTACCTCTGTCTTCTAGATCTATCTTAACTCTATCTCTTTCTCAGACTTGTCTTTAGCTCTGTCTATGTCTCTATCCTATTTCTGTCTCTATCATAACTCTATCTCTGTCTCAGTCTCTATCTTTATCTCTATCTCTAATTGCCCTTGTACTGTATGATCTCCTTCTCTCCCCAACGCCTCTCCCAACTATTACCGCCTCATTTAATCTTAATCACTCTCCTTAACTATTTTTGTCTTCATCACTTTTAGCTCTCTAAGAATAATGCTGCCTTCGATCCAGACTCAGTCGTGGGAAATTCCCAACTCGTACAGTAGGTCGTAATTACATCCTCCAGGCATTCCTGTGGCACAACTCACAGAAACCATGGGAAAAAAATGAATACAATTCCTCCTCTAACAAACAATGTCCTGTCGCCTTGAGCTGCAGCAGCCTGTAATTGACATGAAAGTGTTTAGGAGTGTGGCACTGGTAGCGAGAGAACTTTATATCTGACAGGGAAAATGTCACCAGTGTATTTTGGCACCTTTTGGTTGTTGACTTTGTCTTTTGACACAAATTTACAGTAATGATATTTGAGTTTACATTTCATCAGTACAATGTCTGTCTTTTTTGTCACCTGTTCTACTTGTGAATCCAGCTGCCATTCCTGAACAAGCGTAGTTGTGTAGTTCCTACTGACTCATTACTGCAGCTCAATGCTCCACATGTTAAATCCTTGGATATCATTTGCCTTCCAATGGAACTCGTGAGGTCATGGTTACATGGCCCTTGGGCAGTCGGCACCTGTTTGCCAGATCTGGGCCACAAGTAAGCTATAGCAATACTGCATGTAAACCAAGAGTTGCCTGAATTAGGCTCACATCCATTTTGTTCGGGCCACATGAAGGCCAGAAGTGGCACATCATTACCTAAGGTGGCAAAATGGGTATGCTATCTGGGGCCTCTAGAAGCTACGGAGGTTACCAGACATTATTCAACAAGTAGCATAAAGCAGTGCAAGACAGGCATGGGCAAAACAAATTGTTAAGATGAGGCTGTTGTTCCAGCGAAAAAACTCCCATAGCCTCTGCCATTTCTAAAATGTAAGAAAACATGTCACAACCCGTGAAATCTGCCCTCTCAGAAAAGTCTGAGGTAAATACCACAAGAGGGGGCAGCACTCATATGGACTGGTTGTTCAAATGGTTGACAGCCCTAAAGAGCGTGCTCTGCTTTCAAGGAGTTTCTTTGCATCATCTCCCAGTTTAAAGTCTGAATTTCCTACTCTCAGTCTCCCCCTGAAGGCCGCACCTTGTCGTTGCTGTAGCAGCTGTGCTACAGCAGCCGGGCTTCCCTCCTCCCAGTGTACAGAGGATAATAGCCCTGAGCCCTGCACTGCAATTGAATCAGAGAGTCGGCCTCACGTCAACCACAGCTGCTCTTATTACAGAGCAAAGAGGGAGGGAGAGGCAAAGGGGGCGGAGGTGGGTGTGAGTGTGTGTGACATACAAACACATGCACACAACCCAACATGCAGCTAAAATGAAGGAGTAAATGCACAGATAGATCTGAGACACACACTCAGGACCATTCCAAATGAGGCTGACCGAAACAGAGATTGGGGTCGCGTGAGCTGTAATGAGTGAACAGTGAACAGTGAACGATGAGGTACACGCCGACAAGAAACCAAGAGGAAGCAGAGCGAGGGAGGAGTGATGCACACACACACACACACACGCACACACAGATGCACAAACACACCAAGAAGCCAAAATGAGACAGCAATAAAAAAGCCTACGCTGCCAGTGTTTGGTTAAAGCCTGGGGTTGGAAGACAGCGGTGAGGCCACACTGTGCTACTGGGTGTGGCCCTGGATGTTGTTTCACTCGGACTTTATCATCATCCTTTTGTTATGTTATCACAGAGCGGGATGTCGAACTATGGAACAAGAAAAGCAGCGTGGACTCAGAGGGTGAACGATTGTAGCCACACAGCAAGACGAGCGACATGGCGGCACTCGACCATAGCTTTCCTCTTTTTGTTACACACACTGCTCTCTGTTGCTCCCCGTGTACACTTGGCTGGCACCATGACTCCTCTATACACAAGCTCTATATCAGAGCTCAATCGATTGTCAGGCTGCTCCCTCCAGCTTAATGTGAAGGAGAATCTGAATAAGTCCCTGTTAAGGTGGAGACCTGTGACCCAGACAAAAATGTCAGGAACTCCTCAGGAAGACCAGCACCACAAATTACAGCCTCAGAAATTACCATTAAAATAAAGCAACATCCCTTTTAAATTGATTTGACAAAGACAAAAAAATGTGCTTTTACCATTGACAACCAAATTCTATTCAGGTCATCCTTGAGTCTAGGTTGATCCCACTTGGCCGTCATTGGCTGTGCTGATCCAAGATGGAGGAGACTATGTTGAACCAGTCTGTACTATATGAGCTTCAGTCCTTGGCTAGACTGAATTGAGCGTCACTCAGAAAGCTTATATTCAAATATTATTTTTTTCAGTTTGGTTTTAATTAGGTATTTGATGCTATAAAAACAGGATGAAACACCATGATTGGCAGCTGAGACTGACTCGCGATTCGTCAAGCTCATGTATCGGCTGGGCTGCGCTACTCTGTCTCCCAATGACCTCATTGGTGCAAGATGGCATGTATTCTTATATTCACAATATTTTGGTTTCATTTCTCTATAGTGGGAGGAAGTGGAGACATCTTTGGTCTATGGTTGCACCATGCTGCTCTGCTGGAAGTCAGGAGTCAATGTACTTGTGTCTAGAGTCCAGGAAGAAACTGAACTAACCATGACCGCAAACAGTTCCTAGGGCGGCTAGCTCGGAGCATGCTCCTGGCTACAGCGGTGCAGCTGATCCCCTGAATACGTCATGAAGCGTTAAGCACAACCTGAATTCAAGGTCACACAGATGGCTTGTTGCGGTGCCTCCTAAGGTTTGAGCAGGGTCTAAAGCTGCAGAGACGCGTTATGTTGAATATGAAATCATAATATGTTGAATATGATGGTGTTTATATTTCCTCTGTCACCACTGAGGTCAAGTAATGTCTCTGAGGATGAACCCTGCTCCGAATGCTAACAAGTGCTAACAGGACCCAATGTTTAGAGAAACCCTTTAAAATATTGATAGAGACGATGATCAAAATTTCATATTGGCGGGGATGGGCTGCACTAAAACAGACCCATGGGTGGCTGCTGAAGGTGTGACTGTGGACTTAGCATTATTTATTGATCTCCAGCCACTGACTGTGATGAGCAGCATCAGTCAGTCATCAGCTGTGTTAGAGCAGCTGTATTGGCATAACTCTGCCCCTCTAAATAACTGAATTTAAATCATATATATATAACTTGGCAATAATTAAATTGTAATATAACAACGAGAAAGTCTTAATATTACGAGATAAATTTGAATATTACGAGAATAAAGGCGAAAGTTTTGGTCACATGTCACATTAGAGGGAGAATATCAGATCTGTGTTAAAATGTGGAATGTGGAGCATTTTCTATTCTTGTAATATTACAACATAATTGTCAATGAATCATTTGAAAGATTTTATGCTACAGATTGTATTGAAAGTTGAATCTCTCAGCCCAATTCAGCAGCTCCCTTCGCTTAAATTCTCTTCAACATTTAACTCATGTAAACTGTCCCACTCGCAGCCACAAAATAACCATGTGGCTGCAGCCCTCATCCTTTAATCAGGAGAGAGACAATTACGTTTGTGTTCATAAGGAGAGGATTGTGACTGACTGAGGAGACATAGAGCAGACAGGTGTTTCCCATGTGTCTGCCTCTGTCTGTCTCCGTCTCCCTGCCCCCTTCACCCTCCCTTACCACTCTGTCAGTGACAATTACCACAGGGCCATGATGTCATCCACTAATGGTTATGTGAGGAGCTGACAGGACTGTGGCGTATGCAATATGGATGGTGACCCAGACTGTGGTCTGCCTCTTTGTCTGAATTGTCTCTGTCAGTGTTTTTGTCAGTTGTTGAGTAGAAGCTGTTTTCAGAAGACGAGCTGCTCTGAAGTTGTGAACAAAATGATCTGATTTTATTAATATTATTATCATTGTCAGGAAGTGTATGAGTGTTTTGGCCTTGTCCCACACATCTGATAGAAACTACAGTATACACTTGTATTTTAGTCAGTCCAGCTGTCTGGACCATAGACTGTATAAAAGGATGGACGACGTGTCTCCACTTCTCCACTATCCACATATGAAGCTAAAATATCCTGAATACAAACGCTGCCATTGGTGCGTTTGAAGCCAGCATTGGTGTTGGGGGATGGTTTTGCAGTACTGAGGTCATGTTGATACAGATACTCGACCAATCATGAGTCAGTGTCAGATGTTAGTCAAGTTGTTTCACCCAGTTTGTCATTTAATCTCTGCCCCAAAACCTTGGTGTCCCATCTCACTGTAAAAAATCGGATCTGCTCCGAAAGTTTGTTGTTTGTAAACAAGATTACGCAAAATCTATTGGACTGATTACAACAAAAGGTGGTGGAAGTAAACAGTATAGATGAGGGAAGAACCACTTCGATTTTGGTGTAGATTCAGATCAGGGGTCGATCCAGCTGTTTTTTTTTTAACATGACAAGGTCTTATTATTATTCTTTTTACATTTTACCATTTTCTCAGTTAATAATTCATGGATCTTGACTAAAAACTGTGGACCCTTTATGGTCCCTGATTTAGAGAAATCCTAGATCTGCCACTGAGCTATGTGCTACATTTGTACAATGGGTAGTGGAGTATTCCACTAGAGGCGACAATACAGAACTCTGACTATATAGCGCTTCTAGGTTTGTATTCTGTAAATAAAAAACAAGGAGAGGAGGTTAGCCTAGAATTACGGTAGAAAAATGCAATAGTTGCCTCATCGAAGATGGTCTTTGAGGCCTTTAAATCAGTGTAGGGGCAGATACTCGTTTGCATATTGCATCTTGTGGACGCGTACGCAGGATACGTGATTCAGTCACGATTCATATGCATACAAATAAATCTTTAATTTTAAGAAGGAAATATTCATGAAGCTAAAATATTGTAGTGTAAATGTTTCTTCAACTGTTACAAACCAGGAAATTCCATAGAGTTGATGCTGTGCAGATATCTCTATATTACAGAGGTCACAGAAAGGACTTACTATAACGTCTTAATTGCAGAAACACTGTGTTGCATGTTGTACATGGTTGAAGTGTCACATCCATCATAATCTCAACTCCCATAGGTTCATCATTAAGTTGGAGCAATTTATAGGCCCTTCCCGTTTTCACTGTAACACTGCTGCCTCGAAATATGGCTGAGTCAATACCAGGCACTTGTCCCTTTAATGAGTCTATCTACTGAGATCTTAATCCAGTCTACTCAGCTCTCTTCGGCTCAGTCAAGTGGTGAAAACCAAATGACATGGACCTCCGAGGTTATTCCCTGTTAAGTCTGTATTGAGTGTTCGTACGAAGGCAGATGACAGCGGAGTGAAAAGGCATTGATTTCGATCTGAAGGTAAAGGGGAGCAAACTGTGTGCAGAAGCTGTGGCCTTCATCCTCTCAGCAAACAATGTCTTCCAAGGCACCTCCTCTGGAAGAAAATATGGAGGAACTGCAGAGTCCAGTGCATGTCTGAAAGCAGCTTTACATGCATTTAGCCAATTTTTTTCAACTATCACCACATTTAATATGACAATCCAACACTGTAACATTATATACACACTACCGTTCAAAGGTTTGGGGTCACCCAGACAATTTCGTGTGTTTTCCATGAAAACTCACACTTTTATTTATCAAATGAGTTGCAAAATGAATAGAAAATATAGTCAAGACATTGACAAGGTTAGAAATAATGATTTTTATTTGAAATATTCATTTTGTTCTTCAAACTTTGCTTTCGTCAAAGAATGCTCCATTTGCAGCAATTACAGCATTGCAGACCTTTGGCATTCTAGGCTGTTAATTTGTTGAGGTAATCTGTAGAAATTTCACCCCACGCTTCCTGAAGCACCTCCCACAAGTTGGATTGGCTTGATGGGCACTTCTTGCGTACCATACGGTCAAGCTGCTCCCACAACAGCTCAATGGGGTTGAGATGTGGTGACTGCGCTGGCCACTCCATTACAGACAGCATACCAGCTGCCTGCTTCTTCCCTAAATAGTTCTTGCATCATTTGGAGGTGTGCTTTGGGTCATTGTCCTGTTGTAGGAGGAAATTGGCTCCAATCAAGCGCTGTCCACAGGGCATGGCATGGTGTTGCAAAATGGAGTGATAGCCTTCCTTATTTAAAATCCCTTTTACCTTGTACAAATCTCCCACTTTACCAGCACCAAAGCAGCCCCAGACCATCACATTACCTCCACCATGCTTGACAGATGGCGTCAGGCACTCTTCCAGCATCTTTTCACCTGTTCTGCGTCTCACAAATGTCTTCTGTGTGATCCAAACACCTCAAACTTTGATTCGTCTGTCCATAACACTTTTTCCAATCTTCCTCTGTCCAATGTCTGTGTTCTTTTGCCCATATCAATCATTTATTTTTATTGGCCAGTCTCAGATATGGCTTTTTCTTTGCCACTCTGCCTAGAAGGCCAGCATCCCGGAGTCGCCTCTTCACTGTAGACGTTGACACTGGCGTTTTGCGGGTACCATTTAAAGAAGCTGCCAGTGGAGGACCTGTGAGGCGTCTATTTCTCAAACTAGAGACTCTAATATACTTGTCTTCTTGCTGAGTTGTGCACCGGGGCCTCCCACTTCTCTTTCTACTCTGGTTAGAGCCCGTTTGTGCTGTTCTCTGAAGGGAGTAGTACACACCGTTGTAGGAAATTTTCAGTTTCTTCGCAATTTCTCGCATGGAATAGCCTTCATTTCTAAGAACAAGAATAGACAGGCAAGTTTCACATGAAAGTTCTCTTTTTCTGGCCATTTTGAGAGTATAATCGAACCCACAGATGTGATGCTCCAGATACTCAACTAGCTCAAAGGAAGGCCAGTTTTATAGCTTCTCTCACCAGCAAAACAGTTTTCAGCTGTGCTAACATAATTGCACAAGAGTTTTCAAGGGTTTTCTAATCATCCATTAGTCTTCTAAGGTGATTAGCAAACACAATGTACCATTAGAACACTGATAGTGATAGTTGCTGGAAATGGGCCTCTATACACCTATGTAGATATTTCATTAAAAAACAGACATTGCCACCTAGAAAAGTCATTTACCACATTAACAATGTATAGAGTGTATTCCTGATTTATTTAATGTTATCTTCATTGAAAAAAACTGTGCTTTTCTTTGAAAAATAAGGAAATTTCTAAGTGACCCCAAACTTTTGAACGGTAGTGTACATCTGATAATTAGATACAGCATAATCTTTCCCCAAATATTTATATGAGTATGTGGGTGGGCCAGTGGCATCCAGGCCCATTCCTGGCTATGCATCTGATGCATCATCCATCTTTTTCCTCTCAGTTCGGCAATTATTCACACAGTCCTCACACAGGAAGATATTTCTAACCAGGCAAAGCCTCTCTGCCGTGTACTCAATGCTCTGCGTTGGCTCAGTCGGGGATGGGGTTCCTCTCCAGGTTGATCTTCTCCAGTTTTTTCAGCCTCGAGAGACAGCGGGGTACGCTGGTGAACTGGTTGTCAGAGAGGCCAATGTGGCGTAGCTCCTTCAAATCTCCGAAGGAAGCGGGAAGAGCCGTCAGCTGGTTCAGACCCAGGTGCAGAGTGCGGAGCTTCTTTAGCAGGCCAAGTTCACTGGGGAGCTCCGTCAGACGGTTGTTACACAGGTTCAAAACCTCCAGGTTCTCGAGGTGGCAGATCGTCACAGGGAGCTGCTCCAGCTGCAACACAAACAGGGACAATGTGGTTTAAGTGACCAGCAGTCAGTCCGGGGACACAGTTCAATCTTTTTTTAACGTTATAGGATAAACTACAGCTGTGGTCAGTAGCTAGGTCAAACTGCAAAATCACAACCAGACCATTTTGATAAATTTCTTTCACCATATCGTAGTGAGACAGTCACAGGTGGTGCAGGCGCTGATCTCCATCATGGCAGCAACATTCATAGAATCACTTACTGTTTGGCAATCTGTTTGGCAATTTGTCAAAGTGAAAGCACAATGCATTAACATAGGCCAAGCAAACAGCCCATTCCAGATAGACAGCTTTAGAGCTGGCACTGCATTTGCTTGATAAATTGCAAATTAGTTTGTTGATCCTGTGTGCACCACCCAAAATCACAATATAAATAAGTGTGTGTCCTTAGCTCACTGCAGTACTCACATTGTTGCTGTGTAGATCCAAGATGGTGATGTTTGGCAAGCCAGATAAATCTGGAAGCTTTCTGATCAGGTTCCTGCTCAGGTTCACCTCGTCCCTACCATACACCTTCAGGATTTCCTTTGACACCCTGGTGATCCCCTTGAAACTAAGGTTCAGGCGCCATTTATCGCTCAGGATCATCTCCTGGCTTTGCTGAGCCATTTTCAAGGTGACTGATTTACCTTTTTTAGACTGTCTTTTTTTCTTTCCTGCTGCCATTCTGCTGCAGGGAGACAAAAATAGTCTCTAGTCGACAGTGTTCAATTATGCATGTGACAGAGGAGTGGACAGTTGAACATGGCTACAACATTATGTCAACACAACGGTTGAATCTTTTTTCTTGTAACCCCTAACCCTAACCCTTTTTGTGTGTTATTTTTTTGCCATGGATTTTGTGAAACACTTTGTAACCTTGTTCAGATAAGTGCAATACAAAATTAAGTTATTATTATTATATTCATCAAAGACAAGAAGCATCTCAATCATCAAAGGTAAAATGTGATATCATAGGTACTACATCAAACAATAACCCATTCCAAGATCTGAGATACCTTTAATATGGGTAACAGTGTGAATAGGCCCAGAGGCCACTCCGGTGTGCCTGGTTTCCGAGGTAGAAAAATGCAAGCTGTCTCTTGTAGGCGCATATGATATGGTTTGGAAGGAGGGATTAATGATTAAATTAAACATAGGGATTGCAGGTAGGATGTATAATTGGATCAGATACTTTTAATTTTTTTCTCAAGTTCAGAGTGACATTGGGCGTTCGCTCTTTGCTGATGAATGGAGCGTTGTGGAAAAGGGGAAGGAATATTAAACATATTATGGGAAAAAATACAAGAGGCAATTAATGTGGTAGAAAAATGATCATATTCATGGGGCTTGAAGTTCTCAGTGAAAAAAACCAAAGCATTACTGTTCACTGGAAAATGAGGTGTTTAGGTGTGTGGTTTGACGCTCAGCTCACATGGAATGTGTGTAAAAATGTAATGTAAAAAAAGTTCAAATGTGATGAAATGTCGAACAGAGTCAGAATTGGGAGCAAGCAGGTTAGATCTGTGCTACACTTCACCTACCCCCCCATCGGCATAGGGGTCAGTAGACAACAAGTGAATTTTCATTTCTGGGTGAACTATCCCTTTAATGAGTTGATAACCAGCTTCGTGTGGCGCCTGACTGCGATAGTTAGGTTCAACTGGATATTGGAAATACATCCAGGGTATGTTGACCCATGGTGGGCCTGCCTTAGAAAAGGGTGTCTTGTGATTAAAAGGCTGTAACACCTGTTGACGCTAAGGAACACCACTGAAAATAAATGTCCATAACATCCGCAGTTGTTCACTAAATAATAACTGGTGGTTTGCAACGTAATTAGTGCGGAAGACCTTGTACTATGTACTAAAATAAAATTACTCAACATTGTCCAGCCAAGATTAAGTAACGTTATCATTCATTGTTCCATGACAAAGTAAATTCACCAACACTTTACAATCAGTGAACACCACTCCTCAAGAACAATGCTATGATGGTTCAACAGGAAAAAGCGGATAAGTAGAATAAACAGAAATAAAAGAAAACACTATAAAAGTTAAAATGGTTTCCTCCTTACCTATTAGAGTTTGCAGTAACTTCAACCTTCACTTATATGTTGTGTGGTAGCTCTCTGTTAGGCAGCTTTGCTGTTGTGGCCTGGACTCACTTCACCAGCAATTGGACATTTGTGTTAATGTGTTGCCAGGCGACTGTTGCTTGGTTTGCATGTACTTAAAGCCTGGGAGCAGCTCGAGCAGGGTAGTCTGTTCCTCTGTGTTTGTAAGTGGAAGAAGTGATATTTCCTTTCACTGGCATTGCTGGGTCTCTAAACTGAAAAGCAACAACTGTGTCTGGGTGTTGATGTGGACTTTAGATTTAGATTTACTCCTTTGTGGCTTTTTTTGTTGGACTTCTTGTTGTGTTTATAGACTTTACCCATGTTGTCGTCCTGGTGCTTGGATTCTTGTCTCTGCTTGAGTTATTTTTTTTTCCCCAGTTTTGCATACTTTTAGTCACTTCCTGTTTTATATTTTTACTTGACTTTATTCTCATTTCACCGCACTTCATTTCCTGTCTCAGTCTGGTTTCCCTTCTTCATTTATTACTTTCCCTGCCGTCATTAGTTGCATGTGTCTTGTCTTGTCAAGTTTGTGTTGCCCTATATTTTCAGTCACTTTCTCTGTGTATGTTCCGGGATTTGGTGAGGGCATCACGACACAATATTAGAGAGTGGTTAATGTTGTTGGCCTCTGACATCTAGTGCAGTTTCCGTCAATCATGTTTTTTTTTTCAGATTCACATGAGGTCACAGTGAACTTTGACCACTGAAATCTGATAAGTTAATCTCCCAAGTCCAAGTGACAACTGGTCAAAACTTTTGACCAACACATTTTTTGTAAGGCCTCTGTGTCCTTCACCTTTGACCACCAAGATCTAATCCGGTCATCCTTGAGTACAAGTGAATGTATCTACCAAATATGAAGAAATTCAATTATTGTTGAACATTGTACCTAATCAAAAAATTGTTTTGTAACTTTAAAGAATTGTAGAATTCAATAAAAACTTATATTTAAACCCCATCTTATACTTACACAAGTCAGACAGGGATTCAACCATTGCCCTTTGATTCCAGCTTCTGTGTTCGTAAATAGTTTCCAGTGTGACCCATTTCTAAATCTTTGATTTGATACAGCAGTTACACAACTGCAATGCATGCACACACACGTACTTACAGACATGTGTCAACAGTGAGTATAATATATCACATCACCTCAGACATTACTCAGCGGTGACCTGAATTAGTCTGATGCCTTTCATATGATGCACATACTCTTAAATATGAACGCAGTAACACAGTAACTCCAACCTGCCAGCAGGTGGTGGTAACTCTGTAGAAATCATGTTGCTCTAACTTGAAATCAGCACAGTTCACAGAAAGACATGCTTTATAAGTCTGGAGGGACTTTTTTAGGAGGGGATTTTGGTTTTTACTCTTATTTAGAAGAGCTGGAAATCAATTTTTTGAATTATAAACAAGCAGATTATTTTTTAAATGTCAAACGGTACCTGAAGCAATGGTGGATAAAGTTCTCAAACATTTTACTTAAATAAAACTACAAATAAATCGACAAAGATGTATTCAAGTAAAAGTACCACATTAACCTTTCTACTTTCTAATTTCAAATTTTCTTGAAGTATTAAAAATGAAAGTACTTGCAGAGTGGAGTCTATTCCATCATTAATGTACCGAGTGTATTTTTTGTTAGATACAAGATTAATGCACACTCTGGTATTATTATAGAGGAATATTATAGAACACTTAGTCATCATATCAAGTCTCGGCCTCTACTGAATCCATTTTAGTTGTTTCTTCACCAGTGCTGCTACAGGAGGCGGGGTTCTAATGTTACTTGCCTGCTCTGATTGGATCAGGGAACCAGTTCCTCTCTCGTTATTGATTACTATATAAAATATTATATATGTCAACCTGTATTATAAGGCATTGTAAAAAGTTAATAGAGTCTAAAGTACGGACATTTGCTTAGTACATATACATGAAGTAAATGTACTTTATTACATCCAGACTGCACTGGCTGGAAGTAATCTCACTATGCACTTCTTAGATCAGGTTTGATTCTCTGTTTCCATCTGTGCCTACTTCAAGGGCTTGCTTCTCACCAAGCTTGCAGGTAAATTAAATGTTTAGCTACCGCTCAACAAAGTGAAAAGATACATATCCCAAAAAAGGACAACCAGTTTCAACCCACACTAGGTCATAGGGTCAGGGCATGACTGGAAAGAGGGAGGTTTCCTAGAAGCTGCATCAGGTGCCTGATGTCGACAAAACAGGAACAATGACCTAAAATAGGCCGAGATGCACAATTACCATCATTTCACTTGTAAAAATGTAAGATAAGAGTTATAAATGTAAGTATTTCAGTTGTAAGAGCTCAAACATTGTAACTATTCTAATCTTTTTAATGATTTTATATTATGTGCATGTAAAGACTGACTTTAAACATGGCAGTAAACACAGAAAGAAGAAAGTCTGCTTGGGTTAGCACTTCGATTCCACCATCAGAGCAAAGGCAGCCATGGTATTGTAGCGTCTGGAAAAAGTGGCCACAAAATGCCATATTCTTTTGTAATGTTAAACTACAGACAAACCCAAAGTCCTTTTTGCCACTGAGGCCTGTCTGTATATTTCTTCCCTCGTGTGTGTTTCAGGATAATATGACTTGTTGGCCTGAGTCATTTCCCTCAGCAGTGTGACTTACAAGTCGGCAGATATGCAGGTCACACTGGAGGAAACGGTGCTGACCTATAACTGAGTGAGGTACTGCACACACACTGCAGTTCAGATTACATCTAATGATAAGAAATGTGAGCAGAGAGAGAGAGTGTGTGTGTGTGTAAGAGAGAGAGAGAGAGAGAGAGAGAGAGAGAGGCACAGAAAGAAAAAAGGAAGAAAGGTTTTATTTCAAAATGTATATGAAAAAAATATTATTTCTTCAGCCCTTTTCTCTGACCAGGTTTTAACTGTACCAGAATACCAGATGAAAAGGGGGTTAGCAAAGTTAAATGATGTTATGTTTTTATCTTTAGTGTGTATTTCTTGTAAATCCTGTTAAGTTTATGGAAAAGTCCTATACAAATAAAAAGTATTATTATTATTATAAAACTGGTCTTTATTAACTCACTAACTCTATATTACAATGCATTATTAAATGTTTGTGTCCTGATAAATGCTGAATAGGGGGGTTAGAGTAAAGTGTTACCAGTTTGTACACAGCGTGGCTGTGAAGGGAGGCCAGTGACAAAGAATCTAATGTTTACCGACAGAAATAGCAGCAGATAATCATACGAATATAGAAATAATAACAACAGCTCCAGCACTGATGTCATACTATAAAAGATTTCCTGTCTTTCTTTCAGTCACTTATTTCCTTCCTTCCTGTCTTCTTTCCCAGCTGCTCCACAGCATTTCCCAATGTTTTCCTGCTGGTTACCACCATGTTATTGTACACAGACATCCCCCATGTGTCTTGTTCACTATGTATTATTTATACTAATAATGAAAGAATCAAGGTTCCTGCCTAGATTTATGACTCAAGACTGTTTAATTCACACAGCTCATGATATAAGTAGACTTAAAAACATTAAAAAGCTTTTATGTAATTCCATAAAATATGGCTTCAAACTAAATGTGGCACATTTACGTGGAGGATGATCATGTTTCCGATGTTTAACCTCAGCATCAATAACATGATTGTGCTCATCTTGCCTGCAAAGGATTGAAACCATAGGCTTTATATTCGAGATGGATGACATGTCGCCTCGATCGCCGACTGGTGGCTGGCTGGAGTAAAGATCATGAATCCTGCCTCCTCGATGTTAGTAAAAGGGACATAGATCACACTAAAAAGTATATATTTTACTTACATTTAGGACATAAAAAAGTACTTCATCCCTCTCAGGGTCATGGAACTTACCACAGTGCTGGGTGCAGGCTCCAGCGTTAGTCATCATGGGGACTTTGTGATTCTCCCTCCCCAGCAGGCTACTGCACACTGTGTCTTCTTTATGTACTATTGTTTAGCCTTTCTAATTCAAAACAAGGTTGAAGATGCTTTTGTGCAGAGATGAGTGATAGCTTGTTGGAAATGTTTAGGAAAGCTGGCACCACGGGGGCAGAGGCATTTATGTGTTTACCTCAGCTTCGAGTGGATGTGGCTTTCCTTTTTCTTTTTACTTTGAGACCGTCGAGTTGTATTTGCTTCATGACTCGATCATTCAAAAGGCTCCTTTGGTTTTTGGAATGAAAAATGACTTGCGCATTTGAGCAAGTGTTTTGGGGCAAATCAGCTGTTTGCATACAATGATTGTACTTACTTAGTTTGTTGCACAGTATTGTCTGTGACCGTAAAGTGATCATTGAGGAAGCTGAGTGAACATAAAACTAAAAACATGTTCCATTGTTTTGCAGTAGTTTTGTGTTTCCTGACTTTCCATTGTGTTAGCTATTAGTAAATGTTTTGTGCTGGTTTAGGAAAGTCCAGACAACGGTTCATGTCTTAGTTACATTGTTTACATTTTAACAGGTTAGTTTTGGTTTCATGTTGCAATTTAGGGAGCGCACTAAAGAATTTAGTTTAACATACATACATCCTGCCGTCATCTCCTACATGGGCTGGGTCTACCTATGCTTGATATTGATTGGTTTGTAGATGGACATGTGTCTGGCGTTAGCATATTGTTAAAGGGAAAAAAAAAAATTCCCTTGTTATTTACTCACCACTATAATGGAGGGGTAGGTGAAGTGTTTGAGTCCACAAAACACTTCTGGAGTCTCAGGGGTAAAATTTGTTGCAGCAGAATCCAATACAATTGAAGTCAATGGTGAGTTCTTCTTCAGACATAATAACACAACAGAAAAATCCTAACATGCCTCCATACTGCTCGTGTGGTGTCATCCAAGTGTCCACAAGCTCCGACATTCAAATTCCACTCAAAACAAGATCATTTACACCATGTTTTAAACCTAAATGTCCGCTGAAATCTTCCTTTGAGGTACATTCACGGACCCTCGGACACACCATCGTATGGCTATGTCTGCTAGTTTAGCCAATTCCAGTGGACTTTTAGGCAAAAAAACATGTGTAAATTAACTTGTTTCACTCCCAGTTATTGTTTTCACACACATGGTCCAGTTTGATCCGGACTGAACAATCTTGGTTCGTTGGTCTAAACCGTGGTCTGACGCACCTCACACATGTTATTTTGTTTTTAGTTTTTTTAGTTTTTGGACTAAACTGAAAGGTCTGAAGAACATGGACCAAACAAGGAAGTTGTGAAAACCTCAAAGTTCCTCAAAAGAATATTGTCTGTCCCAATGTAAACAAAGCATAACTCCATAGTCAAGGGAAACCTCATTCTGACTTCATCACTGACAGCTTTGCACCCTCGCCACTCGCCTCAATGACTGTCAACCATCTTGAAAATCACAGTAAACTGATGTCACCAGGAGCCCACAGGGGTGAGAGGCATCCATCCGGTGAGCCTCAGTCAGGCTGTTTCTCATTAGTTCTGCTTGGCCTGCAGTTCCATACGACAGTGGAGTGAAACGCAGCCCTGAGAGACGAAAGTCAGGTTGTCTACAGACTAATAATGAAATGCCTCATC
This sequence comes from Verasper variegatus, assembly GCA_026259375.1. Lineage (NCBI taxonomy): Eukaryota > Metazoa > Chordata > Actinopteri > Pleuronectiformes > Pleuronectidae > Verasper > Verasper variegatus. Next base: position 13,169,502 of record CM048057.1, read on the forward strand.
AGTGCCTGCATGTCTGTCAAACACATCCAAGTGCAAGACTAAGATGAAAAAGCTGTTGGATTCAAAATAAGAGCCAGGCTCTCTGAGTTTGCAATAAGCTGTGACGAGCTATTATGTGCTTTACTTTTTTCTAGAACTCTTTATGTGTTTCACATGCATTACAACTACTCCCAGTTGGTTTTTTAAACATAAGAAATGCCAAATGACATAATCAACTATTTTTGAGAAACAAATGCTTTGACATTTTTATATTTCACAGACCTTAAATGAGTAAACCTGCTTCTCTTGCCATTTTTAGATTTCCTATGAATAAAAAGGGTAAATTGAAAAAGCCCCTGCTCTTCCCAATGTTTTCTTTTTTGCCTCATCCTATTAAAATATGGAAAACCAACAGACCCACTCCAAATTAATGATCAGACGGACAACGTGTCACTGGGAAGATCCTAATATTACAAGAATAAAGTCATAAATTTCCGAGATTAAAAAAAAATATATATATATATATTTTAGGAAATAAGAAACAAGGAGAACCAGAGGTGGCCAACGTACACACATTCTCTACTCAAGTAGAAGTAGAGATACTTGTTCAAGTAAAGTGCAGATACCTGAAAAATCTACTTAAGTGCAGTAACAAAGTATTTGTATTTTATTACTTCCCACCTCTGAGGAGAACCCATGGTTCCCAGAGTTCCACTCCTTTTTGATCTAAAATCTAAAACCTAATTCATTGTATATCAGATAAAGTCAGTTCACAGATATACAGTCAAAATATTTCTCCTCCTGCTGTTCTTTCTTCAGACTCGGAGAAGACACTTGCAAGACACTTTGCCTAAAACTTAATTCTTGCAATATTATGACTTAATTCTCATATTATGACTTTAGTCTCATAAATCTATGACTTTTTCCTTTTAAAATTACATCTTTATTTTCGTAATATTGCGACTTTGTTCTCTAAATCTCAGATTTTTGGCCCCAAAATCTGGTTTAACTTGAGTAAATAGTTGCAAGGGGAAATTGATTGCGTCTTTTGAGGCAGTAGTTTGTTTCCCAACAGGAGTCCTTCTGTGCATGTGAGGACCAAACAGCTAGAAGCCTATTGGGTTCAGATGCCAGCAGGCACTGTCCCAATGGGCCTGGTACAGGACATGACCAGCAGTGCTATATACTTACAGAAGGGATCACAAATGACAAGGTCAACTTTCCAACAGGGACTGACGGTTCCACAGTGGACACTGGATATGAGTTGCTTACAAGACATTCGGTTCGGTGCCTGACTCTCATCCCTACTTCCTGTGATTTCCACTTGCTGAGGTCTTTCATTACGTTCTTTTTACAGGCCAGTGCAGCTATGCATTACTGTAACCACACAGGATATGTTGGTTGTAGACTGTGTTCATTGTATTTCTATGGACTAACATGATGGCATGCATGGGACAGAACAAGCACAGACACACACACGGGTATGATCTTTAACAATAGGTTTTGTTTGGCTGCTTTGCCTGGTGACATCACTTGTTTTGTTTTTTTAAAGGAGCAGCTGCTGTTGTGCTCACAGACAGATGACTATAGCATCATCTCATCCCACACCTCTTATGTCTATCTGCCTTCCTTTCCCCACTGTAAGATGGAATCTCACCTCCTTCACTTTCCTTTTAAACAAACCCACTCACTAAACCAATTAGATCTTTATTTTCTTTACATACAGTATATTTGATTGAGTTTGGACCACTTCCCTCTAAAGCAAGTCATCTATACTGACCCCTGTCTTTATATCAAATCTTTGCGGTTGAGACAGTTCAATAAAACCTCTGGGATTAATTTGGTCTCACGTAGAGATGCATATCGACAGGACCTTGCTAACGCCGCTCCATCCCTCAATTGCTCCTTTGCAGACTGGCCCAAAATGCTCAACAGGTTGACAGCATCTGGGATATTTTGGCTTCATAGATAGTGGGAGGAAGTGGAGACGCATCGTCCATCTTTGGACTTCAATGGTTCCTGTGATCTGAGCTAAATGCTAATGTCAGTATGCAACAATGCTCACAGAGACAGTGCTACCACACTGATGTTAGCATAATGTTGACCACTTTCACTTTGGTAAGCATGTTCATTCAAAGTCAGAACAAAAGTTTCTGACATCTATGCAGAACAACTGAGTGAAATGTTATCATCCATAGAGCAGCAGCCATAGCACTGCTAAAAACACTCTGGCAGCATAATGCTTCCATCAACTTTCATATTTATTTAATTTGCTGATACAAACACATCAGAAATGTACAAAATGGACAAGAGCCAAAACGCTGGAATGTTGATGAATTCAGAGGTCAGTGGTGGGCAGAGAGGAAGAGGGGAACAGAGAGAGGGAGAGCGGAGAGGCACCATTCATACATATGGTTCTAGTTAGCGAACTCCCATTAAGGACAATGTGGTCTGGAAGAAACTTTACATTTCACAGTTTGAGGGCATTTTTAAGACGCTTCTACCCACCACTGAAAGGTCACTTTCAGTCATTTTATACAGGAATAATAACACTGTGCAACTGAACAGAAGAGAACAATGAAAAATCCCAAAATGCAGGGGTCAGCAGTGGTTTTCATTGTAACATAATATAAAGTTAGAAGAAAAAAGAAAAGTCCAAGCACATTGGGGCTTTTGTCCCGGTTAAATGGTCAATTGGTTGGTAGGGATGCTTCGGTTCGACCAAATTCTCATTGGTCGGAAACATGTCGTCCAACCTAATGAAGACTGCTTGGCCTAATATTTGGGTTAAATTTATTATGCTGCAAGTACTGGAGTGACAGCATCCTAGTAGTTACCAGATAATTAGCTGGTTTGAAAACAGGAAAAAAAAGTTGGAGTTCTGAGACTTATTCAAGCATTACAAAGAAAGTGCTACTTCATCTCCATCTGCACGGATAACTTCTTATAAGATAGTGGAAGTCTTTGGGGAAGCTGGGATCCGGTGCCTTTGTGTCTGGGTTTCAAGTTCACTTTCCATTGCTTCTTCCATGCATGAATCCAGAGGATCATTAAATGGAAAAAGACTCCTATGCTCTTTAACACGGAAAGTGAGAAAGCAAGTAGACTGTAGCGAAGGTATGTGCGATTACAGCCAATGTGGCCTCTGGCTCTTATCTAAACAAAATCAACTTATATGTGACTTACATTAATGTGAAATAGTCCAAACACAGGTCTCAGTTTTGTCCCTGTTACCAGTCAAAAGTGTTTATTTGGATTTACAGTATGCAACTTTTTGTGTTAGTCTACAAGGGTGTTTTTCCTGCATGCAACTCCACCCTTGCATGTGTGTAAACATACATTTGTCGCTAACAGCCAGTTAAGTTGATTTTGGCACCAGATGAAAGGGTCTCACATAAACTTGCCTGTGAGGCAGAGGTCGGGGGCTAATCGCTACTTTAATATCAACTCTGTGGAGTCGTGGTCATTATAAACTGCCGCCTGACCCACAAAAACAGAATGAATACAGATGTTGTGAGACAGATAATGCTGGGAACACACTAGAAGTAAATCACATTTGAAAATGCACTAGTTCACATTCATAACAATGGAGGTCTCTAATTTATTTTGTACCTTGATCTTCTTACTCATAGTGACCAGGATGTAACTATGTAAATACATGAAGTGCAACGATAGGCTGTTTATATAAAGATGGATGGCATGACTGCTCCCAAAAAGTGAAGCCAAAACGTCTTGATTGGCACATGGTGGCGGGCTGCAGCATAGGTCATGAATTCTGCCTCCTCCTGAAAGTTTGTTGCTATCGTAGATGTATTTTAGTTTATTAAAATACCAGCATTTGTTATTTTAAAGGAACAGTTTGATGGTTTGGGTAATAGTTTAGATGAGAAGGTCGATGCCTCTCTCATGTATTACGTATTAAGCTAAGTTAGCTTAGCTTAGGAAAGTGCAAGAAGCAGGGAAAAACAGCCTGGCATCCCTTAAGTTTAAAAATACAATGACCAATGCCTCTAAGGCTCAGTAACTATGTCAGTAAACACATTGTATCTTGTCTGTTTTATCTGTACACTAACAGAAATGAAAACAAAAAAGGGTTGCGGTTGCACAGGTAGTTATTTACTTACTTTTTAATGATAAATAAACGGGGCTTTTGTCAAAAATCTAAAAGCACATAACCTATACTAGCCTTGTTGAGTTTTAGCTACAGGCCGACTGGTTGTGTTCCCCTGCTTCCCTTTTGTATGCAAAGCTAAGCTAATTATCTCCTGGTCCTACCTCCTGACTATCAACACCCTTATCATTCGACCCCAGAGTAAACTCGATGTTCAAACACCACAGGAATTTAAACTACAGATATCACGTTGGAAATATTGCCTGACGCATGTCTGTCATGATCGGGGATCGAGTCTCTGACTAGCCTCCAGTTTCCATTCTAATTGTGATGATGGACTCATTCAGCATGGTAGTCTTCTATTGTGGTCCCAGTTTGAGCTACACAGGATTCAAACACGCGTGCAAAAGAAAAATATCAGCATACAAAATATTTCTCTTCTGCATCTTGGTCTCATAAAAGAAAATTATATCAAAGTTCGTATAAAATCATATGTACAATTTTGTACATTCTTGCACATTTTAACCTTCACAAACCATTTCAGTACAAAATACAGACTATAAATAGACAATACTTTTTACATGAGGCACAGTTACAAGTGGTGTGTGTGTGTTTGATTCATAGCTCCTGCTCCCCAAACAGTATCTGAGCGTACACGGTGCCGCCACATGGCGCCTTGGTTTCTGGAATCGGCCTCACCAGATCCAACTCTGCGTAGGTCAGATTCTCCTCCACTATCTTTGGCTAAAGATGTGGAGACAGATGGAGAGAGGGGGGGGGGGAAATGATGGTGGAGGTGAAGGGGAGATAGAAGTGGCAAAGGAATAAAGTGGTATCAGTGGTGAGATGATAATTACAGGGTTGAAAATGCTGTAGATTTCGCCTGTTTGCTCAAATGACATTGCCGTGTTAGATATGAATACTGACAACAAATTCTGAAATGAATTGAAATAACTCTTTGTAGCATTTTGTGCCATTTGATAGAAGCCTGACGAGTCATTGAAGGCCAGCATCATTTCCAAACTTCTTCATTTAAGGGGGTCTAAAACTCGCCAGACCTATCCCTAACAGAATTGATGCATTTTCAAACTCTAACATGATGTAGCCTTAATTTTATGTACATATAACAGTTACTTAAACATAAAAACAGGAGGGATTACTGGATATATTCCTGATAACCTGACAACAATAAAAGATGCTTACCAACACTAGTTTCCTTGGCTGTGGTTTTAAAAGTTTGGGTTTCCTTTTGTCTCCAATGGGAGCTGCACAGACAAAACAAGAGTTAGTGGTTTGGTAGAGATATGTTCAGTAAATATAATACACATGCTGGATGAGACTAATCTATCACAACCACACATGTTACAGACGTGCCTAAAGTGACATGTCTGTCGACTACACAAGAACAATTCAGATCTTTAGCTTAAAGCTGCACTAGTCTTGGTTTATATAGTAACCATGGAACTGATAACTACGTGTAATAAGAGACGGGTCGCCTCTAGAGATTAACTTTAGTCCCTCTTACCTTTTCAAAAGCGTTTTAGCTTCTCTCATGAAATATAAGCTATTCATCTTGGCCTAGCATGAAAGTTGAAAACAGCAGGAAACAGCTAGACTGGCTGTTGAAGGATATGTTCTTGGATATATGCTGGAACGGTAAATTTACATTATTCCACACAAGATTTAGCACGTTCAGTGAGTTTTTAAAAGCACTGAATGCAAATGTTCTATCAAGAAATTGCTTTGTTATTTTTTGGTTTTTACAAGAAAAAACAAAAAGAAATATTAAGAAAATGTACAAAGAGTGAGTCCATAATTGCTTCAAAACCACGAAGCAGCAGGATTTCCTTGTCAGCACTGTTCCCACTTAAATTTGAACCAGCAGTGATTTGGGAGGATATTTAGTGATTTGGGACGTCGACCACAACACGCTGATGGTAATTAACTCACCCAGAATCATTGCTTCCATTAAAAAGATGCATTACACATGCTAATTAAGAAGTAGACTTGGTGTGACTGAGCTGTGGTTCGTTAAGGGTGAGAAGGTTTTCCCTGTCCACTTCAGGAAACAACCCCGTAACTCAAGAGTTAATGTGGCATTCGCATGCCAGGGTGTATCCGTGTTTGGAAAGCCACACAGAAGAATTTGAAGAGGGTGTAAAACTCAATTTGGACTGGTGATCATATTTTGATACATCTGCTGGTGTTCTTTGTGGGAAATAACATGCAAACACACGTACTGTAAACGCAAGTTACAGGATAGCCTGATTTAGTTTGAGTCAACATTTCCAACACATATCAGACTTTATAACTTTACCTTTGGCTGGTATCTCAGGTGGTAAGTCCTCCTGATGGTCTCTTCTCCTTTTCTTCCTGTACCTCCTCGACTTTTCAGGCAGAGCAGGAGACAAACTGACGACACTGGTCACTGTCTCTCCAGAGCTGCAGTAATAACAGATTAGGTTCAGTGCATTCATTTATTTGTTACCTTTTTTTTTTTAGAACAAAAAGAATTTGACTGAAGTATGAAGCTGTGTTGTGTAAGAGCTTACCTGTTTTGTGGGCTTTTGACCAGATGATAGTTATCTGCATAGATATAGCACAATTTAGAAAAAGGTGCAGAGACAATGACCCCTTCAGACCAGGTATTAACATCCGTCCACATTGATCCGATCACAAACAGTCAGTCACAAACATCCCAGGTGTGAGCAGACACACACACACAGAGCTGTCCACTGTTATCGGATCTCTCAGGACAGATGTCTATTCCGTTTCTGAACACAACAATCTTGATGCTGCTGCTCACCTTTTAACCTCTGCTTCCTCTGTATGTACTGGCAGGTCACCGTCACTGTGAACATGCACATGCACAGCAGGCCCACTGAGCAGATCAACACCGCACACAGGTACACATCTAAAACATACAAACATGTCGACACACATTAGTCCACCAGCGCAGCGGCCACATGCCACGGCTTCACTGCACACAATAATCTTGTGGAAGAAAAAAAAAGAAGTACGTGTTTTACTGAGCTATTTAAAGCACTGTAGTACATCCTTTGGTCTGGATTATTTTTGCCTGCCAAGGACGATCCAGATCCAGCTAGTCCACCACACACACACACACACACACTAAAAATATTACGACTTACCTTCAAATAAGCTCCACAGGCTTTCTTTGGCCTTGGTGGACGGTAGGACATGCACTACATGGAGAAAGAAAGACAGAAGAGAAACACGTGAAGGTCGCAGTCGTCACTGTGGCTTCACTGCCTCTTGATTACACACTAGGCAGAGTTTAAATAAACCTAACTGCAGGAAGACAACGAGCCGAGGTGGGCCTCCTCCCAGCCTGATCGTGTCTGATTCACTGTCCAGAGAGCTCAACCTTAAACTTTACTGGATGAAAAGGGATAAATAGCTCATTAACTCAGACAATAGTGAAAACAGTGGGTTTGGAGGCATATACATCACTTTAAACTCTCCCCTCACCCCCTCTCGCGTGTTGGGCCCAACCATCTATTTCACCTTCATAAAAGATGTGGTAAAACAAATTAAACAACTTTTGTCTATTTTGGTTCACAGACTGGCTGAGAATGTTTCACCTCAGATGTATTTTTTCTTTCTGTGACGTCAACAACATGATCATTAAAATGTTTCCAAGAACACTAAGATCCCGGTCAAATTGATTTACGGTCTTTCCAGTTTCCCTGTTTGCCATGATATACCGGCTAGGCTAAATCACAGCAGCTTAGCTCAACAACAATATGGAGAACTAAGGCTACACTCATGCAGTTTACAGTGAGATTCATTTATTATTTACTTTTATTTTATAGTCACAGTGTGAAGGTGGAGGAGGCAGAAAGTAGTGCGACATGTTCAATGATCCCCAGCTGGGACTTGAACTGTTAAATTTGCTGTTGCTGCATGTTTTAAGGACCTTTAGGGCACAGCAACGTTGTGTCATGTCTGCTTTTGTCTTCACCATCCCTGCATATCCATTTTATCAAGTGTAGCTAGAAACTGAACTGACTTGATTTAGCTAGCTGGCTAGTTGATCAGTTAGAAACCCAGTTGATGGGAACATACTCGATATTTTTCGAGTTTGGGGCCCTTGGCAAAAGAGAACTGGGGGCCAATCGAACCAAACTGACGCGTGACTGCGTTGTTTTGGTTGCTATAGCTAGACTGGACATTCCCGATGTGGGGTGTGATTCCAGAACTGTAGATATAGGCAAAACTTTAAAATACATAAAGTTACGAGAACGAGGGGTTTATTAACTCAAGCAGTTTTTTCAGGATTCCAATATAGTGGATGTGACTTTACATCCCTGTACACAGTAGATGATTACCGAGCCTCCAAATTAAATCTACTATGAGCACCAGTGGTGGATCAAAACAGTAAGTCCGGAATGAGAATCCTAGCTATGTGCTGCTTGTGTCCATAATGACAGAGAGTATGTTTCCCATACTCAACATGTCACCTCACTCACTCATTTGTCCAGCTCATGTGACCACAGTCGTCTTAACGACGACATACTGCTGAGCTGCTGTGGTAGGAAGCGCGTCAGGCGACACCCATCAGGGGCATCTTGAAACCCCCCAAACCTCTAGGAGCTGACAAGCAGGCTCGCCACCACGTCGGCTGGAGAATTTCCCACAGGCAGACTGGCTGCATAGCATGTTGACTGACAAACACGCAAGCATGCCTCAAATAATCCAAACAAAACATTTACACAGATAAAAAAGAGACCTTTACAACAACTATAGGTGAATGAAAGGGAGAAAAGCTATTTTATTCTGTGGAGAACAATATAATACATTTAAAGCTCATTGCATTAAAGGTTCAGTGTGTAGAATTTAGTGACATCTAGAGGTGAAGTTTCATGTTGCTGCTGAATACCCCTCCCCTCAGCCCTCCCCTTCCCAACATGAAAGAGAACCTGTGGCAGCCTTCAGTTGTCATAAATACTCAAATGGTGTTTAGTTTGTCCAGTTTGGACCACTGATAAAAACATGGCCATGCCCAAAGCCTATTCAATTTATTTGACTGTTATATTCATGTTATCAACCAGGCATATTTGAAAATGTCATCGTATTGAAATAAGCTCCTTTGGTAGTTGGCTCTCAGTGGGCAGGAGTTTTCAAATAGTGAAAACAAGTTGATTGACATATTTCAATACTTTCCTTGATCTTTTTTTATACTTAAGGTTGAATGTCATATGCAGAACTTTGATGTTGAACATTTTGCCAGGCGACCTCTCAACCTGTCTAACGTCATGCTAGGGAAATATATTATTTAGATTTAAAAAAAATGTACACCATTCAAATACAGTAAAACAGTGACATGGAAACCAAAAAAGAAAAAAAAAAACATTTTAAATGTTTATTTGACACGTAGTATTAATACCTCTTGGTAAAAACAATGTTGAATGGACATATTCAAATGGAGAAATAAACTTGTTCTGCTCATTTTTACATTTGTACATCCTGCTGCCCTCTCTCTTATTGTCTCTCCGCCGCGAGCGCAATGCATGATAGTATATATTGTTCGGTGGGAAACAATGAGTGCAAAAAATAAATGGCATATAAACAACATTTTTTGTTCATAGTGAAAATTCTACATGCATGGGTGTATACAACAGACTGTCGTATCTGTGGTACGACGATGACGCATGAATCCAAACACTATTTAAAACAGACTTTCTCAGTTGTTTCAAATTGCAGATGATTCAATTTAAAGCCCTATGCTGCCTCCACAGTAAATTACTCACAGTGTAAATCTTGATAACATCCATGACGTTTATGTGGCGTTTTTGCCTCAGGTTCTGTGTAGCTCTGTCAGCGAGGCAGCTGTACATGTTGGAATAATCAGAAATTGAACACTGTCTGCCATAAATCTGCTTTTTATCCCCATCTACAAAACTTCTGAATGGCTGAAGACTTCATCAGACTAAGTGGAAACATTCAACAAGGACTTTTTGTTTGTCAGACCCACGGAGTTGCACTCAGTTGCTGACTGTGTGTCAGATTTGTGGCTCGTTTTTGTGCCGCAACAAACCCAACACTGTAAACATCAATACACAGACGTGGACTAGAGTGAATACTGATCCTCTGTGACTTCATTGTCCACTGACTCAGTCAATGCTCTAATGTGCTGTATTATAAAAGGCTGCAGATGAATGTATGTACAGTCTTCTGTGTCCGGCTTCAGCTTAAAATAAGCCACCCTTTAACTTCCTGTTGTGTCCCTGCAAGAATTAGCATCTCTGTGTAAATAGGCTGATTTTGTTGGTATCATATTCTTATTTTCTTACAGAAAAAGCTCTTGAGAAATGCTTGTGGCCTCAGAATTGTGATATTTTCTTATTTTCATGTAGCAGTACCCTGTGTTCTTACTATACTTAAACCCACGCCACATCCGTGTGCTGTGCACCTCTAAAAAGCACTTTTTTACTCACCCACGTGTGTTATAGAAATACCTAAACATTTCGGTTTGTTTATGCCAAGAGGAGGTTGTGCTCTGCCTTCAGTCTTTTTAACAAACCCTCTGACCTATTGTGGAAAAACCTGGTCACCTAATGTTATCCGACAACAGGAATTCCATCAGTTTAACTTAACGCACACACACACACCATGAAATCTCCATCATTTGCCATGTCCCATCTGAAGTGGAAACCAGTGGTAATGGTCCCGAAGGGGGTTTTCACCCCTCATATGGTTAGCTGATGTTTATCATAGCTGTCAACTGTTAGAGTGGACACAAACACCACTACCTGCTGGTCCAATGATCAGAAATAGAACAGCTTTCCTGCGTTGTTCGAGTTTTACAATCTTTTCAATCACTCAAGCTACATCCTGGAGAGTCTAATATTACAGATTCATGACCCATAACTCAAATGGGTCAACATGTGAAAGTAATTGTCTGAAATTAATAACAGTTATTTAGCTCAGACGAGAGACAACAAGTTTACAACAGGCCACATAAGCTGTGGGCTTCATGTATCATAGAGGAAAGATCTGGGGAAATTTTATTTGGAGTTGCATTTTGGGAAATGTAGGATGCAGTCCTTTTGATGCTTCACTCATAAAAGCAACTAGAAGTCAGGATATCTTATGCACTAATTTCAACCATTAACCATTTCTCCTCCAACTTTATGGAGGTATGATATTAAAGGGCTACAGTAAACTTATATTGAGCTAGTGGCGACATGTGTTAATTATAACTATGAATGAGTATGAAAATTTACTTTCCAGATTCAAAAATAAATTGACAAAAATATGAAGATAATTAGCGATATAGGTTTTTGGGGTTGGATCTAAGGAAAGGTTGTATTACAAATGAGATTCTATTGAATCTAATTCAGATTTGGAGGATTCAGTTCTTCAGCCATAAATAATTTGTAAACACACAGGTGGAGAAAATAATCTCGGGTTAAGCTTCTTGTCACCTGGACTGTAATTAAAAATAAATTGTGTAGTTGTATTTTCTACATCTATTGCCATTCATGTCATAATTGCAGCTTTCCTCCAACAATGTTGCAGCAGACTTTGTGATCGTCATTGAAACTATAATGGGCCGACTCTTCTTTGGATGGAAATACAGTAGCTCACCACATCCTCGACCACGAAAGGGTAAGAGCCAGAAACGAGCCAGCTGCCCACTCGCCTGTCACTGCAGACAAACGTGCGAACTTCACCTTCCTCAGCACAATTATCTCTTGTTGCAGCTCTGCTGAGTTTCTCTGTGCATTCTGTCTGGGAGGGGAAACTCCTCGTCGGGCCAATGTCAACAGCTCCTGGTTGGGACTGTGTGTCTGCCTGAGCCCAGACTTGGCTGTGGCCACACCGAAAGTCACAGCCTCTAGAAACGCCTCCATGGAAAATGTGGTGAGCAATGTCTACAGTTGTTCAAAGGCGGGAGGAACACTAACAGTAACATGGCAATGAATTTAGAGATTTGGATTTGCACTCGAGATAAGATCACTCACCAAACACCTCATCTAAACGGTGTTGTCGCAGCATCTCTGAACAATAGGCCTACTGGGCATTTTAAAAGCGTATTACTTTTCTAGTCTTTCCAAAGATGAACACACACCTGTTTCCTCCATCTGAGACAAGTGTAAGAAATGGATTACACAGTGCATTAATCTGCGCTATAAACTGCAAATGTCAAGATGTCGGTTTAATGATCCTACTAACCCAGTGGTAACCAAGTGTTATTTCCAAAGCCTCCATCAATAAATCATGGGGGTTAAAGGTCATGTTAAAGGTGAAACTGGTCTTGGATACTGTCAGAGTGTAGCCTAACATCTGCTGGTGTAGCTGGTGATTGATTAGGGTTGGGCAATTGGATCAATATATATTGTTTATTGGCAAAAGTCTGAGTCCACCATTTTTTTTGGGGGGGGGGGGTGGCGATTTGTTTATTTTCCTAACTGATCTGTCTCCTTGAAAATGCATTCAACTGTATAAATAACCCTATGAGCTGGCACTCATATATTAGATTAAATTACAGTCTATCCTGACTCACTTTTCACTGACTCACTCTCTCTCTGTCACAATGTCACGCAGACACACACCGACTCAGCTGACTTCACTGCCCCGCTACAGTTTAAACCTTGATTTGTGTGTAACAACCGCCACATTATCGACACTGATCAACACTTTCTTTATAGCAGCGCACATTCATTCTTTTATTCAGCCGTCCTGACTCCGCTTGCTCTGATTCTCTCTCACTCTATCGCTGACACACAGACACAGACAAACACACACACACACTGACACATGTGTAAACCCAGACTGAGTAAAAACAACATAAATCAGGTCTCACTAACACAAATGACGGTCGTGTTTATTTGCACACAGAGCGGTAAAGAGAGATCCGATCACACGTGTTCACAGCTCTTCCATTTTGCGCACCCAAATGCAAATATGTTGTCAATCAGCAGTTGTTGGGCTTTGTATCCCCTGTGTACTTCTCTTTAGCATTGCATTGAAAGCTAACATGACACGTTTGCACTATGCCTCAGGCACGACCACTGTCAAGCGTTGGCGCAACACATGTACGTGTGAATCCTGCATTAGGGAATGGCACCAACATCTGCTCCTCAAATCCAAAAAAGTTACAGTGTGATTTCATGAAAGTGGAGGGCTTTCTGTGCCGTATGTGGCACCAGTGGATGTCTCATCCATTTCACAGAGTGAACCTCACACTCTCTCTGCACTTACTCCAAGATCATCTTCTCAGTCAAAGCCGCAACTTATTGCGCTGGAGGATCGATTTATCTCCAGGCGTGTTCCGAACCAATGACATTTCCCCTGTGAAATCAAAAGCAGGACGATGCTTTTGCTCAGTAAACCACTTCAAGAACTCCTCAGACAGATGAATTACATCATTCATCTGTGGTCAGAGAAACTGCTACTACAAGAGAAGCAGCACCGCTCTGCCTTCTCTTCTATCTGCCACGAGCTGTTAGCACATTGTAATTTGACCTGCAAACACTTTGATTTAAACAGTGATATACTTCTGTGGAATTCATACAATTTCCTACATATGAGTGGTGGCACAAGGGGTTAATAAGCCTTAAGCCCTCAGGTTAAATTCAGTCATTGATCCTGGCTGACAGAGATTTAACAGGGCATCTACGCTCCTTTAAAAACAGTCAAATAAAACCTCAAACACTTTCTGCTGCTGGCCATGGAACATATCTGTAGTCCAACCGCTCATCTGCTTTAAACTATCTGTGGTCTTACTATTATCAAAACAGCATTTGTCATTGCTTCTGTTGTGGTTGCAAAAATAGTTTGTCGACTCTCCGCCCTGCACTATTAACAGCAGTGATGTCATTGTGTTAGAAACTAGGCTACAGCTATTGGTGCCTTCTACAAAAAAAGAAATGGTAGCTGCCTAATGCAGGGGTTCTTACAGTCCAGATGAGAGAAGAAACATGACTCTGAGAAAAAGAATGAATGTATACAATATTGTATTCATTATTTGTATACAGAGTTTCTTGCATCCTCTTTTGTCAGGCAACCTTAGGTAAAACTTTCAGTAAATAAACAAGATCCAACTGATGATTAGCAAATAGTAAATCATGTTACCTGATAACAGGCAGCCAGAGGATCTGTAAATTACATTTTTGCTCGACTGACTTAGAGTTGAGTCATATCATTGGTAAACCTGTTCGGTAGATACACCACCGAACAGGTGAGCAGGAATGGTTGGTTTCCGATCACTGGAGCACCCCATGTCCTGATATTCCATTGGTCTGACCCACCCTATTCTGGCTTAGTCATTCGGCCAAATAGTCATGGAACATACTGCACATAGCTTGTGTATGGTCAGTGGTCAATGGTTTGAGGAGGTTCTGAAGAGGTTTTTGATATTTTTGTCTGATATCAAAGCTCATCACTATCCATGGGTGAGTAATCCATGAAATTAAAGCTGACTATACCGTCTGCCTTAAAATAGCTTATAGCTACCAGACGAGTGTTCAATACTACAGAGACATTGGGTGCAGCATACTTTTGAGACACTGCCTAGCTTCAGTGTGGCTATAATCTTGGATCTGACTCTATTAAGGTGGTCTTCATCTGAATACCTTGTGTGCTCAACAAGACATTCTTTGAAAATTCCTAGGAACAGGACAAAACTGAACAATAAATTTAGCTCTCACCTCTAAGATCAGTAGCAGCCGTGCAGTTGGACGAGGCCTTCCAGCGGTCCTGGTGCTTTTTAAACTCCTGCACCCGGCACATGTAGAGCCCCTGGTCCCCCTCGGAAACGTTCAAGATCAGCAGGTCAAAGATTTTCCCCTGCTTCACCACCGTCAGCTTCAGTTTGGGCCATGGGAAGCTTTTGGTGTAGTTGCTGTAGAATCGGGCCTTTCTCATGTTGACGCGGGCAATTAAGAGTTCGTCCTCCGACCGCTGTGTGCCCGCTGGTAGGAAGGTCCATTTCACGACAGGTAAAGCGGCATTTCGGCGCCGCTGGGACACAACACAGGTGAGAGTGATGTTTTCACCCTCCTGGGCCACTGTGAAGGGGGATGGGGTGATGGTGACGTTGATAGCCAAACACAAATCTGGAAAAGCAAGATTTAGACAAGTCATTGTAGAAAGTCTGAAATCTGTTTGAAGTACACAGAGTGAATGGGCTGTGTCTATAGTCCACTCTTTTCCAGGTGGTGGCTACGATGCACTAACTTTCTGTCTGACAGAGATTTGTCTGACCTCGTGTGAGGTTAGGGTTAGATTAACCCCTTACCCTAAGCCTAGGTTAACCCTAACCCCAAGCATCTGTGTGCAAAATTAAATAATCTCTACTCAAGGTCCATTTACTCAATCTCTCCAGAACTTCTTACTGTAATAAACAGCATTAATATTTTATTTCATTCTCAGTTTTGCAAATTAAGCAAAATCAGAGCAGAATAATTATCATCATCATGTTTTCATATGTTTCTAATCACATGGAAGTAATAATTGTCACCATAGAATGAGCCCTCTATATCTACATCAATAGCAGATCCTCTTTCATGGAGTCCGGCATGTTGTTTCTACCGTAGCCAAGAATGGACAAGCTAAATAGTGACTCGAGAGAGGGTCTCTCATGTAATTACGCCACGATAAGTTCTCCTACATGGTTGCAGTATGCAACTTATCCACTAGATGTCACTACAGCCTACACATTGGACCTTTAAAAACAGTACTTTTAAACTGTTAATTGCTGCCTAACTTTCAAATTCACTTGGGAAAATAGGAACAGCTGTCAAGTTATGGGCTCCAGTTTAGAAATCAGCACATACTCATGGACTTTAGATTCATTTTCTATGTGTATTTCTTTCTGTGTGAAATATGAGGGGAAAAACTCACACGTAAGGAAAAGTTTCATGTAAATGTTTTCTTTGTATTGACACAGTTAATAACACTTCTCAGCCTACTTCCAATTGGCCCCTGAAGATCACAGTGAAGTTAAATGCAGCCTAATGGTTTAAAGATGGTGAGTGTTACCAGAAGAAGCAGCTAATGCCTCGCTGAGCAACCCGAACTCTTTCGGTCAACCAAACAGCATGAAAGAACAATAACCAGTGCAACTAATGTATTGGGGGGTTTGTTCCTGGAGTGGAAGCTATACGTCCTCTGTGAGCGCGGGGGCTGGCAGGGAGTGTTGTTTCTCAACAGTCCTCTTTCCTCTCACGCTGACAGCCTTGTTGTCTTTGGCTTGTGACGCCATACGTGGGACGAATACCGAGGGAACGAGCTTTATGGCTGAATGTGTTGTGCGACAATATATCAAACATCTGTTTCTCCAGCATTGAGCAATTTCTTTCTCCACATTTTCCACGAAACGAAGGCATCTCACTGTCACACAAGTAAGATGTTTTTGTCTTTCATTTGGGTGAACTAAAGGGTTGAAAAGTGTCATTCTGCTGGTGAAATGTGTTTTTTTTTAATTGCTGTTTTGACAGCACATCATTGGAATCACTGTAAATGAATACAGATGCGACACTCAAAGCTGTTTTACTTACAAACACTCAGAGGAAAACCACCAATTTTTAATTTTCATTCCCTCTCATCTCTGCAAACATATGCAACTCTAAGGAAAACGTTCCATTTTCTCTTGCCATCACGCCCTGCAATCTCCAAAATGTAAAGCATATTTATTCTAGCCGTCGCTGAAGAACACAGAAGTTTTACAGCATGAGCGTCCTATCAAGCAAACGTGTTTTTCTCCATCTCCTCAGCCATGACCCCAACATCCTCTCTGATTCTCAGATCCTTTCTGCAAAGTTGTTCTGACATCAATTTCTCTCCACCACTTCCACTCAGGTACTGTATGATGCAAAAATTAACTTTTTTCTCCTACCTCCAAAAAGTGCTTGAGTCAGGAGAGCAAACACCACAGAGGAGATCTTCATTTTCCACGGCTGCTGCCTCAATAAACTCCAACTTAAATGCCACTGAAGAAAAGCAGCCCCAGGTTTCCTCCTCCTCTCTTCTTCTCTTTTTTTCCCAATCCTAGCTGAGGAGTGTAATATGAAACATTTAACACTCCTCCTCGTTCCTCCCCCCTCCTGTCACAGTGAAAACACATTTGGCAGACTCACGTGCACACACGCAAACATTCGCTCATGCATGCAGGGCAGACAGAAACAAAAGAAGAGTGGGCATGGGGGAGGGCACACACGCACGCACACACACACACACACAGTCGTGACTCCATGACTTCAGAAGACATTACATTGACTTACATTAATTTCCTGGAGGTTTACACTGACCTTAACTGTAGTTATTTCTCGCCTAACTCGAACCTTAAACTAAACTTAGCCTTATCAAACTCGAACCCAAACCTTAACCATAACCTAAGCTAAACTTCAAGTCTTCACCTTAAAATGGAAGGATTTATGTTACAGAGACTTATATAATGATAATGAGACTGTGTAAACAGATTCAGGTCCCCACAACATGAGTAATACCTGGACCACACACACAGACACAGACACACACACACACACACACACACACACACACCTCTACTTCTGGCGAGTGAGTGTGAAATGTAATTTCCTGTGCAAATACGGAGGGGAGGAGTGTGTCGTTGAGATAGACGCCGAGCAAATCACACTTCCAGCTGTGGAGGTGAGTGGGCGCAGACCTCAGCCGGGGTTTTTATTTTGAAACACACACTCGCTGACACAGTGGGGGGGATGGGGGTTAGCAGTCTGTGTGGGCAGCTCAGTTGTCAATGAAAGTGATGGCGATGAAATCGTTTGCTTCATGTGCCTGAAAACAGGCTCGATTAGAAAGTTTTTCTTTGGAGTAAATTGTACAACTCTCGATGGTCTACAGGACTTCAAGCAGTTTTTTACTAAATTGCAATGCGTGTAGAAAGACATAATTTATCCTGCAGCTTGGACACAGTTAGAAGAACGTTACTCGTTTGAAGAAATATGGTGAACAGATATTGTGTTTAAACCAACATTACAAGAATCTAATGTTATAGTAATCCTTCCGCAGTTCGATTTAAAAACATCCCAGGTTAATGTTAACTGTGTGACTTGAGAAGAGAAGTTGACAACGGATCACGTTTTCTTCTGTACGGCCATTTTTGTGATGAGTTAAGAATATTTATATTAAAGGAAATACCTGTTAAAAATCCACAAATGTTCTGGTGCACTCAGGATGCCAGAATGGAATGGTTGCTTGATTAGAAGTTTCTACCTTTGTTTCTAAATCTTGGAAAAAACGTCAGGATGGTTTATTTGTTTATTTGTTTGTCGATGCTTCTATTTCTTTCTCTCTTGTTTTGTATGTTTTCTGAATAATGCAGCCTGTTTTAGGAAGGGCACTATAATAAAATCAATCTAAATCATAAATCAATTATGGAGATCAAGAGTCATCAGAGTCATTTTGACGATACCAGAGTTTCTGCAAGTGCAAAACCAATGTGGTTGCTCGAAGTTCTCAATACTAGCCCTCGCAACCAAGGGTTAATGTTGTGTGTGCGTGTGTGTGTGTTTCTACATCTATCCCCTATCATCTTTGCTCTCATGTAACTGGATCCCACAGTGAATCTCTGTGCAACAGTCTGTCAGCTCTGGGATTTTTGGGACACTTCTTCTGGCTTTTATCAAACCTCAGAAAGCAGCGCTGTGGAGACCTGGGACACTTTTGATTTGCAGATAATAGCGGAGGCGGCTCGCAGGGCCTCGTAAGTGCCCCCAGTCTGGCGTGAGTCTGACAAATGAAACTGATCTATTCAGAAAGAAGTCCCCACTTTACCAAAGCTGTGTAACCTACAGCATTCAGTGAAAAACGCTGTGGGATTTAACAAATGACTTCTCTAGACACAGTGCAGACGTGCTTGCTTATGATTTTTCCTGCTTATTATTCAGACGATAAAACTTT
Organism: Verasper variegatus; assembly: GCA_026259375.1. Classification (NCBI taxonomy): domain Eukaryota; kingdom Metazoa; phylum Chordata; class Actinopteri; order Pleuronectiformes; family Pleuronectidae; genus Verasper; species Verasper variegatus. The sequence continues at coordinate 13,188,502 of CM048057.1, forward strand.
GGGGGACGCAAAGGATCTTGTGTCTTAAAGCTGCATCACATTTCTGGACATTTAGTTGAAGAGAAATACAAAGCTGAAAACATAACGTTGTACAAATCACTGAAGTTTCTATGGCTACAAATTTACACATCCTGCAAACACAGAAAAAAAAAGCATTCAGATGTTCACTGACGTCTGGGGACTGTATGTGAAAACGCTAAATGTCCAAGTGGGCCCATTCAGGTGGAAAATATATTAGGTATTGAGGCTTTAACATAAGCCCACTGGGTTCTCTGTCTCCTCCTGCACTGTGTATCATTATTTGTGATTTTTCTCAGCATTTTTGTTTTTAAATCTGTCCTAAATTAAATAATCAAATTTTATTTCCTTATTTTTCTGTCACATGTGCTGTTGTATAAGTTCACATTGAACATCACCTTCTCTTGTAATGCAAGTAATAACCATGTAATGTTCAGTGTTAAGAAACACACTAACAGGTGAAATAAGAGAAAAAGCAGAAACATTGGAAAGAATGTTTAGATGTTCATGATCCTGTACCAGGAAACTTAGAACACTTACAGTGTCATTATTCATATCAACTCTCAATCAGAAATGTTCTGTTCAGGTTCTGACGTAAACAAAGCACAAAGAATCATTGAAAAGCTTTATCTTACTTTGAGGTAATGTTGCCCCCTTGTGGCCGCTGTATGAAATGCTAGTTAGTCCTGAAGCGTCCTGCTGAGTGGTGCTAAATCATCTCTGTGCTGCATGTGAGTCAGTGGAGCAGAAAAATAAAAAACAAACAGATCGACACAGTCAGGCTCTTCAGTGACTAGAGCTTGTTTATTGAGCTTTTCAAAAACATCACACATTTAAACAACAATCCATTGGGACTAATTATTTTCAGCCATTAATTATGTAAAGTTTAAACCAAAACCATATTTTGATGTTTGTCAGACAAAAAAAAAACATGAGGTGAAATCAGGGTTGACTGGTTGACCTTTCACCCAGAAGCCACTTCAGCAGGGTCCACATCGTCCTGCGGATCACTTTTCCTTGACCTTTAACATCGCGTGACTGTGGACTTCGCCGGCACGGGATTCTCTGATTAGCAGCAACAGCTCAATTTCTTTGTTGAGAGTAAATAAAAGTCAAGGGAATGTTTGCGTTCAGATACAAGAAAGTTAGAAATGTGATTTTTGTTGTTGTCATTACGAAATACTGAGGATTCATCAATTGTCGAGGAAAAAATAGACAAAAGATCACAAGGGATTACTCTTTTTTTTGCTTTGAATGTTTTGTAATTACCATGTAAGTATCATTATCAAAACCTTTGGAAGGTTATCATCTCACCTCTTTGGGCCTTCTCATACTAGCATCTGTATGAAGGACACATGACAACATCGACATGAAGAAAAGTACTGTCTCATAACATTTCTGTGATTTACACACATAGAAATATACAATAATCCAACAAGAACAATCTAAGAGGCAGAATTTAGAAATATTGTATTGTGGCTGGCCCATCGCCTCACCTGTGCTGTTGTCCTGCACATGTTTCCTGACCATGCAGATCTTGCTGATAATTAATCCAGCAGACAAGAACAGGCCGATCCCAGCACCGATCAAAACGTACCGGAAATCTGGAAGGAAAAATAAAAGGACAAAATATAGACCAAAAACATCAGGGGACATGAAATGGTCAACAACAAACTAGATGGAAAACAACATCGGCAGCAGAGCAGAGCATCGGTTTGGCCAACGCATGGTCGTGTTCAGTCCTCCTGAGCAGCACGTGTGTGTCTGTGTATGTGGAGGGGTGGGGTTGGAAAAAAAAGAGCAAGACATGTTTGATTTCAAAACTTGTTTACTCGTGGAAAGATAAAGGAGTCAGCCGTGGTCTCATGCCACCTTCAACATGTCAAATTGCTTCACCCGTGTTTGCAATCTGAATCCCGGACATCCAGGAAGCGTGGGGGGGGGGGGGGGGGGGGGGGGCAGAACTACTGCTGGTCAACGAGCCAGTGCTGACATGAGACTGCATATCATCGCCCTGCTTTACACGTTACGACATTTCATGCTACAACCACGTGGCCCCGCTTCGGTTGGAAGCCGTCAGTACACAAATATGCCAAAGCATGACAGTAATTATTTACATCCATAAAGTTTTTGGGAATTGCTGCACTGCGGTTTGGTGCCTCCACCAACCAGTGAATTCTCCTTCTACATTGTTTTTTTTCAGGTGTTTCTGATACATCGCATTCACAAAAAAAGGGGCCTTGACCACCAAAATATAATCGGTTCATCATTGAGTCAAAGCGAATGTTTGTACTAAGTTTGAAGAAAAATCCCTCAATGCGTTCTGGAGATGTTCACAAGAATGGGACGGACGTACGGACAACCCAGAAACATAATGCCTCTGACCATCAGCTGTCACCATTGTGGAGGCATAAAAAAAAAAATCAGGTATGTGTAGAGTGTTAATGAACAGGCGACATTTTGTGCAGATCTGGATAATGAGCCGGATGTTGTGAAACAAAATAAGTATTTTGGGGGGGTTGATCTTAACTTAGTTACTGAATGGAAACAAACATTCCTTTCAGCTGTATCCGAATCAATATTTGACCTGTGTTTAATGTAAACAGTTTGCAGAAAACCTCTGTGTACATAGTATATGTATCTGACGCATTACATGAATGACTCTCCGAGTGCATACTTCTAGAAACCACCGATGACTTCTCAGCATAAATATACTCAAATTGATTAAATTGATCAAATAACAAAATAGTTAAAAGAATTGAAAACCTGAGCACGTAAAACACATCAACTGTGGCTGAAGTCATTAAATGTCTTTTTGTTCTTTCCCCCTTTAAGCTCTTGCTCTGTTTTGCACAAACTTAACAGACTAACAAGAAACTGACTGTTGCGTTACAGAAGTATTATTGTTGAACAAGCGTTTCAACAGGAAGTCACCAATCTGATATGCAGGTCATGACGTCGGCTGGAATCAGGGTTTTGTTCGGTGCATCCTCTGTCGACTCACCTAGTCCTTCTTCGGAATCTGCTCCATCTCCTCTCACGCTCGTCAGCAGAAACGCTGAAACACACAGTTTGTTGTCTTCAGGCCACAGAAACAGGTGTATTCAGAGCAACAGGAAGGAGGCAACACCACAGATAAGAGCGAGCTCACTCTACCTACGTTACTACATGCCCTGCTGTAGAGATAAAAACAAATGTTGCTTTTTTCCTACACTATGCCTTCACAAGTTACATCAGATAAATAAAAGCGAGCTCAAACGGCCCACTGCAAAAACTGCTGCAACAGCAGAATAAACAAGGTCCCCCAGCCTTAGGTTTTGACCACTGGAGATATGAAGCGTGCAGTAATAAGTGTAGAGTGGTTGACCTCTGACCTCTGGCTCCTGTCTCACACAACAGTAAATGTCACGTGTGCTGACGGAGGCATTATACCAGTGCACGTATAGATTTCTTTTAGTTAATGCACTCTCAGTGTGATGTAGTAAAAAGAATCTATTCACAAAATGTACAGAAACACATTAAGTCATAAATACATTTAGAGGCATTTACAATGTGTGTTTGCACAAGTAGGTAGAGCACATATGGCTCTAACACTTATAATCTAATAACGTGTGCACAGTGTGGTGACTGTGGAGCAGACACATGCCTCTTGAATGCAGGTTAATATGCTTCAATATTCCTTCAAAGAAAATATTCACAAGACAGAATAGATAATAAAGGACTGACATAGACCAGAAATTAGGCTCAGAGGCTCCTGAACACCTGAGGAAATACGGCAGGCTAAGTCGGTAGCTTCCTTTGAACCAAAGCTTAAAACATACTTTTATCATACAATTTAGCTCATTTTAGTTTTTATTTATGTAATTTGATGTCATGCTTAACATTTGTGACACATTTTTTATTCTTGCATTCTTTTATGACTGTGTTCTTATTTGCGTATGTTATTTTTATATACTTTTAGTTGTGTGTTTTATTTGTATAGGATATAACATATGAATTCCACTGCTATTATCACCTGTTTTTGTTTACGGCAATACACTCACTGACACCCACTCACTCACACCTGTACTTAGAGCTCTTAACTTTTGATTGCATATTGTACACAAATAAATTAAGACCAGGTCAGAACAGGGCCATAGGAAAGAATGAATCCAAATAACTGAGTTATTGCCAAGGGCCCCTTGAGCCAGGCACTCAGCTGCTCTTGTTCAGAAGCCAAAACACAGGGTAGTGGAAGTGTGGGAGGTGAGGTATGACTGAGAGCGGAGCAGGGTGTTGTTGAGACAGAGCATCTGCTCAGTAAGTACATTCCTCCGGCAGCTCTGCCCTGTTGTTACAGCAAAATGAGATCGGAAGTAAAATGCAGCGTCAGCAGAAAACAGCTGATCAATAAACAATGACAAATAAAAACCTGTGACCTTTTCAGGCATCATATTTGTCGCCATGTGATCGGATTTATTCTTATCATTAATTTTTACTTGTGGTGGCAGAAACAGGTTAAGTGTCTTGCTGAAGGACGCAAGCAGGAGTTTGATCATCGCAGTGTTTTCCGCTGGAGGGCTTGAACCTGTGACAAGTCATGGAGGGTTTTTTAATCTATCTATAATTCTGTGGTCGTTTCAGCTGAATGCGCAGAGATAAAGTTTACAGCGACCTCTTACATAATGTGTCATGTCCAGTCACTGGGGCTGGAACTCAAAGTTAAAAAGGACCAGGTCAAAACCTAATATGAGACTGGATATGTGCAGAATTCACGATGTCATTGTGTTGTATTTTCATTCTGTGTAGTGTCAGCCGCTTCATCTCTTTGATTCTCACCCATGTAGCCACATATACGATATTTGAAACAGCTGGATTCCCTATAAAGTTCTTATCTTTTACATATTTTTCAGTTTCTTGCTGAGCAGATAGCACTGATTTTCTAATTCACTCAAGTTAAAGACAACTGCTGTGCTGTTATTTGGCTGTTCACTTTAAAAATATTTGCCTTCTAAAGCAAATCCTTGCATCATCCTTGCATTACTGTTATTATGAGACCGCAAATTCGAGAATCAAATCAAAAAGCTCACAGGCAACTGTTATCACAAAATCCAATTCATGTGTTGCTTTGATCACGTCATCGCATCTTAAATCATTGTGAGAATCATACACTATTTAATGATAAACAGAAAAACTGTTTTACTCACCAGTGATGAGGACGGCCCTGATCACAGCTGACAAACACCTACACGGCTGAAATGCTTTCATGACTTTTTGCCGACGTCTTCAAGTGCAGAGTCTTTTCTAATGAATAACAACACCAAGCCGTTTCCTGAGGTTGTGGGTTTCAAAGCTGCTGCTGACTGAACAATTTGCATTTCCCTGACTGTCAAGTTTCTAATGATGTGTGTTTTTTCCCTTGCACTCTCCATCGAATTGTAAACTAACTTTTTTTAAATTATCTCCTCTGATACAAATGTGTCTTTCCAACATGAATACAATCATATTGGATGCTATAAAACTCATCAAGCTATCATGAGCTGTGGTGCTCAAGAAAATGTATTAACTAAAGTCCTGACAAACAGAGGAAGAATGAACATCTTAACTGTGGCCATAGCAAACAAAAATATGAAATCTGCAGACTCCTTCTCTCTTCCTTATTGATCCCTGACTGGCATTTAATCTTCTCCTGCTCACTCACTCATTGGCTCATACCACCTGCTCAGGTAAGTATGGGGCTCCAGGCCCATGTCTGCACCAGAGCTGTGTTTCAATTCAAGGGCTGCATCCCCCATAGGCTGCATTTGTGCCGCTGATTGAGTCACAGCGGCAGGACAAGGCTTTTCCTTTTTCTGAGGCAGATAAATGCGTCCTTCCTGGCCAAATCTATCCCAGGATTCATTGCGCTTCAGTGATGAAGTTTGAAAGTCTTGCTTCAACTCAGCCGAACAGCTAATGGTACAAATATAAAAAATCCAAAGGGCATTAAAACTTTCTTGTTTCCAACTTCAGCTCGGTTGCTAGGTAACAGCAGTAAAGGACGAACGAGCTGGTGATACCAAACGGAAATCATCTGTAGACCAGACTTCTGTCAGATTTCTGTTCTTTTTTTTACAGTTTATGTGGCCCTGAGACACAGCTCAACAATGAGACAGGAAGTGAGGGATAACTAAAGGTAATTTAACAGAGTCAGAGATACACAAGGATGATAAGATAACTTAACTTAAGGAACCTGCAACAGAATCCAAAAACCAACAAGGTAAAAGTTGATTCCAGATCCCAGAGGTTAAATCAAAAGTTCTAAAAGACCTTAAACTGGAGCAGAATCATGACACTCAGCTAAGAGAACCCCATCATTCTAACATGTCTCCACTCACTCACCATGGAGCAGCTGATCCACCCCCAGGAAGTCCAACAGACCAAGTAAAAGAGTGCCGGGCTCTGCAACTGATTCCCACACAAAGAAAAATCAAATCACAAAGAACTTCAAAACCCTGATGAATCACAGAAATATGTAATATAACCAAGATGTGTTCATGTGGGGACCAGGGCCTAGAGAAAAGGGATTGAAACGATTGTTTCACAAGGATGAAACCCAGGAGATTAAAAAGTACTAAAGAAAGAAGTAAAAAATATTTACAGTTTAGGTTTTCAGTGTATTTGTACTGTAGGATAATGGTACTCCATTATTAATAAAAGATACATTTGGTTTAACTGTGCTGTGAGTTGTGGGCTGTAATCTGAAGTGTTGCCTGAAAGCTAGTACTTACTGGTTGGTCTCCAGCGGGAGAGTGCTCTGTTGCAAAAGACGTGGTGTGTTTCAAGGTTGTTCCTTCCTTCAGCTTCTTGAAAGTTAACACGTCTTCCAGGAAAGTCTTGGACTTTTGCAATAAGTTTTTACGTCTCTTGTTGTTGTATCAAGATCACGAAGCTTCTCCTACATTTTATATCCACGGACTGTTTACTGTTTGCTGCAGCGAGCGCTTGGCACTGATACTGGCTGAAACTCTTAGATACATGTTGCCAGTGTTGACGTTCGAGTGGTCACATATCGCAACCGCTAACATGACACTCCATAGATTTATTACTGTCGTAGAATATCATGGGTCAACCACTCCACTCAAACTAAGCTGGATCCAATGCAATGAAATACCTTGAAGCTGAGAGTGTTAGTTCATTTGGCAACTGATTTTCCTCCATGGCTCAACAAGAAAAGAAAGTTAAATGTGAAATTTACTGTTGAGAGGCATCTAAAGCCTCCATTGATTAGGAAGCTACAAGACATATTTACAAGGACAACAATGTTCCAATATTAACCCCATTAAGACAATAGTCTGAATAAAACACTCCCATGTAAACAGCAGGTTCTGATGACTGTAATGTGAATAAGTCATACTCATAATTAGACTATGCTTTGTAAGGGGGGGGGGGGGGGGGGTAATGAATGGAACCTTCGTTTAGCAACTCATGTAAACATCATAAGCAAAATAATATTTTATTCAAAATAAGGTCAATAGTCAGACTATTGCTGTCCATGTAAACACAGTCATGGACTTCTTCATATCTTCTACTGTTTATGCCCCAGCTGTCCCAGAGTTCCCATACCTGGGTTTAATGGCCTGTCAGTGCTTGAGGCCAGTTATCTGCCTCTGCCTGCTTGTCCCATTTCTCAATGGTTATGGGGGGACATGAGCCAGCATGCTCGCTCGCTCCTCGTGGCTCTGCAGCCAAACAAAACACATGTGGGTGTCAGTCATAGCGGCACAGACCAAACTTGGGTATTGTGCCCGCTGTGCTTGGCTTCATTCTTGGGTGTTTGTTGTGTGTCAGCTGTCCAAACATGTCTTCAAACAAATAATTATAAATCTGTTTTTTTTTCATTTCTCTTTCTGCATGTATTTATAGGCCAAGGCTAAAGTGATGGACATAGTGGACAATGACACATGTTTCATTTATTGTGCTGTAAACTGTTATATTTGAGGTTTGTGTGAATAAGCCATGATGCACAGGACACCTGTGATTTGTCCTGTGAGTAACACACACACACACCTTCTCCTTCTTCTTAAACAGCCAGGTCACATGTCTTTAGTGACAGGTCTCACACACCCGGCCACCTTAAAGCTATTTTCAGCACAATGAGGTGCACTCAAAAAAAGGTTCTACTGAAAAGACAGACAGTTGTGTCCGATGAAAACATTAGACCTGAGAGTCCAAACTCAAAAGAAACTCCAAAAGGAACAAACAGGAACAATAGATAACAACAGAAAGCAAAGCTGAAAAACTAGGAAGATCATCAGGAGTAGGTGGAGGTGGAGATAAAGTCTACATCAATGATCCGTCAAATACCGGAGAAGAACATTGGGAGAATGCTTCATTCAAAACCCAAACAATAATAGATCATCAAATTAATGTATGTGACTGCAAACTTGTAATTACACCTGGCAGTGCTAACCAAACGTAAAGAAACCAGTATTTAGCTGCCATTGCTGTTTCTGGTGAAGGCTCATTACACGAAGCAACAGTGGGCATGCCAGAGTAACCTGTGATGTCAGTGTTTCCCAAAACGGGACGTAAAACAAGAGATAGAGACACAAGGAAAGAAGCTCCAAAGTAAAACAGGAACAAATAAACTCAAAGTGCAAACAGCTGAGATATAGCCTAAATCCAAATCCCCAAAATCCAACCCAAGGAAATAATAAGGCTAAAGTCTAGAAATAAGAAAAAAGTGGAATAACTTTGTGTTAGCTCGAACAAGCACTGAGGAACTGAGAAAGGTGAGGAACAGGCTGGTGGAGGAGGTCTGCTGTGAGGCCCTAATTATGGGAGAGACGTGAGTGAAGACAGTAAAAGAAATATGCTCTCACAGTGTCTCTGCTCACAACATGATATTCCAACACTGCTCAGAAAGTAAGTCTATCTCCACAATACAATACAATACCAGGACTTTTCCTTGTTTAAAGTAAAAACACCATGTTACACAACATCTACAGTGCCACAGTTTAAACCAAATTTATGTTTGATCTTTAAAACCAGATTCATGATCTTTGACTGAGACATAATTCAAGTGTACAGCATCTGTCTATTCAGCAGAAATGTGCTAAATGGGCGGAGGAGTTTTGCAGAAAAGAGCACATGTTGCTGCATAAAGTCAGTCAGCTAATGTGCAAAGTTAGCGTGTGATTGATTAGCTGAAGTGTGGAGGGTGCAGTCAGCAGAGAGACAGGCTGTTACCTTATGAAATACAACATGACAGGAATAGACAGGCTTAAAGATGGCACCTTAATGGAGCACAGCCATATGGATGTTAGGGGGACGATGGAGTCACACGTGCTGTGCCTCAATTTGCGTACTTCCAAACTGTTACCTCTCCAGATTCGCAGATTTCTTTATTCCAAGTTCAGAATACTTTCAAGTAGGACAGCCATGGCGTGTTTGCAGGGCGAACAGCCCCAGGCACAATAATTCAACCTTGTATGATGTACCCTGAGCTGTCATAATTCGAAAATGCAACATTGACTCCCGTCGCTCACTCTCTGCATGTTCATGCACTTCATGTTCTTCTACACACACACACACCTTCTCCTTCTTCTTAAACAGCCATGTATTTAGTGACAGGTCTCACACACCCGGCCACCTTAAAGCTATTTTCAGCACAATGAGGTGCACTCAAAAAAAAGTTGAGGCTAAAACAATAGACTTTTGGCACAGGAGCTAGAGCGGGTCGTCCACTAACCACAATGTTGGAGGTTCAATCCATGTCTCCCCCATTCCACATGCCACTGAACCCTATATTGTATGGCAGTTTGTGAGTGATGTATGGCAGAGAAAGGGTCACATAGTTTGATGACCCTCTAGCTCGGGTCGGTGCCAGGATTGAGTCTGCTGAGTTTCATTCTCAGCACTGATTGGATGACACGACATCGCATCGCGCAAATTTGAGGCCTGAGCACAAATATTTTGCATCAGACGCACTGTGTCCAACACGACGCCCGGGGCTCTCCACACAAATTCCCATCTAGACGTGTCTTGCATTGACTTTGTATGTAATCTCAACGCACCTCATATTTGTGTCGCGTTCGGTGTGAAGACACCATTACAGTACAGATAGCTATTGCTCACTTAACAAACCATAAATCACAAGCTGAAAATAGTTGTGCTGTTAACTTGGCATCTACTGCAAAAGAAGTTGAAGCACTTTTTTAGACAAGCCCATCCTAAAAATGTGTAAATGTTCATATAACATGACCACGCTCTACTCTTTATACAGCACACTACATGTGTATCCAGTTTGAGACACACCCATAGAGTTGCTGTTGGGGCCAGGATATCTCAAAGGAAAAATTTAATACAAGAAAACAGCCTGATGAAGTCTGGTGATCATATAAGTTACAAATACAGAACAAATGAACTAACAACTCATGTAACGAAAGAGGTTGCAGGATAAGCAATGGTAAATAAGCACTCTCTCTCTTAGCTTGGTACAAAAACAAGCTGAGCCCACACAGTGTTTCTTAATCACTCCACTTTCTCCATTGAGGGAAAGCACAGGATCGTCCTTCACATGTGACCTCATCCACTGACTTCCTATGAATCGCACAGGGCAGCAAGTCAACAATATGCCCTCTCCATTTCAACTCAATCTCACGGCAACAACAGCTGCATTGGTCCTAAAACTAGACATCCCCAGTCACACATTGTAAACAGAGTTGGAACAACAATAATCATCCCAGCCCCACCAAAGTCATATCAGTCCCCAGACATCCGCCTCCAGCTCCCAAGTGGAGCTTCAGGGACTGTCCCACTAATATGGAGATGGGTGATGCAATGGGCTATTATCAGAGACCTTGTTTCCCTGGGTGACAAAGGCTAAATGTGTCAGGAGCTAAATGTGAGCCAGTAGTGTAGGAAACCAGGTGAGTACCCCACCCTGTCTGCACTCTCTCCACCCACATTCAACTGATAGATGCCTCATCGTCACTGACATGAAAGTCCACTGTTGTCAAAGGTGCCAAACACTAAAGAGAGGGTCCATGTGGGAACCTATCAGCCCTCAGTGCTTAGATACAAAAATAACCAATGACAGTGTCCATTTCATCCTGCTGCCCTGCCACTTGACACCCACTGCTTATTCCAATGTGAGCGAACCACCAGCGTGTTGCTGCTCAGTTTGGCCACAGCAACTTGTGCGTCTATTTTGGTATCTTCTGAGCTAGCTATCAGGAGCCTGCCCACACCAGTGCATTTTAAACATGGGTCTGAGGGCTTGACTCACTTTGGTGAGTTTTCTTTGTTTAATAACTTTCAACAGAAAAACTTTGTTCACTGTGAAAGATAACCGCTAATTGGGATTTCTTCATGCTCGACAGGTGGTACTGTTCTGGATTTTTGGATTCTACGCTGAGGATTTGTTTGATACCCAAGTCTAGATAAGACCCTCACCCTCAGAATGAGAGAGACCCATCACCAAGGTGAGGGAGCAGTGTGTTGATATCAATGTTTACAAAGACAAGGAACGTACTGAAGGCCACTGGACAGAGTATAATATAGTTAAAGTTTTATGTTTTGCACCTACAGGAATTATTAAATCATTAGACATGAATACTGCCATATCCTTTACTGTACAGTAATAATCCCAGAAATATTTGGGGAAATTATATACTTATATTCAAATAGGTGGTCTTCATACAGTAAAGTTAACTGGGGTGCTTCATTCCTTGGGTATAAATACACGAGCAGATGCTGGGAAAGTACCGTGGTTGCTAACTGATCTGTGGTTATAAGAGCTGGGAGATTGTTGGCAAACAAAGTCGAATAGAAAGCCAAAATACTGTAAGTTAGTCAAAAGATACAGTAAAGACACTAGGTTCTAGCCATTTAAACTGGGTTGTTGGGTTTTATTGATAATAATAATTATAATGACGATGGCGAGTGGTTGCTAACTTATCTGTGGTTATGAGAGTTGGAAGACTAATGGCGACCGAGTCTAATGGGAAGCCAAAGCATTCTGTACTTTAGTTGTGTGATACAGTAACATGCTAGGTTCTAGTAATTTAACCTGCCTTGTTAGGTTTCAATAATAATAACAATGATACTAATAATAATAATAATAATAATAATAATATGTTTATGTCGATGGGTGGTTGCTGACTTATCTGTTATGAAAGCTGGAAAGTTGTTGCCGACCACTCTAATAGAGCGTAAAAGCATATTGTATGTTAGTCTTAAGATACAGTAAAGTCACAAGGTTCAAGTAATCTAACCTGGGCTGCTAGTTTTGATCTGTGGTCCAGAGTCTGATGGAAGGCTAAGCCTTCTGTAAGCTAAGAGCAAGATACAGTAAAGTCAAAAGGTCTCATCAATTTTAAATAATAATTATTATTATAACATATATCATGTTTTTGCTGCTTCAAATCATTCTTGACCGTGAGCATGAGGGCATATGGACAGCTTGGCTACTAGTACTGTACTGAACAAACTATTAAAAAACACTAATTTGAATGCACGCATACAATCAAATATGCCTCCAAATCATGTAATGTCTATATTTATATTTGTCTCAGTCAATGCCATCTGCTTATAAGGAGAGTCATGGTTGTGTGGATTGTTGAAGAGATGAGTTATATGCCAGTGGCTATGCTCCCAGGTCAGTACATATAAATGGGTTAATGAGCTATTCTAGGCCGTCACCCAGATAGCTGAAGAGAGCTACAGTGGAGCAGCTGCTGTTGAGGTACACTGTGACGAATGTGATGATTTACTTGCATTTCCTGCACTTCAGTAAACCTTCATGAATGTTGCTCGAGAGTTTTGCAGATGATTCGTCTCTATAATAACCACACAATTCTATTGGATGTGAAAAAGGTACAAAGGCATTTGAAGGGGACCAGCATGAATCTTGGGCCCTGCACAGGACATAAACAATGGAAAGGCCATTTTATTTTCATAAAGTTTTTCCTGTAAATGGAGTCAGGATTGTTCTCATAGCTGCAAACAGCGCTCAAGGCTCAAGGTACCACACAGTGTTAAAAATAGACAAGTGCATGGTATGAAGTGTTTGTCTGTTGCCTGCATAGTGACACCACGGCTGAAGCCGGCACATGTCATGTACATAAAGGTCATCAGGGCAACCACAGAGTTCAAAACCATTTATAGTAATCAATCCAATAACTGTTTGCATGCAATTAAACCATTGAGGTGTTCATATAATCATAGTTTTTATTGTGCACCTCAGTGAGTATGTTTAAAGCCAAAGCCTTTGACCACTGTTACTGATTTCACTCTTTATTTTTCTCTTTAGGAGGTTTACATATGCCACCACTTCCCTGACATCAACCTGAGCTGCAAAACCAACAAAAGACCTACAGAGCTGCAGCAGCTGTACCAGCTGTAGAGGAGACAAGACTGGTGATGCACAAGACAGAAAGACACTTGTTGACATCATGAGCTGTGTGGAAAAGCGACATGTGAGCCATCGGGGGGGGAGCATGCTCCACCATCGCTTCCCCAATGGCTTCACTGACTTGTTCATGGATGAGACGGACCGGGAGGTCAGCACTCTCACTGATCGAGCCTTCCGAAGTCTCTGCGTTGGAGATGACGCAGTTTATAATGATGAGTTGCTGTATGGATATTCACCTTTCAGCTGCCATAAACCCTTGGCAGGGGAACCTCTTAAAAAGACTCATCACAAGGAATCTAAAAAGCACGGGCAAAAGAAATGTGACAAAAATAATGGCCAGCCGTGGAAACAGCAGCAGCAAAAGAATATGTCCAACATGACATCTTTCCTTAAGGCATTGAGTGCCACAGAGGAAAGTTGTGAGGGGATGTTAATCAAAAATGGAGGTATTATGGATTCTAATGGGGAATCATGGGATAAATCAGCACTTCGCAGCATCCAAAAGGAGTTATCGGAATTCTCCACAGATTATCACCCCAATCTGAGGGAGGGACATTACAAGAACCATCATCGACATCACTCTGGTGGTGGTTCATCTAACAAAACAGGCAAAGATGCTGCCCTGCCCTCAGGGAAATCCTCAAAGATCAAAAACGGGAAAACCAACATCAAATTAAGGAAACTTAACATCAAAAACTTTTTCCTCCACAGTGAGTTAAGCCCTTTCCAAACTTGGAGAAATTTTAAACAGTTCCCCTTTAGCCAAGAGGAGGCAGTAACATCTATTCGTCCCACAGATAATATCCCTAAATGGTTCGACTTGCCATTTTACAAGGAACTTACAGATGCACACAGAAAAGAGACTCTGCACACAGTGGAGGCGCAGTCATGCCAGAAAGCAGCAGTAGAGCCCCCTCCTCCCACTGCTCCTAAACCCATCCCTCCCCCTCCTCCACCAAAGGTCCTGCCAAAGCCCTCAGCTACTCCGGCTGAGAAGAGGTGCTCTTCGGAGGGAGGAGATGGGATTACTGCCCCCTGGAGGCGCAACAGGTCAAGGGCAACAAGTGCAATTCCAGTCAATCAGCCAGAAATACCAAGTCAGGACAATTATTCAAAGACAGTTGATGAAACTCTTTTGTTGGTCAAAAAGGAACCTAAATCTGTGGAGGTGAAAGCAATAGAGGAGGTCAGCTCTTTGGCCTCTACTCCATTCAGCATCTGCCAACTGATGACTCCTCTCATTCCCTCCAGACAACCAACGGAAACATCAGAGATCCTCTCATTCTTCTCGCCCTCTGCCCTTGACCTTCCACTTAGACCACACTCTGAGGTCAAAGTGACCCCCGAACCACCAGTCAAGAGGGAGAGCTACAAATCACTTGCCTCTAGCATCCTCTTCAACCTCAAAGACAACAGGAAAAGGGTTAAAAGCCGTTACAGCCCGCCTAAATTCAAAACTATAGAGTTGCCTGATGGTGGCATCCAGTCTCCACAATCAGATCAATATAAACATCCACAAGCTGGCTCTGAGGGTAATGCATCTGGCTTTAGCACCCCTGCCATCTTCAGAGGTGGACAGACAGTTTGCAGTCCTATCTTGGAACCCGACAGCAGCCCAACTGTTGATCTTACAAACAACGATACTAACAGGCCTCCATCAGTTGACTATTTGTTATCAAATCTACTGCAAACCAAAAAGGAGGCTCCCTCCATGGGTAAGAAGCAAAACTACCCCTCTCTGAATTTGTACAAGAAAACCAACCCTGTTGATAGTGATATGAAATATGTTCAAGTTCCTGCAAGCAGTGGTGCTCCTGTACACACAGACCAACTAACTGTGACAGATGAACTTTCACCACTAATGCTCAACAAAGAACTCTCCCCAACAGCACTGCCAACAAACACAAGGCCTTTACCAAACACTCTAAATGTCAGCAAAGATCTATCACCCATAATTTCACGCCGTGCCATTGAGAACAAGAGGTTGTCATCAAATTTATCGGTAGGGAAAAGACTCAAAAATTTACCAGACAAAGCAAAACAGCTGGTGAAAGACACAAAAGAAATAGACTCTGGAGCTCAGCCTGCTTTTAAGGAAAAAGAGGCTAGTGGCCAAACCCTGAGTACAATGGATGTGATCAGAGCAGCGAGGGAAGCAATTAATTCAGCGAAAAACAAAGCTCTATCTGCGACTCAGCCAGAGAGCATCAATAAGCCAATTTCAGACATAGAAGAAATAAAAGAGAGAGAAGTAGATGAGAAGGTCACTTATTCAAAGGAAAAGGTTAGCAACAAGAGGGAGGGTTCAATATCAGAAAACAACAACGTTTTCTCTCAAAGTAGAAATGATTCAACTGGTACAACACTGGTTGGCAAAAATCTTGTCAAGAAAGAGCCACCGCCAGTTCCAAAGAGAAATTTTGCTAAATCTGATGTTGAATTTGCTTTTGACAGACATCAGACACATAATGTTGACAAACCCAGTAGGTGTAATTCAGTGGATGCAAAACTAGATCTACCAGAGAAAGAAAATGAATCTGTCCCAAAACAGGCAAAGAGCAAACATGTATTCTCAGCCAGACAGAACAATTACATAAAAAATCAGAGATGTGCAGTGACGGATGATGATCAAGGACAGGAATACGAGGAACGTGATCCGAATGTGAGCGCAAGGTCAGAGATGGATGAGAATATGACGTCACTAAGACAAACGAGAGATAGCGAGCATATTATGAATGATTTGCATGCTCTGAAAGAGCTGCAGAGAGCAAAGCTTGGCGATCGCATACTTGACAACACCAGGAACAAATTTGGGATTATTAACATTGATGAGGAGGCCAGGGCGAAGAATGAGTTGATCTCAAGGGAGCTACGTAATATAAAGAAGGGCATGCTATCTATGAGAGGGAACACATCAGCGAAGAGAGATGTGTTTTCCAAGACAGAGAAGGAACAGAGAAAGCAGGAGGCTTTCACAAAGAAAGACACTAACGTCATGGTAAACAAAGCACTTCTAAATGACAATTATGACAAAGCCAAAATGGCACTTGAAGAGATCATTTCAGAGAGGGAGAAGAGAAGGAATAAATTCGATGATAAAGACGATGATTCAACATTTGATGAGAACGCTAGCGATGAAAGTTATGCAACAAGGGGACAGCAATGTAAAAACGCAATGAATGATTTAATGATGGAGGGCAAGGAAAGACAAAATGGCAGCATTTCTGCATTAAATGAGAAAGATCTAAAGGAGAGGTTAAGCGATCTGAGAGACCGCAATCACGTGAGGCAGATTCTGTCACTAACCGAGCCTAGACATGGTGAGACTCACAGACTGGGTGGTAGGAAAGCTCTACCTGTCATGGAAAAGGTTGGCAATGAGCTAGACCCACTCCTTAATAATAAACATGGTATTGATAAACAAACTGATAATCCTAGCTATGAATCAGAGGTGGGGAATTTCAGACATGTAGCGAGACAGGTGTCTGAAGACAGTGGTGAAAGTCTGAGTAATGAAATCAGAAGCACAAAGTTAGATGCTCCACCTGTTCCTCCGAGGAGTAAAAAAGGAGGCAATAGAAGAGACGGCAGCATAACTAAGGAAATAAATATTTCAAATGATGCAGTAGATGAGGATGCCTGGGACGAAGTTGTGAAATATGAAAGTGGTGAGGTGTGCTTGAATGAGATGAGGAGGACAGGCTCAGGAAAACAAGAAGAAGACAGTGACCAGTTCACAAAAGAAAGTCTGCCCATTCAAAATGAACAACTTTCTGATGAAGACATGAGGGATTTGGTAATTAATGCAAATTCTAAATCCATCAAAGCTCCTCATGCAGTTAAATGTGAGCCCATCTCATCTTCAAATTACCTACAATCTGAAAATAGCTTGCGCTTGTCACCAAAGTTCAAGGGAGATGAAAACGAGCCAACTGATTTACAGACAGTGAGCACCAAAGGGGAAACCGCATTTGAAAACAGCAACACAAAGTCACAGGAAGGACGCAAGGTAAAGAGAAAGGCCCCTTTAAGACCGGACCATCTGCTAACCACACCAGATGATAAAGTAAACAAGAATATAGTTGCAGAAGATGAAACTGACAAAACATATAGACACACTGAGGAAGTAAATGTAGATACAGAGGCCGTCAGTGAAACGCCCAGAAACATAATATCACCTTTACTACTGGTGAATGGTGTTAGTGTCAATCAGAGCCCACCTGATCAAGCTAGCTTGTCCTCAAAATCCTCTTACTTCTCTGCAGACAGCGCACTGCACAGAAACACTGAGACTGAGTCCAACCTATACCACTCACTGGAGAACTTGATCGGAGAGGTGGAGGAGGGAATGCAGAATGTTCCACAAAACATGAAACACGATTTGGACAGGACTGAGGTGGAATATTATTCTTTGAGTGATCATGAAAGTGAGTCAGAGGTTATGAAGCGAGCGATAGCAGCGCTTCAAAAAGAGGCAGAAGTGCCCGACTATGACAGCAAGGACAGAGGCAATATCACTGCAGATGAAAGTTTAACTCGTGATGAAAAAACTCCAATATCACCCCCTAACACATTCTCACCAACTTTGGCAATCCCGTCTTTATTTAAAGTCAAAGACAACACTTTTAATATTAAGTCGAAGAAGAAACTACAGCCTTGGGTACTGGGAGGTAGTCTGGGTGGTTCAGAGAGGGGAGAAGATCAAGCAAAGGAAACCCCAGAGCTCACACTGGTTAATGAGACCACTACCAGTGATACCGTCTTACCTCCAGCAGAAACCTTCATACCTAAAGAGATTGTAACCAACCATTTGCCTCCTCTGCTGCTTTCACCTTCAAATCTACTAAATGAAATCCCAAAGAAACCCCAACTTGGACAGTTCCTCACTGTCCCACAGGAGGAAGACAGGTTGTCTGGAGTGAGTCCATCATCTGAGGGTGTGGAGAGCGTAACAACCAGCACAGCTGAGATGGGAATGAGTGCAGGAGTCCCGGGAGAGTGTGATGTGTCCAAGGTTCTCAGCGAAGGCTCCGGATCCACCTACAGTGGAAATGAAAGCCAAACTGGGTTATCCAAACCCCCCACTGTCTTACCCAAATCTGACAAGGCTGTTCTCAAAGCCATTAAGCTGACGAATAGAAGAATCAAGAAGGAGGAAGCCCAGAAGTCCCCCAACAAGTCATCTCAAAGCAGCAGCAAGCACAGAGCCGACAGACACAAGGCTGACAAATCTGAGCAAAAAAGTGGCAGCAGCAGTAAGAATAGCAAGAGCATCGAGAGAAAGCACCACCATCAGAGTGAGGATCACCATGGTAGAACAAACCGTGAAGGAAGTGAGCAACTACTCCATGAAAACAGAGCCCACAACAGCGAAGACCACCATCAAGACAGAACAGAGATGAACCGCAATACTACGAGACAGAGCAACAAGTCGGCGGATAGAAACAAGCAGAGCAAAGAAGCACTACCCAGTGTTGCAACAGAAAGGCAAGGCCGCAGCAGCGACAGACACATTCGAGATAAGTCCAAAAGACATTACAGCACTGACAGGGTCATCAGTAACGTACCTGTGTACAAAGCTCAAGTCAGCTCCATGTCAGACAGGCCATTCCAACGGTCGCAGAGCATTGATAGATACTTGGGAGATAAAGTGGAACGCAGGCTTAGTGCCGATATGTCAGCGAACGAGAGGTTTGATCCACGGACGCAGCGCATTGAGAAATCCATCATTGATGGCATCCAGCAGAGAGGCCGAACCAGAGACAAGGCGAGCCGAGACAACCCATTGAGGAGGAGTCAGAGCATTGATGCGTACAGCACTGAAGCATCTCACCCTCCAACTCTGTCCCGCCAGTCCAGCCACACCAGCCAGCTTTCACGCCAGTCCAGCATCGAACACACCATTGTCGCACAGTCGTTCCCTATGACCCAACGTAAGCTCCTCCAGGATCCAGACTCGGGGCAGTATTTCTTCGTCGACATGCCCATACAAGTCAAGACAAAAACCTTCTTTGATCCCGAAACAGGAAGCTACGTGCAGCTGCCAGTCCAGCCACCAGAGGGTGCTATTCCCCAGGCTTCCCCCATGGAGGTCTTGACCCCACCTCTGGTTGTTTACCACGGCTTTGTGCCAGTGCGTCTGTCCCCCATGGCTCAGAAAGCTACCTTTCAAACTGCTGTTATGGAGCCAGAGGAATATGAGCAGAGACGCCTAGAAAGGTCAAGGCAAATCCACTGTAAGGAGGGACATCCATATTTAGAGCCTGTTTATGGTCAACATGACCACATATTAGGGGAGTTCATGGGCACTGAGGAGCTGGACTGTCCAAGCTGATAAGCCATGAAGGAAAAATCCACCCTCCTCACATGTTCTTTTCTCTCATCAAATTATTGTGTTCATTGCATCCCAGGAACTATTTGTTAATTTTTTACTCAAGTTCTTGACATTTGACAGTTGAATGTTAAATGTGATGAAGCCCCTGTGTTTTCTGAAATTCATATGCTGTTTGTCTACGATCGAGTAGAATGGCCAGATTGAGGAAAAACAATTTCGAGAATAAAGTTGTAATATTATGAGAACGAAGTTGAAACTGAGAACAAATATATAGTATACAAATATAGTATAACGTTGTGTTTTAGCTCGAAAAAAGTCATAATGTTTTGAGAATAAATAAGTTTCAGGAAACAACAAGCAAAGAGAACCCTTTAATTCTTGTAAAATTTAAAAATGTTCTCATAATATTACAACTTAATACTCTTGATAAAACTGTGTGGGCTTTGTGAAGTTCTATCGATATTTATAAAGAGGATTTTTCTTGACTTGACTGTAAACTGAGAACAATTTATAAATTTTTGGGTGAATGATGACTTGCTGTTGAATCCTGAGTTTTAGGATTTGTGAAAGACAATGTGCAATTTTCGAGACAGATGATGGACATGGATAATCCATGTCCATCATGTATTTAAGTGTAAACAGAGATGGTAAGCTTGAATGTAAATGTGGAATATTTATTGTAAATGCTGAGTTTGTTATATTTAACTACAGTGGTGTTTTGATCTCTACTACTTTTCAGGTATTGTGCGGTTTCTTTTGTTTTATTACCTGCAAAGGTTGTTGCTTGAGATTCTTTTTCCACCAGACAGTTTCCAGTCACTCAAGTTAGAGACACCTGAAATAAAGATAATTGTTTTAAAAAATCAAACCTTTAATTTGTTACTGATTTTAACTTTCACGCAACTAAATGTTCAGACTCTTTGCATGCTGAGGTTGAAATTGCCGTTGAATATGTCTGATACAACACAGAGTTCATTTATACCATGTAAATGCTTGAACTGGCGTTATTGAAATCAATCTTTTTTTTTTAATAAGCAGAGGATACGAAGGAGAATTGTTTTTTGCGAGTTTGGTGCATTGGCATTTTTCTAAACTAGAACAAAGCAGGGCTGTATTGTGTCTGTGATCCATTCCAATAAAAAACAACTGTTTTTACAGACTTCCATTGTACCAGTGTTATTCATTTCACTCCACTCATTGATCATTGAAAGCACGACAGTCGAAATGAAGAATACATTAAACTGCTGAACCTGCTTTGATTGTTACGCTTGGTGATTAAAATATCTTTCAAATACAGAACACACAGTTTTGGGGGATATTTCTCTTGATGTGCACTGAAACACAACATGTTCACAAATGTTCACTACTATTGTTATTACAAATAAAATTTTGATTGGTTACTTTTGTTGTCACTCACCAAATAGTGGCTTTTTGGTTATGACAGTTACTGACATCTAACATTTTTGTAAATTTTATATTATAAAGTTTATTTTAACAATAACATTATATTTACTAACTTTTAACGATACAATTGTATTAACTTTGGGCCTGCAGAGAAAGCTAATATCCACTACTGTTAACTCCTTGATCAACTGAAAATTACGTATTTATGAGAGTATAATTATTCTGTGCAGAATGACAACAGATGGTTTGTAGTGTTAAACTACAGCTCTATTCTGCCATCTGCTGGTGAAGTCCGCTTGTACAGTATGTTACATTTCACAAGAGCATCTCTTATGGCTGTTGAGCTGTTCCATCCTGTTGCTATAGGTGTTCATCAAACTGATTGAAATCATTAAACACAATAACTAATCTCTGTTAAAAGTGCCAATTAGTTTACATCCTCATTAGCTTCTTGAATCCAGTGAGATTAAGATGCTGCTGATATCACACTTCCCTAAATTGCCTCTCTGCATTTTGAAAATGGTGAAAAAAATATTTAACACTCAGCACATATATACCTCTCCAAGAAAGTTGAACAAAATATTCAAAAATAGAATTATGGTAATTATTCAACTGGTTAATAGTGATATTCTTGAGAACTTCATATTTTTGGGGTTTGGGCTATTAGATTGACAAGACCAGAAAACTTGAGCATACTTTAAAGAGCCAACAGTTAATAAAACGACTGTTTTGTCGTGTGCAGTCCAAATGACATGTTATTAAATACAAATACACCCAAGCTCATTCAAGAAACATAATTCCATAGAAAAAGCTGGTTAATGTTTTGTACTGATCACAGTGTCATGGGTTGGCTCAACACCACTGACAGTCACAGACCTGAGAGGCGTCCAAATCCAGTTCCAGACACTGAAGTGGGTAAATGAGGACCTGGGTTTAAACTGAATTAACTCCCCTCCCATTTCAACTGAGGATCATTAAAACAGTTTGCTGTCAACTAGAGTAAATAATGTAATGTAAATGTTATGGAATCCATAGACTAAACTAGACAAAGGCTGCTCAATAGTTGGGGAATTTTATTTCTAAAAAATAATACAATATTTAAACATATGCACAAAAATACAGTGTTTTAATCAACTCAAGTAAACCGTCCTCCCTGTCCAGCATTGTCCTGATGTCAAAGAGTGCCCAGCCAGTCAGTGACAGCTGCAGCTTAAAGCCACCATGTCGTCGTACTGCTTCAAAACCACATTCTCCTCATCGTCGAAGTATAACAAACTGATGGACTGGAGTCTGTCGGGCACACAGCAGGGCGCTCCCACTTCGTTGCCCGAGAGCTTGAGCGCGTGCATGATGGAGCGCACCGTGGCGTGGTTGGTCGCTTTGAGGCTGCCCCCCAGCGGGAACGGACAGGAGCCTTTGCAGTGGTAGGCGTTGTAACCCCGCGGAGAGATGATCCAGCCCGACCAGCCGATCTCCTCGAAGTCAACAAAGAGGGGGACCCGTTGGCAGGGCTGGGGGTGGCCGTGGGACGAGGAGCTGGGAGATGCTCGTCGCGTTCTGCTGCGGTGGTCGTGGCGCTCAGGTGCTGCTGCTGCAGGGTGAGCTTGTCCTGTGGAAAGAGAAGGAAAGACGATCACGTTAGATTGAAGATCCAAGATGGACTTTGTTGTCATTCAGACCAAACACAAGACAAGTGCATAGCAGATGGGAGAAATTTACTCTGCATCCAGCTCATTCAGAATGCTATGTTTTCCTATGTAGGTATTAAAGCCTAAAGTTTAAAAAATAAATAATAAATATGGTACAAATAGACAGAGTAATAACACAAATAAGATGAAAGCAGACATGAGAATTATTGCATAAATATAATTAAATTGCACTAATAAATAGATAAATTAGGTTTGAACTGTGGAATTAATAAAAGTTATTTTGACTTTGGGATTTTGGGAAATGTTCATAGCGCAGAATAACTTAGCTAGTCTTGAATTATGTTTGGACAAAGAGAGAAACAAGATGCATGTCATGTGACGGTTACCAAAACACATACCAATTTGGATAATTTATACCGAAAAAAATAAAACTCTTTATTGTTTTTTGGTGGAAAACCCTCTCTATACAATTCATCTGTCTGCGCTGCAGTTTCTTTAATATTAACATTACAATACCTGAGACTATAGAATTGATTTCCGTAATTTTGTTGATACGTGTGGTGAGGAAGTTCAGTAGTGTAACTCCATCAGTCGTTATGAGTACACCACTGTAGGGGTGGGACAAAGTATTGTTACTGCAACATATCGTCGTCCTGACTCATAAAATACGATTATTGATATGCTGGGACTAAATATTGATATTTACTTACTCATATATATATATATATATATATATATATATATATATATATATATATATAGTTTGGACTCTTGCCAGTTTATACTTACAATGATGTGCACATTGACAAGTTACAGTGTGTTTTTTCACCTTGTTTTGTTTTTGTCTGTGAAACTTAGACCCAATTGAAGTGAATAGATACAGAAATCCTGCACTTCACATTTTATGGGGCATTTTGTATTCTTCTTCAGTTAGACAGATATCGTGATGTATCGCTATATGATTATCTTGCAATATATCGATTAAGTTAGAGTTTTGTTTTATGTTATACTGAATAAATACAATATATGTATTAATATTTCTTGTTTACAACTGCTCCTTATAACAACGATGTATTATAGAATCATGGAGACAGTACAGTCAGCTCGGCTGCTGGGATGTTTAGTTGGAGTCAGAGCCTGCACACTCTGATTCTGTAACAACTGAGCTACTAAAATTCGAATGCAAACACAGATAAATGCCTCTCTCGTGTCCGTATATACCATCATATTAACACACTCACACACCACTGCCACCTGCCCCTTACCCAGGTATGACTGGTTCAACGCTCCTGTCTTGACATCATCTGAGAATATGACCAGGTAGGAGTTTGCCTCCGTCAGCTCTGCGTTCTGCTTGGATGAGGCCACCGCTGACTCCATCCAGTTCCCAGAAGGGAGGGTGGTCACCATCAGGATGCCGTTATTCTCCTGGCTGTTACGGATCCACTTAGATACCTGTCAGTCAGAGCAAGATTCAACAATTGTGAGTTGGGAAATAATTTTACTTGTTAGATTGGGTAAATAATTACTTCATGTGAACAAATGATGTCTTGGTCCAGTCAAATGAAGACATGTGAGTGGTGATAGGAAAACATCAAAGTGCCAAAAAGAAGAGGTTTTATTAATTATTTGAAACATGTGAAATAAAAAGAAATAAAGGGGTCATTACTGTTTGAGTCACGTTGAAGACCTCCCATCCCTGAGTGTAGAGAGGCACCAGTCTGGAGGTGATGAGGTTTCCTCTCCAAGGCTTCACCCGGCTGTCCAACACCTCGTACAGATCCACCTGGACAATCAGAACACACCACTGTCACTTTCAAACCTCATCACACTAAATTCTTATGTGGCCTAGTCTGTGCAGACATTAAAGCAGGTGAACTGTTTGAGGAACACGAGTCACCATGTTAGAAGAAGATCACATCAGGACTAAACACAAAGATATACAAATAAAATAAACAAGCTTTTACCTTATAGAAATGAGGCCCGTATGACCTTCCGAGGTAAAACTTCTGTTTCTTCCTGAACCAACGAAACTCCGCTTTGATCATTCTCTCTTCTCTGCCGAAAGACGACAGGTTGAAGAAGTGAAACCTCTCTCCAGCATGACCTGCAGGCGGGGAAACATCCAGCACACATACAGTCAAGCGATGAAATAATCGGATTGTAGAGTAAATTATCCACATTTCACTGTTAAATATACGTAGCCGTGCGTAATTGCGCGCCCGGTTGACATTTACGCACGCGTTTAAACTTATCTTCCAAAATACTTTTCTCACTAAACAACCGTTCAAAACAAACAATCAGGCGTAAAATCCAGTGGCCAGGTTTTGTATTACTCACCTTTATCCACAAAGCTCCGCACAATGTTTCCTTCCAGAATTTCCTTCTGGCTTTTTGCCCTCCCGTCCGAGACCGACACCGCGTTAAAGAGATCCAACATGAACTGAGGGGCCTTCTTGTGAGGGGCCGCCGCCGCCGGACCCCGGAGCGACTCCTTCAGCTGGAGCAGCGCGTCCAGGTGCTCGCTGGCCGTCTTTTTCGTCTCGTCCGAAGCCGCCCATCCTCTGCCCCGCTGCGGGATGGCGAGCTGGGTGACGCATCTGGGATGGAGGGCGAGGACGAGCAGCCAGAGGCGCAGAGCTCCTGCTGGCATTTTTTTTTTTTAGAGAGCGAGTGGACCTGTGTGCGCACGGTGGGTGATAAAGGGTGGGACCCCCGCGTTGAATTTGAAGACAGGCTGCCCCCCTGTATTCAGCCAACACTGGGAGATGATTGGGCCGTAATTGGGGGGGGGGGGGGGGGGGGGGGGGGGGCGGCGACGACGACGACGACGACACACAAAAGATAGGTGAAAATGACCCGAGAGTGAGCCATAAAGGTAGCAATAAATACATGAGCAATTTCCCTTAATTTGTATGTCCAGGTTAGAGGAGGTGAGAGGCCGTGTTGTTCATAATCAAACAGGCTTTTATCAGAAAGCATGTTTGCAGAGATATGGAAGCTAGAGGATCATTTATAAAAGTGATAAACCCCCCCTGACAGGAGTCACCATGGAGACTACTATAAAAAATGACGCTTTCAAATAACCCTCATGGTGTTTGCATTGCTGAATAAATAATAGAAAGTGAAATAAATGCTGTGCGTGGAAATATCGCATGGATTGTATTTTTATCTATCCTACATATTAAAGATTGGCCCATATCTTTGCGTATCGATGGGTTAGGGTGAAAGCAGTTTGTATAACCGACCAAACAAAGTTATCCCATAATGATGTCATGTGTTTCTGGGCCCAGCTGTGTGTTATCAGCACGGGCCCAGTCGCGGGAGAGCAAACGAACAGGCCCAAAGCCGTGACGCACACGAGAGCGCGTTTCTCTAAAGCCGCAGTTAACGCGCACGTTCCCTCTGAAACGCAAAGGCCACCCCCCCCCCCCGCCACTCTCCTCCACTCGCTCTCTCCACAACTGTTGGGACAGTGACTCAGAGTAAACACCGAGACCCCCCGTGACGTGTTTATTCCTCCGTTGTTATTATTATTATTATTATTATTATTATTATTATTATTATTATTATTATTATTATTATTATTATTCCTCCTCCGGGATCATCTTCACTCATTTATCTCCAAACAAAAGGGATCAAATTCCCAAGATCATCAAGCTGATCAATGGCCAAGTCGACCCCCCCCCACCCCCTGCTGTTAATCAAATTCATGTGCCATCACATAGGAATGATGATCCCCTCATTTAGGGGCCATTACTCAGGTTTTAAGGCCCCCCACAATGAATGCCCCCTCCACCCCTCATCTCTTGTATCACTTACACTGTGAGATAAGCCACAGGATAGATTATGGCCATAAACACTGTAAACAGCTGGAGCAGGAGATCACATGATGATTGATTTAATGAAACAGGAGTGTGTGAAATCGAAGTTGCTCTCGAAGGGTCAAAGGGCGTTCTGTGCACCAGGAACGATTTTTTTTTTTACATTGAAACGATGATGTAGACGCTCACACCGCTTGCTGATTGGGTCTTTTTTGTCACGGCAAAGCCTTCGCATTCGTCAGGCTCCAATCACTATGACCCCCTTCCGTAAGAAAACAACCAGCACGAGCCTCAGCTACCAGTCTAGAGCAGAACATATATAGTGTTGCTGACCCTGTTGTCTTTGCGAACAGCTGTGGTGCAGTAAAATTCTGCGTTTTACAATGATCCAACATCTTACATGCCCAGTGGACAAGCTGCTATCCGAACAATCTGCAACGATTCTGCCACCAACCACTGAATTTCAGGCACATGCCCAGTGTACGTGAGCAATTGCGAAAAATGCAGTTTTCAAACTAAAACGTAGTAGTATGGATGTAGCCTATACTTTTAAGGCTCTTCATGATCTGGCCCAAGACTTTATCGCTGATATTTGAATTCCTTATCAACCTCTGTGCAGCTTGAGATCTACAGGCAGGGGTCTGCTGTCACTTCTTGAATCTGGGCTGAAAACTAGAGGGACAGAGCATCGGGGACCAAAAGTCTCTGGAATGAAGTATCTTTCAAAAGGCATATTCCTCATTTAAATTATTCTTTTATCTCTATTATTATCTATAATGCTGTGCCTGTTCTAAACCTTCCTGATTGGAATGGACTGTTTGCTTGTCCATTGTTTATGCTCTGCACCTACTTCAGAATTATTATTAATAGTATACTCTATTGTTTGTGTGCTGGGCTTTTTATAAACAATCTATGGTGCAGAGGGAACTTGGAAAACGTTGTGTTCATCCTACCTGCCTATTACTATGTTCAGTGTTTTCCTTTGGGTGGTGAAGCTTTCTTTATGTTCAGTGCTAAACCTCAGGAGAGGAGATGCTGTGGAAGCTGTTACTTCGTCCAACTGAACACCAGTAACTGAGTCCCTTCTCTTGACACAAGTAATGTTTGTGTTGCTCATGTGTGTACTGTATGCGTGGGGTATTTTGTGTGTATATGTGTGTGACTTCTTGGCACGTGGACGTGTATGACACAGCTGGGCGTTGTGGGATGTCCTCCAATGTTTACACTGACCATGTGCTGATCACAGATAGACTTAAAGGGAAGCCCTCTGACGTGGATGTGCGCAGAGCCTCACACAACAGCTCAGGGGCGGACCACAGCCCGTCACATATGGCTGGAGTGTTACGATCTATCAAATAGCCTGTGGATTTATTAATACAAGTGTAGTAGAATAAAACCTAATTTTCAGACATAATCTCCAGAAAATGTCTGGTCAATTGGGTCAGGAAGTTAACGTAGCAGGTGAATCTCCATTTCCGATGCATTCACAACAACAAGAACAGTTTCGAGGGTAATTATCATAAACTAAAGTATTGGATATTAGTTTGTTTCTGTTTAGAGATGAAATATCAAGGTATCATCAATGTCTTTAGAATGTATTGATATATGTCCTACACTTCATGGCAGTCTATTCAATACTTGTGGGGACATTCCAGTTGAAACTAAATGGTAACCTCAGTATAGGAAATATCAAGGAATCATTAAAATACAAGGATCTTTCCTCTTGGGACCATGAATATCTGCACTACATTTCCTGCAAATCAATTCAGTAAATGTTGAGATATTTCAGTCTGGGCCAAAGTGGGACTGATATAATTTGTGTTATGATTTGGTGCTATGCAAATAAAGTTAAATTGAATTGGAAGTATGGGAAAATACATTTTAAATAAACACACGTCAATATTTCATATTACAGAAGAATTGTCAATCGATCTGGTTACTGTGAACCAATTACCACCCATTTTATGAAGTAAATGTTGTGCTTTACTTGAGTTGAATACTGAACAAATAACTTTTAAACCGTATCATACAGTAAATTTCCACACAGTAATCAACATTAGTTTGAATTTAAAAAGAGCGTATTTGAACTGAAGGTGAATAGATTAAGTTAATGGAAATAAGATTAAGGACAAATATAAATAAGTACATGTGTATCCGTTAAAGGGGTAAATGTTTGGAACAAATATGATGAGGAACTAAAGACTTGTAGCTAATCTTACAAGTTCAAAATATTGTATTTTTTGTTTTTTTATGCCTGTTTTCTGTTTTTACTGACTAACCTAAACAGTGAACAGAGAACAAGCCTAATACGCTATCACTTCAGCCCACACTTTTACACACACACACACGCTTTAATGGTTTGTACCAATGTTTTTGTGGAACACGAATATATTGACAAAAATAAAAAGATTGTGTAACTTAGCTTGTTTATCATATGAAATCACTGAAGAAAACTACTTGACCATGTTTTCAAAATCAGATGTTGTAAATGAATGTGGACCTGTGCAAGATTTACTAACATTTCATTTGTCCAGATAGGAATGTGACAAGCGGCTCAAGGCCGACACATTTTTACTGTTGTCTTCAAACAACCGCTTTTCCTACTGAGACATGTCATAAAGTCTTTTATGAAAATGGCTTATTTCACTCTGTGTTCGATACTCATCACATCCACGCCCACCCTGACAATTCACTTACACTTTGCTTGGTGCCAAAACCTCAACGTTGCATTGCCAGGTCTCCAGCAGACTGGAGACTGAAGTCTGCATAACTTCTGCCTGTCCTGTCTGCTTCAGATTATCTGCTCATCACTAACTCTGCTTTTTTACATGCAAATCAATGGATGCAGAGCTCTCAGTTGGACAGCAAGTGGCGCTATTGGCTTAGGCATGAATACCCCGTTTTATTAATGATGTATAAAGTACGATTTCCGGGTATTCTATGTGCAATCATATTTCTGGCCCCTGGTTTTAAAATAATGAGCAACAGTTTTCACAAGAACCCCTCATACATGCAGGGGCTGTCGTGTTCACATAGTCTTAAATAAAGTTGCATTGCATGAACTGATAAATACATGGGCGCCTAACAGCTAAAAGTTGTTATGGTGAATTTGTATGGGTCCTTATATCTGAGAAAGACCAACAAGTTCTACAAAAATTACCATAAATGAATGGCAATTAACCAGTATGTTAATTTATTTATATCTATTGCAAGTTTAAAATGTCAAAAGTCAAAAATTGATTGAACCGCTGAGACCTTTAAAGACTCACCTCATTATTTGTTCTCAGTTACATTTTAATAAACTGAGTTTGTTGCCCAGCATGTTTGTGAGGAGCCCCTCAGATTTTGTCTTGGGGAACGATGGTTGTTGCTCGAGCTTCAGTGAGCTGTGGTCGACTCTTTCACCCACGGCCGCCTGGCTCCACATCTGACAAGTGAGTCCATGTGTTAATGACTTCACCTCGTGTTAAATACCTCTACTGAGGCAATTAGAGACACATGGAAGGCATTTGCTACAAGTGCTGGCCACTGCTGCAACCCTGTTTGAATGAATAATGAAGAGGAATACAATCACGGGCAAAAGTGGAAACACATGACAAGGGTGTCGGAGTGAGCCACATTGTAATGTGATTTAAAAAACTTTTATCTCTATTGCCTCTGAATCCAAGCGGGGTCAGCTGCCCATCAGGTGTCTGAAATACCCATTGTAACCAAGAAGTTGATGCCTGGTGGACAACTGTTTTTTTTGTCCCTTTCAGAGACAGAGACAGAGTTGAGGGTACCATTGTCATTGTTCAATTTAAGACTCTATAGCTGCTTTCAGACATGCAACTGAACTCCACAGCCCCGAAGGTGAATAACAACAACACAGAAATCAAGCGAATCTGAGCGGAGAATCATGTGTGAAAGGAAAACTCAGCAGAACGTCCAGTCATCCTCCTTTGTTTCTTCCTGAAAGGGTTTATCTGAGGCAGGCTGAGATCCAGGCTGAGACTGCCCGATCATCTGGTGGGAAGGGCAGATACAGTAAGTGCGGTGCATCATCAGCATAGCAGTGATGAGTAACACTGCAAGAGTGAATAATCTGACCGAGAGATGTACATGTAGTTTAAAGGGAAGAATAGAAACACAGATCTTTGAGGTACCTCACTGGAAAGAAAGCGATGCTTCAACCCAGTGTGTCACAGGGTGAACATGCAGACATGGAGAACACGCACTCAGCAAGGCCCCCTCCAGGATTCAAACCTTCAACAAAGTCACTCAGCATATTCCCCCTATTTGCAAACTCCTTATCAGTTTCATCACACTGCCAAATTAACTCTGTGATACAGTTTCTCAATTTATCAACCTCCTCAGGGGTCAGAGTGACTCTGTGATACTGATAAGTACGTTTTACAGTTACCTCAGCATGGCTTCAGTCACATGTAGCTTCTTTTCTCTGTTCTGCTGAAGTTGATGTGTCATCCATAGAGTGGATTCTAAATGGAGTGGTGGATAGCTCAGAAAGCTGAAAAAGAGTAGAGTAGTAATTTTACAAGATTTAAGTCGAAATATTATGAGAATAAACTCTGCATGTCACGTTAGAGGGGGAATATCAGAAGATCAGCCTGTCGTCTGTCAGAATGAGGACTGGGGATCATCTTGTTTAGTTAAACTAAAGATCAGGTTTCAGAAATAATGAAATACTTCATCCTTTGGCTCATCAGCATCACATCTTTGAAAAGATTGTGCAAGAAACTGTGTCGATTTTGAGGAAAGAACCGCATGAACTTTGCTTCTTTTGTGGAAGAGCAAATGTTTGCTAGTGGTGAACTGCATGGTTATCGTCAGCGAGATATTAAACAGCATTTTGTAGTTTCATATCACAGGTTTTCCTTCCTGCTTATTACCTGAAATGTTATCTGAACAGCCACCCAGAGACCGGAAGGACTTTCCTGCAAGTCAGATAAAACAGAAATAGGATTTTTCTCATGGTGGCTGTACCACGAGGAGCAATATACTGAAAGATAAGTATCATTTCTTTGTCTGCTCTTTCATCCTATACATTTTCCTTCTCCCTATTTACTTCCTTTAAGGTCAATGTAGACATAAAAAAAATCTACTTCATCTCTGTTCCATAAAAAAAAACATCTATCTGTACATTTTGCAGTAAGACAAGCTGAAATTGAGGGGATTTAAAGAAAGCGACGCTAAAAGGGACCAATGAGAGAATTGATTAGGGATGACAGTTAAAGAGTGAGACATAGGAAACTGACAAAATTGCACTAAAGCAGCCAGGGTTTTTCTAAGCCTCCATCGCCATACTTCAGACAGGAGTATTAGATTCATACTCACTAGAGACATTAGGACGATGAGAGGATATCCTCCTCAGTCCCAGCAGAGCTGATGAGAGCAGAAATGTATGTGCTGGTCAGTTAGTACAGAGACTTGAAGACTTCCTGCTTCATCTCGCAGTGAATGAAGAATTGGCTTGAATTTAAATGTCTTTTTCACGATGGAGGAAATCAAGTACATGTGCAGTATGTGCTCATGACACTCGATAAGAATAGCGTGTGGACACCAATACCATCGAAAGTATTTTTATCAAACAAAAAAACTAAAAAGTTCCATTCTTCATAAGAAGGTCTTAATTTTACATCTACCAGTAAGTCTAAATCTCACTAACTGGCTAGCTGTCCACTCCTGTTTTGATCAAAGACTGTTTATAAAAGTGGACGTAGAATCTTCCTACTTCCTACTAAGTACCTGAAATCTGCATTCTCTCAATATACCACCGGAGGGCGACTCTACCGTTTGCAAAAATAAGTTTGTTTCTATAGAAGTCTACGAGAAAATGTCTCTACTTGTCACTTGATTTGTAACATTAACATTTACCTGCGGAGTTTATTGTCTCAATATCTAGTCTTCTTCAATACAACATGATGGTCATTTTGAAAATGATGCTCCTATTTATAATAAAATAGAGGATAAAACACAGAATGCAATGAGGGCATGGATACCATATGATTGACAGCTTGTACCATCCAATGGATGCAGGTCACAGGTGTAGGTGGGCGTGTCCTCAAGCCCTCAGTCTGGCTCCTTCCCCTGCTCCTGCAAATGTGGTTACCACTGGTTTAAAAAAATCAAGATGGACAAAATGGCAAACTGGAGGCTCCACAAACCACGTCATGGTGGGTTGTATGTCATGATCTGTATATCATAAAAAATATCATACTATAAGATGACAATACTATTATTGCTCAAGAAATAGCCAGAGAGCGCTGAAGATAAGTTATCGCTCACTTCAAATTCCTTTTTTTCTTCGGTTCTTGGTTTCCACAGTACTGAGTTTGCTCATCCAGGATCTGAATTCAATCTTTCACCCCACTCGAAATCGCAGCTTTAATTTGTAGAAACATAGAGGACATTTAATCTTGGCTCACACTCCAGAGGCAGTGATGTTGTATGTGGCTCTTAACCAGTTATGTTTTTTTTAAACTCCTACATTTCACTTCCCCCCCTGCTCCCGCATGGCGACCTCACATCTCTGTCATTAAGTCAGCCAGACGCTACTTCATCTGGCATATTATTGTAAGTTTAGATAATAGAAAGTGCCTTGTAACATTTACCTGTACCTAATTAAGCTGTTTGTTATCATGGTCGGCCACCTGCAATGGTTATGATTCCATTCGTATTTGATTGTACACGTGTTTCTACCTATGAATGTGTGTGTGCATGCTTGTGTAAGTGGTAGTCCAGGAGTTCTTTGTTTTTTGTTTAGAGGTCTTTGTTTTTTTACGTCGATGTCCGTACAACTGGGTCTGGACTTTCTCTGGAAGTTGCCTTTAACAAATGAACAAAGCAGCAGGAGATATTCTGCTCCAGTGTTCAGAGGAGGGCAGGTGCACCAGGCAGAGGCAGGAAAATACATCTAAGCTCCGTTGTGAAGATCATGTGCACATTGACTTTGGCGTCGGCCCTTATCACCAAACTTCGCTAGAATTTTGGGTCCCTGTCTTCTACGTGAACAGCAGCACCTTTTCGTAGATATATTTGTATATTTTTCTTGTCAGATTTGTGTCCGTCCAAAGTTTTTACAAAGGAGGGGCTTGCAGAAAAAAGTCTGACATTCTCACATACAAGCCCCACCGGAGAATGTCCCATTATCTGGAGTTGGGTGCATGACTTAAAGCAGCTTTACAGTTTTTGTTGCCAGGCTCTCATCCATGTATTTATTTATTTTTTCTTCACCTTTAATCAAACTGCATTCAAGCAGAACCAAGTTCACAGCCCAGTTCCTCGTCTTCTGTTTATGAAGTAGAAATGCAATACTTCCTGTTTGTCAGAACCCCTACCCCTTGCAAAAAAAATAAAAAATCAGCTACCGAGTGTTGACAACAGTACCAGTGCCAATGTGTTCAGCCAGTCTGGTGCCAGTGTTGGGACGGAGGCCAGCAGGTGAGGAAATTGGTGGCATTAAGCTTCGACTACTCACTGTTTGTTACCTGCCCAGCACCAGATGGCAGACAGACAAAGTTAGCGACGAGCCTGTGAACATTCAGCAGCTGGAGAGCCAAATGTGAGCCGTCATCTTTTTTTTCTCACAGTGAGACAGACGAGTTAAACTTCACGTTAAAACCGAGAAATTGAAGCATTGAACGGGTGGTGAGCAGGAAATCTTAGCACTTCTCTCTCTCTCTCTCTCTCTCACACTGTTTTTCATTGTGTGCCAGCATCCTGCGGCTCCCGTAGCTCGACTGATGTAGATTAAGGTGGACTAGCCAAATAGACTGAAGAAGCCCAATTGTTGTAGCTATGGCTGCAGCGGCTCCAGGGAGTCAGGCACGTGGAGAAGCAAAAGGGTAATGTTTGTTTGTTAACGCCACATGGTCTGTAAAACTGTGTGTGTGTGTGTGTGCACTTGGATATTATACATGTATACGCATGTGTGAGTTAGCATGCAAGTTTCCAGATGGAGTGAAGGTTTATGTTATTTAAATTGGCTCATACATCATACCAGCAGCCCATTATGACTGAGGTCTGCTATCTGAACCACACATCTCCTGCTCTCTTTTTGTCTTCTTTATTTGCATGAACTGGTCACGGGTTTGATAAATGTTGATCACAAATGATGCATGGAAAAAACAGCGCTGTGCCTATCTGCTCCAATTTGTTCTCTCCATTTCCTTCTACCGCAGAATCGGAGAGCTTGTAGTTGGAGGAAAAACACAGGAATGGGGTTACTCCATTTCTGTCTTATTGCTACAGTCCATGATCGGACCAAACCCTGATTGGATCAAACCTATAGACTATATAAACCCTATCATATATATTTAGGTCATGGCAAGTTTTCAGAAATTCTGAAACTGACCTGCCTGCCACAAGTAAGCAAGCAAGTCACGGAAAAGTTGGCTTTTAGCATTTGTCAGTCAGTGTGCAATCATGTGCTTTGACATGGGGCAGATGGAAGTGGTTGGGATTGGGTATTGGTTTAATTTTGTGTAGCCTGCTCTTTCTAGTTTTTCAGGAATACTAACCATAGCTCTAATAAAATGCTGGAGCCAATCCCAGTTGACATTGGGCCAGAGGCAGGGAACACCCTGGACAGGTCACAAGCGTATCACATGGCCAACATACAGAGACAAACAACCATTCACACCTAAGGTCAATTTAGAGTCTCCAATTAACCCCAATCTGCCTGTCTTTGGAATGTGGGAGGAAGCCGAAGAAAACCTATGCAGACACGTGGGAGAACATGCAAACTCCACACTGAAAGACCCCAGCCGAACTGGGATTCCAACCAGGAACCTGTTTGCTGTGAGGCGACCTCTGCATCACCCACCAAAACATCACAACAGTCAATTATATCATCAATCTTCACTAAGATCAGGCGGTAAACAGCAGATATGCAGCAGTCATACCACAAAGTAATCTACCAGGTATGTGCGCCTGGACAAATGTGACTGGCCAACACTGAGCCTTGCTGGATGATGAAGCACAACTTGAACCTGGTGAAACTGCTTTGCTGGATGACTGTGCATTGTGTTGCTTGAGTGCCTCCATCTTCAGACCCCACTGCGTTGTTTGACTGGCGCCTTTTTAAGAGCTACTGATGGTCTGAACTTGGCCTCAGGGATAAGAGTTATAACTGGTGATAGGAAGACTACAAAAAAGTGTCAATAGTGTCAATTCTTTTATCCGTTTTTCGGAAACCAGTAATAAAATACCTTTGCACTTTCTAATACCATTTAAACAGATATATCATTGATGATCTATTTTGTATATCAGCAGCTTGTTGGCAGTCAACAACTTTACATGAGGTTTTGGCTGGATGTGTTTTCCCAAGACTCCCTCAGCTGTTTGACTCAAACTCCACATCAGTATTTAAGCCTTTTAAACTAAACCCTGCTACCTTTGAGATGCTATGCCACAGTTTACTCAGGCTTTGGAGGAGCTGAACTAAGTGCACACAGGGAGCAGTTTGGGGAGCCTGGGAGTCTGGAGCATCAAATACACAGAGCTGCAGCGACTCCGACCGTCTGACAACTTGACATTTCAGCAGCCATGAAGCAACAAAGACTGGCAGTGATCGGCAACACTTGCACACCACAGCAGATTTTTGCTCTGCATTAGTGCTGGCAAAATTATTACAGCGCACCTTTAATAAGGCGAAGAACCCGAAGGACAAATGCGATGTAAATACTGAAGAAGTGCTTCGAGGAATGTCAACCAGAGTGTATTAAAGTAGCAGGTTTTCATCTGTCTTTGAAATAAGACATTAAGTTATTGAATGTCAAGTTCAGGTGATTTAACACATGTGAACTTTATTTGTATTTGAATATCTGGACGTGCTGCTCATGGTAATCTAATTCAATAAAGTGAACTTGTCCTCGAACACAACCTTAGTGCATTCTTTGCATGTCATTTCGAGTAAAAACATAAAGACTATGCAAAACTGTAACATATAAAGGCCTGATGGAGAGGATAAAGAAATCCTAGATGCTGATTTGTGGTCGGTTTTTCAGCTTTCTCACTGATGGTTCCCGAACTGGGATTTGGGATGGGGAACCTGATCCAGGTCTGTTGCTCCCCGTCTGAGAGGAAAGCGGCATATGGAATTCATCCACCTCATACATCTATTTTTCATCATCACCCTCCTCTCCTTTCTCCATTGTTGTGCTGGGTTAGTAATGGGACTCTGGTTGACCAGTGGGCAGTTTATACTTGCCAAAATGCTCTGCACTCTTTCATCCTCTTCTTTCACTCATTTAGCAAGGTCTGGGAACAGCCCCTGTCTTTTAAAGTGTCTTTAAAGTAGATCGGGTCATTTACATTACATTTAGCTGACGCTTTTATCCAAAGCGACTTACAATAAGTGCATTCAACCATGAGGGTACAACCCAGAACAACAAGAATCAAGAAAGTACAATTTCTTCAAGAAAGCCAAACTACAAAGTGCTATAAGTAAGTGCCATTTAAGTGCTACTAAATTGTTAGTTTAAACATGCCATGGCTTAGGTCATAGCTTAAAGAAACTATCAAACTCTTTTACTTCTTATAAAATCTAGTTTTCAAGGTAGCATACAAATGTGGGTCACTTCAGGCAATGATGCAGCACTTCTCCTTCTTGTGGCTCGCACAAAACGAATTCTGAGTAAACATGCTGTGTTATAAACAAGGTATCATCTGGATGTGAACCCGAAGTGGCCTGTGAGGTAGCTGGAGAATGTGGCCTAAATAGCACAAAACTAATTTCGGGCCACCTTTGGCACCTTTGTATGGCATGTGAAATTCTTATGGCTTAGTTGTTGCCCAGATCTGGCAAACAGGAGTGCACCGCTAAAGGGCAATCATTCTGCACGGTATGTGGACGGGATTACAGTGTGTGCCAAATCTGGGCAAAAATGTTACTATGTGGGATCAGAAACCTTGAAATCGAAAGATTCAAGGAAGGTATAAATAGATGGTATTTTATGATTTATTTAAGTGTTAAGTATTCCTAACAACGCTTGATTCTTAGTTAACATCAATACTATTCAGTTATTATCCACTACAACTTATGCATATTGTATTAAAATGTGTAGAACCATTCATTTATTCTGTAACTTCTGTCAGGTGTATACTTCACCACTTACACATTCAATTAATGTATTATTATCTGCCTTTTTATTTAAAAAAGTTAGATTATTAAATATATTATTATAGACTATAATAAGATAGCAGAATGATTTGACTAAGCTACTCAGAGGCTAGACAACTTTGCGGTGTGTCTCTGTGCCCTGTTATCAATATAAAGTAGCTTAGCTTGTTATTAGCTAATTAGCAGATTGTATGACTGGCTCTTATTTGAATGATTTGACAGATGTCAGACAGGACTATATACTGTATAAAGATGATATGGCAATTCTCAAAGTGAAGTCAAAGCTTCTATATTGCCTCCGGGTGACTGAAAGCACTGTTTGTCAGTATACCCCGCCTCCTCCGTGTTAGCAGATAGGACATGGACCAATCTAAAAAGTCAAAGTACAAATCAAACAAATATTTTCAAAAGATGGCTTCTATAATTTTAGGTGGTTCTGATCACATCATGATTGGTCAACTGTATGTATCCACATCATAATCACGAGAGCGCGGACTGGCTCCAATTGACGTTTTTCGGGATAGTTTGGCTTCATTTTGTGCAATATTGACAAAAAAGTCTATTCAAAATCTCACATCTCATGTTAACAAAACTCTGACAATCACTGCATCATGACGTCTGTTCAAAGAGCCTTTTGTCGCTCTACAAGAATCCATGGGAACTTAACACAACCCAGCCACAGGGTGAATTATGGCAATGGAAATGCAAAATACAAACATTACAAATGATCACTGAGTCCTATGTGGTTATTTTGAACAAGGATTTATTGCAGGACATTTAATATTTGACATTCTTAACATGGGGAAATGTATTCCTCTTGATGAGTTGTTGGTTAAAAGGTTGAAATGAAAAAACACATAAAAATAAACATTTCTTCAGACAAAGGCTAAAAAAAAGAAAAGAAAGCATGGCCAGAGCTCTTTACCTCTCTGGCTTTTTACTTTACTCAGATTGCGGTTTTGTTGCACAGCCTCCATGAATAATCTGAGACAGGCCTCATTTACAAATAAGTGCCTCAATTGCTTGGAACTGGAGGATACTGTGTGTGTGTAGACACTCGTTGGAAGGATTTATAAAGTGTTTATATAAAGTGTGAGGAGGGCGGATGATGCCAAATGGAGAAAAGGATCTCGAGTTTCAGCCAAAATGCTTGTTTGAGGAGAAGCTGATAACGGTTTGGTTCGACTGCAATTATAATTAATTAGTGACCAAAAAATCTATCGCCACTGCCAACCCCAATTTTTTTATAGAAACACACTCATGCACACGCATAGACGTACATGAGTCAGGCTGAGGTGTGAGGCCTGGTTTTGGAACAGCTACTGCTTCGTTAATGGATAATTAAATTGTAGGAATGTTTATCACCAATCTGTTTGCTGAGCAGCACCAGTTCCTTCTCTGTCGAAACTACAATGCCTGTCGATCGCTGTGCTTATTCAACTTTTAGAAAAAGCCTTGAGCTTGATCTCCACTGCTCTCCAACTGCTTTCCTGACAACCGACGTCAGAGAAAATGACCCTGGGTGCTCAGATTTATTATTTCAGTTTGCATCAAGGCCAAATCTGAGGCCACAGTGGCGTTAGCAGATAAGGCTAATCAAAAAAATCAATTAAATTGATAATCTCACAATTTTCACCTCTTCTAATTTCTTCCATAGTGATTATTTGAGGCCTAGGGCAAAAACTCATCTGCATGAGACATTATGAAAGGTGTGGCAGGAATAGGCCGGATCTTTGGTTACCAGTCATTTCTCTAACGAATACTCAGTGACCAGTTGTACGACAGTGTGGACTTGGCATTGGCATGGGTGGTTGAGAAAGCACTATCAACCCAGGCCTCTTTATACCAAACTATAACCGTTTATTTTTGTCAAACTTTGTATCTGCCACTTTGACCATAATCATGTAATTAGGACAAGCAGTGATAAATAGAGGGAGAGGCTCAGTTGATTTAAAGCAAAACTATGCAATTCTTTTTGTTACCTTGTAATAGCAGCTTCAAAATGAGATCTAGATAGAAACCTGGCTGATAGCGCCGCATGTTTGGCAAAAGGGCTCACATTTGATTTGAGATATTAACGCCACATTTCCCATTTAAATAATGGGCCAATTTCGGCTCACATCTATTTTGTTCTGGCCACAAGAAGGCCAGAACTGTCGCATCATTGCCTGGAGTGGTCCACATCTGTATGCTATCTGGGTCTGGTGTCCCTGTTCATTCCCACTCCTTTCCCTCAATGTCTATTCTTGCTGTATGTAAGTTTGGTGAGTGGGGGGGCAATCTCCTGTGAGAAGTGTGTCATTGACTGATAGTCGCAGCTTCAATTGTCAGAATCAGGCTCATTAAGTTTAAGAATAATGCTGAACTCTAGATCAGTTAAAAAGAGTCAGACATCATCAAAAACTAGTGTTTATCTCCAATATTCAGTAAGGATCCTTTAAAAATATACAGAATTCTAAGCAGAGTTTGGTGTATGTGTTACTGCTGGAGCTCTTCTGGTTCAGGAAGCTGGGGGTCATGGGTAATATCCACAGCACAGTTGCGTTTCAGTTCACTGATTAGTACAACACAGTATGAGCTCTAGACAAGAGATAAATAGAGTTGCTTTAAGACACAATTTACATTACTGCTTCCATTTTCTCATGTGCTGTGGCTTCTCCCTGCCTTATCAGGGGTAGTCGGGTATTTAAGTCAGGAGCCTGCAGTCAACACTGTCGGCCGGGGTAACACTAAGGTCAAGTCTGTTGTTGATGCTACTTATCAGATGAGATAAAGCAGTTAATTGAAGGTTGACCAGCTGAGCTGCAAAGGTTTGTCGTTCTGTCTGCGCTTGATATTTGAAACAAATTACCATGTGAGCGTATAAATGTTGAGTAAACATCTTGGCAGGCCCAGATGTTGGACTCCCACCAGCACATAGCAGTATACAGAAAAATCATCAGCACTACACTTTCAT
The DNA here is from genome assembly GCA_026259375.1 of Verasper variegatus. Taxonomy (NCBI): domain Eukaryota; kingdom Metazoa; phylum Chordata; class Actinopteri; order Pleuronectiformes; family Pleuronectidae; genus Verasper; species Verasper variegatus. Next base: position 13,229,187 of record CM048057.1, read on the forward strand.
GCTCAAGCCAAAAGGGGAGCTTCTCTGCCCATGTTCAGCCAAATCATGTTCAGAACTTGCTGAGAAATCTTGCTGACGAAATACAAAAAGTAGTTATGACAATTAAGCCGATCCTCCATCTTCACAGAAAAGCAGAAGATGAGGATGGTACACAGAAGTACGACGGCCCCAAATATTAGCAAACATGTCCTGTTCTCCTCGAGAGTTCCTCGACTCCCTCATTTTGATTTCTAATAGAGAATCTGAGATTCAAGACAGGATAAAGACCCAGAGACGTACCAATAAACATAGACAGAGACATAAAAAGAGACATGGTGAGAAAGACAGATGTGCAGAAGGTGAGAGTCTTGTGTTTATGATGAAGATCTGCTGAATTACTCTCCCTGACACTGCTGGCTATGTACGATTTATGCCAAAAGTGAATACTGAACTAGATTGAAGCATGGCTTAAAATACAGGCTGGGAGACGCAGAGTCAAGCAGAGCGGGAGACGTCTGAGTTATATCATCGTTTTATTGATTTAACAGATCTCACTGATGCTCAATGACCTGTCCAATTGTCTGGAAAATATGTGGACACGTTGGACTCGTAAATGACGATTCAAGTCAGAATGCCAGTCCTACTTGGTGAGATATTACAGTGGTTTATATACAGTAGATCTTTTCTAGTCTTATCGAGCACTCAGAGCACTCAACATTAACCTATTCATACATATATAGCACTCCTACATATCACCCTGTTCACACTAATGCGCATATTTTGCAAGACAAACTTTGTCTCTCTTTGTTTCGGGCCTCTCGTCCAAATGAGAACTGCTAAAACTAAAATTTATACAAACACCTTCCAAGGTGCAGATTTCCAAAAACTCTTTCCTTTGCATTGCCAGGTCTAATTACAAGTTTGCAGCTAGATTTAGCGTCGCTGCACCACGTTACCGACGGACAGGTGACTTTATCGTCACCTGACACAAAAATGGACAGACGCTCAAATAAGCATGCCAAGCATTGCCATTAAATTATTTTAAACACAGAGGGGAAAATATCGGTTAAAAAAAAAAAATCAAGTCCAGTTGACCGGTTTTCTTTTTAGCACTTGGATATACCATGACAGGGATGACTAAGAATCGTCACAGACATCCTGATAAACTATAAAGCATGTGCATGTGCATTTTATATTCATATTATTTTTGTAGACCAATCTACTCAAGTACATTTCAATACAAAAACATTTGTTCCACATTGAAGGGTGCATATTGTGCAGAAAATTTGTATTTTTATTCAATTTATTATATATCTTTTTTTTTACTCTATTACCTTTTTAAAATTCTTATCTTATCTTAAGTCTTTAGTGAGGGAGTGACCCTGCTGAATCCTACTGATCTGATTAATTACAACATCTTCAGTGTTAAAGATAACAACAAACACCTCATCAAGCATTGTAGCGCTTCCATAATGGGCACATAATAGATGGATAAGCTTATCATTTATATAATGGACGCCTACAGTATGTCCAAATAACAAAGAGCCATCATCACTACGTCTGCAAGATGGATTATGCAAGGTCATACTTGTTAACTTTTTTAGTATCCACCTAAAGAGAGTTTACTGGGGTCATCAATGTGTTGCTGTAGCTGGTCCAAGACAAACAGAGGAGCCCCGGGGCCCGACAGTGTGGACGCCACGTAGCAGGACAGCATTCTTGTTATTTTAATGTCTACTTCACTTGTGTTTATGGCTGTGCTTGCTTATTTATGGTATGGTGCTGTGCTTATGTGGGTTCCTCAGAGTGCTGGTCGATCCTTGTGATACAGAAGAGATTCTGCTCCTGTGCTTTGTACCTCAAATGCAGCCTGAAGCCTGTTTTCATCACTAGTTCTGTGTGTTCTTCCAAATACCCTGCTCTTGCCAAATCAGTGGGTTTTTCGGGATCCTGAATCCAAAGGTTTCTGCACCCTGCACCAGTCAGGACTATATACAAGTCAATTATGGTGTTCTGCCTTACTTTGAAACGCAGGATGTAAAGTGCAAAAACATTTACACAGGACCACATCATTATTTTTATACTGACAATGCATCAAGTGAATAGAAGTGACGAATCCACAGGCAATTATTATCCACCCTGCAAGCCCCTCTCTGCTCTACATGGCTTCTTAGCCTCTTTTAGCTCATTGTTTTGATATTGTGGCATATGGCCTGCTTTCCAGCAGCAGCAGCAACAGGAAGCTGTTTTCATTGAAGAAGCAATGTATGGAGGCGAACACGTCCTCAGAAGTTGGTTGAGACCAAAACAGTGATACAAGCATTTTGGGCTGCAGGTCATCAGGTCACCAGCAACAAGAATGTTTTCTCTTATAAATGAATGTTATATAAAAATGTCTTACCTTCTCTCTTTCCACGTGAAGGGAAAGCTACGTCCTGCCTTGGCTCATGTTGACACCTCAATTTCTGTGGGATACTGAGCTGCATTAATACAACATCTTGCCTGAAGATGAATGAAATGGCGTCTTTAAAATAGACGATGTTGAGGCAGAGAGTGTTACTGCTTTCTGGCAGAATTATGCATGAACTAAAACTTATTTGAAGACTAAGCTTTTGAAAGCAAGATACATAATCCACAAAAGAGAGGTTTCAAATCAGAACACGCATATATATAGAGAGAGAATTATTGATATTAATGTGGGGAAAATCGTACTACTTGAAAAACTAACCCTTGAAACTACCAAGATCCTTTGCTAAAATCCTAAAAATAAGAACAACATAGAGAAAAAGAACAACAAAGAATATGTCAAATGAGCTGATTATATCTTTATCTGTTTAGGACCTTTTCCAGTATAAACACTGACCTTCTCAGGACCGGTAGACCGCATGGGAAGCAAAGTCTGGTCCTGATGAGGCAAAACACCATTTGTGAGGTCCTGGTTAGGGGTAAGGTTTTGGTTAGGCTGTTGGAAGTAAACATGATGTCCTAACAAGGATAGCTGTCCAAACCTTTGTGTTGAGTGTGTGATGTGTTTAATGCCTGGGGGGATTCATTCCCCTTAAAATAACTAAATTATTTGATTTTCCAAAGGTTCGTAATGCCACGATTTGTCCTAACGATATCTTATTAGTCTCTTGGCTTTAACATCCAAGCTTGGCTGGAAATACAGAGTGCCTGCCCATCGCTTATTCTTGGTTTTGATAAAAGACAAACATGTGCAAAGAACAAAAATAAAAATAAATGTACAATTTTCTTGAATTCAGTTTTTTTTTCAACTCACATATCTCTTGGACATGAGCGCTCTTTCTTTTTCACCAAAACTGCCTCGAATTGTTGTGCATATTTTTTGAATGTGTCATCATAGTTGAATGTGTGTTATTTACTACTCTACAGTTAAAGTATTATTCAATAAATAATAATAATAATTGAATAATAAATCAACTTGAATAAATATTCTTACAGAATCTGTAAAGCATTGTTCACGTCAGCTTTTCGCTCATATAGGAATGATTTGGTAGACTGGACATTTGTGTTGAAATTGCAGCATTGAAGGCTTTTTTTAATAATCTCAAATGAAGGGCTGACTATGTTAACTGAACAATTAAAAAATATAAATTACCTTATCTTACAAACGACTTTATAGACAATAACGCCAAGCAGCAGTGTTCTCATGGCATTACTACTTGGACACAAGCACATTGGGTACATGACATCATAACCACAAGCACACGAGTTCCATTTGAAGGCAGCATCAGTGAGGCCACCGCATGATGGGTTTATCAAAAGCAACTGGTTTAAGAGAATCGTGAATCTTGGTTTAATAATACACATCCTTGAGTGAGTTCACCTGAAGGAGACATAAGCTGCTTTCAATGAATCCAGAGAATTTCCTGACATTTTCCAGAGGGGCTGTATATGACAATGCATATGTCCAAGTCTGGACGTTTTCTGGAAGTTTTCCTGTCAGCCCCACGGAAAATGTCCTGAAACTGTCCGAGTGATCCCATGTGAGAATACAGCAGGAAAATGTCCAGCAGATTCACCGCCAGAGAGTGGGCATGTTGATGATGTCTCACACGACAGACACATGTCCATTCTACATGTTGAAGATGCCACTTAAGTTGTCAACTTGGAAAAATGGGATTTGAGAACTTTTGGCGATAGGGCCTACGCCAGTGTTGATGTGCTGTAAACAAAAAACCCAAGGGAAGTTTTACATAATTTCCTGTCTACTGTATGCTCCATTCCTGTTGTTGTGCACGCATCTGACTCTGACAATTTCCTGCTGTGTCCTTCATAGGTGAAAGGCAAACTCTGCACACCCAGTTTTCATATTGTTCATGTCTAAAAAGTGCTATAATGGCTAATTTGTACTAATGCTAATCAAACATTTAATGCCTGTTATACCAGCAAGGTTTCATATTTTACAGATGAGGTTTAAAGTTAAATAACTTCCATTAACCATCTCCTCAATGGCGGCTGGTTACTGCAGGCTCTACTGAATGATAACAGCTCATTTTCTTCAAGACAGTGTCACACTCAACCCCACTCTTTGTTGGCAAGTCTCTGCTGCATCATTGACTCCCTCTGTCTCGCTCTCTGTTTCTCATTTCTGGCATCTCTCGTCGCCCGTCAGTGTGAGATTCCCTGAAGGTTTGGCAGAATTCGTGAAACTTCTCCAATCAGACATCTGCTCCAGCATTTCGCTGCATTTTCATCTGGCAGGAGATTTGAGCGTAGCTGCTGCTTTTGTTGCAGCTTTGTTCCAACTACTGGGGGAATAGAGCTCGGGCAGCTCAGGTAGTTTTCTGATTGCCTCTTATCCTCAACGATCTACAGTGAGTGTGACGGCACAAAATGCTCCAGTGTTTTTTTCACTGTGAAAGTGAAATACAAAGCTGATGTTTGGAGTGAGCGGCAGCATGCACCTTTCTTATCCTCTGATATTATAAATACAGTCAATTTGAATATTTAAAGGCAGCTGTTTGGTTTGTATCAAAAAGAGTGTCAAGTAAGCCAGTCTGTGTGAAAAGCACATCTCCCGGATCTATCAAACTTATATATATATAAGCCACGCGCATGAACGGGAAATAAAGCAAATTCTATTTCATTTCATGAAAAACATTGATTTAAAAATCTTCATTGCAGATAAACCAGATAGGATTAACACAACGTTTTCTAACTTAACTCTGCACCACAGGCCATTTATAAAAAGCTCTGCACACAACGTCCAGCACACAAACAATAAAAAGTGACAGTATATTGTAGAACTGTTTGAGGAGGACTCACTGATGACAAGGAATAATTCTGAAGTAGCTCCAGAGCATCAACACAGGACAAGAGAACAGATCATTCCAAACAGGCAGGTTCAGAACAGGCACTACACCAGTGAATCACAAATAAGGAAGATATCTAATGTTAGTTTTCATTTTGATTTTAGTGGTTAGTAGTTATTCATAATTCTTCCCAAACCAAACAAAATCAACACCAGGTCAGTGTTTGCCATTTCACTTGCAAATGATTAGTGTGTGGAACAAGCAGAAGTAGAACTCAGTGTGAGCTGTTGAAGTCGGAGGAACAGAAGTCCTTTTACAACTCAGAGGATATTCTGGGTGTGTGATCAGCTGTCAGTGAATCACCACAACATGAACTGGACTTTTGGCACCGGTTTGCCTGAGTCAGTGGGCACTGGTGCCTAGCATAGACTGGTTTCAGCTGGAGCATTGTGGTCCAGTTTGTATTATTTGCTTGGAATCAGTCTCTAAAAAGTGTCTCATTCACAGCTGTGAGGCTCATAACATCCAATCATGTCATGCAGGCATACAGAAATACATGCTTTTATTTCAAGAATCTAATATTAATATTCTACAACAAAGGTTTGATGTGGAAACAGAGATTCTTGCAACTTGCCAACCGTAGAACTCTGGAGATCAATGACAAAATAATCGGACATTTCAAGAATAAAGCTGTATTACCACTTGGAAAAATTCATGATATTATGACTGTATGTGTTTAAGAAATACCAAAATACTCAGATTTTTGTCACATCAGCACCATATTATCAGTATCAGGAATTTGAGCACGACACTGTGTCCATTCTGAAGGAAGAACCACACAGACTTTGAGGAGGAGGAAATGCTGATAGTGGTCGACTGCAGGACTATCATTGGTTACGTACGCGTGTTATTCAGACGGGTTTCATAGTTTCGTAGATTTTGGATCCAGCACTAGTGGGACTCCAGCTAATAATTTTGTTTTATTCTTCTCAACCTTTCTTGCTCAAAACGAACATCTTTTTTCTCATAATATTACAACTATATTTTCAAATCCTCCCAATTTTCTTCAATATGGCCTTAATTCCCTGTCGGAGGAGAGAGAGAAAAAAACATCTACAGCCACAGGAGGTTGTTGATATTCTTCTTGTTTTAGGGATCGTCAACCCTGACGAGATTTTGAGCATCCTTGTCTTAAGGAACATGTGAGGAACATAAGAACGTCCCTCATGAACGCATCCGTGGATGCATAAAATCAGATACCGCCCCAGCAGTGATCCTATTGAGTCAGGAGAGATGTGTCTGGTGTCTGCGGTTAGTGCAAAGTAACTTCATCCGCTCTTATAGTCAGTCAGACAAGAGCAATTCTTTAACTTTAACTTTTATCCTGACCTTTAGCGAATGCTGCTTGCCTTTTTCATTTGCCAACTCTTGAATCTCGCTATAATAGGCAATCCATCATGGAGAAGATCATAATACCGTTTAAGGGGGAGCTGATTTAAAAAATGTGGCCAGGCACTGTGTGGTGGTGCTGTGTGTTCAAGTGTTGATGAAAACCACTGACAACACAGGTCATGGCGGCTTTCATGCAGCCACGTAATTCAAGAAGCGACCAAATTCATATGATCCTTTTCATGAAGTCTGTGTTTCACTTTCTGACAACACACTCCAACCTTTGAATGAAATATTAGCAAGAATAACAGGACCTTAGCCCAACCTTGACATTAATTCAACAAAAACCTAACCTTAAAGGGATAGTTCACCCAAAAATGTAAATTCACCATGTTTTTAGCCTAAATGTCTGCTGTGATCCACACGCAAACACGGCTCATGAGGAGGATAACAGAGGACATTTAGGCTAGAAACATGGTGTAAATGACCTCGTTTCAAGTCAAATTTGAATGCCAGGGCTGACGGACACTTGAATGACACCACATGAGCAGTATGGAGGAATTGTATGGGTTTTTTTCTGTTGATTTTTACGTTTGAATAATTGGTCACCATTTACTTCAATTGTATTGGCTTTGGCTGCAACACTGTTTACTAAAACTCCAGAAGGGTTTTATGGACTCACCCACTTCACCCAACCCTCCATCACCATAGTGGTGAGTAGATACTTAGTGATTTTTAATTTTTCCAATGAACTGTACCTTTAACATAAACCTAACCTTAATCTTACATTAACCTAAATCTAACCTGACCCTATAACCTTATGGTCCTCACAAAGATATACAACTTCACACACACGCTCATTCTCCTCAACTTTTATTTTCTGTCTGTCCCCAGGTGGATGAGCCTGGCGTGTGATAGTGACTGTGCTGATAAACATAATATGTGTTCTGGGCCTTCAGGACCTGCAGTATGTGATCTGTTAAAGTTACAGCTGGCTCTTACAGCCACAGGGGGAGGGGGCTGGGGGGTGTAATGCTTTTTCCATCACTGAAGTCCTCATGATTGTGGTCGAACGCTTTCTCTCCAGAAGTCTTGGCTCATCCCGAGCGGCTGTCATCAATGTGTCTTTGATACAGGTAGAAATCCATCGCTGAAAAGACACTGAGCCGGACTGGTGCAGTGAAAGTGATGATAGAAGGCTGAAAAAATGCACAGGAATGACAGCTTGTATTTTTGTGAGTATGTTGGCAGTGGTGCGTGAAATACTGTACAACACGCACACTGAAAACAAATCAGATTCTGGTTCCTTTTCTTTTCCCTATTCTGTTTTCCTCCATAAATCTGAATTGGAGTAAAACTGTGTCCAGAAATAAAGCTTATACAGGTTTTATAGGATATAGTTTTTAAAGGATACTTTTTATTATACATCATTGAACTGTATAGTAAGAAAAGGGTTTTTAGGTTGTTCACTGGTTATATACATATATTTTTTGAATCATCAACATTTCAGAGTCTGTACTTTTATAATTTGAGTACATTTCAGAGCCTGGACTTATATACTTTTACCAAGAGGTTGAATCAGTATATAAACTTCTACATGAGTAAAGAATGTATGTACTTTTGCCACCTCTGAATGTCACATCTACAATGTCAAATACCATATTTTTGTGCGGCATTTTCTTATTTGACCTGATGGAGGCAGTAAAGGACCACGTACAAACAGCCAGTCCCTTTTCAGCATCAATAGATGTGCGTCTCAGCACGTCCAGCACAAGAAGTTGATAATTACAGGCAACGGATAAAGAAGCATCGACACCATATGCTCCCAGTTTCTCTGCTGCTCTTCTTCTCTGCTTTAACACCTTTGGGTTCAGTTCCTGCAGGAAAACACGGCCTCTGAGGACACGGAATCCAACAACTGTCATTCAAGGCCTTGAAAAATAGTATCACTCTGTCGCTGTTTTCTTTTCTTTTTTTCAGCTCATCATTTAATTTATTTAATCCTGAGAAATTCATAAAAGCTATGAAGACAGTGTGTGTGTGTGTGTGTGTGTGTGTGTGTGTGTGTGTGTGTGTGTGTGTGTGTGTGTCTGTGTGTGTGTGTGAGTGCAAACCTCAAGCTCAGCGATAAGATCCCACTCACCACACAAACACACAAGCTCCGTCTGAGTAGGAAGCATGTTTAGTGATACTGTTTCATACTGTGCTGAGGAGAGAAGTCAGATGGAGCTCCCATATGTTCAGGCACCACAACTTTATAAAAGTTCAAACTTTACAAAAAGTTGTGAACTGTTTATGTTTATGTAGAAAACAGATGTGTGTAACTCAATAAAAACCTTGGTGATACCATATAATAGTAGAGAAGTAGCTGAAGAGATTAGCTCCTGAAAATTATAACAAGCTTTTCTGGAGAACACCTGATGACTTGGCATTAAGGACTGTTGCAATATGACAGTAGAGTGTAAGAACTTTTAACCCTGTCTTAGAAAAACTTGTGTCATTACAGTACTCACATTCCTGAAAACACGCTGTTTGGACTCTGCTATTTCGATGCATATCAATGCCGAACAGTGGTATAATGAAATGAAGCATGAAGATACAGTTGATTTTCAACAGTTTTCATATGGATTATTTCTTTGTAAGTCAATTCAATAGTTCAAAGTAAAGTGTTGACGTAATTTTCCCAAATAACAAGAATATGATCCTTGGAAAGGGAAGTTATTTTCTAGTCCCGTCAAACCCACTGTTGAAATTGAAAATAAAAAACATTATCCAGATGGGAATCTTAAAGATATTTGTGTAGGCCATATTCTCAAATCTGTCTCATAAGGCTTTAGATGTCAACAGAGGTGATTCATTTTATTTTCTGTTTCTGTTTTTTTAACTTACGAAAGAGTATTTAGGGCCAAGTTAAAGAAGATCAAATCTGAGATTTTGATAATAAAGTTGAAATATTAATAGAATAAAGTCGCTATTGAGAAGAAACTCATATTACAAGATTAAAGTTGTAATATTCCGAGAATAAAGCAGTTTTTGAGATGAAACTCGTATTCATGAATAAAGTTACAATTGAAAAGAAACTCATTATGGGAATAAAGAAAAAACTCAAAATTTTTTGTGCTCGCCAGGGTTTTAATCCTTCTGGATCAATCTCATCGTGACACTTTGAAGCCCCTTTGAACCCAGATGTAACCAATGACACTCAGTCGCCACTGAACATTTCCTCCTCCATAAACCAGGCAATCATTGCCTTCAAGTCCGTGTGGTTCTTTCATGAAACTACACGCAGTTTCTTACAAAAGTCCTGATACTTAACGTGATGCTGACAAAAGATGAATTATGAGTTATCTGCCTGACACAAAAGTACAACTCAGCACAATACTCCATCTTCCTCATTCAACGCAGGCACCAGACTCATCCTCTGATATTACCCTTGTAAAATGACACGTATCATAAAAATGTATTAATTAAATCTTAATTCTCCTGATATTATGTTTTTTTTGTGATACTACGACTTTATTCTCAAAATCTCTGTTGCATGAACTAACCCTTTAGGCTTCTCTTTATTTAGTAGCATTACCTCTGTTTGTCTAATTCACTCCATCTCTTTCCTCCTCTCTCACACTCAGGCCCACTGTCACAATCTGCCCTCGTCAGTTACAGTACATGATGTCAAGGATTATCAGCTGGCAACGCTCTGCGCTTGTTAATGATGTCATCATTAGGTCCCCTTTGGGGACGTTGAGGTCAGCCGAGGAATGATAAAGGGCCTTTAGTTAAACACCAGAATCGTGTTGTTAGCCCCCAAATTGGCAGTACAAACAAGATTACTGTGTTTTTGGAGGAAGTCAGTCTTCGGAGACTTGGCTGTGGTACCGAGCGCTGTTCCAAGAGTCTGGGTTTCTGTGGGTGGGAATGTGGAGACGGGCACAATGTGGGAGGCTTAAACAAAACACTGTCTGAGAAGAAATGAGACCGGGAGATTACACATTGTGTTACGGACACAACATTCTGTCAATCAAATTGTGCAGCTGAGGTCTTAAATAGTCTGAGGTTCCTCTGTGTCTGGTCCATCATGTTGCCTGTCACTGTGCTGCAGTGCAACTAGTCATGGTTACAGTAGATGCTACACACTTAACATGAGTGCAAAACTAATCACAGCATATAGCATGGACTTCTGTAAGATACTGTACAAGTTATTCTTCATTTTCAGACATGACGTTTTTCTTCCACATAAGAGGAACACAGCAGGAGTCAGATACATTCACAACAACAGCAAATTGCCATTCAGGCGAGGGGAGGCGTCTCGGTAAAGCCTGCTGCAGAAAGTACATCTTTGTTTACAGCACATCGACAACAGCTCCGGCTCTGATCACCTCATCTTTGTTGGCATCCTCTGTATATGGCTCCACTTTAGAAACACTGAGATTAGTTCAAGATTGTAGATCCAGGACGAATGAATCTGGTGAGCATGGGAAAAGGTTGTTGTGGCAATATTATGGCTTTTATCGGATTTAAATTACAACTAATTTCTCATAATATTCTGACCTTTTGTCTTTGAATTACAAATGTATTCTATTTATGTTACAATATTATTCTTGAAATCTTAATTCTTCAATATCGCCTGAATAATCTGTAGTACTATTGTCAAGGTCTCCCTCTTTTCTTTGAGTTAAATTATACACCTCTAATTTAGAATACAGAAAAGTCAACTGAAGTGTTATAGAGACTGTATAGGCATATTTTTCTTTTCGTACACAAAGCCATAATGGCTGTTTCTGTCTACTTCCAGCTATGCTAGGCTACGCTAACCACCATCTGTTTCCATCTCTCATCTTATCGCCATAATCACATGGAAGTGGGATCAACTTTCTCATCAGACACTAGACCAATACATATCCAGAAATATCAAACCATTACATGCAATTTGATTTACACCTAATGTTTTGGGGAATGATTTCATTAAATCCATTTGAAAACAAATTTGGAAGGCTAAATGTGCCTTTAAAGTAAAACCCCTGTAAAGCTTATAAGTCTGTGGTTTTAATATAGAGTACAGGTGTATTGCTGCAGGTAGCCAATGATGGGGAAGCCCCGGGCTGAGCTAATAATTGCTGTGGATCAGCTGTTTGCCTGAGTCAGCACGTAATCTCCCCAGCCACTACAAATGATTGACACTTCAGCACCCGCCCTCCAACCCCCGCACCTAGGAAGACAGTGTGTGTGTGTGTTGTGTGTGTGTGTGTATAGACATAGATGACCTTCACAGCTGCAGTGTCACTGACATCAGCACTGCAGCTTTTGGAAGTTGGAGACCTCTCTAATTAGACCTGGGTGCCCTGTCATCACATGCTGCTGTTATCCCCGAGACAGCTGGATCACTCACACTCTCTCTCACAAACACACACACACACACACACACAGGTGTCCAGGGCTGACACAAATATCATGGCAACCTTGTGGGAAGCAGAACGAAACAAGCAATGAGGAACAATACCGCCCCAATAGAAGATGGCAAAGAAGATGTCAACTTGGAAGCACGACATCCAAGGGCCTGTCGAAGTGTTGTTAACAAAATCAAGTGACATAAAAAGACACAAAAAGAAAAAACGGCTGAACAGTATCTCAAAGTTTGTGTCATATCCCTAACCTGGTAAATGAGTATACATGATATGGAGTCTTTCAAATATTGCAAAGGCAATGAGAAGTGACACAGTTCAAACAGGGAAACAACAGCAATAGAAAATGAATTTCCCCTGAATGGCTGCTCATCAATAGTTTTTATGACCAATGACTGAAATGACTACTGGGGTTAGATCTTGTTTTTGCTGCTGAGAATAATCGATCAACACTCAGATAAGCCCGCTGTACACTGCAGCACCACACAACAGAGACAATAGAACACTGGGCCTCATGTGACGCTCTTATTATTCCTTTATTTTCCGACCATTTCTGCATCTAAACCAACCTCAACAGCATCTAGCAGTAGCCTGGGTCACAGCCAGCTGCGAGCACATCAGTGGGTGACTAACCTGGCAGGATGCAGACTGTGGCAGCTGGTAGTGATTCAGCAACACAGAGAATTGAAGAATTGAACCTTCGAAACCACACAGACTGAATACATTTTCACTGAGTTCTGGGCAATGGGCTCTCCTCAAGCCAAATGGCCTCAAGATTACAAGCATCCCAGCACAAGTCTCATTTCTTCTGAACAGAGCAATTGGCAGGTTTGTTTCGAAAGCTCAACAAAAGCTGTTGTAACCAACAATGTTTCACACCGTCACTTGAAGTAATTTGGTCGGATGTGAGAAAATGCAGGGATGCAGAAATGGAACCGCTAATTAATTTTGTCTTTGCAATCGTTCACTGCTTACCTGGTTTAGATCTCGGATAAATTCCATTATGTAAACTGCAACACCAAATACCTAGTTCTGCAGGAATAGATGGGGATCTAAATGTTTCAGGATTATTATGAAGCACTTTCAACATCCTTTCCATTCCTCCCTCGTAAGTTGCACAGTTTTAGCAAGAAAGGTTCGAGTGAAACCGCCCACCCTGTCAAAACCCAGGCTGGATATAGACACAAATTACTGCCTATTGCTAATTTCCCTTGTAATTACAGGTTCGGCTGTGCTCTAGAATTCAGTGATTATCCTGAGCAACACAAACCAGAGCTGTCAGAGTGACAAAAGAGGGAATTTCCAAGGTTGAATTCCATTGAAAAGGTTTAAATTTAAGAGTAAGACAGACAGTGAAGAAAAAAAGGCCTTTGGATGACTTTTCTTATGCATCCTAGGATCTAACATGAGTTTTTGACCAAAGTGACAAGTCCATGTTTGTTCTACCTGCACTTTCTCCAGTTGTACAGCTACATTTCAATATTTTAACAGGATCCAGACTGGAATTGAGATGAAAAAAAAAAAGATTCCACACAGCCTATGTTGTTGATCATGATGAGAAACCCTAACCCCCAACCCCAAAAGGGAAAAGGAAATGCAGCGTAAAAGTGCAACCACAGTGAGACAGAGGTAAACAATGCGAAAAGAGGGAGTTTCTCAGATGCTGTTTCCCGTCTTCTCACTGCCGTGTTGACTTCTGGAGAACCGTGAAATGGAGAGGTGTCCTTTGACACGCATCTGGAGCTGCTTGCCCCGACATGCAGCCACCTGTGACCTGTGTGAACCTGCAGTAGCCTCGGCTGGAGACAGAGGGCCGACCCACATAGTCGTAACATGTTGCTTGAATACTCACGTGCCATAAGTACGTTGTAGTCTCTTACAATTTACACAGTTTGCTCACACGATTATTTATTCCATCGTCTTTGTTGTTATTTTTATGTATTTGATATTGGAGGATTATGGAGTTCCATATGAGACGGTTTGGGGAACAGGTAGGAGGAACATTCTACAGTTGTGGGTACATTGTGCTTTTATACATCTCTTTGTACATCCACTTGTAGATACACTAATGCTAAACCTAAGGAAGGACATAATTAGAAATAAAATCACCTTCAACAACATACATCTACCTACTAAATCCAGTAATTTCTGTCTGTCTTTTTGAGGCTCACATATCTCAAGAACCATTCATCTAATTGGCCTCACGCTTGGCATGCACATGGTTAAGGGCCAAAGGAAGTGCAGTGTCGAATTTCATGTGACTTGGACACGCAATGCGTTCAATATTAGTAAACGTCTGATCAATGAGTGACCGTCACTCTGTAGAAGAGGCGGCTGGGACTCATCAAGATCACGACAACGATGACAACAACAACAACAACAACAACAACAACAACAACAACAACAACAAAAGCCCATTCCAGAAAGGCAGGTTAACAAAGGCCACTGCAGTAGTACATCAAATCATTTATGTCAACTTAAACTGCAAAATATAGCATTGTAGGGTAAAAAGCATGTACGTGGTAGAAGCATAGCAGCAAGTGTAGCCTACAGAACAATGCTTCTTATACTTCAAAGCAAGTTGAGGGCGTTCACATCAAGGACTGTCGTATAAACACAAACTATCATACTCCATCTATTCTTCTGATTCTTTTGTAATGTAATATGACCTATCCACCCTTCATCCTTTGTCATATCTATAACAGGGACCCACATAACATATATTGTTCAGTTAGGTAGTACATTCCACCTTTGTATACATGCATGCATGTATACATTCCACCGTTGTATACATGCACGCTTTGAAGTGCAAACCACATGAGCTTGGGCACGAATGTGGAAGCAGTTAATGCACCCTGTGACACCATTGGGATGAACTTGAAATATTCTGTACCTGCTTTATCATTTAATGCTTTAATGGTGTATGAGCCACTGCCTTCACTGTTGCACAGCACTGATCTGCTGAAACTACTTAATCAAAATGAGTTGTGCTGCATTTGTTTTCAAATTGAATCAGTGCCCTGAAAACAGGGTGCTGTAACCTCTCTCATCTCAACATGCAATTTTGTAAAGTGAACTTTCAACTGAGCCGCACTGTGTCACCCCTCCAGTTACTGAGTTTTAATACGCCATTCTGCATGTGTGCCATCAGGGAATATCAAACACTTGCAGTTCTGCAATCACATCTAAACCCACAAAAGAGATCTGAAATGCCGTCTCTGTCTTTTTCTCTTTTGCTTGACCGTTTATGATGAAATTAGTCTAATTAGGCATAAATAGAAAATGGCTCTGGTGAATTTACCTCATTTGGTTGGTCTAAATGGGCCTTGTTATGGCCTTTACGTAAGCAGCACAGACCACAGCCTGAACTGTTACTCAAGCGATGTTATCAAACACATGTACTGCCCAGGTTTCACTGTGGCTGCATATGAGCTTGGACAGAGAAGGAGGAATGAAAAATAAACAAGGCCAAAGAGAAAGGAAAGTTAGAGGATGATACAAATAGGAAAGAAGAGAGTTGGAGTTAAACTTAAGTTGGCACCTGACGGCATTTCTCGATCAAGCGTTGCTGTGCTTCATGGGAATTACCACCAAAGTTTTACTGCACCATTGTCCAATCAGATTACTTGGTTCAAACTATTTACTGTATAATTATATTTACATTCAGACCTTTGTGGGACAGACCTTGCCCAGCCAGAGCTGCATATTCCACCTCCACACCTTCCCTCTCTTCATGCTCTGCAGGCAGACATGTAGATAGCCCAGATAGAAGCATATGACATTTATACATGCAGTCCTGGGTCTGTAGCCATTATAAACAAGAATTATCGACTTGCGGTTGTATGCCTCCATCGACCAGTGCAGTTAGTCTGAATACATTTATTTCCAGACTCATATGAGTCATTTGACCTTTAACCACTAATTTCTAATTAATTAATCTGTGTCAACTTGTCAAAATTTCAGAAAAGCAGACTTGAGATATTAAGTTCAAGAGGCCAAAAACATGTTTTCTGAGGTTACAGCGACCTTGACCTTTTACCTTTAAAGTAAGGTAATTGAATCCAAGTGAATGAGCAAGAAGTAATGAAATTCACAATGAATGTTCCTGATATGTCATGATCACAAGAAAGCGAGGTCAAAGGTCTGTGACCTTCAGGTCAATGGTCTCTAATCTTTGACCAGTGCAAAAGTTCATTCGTGAATCCGAGCGAACATTTAGACCAAATTTGACAACATTCCCTCAAGTCATCTTTGAGATGTTGTGTTCACAAGAACAGTAGGTCACCATCAGTTTCAACTTTGACTTTTGACCAGTAAAATCTAATCAGTTCATCCAAATTTGTAGTTGAAAATTAAATTTTCTTTCCTGAGTGATCATTTTTACAAGAATGGGACAGATGGAGAGAGACAACCTGAAAAGAAGCTTCTGGCCACTTGCTGTCATGGAGGCATAACAAAATGATATCATGGTCAACTGTGTGGTATCAAATTCTGAGGACTGGTAAAAAATCCCCTCCTACGAATGATTGTGCTGTTTTTGTAGTCTCTGTTGGGAGAGACACAGCAGACACACAGTTCAGAGCCTGAGAACTGTGAGTGGGCGAGGAGAGTGGACAAGGCAAGTGGTTGACGTTTATCCACTAAAAGATTAGAGAATTCACTGAGAGGACACTTGAAATACATTCACCAACACTTTTTAATAGTTGGGTTGGTGGCAGCTCCTTCTGACCACAGGTCCAAATGTCCTTGAGCAAAACAGTGCAACCTACAGTAAACATTCCTCAGCTTGAAAAGCTCTACACATTGTAAATGGAGTCCATTTACCAATTTGGAGACTAATATGACAGCACTGTCTCTTTCCTGTGGCTGCATGGTGTCAGAGTGTTGCCTGTTGCAAATGTAATCACAGGGATCACACAGGGTCCTGAAGTGCTCTTTTAATTCTGCTTTTGGTCTCCACCCACTCTGGAGCAAAAACATCTGGCTCTACAGCTGCTTGGTATATTGTTTGGTCCAAAGTGAAATATCTCAGCAACTATTGGATAGTTCATCATGACATCAGGTACAGGTTTGGTTTGAGGTCCGGGATTTACTCAAAAGCAATGATAGTTAGCAATATCAGAGAATAGTGACGTATTAACTATATCGAAATGGCAGTAAAGAGACTTTTCGGGGAATTTAGGGAACGACATGAAATGGGCGAGCCAAAAGAAACTCATTTACAACAGTTACAAGAAAAACTGCCCTGTCTAGTAGTGTAAGAGAATCTGAGGGGGAGTTTTCCTCTGAGAACCGGACTTAAGCAAACTATCATATGAGGCCCAGGGCTGGATGGAAAGTTGAGGTTGATGATGCAACCACCTCTTTGTTGTTTAAACCTTGAAGTCAGACAGTCGGCCTTGACCACAATTCGTTAACAGGCACCACACGAGATTCAGACATTCCCTGACCAAATCTGAGGAAGCAGGCCTGCAAGACAACAATATTTGTCTTCCAGCTTCATATATCAGTAAAATAACAGAGTCAACACCCTCTGGCTTTAGCAATAGCTAATTTTGCTACACACCTCCTTTGTAAACACACAGGTGAACCAAACAGGAAGGCAGGGCTTGTCTTTTCTAGATGTTCCAGAGTTATGAGTTGGTGTCGGGAGGTGATGAGTATTGTCGGTTAACATATATAAATCCAAATTATTTCTCATTTTCTATTTTAGGTCAGCAAGCTGAGCACTATAACCCCAGCAGATAAAAATAGTTATGCTATCATGACAGATCCTGAGTTGCAGGGCTGCAGGGCAGTAAGACATCCAAGATTCAAGACATCACTTTTAAGTCCGAACGATATTTATATATTGTAAAATGTCCATCCAGTAATAACCTCTCCCCTCTAGACTTTATTTTTTATTGCGTAGACTTTTCATTCAGGCCTTAATGAACATAAATCTGAGTTTTTACATGTTTTCACATATCAAGGCTACATCCACACGTCTTCTTTTTAAAACAGAGGTTTGGGAAAATTCAACTGGCCCTGTTTTAGTTTGAAGGATGACCAGATGGATAGAATGACACAGTCACCCTCATCCGCTCCCTGATTGGCTCTCATCAGTAATGACTCACTGATCAGCAATGAATGCCAAAACACTGGAAACAACACTTGTCAGTAACATTTTCACCTTCACCTTTATATGGTTCTTTCTGACAGCTGCATTTACCACTCTGTTACTTCACATCTGTTTACTTTCAGTGGCTGCAGGTCAACTTTACTCCTTTTATAAATGTCACTTCTGTTATACTTTTACACTCCTGCTTACTTATGTGTAATTACAGCAAGTAATCCATGCACTGATCTTTCCCACACAAGTCGAGCCAAGTGGACAACACAGCCAGCAACAAGAAAACAGGATGTCTGCTTTATGTTTCACATCTTGACACGTTGGTAATTACATGAGTTTTACTGGAAAACTGAATCGTTAGTGGTCAAATGCCCAAAACACGCACTGACCATTGAGACCCATCATAACTTCTTATTCAAAATATTTAGGATATACAATGTTTGATCTAATTGAATTGTCCATTTTCAACATTTGTTCGTAATAAATGTGTTTAATTTTGCAGTTCTGAGTTAAACTGTCACCATTTAATCAGAGATTTAGAAAACAGGTTGGGCAGTAGAACATGTTTTCGCTGTCCTCCTGGACTGAACCATCAGATCCAGGTGAGACCGACTCGTATATCACTGGGTCCTGATTGGTGGTGACTAGTGGCTTGGCATAGGTATCTCATTATCTCTGAATCTTGGAACCAATCGTATATATGTTCAAACCTCAGTGCAGGAACAATTAAACATCTGCATAAGCACAGAAGTAGAAGCAAAAATTAGTTTTGGACGTAACTGCTGCACAAACAAGAATCTTGGTTGTAATGGTAATACATTTTTTTCATGATCATTAATAATTGTTACTGCTTTGCTATTTGCTTTCATGAATTTGAATGATTTCGACGATAAGAGAGCATTAACAAAAGCAGACACAAGCACAATAAAATAAATCACAGCATTAGTTCAGCTGATGAAAGCAACTTTAATGGTCCTTTCAGATGAAGCCCATAATAAAGTCTCCAATTTTCTGTGTCTGCTGTCTTATTAAAGGTTGATTTAAAACCTGGTCACCCATGTACATGGTAGAGTAGTTGGTCTCCTCCTGAAGAAAACTACCTCGGAAAATATTTCCTGTAATCCTCTAACCACTTCCTTCCTTCCTTCTTTTCATCCATCCATAGTCTATGGTTGACAGTTGTGCCCGGGCCACAATCGATACACGAACAGCACGTGTGCATCTCATCTTTCTTTTCATTTCAACACCAATGTTATCAGGTTCGAGCAAACACACTGCCTACACGTGTGATCTGTGCTGCTCTGCCAGAGACTCAGGGCCTCGCCCATTTTCTCCATGTGCTGCGCACGGTTCACAACAACATTTATTTCTTTTCTTCATTTTCTGTCTAATATGTTACAAACATAAATATTTGCGACACTTCCTGTACCCCGTTTCAAGGTAAAGGCATCCTGGTATTTAGTTGAGTACATGACTTTACTTTTATTCAAGGACATACAGTAGTTACACCAGAAACCTCACATAGCAGCTCCACAGACACGCAGCACTTGTGTGAACTGCAAACGCAAGCAAGATGCAACAGATCAGCAGCCTTTCAGGGGCTGCACATGCACCTAGTGTGGCCCAGGCGTGAGGTGGGAGGTTAGAATGGGTCAGACTGACTAAATTGTTTTTGAAAGATCTTCAGCAGCACAACGGCTGGAATGAAATACCACGAACAACAATCCAGCTCATTTTATAAATTTGTTAAAGAAACAAAAGTGGAGCAAAGACGCTGTGGAACAGGAAACTTTTTACAAAAGGATTGGCTCCCTGTGTTTATGTGCCCTCTGACTCTGAAATTCAAGATCTCACACACACTGAATCTGTAAATCCCCCATGAGCTTTCACGGTGGTGTAAATTAGAGTTCAAAGTGAAAAAAAGAAAGAAACAAGCCACTCTTCCCCTGAAGCACCGCGAGTCTGTGGCTCTCATTAAATCCACACACACACACACTCACACAGACACACAAAACAAATGCACACACAGTATTTACATTTCCCTAAAGCTGAATCTGAGTTTGTTTTTTTTTTTGCGCGTTTGGCGCTAACGCAAAGGCAAACAGTAACGCCAGAGGGTCTAGTTGTCCTTAAGGGAGGTGTGTGCATGTGTGTGTCCTGCTGGGTGACCTGGTTAATGAAGACCCAGTGTTGGAGAGAAACCGCGACGGGACCCTCGGAATCGTGCAAGTCCCAGCAGAACTGACTTGGCTGCTGTTCAACTCACCACAGAGGCCTGATGGCTGAGTGAGCAGAAACACTGAGTCTGTGTTATGGTGCGTAGCCGTGGTTCTCAACCTGAAATAAATTCTGCCACACAGTACACCGACTGTTTTGGCAATACTGTGAAAATCAAAAGGTGAAGAGGGGTAATTTCTCTGCAAACTTTGTCTTACAGAAATTTAAATAAACCTAATTTCTGTTATTTTAAATAAATGATAGATCAAGTGAGTGCAGCTAATGTGAATGCAGAATTATTAGCGAACACTGTAGTTCTCCTCAGCTCTATAGGCATGTCTTAGCATCTTAAAAAGGTATCTAGTTCAACCAAATATGCAGTTAATTTTATTTGATATTAGAATATTATGAGATAAAAGTCATGATTTAGAAAATACTCATAATACTTACAAGAAAATAATGTTTATCCAAAACCTGTGTTCCCTGGAGTTTCTTGAAGATCCAAATTCTTGAGACACTACAAAACCCCTTTTAATGGCAGATTTAATTAACAATCTGTGTGGTTATTTCTTAAAAAAAAACACATTTTCATACACAAGCGTAAAGTTTATCTTTAGATTTTTCCCCTGTAAAGTGACACGTAGCCAAAAATCATGACATTTTTTCTAGTAACATTACAACACTTATTATTATTATTATGTCACTAATACTCTTTTGTAATGTAGGGACTATTTATTTTTATACAGTAAAAATGTGCAGGTCTGAAGCTCTAAGGTCTAAATTACTGAGGCAGGATTTGCTCAGTCACATCCCCAGAATATATATAGAAAAAACCGAGAGCAGCAAGGAATCTCACAGCATCCATGAAGGAGGGGAGGATCACTTTGGTCCCGAGCTGTATCCATCAGAGCCATTGCCTCAGTCCCCAGCGACGTCTGAAGCAGAAGGTCCCTGAGCTGAATAATGAGATGTATAGTTTTCTACAGAGAGAAAGTTCATTTAAAAGTAGCAGGAAGCAGATGAAGATTTTGGAGTTGGGATATGACATTAATGGGGGGGGGGGGGATTTCTACAAAAACAATAAATTATGACGAAATGAAAATAATAATACGATAAAGTTGCATTTTCCACTGCAAGCTAGAACTTCGAGGAAAAAACCTTGGATTTATAACAAATGAATGCTGAAATAAAAACGAGCTGTGGCTGACGTCCCGGTGATCCTTACCCAAAGCCTTTCATGAGGAGGGGCTGTGGTCTCTATAAGCAGAGCATATATACTCAGTCAGTCTGGCTCCGGGAACTCCAGAGAATAGTTATATTTTTTTATTAGTACATGTTTAAGTGCTTTGGTCTGGCTGAGTATGAGCTCATCCTGCAGATACCTGGGAAGAGACGTCCAGTGAATGTGCTCAGAGACGGTAAATGAAAAGGCCGTGACAGCGCTGATGGATGTGTGTGGCCCTGTTTTCATAGACTGCATGAGACACATCAACATCCGACAGTACCTGAGCGTCCAGGGAAAGTTGCCAAACAAGTTAACTGGACTAAAAATGATTTCTGACCGGCGCTTTGGCCTTTGTGTTTCCAATGATCATCATTTTGCAAATATCTGGTTCAACTGGAGTTTATGAGCCAAGGCAATTTAATTTATAAAGCACCTTTCATAAAGAGAGGTAGATTCGAGGTGCTGTACGGGGACATTAAAAAACAATAACGAAATCTGAAAGAAGTTTAATTCAATTTTCAAGAAAAATAAAAGATTAAAAAGAGTAGAATAAAAGAGATAAAGTTAGAAGAAAAGGTTGAAGGAAATAAAACTAATAAATCTGTATTAAAATATTAAAATAAGTTAAGAATATAATAGAACTATGAGGAATAATAAATAAAAAATGGAATGAAATACACTGATGGATAACCTTATGAAATAGCTGAGTTGAAGTGAATTAGGAGGAATCCTAACGCCATCAGGCAGCGCTGTAGTGACTGAAAGCTGCTACACTGTTTAGGAGGCAAACGACGAAGGTTGTGTTTTTATACAAGGCAAAATACTTCACTTAAAGACCCTCTGTAGTCAGGAGATACTCATTAGTTATATACATGGAATTAATGGATTGAAGAAGAGTCGAACTCGCAACTGATGTCTAAAGCTCCAAATATCTATGATGGCATGTTTCACAAAGACACTGTGAGAAAAATGAGAAAAAAATCGTAATATTCAGTGCAGAATGATGTAATTGAGAAGAAAAAAAATAAATAATACAAGAATAAAAACAAAATCATTTTTAGGAATAAGCAGCCAGTTGAACATTTGCTCGCTCCACCTTCACTCGTCCTGGATCCAAAATGTAGTTCTTGGATCAAATTCAAACCCGTTTGAATATAACACAGATGTAACCAACGATTGCCAAAAGAAGTTCCCTTCAAAATAATATTTAATTCAGGAAGATACAACTTGAGAACACAACTTATTTATGCTATCGTATACTCATGTTTCTTCTCATGCTCTGTACGTAGCAATGATCCAGGATGGATTCATGACGCCCTAAGTGAAGCTCTTACAAGTATGCATGTGCAGCATAGATGTGGTTTAAGAAAGACACATACCAACAAACCCAGTGCTTCCTGTTGATGCCAAGACCTTACAAGCACATAAAACAAAAGTTTCCATGTTGGGCCTCAGCGCAGTAGGTCAGCAGGGGAATCTCAGAGAGAGCACTGGGCCTTTTTAATTATTTCCTCGGGAAAAGAGAGGAGATGAAATGGGGAAAGGATTGGAGACAAAATCTAATTATTTACTGAGGAATGTATGTCCCTTTCCTGTTTGACTGTGAACACGAGCTTGGTGAAATTCATCCTCGTGAGCACAGTGGGAGCACTCAGCCACGACGGGAGGGCAAAGTCAAAAGGTGTGAGCGACAGAGAGGGATGGATGAATCAAAAGAGTATGTGTTGCCTGACTTTGTGGTTGTACAAGTCATTTTTTAGAAACTTTTAATGCACATGTAATAAGCAATAGTTCCAAAAAAGATTGTATTTCAAACTATGATTGAATATGTCATGTGTGTAGTGGTTACATTACAGATTTTTGAAAAAATATTTTTCACTCAAGCTTTACAATGCATGAAACTGCTGTGTGGACGTTGTGACGATTGTAAGGAGGATGCTAATGTTGCTTTTTCTTTTGCTGACATAACAGAACTCAACTCATGAGAGACTTTCCTTGAACACAGGTTTCCGAATAATTGAATGAAACAATGCCCAGTGTTGGGGCTCCAGTGCCCTTGTAAGGGAGTTGGGAGATAGCGCTGGTTACATCAACCTCCAGAGACACCAAGGAGGGTTGGGGAGGGTTGGGGGGGGGGTCTGCAGGAGAGGGTGAAGTCAGACCGAGGCACTGACGTCTGCTATGATTATTTGCTTGAAAGAGAACACGAATGGAAAGAATAAAATACCACTTAGGACACATAAAATATGTATGTATTCAGATACACATGTGTGAACAGTTGTAAATGAGAACACTTACAAACACACCACACACTTACATGTTTATGCACTCTGGCAGTTGCCTCTAGCAGACGTAACACCTGTGTTAATCCAAGTTTCTGCAGCATCAATGCTAAATGTGTTTTTCTATGGCTCATGTTCCATCACTCTTAAGAAGTCAGAGTTTGCTCTTTTTCTTTGCCAGGAACTAGTTTCATTGTGTCATGCTGCACTTATTTAGATCTACTACTGTACATTACATTGTTGGCAGGATAAATGTATCTCTGTACCTTCTATAAGCGCTACCACAGTATACCCATAAACACAAAAGCCTGCACAGCCATAATAATTATTTTTCATCCACAATTTAACCTAAGTTCCCCATAAGAGGTCAAGCAAGTGAAAAAGAGTACATTTTAAATTTACCTTAGGGGTTAAGCCTGGTCGATAAGTCCAGAACCACACGCAAACACTGAAACACATTAAAACTTTGAGAGATTAGCCACTTTCGCCCCAGCGACAGTCACAGAGCAGCAAGGCTATTTGGGCTCATTCGTCACCGTAGTTGCTCCCTAAAGGCCTCCACATTGTTCTCAAGCATGTTGGGGCCACATAAAGTTTGAATCAGACCAGGCGCCCGACTAAAATCACTGGGGTAAAATTAGACATGGGGGCCCACTTTTTCTCACTGCCCCTTCTGGGGGATTAGATGACGTTTAAAGTTATTGGTGGACTAATATGTATGATTAAAAGGGCTGATTATTGTGCAAAATGGAGGTGTATTTTATTGGCCTCCCCTAAAAGAGGGAGGGGGGGAGGGCGGCTAAGAGGGTTCTTGGAGTAGTTAAAGAGGCTCACTCGAGGTCCAGGCTGAGATTATAATGCCTTATTTAACACTCGATCTGTGGATAGCAGGCAGTGAACTGCTAGTGAACCTTAAGGGCCAGCATTAGAACAATATGTGTGAGGGGTAGCTTGCCATTTAGTTGCCTTTTGTAGTTTCAGTGCTGTGTTTTCTTAGCATAACCTCCAGGGCAGTAAAAGAAGGGGTCTTTT
The DNA here is from genome assembly GCA_026259375.1 of Verasper variegatus. Lineage (NCBI taxonomy): Eukaryota > Metazoa > Chordata > Actinopteri > Pleuronectiformes > Pleuronectidae > Verasper > Verasper variegatus. Next base: position 13,254,098 of record CM048057.1, read on the forward strand.
AATGTGAAGTAAGCCAAGGTATCAAATGACACTGAAGGATGTCCGAATCAGACGAGGGACACTTCCAGACTCTGAGACTGTCTCTATCAGGGTCAGTGAGGACTACTTTGTGAAGACATCTTTCCATGCAAATATGTTTAAAACAGCATTTGTTCTAAGAAAGAAGTGGAGGTAACTCCATGTTCCTGTTAGTCCTCAAAAACAACTACTTGAAAAAATAGGTTATAGTAGTGACCAAGTCAGAAAGTCTTGTCGGTGGTCCTTAAAAAAAAAAAAAAACAGGCACGTAAAAACACTTCTGTTTACTAATTGGACCAGTAGCTGTGGTAACAGTGTGACATCATGTCGTCATTAACAGGTGCCTCATCCGGTTGGCTGTTCATGGGAAAGTTTTAATTACAGGTTCCCGGTCAGCCGTCCACACCAGCGCAGGCCAGCGATTAGTTGTTATTTAAGGGCTGTTGTCAATGTTTACGAGGTGTCAGGGGGACAGGAGGCAGGCTTGTTGTTACTGCACGGGGTTAAAGTCAAAGGTCGGGCAGAGGGAGAGCAGGGAGAGCAGGCAGGCAGGAGGGGTGACCAGAGCACAGTCCAATAAACTAGAGGAAATGATGGTGACCACTGGAATGGAATCTGTTTTCCTGTTTACCTCATGGTTTCAGTCTGATTTGTCCATTAGTTGTCAAGATTTAACACGACTTGACAGCGAAGTGCGAGAGAAAAGGTTAAACCATGAGGCCAGGAAAGAACTGAATGGTTTTGGGGTGGATAGTCCCACAATGCAGCTCACACTCATGGTTTTAAGACTGGGACTCGGACTGGCTCGGGGCACATTTTTCAATCTGAACCCATTCAAGACAGAGAGAAAACTTACTGAGCCTGACCCAAACTCGGCAGGCATTCTGTTTTTATTGGTTTCTAAACTTGACCTAAGCCTAATGCAGTTAATATAAGCTGCACAGGGTTTGTGTTACCCTCTCCCTGACATGCTGACATGGTTTTTGGTTGTGTTCCCCTGCTTACAGACATCGCAAAAAATGGGTAGGACCTGACCCAAAGCAGAATACATTGTCAAATGTCTTTTTACCGAATGTGGCGCGGCTATCAGATCCCGACATGCTCGGGTCTGGTATCCACACTCGTGTCAAGCAAATGCTTCATAATGACTGTGATAAATTCATGACATTTTCCTCTAGCACCAACTAGAGGTCGACACTCAAGAACCGCTGGACCGATCACCGTTGACGGCAGATTCATGAGCCCTCACGTGAACTGTAATAACTTTGGTGATCCCTTGATCTTTCAAACTTGTCAGCTACTCCAAAAAAAAAACATAGCCACAATCAACCAATCAGCAACTGTCTGTCCCGCAGGCAATGCAAACACATACTGCACATGCTTTCTCAACGGTTGCGGTACCAAATCTGGACAGAAGCAGATGAAGGAGATTTTTGTGATGTTCTTGCCACATAACTGTCATTGTTTGCAATATTAAAAGTGGCAAACATTGCTCTGGATTTAAGGTTTCCCTCATTTTTATCCTCTTTAACCCTTTTCTCACCCGTGTGAACAATGCTGCCCCACACAGACGTCAATACCTTCTTCAGAACTCTATGCAATCCTTGAATTTAGTATTTTCTGTGGACACATGTTTCCCCTCACAGCATGGCTGTGGCACAGTATCAAAACAAGCAAATACAAAAGTAGTTCACATTCATCATGAGGACAGATGTTCGTATCTCCTGCTTGAGGGTATGGAGGTGAGAGGGGACATCAGGATCTGCCCTGATTCAACAACAACAGCGCGATACAAGATGAGAGTAGCACAAGAGAGGGGAAATGGCTCTTGTTGTAGTTTCTCCTTCTCCCTCAGAGGAGGTCCTATCTATCGGGGTCAGAAGGGGAGCCAAACCCTGGCTCTGTTTCTACGCCAGTTAGAGACCCCCACCTGGCTGCCTTGCAACAAACCAGTCAGCTGATGAAATACAGAGATCCTGTGTCTAATAGAGTGTGTCTGACTATTCCCGGTTGTATCACTATTGATTATTCCGTATTTGTTTGTGGTTTTAATTTTTAGCCACAGAAACATTGCTCGGAGGCAGAGTTGCTTTAAAGAGACAAATAATGTATTTGGTTGATGCATTTGGCTTCGACCATGGAGAGCTGACTCATCCAGAGAAAAACTAGTACAAGCAACATTCCAGAGGCAGGGCAGACTCGCTGACATTGACCCAAACTGGTTTATCAGCATCTAGAATAGTTTTTTCCCCAGATTCATCAAATGTGTTGGTCCTGAATGAGGCTCCCTCTGTAATAAACTTTATAGTTTATATATTTCTTCATACCTCTGTCTGATATTACATCATATATTTTAGTACGGAGTGGGTCACAGTAAACTGACAAGTGAACAAACAGGCAGCATGCATCCATACAGCTATGTACAGACAGAAGAAGATGGAAAATTAGCTTTCTTTCTCTAGATCACTTTAGTAGGCTACATTACTTTTTGAGGATAAAACTGGGCAACCATATTTTGGGAGAGGAAGTCATCATGAAAGGCTTTGTGCCATGCAAAATCAGCAAAGCCTTATATGCTGCAAGGCTTTCAGGAGCCTCAGCGAGCAGCACACCAGTTTAAACCATCTACCCAGAACAGAGCGTCCACTGGGATCCATTTGGCAAACACGTCTGGCCACGACGAGGCTGAGCAGAAAGAATATTATTTCTCTTTTCTCCCTGTTTACCTTTATTTCACTCTGCAACTTGCTTTACCTCACTCTTATTGCTGCAGTCTAGACAGAGAGAGGAACAGAGGAGGAAGCTGATACTGAAGCCAAGTCATGTGCTGTCCAGAGTGTAGGTGACTGACACACACACACACACACACACACACACACACACACACACACACACACACACAGCTGGTGAGGTCTGGTTGAGTTGAAACAAACAAAAGGTAGATTATGACAATTAATGGCCTGGTCCGAACCCTGGTGTTTCCAGAGCATAGTTATAGGTCAAATTAATCAAAGCTCTCTGTGGCACACACATACACACTCACACCCACACGCACACACACACACACACACAATATTCAGACATGTGGGAGCCATTTCTCCACCTACCTCCAGCTCTCTATGACAACAGAGAGGAACACAGCAACATTTGGGAAAAGAAAACAAGCCACTGAATCGACAGTGATTACCAAGCAACTCATAGTTGTAATGGACCAGGTGCGATTCTGATAGTGTCAGTCACACAGCAACAGGGCTGGACGCTTGGCTCTGAATGTTGGATTGAATTCTCTAAATGATGATGAAATGTTGTGACTTTTCGTGCTGTTGTTTTAATATGTTGTTGGCCTATTCTGAGTTGTGAGGTAAATCTGCCATCATAGACTTTCATAAAGTATTATCTTGGGAGAATGTTCAATATATAGGACCATCGAATATGTACAATATATGTCTGTTTTTATCCATTGCAGAAGATAAATGACAGTTTGGAAATGTAGTCAACCTGTGTAGTTTTAAAATGCCAATAAAGGCCTTGCACTTGGAAAGGTGAAGACTGCTGAGAAGTAAACATGGACTTAAACGATGCAGGGTTCCAACTCTAACAAATTGCTAGTTAAATACAATATTAGACTAAATGAGCCATTCTGAATTAGATTACTTAATGATGTTGTGAATATTTCTTACTGAAGATGGAAAATAATCTTTTTGAGGTATTACTGTAATGGAAACAGACAGCTGTTGAACATATAGCAGATAATTAGGAGGTAAAGAGCCAGATATTTCAGAAGTTGGCAGAGACCAAATCCTGAGCTAAAAAGAGAGTGAACATTGGATTTACATCTATCAGGTGGACAGAAACATGAGCCTAAATGAATGCATATTTTGCTCCATCTGTTCTGGCTGGTTATTATATGCTCTGTCTTTACAGTATGTTTTATTGCCCCAAAGTTGTCAAGGAATTAATTATTTCTTGCTGCTTTATGACTGATGAGAGAACCATGACCGATAGAAAGTTTACATCTTTGCACCGAGCATCTTGTAAACTGGAGAAAATACAAATAAAGCAAAACAAATCAGCAACAATTCAGATATGATTGTGGTTGTTGTTATTGCAACTGGACAGCAAATACCAGGGAAGTTTACAAATGGCAATAATGATGACTACTGTGATGAATTAAGATTTTATATTCACGGTTAATGCATTGTATACAGCTCCAAGGGTTTCATACCAAGAAGCAATTGTGATGACCTTCACTGGCACTCCCTACTGACGCAACCTAGCATTCTCTTTTCAACCAGAAGTACGTAGAAGAAACAGCAACCCTGCTGAAGTCTCTTTCTCTTTTTTTTTTTATTCAGTTGTAACCAAATGCAGAAGCAGCCAATAATACAAAGTTCAACTGCCAAAGCCACAAGAGGCTGAGTAACATTGAGCAACATTTAAACATGTTTGATAAATGAAAGAACTGAGGAGGGAGGAAGACAGAAAATGATTTGTTAGTTAATCAGCCTCCACCGTGGAATGAGAACAGAATTTTAATGATGCCCTTTTACTTGCAGCATATGTAGTGAAATGTGCAACTGTTTTAATTTGCCCTCATTTGTTTTAAATACTTTACCTCAAGCGGCCGAGCGTGTAACTCGAACGCTGAAGAGCAGCACTGTTTTCTAGAGGTCGAGCCCATTTATTCCACAGAGCGTGCTCCGTCTGACTTCATGATACTTCTGCTAATACAATAATCCATAATTCAAAAGCTTGAGGGAAATGACTGCTACAGTTGCATATTCAAACACTCACAAAGGCACACCCATGTGCACACACACACACACACACACATTGCAGATAAACCCTACAGGGGAGGTTTGTGGCCCCTGTGATTGCACATACATGAACATTTGAGTATGTTGGTTATGAAAACAGTGGGAACCAAGGAAATTGAGGGTCAGCTGGTTTTGCTAACCTTTCCCTCTTCAGGTGAGAAAGTGCCAAAAGCCTGGTTTCGAAGCAGGAACAAGAGAATATGTTATAGATGTGCACAACCATGTGCTTGTGGAGTTTGGGACATGGCCTTGAAATTTACTACTTGGTGGAACAAGTGACCCAAAAACCAGAACTATCCTTGTGTGACCTGCATGTGGCAAAGCAGTGGAAGGGAAAGAATGCACCTACAACCGCAACTTTTTAAACTCAGATTCTGTACATTTATATTGTCTTTTTTATTATCGTCTGCTTTGTCTTAGTCATATCAGTAGCATGAGTCATTCCATCCATCTGACTCATCTCATATATCTCCCACTGTGTTGCAGCCTTTCCTTCATCAATATCCCTGATCGTTTTCTGACTCTCTGAAGGCAGGAATTAGTCTCTTCTCATGGACCTGTGTCTTATGAGTTATATGAGTTATAGACACACACTTAGCACATAGCAGTATACTGAAACTGAACAACATGATGTGATGAGAGAAACCAAGGTGTCGTGGTAATGGTTGAGGGGGTGATGGAAATCAGCCTCACCCATCTCACCCGCTCTCTTTTTCGGTTGTTGTTGTATATAAGGTTGTATATTTGATCAAGTTTTAAGCCACAGCAGTCGGCTGTTTATCGCTAAAACCATTAGCCAAGCTGGTGAACAGAGTGGAGAATTTATGAGCCAAAGAACCAGTTATTTCCCCTCAGAAGTTGGTAGAGACTAAAACATGAGCTAAAAGAGATTGAATATTGGACTTACATTTATGAGGTGGACAGAAACATTTGCCTAAATACAGTATATGCTATTTTTGCTCTGTCTGTGCTGTGTGTGTTTATAGGGAACTGTTTGCTAATATGTTCACCATAGATGGTAAATCACCATGTGTTTACAATTTGTGTGATTTCCCCCAAGTTCTCAAAATGAAAATCAGTTGTTGCAGCTTCATGACGGAGGAGAGAAGAACAGAGAGCAATTTTACATCACTGTACCAAAACATCTTGAAAAGGATAGAAAATAGAAATAATGCAAAACAAATCACCAACAACTCTGCTATTATTGTGGTTGCATGGCAAGCAAATACCAATTGCCCTCTGGGGACTAATAAAGTTGTTCTGAATTTTGAAGGAATCTAAATTGGCTTTGATCACCCTTTAATGTGAAAACACACATACTCTGCCACCGTTATTCTGACCAACAAAGGCCAGAGTCCAAATCTGCAGTTTGGCCACGGGTCAGTGTCAGTATGTAGCTGTAGGATGTGCTTCCTGCTTGATGTGGAGGTCGGTCCAGTCCACTCTCAGGCAGCAGGCCAGCAGCGGCCCACTGATATCAAAACCATGTGTGAGATAATGCCCCAAACCACAAACATGACATCACCACACTCTGTAAATCTCTGGACAGCCCCTCACCCTCACCCCACCCCATCTTCCTCTTCTTCATCCACGCTGCTGCTGTTGCTGTTGCTGTTGCTGTTGCTGTTGCTGTTGCTGTTTCTTTTACCTTATCTTAACTTTTGTTTGGAACACAGAGGCAACACGCATGTCTCTTCTCAGCATTGACCTGTTTTACAGTAACACAATTTCACACCTGGTAGCAGGCCAGCACAGTTACATGCGTCAGTGCAAACACGAGGAACAAAATGATCTCCAGCTGACTGAGGTACGAACATTGCTCATCAACTTTCTTAGCCCAAACGTCCTCAGCTGTTCCAGGAAACAGAAACCTTACAGCAATAAGTTGGCTGTGATACAACCCAACACTATCTCAGGGCTAACTCATCTCATATGGCTAACTTCTAACAAATCAGTCAGTGAGCCCCTCTATGATCACTACACACTTTGCATCATGTCTCTTGATAATATCATAAATACCGACTGAAGATGGGTTGTGCATAGGGTTGTATATATGATCAGATATACATATAACAGCAGCAGCAAATGATAACTTTAGGTACTGAAAAGAAAATATCATCATAATATATGAATTCAGACTTGAGAGAAGTATATTTTTAACAGCCTCATACTGCAGAGTTTAAACAGCTGCCGAGCTGTGGCCACATACAGTACTGCCTACAACCCCACCCCCCCTCAGCTAGCAGAGTGGTGGTGCTCCACATGGAGGCTGAGTTAAGGTCTTATTGGCGGCTTTTCCAGGCCAAGGGTTGAGCCAGTAAGTTAAACAGATGTTCTCATAAAGCAAATACAATAGTGAGATGTCCAACCCCAGTGTCAGGGAGGAGGTGGAGATAGATTGATGGATAGTCGAGGGAAAGAAATAGAGAGGAGGAGGGATGGGGTGCGTTCAAAGAGTGCCAGATAAGTGGATCGATGGACAGATAGGTCTGCAGATTATCACGGACGAGGGAAACAACAGGAGGAAAGTCAGTCATAACAGGAGGAGCAGATAACAGTCAGCACAGACATCATCCAACACACCTACACTATTTTTGCCCTTCTTTTCTAGACTTTTCTTTGGGATCTTTATTTCCCAGGGCTCTTTACTACCACACGCACAGACAGAGACACACACACACACACACACACACACACACACACACACACAGACACACACAGTCTAAGAACTATAGGCCCTGTTGAACTTTCTCCCGTAGGTCAAGCGGTGAGGGAGGACAAAGTCGTATCTATGCTCTGCAGTTCATATTTGTGTTGGAGGCGCCACGCGGCCTGAGCTCCATGTTAGCTTGAGGTAATTACACCTATACACTACCAATATCCCCTCCCATTACTGCACACTAATGGGCGTTACTGCTCTCTCTCTCTCTCTCACACACACACACACACACACACACACACACACACACACACACACACACACTCAAGTATAAATACAATCACAGTAACACACACCACTTTGTCCAAGCAGTAGAAGCAAGTGACAACATCAGTTAGCTTCGATCTGACACGTCAACGCTCATGTTTTTCTTTGGTCAGGCTCAGACCCACCCACACCCCCTAGATGAAGTGTGTGTGTGTGTGTGTGTGTGTGTGTGTGTGTGTGTGTGTGTGTGTGTGTGTGTGTGTGTGTGTGTGACAGGTAAATGAGAGAATTCTGCTTGTCACAGTGTTCACAAAAGTTAATGATTACGTTTTGACGTCTTTGTGAAATTATTTTAACGAGGGAAGCTGCAGATATTTGTTTTCCCATTTATTTAATAACAGAGGATAATTTAACTAATTCAAGTTAAGGTGAATTTTGATTACTCTCCTCTTTTTGAGTCAGGAAATACATAATAATACTAAAACATTTTTTAGACTTATGAGCAGAAATACTGTCAAAGCTTCAAACTTTGCAAGCAGACACACTTTATCATGGTCAATGGAGCATTCAGGCGTTATTCCAAGATGGTACCACCAGTGCTAGCTTTGTAGTTATGTCAGATAAAAATTTAATTAAGCCCCTTTTACACTGATCAAGAAATTCACTAACATCTGGCTTTTGTTTGCAATGGGAGTGGATACAACTGGCATTCGGCCCTAGTTCAAATCATTCATCAGCAAAGTGAGAGAGCTTCTCTGTATCCAGCAAGTTTGTGACGACAAACATGATTCCCCGGGGGGAATAAAAACAGAAAGGCAAACTCCTCTTCTGGCAATGGATAAATCGCCTTTTATTTCTTCAGCGGGTTTCCCACTTTCACACTTTAAAACAAATTGTGTTTACCAGCTGCTTTTGGTGTAAAATAGATATTAGCTGTGCAAGCACACACAGTGTTTCTCCCTATGATGTGGCAAAATGGATTCTGTAGCTTAGAATTTGTCATTCTTCTAATAGAACAAGACAGGAACAATGAATCCTCCTTGTCATTTGTCATCTGGGGGAAGGAGCCTGGAACAATTTGCATCGTATTCTCAGATTCCTCCAAAGCTAAACTCATTTGATGGCTTTATGAACTTTTCGCTCTGTGCTTTATGGCCGGGAAAGCCCCGATCAGGCAGTAAATAACGGATGATTTATGCACTCGCATCCCACTGCTGCACCTCTGCGTCTCGTCCACTGAGTGAGGATCAAAGCCAGGTATGTGCCGAGGTCATCCGCCCCTCTGTCCCCATACACACACAAATACACATATGTTAATATCTGTACGTATCGGTCTCCGGGATCCAGCATGATTTGCTCTGGTTGAGGCATAGCAATAGATCTGATACTCCCTCAGCAAATTCTGTCTGTTGTGATAATATTGGAGATTTTCAAAACACAGTAAAAGTCCATTCACGAGCCAACGGTGGCCAACTCAGTTTTCCAGAGCAGCTCTTTCAGAAACCTGAGCATCTGATGAAATGTTTGTTATTGTCAGCCCTTGGTTTCGTCAAACTGAGACGCTGGTCCTACCTGTGAGACATGTATGGGCCCGTGTCACAATCTAAATTTCAAACACACACTTTCACTCTGTCTTTTGACCCAGCAGCGCCGCACACTCGCACCGACAGAACAAACACACTCCCCTCCCTCAGATGGAAACGGAGCTCTGAGGCTCTTAAGATGTGAAAACAGGTTGGAGACAGGGGGGTCAGATTTTAAATGCTGTCTAATAGCAAATCCAGGTGACTGTGAAACTGATCCACAGTACAATAACAGTCAAACACACAGCGCACATGCACATCATTAGGCCCATCCATGGCTGCACACTGCAGACTGTGGATGTGTATGAACAGCTACTGAATATGATGAAGGTTTAGAAAATGCTACACTGGCAAAATGACGAGGTTTTATCTCCACCACAAGTGGAAAATGTATTAAAGTGAGAGCATGTATCAGTTTGTCACTGCTGTACTGTGTGACTGCAGAGAAGGCACACACAGATTTTAGTACACAAAGAGGTATATGATAGTGTTTGACTGGAGGAGCAAGAAGAATTCAAAATCAGGCTCCTCACATACAAAGCCATTAACAATCAAGCCTCATCATTAAAGAGCTTTGCTCCCAAAATACAGGCTCTCTTGTGGTTCCTAGAGTCGGTAAGAGTGGAAGCCTTCAGCTACCAGGCTCCTCTCCTGTGGAATCAGAATTTGGGTTCATGAGGCAGACACCATCTCCTGGTTAGACGTAAAACGTTCCTCTTTGATAAAGCTTATAGGGCTGGGTCAGTTGAGTCCTGATCCATCCCTTAGTTATGCTGCTATATGCATTGAACTCCCATCATGCTTCTGTCTCTACCTCTCTCTGTCCTTGTATATATATATATATATATATATATATATATATAGAGAGAGAGAGAGAGAGAGAGAGAGAGAGAGAGAGAGAGAGAGAGAGAGAGAGCTTAGGTGTATATAAAAACATAAATTAAAGTTTTGAAAAGGCAAGGCAAGTATATTTGTATAGCACATGTTAACAACACAGCAATCCAAAGGCATCATGACAAATTGTAATAGACAAAACAAAAAAGGAAACATTCATATGAAAAGAGTTGAGATGAATTTCTCTGGGAGGACATCTGGCCAGACCACCCGCTAATGATGTATCCTAGTTTACTCTCACATTTTAAAACTCAACCTGGCGCCCACGTCTGTAGCCAAACGTTGGGTGTACATGTGACGGGCCTTCAGCCAGCTCTGCACTAAATATAACAGAGTGGTGGTCCAGCACTGAAAGATCTGAGCCAGAACATAACTTAGTGCCTCTTTGAACGAGCAGAAGAAAAAGGCCGACAAACACGGTCGGATCCTTAATTGCACTCGTGTAAATAAATCAAACACATTAGCAGCAGAGCGGCGAGGTTTTCGCTCCCCTCTGTTTAACAGTACTCCTCTGCTGTGAACTCTGGTTAAAGTCAAGCGGGAGATGGCGAGGGACGCACAGATTGCAGTAATAATAATGTTAATAATAATCAAGCGTAAATGTGGAAACTGCATGAACACGCAATCCTGCACATAACATTCTCCCTTGGTTCACTCATGCTGCTGTGACATGTCTGAACTATTCGGGAATTGGCTCGGTTTAGCCATTTCACTCAAAATTTAAATTTGGGATCTAAAACAAAACAATGATACTAATTACAACAAATAACTATTAATAACTAAAATTCGATTTCATTTTGTATTAAGGGCAGTTCATCTCCTACTGTGTAAATTATCTTTACTGTATCTGCTATATGTAAAAATCAATAAAAGGTTGAATTACAAAACAAAAGCACTGCAAATAACATGACCAGTACAACACATATTGCAGCACCAAAAGTCCCTAAAAGCACTTCAGTCATTTTCAACAAAGACAAAAGTTGATTGTGTCTGTGGACAGTGCTTTCACACTGATTTAAATAATCCAACATTATTATTACAAAAGATTCTTGAGAATCTGCAGCCTGCTGGAAATGTATCAGAAATCAGTTCTGAACAAAACGTCTCTGTTGTACCGTCGTATCATTAATGTGCCTTTTGTATTTTGTCCAGGACTTTATGTTTGAGCAGGTTGTGAGAAGACAGCATGTCTGCTATTTCACAGTCACTGACGGACTGGACCCAGTTAGATATAATAATTGGAGGGGAAATGATTATTAGGAGTTGCAAGGCGCCTGGACAGCTTCCTTTAGGGGGTTGGAGACAGAGTTAGGAAAAGTTGCTGTACTTTATATGAAAATATCACACTGGGTGTGGAATGTCTGGCCTCGGAGCTGTATACAGTTTGATCCGAATTAATTATTCAGAAATTAAAGAAAATTACGTACAATGGTATGTTCTTCAGGGTGGTCCCTTTTAAAACCCAGACGATAAACATCATGGCAACTGTCAAGGAAAGAGAAGTAGATATGGAATATTGTATTGTTGACTGTTGTTTTCAAGAGAAATGAAAAATAACTATTTTGGTTGAAGTTTCTGGGGATTCACTTACACTGATGAAAAAATGAGTTTGATAAAAGGGAGGAAAAACTACCGTTATATGTTTATTTAGTCTCAAAAACATACTCGCAAGTGAGAATTTCCACTCCGCAAGTATCCACGAGTGGAAAAGAATCCTAGCATCCTAGCCTCCATTTCTGCGCCGCGAGTATGTGGATCATAAAAAAACACTGCTGTCGACACAAAAAGCTGATGTCTTATAATGTCCATGTGCAGATAGCAAAAGAAAAGGAAATTACATGAGTGAGACTTGTGTAGCCAATCAGAGCTGAGGTTTGTTCACAATTTACTTGATTTGTTATGACATGTAAGAAATAATGTTTCTCCTAGACTGAATAGTCTCAGGCAAAAATGAAGTTGTGTCATGATAATCATCAAATTCCCTTTTCCTCTGTAAAGATGTTAGTCCAGTCTGTAGGCAACTTATTAATTTAAGCCATGGCTACAGATTTCAACACACAACCAAGCCACGGATTCTGCTGGGATAAGATCGCACCGCATCCAAAATCACTTAATAAGCTAAGAGTTCAGTCTGACAATAAAACAGAGCAGTGCAGTCCTTTTCGCTCCTCTCTGTCTTTTCTCTCACTTCCTCCTGTTATTGCAGCCATTTTCATTGAACTATTGAAATAATAACGTATACACTTAAAATGTGCACACGTTACACTGTATATAAAGTTGGACGACCTGTCTCCACTTCCTCCCACTATCCAGAAATGAAGCCAAAATATCCCGGATACAAATGCTGCCATCTTGCACATTTGAAGCATGAGTCTGCCCAGTAGTGATCGGGGGCTGTAGCCAGGGGAGCGAGGTCCTGCCAATACACATGCTTAACCAAAAGGGAATCATTCGAAGTTTGGCCCATGTCCCATTCACTAACATGGAGGAAGCAGGATTTTTTTGCCTATACTGCAGCCAGCCACCAGGTGGGGATCGTGAAGATCCAATTTCAAAGTAAGAGTCTGGAAATTCAAACAATTTGGATCAACAGGAATCAACAGAGTCACAAAACAACAAACATATGAGCGACAAGCAAAAAGTTTAATGTGACAACTGTCTCACCAATAGGATCAGAGACAGTGTATAAAGATGGATGACATGACGTCATAAAGGCAATAAATCCTTCCTCCTCTATGTTAGTGGATGAGACAAACTAAAAAGTCAAAGTACACGTACAAATATATTTCTCAAACACTGTTTGGGTCATTTTAGGTAGTGCTTATTACACTGGTGTTTGTTCAAGTGCTAATTTTTCTGTTAACTTTAGTTTAAATAAGTTATTTAATGCTATACAAACTGGGGAAACATCATGATTGACAGCTGAGACTGACTCTCGATTTGCCCCCAGTATTCGTGTCCAAGATATTTTGGCTTTATTTCTGAAAAGGGGTAGGAAGTGGAGACGTGTTGTCTTTATATACGGTCTATGAGTAGGAAGAACATTGGAAGTAGCTATCGTGAGAACAAAGTCACAAGAGACGGAACATTTTTATGTTCTCTTACTAACCAAGCGCCATTTGGGCTTCACTCTTGAAATCCTGCTCTATTTGTTGTACCTGGGACATTTCTACTAATTCTGAAACATATTGAACCTCTTCAAAATGATTCCTGTCCTTGTTTTTCTAGCCCTAGCCTCATTATTTTCAATGGCAATAGTGTTCTGTAACAGCCGCTTTTTGCCAAGTGCTAGCAGTTAAAAATACTTGAATGTTCAACTCACACACATAAAAAGGACTTCAAGTTTTCTATAGTTGCTTGGTAACAGCGGAAGCGACAGGTACGGCCAGCGCTTTAAACGTGTTTCTTTTAAGCCAAAAGAAAGAAGTTGCTAACTGTTTGTGTGTTAAAACCATGTGTCCTCTCTGAACCCGGGGGTCAAAGGACGTCTGTTACGCATAAACTCATGGCTGTACATGGGACACGGTCATGTCGTCCGACCACCGTCTCTCACTATAATCCCGGCCTTCCGTTCCCTCTTATCCCTACAGCATGCCGGGAGTTGTGTTTCATGCCGACTGGGGCTGGTGTTCATTTAGGGGCCGACGTCAAGATTTCCCCCTTTTTTATGCAATAACTGACTCACAAGGTGACTAAAGCAGGGGGATAAAGTGCGTATGTGTGCTTTACAGGACATAAGCTGGCAGGATAAGGCACCGTATTAAAGAGGATCCAGACAGCCGACCACCCGCTGTGTACCCAGAAACCTGAGCAGGTCGTGTAAGATCTACAGTGGAGTCTACTGTTTCCAACGGCTGCGTTCACACTTCATCGCATTCTGATTTCTTTATTCTGCAGCACATATTACTCGCTCAGTCTGAAGAGCCAAAAACTAATGATTTCATTCCTGATCAGCAGAAAAGAAATGGAAATCATTTTGTCTGTATTATTTGTAAAAATGTTGACATTTAGGATAAAAACACGGTGTAAATGACCCCGTTTCCAGTCAAATATGAATGTCGGGGTTTGCAGACACTTGGATGTCGCCACACAAGCAGAATGGAGGCATTTGATGTTTTTTCTGATCTTTTATTAGGTCTTAAGAAGCGGTCGAAAATTGATTTCAATTGTATTGGATTCAGCCGCAACGCTGTTTACCCCTGAGACTCCTGAGAAAAAGTGTTTTGTGGATTTAAACACTTCACCCACCCCGCCATTGACATACTAGTGAGTAGATAATGAGGGAATTTTCATTTTTAGGTGAACTATCCCTTTCAGGAGCTTCAGGATCAGTGTTTTCTGTGGGGGCATTGGATTTTTGGGCTTCATAAAATTGCATTTATACACAAAACATCCATTTAACACACTGGAGGAAGGAAATGAGGAGAGAAAAAAGAACGAGGGCGGGTGGGATCATTAGAGTGAGTCTTACCCCCTCCACATAATCATTTGACTCTTTGTTAGGCATAAAGAATTGATTGGTGCAGCTTTAATGTCCGGAGCCTCCTTGATGATGACTGGGTGAAAAGAGGGAAACATTAACCTGGTTACCTCAAATCAAGTCCACTGTACATATAACAAGCTTTTATAGACTGATTTGTCACAGACTAGGCATACAAGTTTGTGGACTTACAGACACACGCACACACACACAAGAAATGCAGTAATGACTCACTCTCGCTCTGGCTGTTTGACACAGTAGCCTTTTAAAACACCAACTTAAACCTCTGTCCAAAATTATAGCCATATCGTGTTCACTATCTGGTATGAGTCGGCCTTTCTTTCTCCTTCGGGTACAAGCGAGATGTTTATTTTCGTCTCATGCTCGGAGCATGGAAAAAGAGAGAGCCAGTGCTGACGGGTTGTAAACACCCAGATTAGACGGTGGATTGAATGGTGTCACTGAAACTGGACCTCTGCGTAATGACAGGCAATCACTGAGTTAACATGGCAGATTACATGATTCACAGACGCCAGTGGAAGATGGCGATGAAACCCAGAGCCATGCGGACACACACACACACACACACACACACCAAATATATACACAAATGCATAGAGGCCTGAACGCACGCACGCAACCACCCCATACATCCACCATAATGGACGGAACAAATGCGTAGGGTTTGTTTGACCTTTAACCTATCCAATGATCCAACGCCATACTTTCGGTAAAGGGCCTCCTCTTCCAGTAAACTCTTTCCTCTTCCTTCCAGTAACTTTGTGTATACATGGTCCTCAAACCACATAACCGCACGTGATGGAAAGTGATGAAATAAAATTTAAGATGGAGCGACTAGTCATGTATTAGGTTGGAAAAAAATTGACATGTGAAACATTTTGTCCAGGTCTTGGAATACAATGGTAAGACATGGTGAACATGCTGGATCCATTATCACACAGAAGGAAACCAGGCCATATTCCTGACTCTGCTTTGTATTCATATTGGGGAAAGCAAGTAAAACTAGTCAGGATTTGTTTCACTGACAAACCTGTAAACTGTAAAAAAAAAAAAAAAATCAAAAATCCATCATTTTCCAATCTAGCGCCGTGTAATGCCCCTGATCAGGCTGTGGTGTGACCTCGTTGGCTCGGTTATAGTAGGCTGCGAGGCGATTGGCCGCCTGTCGCGGCCGTGGAGGTTTATGGCTCCTGCTGAACCTCCAGGGAGGCTTGTAACAGTGCAGAACAACAATAGAGTCCATGCTGTGTTTAGTCTGTGTCTGTGGGGGCTTATAGCAGATTTTGCACTTTGAAACAAGAGCCCGGCTTTTTACCAAAGACTTTAAGACTCTCTCGCAGCTAGCTTATTACATCTTAGTTGACTTTTCATCTGTCTCCAAGGCACATACACACACACACACACACACACACACATCATCACACCAGAGCCAAACCAGAAGCATAAGTTGATATTCACGGCTTCTCAATCCGCCATGCCCAACTACGAATGCAGCTGCGCTCTTTTTCTAAGTGACTGTCTAAAAATTACACTATATCAAAATACATTATGATAGTGTACAATCCAAGTTGCACAAAATAAGTGGAATTAGCATGTGCCAAAATTATGGGAGGTATAACAAAATGATGAACCATTCACTTAATACCTCAGTGATTCCACATCTTTAAAGTAAGATCTGTCACTGTACCTTTATTTGACACTTTTAAAGTAAACTTTTACATGTCAGAGTGCGTTAACATTAAATGACTCATTTCTATGAGCAGACTCTTTTGCATAATGTTTGGAGCCGGCCACATTCTGAGGGCCATTTTCTTTTTTCTTGATTAATTTCTCACAATTCACCATACTTCAAAGTACAAGCACACAGTCATCCTACATCTACAGTTTTCTTTGTGGGCAGATATCTCCATCTCCCAACGCCCAAGTGTTCCTTCAAAACAAGTTCCCACCAAATCTATTCTGCATGGGCACTGTTGCTGCACCCTGGACTTCTGGTTTCCTAAGAGCATGGTACTTCAGTTTGAGGGCAGGACTTATTGATTTCATGTTCAGATTTTGTCATGTTTTCAATCAAAACCCTACACAAGCCCCTACATGTGCTTAGATTTGCTCCGCTTGTGCTCAAACACTGTGCTTGCACTAGATATGTTGTTGCTTAGACAGATCTCCTTTGCTCCATCTTCAGCTCCAACAAGTCTCTCAAAATCCCTCCAACCAATAGAATACCAGGTGTGGTGTTGACAGATGAAACTGCCCCGCTCTGGTTGCAGCCGGACAGTTCTCCTGCGATGAAAGCCGAGGATACATTGATCCCTTTCATCTGACCGATCTGATAATTTTATGGGGCAGTGAAAATCGGAGTATGGAGTATTGCAAGTATTGTGTTTCTCCTAATAGAATCACTGGATTATTAACAAATTAATTTTGTCTCTTGAATTCCCTGAATATGGTGTTACGTACCAATGCAGGTATGAAGGTTAATTTAGGTGGTGTTCAAAATTCAGACCAAACACTCATGCACGCACGCATGTACACACACATGTACACACACACACACACTTGATACTTGTCTCTGTCAGACATCTTCTGGTTTCTGTGGCTTCTCGGCAGTCCAGAAGGAGCCTTGTCTAAATAAATGTCAACGTGCGACCAGGGCTTTAAAAAACCCGAAGCCCATATACTGAGGGAGAATCCGACTTGTCAATCACGTCACGCATCCGTCCGCCCCAGGGCTACGGGCGACAACTCCGGTGGGCTCACTCCCCCTCTCCCGTCTCTGTCCTTCTGGCATGAGAATGGGGAGAGATGTGGAAGTCCAAAACACACAAATGATCAGGTGCTGAACATTTACAGTGCTCGTGTCTTGCAGCTCAGCCCCAGGGTCTCGTTGGGTAAAAGCCAAACCGCTCCAATTTTTTGGGGGGTATTTTTATTTTTCTAAGAAGTGTTCGGTCCTTGGCAGATTATTTTTAAGGCTGGGGGAGTTCAGGCTTCTGTCTGGCTTGTGGGGAAAAGCTGTAATAAAGCTTCCCTTTACCCCACTGCTGAACCAAAGAAGTAGCGATGGTGAATGGTTTTGTTTTAGTTGATGCAGCTGATATTAAGGTCTTATTGAATATGTAATAGTGTTCAGAGTCATCCACTGATTCTGTTTAACTGCCTGTGTTGTTTTCCTTTACATTCTAAATTAAATTACAATCATATTAAATATGTCACTGTTGATTTTTAAAAACAAATACTGAACTATTAAATTACATGAATTGAAAACACAACATTTCAAGAGGGTTGCACTCTGTGTTATCACTTCTTTATTCTGATGACTACTTCGTTTTTTTTTCATAGATGGCTACCATCTTCTTCTATCATTAGTTTTGTTTGTTCTTTTGGAACTGCGCAATAAGAGGACGTGGACAGAACAATCGGATCTCAATCGAAACTTAATTGAATCTCATTGTGTTCACTTGAGACACATCTATACCAGGTGTAAATGGAGTTTATAAGTTTAATTTTTTGCGTATAATCTATTTCCGTGTCAAACAATGTAACCTTTAACTACATCCCTTACGTTATGGACGAAATGAACGTAGGCTACAGAGAGAAGGCTCCGTCCCTCTCCGTATGTATCATCGAGTATCGAGTATAATAGTTTGTTTATGCTCTTGGCGTTTTATTCGAAGCAGAAACAACATGTTTACAAAAACAGATGAACAACTTGTGAATATCAAACATGAACGAGATCTTGAACACATCGAGTATGTTCCAACTGTACCCTCAGAGAAAATTCTGCATTGATGTTGACTTGGAAAACATCCACTGATGGGACACACACACAAGTTGCTCGTATAAGACCATCGGAAGCTATTTAGGGTTCAGTGTCGTGCCCAGAAACAGATTGAGAACAGGAGGAAGGAGCTGGGGGGTGCACCTCCCGACTCTTTACACCAAAACACAATTTCTTCATGCGCATTTCACCGATCACCAAGGAAACTGTCTTCTGTCAGAATGTCACAGGGATATGCCTCGTCAAGGTCCGCTTATTTGGGGACCACAGTCGGGTGGAAAACCTGAGCTGTGAGCAACACTTTTACTTTCATAGCTGTTAACATGAGCATGGCGTTAACAGATGTTTTCCATTCATAACAATCGCCCTCCTCCATCTACTGCTCTTAGAATCCAGTCAAAATATGTTTTTAACTGAGTTTTAGTTCTGTGTGTCCACTAAACATACCTCAT
Source organism: Verasper variegatus (assembly GCA_026259375.1). NCBI lineage: Eukaryota > Metazoa > Chordata > Actinopteri > Pleuronectiformes > Pleuronectidae > Verasper > Verasper variegatus. Next base: position 13,273,070 of record CM048057.1, read on the forward strand.
GCCAGGTGGAATTGTCAGATATCCACAGTGCTAACACACAAAAAAGCCATATCTGTCTGTCAAACACACACGTACACGCACGTACTGTACATGCACGTGTAGTACCTTGTAATAGCCACACACATCACACCACTATGGGAAATTACTACCAGGCGCGCACACATTTTGCTCGTGGCTGGTATGTTACACAACACTAGTCACTTTGGCAGGAAACCAATCGTCACTGGAGGTATTTTATTCTAAATATCTACTCGGCTGATAGAAGAGTGACAGTGGCACCAGCCGTGTTGGCCGGCGGACGCAAGAGTTGTTTGCCTTGTTGAATTTACACACACACACACACACACACATAATCCAGACTCTGAAGAGGGCCACGTCCAACTTTAGCTGAACCTTGATTAACAGTGTCACTCTAAATCACAGGGCTGATTTCAGCACTAAACCAGACCTGAGGCTGATTGGGGAGGCATGAGGGAAATTACAAAAAAGAGGGGGAGGGAGGAAAGAAGGAGGGACAAGAGGAATGAGGGAAGAGGATGGATGAAGCAACAACATCAGGGAAAAAGGGGGGGGGGGGGGTTGTAGAGGAAGAGCAGAGGTAAGGAGAAGAGGTGGGTAAATGGAGAAACAGTAGGGTAGAGGCAACAATCATATATTGAGAGATCTGCTGATTTGGGAAACATGGAGACCGAAATGTAATAAAGACACAGAGAATCCCCTCAACATGACAATTTGTTGTGAAAACCATTTAAACCAAAACACATTTCCCGATTATATTATAACACGTCAGAAGCATTTACTGTGGGGGTAAACTTTTTGGACAATAATCGCTGCCGACATGTTGAGTTTAATGGGACGGCGTGAGCGGGTAGCAACAGTAGCGGGGAGCATGTGTGTGTGTTTGTCTGTACACATGTTCCCACTTTAATGTGAACTCTGCTGACCGCACTTTAAAACATGCACAGCAGTTTGGCCGAAACCAGGACATCCAATAAAAGTGGCTCAGGTAGAGAGAGTGGGAGAGAGACTGGCACAGGCAGAGAGAGAGAGAGAGAGAGAGAGAGAGAGAGAGAGAGAGAGGCCGACAGAAGTGTGCAGGTAGATATGCAAGACTGTTAATATATGTACTATCTGTCTGAGGTCACTTTAATTCCTCTACTAGGCCTATACCTGCTCAGGAATGCCAACAAACTCTTCATGCTAAGTGCAAATGCTGCAGTGTTTCTGGACTTCATTTCCCAGCAGCCATCTGTCTGGAAGAGGCTAACGTCTTGTTACCTGGTAATATACATACCAACTTAGTTTTTTCAGATCGACATGTATCGACGTGTTGCTGAATAAGACAAAGCTAGTATGTTACACAACTCGCAAACATTACGTTCGCCTGTGTAATTCAACAACAGGGAAAGCCGACTTCAGCCAATAACAGGAGTCAAAAACCATGGCAACAATAAGCCTTTCCCAGCAGTGCTCATCACTTTTTATTGTCCCCTGGAAACACGTTGTGATTACTTATTTGTCTTCAATCTTTATTCTTTTAAGCAAAATTAACTTTCTCCTGTCTTCAAACCTTTCTCTATTTACAAAGATAAGATGATATCAATCCTCGTATCTCAATATTGGAATTTAACATGAAAACACATCATAAACACATGTAAACACATTCAATTACAAAATAATGGTATTTAGTCAAGTTGATCAATTGAAATTTACTTTCAAATTGATTTGTGTTTATGATTTTCAAAAAATTCCCTAAATCAAATTCTGTCAGAGTTGCCACACACCATTTAGATTAGATTCAGAGATTAAAAATAGTCCTTCCCATGTGGCAAAACAGTTTTGGCCCCGATTTGGCCCACATCCCACATCTGGCCCCGATACCATGTGGAATAATGGCACTCAGGCAGTCCGATCCTGTTTGCCACATCAGGGCCACAAATAAGCCACGGCAGTACCCAAGTAAACCAAAGGTGGCCTGAATTTGTGTTGTGCATATCCAGATTACACCTTGCAGAGAGCACTGCAGTGTTTGCCAAAAAAGGCCCACAATTGTTTTGGGATATTTGGGCCACATGTGGTAAATGTACATTCGGGTTTGAATCACATTCTGTCACTTGGCAGTGCTTAATAAAGTATTATCATGGAGCAAAACACCCACTAGGGATCACATTGCGTAGTTGTTTATAAATCCAAAGAAACTAAATAAAACTGTACTGGTGACGTAGAAGCGCAAGCAGAGAGAATAACAGAGGGAAAGTGTAAAAAAAAGAGAGTGAAGGAGAAAGTGTTTGACAGAGAGAGGAGGGGAAAGACCAGCAACAAGTAGGAAACCGGTTAATGTCAGGAGAGCGCACGTGTGACGTCAGTGTGGAAGGTGACACCTCTAGACCAATGAAAGTTTCCACTACACAGACACATGCACGTAACCACACACACACACACACACACACACACACACACACACACAAGTGCGCTCCTCTGGGTTTGTAAGGCAGGTTGAGGTGTGTGTGTTGTGTGAAATGACATTTGTGGCGTCGGGTAGGTGGTGGCATGGGGTGTGTGAGGGGTGGAGTGGCAGTGTGTGTGTGTACGTGAGGGTGTGTGAGGGCGTGTGTGAGGGTGTGGTACGTCAGTGGGTGTTTATGTCTTAGTGGCATGCAGCAGCCGTCTGCACATTAACAGGAGCATGCCGATGGTAGGTGAAGTGACGGTGATGTCATGGCTACTTTTCCAATATGTGTTCTGTGTTTGTCTCTGTGGGTGTGGGTGTGTGTGTGTGTGTGTGTGTGTGTGCTCTACGTGGATTTTCACTGTCACCTCAACCCTCTTGTTTACCACGTTTGTGTATGAGCCTTCCCCTGAAAGACTCCAACCTCATCCTATTCTGTTGGATGGTGACCACGTTTGTGCATTCGCTGCAGAAACTGTGAAACTAAGCCTCAACAGAGGAGAAATGCCCCCCCCCCGGAAACACCAAAGCTGTTTTATTTACATGCTCTGTCAATTGGTCACTGTTTTCTGTTTTCGCACCCAAATACAGAAAATGCACCACAAGTTATGGTAAGTGACGTAATGAGTGATGGAACTGTTCATTCATTGTAATAGGCAATGAGCAATAGTAACACTTCTTTTGAGTAACTTGCCAAAGTTGAGGGCAAACTACAAGCTGGAAAATATCAAAGTGTATACTTTGAATCAAAGGCGTGAAGAATGACACTTTAGGTTTGTTCAAAATAAACACAAAGTGAGTTTTAGAAGCAGAACAGTTGAACACAAAGCCAACAAATAGACGTGATTGAGTGCAAACAGTCTCAAATCAATGACTTGAAAATGTTTCCACTTCAACATTTGCGCTAATTGAAAGTCTATACGACTCCATGATCGTTCATAGACAGAGGAAAGGAAGAATAATTTGGAAAAAAATAGAAGTACAGCAGTATGTAGTAAAAAACATAAAGCAGTAGCAAATCTCTAAAGATTCACTTTAAATGAACCTTTGGTGCATGTACCATCTGCTACGTAGATAACAGCTGACTGTCAATGGCACTTTTCAGCACATTCATTCCAGCTGTCAAATTCTCCTGAATAAACCAAAGCAGAAATTAGCTTCTGAATAAATTAGTTTTCACCCGTGTATACAATTTCATATCACAGTACACACTTTACACCTATTTCACAATAAATGCCAAAATGTTGAAAAAATACACACAAATACACATCGAGAGTCAGGTTTCAATCATTATGTCTCATAGCATCAACAAGTAATTAAAACCAAACTTACCAGAAAACTTAGGACTTGTGTGATATGAACACCTAAATGAACATCTTTGAGATTAATGTATTTTCTGCGTACTTTGAGTTTTTCATTTGGCTCATGTCTCAACAACCAACATGGAGGAGGCCGGGTTTACAACCTATACCACAGCCAGCCAACAGGTGGCGATCATGACTCTTTGGTGTCACATTTGGCGCTCAGTCATGTCGTCCATCTATATATACAGTTTATGGTACTGGGCAACCCTGCTCCTCCCACCAAATTAAACCAGTCTTTCCTCACTCTTCTGATAATGTGTTACTTGTCTTTAAACACCAGGGGCATGACAAATGAATAACAAGGAAAGCTAAATACCTGCGTGTTGCCTGTTGACCCAGAACAGCACCTGGCAGTGTGTGAGGTAAAGTGTCTAATTGCTTAAACTACTACAGTACTATGAATAGTGATTGGTTGATGCCTTGATTCACAGTAATCTTTGAAAAATCGACCTCCTTTAGGGAAAAATATATTGCTTTTCTGCCACGTAAAATTTGCCCTCTGTGTGAAAAGTACCGCAAATTACTTTTGATATTCCATCCTAACATGCAATTTTCATAGGAAATTCACTGTATGAACTTCAGTGACATACACTAAAGAGTCAATCTAATATAAAGTGCCTGTAGAACAATATATTAACAATAAATTATCATCCATCAACACTTTGTTCAGAGCAAATGCACACATCTACATCAGGGTTCAGATCAACCTGGATCCTAAAAATCACGTCTCACTCATGATGTTCTTGTAGATGCACAACTGTCCTCCCAACACTGCTCAGTGGCCAATGTTACACATCTAAATCACCCAAATCCACATAGACACAAAACACTTGATTATTTTAACATGATGCAATTTCCATGTGACGCTGAGGCATCAAGCTTCACTGTGGACTGTCCCAGGGAGAATGGTGTTTGGATATTATTGCACAAGTCGCAGTGTGAGACATTATGGCAGGCCTCCCTTGTTGTGCTGGCATGGCACCTCCAATCAGCTGCCTGTAAAGCTGTCAGTAGGGACCGTAGACCCTGGAGGCACACAACACTGAGCCCTGTTAAAAAGCCACAGATCACCCTGCTGGTTTTGTTCGGGAAAAACACGATGCCTACATGTGGTCGAGGTAAAACAGAGGGAATTATGGGAGAGGGTTAGGGAAGAGGCCAGGCAAAGATATGTTGCTAAGCCTCTGCTCAAAGCAATAAATCACAGCTTTTGTTATGTTTACCAAAATTTAAAAAGAAAGGCTCCTGATATTTGTTTACCACAGAGAAATTCCACATTATGAGGTCTTTACCTTTGGTTTCAATCGTGCACTCTGGCAGGTCATATTTCTCTCAGCGTATAATTAGGTCTGCCTGCAGCTAATTATTTGTGTAAACCTGACCAGGGCTACCGATGCTGGGTTTTATAGGATATATTAGTTATTTTAAATGACGTTGAGCGCAGCAGGGAAACAGTAACAGGCAGTTAAAACAAGACTGACACTTGTGTATGAGTGTATGAGTGTTTCTGATGGTTTGAGCGCAATGCCACACAAGTATTGGAACCCACAAAAGTAAACCAAGAAATATTGGATGAAACAAACTTGCTTACGAGGTAAGTAACTGCAATTATAAATGGAAATAAAACAAAGCTTATTTAACTGTGGAATAGTGTGTTAAGGAGGATCCTGGGAAGGTTGTGACCATAGACTGTAAATAAAGACTTGACATATATTATGTACTGTGCATATTAGAATTACCCTCTGGCGACAAATAAAGTTGTTTTGAATTTGAATGACTGCTCCCTTAAAGTGAAGCCAAAGCATCTTAATCGCCACCTAGTGACTGGCCGCAGCATAGGTCATAAAGTACACATTCAATAATTTTTTGTCAAAGATGGTTTCTGTCGTTTTAGTTAGTTCTCATCACACTGGTGTTTCTTCACAATGGTCGTATTTTTTCTTTAAGTTTGGTTTGAATTTGTTTCTTGATTCTATAAGAATGGGGTGAAACCCTACGGCTGACAGACTCACGATTGGTCGAGCCTGTGTATCAGAGGCCCCTTGCTGCTGCAGCTCCTTCCCTGATCGCTACTGCTTCAAATAAGTTAGCATTGGTATCCAGGAGATTTTGACATCATTCTGGGCAGTGGGAGGACGTGGAGACGCGTCGGGAATCTGAACAAACATTCTATGGTTGTGACACAAGTTGGGAGCAATTAAGTTTTATCAAATAATCATAATTTAGGTATAATTATCTCAGAGGGTACGTTTTCATCAGTGTTATCCATTACATTTTGGAGTGGATCTCGATAAATGATTTGGATATTTTTTCCCCTTTTCTTAATATGGTGAGATATGTAATTAGCCTTGGCGAAAGTATGGGCTCTCCGGTTACTAGTTACAGTTAATTTTTGAAATATGTATATTGGCAGCAAGAAGTAGAAAAGAGTGAAGTTTCATCCTCTTTTCAGACCTTCTCCTACTCAAGGGTGTTTGAAGGGACTTTGGGGACCCCCGGCAAAAGGGACCTGTAGGGCCCAGGATCGATCCAAACTGAACACCCCCACCCCAAGATACCATGATACATGATAGACATTCTCGTCAAAACCTATAAGATTGCAAAGCTCTTTGCAGAAAGCTAGAAGCACGGGGCTTTCGATCATGGTGTTTTTGCAGTCTCCTGACATAGAATATAAGGGAGTTTTCAGAACACAGTTGATGATGCGCCCCCCCTCTCAGCTCAGGGCCCCAGGCTTTGCCTTCACTGTGGAAATGTCCCTTCTTGTACCAAGAGAGAGAAATTGTCACTGATGCTTCAACTGCTTTCACTCAGGCTTGAACATGTTTTTATTCCTTGACCAACAGTTCAGAATCTTTAAGGTCTTAGACTACAATCAAAGGTCAAGCTGCTTACAAGCTTTCACACTTTAGTTGAACAGGAGCAAATGCCCTTTCAGCTGCTTTTATCTTAGTTTACAATTAATTTGCTCTTCGTCATTATGCATTAAATGTATTTCCATCTGCTTTCATCTCAGCTCTCTCTCAAATGCCACTTTAATTCCTTAATTCCACTTACAAGTCAACATTTGGTCTGCATTCATCCTTATGGTGCACACACTTCAATCCCTTTCAGGTCTGTTCATAATGTCCACTATCAACACCACATATACAATGGCTGCTTTCAGTTCTCACCCTAAAGCTGACACTTCAGTGGACATCATCTTTCAGTTGATGCACTTGAAGTGGCACCACTTTCATTAAGCATTTTCACTTCCTCCTTTACTTCATTGCATCACCCACACACTGACAGACATTTCAACCCTTTTCAGTGTGGTGACTTCTAATGAATCATCGGCTCCTTGCAGCACTTTCCTCTGCAGCTGATCAGCCAGACTCAGCACTGGAGTTAAAACCTGCTATTCAGGTTCTTTAGTGTTGTTTTTCAGCTGCAACATCAGAAACAACTTGATTTGTTTCAATATGTCTAATGTTTGAAAACCAAAATCTCTGTGGCTAGCACATTTATCCTTTCTTAATTAAACATAGCCCCATAGTCTCATTTGAAACCTATTCGACTGTATTGGGAAAAAATACGTAAAATCATTATGCATCCATCATTCATTATGTCCTAAATATAGAGGTTCAACTCTGCAAAGTGTTATGTTTGTGCCCAGAGAAGATCATTTATAATATTTTTATACCATCAATCATTTTGTCAGTTTCCTTATGGTAAATATCTCATGTTGAACATATAAAAACATGGACACATGTAAAATCAAAAAAGCCAATGCGAGAAGCGGGCGAGCTGTTGCTTTTCAGGTTGTGGTCTGGTACAGAACAGAGGTGAAGTCAGATAGACAGTCTGCAGACCTGTGCAGAGAACCACCACCACAGAGAACAGCAATGCTCTGCCAGCCAGACTCAGGCCTGCGGCTCAATCCTGGCATCAGCCTCCAGCAGGACTGTAGAAAGACCCAGAGCAGTCACCTTTCGTGTTGCTCTTACAAGCTTTGCTCTGACTTTTCAGAGAAACATTAGTACCTAAACCACTTATCCTGTTACGAAGCGACGGCTCTGCACAAGCGCGTTCCTGTGTTTTATGATCAGGTATCTCTGCTCCATTTACTTTGACCTGTGTCACTCCGCATGTGCTGTAGCTAAAAGGTTTGTCACATTGCAGAGATTTCCATTAAGTGCGAATCCTTTGCCAAGTCAAATGCGCCAGGCTTTCGCACACTGTAAACACAGAAACAGGCAGGCACGAATGTTACTGAAGTTCAGCCAATGTGAGAATTTGAAGGTCAGCACGAAAATGAGGCTCTTTCTTGTCCAGTTGCTAATATTTTGTCCAGACTACATGGGAAAACTAAAAAAAAAATGGTATGGTATAGGTATTCAAACATAGACATGTATACAAAAATGGACAAAATGAATGCTCTCCAAAAAGTGAAGCCAAAGCATCTGGATCTCCTGGTGGCAGGCTGCAGTGAGGGTCACAAATCGTGCCTCCTCTATTGGAGTTGGTTTGTGATTGACACATGGACCCATCTAAAATATTTTATAATTTTTTTTTTCATAGATGGTCTCTGTTGTGTTATGTAGTTCTTATTGTTTGTTGATGCTAATTTCCTATTAAGCTTGGTTTTGATTAGATATTTGATATGGGGTGAAATGGGTGAAATGTAGTTATTGACAGCTGAGACTCGCTCAAGATCGGTCGAGCGTGACCAACGGGACCTTGCTACTGTGCAAGACGGCAGCCGAGTTCATATCTGCGATATTTTGGCTTCATCTCTGGATAATGGGAGGAAGTGGAGACGCGTCTTTATTTACAGTCTATGTGTTTAATGATAAGACAATCTGTGCTTCCTGTATCTTGATTCTTGTCTGACAAACCCCTGCAGGCTCAGATTACCTTTTTCCAATGGTACCACCCATCACATTCCACATGTTTCTATGTGAACTGAATACTTTTAGCTATTCCAGCTGTTTATCCACTGCTTTTTAACAATTTAAACCTCCTTCTGACAGTTATAGGGTTAGGGACTATCCGTCACAACATACTGTACATGTGACTACAGAGGTCACCCTGTTGCTGTCCATGGCCTGAGTTGGTGGGAGTTATCACACTGCAGAAGTTTTCCACTGTAAAAAAAAAAGGCTCAATCGCCAGAAATGATGGATAAAACCTTGGTTTGGCTGCGTTTCCTGTGGCTTAAAGTCTTTTGGACAAAGAAATGATCTCTTTTTTTAAATGTCTGAGAATTGTTGCTCTGCTCTGGAAACTAAAATGTTGGGGAAATGTGACAAAATTAAAGTAACCCCAACTTCTTGCTGTATATTATATATGCTGTATGTTATCTCAAGACTGGCATTAACACATTCTTCAAAATCGCTAAATATTCATTGATGAGGAAAGGTGACTTTGACTTAATGAACAACGCAGCAGGAGATTCTCCGGTCAGGTGCGTTCACAACAACACAGAAATCTCCAGTATGTTTAGGTGAGGGGTGGCGCAGCGTGCAGAGGTAGGACTTAACATATACATCCCCCCCCCCCCCCCCTCCCCAGAGATCATGTGCTTTTGTTTTCAAGTTGACATCTTCACCTGCTTCTTTTATGTGCATGGCTCCTCTTTATCATTTTAGGATATTTGTGTTATTTTTGTTAGTTTCTTTCAGTTTTGTGTCCATCGCAAAACTGCATCATCATCATGACCACTTGCTTGCGGTGAAGAATCTCCTGCTGTTTTCTCACATGGGCTCACTTGGACATTATGCTGAGGTTTTCTACGAGGCTGGCCGGAGGAACTCCATAGCAACCGCCTCTGATATTTGCGTTCATACAAACGTCCTCTTTTGTAAAGTATCATGACATTACAGTATATGTCTGAAAGCAGCTCTACTGACAGTGAAGCAGATTTGTGTTTTTTTTGTATGTTTACACATGACTTCCCCATCTGGAAATGTAAGAATGATTAGACATCAATCCTCGTATTTAATAGTGGTGTAATAGTTGTAGGTCGTTGATTGCAGCAGGGTCCTTTCAGGCAAAAGTGAGCTTGTAGACACATGAACAGCTTCCATCCATTTTACCACGACGCTAAACTGAAGCATGTAATTCCTGGGCAATGAGCCTGGCTGAAAACACAGAGGGATGGAGGTGAAGATGGATGGGGAGCCAAGCCTGTACAGCCTGCAGGAGAGATAATCAGAGCTGCTGCTCCCCACATACCAAGTCCTGTGTACTGTTTTTACAGCATGGAGGCAGAGCTGAACGGTAACAGACATCAGAGGGGATGGATGGGGCGAGCACTTCTGTAAGTGAAGTCTTTTCCGCTGCACGGTTCCAACTCAACACAACTCAACTCTACTTACTATTTGTTTTTCCACTGCAGATAGAACCCCCCCCCCCCCCCCCCCCTGCAGCATTGTTATAGTATGAAACCGCCGCGACGTTATCTTCAATGTGTCACAAACACAAAGTATGGGGATATTGGTTGACTGCTGATTTGGATTCTGTACGGAGGCAAATTTGGTTTCAGAAGAAGATGACAAAAGCAGTTGACCACAGTGTGGTTTTGTGGCATAATGATGTCTTGTATACACAGTACAGTTACACAGCAGGTTTCTTCAGAACCTCTCGTTTCACACGATGATGACGCAGTAGTGACGATTCTCTCTGACCGGCCAGTAGCGTGCTGTGTTTTGACGCCACATTTTGAAATGACCTCAGCTCACTTAGAGACAAAGAGAAAAACTAAGTTTGAACTGAAGCAAATATAAGTCATGAGCATTTTTCTGTAATCCATTTGCGTTTGCTTGTGTGTGTATGCACACGTCCACAATGACGGAGTAGCCTCAGAGCAATAACACTGTCAACATCAGCAGTGAGGCTGGTTGGATCGCAGCCCTGCCACAGTTTGTCTGCCACCTTGTCATATAAATCTTTACAACACAACTCCCTGGCACACGCTGGGGTGTGGATGGATGGTCCCTCTCTGGGTCCACAGATGTGGCGTGTATAACTGTGTGTGTGTTTTCATGCAATTTTTTTTATCAAAACCATATAAATCTGTGTCTGCTGAGAATATATATATGTGTGTGTGTGTGTGTGTGTGTGTGTTGACCATGACAGTACCATAGTACAATACCAGAATGCTGCTCACCAAATAACCCACTATACACTGTGTGGAAAAGTTTTTCCACATATCTTTTTTTATTTTACTTTTATAAATAGTGTTTATATTTTTTGTACATATTTATAAATTGTTTATTTATTATTTTATTTATATGAATGATCTAATCATATCATGTTCTATAATATTGTGAATGTACTACTATTTATACATATACATACTTCCTTGTTATACCTTGAAATGAAACACATTTATAAATATAAATATACAAACCATTTTTTCACTCATATTGTAAACCATATGTGCCACGTATGTTTTCCAGTATATAAATGCATTTATATATAATTTAATGTCAATATCCCCTTACATACATGATGCAAAAATACTGTATATATTGGTGTGCAATCATCTTCAGCCACAATACTCATGTGTCTATCCATAATAGTCCATCAGTAATACATATATATATTATACCTTCCTGTGTTCTATTGTCTACCTCTTTTGACTATCTGCTGCTGTAGTAAGTGAATTGATGTGAGTACCACTCAATAAAGCTTAACATAAAGCTTTAAAAATTCTCAAATATTTGAAGAAAATGCACGTGTTTGACATTAATATCATGTTGTATACATACACACTGTTCTACTGAAGATAGACATGTAAAAATAAGGGGGGTTAAAAAAAATACACAGCATACTTTAATCTCTTAAATGATTCTGTTCAATTCTAAGCATCGTTACAAGAAGGTCTAACTCATGTTGCTTTTAAGTTTTCCTGTTAACCCATTATTCACAGAAGAGCTGATTAATGCAAAGAGGAAGCGTCTAACATTATTGAAATCAATCTTGTGTTTAAAAGGACAGAAAAGCAATAAATGATGTCACTATCAATAAAAGGAATGACAATCAGAATTTACATGCAAGTACACTAAGGCCAAATGAAAGTGATTCTTATAGAGTGATTAATTACAATGACCTTGATGTTAAAAGTAATAAAAGATCTCTGTGTGCGTGTGTGTGTGTTGTGTTTGGCGAGCTGCTGTAGCTTTGTGTCCTGAGGAGGCGGAGCTGCTCTCCGGGCACCTTGTCTGACTCATATTCATTATCCCTGTCACTAGGGCCCGAACGTGGCTTTATGGGGCTGGCGTGTGGCGTCCCACGGGACAAATTAGGTCCCAAATCACTACATTTTGAAGAATAAAAGTAGCCATTCAAAAAGCAGATTGTTCCAGTTTTGTCATTAGTGCAATAGCTGTCGGCAAACACGGGGCGTCTGAGTCTAGTCAGAGATATTTATTCCTAAAAGCTGTGCAACAGCAAAAAAACACACCAAACCTCTAAATAGTTGATATTTCATGATGATTTTAGCAAAATGGTCATTTTTGTTGTTCTTTACTCTGAGGTCCAACTAACTTTAAAATATAATGAAATCCTCACACACAAAAGATACACCTGATACAGTTCAGGATTATATCCAACTAAAAATACACAGTGTGTCATTGTTCTGATAAAGACGCAGTCTGCTCACGAACCTTGTGAAACTGTCATGGCTGCTAAACTCTGGATTAGGTGTCAGCCTGAGGGGTCTGCAGCTACTGAACCGGAGGGGGGGAGTGGGGGGTCACCAGCTGATGAGTTTATATTGAGTGCGTACAGGTGATAACTGTGATATTTTTTGCTCCACATAAAAAGTGCTGTATCTGCATGTCATTACAGTTGTCACTATATCATCATAATAATATATATGTAATAATAATAACAACATTATTGTACTGTAAAGATACTGAGTCATTAAAGTCCTGACAGGTGATGTTTAAATTGTTCCCACACAATAAATATCCTTTTTAGCTATGATCTTGTGCGAGAATTAACTAGAAATCTCGAAGGACTTAAAATGCACACAGCCACCATGATGAACTTTTCCTCTTGTACTGTCAGGGGATGAACATTCTTGCAGCTCTTGTATCGAGACACACGTCAAATTGCTACACAAACATGAACTTGTTCCCACAAGGTGATAACAAGTTCAACCCGCCCAGCTTGACGTTGACGAGACGTTTCTATTGTCTTATGGTATAAAAGTTATAACATCGTCATCTGTACTGCACCTGAAGAATAACTGTAGTTTCAGTGTGATAGAAGTCCTGTGTCTCAGTCTCCACTATGCATGAGTTCTTATCTGCCTGCAGTGATTCTCCGTCTATATTCAGTGGTGGCGGCCTCATCAGCAGTCCACATGGTGGGGATGTGCCGTCGCAAATCTCCTCGCCTCTGCGACTGCTCAAAACCCCCGGAGGAAAGGCCTGGACCCACCAGCCAGACTATCAGACTCCAAAAAAGCACTGGGACCCCCCCCCCCCCCCCCCCCCCCCCCCCCCCCCAACCCCAACCCTCATCATTTCCCCCACCTCCACATGAGTCAAAGAGCCCTTCTTCTCCATGCCAGCTGACTGCAGGAGGAAAGAGAGGAGAGTGGCCTCGGGTGTGCAGGAGGGGTTGGGCGGGTTGAAGTGCGGGGTGTGTTAGTGGTGTGTGTGTGAGGGGGAAGTGATAGAAGGGAGAGATGCTCAGGAGTTTAACCGTCTGACCTTTGATTGCACCAGTTGAGCGCGACATTCGCCTGCACGGAACAGTACCAGCCAATCATCGCTCATCAGACGCAACCAGGGTGCTGCAAACCTGTCAACCTGTGGACATCTCTGCGTGCAGGAGCGTCGAGCATGGGGCTTTGATAAGACAGAGCCTCGGCTTTTACAGAGTTTGGATGGTGGGGTGTGTTTTGTCATAGCCTTCACAAAACTGAAAAAACAAAAGCAAGATTGTAGGATTAAACTGTTTATCTAATGTTACATGTAAATGTGAGCATGTAAGTGGTTTAAGTGTTGGACTGCCTTCAGAGATGCACCAGAATCCACAGATCGTCCATATTTTCAATTTGATGCTTTTGTGAACGCGTGTACCCGTAGGTCATGTCTGAAAACGGATACTTGCACAATCCTTTCAAAGTCGTGATACTTATGGTGCTGATGAGCCAAAAGATTTTTTCTATATTTGGGAAACTTATACTCAAAGAGATGCTGCACATTCCTCATTCCAACGCAGGTGACAGGCTGCTCTTCTGATAGCCATCAGTAAAATTCCTGAAATTCAAACTTTAATAATTTTTGTATTATGACCTTATACTCCCATTTAAATGATCCTCATACTGGATTGTTGTTGAAAGAAAAAATAACGTTATTATGTTGTTATAGTCTTGTCTCCTCCAGACTCTATAGAGTTCTGAACTGATGGCTGGTGTGAACACAGGAACGGAGAAGGCGGTTCCCAGTGGTTCCCAGTGGTTCCCAGTGGTTCTTTGAAGAGCAGCTTTGGCACTGTACTCTGTTGGACCTTTTTAAAGAGATTTCAAATAAATGGTTACCTCGTTTGCCAGCACATTGTATTTATTCCATCTGCATTCCGTTGCCTCGAAAATCGGAGCTTGAAATGACATCACTTCCATTAGGGAATGGGGGGGGGGGGGGGGGGGGGGGGGTTTGCTAATTAGGGGAATTTCACACCTTACAGTCTGACCCACCAGTGTAAATGTGTCGAAAGAAGAGAGTCGTCGTTTTAACATTGTATTGTTCTGCTTCTCTCTCTTCTATTTGTAATGCTATCCCAACTTTCTGCAGAAACTAGAATCTGAACTATCAAAAAGGGGTTTCACTCTAAGACAGACTAACAAACTACTACTACTACTAACAAACAGCATATTACAACACCTTTTTAAATCAGAAATTTGACTTAAGGGAATGTTTATGTTAATATTTCAGCAAATGGGAAATTTCAATGTTCCAGGTCAAATGGAACCAACCATTAATGTTTGGAGAAATATTTGATCGCCAGCGGCAATTTCACCCTTCACCCTCAGTAACACACACACACACACACACACACACACACACACACACACACACACACACACACACACACACACACACACACACACACAGTGTCCTCCATTTCTCTGTCTCACATCACCCAACACCTGAGCCTCACATACAAACAAACACGAACGTCCAAAGTGTTAAAGACGAGACCCACCTGCTTAATCAACACACATATTAACAGTGCACACACACACACACACACACACACACACAAAATGGGACGAGGTTTCCTGCACGTTTCTTCCACCATGGGCTGGAACATCTGCAGCACAGTGCGTCCTCACAGTCCTTTGCTGAACAAGCAGCACTATTTCTAATAAGTCAGAAAAACAAACATGGAAAGTCAAATTATGCTCTGACTCATATTGCATCGCATGTTCAATTGACACACAGTAACAAGTCACTCATGTGTGCTACCAACAGTTGCGATTAATGAAACTGGATGGAAATACCTGTTCAGCCCAGCAGCTTTCAATCAGGCGATAAAACAAATAAAAAATGAAATGTGAAAAACATTTAGTTTCGACCGCAAGATTTGCGGTAAGTGTTTGGAGGAAGGGGATGTTGGACGTTTGACAAGTGAAACTCCAGAGCAGGATGCATCAGGGATGTGTCAAAGTGGAGACTGGTGGAGTAGCTGGCAGCCTATGGGCATGTAGTAGCACAGGGACACACCAATACACACAGAGAGACACACTGCATTGAGACGGGCAGGCGTCCATCACTCGCTGGTCGCTCCTCTCCTGCCTCTCCGTCGCGAGCAAATTAGCAGGAATTTTTCAGGGAGGGGCAATTGTTTTCTCTTAAAGCGGGGCTTGTTTTCGCTGGGGAAGTCTCTCTCTCTCTCTCTCTCTCTCTCTCTCTCTCTCTCTCTCTCTCTCTCTCTCTCTCTCTCTCCTGCATGAATATTGTGTGAACGTGAGGTGAATGGAGGCCTTCATAAGCTGCGAGGTGGCTGCGGTCACTGCTGCCACGCTGCCAGCCACGCGCCCTCTCCCACAACTCTCATGCCGATTGGCCCGCCTGGGGGTAGGACTCCCAAGGGCCTCGGCAGGTCTTAGACTGCATACGACTGCAGAATGACTTTGACTACTGGTTCACCAACTTTGATTGTGCAGAGGGTTAAAAAGAAAATTGGAATAAGTTAGTTGTGTCCTTCTTTCTGCTCAGCTGTTGAAGGTTGCATGAAGAGTTCCATCTGGGAATCGAGCTGCGTTAGAGGTTACAGATGCTTCACCACTTGTGAGTTTGTCAATCATAACGTTTTACCCTGTTTTTGTGGCATCAAATAAATGAATAAAACCAATGGAGACGATTTGGCTTCAATTATGGGAAGCAGTCATGTCGTCCATCGTTATATACAGTCTGTATGTGCTGTACTAATGATTTTGTTTATATATCACTTTGCTTTTATTTTCGAGGATATACAAAAAGAAACAGTGAATAAATAATGAGTAAATAATACATAGTATTTATGTCTTAATTTTGTAACTGGAGCCAATCACTATGCTGAAAAGCTAATCATACTTATTTTGCCTGTGACACCTGTTGCTACTGGTAACTAGACACAAGCCTATGCATACTTGGAAAACACAACAAATTTAAAATGCATGAAACAAAGGACAAACGTAACATAAGTTTCACTGATGAAACCAGAAGATAAAAAACAAAACAGAATTCCCCAAAATTGAAATTAGACTTGGGTTAAGTTGATAATAAATTGATGGTCTGGTGCAAATATTTAATTTCAGAATTAGAAATGGAAACCCGAAGGCTTCTGGTCCCAAAACTATTTTTTTATATTCACATCCAGAATCCGATTACAGAGATTAAGATCAAACTAAAAGTTGTTGCATGTCTGTGTCTGGATGTTATTTCTGTGGGGGGCTCTACACAGTCTTCTGTTTTATATTTGTTTCATTTTCTTGCATTAACTATTTACTATTTTATTAATTTTATAATTTCCCCCCCCTTCTGTTCATGTTATTTGATGCTGGAATGTAATACAAAGCAATTTGAGTTGTGCAATGCATGAGCACATTTACTATTCATGAATGAAAACCAGCTCCCTGCCGAACCTTTCAGTCACTTTTCAATTTTGTAAAGTGTGACATTTTTCACACTCGGAGTGAAGAGGAGTAATAATGAAAACCTGCCACACGTTGAGGCCGTTCTGTCCTGTGTCTCAGCCACTGCTCTCAGCCTCTGTCACCAGGACGAGTGGACCTCCCGTTCTCCCTTCAAAAACAATATGCTCCATTTAGCTTCGCTTCACACTCACACAGCTCTGCACCGTCACACCTGGGAGCTGCCCAGTAACCACAGCCCTTGCACAGTGCCTTGCTTAAGGGCAACACACGCACACACACACACACACACACACACACACACACACACACACACACACACACACACACACACACACACACACAACACACGCCCTTTACCGGCCTGGTTTTCGCAGCTGTTCTTGGCCTCTCAGCCTCAGCAATTCAAGTCTGACATCTCTATTAATCACATCCACGTCCGAGCTAAATCTCTTTCTTTTTTTTCACCGCTCGTTCTAGTTTTCCGGGAAGAGTTGTGTATCCACTGTCATGTTCTCCGTCCACGATGATCCCACATGACAGCTTTGTTTACACGTAAGGCTCTGAGGCAGCAAATGAGCAAGGACTCAATGGAACATGACATTTTCAGAGATTTATGGATATTTTCCTTCCAATGTGACAAACACACGCAGCGGTGTACATGGGGTGCCGGGTGGGGATGAACTGCGTTAACTCTGCGTAAATCAGGTGGATGTGTGTGTGTGTGTGTAGGTGCGGAGGACAGAGACCAATATAATTTTGATGCAGACAGGAGGACGTTGTGAAACACATCTGGAGCGACGTCCCTCGTGTGCGATGCCCGTGTTCACTGTTTATTCGGTGTCATCTCAAGTGGGTTTGCGGGCACTTGTGCCCAATAAACGTGTGTGTGTGTGTGTATGTGTGTGTGTGTGCAGACCACAGATGAGTGTATCCCCACCAGTATGATCACAGCACGTGTCTGCCCTTGTCTCAGACACTATTAAAACATGTACCCTGCCCTCACTTCCAGTTACAGAAGCTTAAAACAACAAACACGCTGCTTGTCTCTCAGTCTTCACGCACGACCTTTGAGCTCACAAGCACACGTGTGAAACTGGTTTCACCAGTTATTACTGTAGTGTTGTTAATTCATTGGCCAGACAGACAACTCCCAATCATAGGTGCAAAACTCCACCAATTTGTATTCTGATGTGTCCCTGCTCGGATTTTATACAGATGTGGGTCACTTCAGGCAATGATGCTGCAGTTCTTGCCTTCTTGTGTCCACAACAAAATGGATGTGAGCCTAAAGTTGTCCACTTGTAAAATAGAAAATGTGGCCCAAATATCCAAAAAAGAGTTGGACCTTTTTTGGTAAACATGCGGTTCTCTAGGCAAGGTGAAATCTGGATGTGAACCTGAAGTGGCCCATGTGGTAAATGGTGAATGTGGCCCAAATAGCACAAAAACTAATTCGGGCCGCCATTGGCACCTCTGGTTGACATTGCTATGGCCTACTTGTGGCCCAGATCTGGTTAACAGGAGCAGACCGCTCCAAGCACCATCATTCCACGCAGTATGTGGGCCAGCTGCGGGATGTGGGCCAATTCTGTGCCAAAACAAACTTTCTGTGCTGGTGGGTAAGATACTGAATTGCCTAATTTCCATTTACCATTCAAATAATCAATAAAAATATAATCCACACAGAATAAAGCACCTGTTTACCTCCATGAAGGAGGTTTAGTTTTCATCTGTGTCTGTTTGTTTGTCTAATGGACAGATTACCAAGGAACTTGGTACAAGGATGCAGCATGGGTCAGGACAGAATCTATAAAAACAATTCTGCGGATCCAGATCATGGGGCAGATCCAGAAATGTTTTAAATTCATCTTCTTTAACATTGAGGGATAGTATATTCTTTTTACATTTTTGTTTATTTCTCAGATTATAAATAATGGATCCTGATGTAAATATGGCATATTAAAGAGGACTGGTATTTATGAGCGCATGCAGTTTGATTCATCTCCAAATACAGACAGAAAAAGAGGAGCCATATGTGAAGACACAAACAGGATGTCAACATGGAAAGACAACAAGGGTTGAGAGCTTTTGATGATTACAGCCAAGAAATAACTTATAATTAAATATGTTATTATTTTATTTTACTTTTGTTATACATTTGCATCAGAATGAGATGCAAAGGTGAAGTGCAGTTAAACAGTCATATTGTTTTACAAACAACTATTAATAATGTTGTCAATTGTAACTTTAGGCCAAGGAGGCGATGGAATGTCTGTTGAATGTCACATTCAACAGACATTTCATCGCCTCCTTGGAATGAAACATATGATCAAAGCTCAAATGTTTGAAATCTGAACCAGATCAATTACTTTATCCCAGAGTCACAGTCTGATCGTAACCATTACCTGAGTGTCGGCCTCCAGGTGTTTCAATGTGACCCGTCCGTCCACAGCTTAGTGTGGCAGCTGCTGCAGGTGGGCGACTGCAGGAACCATCTGTGTGTGTGAGTGCATGTGTGTGTGTGTGTGTGTGTGTGTGTGTGTGTGTGTGTGTGTGTGTGTGTGTCCCGCCAGCAGTGTGGAGACTGAGAGGTCTTTTCCACTGTAGTCAGCAGCACCTGAGCCAGTTCAGGGCAGCACCGGCAGCCAGGCCAGGCCACCCAGCTTATCCTGTGGACTATTAGTCCCAGACTGTCTATTGTTGTTTTAGGGAATATCCCCCTCAGATACTCTTACACTGCTCATCAGTCAGCAATGCTCACTGCATTCCTCAAGTTAATCTGAGACCAAGTGTCATAATTCACTCTGTTGCTGTCCCAGCCTTCCCACAACCTTCTCCTCCGATGGCATTTGAGAAAATGCTGCTCAACACATTCGCCTTCCACCTGGTGGATGGCTGCAGACGTGGTTAAAAATCCTCCATGTTAGTGGATGGGACATGGAACAAAAAAAGTCTCATCAAATATATTTTTGCTTAGGTGCAAGTTTGAATTTCTTATTTGATGCGATAACAACGGCTTGAAGCATCATGATTAACAGCTGAGACTGAGTTAAGATTGGTCAAGTGCATTGGCAGGACCTGATATTGCAGGCTCCAAATGAGCAAGATGGCAGCGATTAATAGTAAAAGTTTTAAACTATATTTACTTTATCCAAGATTCCGACTTCAATTTGACAAGTTTGTCTCCTTGTTGAATACAAGACAGACTTCTGGAGAGAAACAGGTTTTTTAAATTTGTTTAACAAGGTATCCGAACAATATTTTTTGGGTATTGGTATCAAATCTCAGAAACTGTGCAATAACTTTTAAACAGTACGCAGCCCTGTGTGTCTTATGGATAACTTGCTTTAAGTTTAATAAGACTACTGTTGGTAGAGGAGTCATGGATCGCTGATGAATGCCTGTCCAGTTGGTGCAGCTCTTTTGGGTCTTATTCAACATCCACATGACAAATAAAGACAAGCTTTCATAGGTAGTCCTTGAATACATAGTTATTTGGACTCTTATCCTATTCCTAAAAACATTATCCCTGGCATATGACAGTTTTTCCCTCAATTCTATAATTCAAATAAGGAAAATGTTCCTCTCCTTTTCTTGCCAGAAAAGAGCTGTTTTAATTCTGTTTATCCTTTCAGTTGAAGATATATTGGCCCCACACCTGAATTCCAACAGCCTCTCTGCCGTTAAATGCTTCCCTGTATTTCAATCAAAAACCAAACACTGTACTTGAATCCCACCTCGGTTCAGGGGAGGAACAGGCCTGTTGCAGTTGAAGCAGTTTAATCTCATTTCTTCCCTCTTGGAGGAGAATCGTAGCTTAAAGCTACCGGGCATCGCTCCTGCGGAGGTTACGGCAGCTTTTAGCGCGATCAACAAGCCGTGAAAACCCTTGCTCAGGGAAAGAGCAGCTTTACTGAGGGATTTGAGACCTGTCTACCTCTTTTTCCCCTCACTCTCTAACCCCTTTTAACTTGGATAAACAGAACATAGCCTACTATTCACGTCACATCTTGCCAGTAGCCATCACCTCGATGGGAGCCAGTGCTCCGCGAATGGTCTGGTGTTGAGTTCCACCAATGGGGACAGGTTACCGGCTCCCGCTGCCAACAATGTCCGTGGAGTGCAAATGTTTATTTAAAAAGTTATGTTCGAGTATTGATTTTATTTCATTTTCCCTCCTCCTCGCCCGCCCGCTCTTGGCTCAGGTAAAGTGCCTGTCTATCATGAGGTTTTCCCGCTGAAGCTAGGCGTGTTGTCTGTCTCATAAAAGCTGCTACTATAGTATAATGTAGCTTCGTTCCCCAAAATGTCCGCCTTTCCTCTCCGAGCACACTGGGCATCCACGGAGGACATGTGTATGTGCTGTGTATGCAGCGGGTGGGCCCTGTCCAAGAAAAATATGTTAGGGGGCCTCGCTTCTTATAATAGTCTGGACATAGAATATCTCACCTACTAGTAGGAAAAATATAAAAGTTAACATTAATACCTGATATGTCCCTTTGCCCACTTTTCGTATTTTATACCCTGACCCTCTATTTGTATTCAGTTAGTTCTAAATGGGTTTATGTCTGACATATGGAGTCGCCCTCACATTCTTTCTACTCAAAATGCAGTTACTAAAATATATAATCTGCACTTTCTGCAGTGCTCACACTGGCTGCAGCAGCTTGTTGGGCCTCTGAAATGTCTCTGTCGCCACAAATCTACCTGCTAACTCCGTCTGTCTATGTGTCTGCATGTGGAACAATTGGCTTCACACTTGGTATATGTAATGTCAAGGGCTTTAAGGAAGTGCAGTATTGAATTGGGTGTGATCCCTCTGAGCCACCTTCATGCCCACATTCATTTATCTTGATTGATTTGAGTTTTAAGATCTACAATCTACAACTGCTCTGTCAAATTGTTCTTATATATTATTATTTTATTTATTTTTATTCTACTATTCCATTTTAGTTTTACCTGTATTTAATCTGTACTTGGACTGCTGTCAAACCCAAATGTCCTCCATGGCAATTAATAAAGGATTGTCCTGTCTTAGCTGTGCCCAGGACAGGACGAGCATTCTGTCCTTGTGGTGTTCATCACAGCAGCTCTGGACTGTCTCCAAGTGACCCAGATGTTCTCACATCTCATCATCCCGGGTTCGATTTGGACCCGCGGCCCATGTCCTCCCTTTGACCCCCTTCACAGCTAGCTCTCTGTCCTCTCCAAAATAAAGGCCAAAAAGACCCCAAAAATATAGTTTTAAAAAGGTAATCATGCTTTTGAAAATTGTGGCCCCGGCATTATTAATTACTCTTCCCATATCTGTTGAAGCCTTTCAAAAAACATCTGAAAAACCATTTTTTCACACTGGCCTTTGTCTCATCATGTACATTATAGTGTTTAAATCCTTGTGTTTTGCTGTCTTTCTGTTATTACATATATTTATTGTGTATTACTACTTTCTAGTTTAATTGTATTTATGTGACACACTACTGAATTAAATAAGCTTTACTTACTCACTGTAGCAAAACAATGTCCCAAAGTCAAATCTAAAATTCCCTGATCGTAGTGTGTGTGTCATTCAGTGCATCCTTTAACCTTATTCTCATGCATTACTGCTTGACAGATATTTTATTCCACTGCCCACAGACCTTTAAATCTAATGTTATCCACTTCTTGACCTCCATCTTCAAATGCACGAAACAGGGACAATTATTCTTTTTTTCTCCCTCAACTCCCCGGGTGAGTTCAGTTTTTGGACCCCTGCATTTCCAAAAACCTGTACAGCCACGGAGGACAGCCGCGAGAAGGGCAGTGTGTTATTAGAATAACGAGACAACATTAAAACATTACAATCCCCAGTGGACTGGCAAAGACGGCCAAAAATATGGAGAGGCAGAAAGAGGCTGGGGGATATCAGGTGATATTTCAATGAAGCTACTCCCACTGTTTGGCTCCCTTCACGCTGTCTCAGTCCAACATTTCTCCATTTAATATATATTTTTGAAAAACTGTGTAGTAGTAGATCCAAGCATTTCATATAGTCACACCCAACAAATCCAAGGAGTGATTTCTACCTTTCTGTTTGTGTGCAGATATAAAAAGCACAATATGCAACACATGTAATTATTATGGTTAAGTAGCTTCATTGTTTAAACTTAGGAAAGCACTAGACAGTTGAGCTCCTCCATCACCCGAAGTGAATTTAACTAATTGCTTTGTGCCTCTTTGCTGTGATTCCACATTTCTTTATGGCTGTTTTTTTTACAGCACCTCAGTAAATTATTCAAACTTATCTACAAACCACACACATGAAAACTGCAATTTCCGTTTAGTTTTATAAGAAAGGTTGACGATAAAATCTTCATGCAGATAATGTAGGTAGGATGAACACAAAGTTTTCTAACTTCACTCTGCACCATAGACAATGGAAGGTGAAACTGGCCCAGGGCAGGTTTCAGATAAAGCTGTGTATCTTTACAAACATAAGTATGTTATCATCAGTGGTGGGATGTAACGTATTAAGTACATTTACGTCATAAATGTTTTGTATATCTGTACTTCATTTTGGGTACTTTATACTTGTCCTCCACAATGTACAGTATATCAGCAAATATATGTATTTTCTATAGTTGATACAAAAGTACAAAAGAAGTACAAAATCCAAAGCACTCATTCGGGTGCAGATAAATCAATTCCAAAGAAACAAATATGAGTCCTCATTAGTCTGTGGTACCAAAATGAAGTATGCACAAGTGACAGTCTTTTGAATCCCTTGCTCAGCTGCAGTGGAGGTACACAGTATATTGGGGTTTAACAGAGGAGACCTAACTCTACTGAAGACTCATCATGAATTCAGATTAACTTTGAAACTCCTTTTTGGATGCAAGGACAGTGCTGGCCCTGCGAATATATACTATATTTTTAAAGTGACATATGGCAACAGGTTGGACTGTGTGTTGAAGTATAACCATTCAAATTACATCTATTGAAGCCAAAGCTTTTCACATGAGGTATCAAGTGCATCTGCCATGTGCCATATAATGACCTCTGTGGAGCTCCCCTTTGCTCCCTGTCTGCCCACAGCAGCCAAGATCTAAATGTCACAGACTGTCATTCACATTCATGCTGGAGCTCTGTTGTATTCAGCTTAAATAAGTTTACAAGAACTCTTCCATGAGTCATTT
The DNA here is from genome assembly GCA_026259375.1 of Verasper variegatus. Classification (NCBI taxonomy): domain Eukaryota; kingdom Metazoa; phylum Chordata; class Actinopteri; order Pleuronectiformes; family Pleuronectidae; genus Verasper; species Verasper variegatus. Next base: position 13,297,196 of record CM048057.1, read on the forward strand.
TAAAAGTCCTGAACTCCAGCTATTCCTCCATGATACCATTGTGTCGTGGCCACGGTGCAGCACAAGGGAAGGTACTGTTAAACTGATCCAGGGCAGGGTTCAGATCCAGCTGTCTATCTTTACATACATATACAGTATGTGGAAGTGCAAGCATGCATTCAGTTTTAACTGCATGTATCTGCACACAAGAATACCCTCAGCGCACGTCATGAGTAGAGATGTACAAATGCTGAACGTTTACAGTAAAAATAAAGAGTAATGAGTCAGTAAATTGTATTCTTTTCTTTGGAAGGGGCTTTCAGCCATTGCAAGAGATTATTTCAACCATCACAAAATATCACCCGATCTCCTTTTTAAATAAATCATTTACCAATGCAACGGGAAAACCTTTTCCAGTTGCACTGCCTCTTAAATCTGATTAGTTTACTTGTTTTGGCTTTAATATCCAGCACAATACTTCTCATATCTAAGCATTCGCTCATAAATTGAGCAATTATGGCTGTCAGAAATGGCTATTTGGGCAGCCGGTCAAGCTTATAAACCTATCAGACGGGGTATTAAGTAATCTCAGAGTCGTTACGTTATGCCCTCTTTGCTTCTCATTTTCCCCAACGTTTACAACTAAAACTGTGTGAGAATCCAGCGGGATTAAAATGTTGCAAACGGTCTCCCATAATTCTGTATGATTGTCGAAGGTTGGCTTCTGTAAAAATTATGTTTTCAGTAAACCTGGAGTTTTCTCCCAAACTGTCTTGATTAAGTTTTCCAACAAAATGTTTGTGCCAAAAAGCATTAAAAGCTCATTTTCTTATCTGAGACTACCATCAATCGGAATGGCATTATCCTATTCTCCCCTTTAACAGTACAGTAGTCAGTGACATTTTCACAAAACCAACAATGAGCTAAAACGGTGCAACAACGAAGGAAGTGCAGCAGCTAATTGCAGTTTAAAAGTTAGAGGCGAAACAAAATAATGCACGCAGATTTATGCAATCAGGCAGTTAACATCCCATCATGCTCTGTGACATGAACTCTCAAACATTTCCGCAGAATGGGGTCCAGACTTTCTCCGACATATACCTTTTACTTACAGACAATGCAGCAGGAGATTCTCCGCCTCAAACGCATTCACAATAGCAGAAAAATGTCCGTAGTGTTTAGGTGAAGGGTGGCTCAGCGCGTAGAAAGGTCATCAACAAGCCAACTCCGGGAAATCTCCTGCCATATTCTCACATGTGCTCACTTGGACATTGAGTATTTACTCAGGGGCTGGCAGGACAAACTTCAGAGAGAGTCCATAGCAACTAACTCTGACATTTTTGTCCTCACATACAGATTAATCATTAAATTAATGATTAATCAATCGAAACTGTTGTAATTCATTTAGTATACGACACTAGAAAACGCAGAGAAAGCCAGCGAACCATGCAATGCTTTGACTGCAGCACAAATAAACAGAAAAGGGCGAATATGTTTTAAAAAGTAAGAAAGAAAAGACAGGGCCTTTATAAATTGAGGCAGAGTTACAGGCGGAGCTTTGCTGAATGGGACGTGGCTCATTACCTGTAAATCAGATATTAACCAGCCACTGACGGGAGAATTAGGGAGCAATTATGTGTGTTACCCAGCTGAGAGGCCTCGCTGGCACAAAGACACACTGGCTCCTCAGATTTGGCAGAGTGGAGCGCTGTACAAACACAATGTATCACATCACACACAGCCATGCGTATACATAGACAGCAAAGAAACCAATTGAAGAAAGAAGAAGACGGTGTTGCCGTGGGTCCATCCTGCTGAATTATGGGATTCGCAGTTTGAGGGGGGATACGTTTCACAGCCTGTTGGGTTTCAGAGGTAAGCAGTCAGCCTTGAGCAGCAGCGGAGAACCTCTGGCACATGTGCCTCCAAGTTCCCTCTGACACTGTGACTGGCTAATGCAGCGTGTTCTCCGCAAAACTGATGTTTCAGTTCAGACTGAGGTTTTACTGCGACTAAATCCAGAGGGAAGTAAAAAGTGAAAGTTTTTACAGAAATAATGTGCTTCGGAGATGCAATGAAAATATATATTATATTCTTGAAATAGTTTGTTATTCATCAGGATTATGCACAAACTTGTCAAGCAATTTCCATGAATGTTCTCAGACTGGTGGGGCATGACCCAAGAAAGACCCGATCACATTTCGGAGCTGATCTGTATAAATAGGTGGACGCAGCATTTTTATTCGTGAGATAGATTATTAGCCTCGGCGGAGTTGGTTGCTCTGTAGTTCTGTCTTATTTACAGCTTACTTCCTCATAAATGACATTTCCAGCAGCTCCAGGTCTTGACCCACCATGGCATCACCCATTGGTTTGTGAGCTGCCGTTTTGAAGCCTTGAGTTTGGCATTTTGTCCAGCTCCATCTGCTTATTTTTAATAAACCACAAGTACCGGTAACCACATTTGGAGGAGCACAGGGTGAGCCTGACGAGTTCAAGACACATTGCACTGCCACCTACACCTGCACCAGTTGGATGGTACTTGCTGTCACTCACACGGTGTCCATGACCCAATGCATACCATGGTTTATCGTCCATTTGGGAACACATGGGAACATAATCTTCTGTATTGAAGAAGACTTGAAACTAGCAATTGAGGCCATAAACTCCTTGTGGAAAAGTTTAATGATTATAAATCAAGTGAGAAGTAGAGTCATTTTCTAATAGACTAATATGACTCCTCCTTTATGAGTTGCCCTCCGCTGGTCATTCAAGGGAAAACCGGTTTCAAGCAATTGCACATTGGCTTCACTTTCAAGACCCAGAGTCTACATGCATTTTTACACACAGTCTATAGGTATGACCTGTGATTCACTAATAAATGTAGGACATCAATTATTTTCCGATTTTATTGAAGACAGTTGTTCTCCATTATAATTATTTTTAATCAATTAGATTTTGTGCATGAATTTAACCCTCAGAAAGTCACATATTCCGTTTATGAAATGGAAACAGAGTGCACAGATATTGTATTTACATTATATTAACGTTTGCATTTTACAATATTTTACTTTGATCCAAAAAAATTAAAAAGTATAACATGATTTTAAGGCTGTAGGAATTGCTTGATAAGAAAAAAACGGGCATTTCTAATGATGAATTGACCATGTATTTGTGCTGGTTATATCAGAACAACAGGTAAACTGATGTTTATTTTTTTATTTTGATTCAGTCCTAGTTAAAATACAAAGATATAATAACTGCCAGTGTAGTCTACAATAGACTTACAACTAGTGATGACAAAATCTGTTTGCCACCACTTTTCATCTGGTGACAAGTGATGATAGCTTACTTCTCTTCTCTTCTCCTGCAATCCCTTAGAAAACACACAGTCCTCACGCTGACTCTGAGGCTGTGTCTGTATATAGGCGTCTATCTCTGTCTCTGACTATAAATAACGTGTGTTTATTCCAGACATGGTTCGCAGTAGCCTTCTCGAAAACCAGCACTTCCTTTAAATAAACTCAAAGCAAGCTGAAAAAACTTCAGTCTTGTCCACAGCTGGGCAGCCCTGCGTATTAGAGCTGACAAACGTCATTAAAATTCACTGCTCCAAATAACAAATCTTTCAGCAGCCACACATACACACACACACAAACGGTCTCACACACACACACACACACACATGGTCACACATACAACTTTCAGCAACTCAGCCGAAACAGGGATATGCAAACCTCGGCAGAGGATGTCCTTCGGGACACCGTGGCCAGACTTGAGTTTCCCTCCTGGGACACACTCTGGCTAGCACACATGCTAATTCTTGGATACTTCTCCTACCTCTCCTTCAGTCTTCATAAAATAATCTGCTTCATGTGGGCCTCCAACCAGGCTTTTCACCACCTATTAGCTCTTAAACTAGTGCTGGTGACAAAAGAAGGGTTCTGACAAAGCGCCAAAACAGATTGTCACAAAGTGTTCGATTTCAAAAAGCACCTCGACCAACCTGATTACTTCCCCTGACTGAAGGGCCGCTGATTAGTAGCCGCTTGAGAAAACTGAGTGTCAAGAAAGCTTTGCGAATGATTTAATCATTCAAATCAGCGGACAGTCAGTAAAAGAGATTTGAGACAGCTTTGGTTAGGTCTGCTTGAGAGTCTGTGGCTATAAGACAAGCCATCTGCGCAGCTGAGTAAAGCGCGACCACAATCTCTCAAAGGCCAACAACACGAGTGCCAACCTGCTACAACCAGGGCGGAAATTTGGCACTTTGTGAAGGTGCAAGGTTTCGAGGTAGAAAAGAAAGCTTCTAGCAGCCGCTTACCTCTGCTTTTTCCTGCAGGAACTTTGTCATCACTGTACACTCAGCAAAATGATTTTGGATGACTTGGTCTAAAGCTAACAAATTATGTCAATTTTATGCAAACTAGTGCAGTGCCTGTTCTAAACCTGCCTGTTTGGAATGGCCTGTTACCCTGGCCTGTGGTAATGCTCCAGAGCCTACTAAAGAATCACTCCTTGTCATTAGTGAGTCCTCCTCACACAGGTCTACAGTCTAATGTTAATGTTTGTGTGCTGGACGTTGTGTGCAGAGCTTTTTAAAAATAGTCTATGGTGCAGAGTGCACTTTGAAAACTTTATATTCATCCTACCTGGTTTATCTGCAATGCAGAATGCAGATTCAGTTTTATAGTTATTGTTTTTCATAAAATTAAACTAAATCAGCTTTAATTAATGTTCACATGTGGGTCTTGTATATAAGTTTGAATGATTGACCGTACTGGTGTTATTTTTGTTTAAATTGCATGTCGGACTTTTTTCAGGTCTGTTAAGCAACAGACACGATCTTCAGACCCAAGTTAACATATTTACAAAATAAAGGCTCTGTAATTCATTAGGTTGCAGCTAAGATTGCAAAGATTGCAGCTACGAAAACAAATATTGTGCTTTTACTTTGTAGACAAATTGCTAAAGAGGAAGTGAACCCATGAATGTTGCAGCCATGGTTATTACAAGTGACCAACTGCATGCGAGTGAAACAGCAAAACTGAGTAAACAACCATACTGCAGTGAAACCAACAACAGCAGAGCACAGCTGCATTTTTTCACGGCCTGTCCTGCACACACTGCCTGCTGCACTGGGAGCCCTGCACGGCCCACAACACAGACAGCAAGGAGACTGACTGACTGCTGACATACATAGCACAGGGAACATTTGTCAGACTTCCACATGTGTTTCCAATGGCGGGGATATTAGATTCCGGCCTGGACACAGAGTGTCAGCTACAACTGAGACAAATGTGTACACAGGGCTTTGTCTGAACATAAACACACTATGCATGCGCACAAAGCTATGGCACGAGATGTAGACAGGTTGTGATAGCAGTGTGGTGGCAGTGGGGCAGTGGGTCACTCTGAGTAAATTTAAGTGTGTGAGTGTGTGAGTGTGAGTGTGTGTGTGTGTGTGTGTGTGTGTGTGTGTGTGTGTGTGTGTGTGTGTGTGTGAGCAGGGTTCAGGTTACTGTGTGGCTGCTGAATGTCTAACGAGAGAGGATGTCAGTCTTGCTTGAGAAGCGGGCGTGACAGCAATGAGATTCAGAGGAAAATGAAACCTCAGCAGAAAAGATTATGTACACAGTGGTAGCCGTTTTAGCCGTTGTGTGTTTGTCCTGCTTTCAGCCTGCTAGTGCCACTGCTGTGAGGCCTTTTTTTAATGTGACAGGCTGCATTAAAGTTGTAAAACCAAACTAAAACCAATCAATTACCTTGCATTCGCTTGTGAAATTATTGTGAAAGAAAGGCAAAGCTTGAAACAAAATGCTTTAGGCTGGGATGTAGAAAAAACTGCTTTATCATCTCAACAAACTTTGTTTAATTTATGAAAAGGTTGCAAGGTACGAAGAGTTCGTCATAATAGTTGTGTCTGACTAAATTAGGAATAAATACTTGGGCACTTGACATTGACCAATTTAAAATGTAGGTTTTATTAAAAAATGTAGGTTTTATTATTAAACGATGAACCTTCTTTTTTCCCCCAAAAAAAGTTCAACTGATAGAACAAATGTAGCCAGGACATAGAAAAAAGGCTTAGGTCAAGAGAGACAGACATGCCCACAAATTCTCTCTCTCTCTCTCTCTCTCTCTCACTCTAACTCCAGCCCAAACCTCCTCCATGGAAAAAAAAGCTTACATTCTAATAACACACAGCTAAGTAAAAGTTTATGTTTTCAGCGGCCAACAAAATAAATGAAACTGAGCAAATGAGAACGCAGGATGCTGGCGTTTTGAGTTGTTTTTATCAAAGCAATGTGGACTTGAGGAAGTGGAGAGCGCGGAGGGGCGGTGGAGCACCTGTTTATTTGTACAGACTTTAACTCTCATGATGTCATCCTTTGTCAGTAAACATTTATCTGTGTTTTTTATAATGGGGATCCAGATCCAGGGTCGTTAGCGAACACTGAGTCAAGGAGGGAGACCACCATCTGAGGCCTGAACCTGGCCCCAGGTCACATTGTCTGGAGGTTCTGTGGCTGCATTAAATTCACTGACATGGGGATGGTTTATTCAGGGAACTGGCAATGAGTTGTTTTTAGTTTCCTGAATGTGTTTTGTGTCAGGAGGTCAAAAGGCGGACTAGTCTTTGAAACAAGTGTTAAAAATAAAGCTAAATATAGAAATGTCATGATTAAAGCTGCAGAAGTCAGTTAATTGTGTGTCGAGCTGAGCATGCAGCAAATCTCTCCTTAGTACAAGAGAGAAAATGTGTGTATATTTCGGGTGCTTTCATACCAAGCTTGTTTGGTCGGATACTTCTGACTTTTCAGGTCAGTCCGAACCAAATTAACAGGTGTGAAAGGTGCCCTGGATCACAGTCTGGACCAAAATTTGTCCAACCAAAAGTGGTGGTCCGGAACTAAAGAGAGCCAGACCATGATTCAGACCATTTGGAGTGTGAAGACATTTTTTGATGAAAGTTCGGACTTTCAGACCAAAAGAAGAGGTGAGACAGTGATAAACATCAAAAGAAGAGAATGATTGCTTGTCGTCTTCATCTCTGGTGATATAATTTTTTGCTGGTAGTAATACTATAATAATATCACAATGGTAATCAAATTGACAATGTGAACCTGTTCAGTTATTTCTCCATTCAAATGTAAAGACTACCTTTTATGATGCACCCAATTCTAAAAACGTTACTGAATACAGGAGCCTGGATGGACAAAAAGCTGGTGTCAGACGACTGCCCGTCTACAAACCAGTCAATGCCAAATATAGGTTAACACACAGCCCATGTAGGTGTAGACAGGACGTACGTATGTCACACAAAGATCTTTAGTGTGCTTCCTCATTTGTAATGTGAAACTAAAACTAACCCTACAAACATAAATTGTAATCGATGTAACAAAAACATGAACCAGGGTTCAGACCATGGTCAAGATATTATTGATTGATTAGTGTTAAACTGCCCTTGATTGGGCACAAGTATCATGATCAAGAGTTTGTTTTTGTTTCGATTTCGTGTCACGTTTGAATATGAATGTTTGTTGATGATTTAATATATTTTCTTTAATTTATTGTAAATATTTCTATGCAGTCATTCTATGGATTTTGTACCAAGATAGTGCTGTTTGAAATCCTGGTATGACTAATTCAAGAACCTTGGAAGTCTGAAGATTGAATTTCCTCTCCCAGATCACAAATTATAACATATTGCAAATAAAACATAACTTCGTTAATACACTATTGCACTTCAAACAAGAACAGCCACCCAAATGATGAGCTGTTGATAGACGAGTGAAAACCAATTGTGTAAATGTAACTCCCCATGCCTTCCCCGGAATGATGTCGCCAACATCTAAATCCGCCACTATAGCCAAGAGTATTCTGTTGAAACAAACAAAAAGACCATTAGACATCACTGCCAAAGCTCAGTTTACTCTCTCAGAAGTTAGAACAAATCTCATCTTTAGACGTACATGAACTTTGGTATATCCAACGCTCTTTTTCGTTCAACACTAGTTTGACACTGTCAAAACAAACCCAAAGCCGACTCATTTGCTATGCAAAGCGAAAAAAGGAAACTAGATCCGAACAAAGATCCAAGTTAATCGTTTTTCCCTTGCAGATATGCAGTCAGAATGCAGCGCTGGCAAACACGCAGCAGAAACTGTGACATCTGCATCAGTTACATCTGTGTACACTCAATGTGCTGTGGATGAAACTATCTACCAGTGGACAAGCGTTACAGGCCTTGTACGGCTCGCACACAAGGAATTCTGGTTAGCAAGTCACACAGATAATGGTGCGGAACCTGTCCGTACAGTGGGAGGCAATATTGGTGTTGTCCACACCGCTGACAGTAGTTCCATCGACCTGTCTCACCGGGGGTCTGGCCCACACACAGCTTAAGTACAGTCCAAGCGTGGAGAAGGTAAACAGTGATGCAGCTCTTGCCTCCCCCACGCAGTGTGTCGTCTCACCACAGACAGAAAGAAAAACAATGAAGCCCAAGTGATGATCCGTGGGAAGGTTTGGACGAGACACTGCTCGTGTAGGTCATGACAGGTAGCCTCAATCCTCATTTACTGGACATCTGTTCTGTTCTCGTGATCGCCATGCAGTTTCTCTCACGATTTGAAGGTGCAGTAGAGTATATTTACAAGAAAAGGTTTTTGTAGCATTTGCTGAAACTGTCACGATAATCTGAAAGTAGTAAATGAGGCAGATAATAACATCTAGTTCCTCTGGCTCCATCTACAGCTCATAATCAATTTGGAAGAAGCCAATGCTCTAGCTGTATCTAAATCACCAATCAGAGCCCGGAGGAATGTGCCAATCACTGCTCTTGCACAATACCACAACAAACTATTTATGTAAGTGTTGCTACAGTGGTTTACTGCGTAGCATGAGTTCACCACATGTCCACGTTACAGCTCTCACGTTGCCTGGATGAAGCAGTCGGGCTAATGTTAGCTTGTTTTCAGTGATAACTGTTACTGTTACCACTCTGTGCTGCAGGGAGGGGTTTTGGAGCTAAACAGAAAGAGAGGAAAGGTCTGGAAGTTGTATTCATTCAAATTTGCATGTTCTCTTTCTCTCTCAGTCAGGCATTTGTTCATTTTTTTCCTTATATATAGATATTTGTCATTTTCATATTCCACTTTATTACTACTGATACTTCTTCATCACCTTTGAGGCAGCCAACCCACACTAAACTCCCGCAGCAGCTGCCTGAGCACATTCATTTACCTCTGAGCTGCATTGAGACGATATTTCAAATTTTCAAATTCAGCATTCAGGCAATGTCTCGTATTTACCAACCTGGCACTTCTGCGGTTGTTTGAGCCTGATCTCCAGTCTCACCCTCCTGCAAGACCTGGTTTGTAATCGTCTGTATCAGTGGCCACTGCTCCAACAAGACCCCCACAGTCTGTCATCCTGATCTCCATGACAACAACGGCCCCTGAGAGCGTTCTGGCTCCTGAGAGTTCACAGGAAGAGGAAAAGGAAGGAAAGAAGTTTTGTAGTTAGACGCAATCTATGGTCATAACGAACACATCATATTTGTTTAAAGTTTCTAGCGATACCACAAGTGTGCAAATAATTGTTCCATATATTTATTTGTATGCATTGTTGTAAACATTAATGTGCAGGTTGGGAAATGTTTGTCAACCAAGGATTAAATAAGCCACCAACTTTCAAAATAAAGTGCATTATATATTTAATTCTTAGTGCCCCATCAGGCACACAGTTTCCACAAGGTGGACCTTATTTCTGTTGGTTGTTGGTGTGCGCTAATATGCTTTTAACGAAGACGAATAGGTCAAACAACAAGGTCGAAAGTGCAAAAAACAGGAAATCGCCTGACGTAGAAATGTCACTCCTTTATGCCACAAGACTGTTTCTGTTCCTTTGACACCTCCGTAATTACAACTCATAAATTACACTTATGTGCCTGGCAGGCAAGAGTTGACCCAGAGGGAGAGTTTCGGGGGGGTCTGCAGTGTGGGGCTGTCTGTGTCAGAGAAGACATGAACGGATAAATAGAAGTAAAGTCGAGCACCAGGAAGAGTGTTTGATGATCAGTGCATCAAGACCAGAGGATGGAGGAGATGGAGAGGTGAAGACATTCTAGATATTGAGATATCGCAGATTAAGAGAGATAAAGCTGGGGTTGGTGGGTTGTGGGCTTCAGGAGGCAGAATGATTGAACATACAGCTTTCAAACATGTTGGAGTAATCCTCGAAAAAGCAAACAAGCTTCGTCTTAATGTGAGGAATTTGACTGCGCCTCATGTGTGGGAGCTTTCGCCTGTGTAGGATATTGAGAGAAAAACGTGCATGAGCTCATATGTATCTCTGCATGTCTGTTTCTGCATGTGTGTGTCGGAGGTTTCGGTTCAAGTGAGAGGCAATCAAGCAAAGTTTGTGTACCTAGGCAAGGCATGAAGAGTCTGGGTAGGACTCCGACTTTGTTTCCCACAATGCTGCTATATCTGTGTGTCTGTCTCACCCACACACTTACACAGAACCCCCACAGACTGAAAGCTATTCCTTATGATCTACGTTCAAGGGTAAAGACCGAAATCTTAAGCACAACAACCCCCCTCCTGACATTCCACACTCATCCTCCTAATCTCGTCCCATCACAACGACAATCCCGTTTCCTCCCTTCTCGCTGTTCGGGGATAGATCCGTGGCTCAGACAGAAAAACATACATTGCTTCCACAAAGCTGGACACACAAACACACACTCCCCTCTCTTTAGACTTCCTCCGCCCCTTCTCACTCTCCCTCAGCTGACCCTTCTCACCTTTTGCTCTTTGTTTGCTTGTGTGATCCCCCAAATTCTCACTCCACCCTGCTATTAACTCACTCCCCAGCCAGTTGTTTGACCTTTGACCCCTCATTTTATTTTTGTTTCAGTTCTTTTGTTTTAGTTATGGAAGAAACACACATGTATTTTAGGTAGACGTAAGAAAAAGGTGGGAATTCGCCATAACTGCTGTAATCTTGAACCTGTTGATTGAACCTATGGATTTGAACACCTGTCTAAGGCATGGTAAAGAAGACAAGGTGTACAGAAACGTCACTAGACACGTTTACATGGACACATATTCCAACATTAACCTGATTAAGACAATAGTCTGAATAAGACACTGCCATGTAAACAGCTTTGTGATGACCTTAACCAGAATAAGGTCATGCTCAGAATTACCAATAATCAAATGAAGACGTGGAGTATTCTGACCTAACCCACATTTTGTCGACATGTATATGTGTTAATTGCATTATAACATCTTATATAAGTTACATAACAGCTTTCAGAGCATTTTGCAACGTTGCAATTCGCTTGATAAAGATCAGATGTCACATGTTTGCCCCACGGTTAATATTTCTGCCTCTCCTACAGCTTTTTGAGAAAAAAAAAGATTTTAAAGCATAAAACACTCATTTGCCGACTTCATCGTGTAAGCCACTTTATCAAGGGAGGGGGCAGGGGAGGACATTTCACTGCAATGTGTTGCTCTGCCTTAAAGGATGACAAAACATAGTGTGTTCATTTTCTCAACAATTGTTTTGCCAGCATGCTCTACCAGTGCCACTCATCTGTTTTTGAAGGGCTTGTTTGAGAAAGACCAGCTGACCCCCTTTGAGAAATGGAGTGGTGTGTAAACACTTAGAGCAGATTAGGTCGGAGAATGCAGGAGGTGAAGGCGGGGGAGGAGAGTGGGGGACTGAGGGACAAAGGGGTTAAAGGTAAATTATAGTGGAAGCAGAAAGCTGAAGCTGTGAGATGAGGATCAATGTTAAATGTTGACTTTGAGAAAAGGAGGGACATGAACTTGACCTTCCCAGGACTTTATTCAAGGGACAAAGAGAACTGCAATTGAATTGTTATTTATGTATATCTTGAGTTTGAACTCAAGAACTGTAAAGTACCGTTCGGGAGAAGAGACAGCTGACAACTTAGGAGAGAATAATTTGTATTTAATTTAAAGAAACAGTGGAGAGAAGTTGCCACTAAAGCTAATAAGCTATAGTGTTGACCTTATAGGAGGTTGATGCTGGTGCAGTATCACTACAACTTTGAGATGGCAGTGATTTGACAGAACGGAGTCGGGAGACCAAATGTCCACATGATCAAAAGGTTATGAAAGGTTAGACCAAGGTCCATACCAAGGTTTGTGTCTTTGTTTCGCCGTTTACATTGAATCCGGTAAGTTGCGGTACCATGTAACAGTTCAGAGAGCAGACTGTCAATTAGTTTGTGGACAGACGTGCTCCTGGCGTCGTTTGCATTTGTTAATTCAAAAATGTCCAATGACACAGGATGTGTCAAGTTACGCTCTCTTTAAAATGCCCCAAAAAGAAACTTCATAACAGTGTTCCAGACCTAAGAAGTCAAAAATGTACCCACAGCAAGAGAGGCATTAAGGATGTGGTCTCACAGCACCTGATACATTTACAGCAGAGTCCAAAAATGACATCTGCACGCCTCTATAAGCAGATAACCAACATAAGAGAGGCCCACGTTACCTTCCTCCTCAGTTTGACCGGCTCATACCAGACTTTAACAGGGCATATTTTGTCTTCTTACAGTGATATTTGCGATCTGTGGTTTTAAGCATGAACCAGAAACAGAAGTTATGGACATGCTGGAATCAAGACCCAACCAACATGTGGCTGAATGAGAATAAAAATGCAACTACACCACACTATTTTGTTGATTAACAAATCCTTTAATTGGGATAACAAGTCACAAACAAAGTGTAGTGTGCACCCTTTACAAGCCTGGTGTTCCTGTTACCAGCAGGTAGCTTTCTGCCCTCGTCCATCATCTGCTCTGTTTCCAAAACCTGATGTTAAAGCTATGCATATAAAAGTCTTGGTTTCCAGAGCGGTGCCAGAGTAAACTGGGTGGTATATGGTTTATAAACATTTCCTTCTTCAAGAGAGAGGGTCCCAGGTCCCTGTTTGTGATGGAACAGTCCAGCTCTTGCCAAGTGCCAACCATTTCTTAGGGCCTCTTTGTGGCTTCGAGGAACACTTCAAACACCACAAGTTATCATTGGACCAGAGAAGACCTGTGGCGCACACACGACTATCGCCATCAACCTACACCCCATTATAGGCTACTCTATTTTGCTAACCCTACACACCTTGAGCAATCCCCGACCTTCTGCTTTCCATCTGTCGGTCTGCTGCCAGTTTACACACCTTTCTCCTTCTCCTCTCCTCCACCCATGTGGCAGTGCCAGCCTCCGCACCTTCCGTCTTTCTTTCCTTCCTTCTCTCCTTGGCCATCCATCCACAGTGTCAGCACTCCATCAGTCTTGTCCGGGCAGAGCCATCAGAATGAATGGCAGTGCTGCCCGCCAGATACGTGCTGCTTTATAAACATGGCAGATAGCTGGGGCCTGCTGTGTGGCCTTTTTTTGCAGTGGATAAAATATGCAGAAAGAAAGTTATTTATTGCACCGTAGCACAAACTGAATGTAATTTACTACAGCTGCAGGGAGAGGAAACCATGGACTTAATGAATATCTCAGCGGGTGACGGCATTTGCTCCTCAGGGATGGGGACAGATTCAATGATAGAATGCGAGCTTTACATCACGTGACCATTACATTTTCAGGTGAAATAAAAAATGCAAAGTTCTAGTGATACAACTTAATTAAATGTCTCAAATTCTACACTGGATACATATCTTACTTCATTTAAACTGCCAATATTGATCAATTATAAGCAGTATATAAAAAACTACATTTCCTATAACACTCTATAACCATGTTGCACACTACTATAAGGATATATTTAGTGTTAAATTATATTTGTTTACAGCTATAACCTCCCTTAAAGCAACACCAGGTAATTGCAATACATTTAAAAATCTTCAAAATCATTTGGATGGTACACAAACTTATAATTAGGAGAAGAGCATGTCTGTGATTGCCACAGCTCTTCTTGGAGGCCTGGAACTACTCTATGTAACTCTGGTGTACTTATGACCTGCTACACGGCAGGAAGCTATCAGAGACAACCATTTCCTGTGTGGACATCATGGCAGAGCCAGCAAAGAAACGTTGTTGAACGAAACAAAGTTGAGCTGAAGAAAAAACGACAGATTAAGATACCGACCAAGGGTGACTATCGAAGCATATTTTGCTGGTTGGTGAGAGCTTAAAGAACGTGAAGGATACAGGATAATAAATAATAAATAAAGTGAAGTTGTCAACTCTCTTGCTTATCATCAGAGTTCAGGTAAACCAGGTTTACCAAACAAGTTAGCCAAACAATTGGACTTGCTTGCTGTGTTAGCATCGTATTTGTGTAAAATCTCTGACTCTTGCACTGTCTCGCTTTAAGGTTCCTTCTTGACCTTGAGAAATAGATTCAAATCTTCAAGGTCAATGTCCACATGATAATTTTCTGCTTCCCCAAAGCAAACCCCAGTCCACTTCCTGCTTCTCTCTCGTTAATGTACACACTGCAGTGTACAACATATGATATTTATACAGAAAAAGTGTGGTCTTAAGAAAATACTTCTAAAAATCTTCGTTGTCTATTTTCCTTGTGTCAGGCGGTCACGTGTGTGCGCGAGTACGCTGCCTTGAGAAAATATTATGATTTGGTTTTGCAGTTATTTTTAGTTGCCTTTTCCTGGTTAGTTTTTTTTTCGACATGTATGGTGCACGTTGTTCCACAGAAGAACTCTGATTTCTTTTCTGTAAATAATGAAAAAGTGACTTGAATTATACTGTATGTTATTTCGCACTGATGAATGTGGCTCTCGTTTTTTTTTTTCCCTCCTCGTTTAATGGAACACGTGGGGCATTCAGGATAATATACATGACCTGGAAAGTACACATTCATATTTTGAGAGCATTTCAAAAAAACACAATCAGTAATAAGTTGTAAAACCTGCTTGGAAAAGAGCAGGAACAGAAACAATATACAAGGCTGACACTATATAAATTTGAGCTCGAAGCAGTGATGAACCTCAGGTGTAACACCCACTTACATCTCACTGTGTTTCATAAGCCTTGACTATTATGTTGGACAGTGTATTGTTATCATTAAAAGAACATTCACATGAACAGGAATCTGAACTTCATATGCTTCTTACAAACAAATTGCAGCAATTATTCAAATCAAAATTTCCTCATTAATGACCGCAGATAGGAGCATCGTGAGTCAGGAGGGGATTCCGCTCCTCTAACCAAAACATCCCTTTTCGGTGGACCGTTGGCAGCTAAGTGATCCAGAATATTCTCTCCTGATTAGACAGAGGTTGCTTTCACAGCAGCTCCCATGGTGCTGCTGTGGAGCGAGTAAATAGAGATCTGCAGCCCCAGCTCAGCTCCCAGATTCTTACTGACAACCTTGTTCCATTGGCAAGAAAAACTGGTGATTAATACCCCTGCAACACTCTGTAACTAATTCAGGAACGCATAAACATTCAGACAGAGCAAATATTCTGTATTTATGTAAATAAGATGATTTACAGTTGCAGTTCGGTTTAGAGCTCGAATTAGATGCAGAGTTCTGAAGGTGTTGTTTAATGTGGCAATAATTGCCAAGAGGCTGTGATTATGTCTACATCTCTGATGTGGTTGTGTCTCAAAACATCAACAAGGACCCATGATCATAGAGGAAAAGAATGTCAACAAGGCCATAACAAAATTATGACATGATGCCAATGGTTGTACATTTAAAAGGTTACTTCCTTCTGATGTTTTTCAAATAGAGAGAAGAATATTAATGTTTGTATAGTGTCCAAAAGCACTAGAGCAGGATGGAGGAGTCCAGAGCAGAATAGCTCCAAAGGCATTCTAGGGTGGCACTCAGAAGAGTCCATACCTCAGCCAAGGACCAACAGTTCCCTTAAACATGCAATATGTGACTTTGTGCCACTAGGGGTCTCTAAATCAGAACAATAACAAGTAGTAAATGCATAGGATCCTGTTACCGAGAATAAAATTGGAAATTTCTCTGAGTCAACAAAATATATAACATATGTCTAGTCGTCTTTGGACATTTTATTGAAGAATTGCTATATAACATGTCTTTAAATTCAATCAATCTGCAGTAAACTGCAAACAATCATAGACATCAGTGCCCTACATACGTCTGATTTTTATTTTTTCAAGCTCAAAATGTCAATATGCAATATTAAAGCCCCTTTGTCTGGATCGGCACCAAAATTGAATAGGTTCTTTCTTGGCCCATGTCACATCCTACAAGTTTAGTGGAAGTCCATTCCTTTAGTTTTGCTTGATCCTGTTGACAAGAAAAAAAAAAGCTGCCGGGTGAAAACATGGTGGAGGTAAACAGGGAGCCCAGTATCAGCAGGTGGAGAGCGAGCACCAGGAGTCCGTGCCAGCTTCCCCCCCAATAAACACATTCAGACTCAAAACACTAGTGCTTCGTGTTTTGTCTTCCCCTATCACCCTTAATCTTTCAGCTCGGGCTGTTACCTGTCTCACACCGTGCGGTCTGATCCCTGGTCTGACACTGCTGCTCGACAGGTGGCAACTTCCAGCTCTCTTCAGCGTGACCCTAATTTGTGCGTGCTCACTCTAGTTGGGACTGTGCCACTCTTCAGAATCGTGCAGCAGACCTTTCGGCAGCTTGGCCCCATCACCCGAGCACATGGGCATGTCCCTCCACTGTGTGGGCGTGTGGCCTGGAGGGGGGTAATGGCGTCAGCCAGAATGGTGGTCTGCTGCACGGGCTCATTAAGCGAGCCCACAGAGAGCTTTGTACCTGTTAAGCAGAGTAGCGGAGGCCACTCGACAAAACCAGTCACATATGAAACCCGAGGTGCACCGTGGATTATGCACAGGCGTGACTGCTTTACCAAATGAAAATGTAGGTTTTGGCCCAGACGTAAGAATAACTTTATTATATATATATATATATTTTTTTTTTAATCCCCTCTGCCCCACTCCGCTACTTAATTCCCCAATGTTCATGGAGCTTGGATGCTATAAAAAGGCTTTGTGTACTCAGTAATTGCTTAATAGTTGCATAAAATGTCATTAACTGCTCCTGCTGGTTAGGTTACATCCACTCCAGCTACCAGAGGGACTGAGGCCGCTCACCCAACATCCTTCACTTCTCTGACCTCCTGCCTCTGTTTCCTTTTGTCATTTTCTTGCAAGGATCTTCTCATATTTCCACCTTTCCTTCTCCTCTGTTCCTCTTCAAGCCCCTTTTCATCATCCCTTTTTTTCCCCCCAACTTCCCTCTCACATGGCCTTCCTTTCTCCCTTCCACTCGTCCATTCCTTCTTCCATCCGTCACCGTCCACCGTGTTAGCGATACACCCCCTGACAGGTGAGACATCTGCAGCTCCCTCGCCTGTCAGTCTGCAGCACACGGGTCAGTCAGAGGGCCTCGTGCAGCCACGGCACATCCCGATCCAAACCCGGCCGCATATCCCATCACCCATCACTCTCAGATGCTGAAGGGGGAAGAAGAAGAAGGCCTCGGCTTCCTGCATGAGGTCATCACTGCGCTGCGGCGTCCCACCCGCAGTCAATTTATGCCTTCCGCTACTCACAAGCTCCTTGCGCCATTCTTATTTCAGCTCCATTAAAAATAATTGGTATATTGCTCCAGAATAAATGTTGAGGGGGAAACTGTGGCAGGTCATTCCAGCTTAGCTCAACACATAAAGGGGATGGCGAGCATCAGCGTATTGGTGTAAAAGTTCACAACGTATTTATTCTTTCCCCCTATCACTTATCCAAATTGGCGGTCACTATTTGCTCTGGTGATCGCTTCCAGTGGATCATTTTCTGAAAAGGATATGTCTTAACTTTGGTGTTGAATGCTGCCAGACCCCCCATCCCCCCCATCCCCTCCTCCCCTTAATCCACCACACTAATGACGTTAATGAAAAAATAATTCTAATCTCATTAGCACATCTCTCCAACCAGTCTCATTTCCCTCCGAGGGTTCGATTAATCTCTCATGTTGGCAGAGAGTTACTTGATTCTCTCCAATAACTTTGCAGCTGATTCCGAGGGAGCATCGTCAGGGTAAGAATTCAAACCTGAAAACAGACAGTAGAGTCTTTTGGAAATTGGTTTTAAAATACAAAGAACTGTCTGTATTTTCCACTGTGTCCATTTGCCACTGAAACTAATAAGTAGTGCTTTATGTTTGTCCCAGAACGCCCTACTTGTCAAATACAGCCTCTGAAACACTATTTAGATCATCGCTGACGCCGTGAGTCTCTACTGAAAACTACTGGAATTGTTTTAGCGATGTTTTTTCTGTAAGGTAGCGTGACCAACCACACCCGCTGAGTGGCTGAGACACCGCAGGACACACTGCTGCCTTTAAATGAAGGATGAATGATGTTACTGGCTGATATTGTTTTTTATATGCTGATCTCATTTTTAAACTAAATGTCTGTCAAATGCAATTTTTTTTATATGCTTAAATTGTCTTTTGGTTGAAAGAAATCCTTACTGCAATCCCAAAAATCATAAATCCCAAAACCTATGATTCAATATTTTGCATCTCCATGAATGCACTTTTCACTGGGTGAAGAGAAATATGCTAATTATGTATGAGCTTTTTCTCCATGTGATGATTCCAGCATAAATCCAACTGTTGCATGATTAGCACTCATAAAGCTTTTTTTGGTCACCATCCAATACAGGATTTCGGAAAGTGTTGCCACGGTTACGGAGCAAACACACATCTGTGTGGGAGTCGGGACGCAGCTGAAAACTCTTAACAGAGGCAAAGAAGAGGGACAAGGAGTGGGACTGATATTCAACTGCTCCGCATCGTAGGATTCATGAGGTTCTGCGATGTACTCTGGCAGGAACATCTTGTAACTGTTAACATGTTTGTTGTCATGCTTTGACTTATGTGCTACTCTGTGGGTTTAAAAAAAAAAAAAACTCCACTGCTGTTTGGAGACATCAAACTTTTGAAAAAAGAAGCTGAATTTACTCAGAAATGAACAGCATCTAACAGCTAAAACTGCTTTGTCTTAAAATATGCATGTACAAGTGTATTATAATTTTTAATTGTATTATTATGTAGATATTACAATGATCTTATTCTTCAATATGTCCTCCCATGTGAAGTCCAAGGATTTATTCTGCAGCTGACATGTCAGCATTACACTACAGTGGTTTATAGTGAGACTATCTGGTCATTTAAAGGTGCAAAAGCCAAATAATATTTTCGTATAATTTAAAAGTTGAATTGCTCATACGCCTCAAAACACACCATTTACAGCATTTCCCACTGAACTCATTAAATCTGTCGCGGTAGTGGGGCTGCACTGAACTTTCTGTGTGGACGGTGTATTTAGCTTTACAATGCAGTGAGTTCAAACCACCACAATAGAATACGATGGGCCACCATGTTCGTGTTCTCTACCATTGTTTGTTTCATAAATTCCTGGCTGCAGTACAGGTCAGAAACCCTGCCTACTCCATGTTGGGACATGGGACGTGGACCAAAGAAGAAAGTCTGACTACATATGAAATATGCAAATTATTCAATAAGGCTTAGTTTTCATTGGTTATTTAATGTCATAAAAACAGGGAGAAATGATTGACAGCTGAGACTGTCTTTGGTCAAGCATGTGTATCGGCACGACCTTGAAAAATGGCAGCATTTCTATTCTGGATATTTGAGCCTTATGTGTGCATAATGGGAAGAAGTGGACACGTGTCCTCCATCTTTACATACAGTCATATGTGTTTATACTCTGCATACTTCGACATACTAATTATGTCTCATATGACGAAGGGATTTAGTTTAACAAGAGAGTCTGAGGTAGAGGTGCAGCACTGAGGGTCATCGCGGCTGAGGTTTGAAGAAATAAATATCTCGAGCATGGGTCCTCGAGAGTATAGTAATTTGCGTGTTTGAGCATGTGTATGAGACATGTATGCTACATGCTGCCGTGCACTTGGAGTCCCATCTTCACAGCGGGATGATCGTCTGGCTCTAATTCCCTTCCATTAATCATTGGACTAATTTGTTTTCACAGCGCTGCGCTGACAGCACGAGGTTCTTGTTACAGCACAGGGGCTCACGGAGACTGTGTGTGCGTGTGTGTGTTCAGGTGTGCGTGCAAATGTGCGCATATGTGTGTTGCAAGGAGGGGGGGGGTGTTCTCACAGTCTCCTGCCTTCATTGTCATGGATGTGGATAGTTTGAAGTTAAATGGAAAGTTGGGAGCACAAACTAATGTTTACTTCTTTCAATGATGTAGGAAATAAATACCCGAGAGACCTTTCTGGAGACTTGATATTGATTGCTGTTCAACTGTTTTGAGTTTGTGAACTTGGCAAAAGTATTTTGGGAATATTTACTGAAATCTGAACTGACTGCAATGAAATAGGGAAACAGTATACTGTTTAACACTTCCTCCCGCTATCCAGAAAAAAAAAAGACAGCATAACTTGAATACGAACGCTGATTTGATGTATTCTCACATCCACTAACATGGAGGAGGTGGGATTTCTTACCTATACTACAGCCAGCCACCAGGTGGAAACCAAGAGGCTTTAGCATCACTTTTGGGGAACCGTCATGTCATCCATCTTTATATACAGTCTATGGTCAGTACAAATGAATTAACCTTCTTCACTAACTGAAAGACTGTTGTAGATGATCACACCAGCACCAAACGTCAGACACGCCCACCATCAAGCGCTAACATATGGAGAACTCATGTGATTGGTCACTGCTGTTTGCCCTGTTGACTCTGTATTCCTCCCACTAGTCATGTATTCAGATTCACCACAGCTTCTTGCCTTGAAACAAAACAAAGAGAAATGGTCAAACATTCCAATTAGGAACTGGCTAATAAAACATGATTGGGCTGCTTCTGTAAAAGACTGACTCTCCCCAACACCAGTAAACCCCACTGTAAAAGGCAGTTTGTATCCATCGTAAAAAAGTACATCGCTATTTAAGATTTCATACTTTGCCTTCTGCAGTTCATCCCATCTCTGTGAAGCACCAGCAGCAGAGGAGACAAGTTTCCCCCAGAAAACCTCAGACCACCCAGACGTCCTCAGCAATTGGGCAAACAGCATCACTACTCTCCTTGATGAGCTTCAAACCACTAAGCCAGAGCATTTTTGTGTGGAGCAGTGACAGTGTGTACTTATGATAAAATTAGGTTATTTTGTCATGGAAGCCAATACAAGAGAAATGGCCGAGGTTATTTGTCTATGCTGAAGTGACTGCAACTGTGGTGGCTCTGGAGAAGAAAGTATGCAGCTATGATAATTGGTCAGACAGTGGGTCAGGTCATGCTGGCTGATTCAGCGTCTGCCGTGTCTTTTCTTCCACATGACTCGTCCTGTCAGTGTTGTGTGATTATATGATTTGACCAAAATGTATTTGATCTGCAGCCTTTCTCCCTTTTACCCTCTGAAAATAGACGTCCAGCAGACGGCCCAGTTTAAATTGATTAGAAATAAAAATCATAGTAGCAAGAACATCCATTCCTTCTATCGTTCTCCTTACTTCAGTGCACACTCGTGATGACCTCATCACATTTTGTTATGTAAAGTATGAAATGTGGTAACAACAGTCGGTTGTGTCGAGGGGTTTACTTCTGAAATATCTACGGTAGAGGTGTTTGTGTGATCATCTTCAAATATATCTACAATAAAAACCATAATAAAGCATTCATTCTTTTTGCAACAGAAAGCTGGAGCCTCTGTCTTCTACCTTTTCACATTGTATTAGTGCTCCCATAACATTCAGTGTTGTGAAAGTGGACAGTGACACTTAACTTAGTGCAGGGAGAAAGAAAACAGAATCAGTGTTTGATGTGACCATGCTTTAATATGAAATCTGCTTATACTTTTTGAAGGAATTCAGAAGGTAGGTGGTTCCAAGCAGCTTAAAGAAATTGCTACATGTCTTCAGTGGATTTAGTCTCAGTGTCCTCGTGTGATCCTAGTCTAGTTCTCTATGACTCCATGACGCAATATCTGAAGGAAAAATATGTCATCAAACAAAAGTACATTTATTATCGCAAATATTTTTTCTATTATGAAGTTTAACCTCTGTGGGCCTTTAAATTACAGACTTTAAAAGTAAAAATACAAAAGATGCACTCAGAATACATTAGGTGTGGGGTTCTGTTTTTTTTTTTCACTCTATTGCTTACTCTCTTGTTTTCAAAGTTCTCATTGCAAAACTTTCAAACGTATTCTGTTGACCACCACTCAGGGCTGCTAACTGTGTGTGTGTGTGTGTGTGTGTGTGTGTTTCCTGTGCTCCAAACAAGGTCCTGGAGACGTCTTTTCCTCCAAGTTCCTTTGATTATGTCTTCGTCCGTCATCAGGGGGCTTTTAAGTGCAGGGGCAGAACCTCAACCCCATGGTGACATAATGTTAAGATCCAAACTCCACAGGTAATGCATGAAGCTGTGCTGCTTTTATTTAAGCGAGACTTGGATGGCTGGAGCGGGACCAAAGAAAACACAATATATCTATAAGCCAGGACTATTATTTTGTTAATGTGGTGGTGCAGAGAGAGGGAATGGGACTACAAAGAAATAATTTGTAGCTCACTTTAAAAAAAAAAACCTTTAGTACGACAAGAGTTTGCCAGTGGCCAACATATTGTTAATGCTCTCATTCTTTCTTTACACATCATATCCTAAAAGTACAGACTGTATTCTTCACACACACACACACACACACACACACCTCCTGCCTAATAATTACAACTCCTACCTGATCAGCATAAAAGCAGCTGAATCATATAATAAAGTCTTTACTAACCTGTTTGTTGTTTCTGCGCGTGACGCCACTCGCAATTAATCCCAATCAATAAGAACCCTTGAGCCTTTCCTCATTTGTTTGGTTGAGTTTATTTCCTTGCTCGAAGGGTACATGGGGCTTATCCAAAGTACACAAACAGGCCATGGCACACAAAGGCATGGAACCTAAACTGTGTCCTACTGACGCTCTTAATATGCTGCAATGAAAGCTGGCTAACTCAGATCATTTGATTCAGACCGCCTGTGTGTGTGTGTGTGTGTGTGTGTGTGTGTGTGTGTGTGTGTGTGTGTGATAGCACCTCAGTTACTTCATATTAATCACAAACAAAATGTTCTCAGTCATGCCACTGGCTTGTGTGCTTTTGCAATTATGACAAACCTTTCAACCTTTCAGCTGCACTTAGTTGTTAATATCCATTAGTGTGTTAATGATACTCTCTACGCTTTGAATTGTCGAGTTTGATGTGAAACGGATTCTTTTCACCCAATCACGTTAAAGCTACCACTATGTCGTTTCCAAGAACTGTATTTGTAAATATGAACATATTTATCTGAACAAAATATCAAATTACTAGGATAACTAAGTTATGTGTGGTTTCTCAACTCACTGTTTTGGTTTTACGACCCACGGCTTTAATGTTTTGGTTCACCCTCACAGCTCTCATCCACATTATTTCTGACAACTGCTGTTAGCCTGCTGTTGTACACAAGCAGATGATAAAATGTAAATCAAAATAAGAAGAGAACAGATATTAAGAAGACATAAGAACATGTTAAAATAAATATAATCGAAAAATAAATTACATTTTATTTAAAATAATGCATACAAACAGGCTGAAGCAAATGCAATGTTTCAAGTTTCCTTTAAAAACATTGACTAAACTAGCTTATAAATTAAGTCTAATATATATAATATATTATATATAACAATGAGCATAAACACAGTCATATGGTGTGGGAATCTCTAAGAAGCATGAAAAACTAAACTTTTTAAAAGAAAAGAAGCCATGAAAAAGGCACTGGGTGATTACTTGACTGCAACTCCACATTTCATCATTGCTCATTCATTGAGGTCATGATGTTACAGGTGGATGAACGGAGGGAGTTCAGTAATTGGGATGTGTTATGAAAAACAGAATAAGTTTTGTCCAGAAGGCAACTAAAACAAATTGTATTGTTGAATGTTCTTTTTCATATTACACAAGCCAAAAATCCACACCACACAACAGATGCTGACCAAGCCTGCTTCCATTAGAGTGAAATAATGTGTGGACCACATGTTGCCAACAAGTTTAAAGCTAATATTTTGTTATACATCAAACCACATGACAGTATAAAACATTTTGAAAATAGATCCAATTACTACAACATAAAACTTCTACTCGAGTTGTTTGTCAAAAATATGACATTCATAAACACGCCATCTTTACTTTGCTCAAACTTAAAACCTGGCTCCTCAAATCTGATTTGTTACAATCAATAAAAGAAAAACTTTGTGGTTGAATATCCAGAACTGTCAGTAAATCAATCTAAACAGGTAAATGTAATCTGCCTTCAACATAAGAGGAAGAGGTATATCTATTCAAAACACATACAGAACAGGGGCCACAGGGCTGAGGGTGTGATAAAACTAAGATGCCGTTCTTGCAGCTCTAAAAAATTATACTTGCCATGAACCATTGCAATGTCTTATGGGAAAACTTGCTTTTTGACTTATTCCTTTGCCATTTAATTTGAGGAAAGCAAACCTGATGGACGGGGGAGTAAGTGAACCAAAGACAAATGGAAATGTACTGGGGGTACCTGGGAGACAGCTTTCATATACACATTTCGCCCAGAGGTAGTGAAAAATGTACATGAAACAGACTTAATCCTATATTGGCTTGAGCAATCGTCTCCATAAAAAGGGCTGGGTGGGGGGACTCCTGGCCGTTAGATTTATGGACAGAAAACAGGCCCTGTGTGACAAGAACCTGAGGCTAAGAGCAAGCAAATTCACAATCCTTAATCACCAAATTGGGAGTTATAAATTCACTGGGTTTTTAATAGGCTGTCGCCACAGCACAGTTTACCAGTGCAGTACATGTATATAATGCCATCTCATGTGGAGCCTCACATTTGTGTATGAGAGGGGGCGTTTATGTCTGTGTCTGTGTACATGTCTGTTTTATGCCCGTCGTTACATCCCTCTCTGCACTCTTCGTGCCTCCGTGTGCGTCTTTACATCTCTGGGACTGTTTGTGTCCTTTTTTCATGTGTCTACGTGAGCGGGTACATGCGCTCATGCGTGTGTGGCCCTGCAGTCAATGGCCCGTTGCATTTTCCCCCGATAGCCGTCAAGGAGGAAAATGACCTTTAATATGCCCGGCCCTCTCCCCCAGTCCATATTAATGTTAATCTATCAGACTCGGTGTCTCCCTCGCCATACAACGCTGCCAATGTTCCCAGGGCCTTGGGGTGCAATCAGTAGTGTTGAACCAAGCAGTGCTCACTTTAAGGGTGGGAATTACTTTTTAAAAAGCAAGCGCGCGCACACACACACACACACACACACACACACTGATCTCTTGCTGATTTTCTTCAGCTAAACAAGCCAATGGCACACACCGAAACCACTGCAGAGATGTACTCGATGAAGAACAACACAAAGGAGGCCACGTCATTAGTGTTGGGAGGAATGGATGCAGAGGTCACTGGTTGAAATATGATTGAACCAGCTGGGAAAAGTTAAGTGGATATTACAAAACACCCCTTTCCTCCTAAACAATTCTTTAAATATAATAAATACATATTATTTCAAATACCACAGCACACACTAGAGTAAGGTCAAAATTACCATGGTAGCCTACATGCACCATGATACTACTGTCACAAATACTATGGTAGTTGTACCTTTCACATAGTACTCATACCAAGGTGAATATTCTTATGGGAACTTCTAAAGCAAAGTACGTCACTGTTGATTGTCTGTTCATCAAGCCCTGCCACATTTATGCCCTGTCCTAATTCCCCCCTTAGTCCTGCCACTTGGCCCTACCCCTTTGTTTTGCACAGTGGTCATAGGGGGGGTAGTGTTGTCCATTTCTCTATGTGATCTAGGGGTAGTGGCCATCCAGCCCTCTATACACCCCTTCAACTGTCGTGTATTCAGGACCCCTCTAAAAACGAAGGGGTAGACAGAAATTCCCAAATGCTTTACGAGTGGACGAAGCAAATCAACATGGCAACAGCTGTGGGTTATGAGAAAATACTCAATTGTAAGTATGTCCGGCAAAATAACCATGCCATTTTTTTTATCCAGCAGAATATCTTATTTGAATTCAGTAGCAAATGAAATTGAATCCCTTTGACAAACGTTTCAGGAAAATCACTATTCAAGCCATCAAGCATGTAAACAGTGTGAGTGAGAGTAAGGAGTAATGTTTGTCCCGTATATGAAGACTGAAAAATACTTCCCTGCTCATGTTATAAAGTTTTCAGTGCAGGGCAGAAGTTTCTATGCACAGGACAAAGTTTACATTGAAATAACTGATGTAAACGCATT
Organism: Verasper variegatus; assembly: GCA_026259375.1. Lineage (NCBI taxonomy): Eukaryota > Metazoa > Chordata > Actinopteri > Pleuronectiformes > Pleuronectidae > Verasper > Verasper variegatus. The sequence goes on from CM048057.1 coordinate 13,323,511, forward strand.
GACTGACAGTGTATTTATCAATGGATCAATCTGTCCTGTCTGTCCTGCAGAGGTCAGATGTGTCACCATTATAATGTTAGTGATGTTAGTTGATATTGGGCTAATATTAGGCTAACTCTCTGTACTGTAATACACAAGTTCTCAAACAGTATGTTTTCACGTTTACATTACAAGATGCTATATAAATGGGGTAAAACTTTATGGTTGACAGTCTTTATTACTTTATTAATCTTGCCTCTATCTCTACGATGATGTCTAATGCACATAGGCTCTGGCTCCAAATGTACAAGGTGGCAGTGTTTGTATCCAGGACATTTTGGCCTCATTTCAGAATAGTGGGAGGAAGAGGAGACACATTGTCCAAAAGGCACCACCTTTCAAACTCAATAGCAGAGTGTTGTTCTTACAGGACCTGTGGTTCCTACAGTTACAATTAAAGTCTGATTGTTCAGGTTGCAGTTTGAATCAGGGGTTCAGTGTCCCAGTGAAGCTGTGGAAGGACACTGTGGTTACATTGGTCAGTTTTCCATAGAAAATGTGTTTACCTGTGTGAATTATTGGTTAAGAAAAATTAGAAGCTTGCAGGAACCTCCAAAGGCTTCTGGCCAATGTAAATATATAAATAAACATTGATTCTTCATTGACAGAGAACTAGCAAGCACAGCCTGTTCCATTTGGTCTGAGGTTTGTGGTCTCAAGTGACCATTTGATTTGATTTGAGTAATCAGGTTAGAAATGTGCGTAATCTAACTTCTCCATCTCTAACTGGACTTATTCACGATATGTTTCTGTCCCAATGTTTCCTGCTGAAGCAAAACTATGTTATAAGATGGAGTAGATGCAGTTTAAACGTTAAAGGCTCAAGGCAATATTTTGCACTTGCAATTTGCAGAAAAGTAAACGAATGCGAAAAAAACAGTTTTAGAAAGGCCCAGTGAAAGAAAGCCACACTATGCATCTTTCACCTGTATTTTTCTGAATGTAAAAATAACTTCCAGTGACTCAGAAGTAAAGGGATAGGCGAGAAAGGGATCGAGGGGAATTTAAATGAGAAAACAATCAGTTCTGTGGCTGACAAAAAATAAACTTGCACGCCATTACAATTTGGATGAATGAGAGGTGAAGGAGAGGGAGAAAAACATCACTTGGGAGGTCATTAGGTGCCATTCACTCAGTCCTGTGTGTCCAGAGGTGGATTGACTTCGGAGGTGGGCAGAGGCCGTCAAAGAGACGGAGAGAAAGGCTCCGGTCATTTGGGTAATCTCTGTGCAGATCTGCCCCCTCAATTGGAAAGTCTATGCTAAGTGCAAGCAGGGAGGAGCCGTTTCAAGGGAGGTTTGTGGAAACAAACTGCTAATGTGTTTTTTATTTGTGGGAGGGAGATCTTATCGAGATGCATGGCATAAACTGTTTGGACTGTTTGGACTGTTTGGATATCTTGCTCTGTTTCACCCTCCACCTGCCGTCCAGTCTTTTCCCTTTGTCTCCCCACAGACATGGCTCGTGTAGCCTTGATTTAAAATTCAGAGACTTTTCCATGACGATAAATTTGTTTCTACGTTTCAATTTGCAGCTACAGTATTTTCTTCTCCCGTACTTTTAATCCTTGTGTTGTTCCATAACTCAAAGTGGTTGTATAATGGTTATATTATATACTATAATATAAAACCTTGAATAAATGACTTTGTCTGACAAGAGTGATTTAAGTTTAGCTGTTGAACATATATTAAGTTGCATTTGAAAAAAGAATTTTCACATTTGTAAAGCGCATGAGCAAAGTTATTGTTATTACAGTAATTTTAATATCATTAAATTATGTAATGGTAGTATAAATATGGAGCTCGAATGGATGCATTAGGAGGATGTCAACTTGGAAAGATTCAAATGTTTGAGAGCATTTGGTGATAAGGGCCAACGCTGTAAACAAAAACACATGATTTCCACAGCAAAATTCAAGCATCCGGTCTCCTTCATGCTCTGTCCAGCTGCTGCCTCTTGCCTTATTGCTCTGAATATGTTCCTGTTTTTTTTCTGATCACGTCTGACTTGGACAATCTCCTGCTGTGCTATTTGAAAGAGAAAACTCCGGAGAAGGTTCGGACCCAGTTTTACAGAGTTGTTGTCTGAAAACAGCTTTACTGAGTCTCAGAGGTTTTCCAGAACTTCTACTTAACATGAACTTCTTATCTAACTTCAAAAACAGGATCTCACAGCAACAGCCCTGACAAAATAATTATCTGTGGTATTTCAATGGCCCATTTCCACCTCCGAGCCCCAAAATAACGAATCACACATCAACCTTAATATTGTGTTTGTGACTAAGCACTTTTATGACAATCTTGGATGTTGCATGTCCATTATGCAGCTAATGGTTTGACTCAGCCTTGACACATCCTGACTCACGCCATCACCAGAGGCTATTTAAGACCGCACACGCCTCTCCCTGTAACACATCAGCAAACCGTCTGACCAGGTGGTTCAATACATCAGCTCCCATCTGCCGTCACTCCGCACCTCGCTGCGTCTAATGTTGCTGTCTGGTTGCCATGAAAACCAGCACGGCAGGTCCCGTTTGGCCCTTGTTCGCCGTAGCAGGGCCCTGTGCAGTGCGTGCCTGCATGCGACGGCCAGGAGCCGGTGGTTTGTTATGGCGTGTCGCCACCCTGGGCGAACCACACAGCCTCCTGTTTGTTTGAACAAGGCCCCCGATGCCCGGCTGTTCTCTCGCTGTGGCGGAGAAAAAGAAAATGTAAAAAGCTGTCAAGGCTCAGCTGTCACTGGGAGCACATGGGAGGAGTAATAAAAGAGGGAAAGACAAAAAAAGGGGTTTCGAAGTAGAAGGTCGGAGGAAAAGAATAAAGGTATTAGAACGAATAAGGACAGAGGAATAGAGAAGAGGAAGGAGGGAGCAGGGATGGGCAGAGGCAGGGGGCTTGTAGCTGTAGCGCACAGCAGGAGGATTGTGAATATATGTCAGGGGGACAAGCGAGTGGCGCTCCTGCAGCATGGTGGGCCACTCCCGTTTCCATGACTAATTGAAATCTTCCACTGGGCTGCTGGGGCCTCGCTTCTTTTCCGACGCCACCCGTCTCTCTCCTTTTCTGCTTCTGTTATTTTCTCCCTCCCTCCTCTCAAAACACATCCTGTATAGTGTGCGAGACAGAAATATGCATGTTTCATTTTTAGGTCTTCCCGTAATTTAAGGCAAATTTATACTGTTTCCAAATAAACGCAACAACATGACAATTTGAAACGGACACGTTTTCAAGTCAAAGTTCACCTCTCTTCTGACATTGTAAGCATCTCTTATCAAGCTTATATTTGTCTAAGTGCTTATCTTTCAGGTAAATGAGATAATTGATGCTATAAAAGCAGCGTGAAACATGATTGGTCAAGTGTGTTTATTAGTGGGACCACCCCCTGCAGCTCAATTCCCTGATCTTTATATTGTGAAGGCTCTGGCTCCAAATGCACAAGATGGCAGCGTTCGTATCCAGGATATTTTGGCTTCGTTTCTGGATAGTGGGAGGAAGTGGAGACGTGTTGTCCATCTATACATCTATTGGAAACAGAGCCAGCAGCAGATTAGTTTGGCTTATTTTAGCTGGAAATAAGTGCACTTCTACAACTCACTTGTATGTTATATCTTTGGAGAAAGCCAGGCTACCTGCATCCTTTTTTTGATTAACTAAGCCGAGCTAATTGTCTGTGGCTTCACATATAGCGGGATATGTATCTTATATAATATTTAGTAGCAAAGAAAACTGTCTAAACATCTCTTTAAGGCGAATACTTGTATCGTCTTCAGTACCACTGAAGGATGTGGTACAGACAGGACTGGTTGAGGCCGACGACTCCCAATCAACATCAGACCAAATAAAATCCATGCCGATATCTCTTTCCATGTAATAATTGATCATAAACTTTAACAAGATGCTCTGTGTGAGCGAGGGGTCACACCTATGTGTGTGTGTGCCCCACAGCACCTGGTGCTACATGCTAGCAGGCGGTAGAGGAGGGGTCCTGTAACGGGTCAGTAGCCTATACAGACACCGAGGGGTCTATGTAACTCACACCCAGCAGAACATAAGTCCGCTGGGGCACAGCTTGATCCTCAGACTAACTGCTTGACTGACTAAGCCACATATTTATCGCTTACCCCGGTCTGACCGTAGCTGTTGCACCAAGCATGTCAACCCTTGGGTGATTCATATCAACTGTATATATTTTGCCCAGAAATCAGCAATTAATCACCTTTTAATCAGGCTATTAAAAGCCCTGTCAAAGCTATAGGAGCAGTCTACGTTTACTAAATTGAATGTGTGTGTGTGTGTGTATTGAAGACCACTAGTGGATCGGGTTGAGTTTCTCCAAGCAAGAGCCCACTCAACATTTTTCGAGTTCAGCAGAGTGCTCGGAGGTTGAAACCCAAACACCGATGATTTGAGAGAAGGCACAAGAGCATGAAACACGATTAGGTTTCAGCAAGAGCTACTATTTTATTACACTGCCTGATCAAATTTATAAATTGAATTAGGCCTCCTTTATCAATCCAGACAGCTATTGATTTCATTCTCAGAGGGTACAGTGCGCGTGTGGGTGTGAGGTGATGGAAAAAATATGAAAAATAGGGACGGTTTTAGGGCTGTTTTGCTGCAGCATAGTGCTTCCATATGGATTTTACAGTTGTTTTTGCTGCACGGGGTGTGATGGAGGAGGGATATTCTTTACAGCCTGCCAGATTCAGGTAACCTAAACTTTTATCAAGTCCGAACGTCCCACTATTTTGCTGAGATCAAGCCAGAGGATCATGGAAGTTCTCATGATATCCCATCATCAAACCACTCCGCCTCCTTGTCTTTTCTCTCTCCTCTGCAACGATTCACAATAACACGTATTTTTCATGAATTTAGGAGGTTCTATAAATAGAAAGTGTTTCCACGCTCTGGGGTTTCAGGTTCTTCCCACCTCGGCCATTTATTTATCTGTGACTAGTTGAGACCACACAGATTTTGTCATGCGTGTCAGTTTCGGCTGTGACCTCATGGTACCAGCAGGTTGGGTCAGTGATGTCATGGATTAGCTAGCTACTGCAAACGCTGAACAATGATTTGTATGTTAACCCTGCATCTGTGTTAAATTACTGATGTGGGCAGCTATTGTTTGTAGTGTTTGTGTTTGTAGCAAAGACCTGAGGAATCATTTTAGGGTCATACCTGGTAGTTATACATGCAACATCTTTAGGTTCCATTGAGATTAATACTTAAAACACAGTAATGTTTTTATTTGTATTATTAAATATAATATGAATATACTTTAATATATGTTTTAGCAGTATTTAGTTATTTACATATATACAGTTATATTAGTTATATACATATATATTAGTTATATAGATATACAATTAAATAGTTATATATATATATTATTTACTCTATAAAAACCTGGTCAGTACATGGAGATGCTTCTATTGTTTTTGTAGTTCTTTAAAACTGACAACAAACAAGTCACCTCAGCAGGTTGTCGAGGTGGCAGCATGTCAATAAACTATTTGATTACGTTGTTTTTGGTGCATTATTTGTGGCAGCTCTAACAAAAGGAAGCAGTAAAGCACTAAAAACCTCATCTAAAGTTATTTTCCAGAGTTTCCCTGTCGTGTTCGAAGAAGTCAGCAGGTGATTGTCTGGGTCAGACACCTTCACAGCAACATGAACATTCAGGTGAGGGGTGTTGCCTGGGTGGAGCTTGCAGAAGCCGGGACATGACGTGTAAATTCCACAGTGGAAAGAAAAGTGTTTTCCTTTACAGCACATTGACACCGGCGCCAGATCTTATTTCTAAAAACTCTCGAATCCCATTGCGTTTCCAAGTTGACATCTTGTCTGATATTGACATTAGAACACCAGTAAGCAAACACAGGGGAGCACATACCTACCCCAAGGCCAGACAGTTCCCTTAAATCAAATTGAGCTGCACCAAATAACACATAGACTCATAGATATCAGTCATGTATAAATATGCCAGATTTTTTTTTATCAAGATCCATGAATTATGAGTTGCATCTGAAAATAAAAAACACACTATCTCACAATGTAACGGTTATGGTTTAGTTGTTCAGATGCGCCCCGTAATGTAATGGGTTCTCTCTGTGGACCATCATTCCACAGAGTTTGGGGAAATCTGTTCATAGTATTTGCATAATCCAAAAAAAGAAAAACAACAATCACAATCCCACCTGGGATTAACAAGTTTGTTACACTATCACTGAGCAGCCAATGTTAGATTGATTGTAAACTGACAGTATGGAAACCGAGATGGAGACATTTTGAGTTTGCTTCCAGAGTTTGGCACATGAACAAAAATCCTAATTTTGTATTCCTCTCTGCCTGCTCTCCTCTTCTCATCACCACGGCTTCCTGCCTTGAAGAAGCATCACTTTATAATATCTCATGCTGAGAGAAGCTGTAACCAAATTGGGAAATCCGTTTTTTAGGTATCACCAGTTAAAAGATCATGTTGTGAGATGGATATCTACGTACAAAATCATAAACGCAATGTAGAGCTACAGATTGGAGAGTTATGGTGACATCTGGGACAAAGCCATCAATAAAATTAAGTTCTGGGCTATTAATTCTAGGCTGCAACTTATTCAATTTGCAGTAATACATAGACTACATTACACTTAGGTTGTAAAGTTGTCTGATGTGTTTAAAATCACTTTATCGCCTGACCCTGAAATAGCATTACTCTGCCGTGGTGGAGAAATTGGACCATTTGCACAGACGGGGTACAGAGCATGGTAATTGCCAAGAAATGCATTTTAAAAATGTGGAAATCTGAGTATGTTTCTTAACTTGAGTCGCGTCTACGGGAACTCTTGGGAGTTTTACATGCTGAGAGGTTAAGATATGAAGTGTCTGTCAGAGCACATGGGGACTGAATGGTTGTCTTTGTATTGTCCTGTGTCCTGTGAAACTGAAAAAAAAAACTATTCAAAAATGAATTCATGGGACAGAGAGAGTGAAATTATCATCACTGATGGGAAATTTGATTTAAAATTCAAGATCAAATTTATTAATAAAACACCTTGTAGCAGTCTTTTTAGTCTCTGTACCTCCGTGTGTTTGCCCCCCCCCCGCCCCCGAAAATTAAATTCCTGGATCATTGATTCAGATCTTAAACAAATTTTAGTTAATTGGTTCTTTCCTTATCAGAAAAGCATTCATACCACCATGTTCTGTGTTGGACCGTCCAGTAGTTTTTGTGACGTCCTGCTAAATGACGGACAGACAAACACCACGAAAACATAACCTCCTTGATGAAGGTCAAAAAACACAAATGAATTGCATTATGAGAACACAAAACTGTAAAAAAAAAAGGATAAATGGGCTATTGAAAAAAAGACTTAAACCCCAAACTGATTATCACATTAGTTGCTGATTTGTCAATCAACTGAATTAATCAGTTGTTCTTATTGTGTTGAACATACACTCTGTAACTGTCCTGTTCTTCCCGAGGCAGCAAGGTGAGTGAGTTTCCTTTTCGTACCTGTGTAAAATGGTTTTACTGTTTAAAATGCAACTAAAGTTAAAACTAGCAGCAAATTACATTTATTAAATTATTAAATTGTTTTCTTCCATGGTCTGAAATTACAGAAAGATGAAATGACGAGAAGAGGAGGAGGAGAAGAGAGAAGATAAAGACGCCACTGTCACACCCACTTAACTGAACACCACCGCCGCAGGGTCAGTGCACTCTCACTAAAACACTGCGACAAACATAAGGTCTCACACACGCAAACACACACTCAGACACAGACACAGACACACACACACACACACACACACACTCTCTCCTGCACTTCCCCCGTCCCTTGCCGCCTCCTCTGTGCTCCGATTGGTCCACAACACGTGTGTATACGTGAGACATGAGGGCTGCTTTAGCGTGTCACTGTGTGTGAGTCGTCATGATGTGGTTTGCACGGCTCACTGCTCACATACTAAACTGTACCTGCCACATTATAAATCTGCGGGGAGAGAGGCAGAGAAGGTAAATAAGAGCGGCCAAATATGGCGGAGATGGAGTGAACGGTGCATGTGCGTTATTATGTGTTGCGTTGGTTATATGCAGAGGTGTATCATATTCTTGAATTATCTTGCAACAGTCAGGTGGAGGCTGTTTGGGCGGAGGGTTCTTTTTTTTGCCTGTGCCTGACCGAACCACACATCAGACGATGGATTCCAGAAGGAGCGACTGTCAAGGCTGCACATTGTTATGTTTTTTTTCTGTTCTGTTTTTCCTTAGTTGCCCGCTGGAAATAATTCCTGCATCTACCTGCCTCGCCTGCGGAGTAATGAGGTGAAATTATTCTCTGACCTGACTGACGACGGCATCATTTAGTCAGTCAGCCTTGGGGACCTGGCGTGATGCCTGGGAGACGCTCAGCCTCATGACTGACCCTGTGTTTTCACTCAAAATATATATATATATATATATATATATATATATATATATAAAAAGGAGCTCTCCAATTAATTTCCATTTACATATTCCTGGCTACAGTTTCCAGATGGGGTATATAGGGGAGGGGTTAGGGTGGGTGGTGTTGGCCAGGAAATGAGACGCCTCTTTGGTCGCCACGTTGATTATTTGTTTAGGTCATTAATAATTCCTGAGGTGCTGTAATTAATTTTGAAACGGGCCAGGTGATTGGCGCTGCAGGGAGCGAGGGAGGGTGGAAATGCCGGACAGGGTGGACACACACACACAAACATTCCGGCTGCGGTGACATTTACTGGTAAACAGTCCCAAGATTAGTCGCAGTGTGTTTGTTTTCAGGTGAGTTAACGCTGTCACTTTCGACCCCGGCTCCTGGGATAACCTGCTTTACACCGTGTCACCTGCTTCACAGTGGTGGCATAAGAGGGTCGGAGGATGATTGGAATTGGCAGAGTGAGAAGAGGAGGTAGAGACTGAGAGAACTTTTTCCTCCAAGCATTTAAAATCCTCTGGGGGTCACAGGGCATTTTCTCCATTATCACACGTCTTCTTAAATTTAGCCCTTTACAGGCCCTTGCATATAGCATGGAACCTGTGTGTTTTATATAACTTCTCTTAGGACAATTTTATTTAGATCTTTACTTAAATTTGACCTATAAAGCATCTTGTAAAGCTGTGGTGGATATAGGATTTTTCGAAACCAGGGAACACAAAGGGGCCACAATCTACACATAGGGGCCAATTATAGAGAGACAGCCGCGGGGCAGGAGAGGATGGGGGACGTCTGTGAGTAGTAGACGATGTGGTGGTTTGTGGGGGTTTGGTTTCTGCATAGATTTGAAAATGAACGCAGCTTTCCAGATTCTGCCATCTTTGATTCTACCCACCTTTGATTAGAGGGTGGTAACATTTTCAAATATATATATATGCATGTCATGACGAAGAGATGTCCCAAACTTAGCATTTGCCCCTCAAGGTCCAAGACAGTTTGAAACACTCGCGTTATAAATGGAGATTTTGGTAATAATTGTGAGATTAAAACATGTAAGTGAGCAGTATCTCTTTAATCAGACGCCCCTTTTATTGTTACCAACATGGTGGACAAGCTCTTCTTGCTTTTGGGTGTCCATCTGTGGAAAACTCTTCCCCAGTTTAAGAAAAGAGGTGAGAGCAGCTGCTTTTTCAAACTGATTTGCTGGAAGGCTGTTCTATCTGTGATTTATTTATTTATGGGCACAGGGTCAGATTCAGTATCCAAGATATCAACAGTGCATGTAAATAACTGAATCAAATTAAGACCCTGGCTGGAACGTGGCCCAAAGCAGAGCTCCTTTGTACATGTAAGGTAGAGACAGAGAGAACGAGTGATGCTGTCATGTTGTCAATGAGAACCAGAGTGTGGGTGAGGTGGTGGAGGAGGAGGAGGAGGAGGAGGAGGTGAGCAACACATGAAGTCATGGGCCTCACAGTGAGATCCCAGTTCTCCGCTCCAGGTTTGATTCCTGTGGGAGCAGGAGACAGCGACTCTCCGGCTCCACGGCTGACGACCGTACGGTGACTGTGATGTTCCACACGTGGCGGCCGACCTCGTCTCCCCTGCCGCCGCCGCCGCCTCCACTGGTCAGGGACAGCCACACTTGACGAGGCAGACATACAGGGACCTAGTCACAGCCAAGAGAAGCAACTGTGAAGGCGTTGACAAGCGAAATGATAGTTTCCATTTTGGCCTGACTATTGTGAGGTGTGATTGCATTTTATTGGCAGGGTCAGTGTTTAGGAATAAGGGCAGGGTAACTGTTTCCAAACACGTTCATGTGTTTGACCCACAGAAGTCCTTTGAATATTATTCACAGGAGTTGATGTAATATAGCTACATTAGTGTCTTTCTGCTGAAAACTATTCTATTCTAATTAATATACTCATCACTGCACTTTTTCCTTCCATGCTAATTTAAACAGAGAGAAGAATACAAGTTGAATGTGTCCCACAGCACTTTAGGAGTTTGGTCACAGGGTAGATGAGAGTTAAAAAGAGCCTGTGTAACACTGTAAAGAAGCTCACAAAGAACCTGCAAGGAGAATTAGTACATAAACCGTTGTGGTTTAGGAGGTAGAAGGTCAGCCATTAACCAGAGTGTTTGTGGTTTGATCCCCCTACTCCTCAAGTCTGCATTCTGAAGTGTCCTTGGACAAGATACTGAGCCCCAAATTGCTCCTGACGGCTCTGCCAACAGTGCATGAATGGTTTGTGATAGAAAAAGCATAGAAGCATTATATGAATGTGTATGTGGATGGGTGAACGTGAATTGTTCTGTAAATCACTTTGAGTGGTCAAGAGGACTGGAACAGCTGCCATATAAATACAGTCAATTCAATCCACCTCTTACTTTTAACTACTTTTTACTTTAAATCAACGTGTGAATTAGAGTGGGGCTCTGAGCCTGAGACAAAACAGAGCTGAACCAGAATCCGACAGACTGTGGTCTTTCTAACAGTTGATGTAAGCATCACTGAGTTCTTGTTACCCCTAATTTATCAGCTATCGTTTGATGATAAATTAACCCCTTGGGGCAATAGCCATTATTTTGGGGCTTTAAAACATTTCATGGGTGTTTTTGGTTCAGATGACAGTTTGACTAATCTCTATTAACAGCTATTTGAATATGAAGACAGATAAATACAAAATCGGGTAGCCAATTCATTTCAGTCAATGCGCTCCACCTCTTTTTCTCGTCATATGGACTGTCTACCTGCAGGCAACCGAAGCCTGCTCAAATGTGATCAAACCAGAAGGCTACTGGTCCAAAAATCTTTTGAAAGAGATTAGTGGTAGCCTACGTGTAAGACGTGTAGCCTATGCAGAGCCCTACGCCGTACCCTGACATGCACCTCCCCATAAATGTAACTACGGGTCGAGGCGATGCAGAAAAAAAGGGAACAAGCATGGATGACGTCTTTCTTTTCTTTGTTGCCTTTCTTAAAAAGTAAAAAAAGTAATTGCTCTCCAACATGATCCGCTTAGTAACACTTGCTATTGTTCTGAAATAAACAGAGACGCCAGAGAGTTTGTGAATAAGTGCACAAGAAACCAAAAGACACTCAATGCCATCATAGAAACTCTACCACCTCGTCTCTCCCACACCTACGCACAACTATGAATGCTCTTCCCCGTGCGGAGGCTACATGTGCACCTATGGCGTAGCTTCGACGCAGAAGCATGAATCAGCCTTAAGTGCTACACGCATGTTTATTACTTGTTTTCCCTGATTTAAAAATGTTCCGTTTTAAAAAAAAATCAGCTCAGCCAAGGTGACCTACCTGACCTGAACCTGAACATCATTTCAAACTTTTTGTAAAACCCAGCCTGGGTCGGATGCACTCTTCAGTGCTCTACCCTCAACAACACTACAAAACTATGTTTGCTACTATTTTCGATAAAACCCCAAACATTGGTGGTGTCTTGATGTGTCAGGAATAGACCTAGTTCTGTACTATTCAGCAGCGTGTTGCTTCAAGAATAAAGGCAGTTTCCTCACACACTCTGCGGTTCACTACATCCTGACTATTATAACTGACAACCGTCTTTATGTCCAAACTCTACACTTGTCCTGTCAGGTCACTTTAATGAAGGCTGACCTAAGAGAACACTGGGAAATGTAGGGATAGTCAGTGTGTCCTCATCCCATAATTATCGTTGCTGTTCTGCAAAATGTACAGTCTTGCTTTATACAAAATGACAACATGTGGAAATAGCATGGGAAAAAATAAAAAAGGAAAAATATAGGAAAATGGTTGTGGTGTAGAATAGGGATCGTTTTCAAAGCAAGAAAGAGACGCAGGAGTTAGGTGACACCGGTATGTTTGTCTGCAGCCCACATTATTGGGAATAAATTGTGTTATATGTCTTGCATTATATTGAATTTATAATCTTTTTGGGAGGATATCGACAGACATGTACTAGTGTCAGCCTGAAAAACTACTATCAATCAGTTCCTGGTGGGAGTAGCAGTAATAGTCATGACCTCCCACTTCCACGAAAGCACTCAGAACTGAAGTGCCTACTCAAGTGCAACTCCAACTGAATTGAGGTTCGAGTGTATTTAGAGCAAAATGAATGTAGTCAGTGCGTAAACACACACACACACACACACACACACACACACACACACACACACACACACAGAGTTGTCTGCTCCCCAGTGGACAGGACCATTGGTCCTGGACCGACCACCAGGGAAGCTGGCTCGGGGCAACAAGACCCTAACAACACTCCAGTGGACCTTTCCACAGTCTCCTTTCCCTCCGCTAAGACGTGAGAGCGTGACACTACAGGCCTCTGCTCCATTTAGGTGACTGATAGCTGGGCAGATTTTCTTAAAACAGCCCCCAATTATCAGATGCAATTAAGGCCCCCTGGCCAATTACAACACCCCTCAGAATGAGCATGTGTGACGGAGTGTGTTCCACTGGTGCCCCCAGCCAAATGACTGGTGGAGCTCATGAAGGATGATTGTGAGCCTCGACGCTGAGCGTATTCACAACAGAGGTACTGAAGCAGGATTAAGGTTTGAAACAGTTAACTTTGAGTTTAGTATTAAAAACAAAAACCGTGGAATAACCATACAAGTTTACTTGACCCTCACCTTACATTCATTCATGATGGTGTCGTTACAGCTTGTGGGCACATTCCAGGGCTGTCACTTTCTGAAAATCAAGTTGGTAAGAAGTTTTAATGACACACAATCTGCCAACATCAAAAAAAGCAAAATTAAATGCCCCATTGAGTTTTTTACAACAACAAAACAATATGTTTGTTTTATTTACGAAACCACATTGTGTTTCCTTGAGGTCTAACAAACATGTTTAATCCCCATAAACTAGAATGCCACTTTTAGTGACAACATTCCCCTTTTGAAACCACATTTAAATTTACTAGATCCAGGTTTTTATGTGGATCTGCACCAAATTACACACACTCATAAATACCTGATCCATATATTATTCTCTGAGAAATCTATTAAAATGTTGAAAAGCAAACATCTGGTGATGTTAAGAAAGTGAAAAATAAATCCTGGATCTGCCACCTGATCCGGAACAGCACTAAAGTTTTATGGATTTTACCCCGATCATCACACATTCTTTAACTAGGTTCCCTGGTAATCCATCCTGTTGTTTTTAGGTGATACTGCTAACTAAGAGACAGACAGATATGATTACATACAAAAATCTTGCTTCCGTCACATAAGGTCTTTTAACGGCTTCATATAGTTTGCTGTTCAGCCCTTTTTAGGCTGCAATAATTCAAAATTAAAGTTGCAGTGTGTAACCAGTGTGTATCCTTCAGGTCTAACAAAGGTGTTCAGTGCAGTTTCTTCCACAAAAAGCAATGATTTCCTTATCAAACCAGCCTCTTTACTTGCAAGCAGTCTTCTTCTTTTCTGCCTTTTGTACATTACTGCATTTATTTACACTTCATCTGTCAGTCAGGAGAGCTGCTGGCAGGAATTAGTTCTGTGTTGCCAACGTGCTTGTGTGCTTTAAAAAAAAAAAGAAAATCCAAACATTGCTCCATAGCGCTACTAGTGGTCGAAAACAACGCATCTTGCCTTTAACAGAAAACGATCGTTCACGGTAAATATTTTCAGAAAGGAAATAAGGTTTCTATACGGCCAACAAATCTGTTTACTTTAAATATAATACCACTACCTCCTCATTATTGGCGAGTGATGTTTTTTGAGTAAACCCCCTCCACAACAACCATTCATAGGAATCCAGACTGAAGAAAAATCATGTGATAAACAATTTTGCTCACCGACTTTTACCCAGAGGCACAATTTCCTGTCATTGTTCATTCATGAAGATGTACAGTTCTTAAGATGCTTTCTATTTGAGAATGCTCTAGAATATTATCCGGACTCTCTCTCTTCTGGTTTTCAGTCTCATGAGGCCCTCAGTCCGTCCTTCCTGTCTGAGAAGAGAAACTGGCACTCATCCACAGCCTTTCTGTTCCGTGTCCTTGCTAAACATGAGTATAACGTTGTGGTGTCATACATGAGAATATACCCAATCTTATTTGCTTTTACTGTTTCTACAGTATAACACCTCTTTCCCAGTGGAAACACTCCAACTTGTTGAATGCAACAGTTTAACTAAGCTCCACAAGAGGGGGCAAAACCCCCATGGGGAGTCGCATCACTGGGCCAACAACTTTCCATTTCCTGCCATTGTTTGAATCACAGCAATAACTCAGCTCCCCAAAGTCAGGACCCCACACCGCCGACGCTCTTGGACTCAGCTGTTGCAGATGCATGTGTCATTTAATCTCTTTATTTCCCTATTCTGGCTTTTCATAGTCCACCGCCCCTCCACACACACCCCACCCCCCAGCCCCGTCTCCATGCCAGCGCTGGCCGGGTGTGTGTTTCATCTAATTCTCTTTAATGAGGCTCATTTCACTGTCAGGAGTCTAATGATGCTAATTAATTAATCTGCCCACCCGTGGTAAAGAAAAGTCTGTCAACCCGATCCTGCCTTAAAGAGAATATATATATATATATATATATATATATATATATATATATATATATATATATATATATTATGCCTGAGAAAATAAATGGTATTGTTTAAAAGGTATGTTTTTATATACGTTCAGTCTGTGCTTTTACTGTGGCTGCAGAGTTGGTGTTGTACATTAACATTTAGACCGTTCACTGGAGTTCTTCTTTTCAAAGCAAAGGGGTTATACAGGGGTTATAACTGAGGACTTAACGTTGTATGACCACCGGGTATTAAACAGCCTAATGAAGGCCTTTTTGTGCGTATCACTACTTAATATCGACAGTGCTAGTGTCTTTTAAATATATTTCATATGTTAAGCTATTATTTATTTTTATATTTGCTTTAACATCAAGTGTTTTCCCCTTGTCTGCGTTTGGGTGAGCTTGCCAAGACAAATTCCAATCCATGTAATTTCCAAGTATTGAACCTTGAATCTATTAAAAAGGGCTCCAGAGCTTCTACCTAAGCCGTTTTCAGACTTGACCTCCAGAGGATGTTCACAGAACCGGGTCCGCACTTTCTCTGGAGTTTGCATTACACACATGACCAACACTGGAGTGTTCAGGTGAGGAACAGAAGTCAGAGGCAGGATGTAGCTTATTAATTACGCTGTGGAGATCACGTTTTTTTTGTATCAACACCGGCGACGGCTCTTATCAACAAACGCTCACCTGACATCTTTGTCGGTGTCGTCTACAAGTGGCACCGCTTTTCCATTTGGAGATCTTTGTTTTCTATTTGTATTCTTTTCCATTCTTGTGTGTCAGAAACGTCATCAACACACCCACTTGCTCTCCTGCTGTTTCCTAACACTGGCTCCTTCCGACATTCTGCAGACTTTTTACGAGGGGGGCTGTCCGGGAAAAGTCAGCTGAAAGTCTGGAGCCTCTAACTCGGACATTTGCCAGAGAATGTCCAGAATAGAGATGTGCACACGTATGCTTGACTCATCCTTAACCTTGTTTCCCCCAAACAGAGAGCAAATTGTCCTCTGATAACTTGTCCAATTGGCTTATTTCCCCCACCCAAATACAGGGGCTATTATCATATCTAAACTGTGAGTCTGCAGGTATAACTGTAATCTGTGCACCAGAGGTTGTCCTGAGTTCAATGCATGTCTGAAACAGTTTTAGATTTGAATAGGTATTTTGTCTATGTTCTTATAACCAGCATGTGTTTAATAATGCAATGGCCGAGCGATAATATGATGCAAGTAACAAATGGCTTTCTCTCAACCATGAAAGAGGCTTAAAGAAATGCCTTAATTCTTAAATAAAACATTATTGTAGTCATTCTCTTCTGCTAAACACGTCACAGTAACACTGGAAACCAGTAGGTCATCATCCATGCTCTTTTCCATCACATCAACATAACATGACATTACAGTATCTCTGAAACTATGGACCTGCATTGCAAACGCTGAGCATGTTCTCACTCGCGTCCACAAACCTCAGTCACCATGATGCGATGATGAATGACTGTGACTTTTACTTTTCTGCTGTTTATTTTTGGTAATCAGGGGAGACCAGCACTTCTCTGTGACATGTATCTAAATAAAGCTTGATGAAACGCTTTGCTCCACGGCTGGTTGCAAGGTTTATACGTGATTTGGAAATTTTATAAAATAAAGGTATGACATGTAATACTGTAGGTTTGGCATTAATAAAAACCTATTACATGATTTTGGCTGGTTTGCTTTTTATGGAATAAATAAATGTAACTCAGGAGGAGGCGGGGGGGGGGGGGGGACTATGTGTGTGTGTGAGTGTGTGAGAGAGAGAGAGAGCAAATCCTGCCACACATTGTTCTTGTTTGCACAGACCGTAGCAATTTGTTATGACTCTGCTGTTGAGGCGAGACATGCTCGCAATCTCTGCATCTGTGTGTGTATATATGCACATATGTGCGCGTGCATGTGTGTGTGTACGTGTGCGCTTGTGTACCTGTGAGTGCGTGTTTGGGTGGAGAGCTCTTCATGCCAAACATCTCCTGCCGTAAGTGACGGGACAATTTTATGTGGTTTGATTTGTGAGGGCAAGAGCGAGCCCACTGCCTGAGCCCTGTGTTATTCCTCCTTCCTGATTTCCTCTGCCTTCAGACCTTATTTACGTTCATTTGTTTTCATTGCCTCTCATTTGTTCTCAGTCAGGAGAGGGGGGGGGGAACATGCTTAACAGAAAAAAAAGTCTCCAAACCTCTTTTCATAACATTGATTTATTGACAAGAACAGCAATGAAAAATATGTCCTTTTTTGTGTGGCTTTTTTCATTTTTTTATCCTCTTGGATTTCCATGCCAAATGTCTGAGACCTGCTACTTGCCAGAGAGACCAGAACATTTCTTCATTTTCTTCTTTTTTTTTTCCCTGCCAAACAGTGACAGCTGTAGGCCAGGGTGGCGTGGACTCGGCGGTTTCAGTGGCACAGAAGTTGCATTTGATTGGCGCCTGGCTCATGAACCGCGGCCCCAGCGTGAGTCAGCACCGCCGGACGCAAGCGTGAGCGCTCGGGCCGCCGAAATGCTGCGTTGTCATGGCAACATGGATACATTTATGGCATGAATATGCATTTGTTTCCCGAACATTATTCTTTCTTGCACGTATCGAGCTGGAGCGTCTTGGCAGTGCACAGATCAAATATGGATGATGAGGGGATGGAAGGAAAAGTAACGTGGCTTAAATTGTCACTGAACTGTCGTTCTGCTCACCTGAACGTTATGCTGCGAGAGCGACATGGAAAATGTAAAGCAGCGTTTTTTTGTGCAGCATTAGCGCACACAGCATGAATTAAGATTGAGCTTGGTCAACAAATGACACCATGTTGGCAGATAATCCTCCACGTTATCCAAGCAAATATATAAGAGGTGCTGCTTACATAATGAACCCGTCAATCACTCGGAAAATTACCATGTTAGCAGAGGCTGACGCAGAGAAAGGTAACAACTCTGACATCACCCCAACTGTGTTTGTGTCCACTGGACTTTTCACAGCTCAGATCCGCTGGCGTCTCCTCCGAGAGTCCGTCGAGCATGTTTGGTGCCTGAGGAAGACACGGAGGAAAAATAAGTGGAGCGGACGCACGTAGACCTGTTTTTCCTGTGCGTCAGTCGCCTGTGCCCTGTCAGCAAAAAACACAAACATGACGGAATGCAGGTTGTTGCGTAAATAGCAAGATGGCGCCACGAGAAGTTTTATCCCAACATAAACACAGACAAGTCTCAGACTAATAGGCCATACTCGCTTGCACACACTCGCAAGCAAATAAGTAAACAAACCACGGGCATCGCTGCCACTGAGCCTCTGTTTCCAGAATCCTCCTCGATCACTGGTATCTATTTACTGGTATCTGTGCAGCAGAGAGAGCACAAGTCACTCTTTGAACTGAACTGAAATGCACTCTTATATTTCTTTTGTTAGTCCTTTTTGCTCCATTGCTGGCGCTGTGACTTCCAGACTCTGCGGTCCGTGGCACCAACCTGTGCGTTGACAGCCAAAAGTGGACCTGCATCGGACACTCCCTTGGCTAGAAAGCTGAGTCATTAGAGGATGCTGTGGGCTGCAGTGATGCACATGACGTGTAGGCGGCGGGTGACCGAGCTGTTGTTTGGCTGGTGTAGACAGTTGCACTGATTAAAATGAAGTTGTATTGTCATTCGGATTGATGGTGGGAGAAAAGACTGAAAACTTTCCCAAAACCTGTCTCAGTATTACTTTTTCAAAAAAATGTTATTCTTGTTTTATCAAAACTGCTCTTACTTTCTCTTATATCTGCTGGTACGGGTCACTTACCCACAAAAATAAGAATGAGCTGTAAGGTAAATTGTAAATATGTGGTACGACCCAAACAACCTTCATCACCTGTACAGGGTCAAGATTTCAAAGAGGGCCCAAACAACCCTTGCTGATTCAAGCCACCTGTTCACTGAGTTTCTGTTGCTATCGTCTGGCCGTAGATTCAAGATGCCAAGATGCCGGACTAACAGAACAACACAAGCAACTGGACTTTCTTGTGTTTCTTGAAGACGTTTCCCCTCACATCCAAAAGGCCTCATCAGTTCTATTTGTATTGTTGATGTATTTATTGTTTTTATGTGGTTTGGCTGGATGTAGTTCCTGCTGGCTGCACAATTAATTGTCCATCTGGGATAATAAAGATTCTTTGAACCTTGAAGGTTGCTAAAACATGTCCTGTGCTCTTAAGTGTTCAGTGTTGAACAGTAATTTAATGCATTTACCTTTGCCTATGAGAACTGTGTTTGTAAAATGCTGTTGAGATGCCTCGAATTTGGCATTTTGTCCACCGCCATCTTGTTTTTTTTAAACCAGTGGTAACCACATTAGGAGAAGCAGGGTTTGAGTCTTACTGAGACCTTGAGGACACAGCACGCCCCTTTACACCTGCACCCATAGGATGGTACTAGCTGTCACTCACATGGTATCAATGCCTCAAAGCATCATCAATTTTACTCTAAATGGAATGATCATTTACAAAATGAACATCATGCTGTATTAAAGAAGACTTGAAACTATTGAGACCACAAGGTAAGAAGTGTTAATATAATAATATGCCTCAAATACCAATGATGTAGATATTTTGATGCACAACATTTTACTCTTTGATGTTACATAGAGACACTGAGACGAAAAGTCATCTTTATTAATAATAATACACTCTCCATGTGTTGTTTAGTGTGAAACGTTTGCTACTTAAATCACGACACCAAAGCCAAAAAGCTCAACGTGCTCCGGTCACACATCAACAAACCTTAACATCGTATCACAAATCTCTCAGCCAAAACAGTCAGTAGCGTAAGGTAGCTTCAATGAGCAACAGTGAGGCGACACTCAAAGTGACACAGTGGTATGAGTGCAGTGCCTTTCTCTACTGACCGAGCTTCACACAGACCTGTCTACCTAGCGCTGGCAGTGCTGCAGTCAGGGCAGAGCCTCGACTCGCAGTCCATCCCTGGATGAGGGTCTGAAGCTTAAGTGCTATTGTTGCACCACGCCAGAAATCACAAAGGTAAGTCACTGAATATCCCCCATCACAGACTCTATGGCTCTATTATAGTTACTTCCATTCTGTCTGTCTCAGCTTTTCCTTCACTCTCAGGAATCACAGTTTAATAGCAGTGCTAAATCATTCTTGTATTGGAGGATCCGTATTGTTTGGAAAGGGTCATAAATCTGGAGCCGATGATGGAAAGTGTGTATAGGGATTTAATTGGGCTGCAGTCTGCTACACTACTTCAGTTCACATCTTTTAAATCTCTGCTACTTTCACTGGGCAGAAATATTGGGTGACACGTTCACACAGAAATGTGTTTTTTGTTTGGAGGCAATTTCCAGCTATTTCCATATGATCCCTAGCAACTTGGGATTTACAATATGGTGGACAAGTCAGGACTCTTTCTACAAATGGGTGCATGTGTGAGGCTGTTACCCACATGTGTGAGTGTGCACACCTCTCGGCGCTCTGATCTGCAAATGGAAGCGTTTACATTTTATCGCCTGCTTACTTTGACAGCATGGTAATTTCAGTGGCCTAAGAAAATAACTGACCAATTGCTGATAATTGGTAGAGATGGCAGCCATGTTGGGTGAAGGGTCGAAGGTCGTTGTTGACGGGCTGCTAACCAGCTGTGGATGGGTCAACAGGGATTATGTTTGAGGGGTGGTCAGAAACAGGAGTACGAGTTGGGAGGGAGTTATTTTAACAGGTATGATACAGGTTTTCAGTCAACATATGTTTATACCAGTACAGAAAACACAGGGATTTTGTTTTAATGTGGACAAGAATACTACAACAGTGATAAACTTAATCTTTCAGATGAGTGTAAAAAACTATGAAATGATTTGCATCCTATATACAAAACCTATATCTGTAGATCTACTGTGTATTTTATGGTTTTACATTTTTAAGGAGTGGTATCTAACGTTTGAGCTGTTTTCTACCTCAAACAAATGAACTAACCTGTCTTTGAACTGTCTTTCAAGTTGTGCAATAGTCATTCTAACAGCATTCCAAAACAGAAAGATTTAAAAGCAAGACTACATAATTTAGCTGAGCGTCTGCTCAAGTTACATTCCAAGGTAGAAAATAACAGTCAGGTGGCTGCTAGCATGTACGCAATCGGGAACTTAGCTTTGTTTATCATTAGCCATGTTTCATATTGGTGATATAATAAGCTAGTTAGGGTAACTTGTGTTACATTTGCTTCAGTTGAATAAAATCAGAGTTTTGTATTTATTTGTGTATTTGACAAGTACGTACGCAGAGTTAACAATAATACTAATTTAAATATGTCATATCAAGGCTGGTAAAGAAAAAATAAAGTAACTAACAAACACCTGAATAACATGGGTAATTTGATCCATGGATAATTTGGCTAGCTGGCCCCCTCTTGAGTTTACTTCTCTCCTTTTGTTGATCTTCTTCAATATTCCAATATTCTTTTATATGATTGTTGCAGTCATCCCCCTCATGTAGTGATGGACAACCACAACCTTTTGCTATGGAGTATGTCATTGATGGCTTTACATCAGTGGTCTCACGCAATCATTTCAGAAAAAGTAGGATTTAGTGGCCAAAACGAAAGTGGCCGATCGGTTTGGTAAACTCATTTTATAGCTCAGGTTTGTTTTTATAAGAAATAATCCAAAATTTAAGGTTTTCAAGTTTCAAGTTCTTTATACGACTGAAAATATCTTTTGCCGTCACACTGATAATAATCAGAAATAAATATTCCAGCAATAAAATGGATTATACAGTCGATTAGTTTGTGTTACTTGTTTTGGCACTAAATCGTGATAGAGGCCTCAAAGTGACAGCTGTTTTTTGAAAACCCTGACCTGAAGCTAGTCTCTAGTTTTAAGACTTAATATTATTTTAGATTTTATGCTTACACATTTGGAAATTTGATGGTGAGAGGAACAGGACATCAATACTAACCCAGTTCATTTCTGCCTCGAGCATGTTGGCAGATTGATTTTGCCATGCAGTGCGAGCATGCCTTCATTGAGTGTTCAACAGTAGAACTGCTTTAATGTGCTGTAAAGTAAAACTAATCTCTCTCTAAACCATTTTGTTACCACAAATGTTTGACTCTTCAATAATTTTCCACTTTAAAGGTGGACGGGGCTTATTTCACTGTGGTAGTTCTACATGCAGTAAACCCAAGGAGCTTAGAACTGTGGGTTTTAGTGAAGTTATATAGAATTAAAATGCATTTGAAATTATTACTTTCAGAACACCGCACTACACTATATACCCAATTTGGACCACATGCTTTTTTTTATGATTGCTGCTTTTAAAATATGTTTTTTTTTTTTAAAAGGGTAATTAACCAGAATAAATGCCATGTTTGCAAGATGACTAATGGTTTCCACGGTAAGACAATTTTCACAGCGAATTAGAGCGGCTACATGAACGGTAACATGAGACGCACTCAGCTGTATAGACTTAGTGAACACTGAAGAGGACAAGCCTGAAAAACCTAAAGTAAATGTGA
Source organism: Verasper variegatus (assembly GCA_026259375.1). Classification (NCBI taxonomy): domain Eukaryota; kingdom Metazoa; phylum Chordata; class Actinopteri; order Pleuronectiformes; family Pleuronectidae; genus Verasper; species Verasper variegatus. The sequence goes on from CM048057.1 coordinate 13,346,078, forward strand.
CAACAAAACCACCCTGGAAAAGAAAATTCATGTCTTTCTCTCTCCATTACTGTTTGAACATCGGCCACCGCTGACCAGCCTGCTGTTAGGACTAATTTCACAATAAGCTACACTGTAATCAGTGTTTCCATCAATGCAGTGGTAGAGATGAGTGTGAAGAGGATTTTGGTATCTCTCAAAGTCTTGCATGGCTGACAGTAGATTTGGAAGAAGCATATAAACAACTAAATAGGAGGGTGGCTGCACTGTGGCCTCAACCTTTCATCGGTTTCCCAAAACGAAAATGGAATCCCTGCTAATCATTTAGGGAACACTGCTTTACATAAGAAAGCAACAACTGTAAATTCTCTCCATTGCCATTTGAGTGTCACTCATCTCTGACCACAGTCTGTGAGGCCAGGCCCGCAGCGAGCTACAAAGGGTAATCAGTGCTTTGATTTTCCTCTGGCGGCGGAGCGTAATCACAGACTGCGGCACCACAGCGTGGTCGCTTCTCCATCTCCCGCTGACTGCCATGCGACAGCTAAATACCCAGGTCCGTGTTTTCCCATTAGGCTCTTTCTGATTGGCTGGCTTGGTGCGGTTAAACTGCTTAAATCGACATCGTGTCTGGGTGGCGGGCCTGGCTCTCGCGACTCCCTGTAATGGGGCCCAGCAGTGTAGGTATTAGTAACTACTAAAAAACATACCAACACAGGCTTGAAGTACAAGCTGCTATGATTTGAAGTTAAAGTGGCCTATTTACTTTTAAAGTATAACAGCACTTTTTACACCGACCTCTATAATAACCCTGTAACATTAAGCGCACTGAAATAGTTACACTTTATTACTCCTTTACTCACAACGGATTTTGTGTATTATCATCCAGGTGTTTCCAGAATGCACTTGAATGTACGCGTTATCAAATGTGTTCCTCTATTTCCTGATATTAAGAATGAAAATTGGTCTTTTAACGTCCTCTACAATAGAGTCAATTGCATTTATTTATTATATGTCAGTGTACTGTGGAGAGAGAAGCCCCTGCTTTTTGATATGGTGGACAAAAGTTAAAGCTACAGTATGTTTGCGTTTTTTATGCTTTCAGCAGAATGAGAGAAATACTCACAACAGATCAGATCAACAAATGCAGGTGCTTCCAACTGTGGTGGGAGGTCAAATGGTTACTGCATGAGCGGAATTTTACCTATTATCCTATGAGAGTCTCACATTAATATGAAGGTAGTGGTTAGCAATGTGGCCTCTCACCCAGTGTTCGCTGGGATTGGCTCCAGTTCCACCGGGACCCTTAAAGGATAAGCAGTAAAGATAATGGATGAATGTAATGGAGGTTGTAATACCGAATATCTTGAAAGTAAAACTAATGAGGACGACCCCTACTGCCTAAATCCTGTTGTTTGACACTGTGTGGACAGTGGCATCATAGTAAAAGCCTGTCATCACAGTATAGTGATATGGGTCACCCATGTTAAAGCAGGACACAGGACCCCCTACACCACAGCTGTAGTTATGCATCTAAAATGGATTAAAGCATTTTTCCAGTCTCAGAGGACCTTTCAGCGAAACAAGAGCAGTAACATGGTCTCTGTAGAATGCTGTGTTGATGACATGAAAGCATAGTTTATGTAAAATCAACAGTATGAGACAGATATGACCAAAAAACACAACTAGAGGGCTCATATGTTGACACAGCATAACGTTTCGGGAGCGTTAAGGCCACAGTGGAAAAATCTGATCCGTAAATCTAATTTTGACGTACAGTATTATTGACTCAGAAAGGACACATGGCATGTTGCACTAACGGTTGCCTTTTTACACAAGCAGCAGAAACAGGGCACCGCTAGATTTTAGTTTGGAGTCCAATACTTTTAGTTGTGTTGGTCCTTAAAGTTCTCTATGTGCTACGTGCTCCACACGTTCACAAAGAACACAATAAGGCCATAAAATCCAATCATTTCATCTTTGTCAAACTGCAGTCGAAGTGGAGCTGCTGTCTCATTGTACAAAATGGGAAAAAAGTCAACAGCTGACTCCTCAGTCTGACTGACGACGGGCTGCTGCTAACACCAAAAGTAGCTGTTCCCACATTTCTACATGAGGTTTTGTCCAATTTGATGTCAGTGAATTAATATCAACAATGTTCTGATGATTTTGGTGGAAAACTGTCTGCAAAAGGCCACAACTTTTAGGCCACAATTTACATTGAAATTACAGCATAGGCAACTGCTGTCCACGTTCAGCCCCATCCACCCTTCACCTCGATGCGTGCGAGTCCAAGCCCCAGGGAGAGACCCGGCCCACACAAGGCAGCCTGTTGGCACTTCTCCGTCTGGGTGCTTTGACGACTGGGTAGCTCCCAGACATTTGGCCACTGTGGCTCCAAGTCTTCCAGGTTCATGTCAGGATCTTGCAAAAAGGAACGAAACTACCCCACCCTCTGTCTCTCATACAGAAAAGAGTGTCTTGTGTTTCTGGGATAGCAGAGGAAAGAGGGGAATAGATAGAATTACTCCTGTGCTACACATCATGCCTGCTGGAACTCGTGCCATAGATGTAGACGCTCGATAGTGGTTTAGTCTTGCGGGTTAGTCATGCCCTGACTCACCTTGCTGACAGGGAAATCATGAAGCAGCTTGACCGCTGCTGTTGTCAGGTTGGCAGGCAGAACCGCTGCCTATGAAGGTTGCAAAGTCACGGCTTCTGACATGTATTCCTAGCTCTAAATTGGTCTCAGTGCTCAACTATGACTCTACAGGGCTGGGAAAACATTAATTCCATGTATTTCTTGCATTATACCATGACAAGTCATTAGCTATTAGCCCTGTGGATGAGTTATGAGTCATATCTCCTATTGACTAGCCAAAAGTATGACAGTATCCATGGCTTTGTTATGAACATGCTTCTTACTTAGCCTAACATTTACCATAGTCAGCTTCTAATGTTGTAATATTTGAAGACATTGGAAAGAACAATAATCTTTGAGGTAGCAGTCAGATGACATGTTGTTGTTAGCAGTGCCAGCGTGGCTTAACAAGCATGGCAAAAGCTGTGGAGGAAAGATTCTCATATTTTACTGATCCACTTTCCCCACAGTGGTGCACCTCGATTACTCACCACTCCTCACAACCCATTTCCCCCTTTAAGGAAAAATTGGATGTGTCCAATTACTAACTCTCTAATTACTGTTTTCTGTGTATGGTGTGTCAACAGCTTGACTCATTCGCAGGGCTCTGCTCCCTCTCTGTTTTCCACCAACACTCACTCCATCATTTTGTCCTGATCCATGTTGCATTGTCATTACTTCTGCATTGTAATGTTGTCAAAAGATATATTCCTATTGCAAAGCAAATTGTTTGGAAATTATATCTGTGGTCAAATGTATACTTACAATTTAAAGTGTCTCGTATCAAGCTAAAACACATGCAATGTAATTTACTTTTGTCTACACTTAAAGGGACATTGTAATTTTTTTCCCAGTTTTTAATATTGCTCTATAAAACATTACTATTAACAGCCACTCAATAACCAATTTAGAAGAAAAGTTTCAGACCATATCTCATTTTTCGTTCTTGCATTTGCACTTGATTGAATCGCACCCTCAATTGAACTTTTTCTAGCGAACTATTTCTGTTGGTCCACTTGTATGTTTTTCATTTTCCTAGCTCCTCTTCCCAAAAACATTGTATTCTTACATGTGTAGTCAAGGTTCCATGGCTCAGACCCTTGTACTCTGTGTTAGTGCCTTCAATATTAGCATTTATGGCCCTTTGGCTCTTCCTCCTGGTATGAGTTACTCAGAAATGTCAGAGAGGCTAAACCCTGTTTATGCATATGAGGAGATTTTCATATCAAGGGCCACAATTTGAATTGCAAACATTGTGGACTGCTGTACAGCAGCTGATGATTGTGCCTTTAAGAATAACCTTTTCGATTTTTTTTTTTTTTTTTTTACTCTCTTGAGGTGGAGACTTACTGGTAGTTATGTTTTTGCAGCTTTGTTTGCTTTAGCTTAGTATTTCCCCCATTATCCTGGGCGCTTTCATATTCATTGTTCTGTTTAAACAGGACATCCTTAACCCACTCATACATTCTTGGCTTTTATTGTGGGAATATAGCTTAGTAAAATCAATACACTGTGCATTTTTTGTATTACTGGTCAGTATATGGTATCTATAATCTGACTAATATGAGTTATGTTCTGTGATTTGTAAAGTAAAACTAACATTTCATCTACTTTTTCTGTGTCCTCAAATGTTGTTCTATTGTTAATATTGGGCAGTTGTGGCTCAGGAGGTAGAGAGGGTCGTCCACTAACCAGAAGGTTGGTGGTTTGATCCTTGGCACCGTCAATCAGTGTCTAAAGTCCTTGGGCAAGATACTGAACCGTGTGTGTGTGTGTGTGTGTGTGTGTGTGTGTGTGTGTGTGCGTGAGTGAATGCTGTGAGGAAGAGAAAAGGCTGTATGAATGGGAATTTGGGAGTTGGTACTGTAAAGTGCTTTGAGTGGTCAATGTGACTGGAAAATCCCTTGAATACAGTGAATACATATGAATACAGTCCAATTACCATAAATCCAACAGCAGTTAGCAGCTCTTTCACCTCTTAAACATCACCTGAAAACCAGGTAATAATGTATAAATGCTCCAGTGAGATAAGAACAGAAACCTTTGTTTCCTTCCACAAGTCACTTAGAGTTGAAGAAGCCTCTTGGATGAAAGGTGAAACGTCTTCAAGAAACACAAGCAACTTTTAGTCTGGACTAAGTGCTTTAATTTCCAAATGCAAAACAGTTTTGCCTGGAGCAGAAAACACGGAAGCTGTCTTCTCCATTTCTGACGCTACGCTACAGGGACAGACAGCAGATTTGCGTCTGGTGATCCGAGATTGTGATAATAAGGAAATAAATTGTGCAAAGATATGGGGGAAATATGTCAAGGGTTTTTTTTTTATCTCAAAGTTTGTTTCTATACAGAAAAGTGGAGCAATGACCCAAATGGTGCACAGCAAAAAAGGCCAAGCCAACAGATACAGTGCAAAAATGATGAGTAAACCATTTTTAAGTTGTAGTAACTTTACAGTCTCTTCTAAAGTCTCGATTTCATTCTCAGTTTTCAACATGCTCTTCAAAAGAAATGCATGGATCAAGTTCCAAATTAATCAACGCAATGACAATGAATAGGAATCTCTTGTGAAACTGCTCACAGCTCACATCACAGTTAAGAGACTGATGCGTTTTAAGGACAAAAGGTTGGGAACCAGCAGCTGAAAATTATGATTTCAAATAAAATATATTCCAGGGATAACAATCATTCTAAAAAAAGACCAGTTCCGGCATTTAACAACCCATATCAGTCAAGTAAATCCCATATATGGTAGCACCTGTTTTCACAGAGCCAGGGCTCAGCTGCCTGGCCAACGGGGAGACTGGACAAATTGCTGAGGAAGGCTGCGACTCCCATCTGAACGTTAGGAGACAAAATAGTAATAATCCATCACTTGAATCACAGTGAGAACATCATCCCCTGCTCTCTCATAATGTGACAACTGCTCCTCCTTTAACACTTCTCCTTTAATAAGCCTCTCGGTCAACATTAACAGAAGCCTCGGATGACAAAGTGAGTGCGAGAGACACATGTAGGAAAATTAGGAGAGGAGTGAAAAAAAACAGAGTAAAAATCCCTTCTTAAAGTGACCCCAGGGGGCCAATGTGTTCCTGATCTACGGCACACTGCTTTGATATGTTTAACCCATGATGGGAGAGAGACACAGAGAGAAAGAAAGAGAGAGAGACCCCACAATTGGAGAGAAAATGTGTTTCCCAGTAGTGAGACAAGCAGGGAGCTCCATTAGCACAGCTGCTGGAAGCATCAGGAGTTGTGGATGCTTGTAGGGCTACTTTGTGAGGCCGTCCCTCAGGCCCTCTCAAATACACACCCCCGTGTGCTACCCTGCTTTAGCATACATCCAATCCAGCATGTCTGCGTTTTTTAACTCAGTCTTCATCGTCGTCTTTTTGCCAGTTTTCTTCCACAGCTCCTTCCCAGCGTCTGTCCTCCCTTTGGTGAACTTTGCCCTCTTTCGTTCTCTCAAGCTTTTTTCTCCCATCCATCCACCTCTCCTGTCTCCCTCTCAACCAGCTCATACCTCCTCCCTCCTACTCCCTCTCCACAGGAGTCAGATGGAGGAGGAGGAGGCCAGGGAGGCTTAATGCATCTACCATGACAGGAGCTGGATCAGGATGTCTGGCTGTTGCCCATGACTTTTTCATGACTGGTGTTTAGTGCAGTCTGGGGACAACAGGACACATTGAGGTACCAGTGGTATTTGTCACACTGACAAATGGTGCTGGGGAGATGGATGGATAGAGGAGAGAAGGAGGGAGAGTGTGAGAAAGAGAGGGACAGAAAGACAGAGAGTTGCTGGAGATACTCAGCTGGGCTTCTACCATTGCCTTGCTACTTAAGACACCTTAATTGTGTTGAATAATGCTGGACTCAGTGGGCGTGCCCCGCGCATATGGTTCTACTGCGATCATTATAACGACATCACAGTTTTATGCTTTGGACACACAGGACGGCTGACATTCATTATAACAACCATATACAATGCAGAAGAGAGAAACGCACAGGAAATAAATAGCCCTAAAAGTGAATCCAGGGGGAAGCAGCTAGCATGGCTCCATCCAAAGTTCCAAAAAAAACAGTTTATTCCTTTTTGTTTGATCCGTCCAAATCCCACAATAAAAACAGAGGTTGCAGTTTCAGTGGTTGGACCATCTCTTGGCAGGGTGCAGAATCTTCCTGGAGTCTTGAGACAGTTAAAGCATTGCACGAACACGTTGTGATAGTCTTACGACTCCAGCAAGTCAATGAATCCGGCCAAGAAATAGTTCAGCACATAACCCCCCCGTAAAAACTGCATTTTCTCCTGACCCTTGTGGTAGAAAGAGGTGAGCTAATTCTTTCCGCTGCGTCCAGTCTTTCTGATATGCTGAGATGATTGTCTTTAGCTTCATATTTGGTTTACAGGTATGAGTGTGGTATCCATCTCAGAAAGAAAGTGAATCAGCATACTTCCTCCAAAATGTAACTATTCACCTTTGGAGCCTTTCCCGACTTTTTTATTTTCTAACTTTAGTGTGTAATGCCAGATCATAAACTATATTGTAAAACCAAAACTTTATGTCCTATAATACTCTTCTTTCCATTTTAAGGTTATAATTATTGATGCCTTGCAACTGAAACAGCAGGTGAATTCAAAGTGTATTATATGATGGTTAGGGACCGCAAAAAATATTTTGGCTGCACAATACAACAACAACGGTATTCTGGCAAATCACTCAGCTGAACTGCCAGACCTGTGAGTTCATCTCTGCAACAACGGAGAGTTTTAAAAATCTTTGATTGAAATAGTGAAGTCCAGGCTTGTTCCACAACAACATTTTATATTTTCCCCTCACTGTAAAAGAGATACTTCAAATTCAGCCTTCACGGCCCATTGATGGGTCCATTCCGTCTGTTGGCGAAGATTTGTGGGACTCTCTTTCCTGGAGGATGAAGTTTACCTCGGCGAGGCAGATTCGGGTCAAAGACAGAGAAAATCTTTACTTCCCCTCTGCTTGCTTTTTAGTTTTTTGCATTAAATCTCAACTGAACACATAAATGATCACTTTATTCAGTTTCACTCTCCAAAATTACACAACTCTAAAACTCTTTCTTAATATTTATTAAACTGTTTGCTTCTTCCTCTAAAACCATCCTTTTGTTCAGCTGAATTCCTAAAGGTTACTCAACCATAACAATAAACAGCATTTCAGTCCTTGTTTTCAATATTCTTTGTAGAATGACTGTTATGTGTAGGTAGTAGCCATTGTGTTTTTGTGTGCACTTTTGGTATTAGGTTACATTTCAAATATGTTTTGTTGAAAAGACAGAAATGTTGACGTGTTTCCAAGAAAAAAATACAATGGATCAAGAAAGTTGTTTTCCCAGGAAAGACATGGTGATAGCTGATCTGTTAACCCCAAGGTTTCGGATGAAGTTGTGGGAGTTTGTTTAAAAACGCAAACTGCAGTTTCAGAACAATCCTTAAGAAACCTGTGGATTTAAAGAAACAGCGGTTTATGATTGTGCAGAGAAATTCACACAAACCAGCTCTCTGGTAGATTAATATAAATAAATAGTTAGATATTGACATAATTCAGGTTGGAGATGTCTTCAAACTGACTGCATTACATTACACGTGCTATTTACATTCAATTAATGTTGATGTAATCTCTCAATTTAATGTTTTTGGCGGGGGACTTTGCAGTGACAGGAGGATGAGGCCACCACGTCAGGAGGAGGTGGGTTCGTTCTTGGCTTTAATAGTGGCTCAATGAATCAAATGGAGCCGTGACACAACCTACATCAGTTCTAACAACACTTTAGATATCAAATTACATCATGTCAAGTAAACCTGCCAATCAGTTACCACCAATACCACTTTTATCCACTACCTTCACCCAATAATATGCAGCCTGTTTGCCAAATGCCTCTCTACATCTTAGTATTTGTGATATCAAATGATCAGATCGCCCTCTCTTCTGGAAGGCCCAACGTTTAGTTTTGCGCAATTTGTCAAAATAAAGTTCTTTTATAGATTTCTTTGAGTTATTTTGGCTTCCTTTGACAGTATAACTCAAAGCTCAGAAAGGGAATTTGATATGAACTGTGTTAAAGTAATAAGTCTTTTGGCTGAACCTTTGAAGAAGTCAAGGCAGGCAGAGCTGACACTATAAAACTGTCATCTGGCCTTAGGTTTACAAGGGTCACATCCCCTCCCTGGTTGGATGGAGCACTGTGACGAACACACGTTACAATGAAATGCGTCTACATGTACAAACAAACAGGATTTGATGTTGGAGTAATGTTTTGAATACTGTTGAGATTCTTATTATTATTATTAGAATCCTGAATAGAGAAGTCCATAGAGAACATAGTACATCCAATAAGAAGGATATCAAGGGTACTTGGGGTCTTGGATTGATGCAATTGAAACTATGCCCATGTGTAGCAGAAGTACAGCCTTTGGGGAAAAGCTTTTTGGTGGTTTTTAATCACAATTGACTCGTGATTCTAAATATGTGGATTTTATTACTTTGTGACCATTCATTTTGACTGGGGTCTGGTCTTCTTTACCTTAAATAACTTCCCAGTGATGTTTCAAAGATGGCTACAGAGTTGGCAAGGCTTGGTGTTGTAGTGTAAGCTCTACACATGGATACAGTTTAAGTAATTGGAATTTCAATTGAGCACTAAAAGAAGGTTGGAAGTCATTTTTGGGTGTAAGCACTGAAAACAGCTCAGATGTTATATAATGTGTAAGAGCTAAAAAGAGCTGATATGTGTCAGATGAGGTATGAGTGGGTGGTCAGACACAGAAACAGCCCAAAACTACAAGAGTCAGTAGTGCATACCTCTGCCAAGGCCCAACAATTATGCCAAATTGCACACGCTCATAGATATCACTTCCCTAGATATGCCTAATTTTTGTAAAAGATCCATGAATTATTACCTGGAATAACTGTGGAAATGTCGAAAAACACCGTTGCTACATTTAAGAAAGTGTCTTGCCTCGCCTTGTTTCGTGAAAATCCATTAGGTCGTTTTTGCGTAGTCCTGCTGACAAACAAACAACTTACCCTAACAAACTGATGATATCAAGTACTAAATAGATGATGGAGCGAAGACAAATTAAGTTTAGCTGATTCTTATCTTGTGGAGTCATAAGCTTGTCCAGCATTTTGTAGAATAGCTCAGGGGAAGAATCCGTCTCCCGTCTCCTTGACCATGCTTAGGTATAGTACCCTGTTAAGTAATTTGGCATGTGCACCAAAACCCATCTGATTCTGTAGCTCTAACAGACAAATCAACATACGCAGGATAGAATACAACATGGATACAGTTTGACTGGCACACAAGCAACTGAAATGCAACAGTGTGACTGACTCCATAAGTCGGTTGGTGAGCATGAAGAACTGTGCAAATATTCTGACATACCAAGAGGCCAGTATAGCAGTGAAGGACAATCCTTGATAACCATCTGAAATGTATCCCTACTTCCATGTGCTGAATAACACACCGGCAACAGACTCACCTTACTGGTGCATTTAGTTTTATGGGGAGAGCTTTTATTTCAAGTTGCATGAAATCAAATCTGTGGGTTTACGAGCACATCTGTATCTGGATTATTGAAGGAATATTTTTGAACCAAAACAGCTTTTCTGTGCTGTCAAACATGGTTCGTCAAATGAGACGCTAGACGGGTGTTCGAGTGTGAACCTGAATGGGAGACTGAGCAGTGAACTTGACAGTATTCAACAGTTATTCAATCAGTTTGAATCTAGCCGAATGAACAGTAGGCTGTTTGGATTGGCCTCAGGGTTGGTCTCTAAGAGGAAGCTGTGTCATTCCAAATTGGGACTTTGCCTTCATGACGATGAAGGATTTAATGGAATTAATATTAAAAGATGTATGTTAACAGCTCATGACTGTATTTACATGTGGGAATACATGTATATGTATCCTTAGATAGTGCTATAGGTTTGGGTCAGGATTCAGGGTCAGACAGAGGTAAGGGCTACGTAATGACTGCCATCAAGGAAGTCCCTCACTAGTAATGTAATACTCACCACTATAAGCGTGTTCTTCTATACATCTCTCTGCATACCTTAATCTATATTAGCACAAGGGAGGGAAGTCTCAAGAGAAGTTTTGCACCAGCATTCCTCTGAATTTGAATGTCCATATCCATCTTCACATACAGTCACATTATTCGTCTGAGATATCTCCCCTATGAGAGGCAGCTTTCCTCCAGAAGGCTTCCTGCAGGGAAAGACAATACTTTGGTTTCACATTTACATTTAAAGCATTTGGATGTTTTTTTCTTCAGATTTATGAACCAAGGAGCCAAATACACTGCATTTTATATTGATGACTGAGAGCAAGTATGCACGGTCAGTTTTAGATTTTGAATGTGCATTAAACCTTTGGGATTGTTTTAGTCAACACTGAACCACAAAAGTGATAAAAAGACACACTTCTTGAATAGTTTGACGTTTTGACCATACCACACATTCTGTCTCTGTACATTAAATGATTGTGGAAATCTCTGTAGGCTCCAAACTGACCTTTTACCCTTTTGCATACAACAAACAAAAGACACTTTCAGAGAAGGAGGGAGGAGGACGACGCTCATTCCAAACCCCCCTAATTTCCAGCAGCATTTTTGTCGTGTTTGTTGACGGTATGTTACAAACACACACTCACCACAAGTGCTCAAGAAGGTCAAACTGGCCATGCAACCGTGGACGCTGGGCACACGTCTGCTGGAGATTCGAGTAAACACCTCCCACCACAAGTGTGCATATGGCACTAAGATTCACTGAAGGACACCTACACAGGTCGGCTGTTCTCCCTAATGATTAAACACAGCGGAAAAAGTTTGCTTGGACATGCCAAATATTTGTTCATTGGGCTTTACCTACCACTAAGCTCTTAAAATATGCAGTAATTGATACTGTAGCACAGGAGGTCCTAAACCTCTTTGATACTAAGGATTCTCAAATAGATGCACATTAAATTACGATTATTAGCTGTTTGGTTTGGTACAAATTTAATCGCGGCCGCGTAAAATAAATCAGGTGAGACAGAGATTATTCCTGAAACATTTTGCTCACGTGTGAGGGTCAAGAAGTTCGTTAAAGTTAATAAACCTGAAGAGCAGCCTCTTTAGTTTTGGATGTACTTGGGATTAGAGGTCTCTGTGGATTTATCTGAAGATTAACACCCTGTCTACACTAATGTGGATATTTTGCAAAACAAACTTTTTCCTCTGCGGTTGAACCTCTCGTCCAGATATAGTGTTTTAAGTCAGTAAAACCGATATTTCAATATAATAGTTTAATACAAAAAAACGTGTATACATGTAAAATGGAGCATTTGGGAAAATGATGATGTCAGAGCTTAGTTTTCATGTGCCCACTTTTGCTTTATGTAATGAGCCTGTTTTAAGTACTTGTTTTGTAAAACAAATGAGTGATTTTCCATCAAAAAATATCCACAGTTGTAGCGAAGGCATTAGTTAAATTCCTTGCAAAGGCAATACCAAAAGGCATTTCTGTGCAAAACTGGTCCCGTCCAAATTGGGATTTGAACCAGAAACCGTTGGAAGTGACCTTTCTTAATACACAACTATTAATGCAACCCCTCATCTTTCATTTTGAACCCTACAAGTGCCATCTTTTCACATTTTTATAGTTAGTGATTGAGTGATCCAGTCAATGATGTTCTGCAAAAAATTACAACATTTATGAGCCTATTTAATTTCCCTTTCGAATACAACCACGGTGGTTCCCTCTGGGTTTTACAGGCTTGGCTTACCCTGCAGATGGAGCATTCAGCTCTAATCAAGGGGCTAAATTGTTTAATGTTTGGCTGTTGTGCAAAGAGCGGAGCTTAAAAGAATCGGCACAATCAAAAAGCTGGATTGTGAATATTAAGATTCCCATGACTGTTGAAAGGAAATATTCCAGCTCTTCCTGTTCGTGACGCGTGCAGCGCCGCAGTCTGGGAACGATGACGCAAACTTATACGGTCTGCAATCTTCAACCCTGACAACTCTCTGCACCATCGCAAAGCGTTTTCCTCCACTTCATCCCTGAAAATTAGGGCGGAAATATTTGGAATGCGCTGCGAGTGCTGATGAGTTTACATGCAAGCAGACATGTTTACTTCAGACTTAATATCCCTCGTTGTCTAAATCCTTGTGTTGTTGGCAAACTGCTCCATCAAATTAGCTTTGACGGATCCAGGAACTCTGCCGTCCTACTTTTCTGTGTGTTTGTTCCAAACAGAGGCTGCGTGTGTGTGTGTGTGTGTGTGTGTGTTCCAGGCATTATTCATGTTGTTGGGACCTAAATCTGTTTAAACACTGAAATTATGGGGACATTTCTGCCTTATGAGGACAAGCCATGTTTTAAGGTTAAACCTAGGTTTCAGTTTAGGTTAGGCAAGCAGTAACTAAGGTTGGGTTTAGAGCAAGTCTGCAGGAAATCAATGACTGCGTTGTGCACTTGAATCTAAATGATGAGACTTTTGATCATATTTTGAATTTCTTTTTAAACAGAAAAAAATGGTTATTCATATCCCTGTATAAATGATAAATATAAGTATCCTGCGATACCATGGTCACAACAACACAACCTACAGACAATTTGAATTCCTGTATGGTGGCTATGGAAACGCCAACATCACGTTGCACATTTGGCTCATCCACCTTATTGCCAGCAATGACAGCGACAGCAATATTAACATGTCCTGCTCTTTGGTCACAGCCATGCTGCCACTGCATTCGCACAGAGCCGGGGCTCATGGATGAAGAAACGGGTCGGGTCGTCATGATTGCGGTCAGTGAACAGAATGGAGAGAAGATTTTCGTATGAGTAAGACATTCTTTTAACAGCTGTGTGTCACAGTTGGAACATTCATGATACCGGAGGATACAAGAGTAAAGGCACCAGTCAGCAATGGTCAGAAACCAGCATTAGGTGTGTACATGCAACAGTATGCTGGTTATTTACGGACTGATCCAGCAAGTGAAATCATGTTTCTCAAAACAGGGATAAGGGCTTAGTCAGGAAACTGAAATCAGGATATGATGTTTACATTCTGGGTACTTCACAAACCTGAAATAACTGGGATACTAGTGCTCATGTCAACGCAGTCGATGTAATGTCTTCTGAAGTCACGACTGAGACACAACTGTGTGTGTGTTTGAGAGTGAGAGAAGACGAAGAGGTACTGAGACTCCTGGTATGAACCCAGGTTGTCCATCATGGTTGGACTGAATATAGAAGTGGTCGCTCCTGACAGCTCTCCAGTCTATTTGAGATGAAGAGGGATCACAGGGGGTGTTAGCCTGACTGGTAGCTAATGGTGGCAGAAGCCAGAGTTATCAGCACTGAAAGACTCATCCATCTTCTCGCCACTCCGGTGACGAAAAGCAAACACGAGGAACAAGACGGCCATACAGCAACCAGCTCTCACTCTGCTGGCCAAACACACCTAACAGAGATAACGAGACGCTTAAGAGGCATAGGGATGCCTGGGAGTTACCCACAAGGCTGAAATGTAAATAAATGCTGCTTGTTGAATAAAAATAGCTGTGAGCAGAACTTCACTGGCCATGGGTGGTAAAATGAGGTGCCGGGTTTTATGTTGCAAATGTATGAAAATAAATTTCTTAAATTGTGACAATAGTGTATCATTCTGTAAATTATTACAGAACCACAACACAGTCATCAAACTACAATACGTTTCTTTAATTCGTCCTAAATTTTCATGGCTATCTTGGCTCCATGAATGTGTCCATTGTGGTTGTACAAGCCACCAAACCCACTGTGTGCGATGAAAGATTTTCTTTGGTGGCATTCAGCAGGTCTGTCTCCGTGTGTGGTCTGGAAGATTCACCACTACTCTCCCTGTGATTGGTTCTGACCTTGATATTCTTCTTTGCTGAATGCAAGTGGGAAAAAAACATGATTATTGTGTGAAACTGTGTTCTATACTCGCCCTGTAGCAACATCAAGATCCTGAAACATACTGGTAATTCTTAAAGATACTATTTACAAGAGACTAAATGGACTGGAGGTGTGAATGTGAGAGTGAATAGTTGTTTCTGTCTGTGTGTCGAGCAATTCTGCTAATTTTAGTCGTACGTATCTATTGAACTGTCAACTCGTACAGTATAAATACAAAGCATTGTTGGAATATACTAAGTTTAACATTTCTCTGTGAATGCATAATGAGTTTCAAGGAATGTTTGCTATCCCCTTAAGGCCTCAATAGTTATTAATGTGGAGTGATAATCTTCATTTCGCCGTTTTAGCCTAATATACTGCACTGGAAGTTTGAAACATTAAAATCTTATTGTATTCAATAAACCATTTCACAGCCTCCTGGGTGAGTGATGGCCTCAAGAAAAAAAAGGAGCCCATTCAATAGCTGCAGTTTAGTGCCTGAGGTTGTCCTCCATGCCTTCCAGCCGCAGACAGATTCTCTCATCGAGGAACGTGCCACTCTCTTAGCAGTGGCTGTCCACGCATCAGGACCCACTGCAGCGATTCTGAGTGGAGATGGTGATATAATCACCGGCTTTCTGCTCAGCCAACCACAGGGGAGGAACACTGACGTCCAGACCAATGTGAAAGGGAACATTTGAGCAAACAATACGTACGATATATTCCACCAGGGATTGTTCTAATGGTTCTGGCCAGTGTGGAAGTGCATGAAATCGGACGACATGACTTTATCGAAAGTGAACCCAAAGTGTCTTGATCACCACCTGGTGGCTGGCTGCAGTATACATCATTAATCCTCTTCCATGTTAGTTGATGGGACATAGGCCACACTTAAAAGTAGAACACGCCAAATAAAGTTTTCTCAAAGAAGGTTTTTCTCATTTAAGGTAGTTCTTTTTACAATGTTTGTCCGAGTGTTCGTGTTTCTGGTAAGTTTGGTTTTAATGAGTTATTATAGGATACAAAAATGGGGTCAAATGTCATGATTGGCAGCTGAGACTGACTTGTGATTGGTCGAGAGTGTGTATCAGCACAACCTTGCTACTGTGGCTCAATTCCCCCATCGCTTCTGCACAGACTCAGGCTCCAAATGCCAAAGATAGAATGTTAGCATTTGTATCCAGGATATTGTCTTTATTTCTGGACAGACATATCGTCCATCTACTCAGTCTGCAGTCTAATTTCATCCAAAGTACTCATGAAGGGATGACATAAATTAATAGCTCCAGCAAACAACCCTCTTAAGTATTCAGCCTCTCTGCCATCGATGGAAAATAGGACTTGTCTAAGCGTTATTCATAGGCTGTAACGCGATATCATCTGAGGTCATTTTTTTCCCCTTCTTTTTTTCTAACCAGGCATTTCCCGGTGCCATTGTTGTTGTTGCTATTTTTAGCAGCACAGCGAGAGAGAGGACACACGTGCCACTCACAGACAGGCATACAGGGCCTCTGTTTAATGAGCCACAGTCACAACAGGCCAGTGTGCTGCTGCTGCACAGACGACTCTGTGTCCCACTGACACTGTTACCACACAGGGCAGCAGGTCACCAGCAACAAGCACGGCGAGCCACTGGGGAAGTCCTGCTTGTGACTGCTGCCAATACACAGACTGTGTATCCAGCATAGTGAAGGTGCAACAAGCTGTACGCGTACTGCACTAGATGACCTGAGTAAAGCTACATTTGGTTTCCACCATGCAACTGTTGATGAGGAACAACTATTTTTAGCCTGGTGCTTTATTTAACACTTTTCTGAGTCTATTGTCTTTCCAGTGTAAACTCTGCTCTCCTGCACAATCCAAGGCTGGATTCCCAAACTGGTGAACTGCCCCAGGGCAACTGCTTCTGTGTAACAATTACATTGTAGTAATCTGATTATTTTGCCATTTGTTTAGTAATCGGCACCACTCAAACCGTAAGGGCCCTAAGGTGGCTCTTTCATTTTGGGGGGGTGGGGCTCCTTCGGGGGCCGGAGTTCATTTTTCCCCTGGGCAAATTTTTTGCTAGGATCAGGGCAGTCCCTGTAGAGGGCATGATTCAGGAATAATATTGCATTAATAAAGGTGTTGCTTGAATTTCTGATCTAATCAACTTGGTTACTTAAAAATGGAACTTCATTTCTTGTACCACTTGGCTTCAACTAATCTATGACTCAATAAAACATACTGACAGGGCTCTGGCAATGTTTACCGAACTCCTTTTTTCATAATTATTTGACAGTGGTACCAGAACACCATGTTTTGTGACCCGTCCTCCGACAGGCCCACAAAACACTGACATTTTTTATTTGCACGCTGGACATTGTGTGAAGTTAGAGAACTTTGCGTACAAAACAGGAATTTGCACAGATTTTGTAGTCAGTTGTTTTCTCTGTTACTGTTTAAGACTGGCTCATATATAAGTTTGAATGATATACTTTAGTTTTTTCATACCACAAATTGCATGTCAGCTATTTCAAAAGGCCTGTTAAACAAGTAATGCAATCTTCAATCCGAAATTCACAATTTATCAGATTAAAAGCGCTGTAATTCAGCTCAAACTACAGCAAAAAAGTTATACTTTTACTTTGTCGAAAAAGTTAGTGTTATACTTAATATTGAAAAAATACGAATCATCAAAATTATTTGGCGGACCAGATATTATTGCTAGCCAGCCATTTTTGCCCCACGGGCCACCAGTTGCCAGGCATTGTGCTGAATGGGAAAGTACTGTATAACTGCTGAGCCTGCTGGATACTGATGTGTCCTTGAGCAAGGCCTTAAGGGCCAGTGCACTAGTGGGACAGCTCAGTGACCAGTAGCACAGATTGTCGGTGCACTGGGCAGCTTCCAGCAAAGTGAACTATGTGAATATGAACGCAGTGTCTGGATGGAAAATGGTCTTGAATTCTTTAAAATATATATATTTAGTGCCACAAAGTTATTGCTGTGGTAAAATTATGAATTTTCCTTATTGATTTTGTCTCTTACAGGCAGAAATCCTAGACTATTACAGCCCCCAGCCCACCCCCGGATACAGACAATCATGCTAATAGCCACATGATTAATAAAGTATATTTTCTGTACAGGGAGGTGTTTCCGTGAAAAGCCATGAGGCCCTAAAATGTTACAACTCGGGTTTTAGTAGCTTACACCAATTTTCCAGCCGTGTCTGCAGTCTAAAAATGGTTCTCCGACTCTCATGCACACCTCTGTAATAGTGGATGTGTCGTAAAAATGTCCCCTTATCTTTCCTCTGCGTGTAAATCCTGGCTTGTCCGATCCAACCACATTAACCCAAACAGTGAAAAGCTGTGGTGAGACAGTAAGGATGGGAAGTGGGGGTGTGGGTGAAAGAAAACAAGAGGGAGGTAAAATCCCATCATAGGCAAAAAAGAAAATTGAGTAAAAACAGAAAAATTAAGTGCACACTTTGCTATTAAGATATAAATATCAAGAAACACGTGCAGGTGCAGAAAGTTGCTACTCAGAACATATTTTGCAGGAAAAGGGCTGTTTTTAAGCTTTGGCCGTTTTCAGAATGACTTTAGCATCTTTAAGACTGGATTCGAAAATCGCTGCACTCTGTTTCTGGATGCCAGACACCAGTCTGCTAACAAGTCTGGTTTTATTAATAACATATGAGACAAAGCCTGATACCCAGCTGAGCTATTGATGCAGGGGTTTCTATAGACTGAAAATAAACCAAGGAATCGTTACACTTAAAATGTGGTGTAAGTGTATTAATGCTCGGTGTGAGAGAGGAAGCAAATGGGTTATAGAGACAGGTAAAGAGAGGCAGGGAAGAAATCCCTCATCCTAAGTGGGTCAAAAAATGGATGTGTGAAAGATATATTGACTCTACCTTCACCACTTGATGACGTTAGTGTTGATGATGGTGACGGCTGCGGTGATGCTGACGTCTTACTCCCCTGGGTGTCCTTCGCGTGCTGGGACAGGGAAAGGTGAACCGACGTCTCACCGCCTGGTGCACCCCAGCCTATGACATCAGGAGTGAGAACATTGGTTTTTACTCATCGCCTCAGATGCATTCTTACCGACCACAAATTCCCCCCATTTGCTGTCCACACTTTTATTGTAGCCATTGAATGTTTTCCACTTGCTTTGCTCTCTTTGCAGAAGGCACTGACTCGTGCATTGGTTGATGAGAAAAAAGTAACAAGGCCATTGAAATAAAATAAAAAAAATCCTTGTTTTTCTGTTTCGATAACAAGGTTCTGTGACCTTTCATGAGACAAAGGTCGCTTTGGTGTAAATATAAGTATAATTCTCATTGCCATCTTCAAAGGTATTCAACATTCTTTAGGATTTTTCTTCAGATGAATGCTGAAAGAAAAAAGACTACTCATCAGCTAACAGAAGTACTGGAGTAAGTGCTGATGGCTGAGAAGGCAACAAAGGTTGATTCCTTGCCTAGTTTGTCTTGGGGACATAGAATATATGCACAAGTCCGGGAAATCCATTCAATTACACATTCATACAGGGCATCTATATCCTTATCATCTTGCCCAAGGACACTTCAGAGTGCAGACTGAAGGTGCAGGGGATCGATCCATTGCCTCTCTGGTTAGTGGATGACCCTCTCTACCTCCTGAGCCACAGCCAACCCCCCCTCAGTTTAGTTCTGTGTTATCTGGGAGAATGTCACACTGTCTTCATTTATCATTTTGGTAGCCTTGACATAAAATCAGACAAGATAATGAGACACAAATATGTCTGTTGCCCAAAACCCATCATTGCACTCTCCTCCAGTTTCAGTTCTACCCAGGTGAGACAGGCTAAGCTTCATTTTCGTCAACTCTTTATTTTCTCTTAGAGTCATCAGGTTTTGACATTATTCTTGGAGGGCTGCTATGATGCAAGTATCTCATTCGCTCCAGATAAAACAAAGACTTTGGCCCATTCCCTCCAGCTCCACCCCTCCATCCCCCATTGTATTGTGTTCAGCCTGTTTCCCTCTTATCTCCTTCGTTTTTTGGCATACAGCTCATCACATTAGGTCCTGGCCTGCAAGGCCTCAGGTTTGTGGTAATGACACTGTTTTCACTAAACTGTCCTCTCAAGGCAGACGCAGCTCATATCGGGTTTCATACCATGGTCCGTTATGCTGGTGACTCATCAGAGCTACTCTGACTCTTTTTCCCTATGTTCATCGCTACAACATCTGGTGAACCTGTGGCCAAAGGACTAAAGCGTTGCGTACCACTTGCTGAGTGCACATGCTGCTAAACTGAGGTTATCATTTAAGAGGAGGTTACAGCTAGAGACCAGCCATGATAAATATTGGCAAGAGCATGCATCAGTCACTTCTTTTGGTCTGTTTGGTGGACTCGAAACTGACTAAGTAGAAAAAGAACAAAACCACAGCAGACTGATCAGAACGATCAGAGTAAAATCCTCACATGTACCTATAGATGATATAAGTTCACATTCTGAGCTGCTCTCTAACAGCAGCCGGACTCATTCTAAAGTTTGTTTTCTGTTTGATTTCAGAACACAAACATCAAAATCAACTGTGTGTGCAAACTGGGAAGATACAGCAGAGTTAATGTTTTTAACCAGACCAAACAGGTTGAGTGTGAAAGCGCCCTGAAGGTCCATGTCCATGGCAAAGATCAGCATCCTCGCCAGCTGATGATCCAGAGAAGACAAATATAAAACAGTAGCATTGTTTGTGTAGAGCAGGATTGAGCCAGTTGTATTATAATACAGTGTTATTGACGTATAAAGATAAAATACAGATTTCCTTTGCAAGACGTTTGTTATGTTTACACTTGCACTTACACTTACTCAGCTGGAGAAAGGTTTCCCCAAACTAACTAATCCCCCATAGGCACTAAATAAAGATGGACAGCACGTCTCTGCTTCCTCCCATTGTGTAGAAATGAAGCCAAAATCTCCTGGATACAAACTCTGTCATCTTGGACCTTTGGTTGCCAGATTCTGCACAGTAGCATTCTGGGATGGAGTTACAGTGTTGCAAGTCTCAGCTGTCAATCACTATGTTTCATCTAGTTTTAATAACATTAAAAAGGTAATCAAAAGCAAATTTACTGGAAACATAAGCCTTTGCATTCATAGCAGTCTGATAAAAAATACCTAAAATGACAGAAACCATCTTTGAGAAAATTTGACTTAACATAACGTGTCACTAACAAAGCTGCTATACTCCAGCCAGTCAACAGGTGGCGATCAAGATGCTTTGGCTTCAATTTTGGGTAGCTATATCTAATATGACTCCAACGCAGATCTTTCCAGTTATTTTTCTAATGTCACCTATGATCACACAAAGGCTGCAGTAGACAACCCCTACCCACTGCGAAAAAGAAAAAAAACAAAAACAGTAGTTAAGCTTCTTAGCCAGACATGCTAACATTAGCAGAATAGGTTAGAGCAGATAAACCCAAAGTTTGATTTGTTACTTTTTTTTTTTCTTTTGGAAAGGTGCACCCTATGGACAATATTCAGGCCTGCAGAGAAATGTAATGATTTACAGGTCTGCATGGCCTGGTTATGGTGCCACACATACTGTATATGCCACAATATGATTAGACCTTTATTGTTGGGGGTGTAATGGTCCATTCATTTAACAAATCAATATAAATGTGTGTCAGCCGCACTTCTGCCCTGCACAGCATTAATCAGTAATCACTGGCAATTCAGCCTTTAAATCTCAATCATCTGTATAATCCTCTTCATCAATATCCAGGACACAACATACAAATATCTCCGTGTTGTCTTACCCTCACTTTTCTGCTCAGTGTATTGGACGGCAAAGTCAAAACACACAGCAATAAATTGTGATCAAAAGACGCAGCGTGAGGCAGTGGGAGCATAGCTCACGCTCGGTGGGATCCCACATGTAGTAATATCCTATAACTCAAGCAGCGCTGCTACTCTCTGTTGCCAGTAACTGTCACAGTGACTTAGACTTCTGGCTGAGTGGTCCAACAAACGTCTCTGCGCAGGAATATCCTGGAGAGAACAAAGAGTTCCAACGTGAGCTGTGGCCCAGTGCACACTGAATCAAGGTAGTGGCTGAGAGAGTTGCGAGTTAGAATCCATGCTGGGAGAGAATGTTTGGAGAAAGTCAATGTGACATCCTCTGACCTTGAGCACCTGGATAAATGAAAGCTGACAAAACATCTGTATTTTATCACTGCAGGCAGTTTTCTACTGAAACACTGATCAATGAAAATATATAGTAATTACATTCATATATTTATTGTAAATACATTGTGCTGTAATTTAACAAAAATGTGTAGCACTTATTGATAGATTTTACAATGTTTGGCCATGCACAGGCAACAAATATGATATGAATAACAATTGAATACATATTAAATATTATTTGTTTGACTGTTTTTGCTATTTAGTTATAACTGTCATTACAAACTGCCATTTTGCAATGTGTGTTCTACAAACTTAGGCACGAGATCCAAAGGATCACTTCTGTTTCTAATTAAGGTAAAGGATATATATATGCAAAAATACACCTATGTTGTGAATCCATTTTAAACCACTGGTATAATGATAATACTATATCATAATCATGCAAGTACACCCTTTCAAAGAAATTTACTTTACAGAATATTAAGTCTGACATTTTCAAAACAAAAAAGAAATCCTAAATACATCAGATAAACCACACACAACCAAAACAATAAATAAAATTGACTCTCTGGCTGTGTTAGCAAAAATTGCTGTTGAATAAATATTGAACATTTGGAACACGATATATGTTAACAGGATGGTTATGATTTACATGAGCTTTTACGTTTGTATTGTATTAGGTTAGTATGTGTGTTGTGTGTGTGTGTGTGTGTGTGTGTGTGTGTGCGTGCTTGTGTGTCTGCTTGTCTCTTTCGATCTTCACACAGACTATCACAGTTATTTATTTATTAATTGATGATGTTGTATCGTGAATCCGGATCGTTCTGATCACTTTAACCCTGATGTCCTGGCTGTGTGCGTCTTGTGTTGTGTGTAACAGGTGAAATGCGTGCACACAAAATAATGGACTTTTCAATATGTATAAATATGTATCTCATAAACTCTGTAGCGAACCACAGAAGACACGATTTAATCAAATACAGAGGCCGACCAGATACAAATCTTTGTAACTCTTCACAGATTTTTGTTGGTATGTGCTAAATTAAGTATTTAAAGCAGCTGGAGAGTGTATGTGGGATTGACGCAGAACAATCTGCAGTGATGTGTTTTCAATAGTATTCACGACAATGGAGTTTGTTTGAAAAAATATAGAATCATGAGAAATAACCTGTAGCCAATGTGCTTAGCTCTCAGAGTAGCACTGCCTCTCGGAAACATGTGTATAAATTCCTCTTTTAATCTTAAACTTCATTCCCCAAAGTAATTCTTCTTGAGGACTGAGCCAAAGACCAGTGGCAGCCCAGTTAGCATGGAGTAAAAAAGTGATGGTTACAGCTACATTGTGAGTCTCCCTAGGCCGACTGTGCACCTATCCAAACAATATCAGTGGATCCAGTTCAAGTTCACAAGATGACTTCACTTATTCCCTTCCAAATCAAGCTTATTGATATCAAAGACAGAACCAAATCAAAGGAGATGGAGGAACATGACGATGAGAGCGGCCAGCTTGAGGATTCAGGCCTAATGTTTTCAAGATCCCAAAGTGGAGTGATCCAAAAACAACGGTAAAAGACGAGGGTTGCACTGATATATTGGGATTGGGATCAGCTTTTTTTCTAGGAAAACATAAATCAGTGGGTTAGACGGTGTTGTCCTCTCTGGCCACACAGTAACATAAAAAAATCGCTTTTTCTGTGGCACTTTTTTATCCTTTGTAATTTATTTGCCCAAATCCCAGTAATGTTTTCCTTTCCTGCTGTGTCCATTAATGCTTCTCTAAACTTTGGAAGATGGTTTTGATAAAAACTCACCAAACTGCATGAGATGAGATTTTCTGACTTTATATTTGAACTCAGCATCTCGTAAATCAGAGACATCTATCTAAGCATTCTCTGGAGAGAAACCTGAACAATGTCTTCCAATAAAAAAGGTTTATTCCATCTTTCACCACAGACTGTGCATGTGTATGTCATGGTTGGCATCCTATTGGATTAAACTGTGGAGTGATAATCAACAGGATGACCTGTGATGCAAGTGATTCACAGTTGTTATTAAATTAATGGGTTGAGCACAGCTCATAGCGCCACCTAGTGTTTCAAATCATCTTTGACCTTGCAAGGCCAATGATTGATTATGTAGAGTCAACCATTCGGGACGTCTCTACATTATAATATTTATACATATTTGAAAAGGTTAACACCCTCTTATCAACAGAGGGCGGCCAACCCTCCCCACCAGTGACCGCTCATGAGTGGAAATCTGGAAAACTGCTCATATTCATATAAAATGTAGCACTAAACCACTACATTCTCTACCAGTCAGAGACGTCCCCCATCGTTTCCTACCCTTGGATGCACACCTTTTGAAAAGCTGGCTGAGACAGCCGTCTGCGCCAGAGGTTCATACGGCTCAGGACGACCGTAGTCTTGACATTCAAGGAATTCCGAGGCAAGAAACCTCTAATGAACTTACATTTTAATAGAACACATCATTAACAACATGCCTCTCTGATTCAGGCTCACGCTCCCTGGGCCAGTGAAGCCAGCTCGACAGTCAATATCAGGAAAAAACTAAACAGAGAAAAAGAAGGAAGAGTGTTTAACCTTGGAGACAATATCAATCAGAAGAGAGTCAGAGTGCGTTCTTGTTTTTCAGCTGCAGACAGTGAGACGTATAATTGATTCATAGCAGGTTATAAGTTAGATTTTTATGGGGGCGGTCAGATTTAGGCTGCAGACATCTGCATTGTGAAGAGAACAAGTCGTAAAAAGTCTCAGTCACCTCATTTCAGATTTCCCCTGTTTCTGTTTATTGCCAGCGCCGTATCCCATAATACACAGGAACTGCCGATATATGTCTGGGCGACTTCGGCGGTTAGCGGGGGCATGAACCAGACATTCTGCCGATTCAACCCGTCTCTCTCGGGCTGCTTTTCTCTTACTTACTTATTTACATACACACGCACACAACACACACAGACACACACAGAGAGAGAGAGAGAGAGAGAGAGAGAGAGAGAGAGAGAGAAAAAGATACAGTTTGAGAATATGTGACTATGCCAATTAGTCCTTGGCAGTATTATGTGCGACTCTACAGGAAAAAAATAAGCCAGTAGAACAAGGCACGGAAGAACATAACGACCTGGTGTAATAAAACTAAGTGGGGGAGCTGCTGCGGTCAGCACACGTGCATGTCCAGACGTCGCACAGACGTGTTACGGTGAAAATTTTTCCTCAGCATTTCTCCTTCACTCGTCGGGATCAAGTTAGTTGAACTCAGCACAGAATGCAGAATTGACAATTGGCTTAGAAATAAAGTTTATGTGTGTGTCAGCTCAACAAAAGGACATGTTAGGATTAATGTCTATTAATGTGACTACCTTCACTGATGCTTAGTCGCCAGCGTGACCTAATAAACCATGTGTTTTTTCAATGTTTTATGATGTTTATAATGTGAGTAAGTGAGTGGACCTCTGGGACGTGTGATGAGAGGGAGTGGGGGAAAGTGTGGGCCAGGAGAACTGGCAGTGAAGAGCCACTGACAGTTATCATGGCAACACGTAAACAAGCAGAATGAATGGAGAGCGGAGTCACCAGACTCAAAGGCATCAGTCACTGTTGGTGTGGCTGCACCTCGGAGGCCTTGTTCAAACATGTATTGAAATACATGTGAAAGAAATATTGAGAAGTGAATTTGTCCATGAAATCCCTTGTGTGTCCCCGGGAGATCCACACTAACACACTAACTAGAATGGCATTTTGTAGAGTCGCCTCCCTCTGCCAAGGCCCAACAGACCCCTGCCACAGTTTTCACTAAACCTCACAAGGTGGAAAAATCTGTGTTTTTGCCAGAAAACAAATCAAACCGAGCAATAAAACTAAATTCAGCGTCTCTACAACATATGTGTGTGTGGGGGGGGGCTATATACCGGAAAGCAAACACATGTCTGCATTTCCGCGTGCATCTGTTGTTTGGACACCACCACCCACGCTACGCAGCTCCTCACTCTCTCACCAGTCTCCTGCTGCCTCGCATGGGAAAAGTATCTGAAAATATCTGAAACAAATGGCCCCACCGGTGACGGCTCTTTAAACATTTTTATTTTACCAATATGAAATGCCTAATATCAGCTTGGGTGTAGGTGTACTGTAATGCAACACGAATTTTAGAAAAGTGACGAGGATGAGCAGTGATGAACACATGAAAAGACTTTGAGAGAAAACTTTGTTCACACCTAAAAAGTTCAAACACAGGAGCAAAGAGAATGTTGATCTCAATCTCGATTCTCTCACAGTTCCCAGAGAAAAAAGAAATAAGAAGTTGAGGAACTTTCAGTTAAACCAATTCTTCTTTAATGTGAAGAAACGGCAACAAACGGTGCTCATCCTGATTTCCAGCTGTAACGATGACTATCTAAACTGCAGCTTATACAAATCTATACCTTTCTGTGTAATTTTGAATCAGTCGGTCTTTTACTCTTCACATCTGCTGATATTCACTAAATCTACTCTCTAATCTGTCTCTTTCTGTTTATAGGAGGATTGGAAAAGAAAGAACCAACTAAATGTTGTTGCTGATACAAACAATGGGGCAGATCCACGTGTATTTTTTTTTACTTTTTCTGGGATTTTCACAGATTTCTCAGGAAATAATTATTGGATTTTAATGAGGGTAACATAGAGGATTGAATCAATGGGGACTGATGGGCCTTGGCAGAGGTATGAGCTCTATATAGTCACTGATAAACAACATTTTTATTAAACCAGAAGTTCAGTTTTTATCAAGGACGAGTTCCATATTTCCCAAGCTTTTCTTGAAACATTACTGACGTGCCATTTGTACGTTAAAAGAGTAAAACATCACTCTACAGTAATTTGGGATTCTGTATAGATAAGCCTTCTGTTTTTTTAGTTTGACCAATCACGTTAGTGCAGGCTTTGGTTGCCCGCAGGTAAACAGTCTGTATCACAAAGGTATCACTGTTTGTTATGTGTGGAGAAACTCTGTAGACACTGTAAACTATGTGCGATGAATGGAAGACACCTGGATATTTACTGTCCACACCGGAAGCTCCAAAGTATTGGCCGTTGCCCGCAGAGGCGGATTTGATAGTCACTGGGCTCTAGGATTGCATTTGTTTAACTGTGGATACAGCTGCCTCATTTTTGCTTCAGATGAACTTCAGAATATGCGTCAGCAGAAGAAAAGATTTTGCGGATTAACACTAAAACTCTCTCTCTCTCTCTGTCGAAAAAAAAAAAAAGATCCCCTCTCACTGCCAAACATATCACCAGGGAATGCATTTGGAACCCAGCTCTCCACACGGGGGATCAGTGTTTTTTGGCCATTAAATTGTACATGTCGCAACAATCCGAGTCTTAGTATAAGCGGTGTCTTCGCGTTGTTATTCTTCATGAGCGCCGTGTTGGGATCTGGTGCGAGCGGTGTGAGTCCGGCCTCGCCTCGGCTTCATCAATCACGCCGCGACAGTGAATGGCAGGATAATATTGTTGCTGGTGGTTGATTGGGACGTCTCCCCGGAGACTGTGAGACAGAGAGCGAGTGTGTGTGTTTGTATGTTAATGTGTCGAACAGCGTCTTGACTGTGCAGGAGGGGGGTGTCAGTTAATTACTTTTTTTTTTTTTTTTTTAAGGTGTCACATGTGCGTGGTTGTCCATATCATATCATCGGGTACGAGTGCATGCGTGTAGCTGACCTGACATGCGTGTCACACACTGTACACACACACACACCCCCCCCCCCCACACACACACAGTAGGTGTACTTTAACTCCTTGGCGCCTGGGTCTTCCTGTAGTGCTGGAGGTGGGCTGCGCACCGCTGGACAGGCTCTTCCCGTTAAGGGCCCTGTGGTTACGGAGGGACCATGTGCCCATTCACCACTGTTTGTTTTCTATGTCATTATGAGTCCAGCACTCCTTCACTGACCGGCCCCATCGAAATAGTCTCCTTTGTTAGACACACTCTCTCCCCCGTCATGGAACCATATAAAAACATTTGGCTAGATACACTTAGGTGTGCTTAGAGGTGTATGTCCAAATCACACACACACACACACACACACACACACTCTGTCGACTCGGTCTCCTCTAATCCACATGCATCCACATCCACGCACACACAGCTTTCCATTCAGCCCTCCTCTCATAATGTTTCTTTACTTAACATTTAAAGTTCCTGAAATAGGAATGTTCCTGAATCAAAACTGTTTCTCCACGGGAGCGCTCGCTGAAACGCCGACACCGTTTCTGGGGCCCGCAGTGCATTCTGGGTTATTTGGTTTGGGCAGCCACGCGCCGTCTTCCTGTGCACAGCAAGTCAGAAGTGAAAAAATGATTTGATTTGATTATGATGTGGACAGGAGATATTTTGTCTACTTTGCGCCCTGGCAGCATCTTCTCGCCTCTCGCTGCAGTGGAGCTGGAGTGTTGTTTTTGAGCGAAAAAACCCGTTTCGAAGCCGGTCGGTAAATCTGGGCAAATGTTGTGCTCAGGATATGAGATGGGGAGTGAGGGACAGACACTGGTAATTACACAGATCCTGACAAATAGCAGGTAGGTGAAGGGATACAGGTGGAAATAGGCCATAATATCTTCTAAATCTGCAAATGGAAAATGAACGTACCCTCACTAACCCGTCCTCTGAGGTCTAGACAGACCATCACATGCACACACCAGGGTGAAACTAAAGAGGGCAAACAAAGAGCAGCCGAGTAAAACACGTTAGGAAGCATTTTGAGGAAAGTTTCGAAACCCTGCAGTGGGTGGATTATTTAAAGAAGATATGTGTTTGCAAAAATCTGGTTTCTTTCTGCTTCTCATTCCCCTTTTTCCCTTGTTCTGTGTTTTGAAAAGAAACTGAGGAAAAATATAATGTAGAATATTATTATAATATCTCCTACCATCACTCCCTTGTGTATTGGTGAATTATCACTTTGCTACTGTTCAGCTTTGAAGGTGAATTATTTTTTCTATCAAATGTAAATTGTGAAATTTTGCCCAAACCACAAGACTCTGTTATGAATAAAACACATGTTATTGCGAATATAGAAAGAAATATTTTATAACTAGAAGATTACATAAGTATGTCCAGCCGTTGTTGAACTTAGATTGAAATCTGCTGCATTGATTTATGAATTCGAGAGCGGATACTAATCTTCCTGTGTGTTTTATTTTTTCTCCAGAGGACAGAGGTTGATAGGTGGTTGCCGACGTGTTCTGTGCAGATGCTAAGGTAGTAAGACTGGTTGCTATGGCATTTCCAAGTAACTGTTAGTTGGTTTAGCTAATAGGTCAGTAACACGTGGACACTTGGTTATAGGTGTTGGCCTTGTTTCTAAGGAGTAGGTAGGGAGTTGATCTGCAGAGCGGTGACAGGTATCAGTGGAGGCACATCATGTGGTTGCTATGGCTTTTCTCAGAGGTTTCTGGCAGTTGCTCTGGGTGTTTCAATCAGTTGCTTTCCTAAAGGAAACCTATTTTGGTTCGGACCATTGGACTTTTCCGTTTAGCATGAACCAAAATAACAGGTTTGAAAGGTGCCTCAGACCAGGGCCCGGACCAATGGACTCAAATTTAGTCTGACCATGAGAGGCGGTTCGGTTTGTATGTTTTTTGCTCAATTACGACTTTCGAACAAATTGCAGGAAGTTGAGACAGCATTAAACAATGGAGGGAGAAAAAGAAGCATTGCTGGTCTCTCTCATTGATGGAGTTGCCCAGACTCACAGAATTGTTTGGAGTCTGTGCCTCAGATGATATCATTTTTAAACAATGTGAACTTTTATTTGGTGCATCTGAATTAGTGTCAAATGGGCCAACGTGCTTAAAGTTGGCAGTGCTGGTAGTAAACCCATTCTGATATTACCGTGGCAAAGACACCTACGTCATTATTTTCTCCATTTGAAACAAAAGACCACTACCCTCCGAACTGACAACACGTAGATGTCAGACGCACGCCCGTCTACAAACCAATGAATGTCAAGAATATGCAGACACAGCTCACGTGTGTCATACACGATTCAGTGCACTCCCAAAATTACAAAGTGAATCTCGGTTCAGACTTTCGACTGAAGGCAAGAGGTGCTGCAAATATGTCCTGAAAGAATAAAACAAACATCTAACTTTTACAGTGCAGGAATCCCCAGAATTGTGTCTCTCATTAACTTTAATGTGACTAACTACAGGCAGTGAAAATACGTATAGTGTGGGCTTGTTTTATATAGTTTTATATGACTTATTTTGCTGCTGTATGACTGGAGTTCATATGCATACAAGCATATACACACACACACACACACACACACACACACACACACACACACACACACACACACACGCACACACAGAGCTGATGTCCTTGCTGGATCAAGGTGAAATATAATTGTGTTGAAATTAAACTGGAATTTGATATAATTGACCTGTTAATATTCAATATGAGAATCAATATAAAAACATAGCACATGTGGACCCAAACATACGCAGACACGCACTTCAGGGAGTCGCCTTTTCCAGCAACAACCGCAGGCGCCCTGACCTGTCTGCCTTGTCACCGTTTGATGATGTCATCCGGAAGGTTCCAGCTCAGATGCTGCCACACAGCAGCAAAACAGGGCGGAGTGGGCAGGTGCTCCACATCACAGTCACTCCACAAACACACACACACACACACACACACACGCACGCACGCACACAAACACACACACTTAAATAAACACAAACACACGTAACACTTGCAAGCAGACAGCGAGGCAGCGACGGCGCTGTGGTCAGCACACACCGTGGACGTACAGGATGCTGAAATATGAACACACATGCTCGTACTGTACATGACACACACACACACACACATGCACACAAACGCACAGTTTCAACCACAAGTGAGGCCGTGTATCAAACCCCAGCCTCATTGTCCCTGGCAGCATTCACAGTTTCAAAATAATGCCTCCCCCCTGAAAAAAAAAAATCAACTCGATATCCACCAATTACAAAAGCCACATAATTGTAATAATCACAAACTGGCGGGATAAATCAAGAGATCTGCAAATTAAAACCCCCAAAGACTCCATGTCACTGACAAGAATGAACCGCACGTCTATGAGAAATCAATTAAAACTCGATCAGGAGCACAGAAACGCTAAGGAGCCGCTGGCTTTTATACGTCACGACGAGCCATAGGCTCACCACAGCCTGAGGGACTCCAGCTTGTGGTTCCCGTCGTGTATATTGGTCGGCTTGAGTGTGTGTCACTACTGTCACTTTGATTTGCCTCCCTCCAATAATGTCTTCATGTTTTCCATAAAGATCAGCACATCAACTCGACATATGTTGTAAACACACAAGACAGCGCAAGGCTCACTGTTGAATAGTTTAGAAAGAATGATGCACTTGTTTGATTTTTCGTTTTTTTATGGAGACCCAAAATGCTGCTGTTGCAGATATAATGTTGCATTCAGGCTCAGGAGGAATTGTTTGATAAAATGAAGTATACAACTGCACAATTTAGTCATTTGAGTTCTGGTATAATTGTCACAACAACAGTAAATCATTAACTTTAATAGTTTGATATATTATTTTATAGGTAATTTGAGAAAATTACATTTTAATTAATATAAAGCCATCGGCAGCCGCCAGTTATCATAGCCTAGAATAAAGATTGAATATAGGGGAACAGCTACAATGACCCAGTCCCAAATTAAAAAACAGCAACTCTAAAGCTTCTTAATTAACTAAAAAATCCAAGTGTAAAAACAAGAGCTCTCGGTTTTATGGGAGTTTTCATGCCAGACTATTCCTTGGCCCGGAGCTGTCATTTCCTCAAGTCTCTGCTGGTAACCAAGCAACTCCATGGCAACAACAAAACTAAAACAAAGTTACTTCTCCTGGCCAATAGTCGAGCCAGGAGCCTCGTTCACCCATGTAAAACCGAAATTGTAATTTTTACGTGTTGTTTTTTTCTCTCCAAATCAGACTATTCATTTAATTTGTATTAAAACTGAAATGTATAAACATCACTCTGTGATTTCATGAGCAGTGACGTGCTGGAACTACATCCTGGAGAACAGTGGCAAGGTCTCGTCACCATGAGGTTGGCATGCATCAGTGGATGGGAGCTGCTCTATCCTTTAACCATATTAAGGCTAGGCGAAGCTACTGACCTCAGTGAGAAGTCAGGGATACTGATCTTCACAAATTACACTATTAGCACAAATTGAATAAAACGAAAGAAAAAAATCACTAAAAGACTCACAATGACCTTTGACCTTTGAATCTAAGATTTGAAGAGATACCAAAAGCCAAAAACCACAATAAATCGAAGTTCATCCATGAGTTGGAGTGAGCATTTGTGCTGAAATTAAAAGTTTTCTCTCAAGGCGTTCACAAGGACCAAAAAGAGGTCACAGTGACCTTGACTTTTGACATTTGTACTAAATTTGAAGACCTCAAGCTGTACTTGAGATGTTGTGTTCATGTGACCAAAAAACGTGGTTTGTAAGTTCAGTGACCTTGAACTTTCACCACTAAATTCTCCTGAGTCTGAGGAAACATTAGCATCAAACTGGAAGGGATTCCTTGGAGTTGATCCTGAGATATGGTGTTCACGAGGCAAAAACATGTGCTTGTGAGGTCATAGCACTCTTGACCTTAACCACTAAAATCGAATAGATTCATCCTTGAGTCAAACTGAAGATCTAAAACAAATCTGAAGCAATTTGCTCAAAATAAAATTCTAATTGAGACATGTAATGTTCACAATGAGACAGATGGACAACTGGCTGTCAACACGGTTATAGGCATCTAGAGGAATGAATCTGTGTTCAGTCAATATGATCAACAATCCCACTGACTGAGTGGAGACATGTAGTTGAGTATATATTCACTGGGATAGAAAACATTGAAAAAAGCACAGAACAGGATTGTCTTTGGATATAAAATATGATAATAGATTTTTTTTTAACTTTCCTGAGAAAATACAATTTAAAAAAGTGAATAAATTGAATTTGTGTTCATCCTCCAGCCTTGGTAAGCAGATCTCTTGTGTTGCTCAGTGTGTGTGGCAGTCCTGTTAACTGATGTGGTCATGGGAGACAAAACACTTGACCCTGCTCTTGCAACAATAGTGGTGTGGCACAGGGGCAGCAGCTCTGACACACACACACACACACACACACACACACACACACACACACACACACACACTCACACACACACACCCACTGGATGCAATTATAAATGTTTAGGGAGAAAATAAAAAACAAATTATGAACACTCAATGGTGGCTAATTTCTTCGCCGGAGAAATATTTTCTCACAAAATCACGCGGCCTCCTCGTGTTTGGTTTGCCGTGGTAGTATTTACTCAAAAAGAGGTTGGTAATCATTTCATTTTTCCATGGAGGTATGCAAAACACAATTACTGTCATATTGTATTTCCACATAGTGTGACAACAGAACAGATGCTGTGGTTTCGGTTACTTGCACTCACACACACACACACACACAGTTACTTTTATGTGAGCGTATAATACAGTCTGGTGCTCAGGTCAATGACGTGAGCAGTTGTTACTTACCTTTAAAAGAAGTATACAACGTATGAACAAGCGGTTATGTCCATTTATACGTGCATTTTAATTGGGGTTAAAGATTTTAATGTCACATCTTTACAGCTCTGCAGCTACAGCACAGCACTGCTGACTCAGAATTTATTACTCACTCGCTGAACTGTAATTCAGCAGTTGCAGCTCCTCATGTAGTCAATGACTAAAAGGACTTTAATGGCTGTTTGAGAACAAATGTCCAAATAGTTTTCTCTTATACTTTCAGAGTTTGTTAAAAAAAAAATACTATTCTAATATCTGCCCATTTCAATGGTGTTCTCTGCGCCACACACTGTGTTCTGTTTCAGGTTCATTGTTCATAATACATTATCCTCTAATATTTCAATATGCACCTTATTATATTTGAGCGCATAGTGCAGACTATTGCAGTTTGTTGTTACAGATGCTTATGTCCAGTGGCAGATCTAGGATTTTTTCAAATTGGGGACTAAAAAGGGGCCACAATTCACATAGAGGGTTAGGGTCCCTGGCACTACCCCTGGCAATGACACTTATGTTGAACCTTATCTAATAACTCACACAGACAATGTACAGTAATCTCCAGTTCACCTCACACCAATCTGCATGTGTTTTGATTGTGGGAGGAGGCCACAGAAAACCCTCGCAGACACGGGGAGAGCTCCACATGCCATGATTTGAACTGGGAACCATCTTGCTGTGAGGTAGAACTAATTAAATAACCCATAACTCAGCAGAATTATGTGGATCACAGATGTGTTTCCAACTTGTTTTGGACACTAATGGAACTCACACTGAATCAAGCTTCAGATGCAAAAAAAAAGGATCAATTGCTTTGGTTTTTTCAGAGTCGATGGCCTTGTTAAAAATATGTTTCTATTTCAAAATTGATTAAATAAACTGTAATCAACCTCAAATAAAGTTTTTTTTTTCCTATTTCCAGTAAAGCTGATATTTTAAAGTTAAAGCCTTTAATCTGACAATAACAATAACACTGCATATACAGTAAAATCTCTATTTTTCTCCTTAAGTCCAGCTCAGCAGTAGGTATGAGAGCCTCAGCACTTTGGTAACTAATCCGCCCGTCGACCCCAGAGTGCACACCACAGTCTTCACTAATCATTCCAACATTTCCATCTTATTAAGTAAGACAATACATTAATTGCAATGGCATGCTGAGGCCTCCTGCCATGCAACGTTACCCCTCTTGGGTCTGCCACCGAAACCCTGCAGGCGCGCGGCAGAGGCTGACACGGAGAGTTCACGGCTCCCACTCTGCGTGCCATGCAACTTTTCAGCGGCCACAGGCGCAGATTAGAGACGTCCGCTGTGCGTTCCTCGCCTAATGATTAAATATCAGCCCGTTTATTGTGAGTGTTGCTGATTGCGGCTGCGGGATGTGGCTCTTGGCAGGCCGTGGAGGCTGCGAGTTGGACACCCCTTTGGAGATCTTTCCTCTCCCCTGCTAATTGAGAGATACTTTCAGAGGGTGACTGAGTGAGTGTGGGACGATGAAACCACATTTCTGATTCCACAGCACGGATTGGCCTGATTTATTTCTTTGCAAATGACTGTTGAGGTTAATGAAGGTTAATTCTTGGATACTGTGAGCAGATCAACAAAGATTGCTTTATATTTAATTTATTCAATCAAATCATGTGAAGTTGATTTAAAATAAAATAAAAAAGAAACATCTCTTTTTCACACATACAAAAGCAGCTACTCAAGGAAACAAGGCTGAACCTTTACAGCCATGCTAGCAGCTCTGTGACGCTGTACTTTGTGCTACAAACTAAATGCTAACGTAAATCTTGACAGCTGAGACTGACTCACTATTGGTCAAACGAGTGCATTTTTGCTTTATTTCTGAATCGTGGGAGGGAGTGGAGAGAATTGTCCATCTCTACATACAGTCTATGGCTCACAGTGACAATGCTAACACCACAAAGTATCGTTACTCTGATCAACAGGCACGTTTATTGTGCACAACTGCTGAACATAAGAGCCACTTTAACTGCTGTTTTCACTCTTACTATTAGTATTACCAGCCAAGTAGATTTGTAGGAGTTTAAATCACAGATTTTTTTACCTCCCACAGTTTGTTAACTCTTTCTACTTGACTGACCGAAGGTACAGTATACCTTAAAACAAATTTCTGTAAAATATATATTTACTCTAAAGTTTGTTTCTATATTGGCGGCAGTGCCAGACATATTTTGATTAAATGGTCCCCTCTGGCTCATAGTTTAGCCAGAGGGATTGGGTTTCACCTAAAATTAGCCATCAGACTCAATTTATTACCACAATTGAGAGGCTCGAAAAGTGCCTGTAACAGCACCCCAGCTAACACGGACTAACCTTGGCCAGGCCATATAATGTTGCATTTTAATTCAGCTGCAGGTATTGCCAGCGAGACCAAGCCCATTATAGGTTACACCTTTTTTTCTCTCTCTCTCTCTCCAAGTCAGAGTGGGGGAGTGTGCTCAATTATTAAACTGGTACGAGAGTGTTAGGCAAACACTAAAAATCCAAGATAATTTTATTGAGGTACGAAAACTGCTTTTCTGTGTCAGCTGGATGACTTTTCAAACTTGTTTTACTGGGAGGGTGCTGTTACGAAAGACACATACACACTAATGCATTCAAATCTTTACAAGCACACACACACAGACAGATACACACACAAACTGCAGACTTTCCAGTGTGATGTGTTTTTTTTAAAGGCTTAAACACACACTCCTGTTTTGCATGGGTCATTGTGAACATCCACACAGAATCATGTTAACCAGCATCGATGCCTGTTAAATCTCAGCAGCTCTCAAATGATATTGACCACAGCAGCTTGAAGGAGAGCCACCACGTGCCTACAGGAATATCAGGACTTTTTCAAAGCCTGCACATTATGACACAGCTTACACAGTCTATCTGCGAGCTCAGGAAGTGCTTATCTGTTAATACTTGGTTGTGGCATTTCCTTCATCTCTCCATTATTTAAAATCTGATCCTAAATAAACATTTGTCATTTTGATGTTGTTTTAAAATAAAATAGCTATATTTGAGCCTAAATGCTAAAACAAGTTTAGCGCATGGAACTGTATATAAATAAATTATTCTCAGAGATGTTTATGTTTTTATCAAGATGAAGGCAGAAGATGCAAGAAATGGTCTGTGTGTGAATAATTAAGAACCATGAGGAGAGACTAGTGTGGACCTACTACTCGATGGCGACTGTAACTTCAAAACCAAAAACAATGGTAGCTCATAGTTCTTTACTCGTAATTTTGTTTGTAGTTACTTGGCATCTGTTTGGTCACCATATCCAAGAACTTTAAGGCAAATGGCCCCAAGAGCTGATATACACAAAGCAACAGTTGGAATGCGAATTCTCCGCATTCACATGGATGCACGTACCACAGACTTTGACAAAATCTTTTGTAAAATTTCCTTTTGAGTGACTTCAAAGGCCATTTGCAGTGTGGACAAAAGGACAAAATGCAGGGGAAACAGTTCATTTTGCAAAACATGTGTGTGGACAGGGAAACTGTATGTGTCCACAGTGACAGACTTTATATTGTAGTGTTTTCACTACCGTTTACTCCAAACATTTTGCTGCTAGGTCTTTCTTTGTTAAACCTTAATCAGCAGCAGCTCGAGCTATATTTAAGGTTCGTGTGCGCTGCAGCACCTGTCCAGCACGGATCCAGGATTGATGGATGACGGCAGGTTTTCTTGATGGCCCTCGTTGTATTTTCCTCATTTGTTTGAGCGTACGGGTGATGGACCATTACACTTCTGGATTTTAGGGAAATTTCAGCGTGGTGAAAACTACAATGTATTATTTCCCAGCAGAAGTAAGGAGGCAGCTGGAAGTTATGTTTACTGGAGGTGTTGATTTTATAACCCTCTCTCTCCACCTCCCTCACATGCTCCTTTCTTTTCTTTCCTTCTCTCCTTGCTCGCTGCTCTCTACCTCTCCTATCGACACTGGAATCATCCACAGGCACTTTGCTCTCTCCGGCCTATTCTTAGCTTAAGCTGCGGCCACTCCGCTAATATTTTTAAAGATTATTATAGTATTCACTAACCTTTTTTCCCCTTAGGCGCCCTTCCAGAGTTTCTCTCCCCCCCCCCTCCCAACTCTCTCTTTCTCTTCTCTCCCCTTCTACCTTTCTCTCAACAGCGATCTATGGTTGTAAAATAATAGAGCATCAGCCAGCAATAATTTGCAGTCCAAACAGAGCAGACGCTGGCTGACGTTTATTGAAACCTCATCCCCCCGCGAGCCGCTTTCCCTTTCCCTCCCAACTCCGCCGCTGCATGTTTGTACAGACAGGGCCCGGGTGCTGGCCATTGCTTTTAATAATGAGGCCTATGGCCGGCCTTGGCTTCAGCTGGGTAGGGGGAGAAGAGGAGGGAAATGGGGGTGGGGGGTGGCGACTGCTTTCATTGGCTCTCATTAATCCTGAATTGCTGTCGGCAGCGGAGGAGACACTGTCAGACAGTCAGGTGGACTATGCCTACAGGCAGACAGGCAGGTACAGGTAATGAGGCTCCAAGCTGGATCAGACTGGGGGTTGAAGGTGTCTTAACTGTAACCGGACTAATTCTGGTCAGATGGATGATAACTATCAGACACATCTATCACTACATATTCTGTCATTCGGCAATAAAACAAAGTGCAAAGAGATGTGATTTGCACCTAAAAATCACAGACTGTATAACCTGTGGTTTGGTTTCACTGCGTTCAGTCATTAGAGCAAATGGACAAATGTTCTGCTGCAGATTTTCTCTGCTGATCTTCTATTAGTCTGATGAACTGGCAGTAATATCCTGCAGGGCATCCTGGGAAGTGACCATCCCATTTGGGCAGCTGTGTGTGTGTCAAATGAAAAGATAAAGACCAGAAACGTTTCTGTTACTTATGTAGTACAAACTAGTACAATTTAGTGTCAAACAACGACCTCTCTATCAGTGAGTGGATTCTGCTGGAACAGTGACTGGGACTGCGGAAGAAAGTCACAATATCATTTCAAGGTTTGCTTGATATCAAGTTGTCTTTTTCGTTTGATGTCCTCCTAATTGACCAAACACCTGCAAATATAACTTAAGATATTATTTGCTAACAATTGTTTATATATATATATATATATATATATATATATATATATATATATATATATATATATATATATTATATGTTTATAACTGGTTGCCCAAATTTGCCATTGCATCTCTGCATTGCCAAATTTGCAATTGTGCAATTTGGCAATGCAAGATCAATATTAGTAAACAGGCAACAGAAGCTCTGTAACAGCTGGAGCTGGGTCTCTTCAGAGTAAGTGAGGTCATCAATCACCACAAAGGTGCGTCACAGGGACGATGAAACCCAGTGCATAACAGCGCATCTATGTGTCCAAGCCATAGATGCTCTGTTTTGCACCGGGCACACAAAGATGGACGACATTATGGCTCCTCGAAAAGTTAAGCCAGATCGTCTTAATCACCCCCTGGTGGCTGGCTGCAGTGTAGGTCATGACCCTGTCTCCTCCATGTTAGTGGATGGGACACGGACCAGACTAAAAAGTCAAAGTACATGTAAATACAAAAATGTCAAAGATTGTTTCTGTCATTTTAGGTATTTCTTATCACACCTATGTTTGTCCAAGTTCTATTTTTCTGGCAAGTTTGACTTTAATTGGTTATTTGGTGCAATAAAAAATGATGATTGTTCAAGACTGTTTTTCAGCAGGACCTCGCCACCATGGCTCGATTCCCGGATTGCTACTGTGCAGACTCGGGCTCTAAATGGCGCCCATCGGCACAAGTTGACAGCGTTTGTATCCAGAAAATTTGGGCTTCATTTCCGGATAGTGGGAGGAAGTGGAGACACATTGTCCTTTTATATATAGTGTCTATGGGTCCAAGCAGGTCAAATTGTCTTATCACAGCAGTACAACTGCTCTGCGCAAGCACACGCATTATAAGTCTTGCTCACTTTTATAAATGTACATTTTCAAAATGTTTGTTAACTCAGTTACAGTGACATAGTATGAAGACAGAAATCCTACACTGCTGTTCTCTGTAAACGTTGGGCATTGGAAATTTATTGTCATAGCCTTATAAATCAGGATTATCAACCAATGTGCTTCTGTTTTGGCCCCATGCAAGTTACACTACACTGAACGCTAACCTAACATTACACTGTCAATCACTTAACATTGTTATTCAGTAGTTTTCTGTTCTGTTGGAGGATTTCTGAAGAAAGCTGCAATATGCATGTTTAGAATGGGCACTTCAATAGTTTATCTCGAGAAGTAGATATTTTCTTCAAAACAGATTAAAAAAACAAGATTAAAAACTATTCATGCTCGTAAATCACTCAAAATGTGTTGATCGGAATAATATTGCATCCCTTGACCTATAGGATGGCCAAGTTTGAGGTCCGAGGATTAGAATAATATGAGAAAGTACATCAGCGGTGCTTGTTCAGGATTTAGGTTCTGCAAGATCCCTGACTGAGAGACAGGTAGAGAGAAAAAGAAACAGTAAATTTAGGCAGACACACAGTGAAATTAAACACTAATCTTCTCCCCAGTGTCTGGAACCCCACTTACTGGAACTCCTGTGGATTCCTCTGGTCAGCGGTCAGCTAAGACAAACTAATCATCACTTTCTATGGACTGAGGTCCGACCACAACGCTGCCCAGGACAAGGCCTCGCAGACTGAAAAAATCCAGAGGCCAGGTTCATTTTCCACTGTCGTCACCGTCGCTGTGGCGCTAGCGGAGCCAAAACCCTCTTAAAACATTAAATACTGAATCAATAATAATAAAAGTTAAGCAATTAGTTACTTTTCCTCCTTGCGATCTGGGTGCACAAAACTGTTGCAAT
This sequence comes from Verasper variegatus, assembly GCA_026259375.1. NCBI lineage: Eukaryota > Metazoa > Chordata > Actinopteri > Pleuronectiformes > Pleuronectidae > Verasper > Verasper variegatus. Next base: position 13,386,293 of record CM048057.1, read on the forward strand.
TGCGCCCTGTAAAGTGAAGTTTTAATTAAATAATATTTGGCGTGCTGCACAAGTTCAACCGCAGACAGGAAAAAAAAAAAATCCATACGCTTCAGCAGACAAAAAGTAGTATAGAGGTGGGCTTGTGTTTCCTCCTACAGGGCTTCTGTGGCCAAAAACAATCTTGAGGAGCACAGCTGAATGTTTTCATTGTGTTTCTTGTGCTGAGTTGGGCACAGGAGTGGGTTTCTGCTGCTCAGCGCAGGCCGAGGCTGGTTTCGCTAACTCACGCCCACACACTTGATATATAAAAAGATGATACACATAACCAGACCCCCACCTGCCAAGTGCTTCCTCGTGCCAGTAAAAATTGTTTTCAGTGGATAAATCAATGAGGGTCACCTGCCTTACTACCTACTTACTTTTTAATTCGAGTGATTTGTTTCGTTTACTTAAAGCATGTTCTCAAATATTGTCCCTGTACACTCTTTCTGAGTGTATAGCATTCAAATCAAAGCACATGGCTCTGTGTTAATCAGGCTCCTGGGTAAATACTTGTTCCTATGATCTACAGTAGTTGAATATATTGCAGAAAAACATAGTTTTAGGGAAATGTCAATTAAAGGTATAATATGGACACTATTAAACATGGAAAATGCATAAAAAGGTCCATTTGCATGATCTTACATTAAAAATACAGAAGGGCACTTAGTAGAGTCCTTACCTCTGCCAAGGCCCTGACAGTCCCCTATGAAACCACATTTACACTAATTTGATCCAGATTTTTATTTGGATCTGCACCAAGTTGTGCACACTCATAAATATTAGTGCCCTTAACATGGCAGATTTGTTTTTCATTAAATATTCTCAGAGAAATCAAGGAAAATGTAAAAAAAAAGAAAACACCCCGATCTCGCAATGTTAAAGAAAGTGAAAAAAAGATTCCTGGATCCTGCACCAAAACATAATCAGTTCTTCCTTGGTTGTGCTCCACCACCACGAAATCCACCACCACAGAATCTGATGGAAATCAGTTGAGCAGCTTTTGCCTCATCCTGCTAACTAACAAACAGACAGAGACAAAAACATAACTTTGAGGTGGAGGTAAAACGTCTTAGTAAAAGCCTTCTTACGGGTGTTGATTATCACAACATCTAGTTAGACCTACCCCAAGTAAATTGAGCTGAGAATGAGAGGAGACATTACACCATTTTTTCCAAACTAACCAACCTTTTAAAAAGATAAAGCTCAAGCAAATATATTTGGGACAAAGCATTTCAACAACACATGTTGACAACAACAAAGAAAAATATGGATTCTGTCATTTTAGTTTAATCCCACTGATAAACCACTAAATTTGGTTTTAGTTATTCAGATAGTAGCTGGAGTCCTTTTGTTCATTCTATTAAATTGCAGTTTTATTTTGTGTTATTTTTTTCTATTATCTGATATTTGTGTTATAAAAGCAGTTTGCATAGGTTTTAGGTACATACAAGTACATACTGTATGAACTACTGTTACAAAGGTTTTTTTCAGATCAGTTATTTCTGACTTGTTGCAGGTGTGAAGGGCAGGTGTGAAGTGTGAGTCATGACAATGCCATGACAGTGTACAATATGAGGACCCTGAAACTGAAGCAGCTAAATGAAATTCAGCCATCGCTCATTTTATGATTTACACCTTTGTGTTTACTACACTTGCACTTTGTAAGAACCTTCCACTTAGCACTTACCTAATGATAATATTAATAATAATTCAAGGAGGTATGGAAGTCCATTTATGCTCTTTTACCCTACTACAACATTTAAGTAGTATATTTCAGCCTTCCTTGTGATTGTTATGGCAACACTGGACTAAAATCCACATGCACCTGTAAATGGGGAAGCCCCTGTCCTCTCTGCTAAATGTCTATCAGCTATCGTGGTGCTGCAGTGGGAGATTTTTTTTTCCTGTGACCACTCTCTGTCCTTCCTCCACCTCCTAATCATCAGAGGAGCAGGGAAATTAGACAGGACACTTCATTAATGTGCAGAGATTAAAAGCTTCAGTGAACGTCAGACTGGTGTGATTGCAACGCGCCAAGAAATCAGCTCTGGGAGCTTTTTTGACATGGAGTCCCTGTGTGTGTGTGTGTGTGTGTGTGTGTGTGTGTGTGTGTGTGTGTGTGTGTGTGTGTGTGTGTGTGTGTGTGTATGTGTGTGTGTGTGTGCGCAGAGTTGGTTCTATTAGGAGTGTGAGCAATCTCAAGGGGCATCATGGGGCCACACGTCTCATGTCACATTACACAGATCTAGTAACCCTCCCCAGAATAAGGGAGGATGAATGGAGGGAGGAAAGGAAGAAACGCTGGGAGATTGTACAACAGAGCTGGAAATACAGCAGGTAGGGGAAAGTCAGAAGAGAAAGCTTATTAGCCCCAAAACTCAAAGCTACAAGCCTGTCAACAAAAATATAGAGAGAAGCTAGAGGGCCCAGCAGTCCCCTTAAATCCAAGATTTAAGATCCGTGAATAATTCCCTGGGAAATTGGTGAGAACATCGTAAAATTCCTCGCAATGTTAAAGAAAGGGACAAAAACTTCCTGGATCTGCCTTTTGATCGACCAAAATGAATACAACAATTAAAACATGAAACTTAAAAGCAAACCACTCCAGTCATTCCTCTGCCAGCTCCATTATACTATAACAGGCCCTTCACCTACATCTTTGTTGATGTTCGCTGTTCTCAGCTAATGCAGGAATCTGGAGCTTTTTAGCCTGTGGGTCTGCCAAAGCGACGTCCTCCAGCAGCTCATACTAGCCTGAAGCCTCAGTGCAAGAGGAGTAGTAGACCAGAAGCTCTTTTGCATATTGATTGACAGCCAGACAAGACTTTCGAAGGGAATATCTCTGCACCGCTGCCAAGGTTGTCAACGAGTCTGGGCCAGAGAAACCTTGGACAACACCTCTCCACATTAAGATATGCTTTTCAACCAAAACAATCGGAAAAAAAGGCTTACTGTATTTTTAAATACAATTCCCAATGTGCAATTTGGTGTAAGAAAACTGCCAATCTCTGACTTTCTATATTAGTTTGAATAAATTCAGCAACTCTGGTGCCAAAGCTTCATCCCTGCAGCAAGTATACATGTTGAATCAGCTCAGCTCAGCCCTGAACTTTCTTCTTCTCCATAGGAGTTCAGATATTTAGCGCCCTCAGCTCACAAACTTAAGTTATCTCAAACTACTGCCCAGAGGTTAACTTCTCCCTGAAATGTATTCAGCTGATCAAATTTTGGAGAGAGACTTGAGATATCATGTTGAAGAGGCCAAAAACATGTGTTGTGAGGCCACCTTGACCTTTGACCACACTAATCTAATCAGTTAATTTGTGATTCTTTACATTACCTTACATTAAGCTGGCACTTTTATCCAAAGAGACTTACAAAAAGTGCATTCAACCATGAGGGTAAAAACTCAGAACAGCAAGAATCATGTTAGTACATTAACTTCAAAAAAAGACAAACTACAAAGTGTTACTTGTAAGCGCATCTTATAAGTGCATCTAAACTAATGTTTATTTATTTTTGACGATGGTTATTAGACATCATCTTCTTAACCAAAGTGTAGTCTGAAGAGATGTGTCTTTAGCTTCCGGTGGAAGATGTGAAGACTTTCTAATATCTTGATGTCAATGGGGAGCTCATTCCACCATTTAGGAGCCAGGACAGCAAACAATCGTGATTTTGTAGAGTGCCTATTCATCACTCGCAGTGAGGGAGCACGTCATTATCAAAAAACTGTGAATGTCTATGAAAGAAAACTTAAATTAAAGTTTAGTAGAGAAAATCATTTCAGCACCGGTAACCCCTCCAATTTCCCAACTCGGTTTACGGGGGCGTATGTGCCTGATTGACAGGTGTTCAAGCCTTTCTCGAACAGCCGCGATAGCTCCTCCGTGTTTGTCTCACCACTCGTCCATTCAGGCCAGATTCAGGATGTTCTACTACAGTATATGGTCAGTGTAGGCAACAAAGTTGTTAGTATTGTTAGTAAGAGAGTAACAGCAGGACAGTGACAGAGGGGAGGAGGGACTGAACGAGGACAAGAGGAAAGCAGCTATTTAGACACGGGCAGACAGAGGGAGGTAAAACAAGTTGTGGGAGTGGGAGTTGGAGTGGGACACAGAGAGGTGGGAGGGGGCCGGCAGGGAGAGAGAGATGGATGAACCCAATTATTCCCTATTTTCCTTCACAGCGCTGAACCTCAGTCAAAGCAGGGAGCCGAAAAAGAGAAAGAAATAATAGAAATGTGTCGAATGATGGACAGAGATAATTAAAAAGGTCTGCATTTCTACACCCCGCAGATTGTGGCGTAATTAACCCATTACAGTCCCCCCACCTAATTTTTTCTCTCCCTGTAATGATTACAATAAGTGTGAGGGTGAAGGCTTTGGCAGGGGAGCGTTTACATGCACACTCCATTTGGTTCACTCAGACATGTCGCAGCGATCATTAATCATGGGCTGTTTTTTAACTTCCAAATGGTCGGCCGTGCAGGTTTTGGCTTGTTAGCAGAAGGCAATAAAAAATTACCTGCCATTTCATGGTCGTTTCAAGCCAGGAGGAATACCACTGTAACATATACGAGTGTAAAGTTAGTGGAGACAGCAGGAGACAGACACATCGCTGCGTCTGCGTAGTGATTTATTACCACATCAGCTGTCGTAGACTAATACGATAAATACAAGTGCACACAAGTCGTTTTTCCATTGTTGGTATTTAAAAAGGCTTGATTTTCCTCAATTACAAAAAACGCACCCACAAACCAAACCAGAATGGGGCTCAGTGGAACGCAAACGTCTGCCACAAACAGTCTGAACAAACATGATTGTCAAGTTAGAAACGTAAATGAAAAATGAAAGTGATCTGATAATTTGAATAGTTTATTTGTCACAAAACATAAACAAAGATTGAGATAAAAAATAAACTGGATCAGCCTGTTAATCTGCATCCCACCAAAAGTTAATGTGTTTTTACTACGTCCCTTTTGTTTGGTGGAAATCAGTGGTTTTGCGTAATCCTGGTAAAAATATAAACCAACTACAAAAGCTCTCAGTAGAGTGCATACATCAAAACAGCATCGACATTTACTAGATCCAGATTTGTATTTAATTCTGCACCAAATTGCACACACTCATACATTCATCAATATGAGTCCCTTTATCGTGCCCATCAAGATCCATTTAATTTCCTTTGAAATCAAGGAAACTGTTTAAAATCACCCTATTCTCACAATGTTATAAGAGTGAAAAGAAATTCCTGGATCCAGAAAAACTTCAAACCTACGGTCAGGCAAAAGAGCAACACAACACATGCATCTACATTGACCCGGTACATTACAGTGTATTCTAACACGCGACAAAGTAATGCAGTCGGCCATTAAGCACGTTCCATCAGACGCTCTTATGTGCTCACTCAGCACAGTCGTGATTGAGCGCTGACGTTGGGGTCTCATGGTCACTGCAAGTCGCTTTCAAAAACATATCGGTTTTCTCCGAGAGGTGCGCCTGTTAATTGACAGGATGTGAAACGGTTAATTCACTGGGGCGTTTGCTTCAACGTTATTTTGTGTGACTGAGGCAACTTTAGTCACCAGCACCAGAAATGGACACAGTGGTTAGCTCTCAGTTAAACGTCACTACTTAGAATAATACATCCTCTATTTATCTACATGCGAGGATGTTACTATTACTCCTGATGCTTCTAATATGATCAGCCCACATGATTTCCCTTTTGGTGCATTTAGTGGGTTGGCACTGGTGCAGGAGAAATATCACATGACCCATCTTTATCCTCTGAGGAGCTCATCTTCTCTTACACTGGAGTGAGAGTATTTCTCAACGCTTCCTCATTGGAAATTCCAGTGGCCAGAAGTTATATGTACCTTTATATGTATGTACGTAAAAATAAGCTAATGCAAACTTAAATGTTTTCTCCATATTCTCCGGCACAGTCCACTGACATGCAGCGTAGGTTCATTGGAGACTTCACAGGTGCTTTGACACCTTCCTTGTTTGGTCTGGACATGAAATAACAGGTGTGAAAGGGGCCTTGGTGATGGTCTGGACTAATCGTCTAAAATTGAGTCTGACTAAAACAGATGCAGTCTTTGCCTCTATCACATTTGAACAAGGACGTTCAGTTATCTCATTCAAACTAGTGTTGAGTATTGTGCCTGAAGTTGGTGATGCTAGTAGTAAAACCATGATGTACAATGATATTACACTGGCAACAAAGTAAAAAAAATGAACCGGGTCATTTATTTTCTCCATTCAGACAGAGACTACTACTGAAATGACAACACATCAGATGCAAGCCCAACTTCAAACCAATCAATGTCAAGTATAGGTAAACACATCGCAAGTAGGTGATGACAACAGGACACACAAGTCATACAAAATTATTTTGTGCGCTCCCTAAATCACAATATGGGACCAAAACTAAACAGATCACATGTAAACAATGTAATGAAGACATGAACCTTGGTTTATACCATGGTCTGGACTTAAAGAGGTAAAAACACCCTAAATTGAAGGTAAGTGTCTGTGAAACTTTGGTGAACTGTCCAGGGTGTTTCACAGACAAGTGTTTCTTTTTTTTTGCGAGTATGGTCCCACAAAAAGAATGAAAAGCCTCACATTTTCAAGGGATCTGTGTGACTCATTTGAGGAACTGGGATTGAGTTTAGAGCAAAACGGCCTCAAAGTTCTGCAACTATAAGTGAAACCTGTAAAAGATGGAAACCATTCCTCTATGGTCTAAGTCGTCTTGTCATCGCCAGCTACCTTTGTTTTGCGAACATTTGTCACTGCCATTTGTCAGAGCCTACCGCACAGTTTGAGCTTCTTATTTTTGTATGATAACATTATTTTTCTTCATTAAATGAGCTGCAGTGTTGTACCTGCAACCCAACACCACCCCTTCACCCTCAATCACCCCTCAGTCGGGACCAACGCAGGCTTTTCTTCAAGCTTTATATAAAGAGACTAGAATTTAAACAGGCCGCTGACACGAACAAGCACGCGTGATTTATTTCTGCCATTATAAACCTTCGCTGATCTTCTCCCCACCTCCACGTCTGCAAAATATGTTATCTTTGCGCCATCAATTTATTTTCTTTCATTTTCCCTCCTTCTGCTTTTATCACGGAGGCCAATTGTTCTTGGATTGAGGGATTCAAACTACTCAAGAGGAGAGACAGGGGAGGAGGGAGACTGAAACAATAATATTTAACCAAATCCCTCTTTTTTTCCGAAAACAGCGTGGACAAAATGACCTACAGGGTCAGGAAGACAGCCACAGAATTTCAGACCGGGCTTCACTCTGCAGAGCTGAGGTAAGGTGCAGGCAGATACTGGGAATTTAGGAGCATGAGTCAAGAAGAAAGGAAATAAGAAAAGAGAAAAGGAGATGAAGGGAACAGAGGAGATCAGAAGAATCGAAGAGAGGATGGGACCCCGGGGAGATAGCAGAGGAAGGTCACAGACACCATGCAGACATGCTTTTACAGCCAACAGACGGAGAAGATGTCACTGGTGGGGAAGAGGATCCTTTGCTGAGATGCAGTGGAGAGAGAGTAGGAAGATTAGATCAGCACCTGTTTCACAGATATTGGAGAACACATGACAAGAGCTAAGCTAAAACAAACTTTAGGAATTTTGTTAAATCCCACCTCACAATATCTGATTATTTGTCTGAGGTGGAAGGCTAAATCTCACGATTTATGTGCTCACAGTATAGTCCGATCTTCTATCAGCGACCTGACAGTTCACACTGTACATTGCCCTCGGCCCCTCAGGACCAGTCATCAAAGAAGAAGTCAAAGTGATGTAGCGAACGAAACAAAGGAGAAAAATGCTGCCTTGATCATATGTGCCATTTTGTCAAAAAAACTAAAGGCGCTGGCACATATAGATATGAATTTGGCCTTGGAGATGGGCATTTTGATTTGGTAAGTTTGACGTTAAACATTTCAACTTAAAAAAAGTTTAAATTTCTCCTGCCGCCAAGTGGCAAAACAATCAGTTAATGAGTTTAGTTCTAGGGAATAATGTTGGTTCATTAAAACTTGGATATTATGTCAATGCAGTTCACTCCTTTGTATAGCAAATATTTCCCTGTGCAATGAGGCTATTTACATACATTTTTCATTCACAACGACAAAATAAGATCTAAATTTGATTAAATGAATTGCAAACCACCACAATCTTTTATGGACATTTGGATATTTTAACAGCATCCTGTGAGAGGATAGAAATTCTCTGGGTTGTCATGGAGATCACCCATCATGGAGCTCCAGCTAAATGGTAGCAGACCTCGAATTAAGATATGTCCGGCTACTGTTTTTAAGGGCAGGGATACATTTTCCCACTTAACTTTTAATAAACCGGCATTACCCTTTAGATTTTAGGGATCTAACACAAACACAGTAGCTTACGCAGAAAAAAGCCTTTCCTCAATAAGGTGTGTGTGTTCGTGTTTTTCCGAGACAGCTCGTCCAGCAGATCCCATTTAGTGGTAGTGATTGAGGGAGACAACTTCCCCGGGACAACAGTCACATGTGATTCAGCTGATCAAACCTGGCCTCGAGTGTTGCTGTCGCCATTAGCTGGACAGCTGTGATTAATGCCTGTGAACCTGCGACCTCAACCCCTGAGGTGTTTGCTTTACGACCTGTTCCCGGCCTTTATCATTTATCCTTTGGTTTAAATCCTACAGTGCTATAGCTGAGCATCTCTCGTAACTTGTTTTTCAAATTGAAGATGCAGAGGGAAATAAATTGAAAAGGAAGTTAAATAAAGCTTCTTGCTTTAACTGGACTTGGAAATTGCCATCAGGGACTTAGTGTACTCCACTTGCAGGTAAAACAGCCATCTTTCACAAAAGTCAGGTTTCCTCCACCAAGGAGGTTATGTTTTCGCATGCATTTTTTATTTTTTTTGGTAGTTAGCAGGATTACGCAAAAGCCATGCAACCCATTGCCATTATATTCTGTGGCGGTGTGGGACATGGCTAAAAAAAACCACAACATTTTGGAGCGGGTGTTTTGATACAGCACTTTTCCCTACAGAATGAATTCAATCTGTCACAGTAGCTAGGATGCACGCACACCAAGGTTGCTCTCATGCGTAACAGATTTTGAGCGAAAGAGAGTAAAGAGTGAAAGACACGCTGAAGCTATTGGGACTGACTGTCTGCGTGGACTGTAAAAACTTTATGAAACGTGAGTGAGCATGCGACAAATAGTGCTGCACTCAGCTAAAAAGTGCAGCAAAGGAGCAAAAGACTTTGAGATCTACTATGTTATTGTGGGAAGTTTAAAAAACATTGGTTCCATTGTGAAACTGTGGCTGGACAAATTAGAATATGGTGGGATGCCAAAGTTTAATCATTAATGGGAAACACTGCTTTGACATGGCAAGACAGGGCTATAGCCTTTGCTGAGGTATGTAAGTTCACGTCAACTACACAATGCAACTCTTCTTAACTTCCAAGGGTGTTATTTTCCATTAATATTCTTACAAGGGTTAAACATACAAGACATCATTTTGGAACTTTGACTGAATTCTCCGCGCCACAAGTCTCAATACAAAACCAAGTGATTCACTGTTAGAGTCTTCTCATATCGCTATCGGAAATCAAGGGAGAGTATTTCCCTGTTATTTCTTTAAATATATTTAAAGAATTAGCCTATTATGAAAATCATTAGGCTATTTAGATTTCCCGTTTACATATAACCATTATTCTGTCAGTATTTCAAATCATTTTTAATGTGTAATTTGCTCACTAAAAAGTTATTGTAGAGACCTGAAGGAAACAATTTCATGACCAATAGTTAATTTGTTTTGCTTAAAATGTCTTTGACTTGTAAAACCTCCAACAGAAGCTGACAAAATCTGTCCTTCCATCCGTACTTAATCTCTATTTTTTTATTATGTCACAATTCTACATATGTTATTTTTCTTCTTCTGATGGAAATCTTTCTCTACACCCTTCCTATCCCACCTCAGTCACTCTCCTTGACTGAGGTGGGATTCTTCCGATGCCGTGTGTACCCCTGAACCGAGCTGTTTATTTTGCCCTGAGTCAGCCCGCTTGGGAAAATATTTTCCCCCGCAATCTCCAAAATGGTATCTGCGTTGCCATGGACGGGAGGCAGGGCCCTGACAGAGTAAACATCAACACCCTAGGCTGTAGGCCTCTGCTGTTTGGCTTAGTGAGCCATTTCTGGGAGCTGAGAGTGAGAGGGAACCTGCAGGAGCTGTGCGGAGTGATGGGCAAACACTGGTAAACACTGACCCCCTCCCTCAGAGGTGACCCAGGGGACTCAGTCAAGTGTCCGTTAGGCTAAGTGAAGGTGAAGCACGTCACCGGCAGTTCCGCTCAAACGCTGCCTTGTTTAGGGAGCTGCTAAAGCTTCATGGTTCAGAAGTTCATTAGCCTGTTAGCAGTTTGCAGTTGGGCCTGTAGTGATTGAGTCTACTCTCAAAGACTCAAGTCTTGGACCTGTCTTGGTCTCATGATGCTTTTTAACAAAGAAAATCAACTCAACGTTCTTAGGACATATTATCACTGTTCTCTATTCCACTTTGTAGATGGAGTTCTTTGTTTGAATTTTCTTCCAACCTAACGATGGAAATACACCTGTGATTTCATTTAAATGGTCATAAAATTGTTTGCATGTACCTTCACTTGTGGCTGCCTATTGTTTCAGACATTTTCAATAGACTTGGGGACCTACACTATGCTTTTTTGAGGGCCTTAAAGCTGCAGTAGAGAACATTTACCACAATAAATTGTAAGTGTAATATTATGAGAATAAAGTTGTAATATGACGAGAATAAAGTCATTATTGAGAAGAAACTCTTAATATTATGAGTATAAGGTTGTATTTTCAATGATAATAAAGTTATTTTTGAAAGGATACATGTAATATGAGATGATGCATTTGTAGTATTAATAGAAAAGTTAATATTGATAATAAACTCTTAACATTATGAAAATTAAGTTATTGAGAAGAAACTCATAATATCTTGTAATATGACAAGTTCCGAGACATATTCCAAGAAAATATTATGAGAACTTTATTCTCATAATATTACGAGAATAATGTTGTAGTATTGTGGGAAAAAAATGTGAATGATAGTCTTAACTTTGCAAGAATATAGTAACTATATTACGAGAACAAACATTTTTTTAAGGAAATAAGCAGTAAGAGGCAAGAGGAACCATTTTAGAAGACTAACTAAACAAACAATGCTGTATCATTAATTTAGAGTGGTCTCCATCATCTCCTGTTGCCCTCATGGCTACACCATAAGGGGCACACACACACACACACAAACACACACACACACACACACAATTTGGCTTTCCAGGAGCACAGACTGGCACAGTGCCCAGCTAAGACCCTCAAAAGTCCCTTTATGGAACCGTTTGGCATCTGACACGAAGATCAACAGTCCTGCTTTTCACCATGAAGCGCACAACGCACGCACATACGTACACACAAACAGACGCCGAGCGCAATTCAGGAGCCAGCTGGGAGCCAGAGTTGAATAGGCTGCTTTTCTCAGGAAAAGGTAATATCAAAATGTTTGCGTGCAATAAAAAAGTTTTGCTAGTTTGTTTAATTTCCAGGCGTATTATTGTTTTTCTGTGGATGTCGCTGCCATCCGACTCCAGGCAGTGAGGGATTGGAATAACATGCACTGTTTTAATGGATGAGTTTCAACCATATACCTGGACCTTAGGCATCTGTATTCAGGACATAAATATATACTCTTTGTTTTAATAGAGCACTGCAACCGAGTGAAACATGCGATTTTTTAAACCCTGACAGTCCCAGTTTGTATGTTACATACAGTGCGTAACCACGGGAACTGGATGATGACCTTAAGGCAATGATGCTTTGTTTGTTCTAGATGGATATAAATTGTTTAGTAGGAGAAAAAAAAAAGAAAAGTCCTTTAATCATTTTCAGTGACCTCATCTCTTCCCTTTCATCCACATCCACTCACTCCTACTTCAACGCAGCCTGTTTTTTATCAATGGGCTCTCCTGGACTCCTTATGAATAGGAGTTGCTGTGCGGCTCCTTGGCGCTCGTTCCCACCGAGCTTTTTAAGGGCTTCATTTCAAAACACAGAACATCCATTTTCTAAAAATGTCGGGAGCTGAGACACATCAGCAGATATTGGGAACAGTTAAGTAGTTTTTACTTTGAAAGGTAAAACTGCGCTGCAAAATGAATGTCTGAGGGTAATGAATTATTTCAGAGCTGTAATGTGCTCCTCATCGTACGGACAGATGTGGTGGACAGGGTTTGCAAAACGCACATTATGAAGAACCACATTTTAAGGCCTTGAGGGTCTGTCTGTGGGTTTTGCATTAAAAATGGTGCAGGGAAATAATCACAGAGGGAAATGTTAATATGCATATGCTTACATTATGAACATGGGCTTCATTTGACATGCTCTTACATACACGGACGCAGTGGATGCTAAACCTAGACCAATAAATCATAGGACAAATAAAAGTTATAGGTATAGGCTGATTTTATTATGCTGCTGTAGATGATGATTCATCTTGCTTGTCTTTGCTCACTTGTCCTGTCCACAGACTTCCTGCCGTTCTTTGCTGTACCTCCGCATATAATCCACATCTTAAGAGAGCAGGAGTCTGCGCAATACTGTCATAGGGAAATCTTGGTAGGTTGCAGTCACTGGAAATAAAACCATAAAGAGTTTTTTTAGCCTTTACACTTCTACTTTGCTGTCAAAACTTACTTTTACTGGATGGCTTTTACTTGATTGGGTTTTTTTTTAGCTATTCTTTGTTTCCCTTATCCTTTTTCTTTTGACATTGGTTTTAAATGTATTTTTTATTTGTGTCTTTGATTTTATCAATGAAATTGTTATTGCTATTATATTGTTCTACATTGTTTAAGTAATAAAAATCATATGATATGGACTGGAGTTGCAGCATGTGAATGTAAAGAATAGTGTCCAGTCAGCTGAAAGGTTTGCTGAAAATGCAGGAAATAACTATTTAAAGTTCAAGATCAAGATTTGATGAGTAATCCATAGAAAACTACTTTTTTCCAAAGCTACCAAAAGAGAAATATACTTGAGTTTTTTGTCCATGCACTGAATGAAGAGCTGAGACTTGATAAAGAACAGCAGTGCTGGATCAATGGTTGGTGACAGAGAGCTCTCTGACTTCCTGAGTCATGGCCTGTCACCACCAACTTCATTACATCTCCCTGAACAGTGGCTCAGGGTTCACAAGGAGGGAAACACCACCACCACTGACATCAGTGTGTGTGTGCGTGTGTTTGTGTGTGTGTACTGGCTTTTGTTACCTCTTGAGCACCTTTTCCAGCATAAACAGTAACCTTTCATCAAGACCACTTGACCTCATGGCGACCATGATGACCATGGCGTCACTTTCAAGCTCCTGGTTAGTTTTTGGTTAGGTTAAAGTTAGGGTTAGGCATGAATTGGTCATGGTTGAGGTCAAAGATATGATTTTGGTTAAGCTGTCCACAATGAATGGAAGTCAATTCAAAGTCTTAACAAGGATAGCTTTACAAATGTGTGTGTGTTGAAGGTAAAATAGTCTTGTTTCTCCACAGTGAAATATTTGACAGTTGAAACAAGTGATAATTACTCTAACAAAGTGTTTGCAGATATAGTCAAAATCAGCGCAGTTCCACACGTACAGTTGGTTTTCAGTTTATTTGAATGCAGTGCAGCCAATTCAAAGGTACAAGCAGTACTCTACTCATTTTGGTTTTGGAGGGTGGTGTATGTTTACACTGGAAAACGGACAAAATGACCATGTACTCCCCTTTTGAATGTGGTGCAGAAGAAGTCATGAAAAGAACATAAATTCCTAATAAACTGAAGTTTACTGATTTTAATAGATATTTCAGGCACATTTTATAATATCTAATGATCCATTTTTTAAATGTCAACGAGGTCAGACAATATTCTCTTGGCTTAACCGTCGTGTGACCGAGATGATACTTAATCCTCCAGGCTTCTTGGAAACGGCCTCTTTTCAGTGCAAGAAATCCGGTATGATATCATACAGCCGGAGCTTGTTTGGCGGCACTGTGCCGTAGCCCTGTTTGGTCTGTTGTCATGGCGACGAGGCGACAGGAAGGAGGGATGCAGGAGCCAGAGTGAGGTGAGCTATAGCAGGTGATCCCGCTGGTTCTCGCTCTCTCTCCCTGCTCCCACGAATGTCCCTGTGCTGGATGAAAGCTACCGAGAACAGACGTTGGCAGACATTTCTCCACAGATGTTTACAGAAAACACGAGCAAATACAGAAATTCACCACGCTGGCTCCTGTATGTGCATTCAGATATAAGTTGAAGTATATATATAAGTGCAGTTTTCCTTTCAGGGCTTTGGATTTACTTTTTTTTTTTTTTGTCCGTTATGATGCCTTCTATGAATCTCTATCTGTCTTACATTTAACAATAAAACAATAAGTGGCTGTTCTGAATCTGCCTGTTTGTAATGTTCTGTTCTCTTGTCCTGTGTTAATGCTCTGGAGCTTCTTCAGTACTGAGTCCTCCTCAGACAGTTTTACAATATACTGTCACTTTTTATTGTTTGTACTGAAGGTTGTGTGCAGATTTTTTTATGATGCAATCGAAGCAATCCCCTGACTCAACAAGACAAACGTTGTGCTTTTACTTTGAATACAAATTGCCAAAGAGGTTGGTGATATGGTGAAATAAAAATATCAAATAATCAAAATGATCTGGTTGTGATTTGACCAGTTTTTTTTAACCCAGTTGCAGTTTATCTGAGAACGTTGAATAAGATTCAAATTAGGCTTCAGACTGTCCGTTAATACATGCTGCCACCCCCCCACACACATACATACACACGCACATGTAAACACACACACACACACAATGCACTGACTGCTGCAGAGCACCGGGCGCATATGTATCGATATTGAATGTATCGCATGCCCAAATCACACCAAACTCTGCACTGTGCTTCCAGTGACCACTGAGAACACACAAACCAAAAGTTGATTAAATGAACTGTTCACGAGATATTCAGCAAACACAGACAGACATGTCTGGAAGTCGTAGTGTTTTGTTCAGTTGTGTGTCTGCAGCACTGCTCTCATCATTACACTGTCAAAATATTAAGCTCAGCTCTTTAATAAATGTAAAGCAGCTGCGACCAAAAAAATCATAATTAGCTTTACATAAACAAACAATTTTAAGTTAATGTGAAACCAACAGTAAGGAGTCAATTTACCTGAAGTGTAGGTTTGTACCATAGACTGTACATAAAGATGGAAGACGTGTCTCCACTTCCTGTCACTATCCAGAAATGAAGCCAAAATATCCGGCGGCCCAGAAAGGATTCGCTCCTGATGTAAATATAATGTATTTAAATATAAAGGGCCCATTCTAGTGTAAAGAAAACAACTAGATCCCTTTCACCTAAATCTTAAACACATTGACATTTAAGTAGAATTGACATTACACAATCAAGGCTCCTTGTCCCCGCAGCCTCAGATCCAGCCCATAAACGTGTACCAGTGGGAGGCGTACCGGACCTTTGTCGTCATGGTAACAGTGATAAACATGTGGTTGAGGTTGGAATTGCTCAATTTGTAGTGTGTGGAGCTTTCAGGGCCACTGGAAATATCTAAATAAAACCCCAAAACACAGTGTGTGTGTGTGTGTGTGTGTGTTCCAGGTATTACTCATGTTGTGGGGACCTAAGTCTGTTTACAGTCACATTATGGGGGCTTGTCTGTCTTATGGGGACACAAATCAAGTCCTCATAATATAAATTATTACATTTTCAGGTGAGGTAATGTTTTAAGGTTAAGTTAAGGTTACGTAAAGCTTAGGTTACATTTAGGTTCGGGTTCGGCAAGTTGTAACTATGGTTAAGGTCAAAGTAAGACTCCATGAAATTAATATCATTGTAATGTCCAGGGAAGCCATGACTCTGTGTGTATGTGTGTTTATTTGGAGCCCAAACCTATAGAGTGAGGACATCCTCACTTTGAATGTTAAGAATTTAGAAGAATTACAATTCATGCATTTAGTTGTGGACTGTTTTATACCAATAAGTGTCCTCTCTAAGATATAAATACAAGGTTGTGTGTCTGTGTCTGTGTGTGTGTGTGCCTGTGTGTGTAATGAACGTAAGGCAGAGGTATAACAAGCAGAGCTCCAACAAATCATTCTCACCTGCTGCCATCCACTCTTCAGCTCCTCACAATATCTTGTCATCCCCCCAGATTGCTCTGGCTTGTCTCAAATTCCCCTTTCCACTGATCCTTCCAATTACAGAGTGGGTCTGCACACAGTTCAACGACCGCACCGTACATCTCCTCACTCTAACTATGTTTTTACAGGGACCAGAAGCAGACGTTGAGGTATTTGGGTTATTCTTTTGGTCGGATCTGCACCGCGACTGAAAATCCCACAAAATCGAAGGCTAATCGAGCGTCGGATTTGCTGCAGACGAAAGGGTGAAGAGGGGGTCTAGACTGAAGTCCATGACCCTTCCCTCGAAACGTCAATGCACCGTGAAGTCATACTTGACACACTTAACAGGAGAGGAAGGGGAAACATGAGTCTCTCTCCACTTCTGTAGGTTCACGTGAAAGTAAATCTCAGAATTTCTTAATAGGAAGCACGGAAAGGGGGAACAAAATCATGAAATAATTACAAAATAAATCTAAACTGTGCTGCAGTAGGGTCATTTTCAACCGAGAAGCAAAGCTCTGATTTCCCACAACACATTTTCATTAAACTACCTGCGTCTTCTATACCCACAACCTCATTTTCCAAAGGTGTTTATGGAAAGCCGTCAGCCATTTTGACATGAAAAAAGTGAGAGATGGAGAAAAAGAGAAATTCAAAATGTAGAGTTGGTCCTAATCAGATGAGAGCAGCCAGGGCGCTTAAACTGAGCTGTTTTTCTTTGTGGTTTTGAGGGCAGCGCGCTTGTCGCTGTTGCTGTTTATATTTCAGATTTTAAGCAATACATATATAACAAATTATGCACATCACCTTCTCATGTTAGACAGAGTCTGGACGCTGGCATGTAGCTGTAGTGGGTAAAGGTCTGCCAAGGCCAAAAACCACTGGAAAAAGTGTGTGGGCTGAGCCGCGGATTCAGTCAGGTCTTTGTAACATGTGCAGCAGAATTTTTCGAGAACATGCCTCAAAGAATGCAGCTGCATAAAGTAGATTTACCAAAGGAGTAGCCTGTACCTGTCCAGTGAGTATTAATAAGGCTTGGAATGAAATTAAATCAACAATAACAAAGTCATTGCATTAAATTCCACAATGTGGCAGGGCTTTCCCTCTTAAAGTTCCCTCAAAAAGTGTGACTTAAAAAAAAAGTTAAGCCGAGGCACCGAGTGTGCAGGACCCACGCACCCAGGCCACAGATTATTGAGCAATGACTTAAGTTTAGCTCTTCATGTGTTTCACATTTCCCATTCTGATTGAAGTGCAATGGTGCGTTTCCCCACATTTCCCCCAAAGTTTACCGAGCTGCGGTCGGAATCTCTGGTATTTTCTAAACAAGGGCAAGCGTTGCTGTTGAGATCAGTAAGAAATGGCACCGGGAGTCAAATTTAACCAAGGGAGCAGAATCAGTATCCTGTGACTATCAGATAGTCACAGACTTTACTTCAAAAAGCTGATACTTATAAAAGGCCTGATTCCTTTTCATCTGGAGAGAATAATTTAGATTTTTAACAACATGGGTCATTGGGCATGACTTTTATTCCCTATGATAACACAAGCTCAGGTTAAATAGATGAGATCAAGGGAGCACCCTGCTGCAGTGTTGTCCCATGGGGCAGGGAAGAAGCGTGTTGCAAATGAATCAATAGTTTACTCTTATTATTCAAACCATTTGATTTGAAAGTCTACATCAACCATCCGTCAAATACCAGAGAAAAAGTATAAACAGGGCAATAATCTTCTCACAAATTAAACAAACATCAAAGAACTTAATATTCATTAACCTCGTAGTAAATGGAGGTGCTCAAAATCCATGTCTTCTCAGACCTAGTGGTACCTTTGATGTATCATTTCCATCATATTTTTTTCCTCAACAGCTAATGCAGATTAATAGTCTTAAAATTAAGACAAAAGAAAGCAAAAGTAATAAATAATACAAAACGTTCACTTTCAACCATCATATTGCTTCCAGACTGATTTTTGTAGAGACAGTAAAGGATAGATGCACGAGCAGGGATACGTGTAAATGTAATGGTGGAAAGATTTAAGTAGCAGCTTGGGTCTGAAACACTTGGGTCATCTGATGACACAGTGTCATCATCCTTGTTATTCCCTGTCCAATGACTGACCTACTTAATATGTCCTGAGATGTCCTAAAAACATCATTTTGACCAGAACGGATGTGTGAAGTAATAGTGACAGAGTACCAAGAACAGTGGCAGCTATTGTGTGAGCATTCACCCAAGTTTCCCTACTGGGAATATAAAGTATCTTCATGCTTATTTAACTGATGTGTCTTCCCAGAAGAACTTATGATGAGTGGAACCGTAGAGAACATTTCTTTCCCAATGGACAACACCACAGGAAGAAAGTCACGTCAGTGCTTTATTCCCCAGACCTTCTAAGACATGTTTTTTTATTAAGTCTTTCAACAGGTTGCATATGTCTGTGCAAAGATGAACATTTCTGTATTTCCAAATATAGAAAAAACATAAACTTATAAATGGCAAATGACTGCACTTACATAGCACTTTTCTACCTTGACCGTTCACACATACGTTCTCACACCAATGTGAACACTGCTGAAGACATCTTGCGTATTTGGAGCTAGAATCTGTGCTGAAGCGACCAGGTGGCGGAGTCGTGGTATTGCGGTCCCGCCAATACATGTGCTCCACCAATTGTGAGTCAGCTGTCAATCACAAGATTTTACTCAAAAATGTAAAGTGTGATAATAACTACAATCAAATGACAGAAAATGTGCTCCACTGTCCCATCCACTAACATAGAGGAGGTCAGATCAATGACTTATACTGCAGACAGATCCGATTGGCGATCAAAAGGATTTGGCTTCATTTTTGGGGAGCATGTTATCCATCTCTAAACGTAGTCTATGCTGATGACCAAAATGAAACTCTGTGAACTAATGGACAACTTGGACAACACCCGCCCTGTCTGCGCCCACCTGATACTGTTGCTTTAAACAAGCAGGGACTGAAGATATATATTTCGTCTTCACAGAAAAGTATATAAATATGGTTGTTGTGAAGTACAGTGTAGCTGGGGGACCTCATTTTCTCCTAACTTGGTCAAGCCCAAGAGAAAGGTAACTGAGCCCGACCGGCATTATTGTTTGTGTCCTAACTTGACCAGAACCAAATGTTTCCCCCGATAACAGGCCCATGAAGTGTAAAGAATCAAAGAGGTAGCCCAGTCAACGTGACAATTATCCAGACGAACATGGCTCGTAAACTCAAAATCCTTTTCTGTGATATGAAAATACATGAAGGGGAAATGCTCTAGTGAAATGTTCTGATACCTACAACTGAATTAAAAATGAAAACTGTATGACTAGAGAACAGTGTTTGCTCTGGTGTACAAGAGGCATTGGGTAACATCTATTATAAATGGACTGGACATTGACATTTTCCTCTCTGACCTTCAGGTGGTGTTGCATGCTTTGCACTTTCCAGTAATAATGGTGTCCATTTCAGCCCTGACGCCTTCACTGTTTCAAAAGTTTACTTAATGTCGCTGATTAGCACGCGAGGAAAAGCCATGTGATACTATGGAAGTTTTTACGTATTTTCCTGTATTGATTTTGTTGACAAATTTAATCCTCAATAGATCAGTGATGCAGACTGTTGCCAGCTTTCCCCTGCAGTTTCCCACCCGTGGTCACGATAGGTGTCAAAGTTAGTTAGGGAACAAAACATAAGCACAGAGATTGATGGCAATAGCCCTTTGATTTATGCATTTAAGTCGTATAATGGCAGGATATTCAGCAGGGGTGGGAAAGCTGGAAAATCCTGCTCAATCACACATGGACATCCAGGAGAAATAAATAAAAAAAAAATGACGTTTGTGACCAGCAATAACCAAATGCAGAGAAAACCACAACTAGTCGTGGGTTTGTATGGGCCATTTGGTGGGTAATTTCATAAAACAAGTGGTGCTTCTGGAGCCCGGGCCTGTCTGCAGAACGTCTGCTGGTGGAAATGTTAAACAAGCAGGGTCAACGTCAATGGAGAACAAGAGAGAAATAAATATTTCTCCAACAGTTTGATAGGAATGCGTGCATAATCAGTGCAATGTCCTAAAATGTGATTTGCTTCTTTTTCTTCTCTGAGCCACCAGCCATCGTACGGCAGAGAGGCCGTCAGCACATGTCCACGCCTGCATTTCTCAAGGAGCGGTTCTACGTCAGTGGCACAGCTCCCAACCATAATTCCCATGAGAATTCATTTATTCCACTGTTTAGTATTGATCTGCATTTTAGAAACATTTGCCGCCTGGAAACTCTGTTTAGTGTGTAAACTACAGGGCAAACAAACCCAACCACATAACATGATGCTCTTTAATGAGGCCTGGGCTGTGCTGAGGAGCAACAGCCTATCGTATAATCTATGTTAACTGTCTGTCAAGCACCATCCAAATCAAAATGATCTGCTGAGCTCAGTGTATAATCATCATTTGCACTAACAGATGGTTTGGATTTTTTTTAAGGAATTGCTCTGCTTCTATGTTATAAATGTATTGAACCTGCTGTGATTAGCTTCTCCACTTCCTCCCAATGTCCAGAAAAGAAGCCAAATTATTAGCCTAATATGACTGCGGCCATCTTGTGGATTTGGAGCCTGCACAGTATCGATAAACTTTCCAGAAAACATTGCCCTTCATCAAACCTCATTATGATAACAACTACCTCAAATGAAAGAAACCAAAGTAACCAATAATTGCAGATATTGCGGTTCTTCTGTTAACGTGGTGGAGGCAGAATATACGACCTATACTGCAGTTAGCCTCCAGGTGGCAATTAAGATGCTTTGGCTTCACTTTTGGGAGGCAGTCATGTCGTCATCTTTATAAACAGTATATGTTTATAAATCAGTTTTGTGCGACTTTATACCAGGGTTGTTTTTTTTTTTATTTAACTGTTTATTGTTGTTGCAAAAGTGGGTAATTTAATACTTAAAATCCATGTTTGATATGTGGAGAATCCATGGACACTTGAGCTGTGAATTATTCTGTACATCATATACGTATTGCGAGTGTTGTGTTGTGCACTTCATGGAGCTTTAAATGATGATTCTATAAGCATGCTGTTTTTTGTGTCAATGTTTGATGTAATGGTAAAAATCCTCAATGTCCAGTGTAAAGTTGAACATTGTTGATCAGGAGAAGCAAGATAACTCACCAGTAAAACAGTTGTGTCTTTCTAAAATCCCCCCCAAAAATAACCAGGATGATGTCATCAGTCCTGTCTTGGATTATGAATGTAAACTAAACATTTTGAATTTTAAGTCTGTGTTATAAACTAGAGGTTTGAAGTTTGGATGTTTGTTTTACACCGTTGGATTAGCACTTTCATAATTAACCAAAATATGACACAGTATATTTAACCAGGGAGTTACCCCACTAGTGACTTCCCTTAGTTTTGCTTACGTCTGAGTGACTGCAGCCAGTTACCCACCCTGTCCTGATGTTTCTCCTATAACACCACACCCTCTGCCCACTTTCCCTCCTCCTATCTCCTCCCATCCCAAAGGTAACTGTGCTTGTTGCTCACACCAGCTCACCCCACGTTCCCCACCCAGCTCCGTCCTCCCTACCTCATTTGGCTCCTTGCTTCAATTCTGGGCCTCCTCCACCCTTTCTTTCCCCCTTTCTTCCCCTCTTTCCAACCCTAGCTTACCCAGCCCATGGCTACAGTTGGCTGGGCCTGCTGCCCTGCGGTGCCCGGTGATAAATGAGAGCTTTCACACTCAACGTTTGTCCTGGCTGCTTGGTCGGCGGCAGCAGTTGGCACTGAGAAATTCTTAATGAGCGTTTGCAGAGTTACAGCCACCTGAGATGAAGATGAGGAGGCAGGGTTGAAGGGATGTAGGAAGAAATGGTGGAAGGAGGAAAGCATTCAAAGACAGATATTCTTTTTAAATGAAGTACCAGTGCAACATTGGCTCCTAAAGGAAGTATTGCATAATGTGTTGTTTTTAAGCTTAATTTTGCTTAAGCTACTGAGTTTGTTCAAGCCAAGTTATTGAGTGTCCATTATAGTGTTGGTCAGCCATTAAAGTGTTTTCATTAGCCTGGCTCGGCCTTGTGAGCCTGATGGCTCATGTAACATCTTTTTCTGCCACAGAGAAAGAAAATTCTTGTGGAGGACGATGAAATTATTGAAAAACGAATGCATGTTGATCAGATTATCGAGAGCCATCCTCCCATCCACTATGCAGAGAGGAGAGGGTTTGCTTATGAAGAATTTGTGTGTGCAAGTGAACATCCTGTATTTAGTGCTGACGATGGAATCCACAGATAATTTTGTGTAAACATTGATCGGCAGGCTGGCTGAATAATTCAGCATAAACTAAAATACTGCTTTCAATGTGCACTTCCACACAAGAAGCATACGGTTCTCTATCGCAGGGGTCTCTTAGCCCCACCCCCAACCAATCGTCTAAAAAGGCTGATGTCATTGTCAATGTCAACTTTATTTATATAGCACATTTAAAAGAACTTGGTTGACCAAAGTGCTTTACAAAGTAAAAGGTAATCATCTGGAGATACACTCCCAAGTAATATTCACAAGCCATTTTCAGACATGAGCTGCGAGTAAAGTCGGGAGAATTGGATAGAGAGTTTACCCGTAGTTTTCTTTTCACATATGCACCACACGGCGGGAGGTTCTCTGCACAGACGTGTTCACAACAGCATCAAATCCACATTATTCAGGCGAGAGGTGGAGCAGCTAGGTGCAGAGGCAGGAAGTGACATCAATTCCACTACAAAGATCACATGATTTTTTTGACAACACAGACACCGGTGTCATCTCTTATCGCCACAAACTCTCAAGACATCTTTGTCTGTGTCTTCTACGTATATTGCACCACTTTTTCACCGGGAGATATTTGACTTTTTTAATTTTTGCGGTTGTCGCGCATTACAAGCATCATCAGAAAACGCTGCTTGAAAAAACAGTCCCTCGGCATACAATCTAAAGGCATATTGACTAGATAATTAAATACACAGTTATAGCTATTTTAGTTAAGAAATAAGGAAGATAAGTCGTCCATCTCTATGCAAAGTCTATGATCCTAATCAAACACCCACTGTTGCCTGGTGTTCAGTGTTGTCTATGTGCTGCTAGTGCAGTAGTGATGAAGACCAGCGGTTAAGTGTGTTAGCGTATGTTCCAGCTAATATTTTCTAATTAGAAAAATGACACAGTAGTCAGAGAGTCACATGACAATAACATGAAGGTTGGCTCCACAAAGCAGATTGAGAAACAAGGGCACAACCGAGAGGGTCTGGAAGCTCGAGTGGGGACAGAAAACAGGAGGATGAGGAGAAGAAGAGAGAAACAGAGAGGGCATGCATGAACCGGCAAATTGAGTTTTATGTCATCTGGCTGTGTGTCTGGTCCATTTGTGGTTCTGTTGTGCATTCCTCAGCAGACCACTTCAAGCCACATGAAGCACAGCAGCACCCAGTCCCAGCAGCGAGCAGGTGTGTGTGTGTGTGTGTGTGTGTGTGTGTGTGTGTGTGTGCAATGGTCTTCATTTCAACAGGGCATGCGTCTGCTTCACGCTGCACTTTCACTGTGCACAGCAGGAACATGGATTTACAGATGCTCCCCTTGGTTTTGCATGACTTGTTCACAGCAAAAATGTTCAGTAACACATTTTCCAGACACCCAAATATAATTCTGCTGTGGAGTCAATGCACATCTTACACAGGAGGTGGTCACACAGGACTGTGGGGATACTTGCAGAGGAAAACCAAAAAGAAATCTGTCCTGTAAAAGAGCTCAAAGCAAGGAAACACAGGATAATATGCCTTCCATATTACTCCAACAGTGTGTGTGAGAGCGTGTGCGTGCACACTTTCATTCTTTTTTCTTGCTTTCAGGTCTCATTGACTTGATCTTCCACCAACCAGTCAGGCCTGGTGCCAGTGTGGATTCATGCGAGTGTGTGTTGGCTGCTTGTGTCACCAGTGTTGTGGCGGCGCTCTGTCAGCTGTCGCCGCCGTGCGACCGCTAAGATCGTCCCACTGATGACCGCTGGCAGAGGAGTAACACAAACACTGAGGTTGTAATCAGGCTGGCGGACAGAATCTAGATAGAGTGTATATGTATATGTACTGTAATGACTATGTGAATTTGTGGTGAATGTGTGGGTATGTGTGCCATTCGAGTACTATGGAAATAGATGGGTATACATCTGGTTGCGATGGGAAACGATGGATTTCCACCACTATGGCGGCTTGGCAAGGGGCTTCTTGAAGCTGGAAGGAAAAAGGGAGAGTGTGGGAAATGTAGCCCTCGAGTGGAAACACTCCATGATTCCATAATTCATGGCAATGCAAAGCTACTGGTACAAATCACATTTCACATTTTCTTAATAAAGATCATAATCATCAGTTATCATTCATTACTGAGTTTTGTATACATTTGCACTACTGTACTGTAGTAGTGGCTCCCAACCTGGACGTTAGGATAAATCATGAAGGTCAAATGTGAGGGATTTGAAGTGATACATAATATTTATAATCAGGTTTTTTTTATTGGTGTATA
Organism: Verasper variegatus; assembly: GCA_026259375.1. Classification (NCBI taxonomy): domain Eukaryota; kingdom Metazoa; phylum Chordata; class Actinopteri; order Pleuronectiformes; family Pleuronectidae; genus Verasper; species Verasper variegatus. The sequence goes on from CM048057.1 coordinate 13,411,138, forward strand.
ATCACTTGACACAAAGGGTTAGGCAAGTATAGACCAGACTCTCTTTTTGATTCAGCCTTTAGACCACCCCTGACGTTGGACAAAGTCTCTGACTTCACTTACATGGACAAACATATTTATTCTACTGACTTCTTTCATTGTTTTATTATGATGTTTACATGAGTTGCTAACTGATATTACATTCACATTCCTGTTGACATGCGATAGAGCGTAGTCTGATTATGAAGTCGAGGTAAACCGCTGTACATGTCAAGTGCTGCAATAATTCCATTGGGACGTTATAATGCGATTATGACATATACATAATGCGAATTAGGTTGGAATGATTCTCCCAAGTATGGCCTCATTCAGATTAAGGTAATCAGAAAATGCTGTTAATGTATCGGGTTAATATTGAAATATTACAGTCCATGTAAACACAGTCAATGTAATGTCACAGTATTGGAGACACAACACTATGGAAAGATGTTGATATAAAGTGGAGGGGGAAGAGGGGAAGGGAGGGGCTGAGCTCTGGGAAAAAAAATCAGGGGAAATGTATGAGAAAGTGTGTAAAGGAAAAGAGGAAAGAAAGAAAAGAAGGGCTCTGACATGAGGAAAGTATATGCACTATATAAGTACACTAAATACCAATAATTAAACTTGATATACAGTGGAGCCCAAAAGTCTGAGACCACTTGCGGGAAAGTGGTCTCAGACTTTTGGGCTCCACTTCCGATTCCCTCTTTGTTGGCACCTCTGTGCTTTTCGGTCGATGGTGCAGGTGTTTGCAGCTTGAGTTATTTTCCCACTTTTATTGCCGAGTTCAAGTTCACACTGCTCAAGCTGGAATTCCTTCCTCTCCTCCCTCCTCTGTTCATCCAGCCATCCCTCCTGCTTCTCTTGTCCTGACCCCGACACTTCCTGTTCCTCTCCTTCTCCTGCGGGACCGACCTTTGACCTCTCGGGAGTTTCGTTCTGAATTATGGGACCATCATAGCCCGGCCCGTATTGGGAGGGGCCCAATAAAACCCTGGCAGGCAACGTGGATAAAAGAGGCCTTGTCGCCGGTGAAGATTAATTGAAATGGACAACGGGACAGGACCTCCCTTTCCTTTGCCACCATTCACGGGCAGAGTCACAGGTCGTCTTTAGATGTGTCGCTCCACTGAGTTAAATGGCTCCTCTGCAGCCAGTAGCAGAGGAACATGTGTGGGTAGGAATTACAATTCTCATAAATCAGTAGTTGTGAGGAGTCAGTGTGAATGCAGTTCATTCATTCACATGGAAATAACCTCTGTTATTTAGACTGGGAATCCTTCATTTCTGCCCACTGCTATAATATATCATTATTTTATTCATTTTATATTATAATCTGATTATTCTATCCACTAAATAATAATAGAAGTTAACTTATTCTTTGATAGATTGTTATTTTCAATAAATACATCAAACCAGCCTTAACCCATGTGCTCAGCTAGTTTCTGCTGTCTTATTCAGGAGGATTTATTAACGTTTGATTCAGATTTTTAAGATTTATTAGTGTCTTAACAAGTGGTTTGTGCACAAAAGCGAATGAGATCGGGGGTAACTTGATATTAAGCGTCTTGCCTAAGCTGACCCAGATTCCATTGGAATAAACTTTTATAAGCCACAGTTTTATATCATTGCATGTCCAAGCCCTAGCGATCAAATGGTCACTTCGTGTCTTGGCCAGGTTTTTATAACACCGCATAAAAAAGAAAAAAAAAAAAAAACTTTTTTCAAAAACAACCACCTGAAACCTGAGGGTTTTCTGAAAAGCTGACAGATTACAAAAACTTGAATTTCTCAGCCTCTAAAGCAGATAGAAACCTGAAATAAATTGATTGCTTAGACATTTGGCTTTCATTGTAAATCATTGCCTTCAAGTTTAAAAACAAAGCTGTTATACTCGCCGAGACCCTCCCCTCCTTCCTTCTCCTCAAATGTCTCTGACTTGAAAACAGTTACATTATGAGACACACACACACACACACGTCTCATCTGGCTTTGAAAGGAGAAGCACACAAACGTTTCACCCCGTGTTAAAGGAATAAATGCAAGCGTTGCATCAGGTCTAAATGGATAAAGACGTTTTCAGGTCTCATTTTAGGCCTTTGCAGAACTCTAGATTCTACTGAATGGTAACTGAAAAAAATAAGCAGCTGCCCAACCCACGCATTCACTGTCACAAATGCGGACCATTTCGCTCTTTTGTCTTTAAGCCCAGGTTTTCTGCGTAGAACTTGAAAAGAGCTGCCAGTTGTGACTCCTCAGAAGAAAAATATCCTCATTTGCTGCTAATTAGACGGCATGTGAGTGGTTCAGGCCTGTTGTAAACACCGTCGCATCTGACTCTCATTACAAAGCACAAATGAAATAAGCAAGGACCTGAGTGGGAAACGGCAGTAGCAGCGGCAGTGGTCGCGCAGGCCCCTAACGCTTGGTTACAATGCAACAAAGCCCTACATCATGAAGTACTTTACAACCGCTAATTAACGCACACAGACGCTTTGGTCTCTGCTTCAGAAAATATACAAATTAGAAAAACATTTCCACTTGTGCTGAGGCAAGACTCGCCTGATGGGAACGGCCTCACAAATCACTTTTTAGCCGCTGCGAGCGGCGACGAGCGCTTTCCCTCCGGATCGAGCAGGGCCTGTCGTGTACACACACATGCATGCACACACTCGGCCACGCAGATTTCACACACACATGTCTCGAACCACTGTGTTGAGGTAAACAATCAACTGGCAAACAAACACTGTGAGGTACTGTAGTCGGACACTGAACACTGCCATTTCTGAGACAACTCCACTGAAAACAAATACACTGGAAACAAAGCAGACACACAGACACACACACACACACTTTCTCACAGTTGCTCCAGTCCCAACACATCATTTATTCTCTTTCAAGGCGGCCACCGAGCAGCTGTTATGAGTAACGCTACATAACATGGAACTCCTGGCTGCCAGAGAAAAAAAAAAAAAAAAACTCTCCACTGATTTGCTAAATGAACATATGACTAATTAAAAACACAGCAAAGTGTGTGTAATTAATGAGTCCATTAGGTCTAGGTAATCTCAGGGTTCCAGTGTTAACAAACTGTGAGAAGGCAGAGATGGAGGTGATTAACAGTGTGGCCACATTGGCTCTAATTAACTACACAACCACAGTCACAACCAGATTCCGCGCGCATATGTCAGAGTTTTTAGAGTAAGATGAAGACTGTATGTGTGTGTGTGACTCATGGACGTGTGTCTCTGAAGCGTCTTAATTCACGTGATATTAAAAGAAAGTCATTATTTGCACCACATGGCCACAGAGAATAAAAAGTGTAAAACTCTGTTTTTCCTCATAATTCATGTAAAGCAAACACGTTTCAGACTTTGATAATATGACTTTATGATGCAAGACGATGAAACAAGTCACCCAGCCAATACTTTCGATCGCTGTTGATGAATGACTGATTCGAAGAAAAACAATGATAAATGAATGCAGTGAAACTCTAAAAGCCACAGCAATTCAGATGGACTCTTGGTGCAGAATGGAGATGGGTTTGTCCTGGTAAACAGCCCAAGACATCCGTCATTGTGTGTTTTGTGCATGCACTCCGCCTGTGGTGGAGGTGGTTTCCCCTTATCACAACCATCTGCCAGGTCTGCTCCTGTTTTGTCCACGGAGATTAGAACACAGATAGCTCGGGCCAACAACACTTCACAGTGCAGAGAAGTCTGCCTCCTGCTGCCTGGAGAGCTGCTTTCATCTCTGCTGCTCATTATACAGCAACTTCCCTGGATCAGGACCCACGTATGATGCAAAGACTGTGGGCAGGAGACTTAATGCATTCCTTTTGTTTACCTTACGTCAGTGTGTGTGCATGTGAGTGTGTCTCAAGTTTGTTTTCTCTTTTAGGGAACTAAGACAGGAAATTTCATGGTCATTTCTTGAAAGTCGTCAGAGTTTTTGGTTTAATTTTCAGCCGCATAAAAAAACTGATTTGTTTGCAAATATCTGCAAAAGACATGATGTTTCCATCAACCTCAGCTGTACTCTAGCTACTATATCTCAATTCAGGGGCGGCAGTCCTTCAGTAGCTGCATTTGAAGACAGATTAAGTCACAGAAGCAACGACAAATGTAGCCTTTCTTCCCAGAGAAACGGGTGGATCCCTCTCAGGTCAACCTATCCCAGGATTCATTTTGCTTTGGTGACTAACCATTTTTCAAAGAGGTGCTGGGCAGCGAAGAGATGTCCAATTCTTGAGTATGACACCTTAACCCATCCAAACATTACACATGTTCAAAAACCAAGTGACATTAAATCTTTGTCATCGTGTCCAACTTCAGCCAAGGCCGATCAACAGTAATAAGTTGGCGATAGTGATCACAGAAAGCCTTTGTAGACCAGACCGTCTTATTTTGGTTCAGCCTTTGTGATCGCCTCCTTTGTGGGCTGGGGTGGGAGGGGTCAGCCCCTGGATTGGGACACTGATGGTGCTCATGTTAAAAAACCAAGGGACATTAAAAAATGTCTTGTTGTCGACAGCAGAAAGGGCAAGGCACGACCAGATGTCTGAGTTCGGGTCTGCCTTTTGCAAAGAAGATGTCCTCTGAAGGAGGCAGCCCCTGAATTGGATCATAGCTTAAATGTAGCATTCATTAGCAAATGTTGGAATGCTCACATGAATTTAGTGAACATTATAACTGCTAACATGAGTGAGTATGTTAGAACGTGCCGAGGTAAGCATTAAGCTCTATTTGTGTTTTCATCAGGAAGTCATTTAAAAAAAGAAAAAAAAGACTGTGTGGCATAATCAGCTGCTTTCAGAACTTTTTTATCACCAGAAGCTATTCTGAGCTGTGCATGTCCTAAGACAACCTTGTTCTTTCTAAACTGCAGCAAATATGTGGTCTTATAGCAGGGAACGCAACTTTTTGAAGCATGGATACAATATCTGGGTGAAAAATCTTGGTGTTTTGCAGTGAAAGCCAAAAAACCTTCTATAAGATACACATTTGTGCTGCTGCTGCAGAGCATCAACAGAAGAACGATAGTACCTACAGAAATAACACAGTATAAATTCACAGAAAAAAACCTTAGTGCTTCACTGAATATCTGTGCATTCACGTACACATTTATGTTTGCACATGCATGTCGTCAAACCATTTCCCCCACGGGAGGGACACGGAGTGTCAGTCTACGAGGCTGTCAGTGCCTGCTCACCGACAGCCTATAAGTTCCCCTGGTTGCCTTTTGGAATAACAACCACCCCCTTATTGAATAACCTCTGTTTCACCTAACCCCTCTCTGTGTGCCCCTCGTCTTAAAAAACTAAATCTAAGCTCAATATGAGCCCGGTTAGCCCAGTTATTGATAAATCCACGTTTCTTACCCGAGCCGCTACAAATGACCATATTATAGGGCTTACAGGTATTAGTTTTAGGGAGGCCCTGACCCAAATCAAACAAGGGATACCTGAATTGCTTTTGTCTGTCTGAAAAGGCAGTGATGGAGCCAGTAGCCGCTGTAAGGTAAATAGATATGGGGAAGACCAAACATTGAGAGGAGGGAGGTGGCGTCATCTGCAGTCATAACTAATCAATCTAAGGTGATTGCTCGATGACTACAGGCCAGAATGACCGCTGTTCACCATCCACATGTATAATGTTGTTAGATAGTGTTGCTGTAGCCACTGTAAACCTATACAGTTACACAATTGGCATATAATTGCACTTAAAGACTACTTGTATTAGACCCCTTACAATAGAGACGTTCAACTCCCTGAGTAATTTTTCTCTCTCAGATATATTGATTTTTATAGTCAAAATAACATATCAAGAGGTATTAGTAGTTATAGTTTTAAAATTAAATTAAAGTAAAGTAAAAAAAAGAACATATACTTCTCTGTAACATAATTATTTTTGACTGTGCCTTAATGAAAAAGAATAACATCAAGAAAGCAATATTATGAGGAACAGTTCTAAAAATGACACCATAAACCTCAAAGTTCTTATATTTCCCACCAAGGTTGCCTATTAACTAACATGGTTGACAAAACTAAAATTGTTGATGAATACAACTGGCTGTATAACTCAGTACTGAGTTACCCAGTCTGGCTGCAGTTATTGTAGCCGAGGCTGAAGACTGAGGTTGAAGTGTTAATTTTAGCCAAAACAATGTATCAGTACAAACATCATTTCTCGGCTATCAACACCTCAGCCTCCCACAGAGGGATGGTAGGCAGAGAGGAAGTGGTTGGACTACTGGAGTGAAGAGACAAATGAACTCACACAGTCAATTTTTTCAGTGTATCACAAAGTTAATGTTCAACATTTCAATTTCCTCTCATGTTCTCTTCTGGTGAAATCCCTCCTATAGTTCTACGCCGCACATTAGTATAACTGTGCATTTTATTTCTACGGTAATAGTAAATCTGTTAAATTTGATAAATGACTGGCATGTATTGCATGTATCCCCTGCTTCAGTTAGTATGCTAAGCTAAGCTGATTGGCTTCTGTTCCGACTTCATACCTATAAACAGCACCTAAAGATGGGTGACGCGTCTCCACTTCCCTCCAACTATCCAGACATGAAGCCAAAATTTCTACACAAACGCTCGCTGCCATATTGTCCAATGGGAACCAGAGTGATCGGGGATACAGCCTCCATCGATACATAAGCTCGACCAGTCTTAGCTGTCAATCATGAAGTTTCAACCTGTTTTTAAAGCATCAAATAAATAAAACTAAACTAACCAACAGATTAGCACTGGGACAAAAAATAGTGTGAGAAGAGCTACCTAAAATCACAGAAACCATCTTTGAGAAAACATATTTGATGCGTATTGTGACTTTTAAGTCTGGCAGGTTTTATAACTGTACTGCAGCCAGCCACCAGGTGGCTATCACAATGGTTTGGCTCCACTTTTTGGGAGCATGTCGTCCATCTTTATAAACATCTAAGGTTGAAACATGAGAGCGTAAATCTTCTCATCCAACTCTCAGCGAGAATGGGAAAAACAAGAGAGGGCTGATAAGGCAGCAAAGGAGAGAAGGGAGAAACGACTGTGCCTATATTGGTACTGTAAAACTTACGACCAGCCCTGACAGCTCAAACACCAATCTACCTTTTATTGCATTATCCAAGAACGATCTTGACAGTGCTGATATCTTACAGCTTATTTCAACCCAGAATATGTGTCCACTCTGCAGCACAGGAACATGACCACCTCCCGCACAGCATGTCGGAGGTCACAGGGCAACAGGTAGGAATGCAGCACCATGGACGCAAACATAATGAAGTCATCACCCTGGTGAGTTATGGGGTCTGTGAAGCTCAGTGGCTGATGGGTCAAATAATGGGGTCATCGCTGCAGTGGTCTTGCCTATTTGGACGACATTCAATGTCAAGTTCAGTTACATCCTTTCAGCGTTTTTTTGATGTTTTGTCCACTTTAGTTTCTGGCTTGTCTCCATTGCAATTTAACTTTGCATTAACTAGACCTGCTTCCTTCAAACTACTACTTCAACTACCGGAGAGTTAATTATAACAAATATATCCTTTAAAAGAAAATGGTACTCAGTACATACCCACACCAAGGCCGATCAGTCCATTTATGAAGCCACATTCAAATCTGCTACATACACATTTGAATCAATGTCAGGCTGCACACACTCGTCAATACCAATCCCCTGAATGTTTTTTTATAAAAGATTCACACATAATTGCCTGAGAAATCAACAATTCTTTTTTTTTTTAATTGCTCTCACTCACAATGTTAATGAAAGTGAAAATAATTCCTGGATCGGCACCAAAATGTAGTGGGCTCTTCCCTGACCCATACCCCATCCTTCCACCAAGTTTCATGGTTATCTGGTGAGTAGTTTTCATGTAAAACAACAAACAAACACGAATGAAAACAAGCAAACTGTTACCACTGCTGCATTGAGCAAGGTTGCTAGGTCTGAGAGCTTGATAAATCTGAATGATTGAGTGATGTTTTGTACATTTCTGAGATCTAAATGCCAGCTGGGGACGAATTGAAGAAGCTAAGCTCTAAGCTTATTGTGTTCTTGAAGGCAGTGTTTGGAATAAACTGTGAACTTATTGCACTGTTATAAGCCATTTTGAAAATTAGTAAGCAATCTCTGTAGTTTACATCTTTCAATTAAACTCCTTGTTGGATGAAAGTTGTGTACAATCCCAGAGACAATATGCCAGGGGGAATGAAGAGCCCAGTACAAAGAAAATGACTGACTACTGTAGCATGTCCCACCAGGCTCGTGGTTAGCTTGCCAGCTACAGTAGGTCATCAACTAGCCAAACCACCACGTCATTTACCTTCTAGCGTCTGATATATATTCCTAAGGTGGGTTCATTTTGATGTGCCACTTTCTGGTGTGACAAGGCCTTTATAGCCAAAACGTGTAAGATGCATGTTGACTCACAACAAACACGCATATCAAACAGAGTGACATGTATAATGGCGGTCAGCAGGACAGCGTCAGCGTCTCCACTGCTGCCCATTGACAGTTTATGGAGCAGCCATTTCCGATGTGGCGACGTTGCCCTGACTCACGCCTCTGATGACTCAGTGTATTATGAAGGTCTCATTAATTTAAGCCACTTAAGGCGATTTTCCAGTTAGACTTGTTTTCTAATGAGGCAGGGCAAGGCAATTAGGTGTTAGGCAATTAGGGTTATGGCAGTGCCTTGCTTTTTTAGGCATACTGGCATGGGCAGAATCTAACCCACTGTCTAAACTGTGAAGGAGTCATTAGATAAATAGATGACAACAAACTGAGCAGAGTCAAGGGCTCTGCACTTAAAGGGATGGTTAACATTTTATTTCTTCACACTCAGTCTCCCGTAACGTGTGGCCACAATCATCATTTTAGTGACACTTAAAGCTAACAAGGCGGAATGAGAAACTGTCAAATGTGAACCGTTGCCTCATTGAAGCAGTCGAGGAATTCCAGTGGGCTCCAAAATGGGAGGAAAAACTGAAAAAAAAAGACTTGTGAAAGAATAGAAAGGCAGCAACAGGTTTCCTGTCAGTGTCTTCGCAACCTCCATTTGTTACTCTCCCTGTGTAAACCTCAGTCCTGTGGTCAGTACAACCAGTCACCTTACAGTCCGCTCTCACTTTTCAGCACCTTGCACACATGTCTAGACCCAAAAGGTGTTAGTAATGGGTTCAGAGTGTGTGTGTGTGATTCTACTACTATGATTCATCTTGCCATTATTGTACCACAAAGAAATATGGTGCTGAAAGGCATTGGCTGGCTCTTGGCTGACAAATTCGACGCCAGGGTGATGCACTGTGGCCAACCTCGCGTCTACTTTAGTCCCCAGGGATTAGGAATTTGATTCAAATCCACATCACATCAACACATTGTATGTCACTATGTTTGTTTTTGAGATTCCGCAAAGGACGATATTAACAAAAAATAGAGTTGCAAGGTGTATAACTGAGCACTTTGCTTATTTTGTATGCAAGCACTGACGGCAAATCACAAGTAGCGGAACCACCGCACTTCACAAATAATTGTCACTCAAAAACTATAAACTGTCCTCGTAGGGGTCTGGCACCCCCGGGCAGTTGCCTGCTTTGCACAGTTATACTATGATGTTAAATAAACTGTCACCCACAAATATACCCCTATACGATGCTTGGCTGTTCGTGCATATGTAGTTACTGTAGTGTTTTTTCAAATTGATCAAATAAGATAAAGTAAACCATCTTATTTTGCATTTTTTACATTTCTGTTGGCTATAAAGACTACATCTAAGGATGGACGACACAACACAAGAAAATCCAAACTATCTTGATTCCTCCCTGGTGGCAGGCTGCAGTATAGGTCATAAACTCCACGTTAGTCTACAGGACATGAACCAAACTAAAAAGTCAAAGTAAATGTTAAATACATTATTCTCAAAAATGGTTTCTATCATTTTAGGTAGAGGACATCACAGGTGATGTTTGCTCAAGTTTAACTGTACATTTTTTTTCAGTTGTTTTGTTTACAATTTGTTGTTTGATGCTGAGACTGATTCACGATTCGATTGGACGCAGACTCATCGCCTGATCGGTTCTGCACATACTATGACTCCGGATGCGCACGATGGCAGCATTGGTATGTGGGATATTTTTTACTTAATTTGTGGGACAGTGGGAGAAAGTGAAAACATGTCGTCCATCTTTATATGCAGTCTATTATTTGCGAACTTTGTGGCAAAAAACAGCAACTTAGAAAGTTTTTTTGCCAGCAAAAAGAAACAATGCAGTCGAGGGGGGGAAATGGGGTCGATTCCATTTTCTTTAGTCGGTGTAATCATGCTCATCTTGAACACTTTTGGATGTCATAGTAGCAGCTGTTCAATATCAATATGTGAACTGGGTGCAGAGCACAAAACATACAACTGTGTTCACACGGACATCCACTGGCTCACAGCTGGACGGCTTAGGGGGAAAATCCTAAATTTAAAAAATGGACATGTTAAAGTGGGACTTTAACAGTAATCATATCTATTATTTGCGCTGAACCTTGCCAGACATTCTGAAAACTGACTGGACTATCTATACACTGAACGTAACCCTGGACATTGACAATAAATACCCAGATTCATAAGGTATATGTAGATATGTCGATGTGTACCCCTTTGTGGTTTCAGTAGTTGCAGATGTATTTTCCAGGGCACAGTAGTGTAGTTTAATTGGCTTGGTGTGGCAGTCAAACACCATAACACAGACCTGCCCCTGATAGCCCTGGCGGAGTCGTTTTGTCTCGCTGTACCGTCACAGAAAATTCAGGTAAGGGATTTACAAAACAAAATAGTGTCTGAAAATGGGAACGAGGGGAAAGAAAAAGGGAGTGAAAGAAACATTATGAGACCTCTCCCTATGTTTACCTTTGCAATTTTGTCCAATTTGTCTAAATTGCTTAGCTGACCTCTTAGAAAAAAAGCATATGCTTAATGTCAAAAAGCAGCAAAATATGACTGATCACCTTCATTTTGTCCATTTGGCTCCTTGGCACAAGACTCTAAATTGTGTATTCTTTCCATGGCGCCAAACCACCCGCCCTGCATTTAATTAATTTCCTCTTATTTATATGGCTACAACGTTACAGCAGTTTAAGGTAGACTTTCCTGTCTTTGGAAGACCCAGACTGTTGGAGCTTTGGTTAATAATCATTTACGACTGCTTAAATTATCTCATTTTGTCCGTCTCAGTTTTTGTCACTGCTAAATTGAAGGGGTTTTCTGGAGCAGAAATTAATTTGTCAGGATCAGATAGTTAGAAGATGAAATTACTGCCATCAGGTCCAATCCGAGAGTAATGTGGGCGAATGGTTCCCGTGGCAGGGTAATGAGCAAAATGGCTTTTATACTGCATTTGGGAGGGCAAAGATCTAGCCCAATTTCCCTGTTGATTTGGCTTCCCATGGATCATTGCTCTGTGGGCCTGCTGTATGAAAATAAAGGCAGGATTGAGAGGGGGGGAAATGCCACCGCTATCAAGGATCTGAGGTCATTTCTAAAAGGTAGCATTCATGTTTGAGGTGCTGCGTCAAGTGTACAAGTGAGCAGATACAATCTTAATGTAATCCGCTAATTTGGGGGGGAGCAAATAGAACACAAACAACCAGGTCACATTTATTATATTTAGAGATGAGAGCTGGCCTGAGTCAAACTCTTCTGGACATATACGTTTTAAATGCAACACGTGAGCTTCTGCTCACAGTATGTCTCTTTTTCCTTTGGTTCCAGCCAAGATGTAGTTCGTGTTTTCTTTTTCTCCTCCACATTTAATACAGCGCTGCACTTGTTTACATGAAGGCCCCGGCCTTTCCCGTAAGCAAGCCGTCAATCCATCATCTCCACAGTGGATAACCAGACCAGGCCTGTTTCCACTGGGGTGGATGCCCCTCTGTGGAGGGACCTGGGTGGGAGTGTAGAGACTGGGGGGCTGAGTGGAGATCAGTATGGCAAGAAGGAGAGAAGGGCTGGGGACTAAGGTGGTCACGTGATAGGACGCAATTTGCGTTTTTGTCAACAGATAAAGGTATCTGGGTCATTCCTCCACTATCAGGTTCATGTGTTCATTTAGAAAGAACAGAAGGTGTAAAGATAAAGAAAAATGGGTGGCTGCTTGAGAGAGGAGAGGAGCCAACAGAAATCGAGGGCTTTTAGTGATAAGAGCCATCGGTGTTGATGTGCTGTAAACAAAAACACGTGATTTCTGCTGGGGAATTTAAACGTCATGTCCTGTCTCCTCCGTGCTCTACTCAGGCGTCAGCCCTCACCTGAATTTTACAGACATTTTCCTGATAGTGTGAATGTGTCTGACCAGGAAAATCTCCTGCTGCATTCTTCACATGAAAAATCATCGCACCAAATTTTCAGGACATTTCCGGAGCTAATATCTGAAATTGGATTAGATGACAGGTTTACTCCCTCAGTTATGGAAAATAATAATACCACCTCACCTGTAATTTAGTCAGAATAAAATGATGCAGCATCCGTCAGATTGATTGACCAAATTGATTGTGACAAATCGACAGAATCGAACAAAACTCCATCAACATGAATCCTTGTAACCTCACTTTATATATTTCCAGAAACTCAATACCTGTGTTAGCAAAGAGTGAGAGAAAGTATTTAAGGCAGAGTCAGACGAGGATTAAATGTTGGAGCCTGAACCCACCTTACCTGTCTGTCTGTCTGTGTCTGTCTGTTCTGTCTGTCTGTCCTGTCTGTGTGTGTCTCAGTGTGTGACAGGAGGCAGAAACAAGCTCAGCACCACACGCAAGGAAACATCTGATCGCTGCCCCAGCTGTGCCTCCAGCTCTGTATTATTCCAGTGACCCAACTTGAAATAGCACTGCAGCGGCAGTTCATTTATTATAGTCAAGCCCCCAGTTTCTGTCTATGTGCGAGTGTGACTGACTACACACACACACACACACACACACACACACACACACACACACACACACACACACACACACACACACAAGGGGGTGTTTCCCACCTCTTTAAATACAAGCGTCAGGATTCCCAGCTCTATTTTTGGGCTGTGCTCTGACCTGCTGTCTGTGTCTTTTGTTGTGTCCTGCTGAATGAGCGCACTTGCCTGGTTCACAAGTCATCCTACAGTGGCAGTAACTGTGAGGCTGTTGCATTACCTCACCTTATACAAAGATTACCTCTGCTAACATTTTGATTAACCTTTTTTTTTTTTGGAAAACAGCAGAGGAACTCTCCACTCAACAGACTTTAATACATTTACTGAGCAAAAAATGTTTGTTCGGACTCTCTACCAATTAAAGTGATCTGGGTTGCCGCTTCATTCTTATTACTTCTTTCTTTATCAATCCAGAACAGTGCACAGTCAGTATTGCATGGCCATACGACATATGAAGAAATTTTAACATTTAGGGAAATATATAATATAATATAATATAGGCCCCAGCACCCATTCACACACACATGAATCTATGTGCAGCACACATCACTCACACACTACCTGCACAGCCCTCAGGGGTAATGTGGGGTTCAGTGTGTTGCCCAAGGACACTTTGGCAGGCGGAATGGCCAGGGATCAAACCTCCAGCCATCTGGTCGGTGGACAATCTCCCGTCCAGCCGACCATATATATACATTTAGCGAGTAACCATTAAGTAATTATTCCTATTTGTTGCAAATGTTTGAGCCCTTCCATATTACTATAATTCCAACAGTTTTAAACAGTTCAATACCCTCTAACTAATACCCCTACCCATTTCTTTGCTGTGCTAACTATCTATCTTTGTATCTATCTTTCTATACTCAGTATATTTTGATATGTGTAGTCCATGTGAGGCAAAGAACATTACACAACTCCACAACACCCCCCTCCCTCTCTCTCTCTGGGAGTCCCTGCAGGCTCGTGGCTTAAGCGTTGCCGTGATTTGTTTAATGAAGTGCCAAGCTGCAGTGGGTCATGCTTCCTCTCAGCACAGATACACAGTGACACCAGGGATATGCTTGGGTTCATCTCAGGAAGGCCTGGACTGCACAGAACCGCCACGGGAATAGCACACCCAGATCCCAGCAAAGAAACATTTACAGCACGACTGCTGTGAATTGACAGAAAGCGCAATTATCCATATTGATGAAGAGGCATGGCCGCACAATGCATCATCTAGGTAGCAACAGGTTTGTGTAACATCGAAGGCGAAAAAGAAAATATTCAAACGTACGTTTGTTTGCTTTTCTGGCAAAGGAACGTGGACGGACGTGCAAACACGCTACACTATACAGGACAGTTTGTGAGAGTTTGTCCCCGTTGTTGATTTGATGTTTTTCTTTAACTGCTGTTCATTTATGACTCGTATATTGTGTGATAAATCACAGCATCCGAGTGGGGACAGTTTCATGACATCATTCACGCTACATTTCCAACCGTGAGCCAGCTTTTGATTGGGGCTGTAAATCTCCTTTACCTTTCTCTGTCTAACACACACACACACACACACACACACACACAGTGACAAATGTTCACAAAAGTAAAGCAACCTAGTCTGTCTATTCAGATCCATATGTAGATTTCCTGAATGGGTGAGACTGGTTGTAGACTGTGCTGCTTCTTGTTTTTTCCAAATGTGTTTTTAAAAAAAAAAAAAAGAATCTTTGCCAAACAGCCACATTTTCAGATACATCCAGATACAAAAAAGATTCATGATCGTCGTGTGAGATGACAGGAGGGAGACAACGACAGAGACGACGACAGGAGGGAGACAACCATTGTTCATCCTGCTGTGTTAGCTTAGTATTTGGGACAGGGTCATACATTCAGTGTAAAAGTAGCAAACAATAGTCAAGGTGACGACCATACTCGACCCAGGGTGACACAGATTACCCCTGACTGTCGGATGTTTAAAGTTTAGCCTCTTGTTTTTGTGGATTCTCAATTTCCCTGGAGAAAACAACATAAAAACAAAAAAGCGCATTCATGGTTTCATGAATGGACACAAACTGCAGATGCACTTCTGGTACCTTCCAGACAGTAGAGCCCCTTTATCACTGGTCACAAACACAAAATAAACTGGAAAATTGTTTGCATGGTTATGCACTGTGTCATACTGAACCACGTTTGGGAGACATTTAAACCAAATATCAGCTTCATCCTGCGTCATTTTTTGGACAGTGTACAAAGAGTAGCAAGGAGCGATCAGATGCTCCTGCCTGGTAATAGGACAGCAACAAGTTCATTTCTGCCAAGTTATGACAGTGCCTTTTTTTCTCACTGCGCCCATGCAAAATGGCAAAACAAAAAACTCTGAGATGGCAGCACGATGTATGGAGACCAGGCAGGCCCAGCTGTAGCAAAAACTAAATGCCTGTTCGATGTTTCCTCCTCCTCCAATCACAACCAACAAGCCAGAGATAAATTTCAGTGCCCTCTTTTTTGAGGACACAGATCAGCACAAATAGTCACGAAGAAGCCTTGTGTCTCCCTTGTTAGCATCGTGTGAGCTGGAATTTATTAACATTATTTCTAAAATCTCATCGTGTATGTCCAGCTTAAACGGATCAATAATAGCATTTCATCTGTCACACATCAAAGAAAGTCAAGTCCCATTAATGGTTTTACATCTCGATTTTTTATTACACTTATTACGATAAACAATAAAGTGGAGAAAATAACTGGAAACAGTAGAACTTAAAAACGGAGTGTAATTGAGAACATCAAGTCAAAATTCAAGCCAGGATTTTATTTTCCCTGTAACTAAATCACTCAAACTAAAATACTTCACAACCGTCAGCCAGATTCGATCTTTTAGGTCGCCTCTTGGATGTAGAGCTTTGTAAGTGTAGCAGACGGAGAAATTAAATTAAGTTTGCAACAAAACTTCATGGTTTTCTTCCAAAACTGGAATCATGAGGTCTGTAAATGTGGCTCTTTTAGAACCAGGCGATTATTTCCATTGCCAGGTGAGATCTTCAGCTCCGTTTAGATTTGCAGGAGGTTCTAAACGAGAGTGAGCAGCGTTGGACACATTGAGGGGGTTGACACAGGGGTGTTGGAGGATACTGCCGCATGAAATCATTTCATCATTACACTGTCAGAGGGCGAGGTATTTTCCCGTGTCTTTCATGTCGGAGGAGAGGAGGTGTGAGTGGACGGAGGATGAATTAATATACAGCCCACATGAGACACTGGTGTTTGGTCCAAATGTTCAGAATTGCTGAGAATCCACACTTGCCACATCGTCGCCGCAACTATGTGTTTGTGGACAGAATATTTCTCTGCTCCTCTCGCTATTACTTTCATGAAAGGTTTCCCCTCGTGTTACGAAAATGACTGTGAAACTTATAATTCACCCAATTATGGTTATTCCTCCATATTACCCCTGCCCTGTTTCGTCTCTCTCTCATTACTCCTAGAAAAACACATAAATCAGGAACGTATACACCGTACCCCGGGAACACAATGCACTGGGGGATACCCCTTAACTATCCTCACACGTCTCAAATTCAAATTTCTACTGACATTCCAGTTCCCCAATCCTCAGCTCGGGTGTCAGAAAATAACCCGCTCGCCCCTGCATTATTCCCGCTTTAAAGGTAAACAGAGCGAGGAGCAGGTGGTTGTGGGGGGATTTCTGCACCGACTTGGATGCGATGTCTGGTGGCAATTAGGTGTAATACAGGATGTCAAAGCCCGCAGCCGCTAGCCTCAGATATCTGCTGCCTAATGTTAGCTCTACAGATTCACTCTGGCACATGGATTTGACTGCACAGCCCAGGGCCAAATTAGTGAAAGCTATTACCTCCTTTCCCTCTGTGGCAAAGGGCACAGCAAAGAAATAAACTTGGCAAATCTCAACTTGAATATAAAGGCCATGTCTGAATCAGATGCAGCACTGGGAATAGCAGGTTTTTTTTGTACAGTAATGGGGTTTTCTTTGCCTTATCTGAGGTGCAGAACTCATTGCTATGAACAAAAACATACCTCAATGCACTGTGGACCGAAGTGTCTCTCCGAGGCTTTATCTTCGGGCCCAGCGAGCCGAGCGCAGGGATCTCCAGCGCAGGGGAGTGGTGGTGCTTGTGCAGTAACCAGATCTGCGATATCCTAGTTCAACGCAGCACAGATGGAGAAGGGTGGAATACGCGATTAGAACGTCCTTGAGAAGTGCCGAGGTGGGCAACAAAGTGCTGAGTGGGAAGAACAGAATAACATGTTGACATTTTGTGCAGAGGAAGTCAAACAAAATAAGAAGCCAAGCAAATACTGGTGATACAGATCAGCTCATTATTGACATAGTGATACAAGTTTGTTATGTGGACTATGAAGCACTGCTACCTGTGTCTGTCTCTATAGAGGACTTGTTGATATAAAACATTGTGTGATGGCCATACCTTATCATATGTGTTAAATACAGTAAACTATGAATTGAAGAGATGTTGCTGTTATCTTCATACATGTTGATGTTATATAGAGACAGTCCAATGTTCCTTAGGGCTGTCACCTTTTATTGCCTGTGTTGTTTTCATCCGTGTATCTTTGTGTTTTTTTTTTTGTGAGCAGGATTACGCAAAACCTACTTAACTGATTTCCATAAAATATTCGAAAAAAGCCTTTCAATTTCAGTATTTATTTATTTGACTTTCCTTAACATGGCGAGATAAAGCTTTAGCCTTGGTGGAGGTATGCACCCTCCAAGCACACATCCAGTTTGAAATTCAACATGAACAACATTTGAATATATGTGTGATGATCAGTCGTAATTCTTTGCTTTACGTCATGTCAAGTCCCCCGAGCAAATTAAAAAAATGTTGTCTTTGTTAACGATAAAGGCAGGAAATTTGCAAGCTAGTCTGAATGGACAGAGACCGTTCAGACTCTGAAATCAGGAGTGTAACAGTGAAAAACCTGCAGCTCCTACATGTACAGTAACAACATGACTGAAACAGAGTGTGCACTCCCCTGGATAAGTAAAGGGATTTAACAAAAATCAACTAAGCTAGCGCTGAATCATTACCACACTCTCCTTTACTCCCTGCACCTACACTCTATCATTTAGAGATTATCAATAGTCAGACCACAATTTTCATCAATTTCCATCGGGGGGCCTAAACTGTAGGTCACAGGAAAACAGAGCATAGATGGTTCTGCAACACAGGAAGTGTTACAACATTAAATCTGACAGGCAGAGCAGCAGTCGCCACATAATCCACAGCTTCACTCCAGTCCCTATCTTAACGAACCTCTTCCCAAAGTTGATGGCGTCCATTTACGCACGCTCTTATTACATCCTGTCTGTGGCTGCAGGTTAATGCATTGGTCCAATTAGGACGTCAGGAAACACTGTACCTTCATCATCTCTTTCTGAAAAAGGCTATTCACTGATATTACTCACAGCTTGCACGTTTCACTGAGGCTTATTGGTTTTTAGTGGCGATCAAGCTTGTTTCATTGAAACCATAAGGACGGTCAGGGGGTCAGAAAGTAGTCAGTCAGGCTGTAGCACATTAGAAGTGGACCATATTCAGCAGATTCTGTATTTCTACAGCAAGGCCTGCTGTAATAAAGCAGTAGCAGTGTGAAATGTCAAATCAAATTCTTCTCTATATTGTTATTTTTACACCATTTTCCACACCAACAAACCAAAATGAAGTCCGACCAAAAGAGGTGGTTTCGGTTGGGATCAGGGTGACACCAGGGTTGGGGGCCTTTTGCAGAGTGAAAACACTCTGTCCAGACTTTTGGACCAATTGCAGGAAGTTGAGACAGCATTAAACAACAGAAGAAGAAAAGAAGAGGAAGTGAATCACAGAATTGTTTGCAGTGTTAACTTCAAATGACATAATGTTTGAATGAGGACGTTCATTTGGTGCATTTGAACTTGTGTCTAGTACAGTGCCTGAAGTTGTTGAACCTTCTAGTTAAACCATAATGATATTACAGTCCAAATTAACATAATGAACCGGCTCATTCATTTTCTCCATCAAAATAGCAGCACACAGACACCTGACGCTCCTCTGTCTACAAACCAATCAATGTCAAGCATAAGTAGATGCCCCCCAGATAGACGTATATCCCCATGTTCTTTAATGTGCCCCCTAAAATACAATTTAAAACCAAAACTCAAAGAATCAAATATAAACAATGCAACAAAGACAGGTGTTAAAATGTCACAAATCTCTTGCTGGTTGCAATTAAAAATGCATGACTACAGACTGCACACAAGTCAACAAATTACTGTAGGTAAACAACCAATGTAGTATGTATTCTACTCTATGTGCTCATCAGACTGCAGATATCTAACCCTTGCCCTGTTTTATGCAAATCCAAAATAAATGTGTGACCTTTTTTCTTCGTGAATTGTATATATGCAGTATACTGTATGTAGTCTATTGTATGCTTGTGGCCATTCCTGAGTCAAGTTGTGCTGAAATTATCTCCAGAAACTTTTAGCATTATATTTTCCTCTAGTATATGAATGACCTGTATGTCACACATCCAATAAAGTGAATTTAGCAAAGCACACAGGTTAACTGTCACATACTGGCATGACTTCCACACAAATCCACACTGTCTGCAGCTACTGGTCGGGGTTTATAAAGGCTCCATGGCTCCAGACAGATAGCGATCTGATCTCGTATAAACTCCTGTGTAAATCCATTCAGAGTCCGGTTATACAGCCACCAGCAGAACAACAAGGCCACTGAACCAGAGCCTTCGGGAGCTGCAGCGCGAAATCCACCGAAACATCTGTGTGGCACTCAAAGGTAATGGAAAGACATTTGGGAAGCGACCCAAACCGCAGGAGGAAGTTGCGTGTCGACGTTCTCCCATACGTGAAGACGCCAAAGCGTTTGCCAGGTGTCAGCACCAATCGCAGTGAACAGCAGTCGCGGGGCGCTGGGGTTTCGTATGACATCGACACGCCCCTTGAACCCGCCGCGTGAAAGTGATTCGTCACACCCGCAGGTACGATAGGAAGGCATCCGGGCAGACACACGCAAGCTGCTGGCCGTGCAACTCTGTGAGAAAACTCAGTTCACGGTTCACCTGGTCCCCACTGAATATAACAGAATATAACATAATATAACTTGTGTGTTTGCTCCCTGCAGGCACAGATCGTCATTGCGAACACATGAACTACACAGGAGGCGAGTGTGTGTGTGTGCGTGTGTGTGTGTATCAGTGTGAGGGTTTTACAGTCTAAAAAATGATGACAAAGCTAGATCATAAGATAACGATGCACAGGGACAATGATCTGTCTAGTATATGAATGTAAAATGAAGGCAGCTAAGCTTATACTGTACTTCTCTCGTCCACTTTATTTCAGCTATTCCAGTGGGCTGTCCATCATGAAAAAGATGGCTGCATAAAGCTGCTGAGGCTGAAGAACACTAGATTGAGGCAACTCTGTGCTGTAGTGTAAAACTATAATGGACTTTTATTTAACTTATGACTAGAGTCTGATGTTCTGGGGCCGATGCCAGTAAAACATTTCTGATACCGATATATTACTTCTTAAGGGCCCCTTAAATCTCTGCTAGAATAAATGTTTTTCCCAATATTTTATACTACTGCTGTAAAAGCACCATACTATTCCACAGTTTTTCTTTAACCAGCGTGCATTAAAGAGCTGCTAACACTAATAAAGTTTCCTCAAGGTTTACTGTCCCATTGATGCTCTTCCAGGGGGTTTCACACCCCGATGAGAATAAACTCCAAAACCCTAACCCTGTGTATGCAGGGTGCAGTTTGAAAGAACACCAACAAGCTGGCATGGACTGAACGCCTATACGCAACTTAAATGTAGTCCTCTAGTGGACAAAGTGTATATCTTCGCTCCCCCTGCACCCCTCCTTAAAATCTGAGACAAATTGAGTGAAGGCAGAGCAACATTTTACTGCTTTGTTTCTTTAAAACATACGGAGAGTGCCATTAATGTGAGACCGCATCATGAAAATGGATGGAATAGAAAAGGGGTTCTATGCCCACTTGCCCACGTCTGTATTATGGGACCAGACAGAGGGTATTTCAAATAAATACAGGATGCCACAGAAATGTACACTTCCCTCTAGAGGACCGGGGGCCAGGACTGGATCTGCACACCTAAACACTATATTCATTATGCCCAGGCCTCATAAAGTGATTACATTAGAGCTCGATGATTGGGACGAATTCGCTGCCAGGGAGAACTTTCCAAACAGAAACGGTTTCGGCCTTAATGGATCGCTCGCTCCCTCTTTCTATTTTATCACTCTCAGACACCCAATTTCATTGTCAGTGTTGCTCTTTCACTCAAACACTCACTTTCCGTCACTCGCTCTGTCTCCATTACCAAAGTGCCAGGGTGCAGCTTGCGAAGCGGTATGACGTTTGCCCAAGGTGACACGCGGAAGGTCAAATAATGCAAGAAAAATCGCCCCCTGTATGTGCTTATGATGTTAGCTCTTGTTAATCTGTGATGTTTGGAGCATTCTGACACTTATTTTGTGATGAAGTGTTGTAATTTACCTATTTTCCATTGGGTGAGCATCATTTTTGACTCCTAGTTCCTACCTGAAGAAAAATTGCTCGGAAAATATGAAGTTTTGCTTTTAACTGTTGACATTCATTTTGTTTTATGCTACAGTATTTTGGCTTTTGTGCTGCGATGTAATGCTCAAGACCAAATAGTCTGGAGTTGTAAATGTGAAACAGGTGTAGTGCAAATGTTAAATGGACTGTACTTATTCAGCAATTTTCTAGTCGACCGCTCAAAGCGATTTACAGTACAAGTCACATTCATCAATTCACACAGGACCCAATTGTACGGACATTCTGGTGAGTTTGCCTTTCAAACATTAAGAACAGACACAATCACAATTACACAGAAATCTCTGGAGCTTTCAGGTTATGGGTGGTGCAAGAGGCAGCACATATATATATACGTATAAATTCCACTGCAGTACATCGACGGGCTCCAGCCCTTATCCCCAAAAGATTGTGAATCTCATCACGTTTCTAAATTGACATTTTCTACATAGCTTTTGCCCCGTGTTAGAAACGTCATCAAAACGCCCACTCGCTGCTATTGCTTCTCACATGGGCTCACTCGGACATCATCCAGAGTTTTAGCGTAGAGAAACTCCAGAGGAGAAACTCAGCCTCTGACTCAGACATTGGTGTTCTCACAGACTGATCTGGAGATTATTCGGAGTTCAGTGTCTAAAAGCAGTTTTACACAACTCTCTCCAAACGCACACACACACACACACACACACACACACACACACACACACACACATAATATTACAACAATAATGGCACCATGCAGGAGGAATTTGGCAGTCAAGGACACTTAGGCATGCAGACCTAATCCCTAGGTCCACTGACCTTCTGGATAGAGGACGACCGGCTCTATCTCCTTAGCCGTAGCCATCAAGGAGACATTAATGCAATGACTACTGCTAAAGAGCCATCCATCTATTTATGGTAAATGCTCAGAAAGTCTCTTTTCCAAAGAATCATCATTGATGAATAAAAATTACTCAAAAATCCAAACTGATTAGTTTATCAGGGTTTGTCCAGCTTTGGCCTAAACTCTCTACATCTGCTGCCGCCCCCTCCTCCGAAACGTGTGCTGACAATAACCAGACATCAGCTCTAATAGTAGCGGAGGACATGTTGAGCCATCATCATTAGAGCCTGAGGTTTTGGTGCTCGTGCCATCTCATCACAATAAGGGGAACGATCTTAATGGACCCTGCAGTTTCTTGAAGGGATCAGGTTAAATCTGTATTAAAATATTCATCTGGGAGAAGGATCATATAATTTGAACCTACCTTTGATGAAAGGGTAGAGTCTGAGATGTGAAATTATTCTTCCAACTGCTACATTTTTATTTGGACTGCACTTATGTAGCACTTTTGTACATGGTGGAGAGAGCTTTTTACTGTTTGCACACGCAGAGTAGAAGCTGGGGATCGAACCGTCAGCCCTACGACCAACGGACGACCCACTTCCCCCCGCCTGATCACCAGCCTGTTCTTTTTTTAGATTTGACCACTTAATAAAGAATAAAATGGCAACCTTAAAAATAGAAACCACTCAGTCGAAGGCAACCGTCTGCCAACGTTGAACATTTGCCTCGTACAATAAAAGTGCATATGAACGCAACTTCATGTCAGACTCGATTAAACAGAACAGTGAAGCAGCACAAGCCAAGGTCCACAAACACAAAAATTATAAGTAAATTAATGGAAAATCCAGATCTAGAGCCCCCACAGTTCAGTCCCCTGACCCCTAAACAATGAGTCAGAAAAGGAGATGGATGGATAAAAATGTGACCTTTGACCTTTACTGCTGGAGGAGAAACCTTTTCTAAGTTTAATCGCAGCTTTTGTGTGTGTGTGTGTGTGTGTGTGTTTCTTCAGTTTCACTGTTTCACTCAACAGTTTATGTGGGTAAACTGTTGAGTGCCTGACAACTGTAAAAGATGCTGCTCCCTGGTTATGTGGATGCAGTGTTTTTATATTATACAAGGCTTCAACTTGCATGATAACAATGTGATATTTATTCAATAATATTGAAAAAGTGCATGCTAATGTTGAATAGTAATTTTGTCATGAACTTTGGAGCCTTTGGTTTTATTTGCACTGACTTTTACAGGATGCTCTCGGCTCCTCTGTGAATAAAATTGAGACTTGTTCCCTCCGCTAAGGAAGTTACTGTATGTTTTCATGTTTGTTTGATAGTTAGCAGGATTACACACAAAAATACTGAACCAATTTCCATGGAACTTTGTGTTGAAGCGGGGCATGACTCAAGGAATAACCTATTAAATTGTGGTGTGGATCCAGATCAGGGGGCTGATCCACATTTTTTTTTTGCATTTCTTTAACATTATGAGATAAAGGTGGTTTTTCAACATTTTCCTTGATTTCTCAGAGAATAATTCATGGATCTTGATGAAATAAAGGGGACTGATATGTGTGAGAGGCAGATGCATTTCAAAATGTGAATTTAAATGTGGTTTCATAAGGGGAGTGCTGGGCCTTAGTCTATTTTTTCGTTAAAATAAAATAAGAATATTTCAGCTTAATTTGATTAAACATATTCTGTGGTGTAGAATCACACACTGGACTTAGGTTCCCTCTCAACCACACACACACACACACACACACACACACACACAGCTGTCTGACTATCATCAGTGCTGCTATAAAGAGCTTGTTGTGTGGAGGTTGGCGGTGGAGAGAGATGGGGGGGGGGCTTAGTGTGACAGCTGCTTTGTTTATGTTTGCATCAATCAAATAAGGCAAGAACCAGATTTAATTTTGAATTGATGTCCCTGAAATACCTAGATCTCTCCCTGAGAGATTCAGAACACAGCTACCTGCTGTGCAAGGTTGTCTATTGTTGTGTATTTGGAAAACTGTTTTTGACCGTACCAGACATATTTTGAGTCTTCTCGTGAGGTGTGTACGTGTGTTGTCGTGACAACCGCTGATTATGTCTCAAGGGCACAGAGCTTGAATAAGAGGAGCAGACTGAATGCTGTGCAGCTGGGGCTCTTCTGAATGACATCCCGCACCAGGGATTTAATAACATCTCTGTTTGCTGCAGATGTCCACACGGGCAGCCATGCCCACACGTGCGTGCATATATGTATGTATGCACACATGCACAAGGTCCACCTGCACATAATTGGAGCTGCTGAGCGACAGGGAAACGTATGACTTTGCTCTGAGGCTGGGGAGGAATAAATTAAGTTGTCGGAGGTGCAGATATTTACGAACATTGATGTTGATGCTCAATGTTGTCCTGCAAAGGTGGCTTATTCAACATTTTAAACAATTGAGATTTTAAATTTAGCAGGAAGATAAGTTCAGTGAGAGATTAAAGAAACAAAGTAGGGCAAACCAAATCGCTGACTCGGTCATTCCCCACCAACCCCCAAGACGAGTAGCGGGTTTTTTAGAAAAAACAAAATACTAAAAATGTTTGCTGAAAAACTTTTTTGGCTTCCCTGTCTTTGCTCTGTGGTCCTCAAGTCCAGCGTCGTTTTCATTTTTCTCGAGCCGCGTGCCAGACCTGTCGCCACCCGCGGCCTTGAATGGCTTCTTTCATAGTCCGAGTGAGCTGACCAGGGAGGATTTTCTGTTGAATGTCACTCCTCTGATGCACCCGCATTTTTTTGTCAATTAAATTACTAAAAAGCTCTATCTTATCCCAACACACAGCTTCCGTCCTCTTCTTTAATATCATACATCCACAAAATTGCGCACACATATGTATATCTTGCATCCCCCTCCACCCCCCTCAGAGTCACCTACCTCCCCTCCATTTGTCAACCTCAGGTAAGAAGCCACGTTTATGGTTCCTGGTCCTGAGCCAGGACTGAAAAAGGGCGTAGCATCCCTCTCCTCAGACAGGTTTGGATTTCAAACGGATGCCAGCATGGTCTCGGGGCGAGTTGGGACCACAGTCGGACCACCGGGGCCCCAGCTAAAAGCCTTGTCTGTTTACCGAAGGAGGTCGGTGTGTGTGCGTATCGTGGGTGGTGCCGCCACTACTTGAGTTTATATTTAATTTGGTTTTTGATGCAGAATGCTATTTCGATCAGGAATGACGACGGCTAATGAGGAATGCTCCATCTTGTCACCCGGGGGTGACACATGGAGTCTGAGCACCGGAGGCTCGAAGCTGGAAATGAAATGCGTCGAAGGAGAGAGCAGAAGACAAGAGCAGTGTTTGTTTCGTAATGACTCTTCGTGGGAGAGGGGGAGGAGGGGACGTTGGGGGTTGCGTCTCCGGGGTGGCCTGCGGATGGAATCGGAGCGGTCGGTTGATTTGCCCGCGTCCAAAAGTTTGTCAAAGTTTGCTGAAGGTGGAAGCAAATTTATTGCAATTTTTCATTGGGAAACACCAGTAATTACCACAGGCCCCGCTGCCAAATACGACCACGGTTCCTTCAGATGCAAAGTCTGTGTAAATATGTCGTCTTCTGGAGTCCATAATTATGCTAAGTGTAAATCTCTGAAACCACAGTGTCTCCGAGGGCAGCAGTTAAACTCTGGCTTGAACCAGTGATGCACCGGGTGGAGGCCGGCAGCGGGCGCACCACCTCAACTGAAAAGACCACATTCACTCAGGTAGCTTTCCTGGTCCCTTTTTTCAACATGCATGTCACCACACATCTTCTCCTCCCCACCCATATCCATCTCTGCCTTCTCTGCCTTTACATACACTGTGAACAGGGCCGTAGCTGTTCAACATCCGAGGCCACAACCCCACTGTTGCTGGGGAAATCTGGTCGGAGCAGCACCAGCTACATCTATACATCTTTGCCTCGTCGCCAGGCCAGGAAGAGTCACAGACCATTTAACTTGGGTATTAATGACCAACATCAGCACACCGCCTCCAAAACTAGAGTGTATGAACTTATGAAAGTATATACACACACAGAGGCGGGGAGGAGGGGCAAAAAGTGCAGAGGGCGAGATGCCAAGGCGAAGAGAAATGAGGTGTGGGAAGGCGAGGTAGAGGGAAAAAACAAAGAGCTCAAAACAGAAAGAGCAGATAAAGATTGAGCGATTTGAAAGGGCATGTACTGTAAAGGATCATGAGCCGAAAGAAATAAACATACGTCAAAAACTACACTCAGCAATTTGTGGGAGCCAACGGCCACGTTGAGAATGATGAAGATGGTGAGACATAATTTATCCAAACTCCACAAGTATCAGAGATTACTGGACTTTGAACAAACAGAAAACAGAAAATAATAAAAAGCAGGCATCGTGTATCATTGGACTAGCCTTTCATAAATACCCATTAGTTGCAGCTTGGTATGTAAATGTTAGAAACCTTTTTTTTCTGACCCAGTATATTAAACTTATAAAACTCTCAGAATATTACATCATGCTTTTCCTACTAATAATCACCCTGTTTTAATCATTTATTTTTAATTTGAACCAACTTGATGACTTAAGTTTGAAAAACCTGACGTAATTATAAGTGAAATTAGCATTAAAATTAAATTGTAAAGTAAGATCAACTTGTTAAATTTTACACTGCACCCAGCTCACATCTACAGAAGTTTATTCTCCCATGCAGGTACAGACAGAATTTTTAAATTAGAAGGGAAACGTGACATACGTTGGAGACGTGCACAGAAATCAGTGAATGGTGTGCTTGGTGCTGAAGTGGCCACAAGTGAATTAGTCGTCAGGCGCAAGTGTTGAGCTCGTCTGTCGGACGTCTCCTCTTGATGTCCAGCTGAGAGGTCGGGATCAGAGAGACAGATGAAGGCACCGTTTAATCAGCCCCTCACCTCTGGAGCGGCTGACTTCTGACCTCTGACCTCAACCACGTGACCCCACCCTCCAGCAGTTCCACGGCTCACAGCAGACTCCAAGGGCTGCCGGTTGGTCATCGGGGGGCATCGTGAAGACTCGAGGGGTCAACGAGAGCAGGAGGACACATCAGAGGCGTGACGGACCCCCTGCTGGGCTGAGCTCGTCCCCTCAGGTGCAGTTTAGATTCAACCCTGCCCCCATATCAACATCTTCACCACAAAGATGTGTGTCGAGTCATACTCACACACACACACACATGACATCATAAATGATAAAAAAGATCAGATCTGCTTTTTGAAAGGTTTGTTTTCCTGTTCAGATCAATAAGCCAAAATGTGTTGATTCGTATTTACATGTACTGTATGTTGGAGTTCTCACTGAATTGCAGGCAAATAAACTACTCTATTTATTGCCATGGCAACTGCAATGAAACCTAAGTGACTGCCCAAATATTTAACAAACACATCCTGCCACAGGAATATGAATGAAATAATCTAGTGTTCAATGTCCAAATAAAAGGAAGGTTTTTAATGTTTTTTTTATGATCTTTATTTTCTCCAAGTGTCTTCCCTGCAGTTTTTCTGATACATGTAATATACCTGCTTTTGCTGCTCACTATGGATCTATACCATCTAAATTATTGTGCAGCAACAATAAGTTGATTGATTAATTAGTTGAATAATCAATAAGTCGACCAACAGAAAAGTAACCCTGCAACTAGTTTGACTATCTAATCAAGTTATCCTTTCTTTTATTTTATTCAAAAATGTCAAATATTTTCCATTTCTAGCTCTAACTTTTGTAATACTGTGTGCGTGTGTGTGTGAGACTGAGCCTTTGTCCTTGTGCTTGATTTTTGTGTGTGTGTGTATGGGTTATGAAATGATCAATAAATATGGATTCTCTCTGAATTTAAAAGTTCCCACCTTGTTCTATGAGAAACAAATGCATATTGGGCGGTAATTGATATTTTCTGGTATTTTCTAGTCAAAACAATGAAGCAGTTGGTCCAAAAATAATAAATCAGCAAATTAATCCATGATGAAAATGATCATTAGTTGCAGCCCTATAGTTGAGAGATGCTGGTCCCTGATATTTGCGCCAACACAGCACAAAAATGAGAGAGAAAATGCTGTACGACACAATTTAGAAAGAATTACATGAATGTATCACAATGCAATAAAACACAAAGGACTTATGTTGCTGCCAAAGAAACAAGACAAATACAACTTACGTCAGCCACTTGCACAGGCCGGGGTGCTCAGTTGTGCCTCTGGATGTTGTTGTGACACATTTTCTTTAGACAGGATGTGTTACAGTGATTGCAATGGTTTTGATGAGAAAGTTATTGAGTCAATTGAGTCGGACAGTGCCAGTTGACACGGTTTATCACTGTATCAAAGCACAGTGGTCTAAACTTAAAGGTTAGGTCATCCCCTCAGTGTGACTCTATCACATCCGTTGGACGTCCACACTCTGACAGGAACACGTCCGATTTTAGGTCACATGACAGGGAATCAATACAGAAGTGGGAGTGCACAGACAAAGATGCACACACAGAGTTTAAATATGCATACACACATACACTCACTGCACTTACACATGAAATGTGAAGTAAGGCCACACACACGGGAGCTATGGACACACACATACACGTGCTCCCGCATGTACTCAATCATCGCTTCCTGTTTTGCCTCTGAGCTGAAGCGGAGCCCCATCAGCTGTGATGTCACTGATGAGGTCACTGCTTAGGTCACCAGCAGCACTCTGATGCTCCCCCGAGAGCGGCCGGTAATTATGAAGTCATGGATCAACACACACACACAAACACACACACACACACCAGCTGGTTCCCAGGTCACCTCACAGAGCAGCGACAGCTTGAGAAAACTTCACACCATGTGGGAATGTGGGATGAAAAAGCACCACGGACCCCAATGTGCACATCATGATGAGACAATCACCTCCAAATTCAAACTTATAGATGTCAGTGACCAAAAAGGTTTCATCTAGATCCAATGTATGGGAAATGTATGAAAATGCCAAAAAATGTAAAAGTCCCATCCCACATTAGTGAAATTGAAAAAAATGGAATCCTTGATACGCCCCCTGGCAGTGACAGGCACACAGACCAAAGAGTGAATGATAAGTTCTCGCATTAGAGAGAGAACTGCTTTGCAGGAGCATATCTCAACAGCGCGAGTAAGCACACAGCAAATAGCGTTGCAATTAATGCTGACGAATTACAATACGGCGGGCCACCACAGTCAAGGTTATTAATGAGAAACACAGTGTTCCTTCCTGATGCAGACTGCATCCTTGCAACATGCTTCGTGGTAATCAGTCTGGTACTTTTGGTGTAAACAAACAAACAAACAAACAAACAAAGGCAGATGAAAACATCACCTCTGGGTGGAAGTATAACCCCCAGACACTGCGATAACAAATGTAATGATATAATGCAATTTCGTTGCAAAGCATCCTTCATAATAATTATACTTTTCTATTTATAGTCCATCCATCATCTCTACCGCTTACTGGGCCGGAGCGTATCACAGGGCCTCTATTTCTGCTGAGAATACCTTTTCGTAAAAATGTTGCTGCTGTGAAATCCCTGTTCACTACAACGTGCTGAGAGCAATACCAGATAATCATATCAAAACTCCACCAGGTCACAACTACAAATATTCAAGTCTCCCCATCTACTTATCTTGTTGTTTCTTTACTTGGATGTGTGAGCATCACTGTGCCGAGTTTGTTTCCACGTTCATCAGCTGAAGTGGGAATGTTTCACTCTGCTCTCCTCGAATCTAAAGTTTGATACACGAATGTACAAGTTGATTTGATTATAATTACAAAAACCTTCCGTATCTACCGGTGAAAGATTTAAAAACGCACCATATTTCCATGTCCATAATTTTGATGGAGGAGGAGTAACTGCTCATTCATGCTCAATGTTTGTTACGTATATGGAGCCTTATGTACGTACTCTGTTTTCATACCATCAGTCTTGGAGCATATCTTCTAGAATCTTATGGATACGAAACAAGACAAAACGGAGCAGTACCACAGGATATCATGGGGGGGCAGTGTAGCTGATCGTTCAAGCCAGACGACCACAGGCCACAAGGAAGAAATTTCACCAATGACAGAACTTTTTGAAGAGAGATGGTAAGTTGGACCAACAGCATTTACAACACAGAAACTTTTGCCTCTTTCGGAAGAGGGACATTATCACAATGTCTGCCACCGTCGCCATGTTTGTAGTTATGGCGACGGTGACTCTATACTCTCGACTGCCCTCTAGTGGATGAATTGCTTGCCCACCATGCCAACGTAAAGAAAGCATGGACGTTTGTGGGCAGTAACGGCTACATCATTAAAAACAGACTTATCTCTTTTCATATGTAAAGAATGTAATTTTACTTACAGCAACTCTATCTGTAAAATATATACCAGACACACATTGTTTTTTCTAACCAGAGTATTTCAATATGTTTTAAACTATGTCTGGGGGAAATCTTTAAACATCATTATCTGCTCCTTGATGGTAACAGTCAACAGGGACTCAGTCGTAAATGTGGGGACAGCGTTTTCAAAATTGACCCATTAAATCACAAAGGCAACAAAAACATGAGAATCATCGGTCCACGCTCTCTGTTGCTCACTTGACGACAAGTCAGAGTAACATCTGCCAGTGCACCACCGCTTGTTTTTTTTTTCTCCACATCTGCCATGTGCTGGAGTAAAAACCAACCCTGGACACAACACTTTAACTTTCCTTCTTTTCTTTTTTTTAAACCAGCTGAGCGACACAAGACCACCAGTGTACTTGCATGTGCCCTCTGCTCCACACCCTGTCGCCCCGTGTGTGGCAGCAGTGGGGCAGCGTGTCCTCTGTGTGGCCCAGTGCGGCCTGACGGAGCCACGTAGGAAAATGACCTCTGAATGCAATCAGCCTCCAATCTCCAGTAATGGACTTTGCATTAAGCCACTACACACTGCATCCTAATTGCACACAGGAGGACTGCAGACTGTGGGTGTGTTCACTTACTGTATATGCATGTGTGTGTGTGTGTGTGTGTGTGTGTGTGTCTGTGTGTGTGCATGTTTGTGTTGGGTGCATGACATCATGGTTAATCACAGATTAGACTTTTCAATGAGCGTAAAGCACCGTGGAAGCATAACATGCACACATGCACACAAAGACCGGATTGTGATGGGAAAACACACATTTGTTTGCCCTTTTTTTGTCTCACACACACACACACACACACACACACACACACACACACTGCAATTTTCAAGCACAATAACAAGAAAGAGGTTTTAAAAGCGTTTCAGTGCACATGGTTGAATTTTTCATCAACCATACACACAAAAATAAATCACATGCAAGGACACACACACACAGAGGTTTGCCACAATCTTTACACACAGTAGAAAAGTGTTTTTTAAAGCGTGAGCACTCATGTAGATATTTGCTTCATGAACCAGATGTACAAAAATAAATCAAGCACAAGGACAAACACACACGATTACCACTTTTTTTTGCACAATAATGAAAAAGAGGTTTTTAAAATGACTACACATGCAGATATTTTCTGACCATTTCTTGAACCATACACACCAAAATAAATCAAATGCAAGGACATACAGACACACAGACACACACACACACTTTCTTTTCCCACATGCGCATTTACAGATTTGCATCTCCCCTGAGTTTGTTCTCTCCAGATTACATGCAACAATTACACGTGTGTGAGCGTAAGATGTGTGTGTCCCGCAAAACAAGTCTAATGTCCGTCCACCTGTGTGTGTAACTGTGTGTGTTCCACGCAAAGACTGTGTGTGAGCAAAGTGGCAGTGGAGCAGATCTGGCAGCCATCCCACTAAGGACATTTGACCTTGGAGAGATTTTTTTTTTTTCTCCACGGGTTTTTTTTTTCAGCCCCTCTCTCCTTTTCCCCTCGCAGAGGCTAAAAGGCTCAAAAGGGTGGAAAGCTAAATATTTTCTTTAGTCTCCTGGACGCCAGGTTGCATAAAAGGTTCCAAAGCCGTTTGCATCAAACCTCGACCGTCGAAACCACAAATTCTGTTTTTCTAGCCATAAAACTCCCCCTGCCAAAAAGAGGAGGGGAAAAATGAGGAAAAAGATTTCCATTCAGTTGATTCTTATAAATTTAAATGAACTGAAAAAAAAATGGTTTACTCCCCAAAGGAAAACAGGGAGTTAAATATATGATTTGTGTCTGTGCTATGATTGATCAACATGACTGATTTACAGCAGAGTGGGAAATGAAAGAGAAAGTGATCAGCCATCAAATAGTATACAAACTTGTATCCATTGACAACCAGACAGCAACAAACCTCTGGACAGGGTTGCACAATAACAGAAACAAATATTTTCAAAATATTTCATTTATAATGCAGAAGCTTCACATTGCTGGCATTATTGCACCAATTTCTTAAATTTGTGCATTGAAAATAACTTAAAGTTGGAAAGTTGTTTCTGAAATAGCTATGACAAGAGGGGGGATGGGAGAGAGAGTATGTATATTAAGTATATATTGAGTAAGTTTATTCAGATTATATCAATGAATCAAATTCAATCAATCAGTCAATCAAATCTGAACACCCGTCTGCCCTTAACCCTTTACTAGAGTGAGGGAAAACTACAAAAAAACTTTAACTGGGGGAAAAACAACAGAAACCTCAGAGAGAATCACAAGTGAGTGATCCTTCTCCCAGGACGGACTGTAGTGCTATAGATTTCACTGTATTAACAGTGTTTGCAGAAAATAAGTCAATAGAGACATCAGAGTGCCAGCAGTGACATCCCACAGCAATTAAAACAGCACATATCAGGGGGACAATGGAGGTAAATGTCTTTGAGCAACATCTACTTCATATTGGACTGTAACGGCACTGATGTCCACTACAGCTCTGTGAGAATAATAACCTTCATGTCTTTTACATTACTGCGGTTATGATGTTTATATTCATTCGTATTCCTGTTTATGTGTTATAGAGCGTAGTCTGATTATGACTATGTCAACATTACGTCCTGTTACTTGTTTACACTCAAATCTAGGCAGGGACGCTGGAAGTCAGTCAGAGTTGGGGGTGCTGAGAGAAAGTTCTTGTAAATACGTTGTATTAAATTCATTGCAGCAGCGCAGGATTTTAGTACTGATTTAAATATCCAACAACCTTTTATTTACATTTCACAACTTACTGTATGCCAAAGTAGCATAGGGCCATATTCTACTGTGGACAGATCACGCAGGGAACGCAGGTAAATTCTTCAACAGAAGTTGTGCCAAACTACAGTATGTGTAGATACACACACAGAACTGCTGCTAAGCTACTCTCAAAATGTTACTCGAGAAAATGTAATGAAATAAAAATTTCAGGATAAACTTTTTTCCCTTGTAATTACAGCTCTGGCCAGTAGGGGGTACTGCATCCCACTCAGCAGCCCAACTTCCAGCGTTCTCAAACCCAGGGAATGTGTCGTCAGTTGGTCACAAAAAAGCTGCGAAAACTCCAATTATGTTACATTATGATGCAATTTAGACAAATAATTATCTTAATCAAAATCGTGTTTCAAAAAACTTCTCAAGCGGGGGTGTTAGCCAATCAAATAACGCTAATGTGAAATAAGAGGCAGAGGCAGCTGGAAAACCTGGATTTTATTTCCTGTGCACTAAGCATTGCATTGACAGCTAGCTTGCATGTTAGCACGAAAGCTGGACATGTGATTGTTGTTGATTGCACCAGCATCAAGCATCGGGCACACCCATCCGTCATAAGACCAGTCATCTGGGCCTTTTGACTTGAAATCTTCACCAAACCCAAAGAATAAAAAACATATTATTTTTCTATTACAGATATAGCCGAAGAGAGTGGCTTCTCATTTTAGTAATCATTTGTCATCTCATGAAGACTGGGTGGGACAACTGGGTGCTTCTCCCTGCTCATCCGAGATGTCATCGTTTTCAAGACATGCGCCTGATGAATTCACTGAAATACTCGCAGGAACGGCGAAATGCATTATGTGCAACGTACTTTGTTGTTTGTAAGCTCTCTGAGCCCGCAAAATAGTTTTTAAAGACAATGGCTGATGATCTAAGCGAGGGAAGCGATATTGAAGCAGGTTACAGCTGAGTTTCTTTTACGAAAATAACAATGAATAAGATTCAAACCCTACACTGACCTGTTAGCAAGGGCTCAGTCGGTAAGAGGACGACGGAGAAGGGATTTAGCGAGTGTTGTTTTTTTTAAATATTCAAGGGATTTAAGTTAACGGCGATGAGAGCCAAATGTTGAAGCCATCAAATATTTTTTTATGTGATGTCTCTATTTGCTTCAGAGGCTGAGAATTTTAAGGTTTGTACATGCTGTTAATTCTTTCAGCTCTTCAGAAAACCATCAGGTTTTAGGTGGTTGTTTTCAAAGGTTTAGAGGCTGTATTTATTCGGCGCCTTAGGTCTTAATGAGTTTAATGACAAATTATACTACTATAAACTACTAATGTTAATGTGTTAGACAAATATATTTACTCTCTATAACTGTGTTTACAAAAATGTTACTTATTATTTTTGGCTCATTTGTATCATTCACATTTAAATTCCTACGGTATTTTTGTAAAACTAAATGATAGAAACTTCACACAGATCTTGCTGTTGTTGGATCAAACTTTCCTGTGAGGGTGAGGCTGCACTGGGGGAACTCGGACTTCTGACCTCGGTGTTTCTACAACCCAGCCTGCAGCTCACACACCGCCTTGTGATAGAGTTTGCTGCAAACTACTGTGCGTCACTTCAATTATAGCCCAGATTCCATGTTCCTCCCAGCGTGTATGTTCTCCAAGAAAAGTGAGGAAGATGAAGAAAGTGATGTTTGTTATGTCAGTACACAACCAAACCCAATGAGCTGTGTGCATGCACGGATGCCGTTTATGTGTGTATCATGTGTGCATGTCGAGGAGTTTCCAACACTGACATGTTTACTGAGGGACCACACATACGTAAAGGAGTTGTGCCAAGGCTGTGAAATATCCAGCTACAAGTGTGTCAACATGCATGCATACACACACACACGCATACACAAAGTTTGGAAAGCCACAGAAATGTACCTGGCAACGTGCTATATTTTGCATTAAGTGCCTTTCCCACCCATATAGTTTATGTTTGTCAATAGAAACCGTTTCAGCAAATATTCCCTGACGTTGGTTTCACTGTGATCACTCATGAATTAATGGCCTCAGGGTATTTTGTCCGCTTGTGCTGCTGGAAAACTTACGCCATCTTCAAACATAATAATTCATACAACGTAAACATTTTTCTAATATTTTAAACATTTTAATAAGGAGGAGATGAAGTTATAGGGGGTTAGGAAGTATCGTTGATTATGAAAAGCTGCACTTTTGCACTTGCATAGGGGCTAAGAAATACAAGTGAGCGAGTGAATGGGCAGGATAAATTATTTAATTTTGTCCCTTGCAGGTACGCACACAACTTCAGCTGAAACTACAAAGTCTGTCTGCATGGATGGTAATAACTTAAGGGATGATAGCACAAGTCTGCAGAAAATAACACTGCACACAGTTATACTGTAATGGAGCAGATCACTAACTTAGAGATCTTTAATGTTTTTATGAGAAGTGTAAAAAATGTTTTAGTTCATTATGAAACGGTGGCAGGACAAATTAGAATATGGTGAGCTACCACAGAATTAATGGGAAACACTGCTAATTGTTTGGTTAACACTTCAAGTCAGCATAAAAGTTTGAGGCATTTTAGGTAATTGAACATGTGGGCAAATAAAAGCACAGCTGTTGTGTTCAGTATTGTGAAACACAAAGTCTGATAAACTCTGCTTCAGAAAATCTCACTCTCTGGAGAAAATAGATATTTTATAGCTCTGCATTATTTTCAATAAAATTCAAGAGAGTAATCAAATTTCTTTATTATGCTTAGTCATAAAAGCATTTACACAATTCATTGCCTCGTCCTTCCCAACAATACACACATGCATATGCAACATTCTCTCAAATTGTCAATTATATCATATCAGTCCATCATGGTCACAAGATCCCAATTTATACACAATAAATATATTATACTACATAGATAGCTGCCCCTGTATTTTTTGTACCCAAGTTTTCCCCATATCCTATCAAATTGCATTGGTTGGCCTCTTACGTTATACATATTTCTTTTTATTGGAGGGCTTTATGACAACATCAAGAGGGTCATTTAGATATGTGTATTACAGATTGTAACCGGTGGTGGTTTCTTTGTGCACGATAAACATACGATGTAAAACTCCTTGCATGTGGCTCGATGCATATTTTCTGAGTGCATATGAATATAAGAGCAGAAGAAATAAACATGTTTGTGTACTTCACTGTGTGTTGGGACTACTCGGCCTTTCACTACCCTGTTTCCTGCCGTAACTATAGCTCAATGGGGCCCGGTAACCCCTCCCCCTTCCATTACCATAAAGAAACACAGCGAGCACAATTAAAGATAATTTAAGACTTAAGCAATTAAGGTCACATCTCCTCTGGAAACACACGCCCACGGAGGTCCTGGTAACTGTCGAGCACAGGATGAATGTGGACAGGTTTGGGAGAGTGATTGTGTGCGTGTGTCGTATGGCTTTGTAATTGCAGTCGAGACGCTGGGTCAACCAGGGTCTACAGGGGGCTGTTTTTGGCTGAATTGCCCGGGAGGAGATTAGGACAAAATGACACACTCTGTGCCTACCTGTGCTCCGATTTCAACTGTGTAAACACACATGCACACGCATGGCCATGCATACACAGAAAGCAGTAAAACAAATCTAATCATGTGGTTTGCATGCACATGCAATGAGAATAATCCCGTCTTCGTGCAGACCTCCAACACAACAGATTAATGACTACAGGCCACTGAGGAGTTCCTTCTTAAAGGCACTGGAGGAGGAGAGAAAGTACGAGTTGGCTCCGCTTAGCGGTGTTATATCAACAGTATTTTATAGAGTGGAAATCAAGTGGGATTTTGTGAAGGATGATAAGTGTGAAAAACAGCTTTGGGCCGCAGGTTGCACACAGCCTGCACTCTGTGGAGTTCAATTACGTTCTATGTGCTGTTATAGCTTTACAGCTCCCACTGAGCACTGTCTGCTGACCTTACAACCATCAGTGTAAACACACACACACACACACACAATACATATATATTCTCCCTGAACCACACACTGCTGACTCAACATATCAAGCAGCCAGGGAAGGACACAGTCAACCCGGAAATCACAGTTTTTAAAAGCACATTGGATTTTTTTTCAAATTCAGAGTATTTATATTTTACCATATTACATAATGTGGTAAGTGCGATCTGATAAATTGAGTGGTTTTACAAATTGAATAACTTTGTGGACATGCTCCGCTGAAAGATCGCGTTGACTGTGCTGTTACACCTTTCTGTGGCAATGTCCGATGCCACCGGGGTCTCCCACACACAGATGGAACTATTGCAGTTCAGCCTTTTATTATTGACTCAAACTAAAACATACAACTTCACTTTGCCAGCAGTGTATGCAGTTCAGTGTCTCAGTCCTGAGTAGCCTTTTTAATCCAGGGAGAGTTGATTGGCCAACTTGTTTCAGCTTAGCCAATCACCTCTCCCTGGTTCACTTGGAGGTGCTCACTGAACACAAGCTCTCAAATCTGCCTTGTTTGAACCAGACATTCAGATTTTTCAGTTTAGTCCGGAGCAACGTAACACATGTGAAAGGATCCCCAGACCAGTGGTCCCATCAAACAAATTTAGTTCGACCAGAAGAGTTGGTCTCTGTCCAGATCACAGTGCAGATCATTTGCAGTGTGAAACATTTTTTTTGGACGGTTCAGACATTTGGACCGATTGCAGGAAGTTGAGACAGCAATCAACAATAGAAGAAGAAAGAGAAGAGAAGGTTCACAGGAATCTTTGCAGTTTTTGCCTCCAACTATATCATTTTTGAATGAAGAGGATGTTATTTTTGCTGATAGTAATATTATAATCGTGTTGCATTGGCAATGAAATTAATTAGGTGAACAGGTTCATTTATTTTCTCCATTCAAATGGAAAGACCATTTTTCTCTTTGCACTCCTTTCCAAAAGTTGACAATAGTCGGGTCGACGACGTCAGACACACGGACCGATCAATGTCAAGTATAGGTAGATGAAGCCCACATAGGTGATAACGACTGGATGTACATATGTTAAACAGAAGTCTTTCTCCTCCATAAATTACCATATGAACCCAAAACTAACCAAATCAGTGTTTATACAATGTTACATTTATTTAGAAATGACAATGGTCCAGATGTTTAAGTGATAAAACCCACTTAGTCATTATTTTATGTCTTTTTTTTATACCTTCAGATGGATCAAGGTGTGAAAGCGAAAGAGATCTTAAAGTGAAAATCCCAATGGAACCCCTACGTGAAGAACTGAGGCAAAATAAAACAGTGATATAATTAAAGATTCTCATGATGAATATTATTCAGCTTTTTTCCAGAAAAATTATGGAGCATTACTGAGATGATCTGCTACCGGGAGGCATGTGACATAATAGCATTTCAGATTACACAATTTGCAGTATATTTTTTAAGCCGTGTTCTATTTCCAGAACGGCTGTGCAGTGTTTTGGGATTGAGGTATTTGAGTGTGCGGAGGGAGCAGCAGGACCTGAGCACGGGGCAAAGAATTTGAAACACAACGCTGCATAAAAACAACCGGTTAAAACCTGTTATCCAGCTGGAATGTGCATCGTCAGATACAAAAGAAAAAGACACGGCCAAAAACAGCTTGGAGATTATTTTGTTTTCAGCCAGCTCTCACTTCGCTAAACATAGCCATCTGCAGGCGTCCACGGCTTCAACCCTCCGGACACGACGATTAAAACTTTGTTGATTCTTTCACTAAACTGGGTGTTGCTTAAAAGCCGTACACAACAGGGTCAACCTGCAATGACCTGCGTGAACACACACATCATCTGTGTCACAATGCAGCTTCATGTGTGGTGAGGACTGCCCAGCACGGAAGCCACAGTGATAAAATACCAGCCGCAGCCCCTCAGTCACAGGCTAAGTTTAGCCCACGGTTAAGTCTGCCACCCAGCAGTCATGTGCAAC
Organism: Verasper variegatus; assembly: GCA_026259375.1. NCBI lineage: Eukaryota > Metazoa > Chordata > Actinopteri > Pleuronectiformes > Pleuronectidae > Verasper > Verasper variegatus. The sequence continues at coordinate 13,450,670 of CM048057.1, forward strand.
ACCTCCTCAGCCTGTAAACTCGGAATATCTCTCCGTCTCTCGCTTGGGTGTGATCTTTATAGTGGACATTTGCAGGAATGTGTCAAGCTCGCTCTCCGCTGGATTGTCAAAACACGTGTCCCTGAAGCTTTAAATGAGCTGATTGGGTGGGTTTCAGTAAGACTCACATAGCGTAAAGATGAATCCAGATTATTTACATGGATATTTAAGTAAACTCATTAAACAACCAAACATTTGCAGGAATTCAAATAACTCCTCTCCCTTTCTTCTCGCATGAAGCCTGCATGCTAATTCATGGCTGCTGGCATTGTGTTCTGCACCTTATGTTGTTCTTTTGGCCAAAAATATTATGACTCCCCAATGAGTTTGGTGTTGTCACTCCCCACAATAATACATCCTAGTCTCAAGGTTATATAAAGGGTTTTCTGTAGGTTAAAGTAAAATTTAAGACCATAATAAATGAAGTTTAACACCTGTGTCAAATACAACAATATTGAAGGATATCAGAGTCCCAGATTTTACGAGGATTGAAGATGAGGTGAAGTAGCTGAGTAGAGAATAACTCAATAATACAAACCATAATTTAGTGTATGTTTTATGCACTTTAAAATGCAGGTATAAACTGAAACAGAGACTGACACTCTTTCACTCTATTTGAAATTGTGTCGAATTTGAATAAGATGCATCTTAAATTTAATTTATTATGATCTTAAAAGGGCCTTAAAAAGGTCTTAAATCTAACCTATTCAAACCCGCAGTTAAGGTTAGGGAGTGGTCCGTGGTCTTGGTTAAGAGTAACTAATATTTGACTAATATTTAACTATTTTCATTTATGTCAACAGTAATAGCTCCTATAGGCAATAGAGCTCTATTTCACTTTGTTATATGATGTGGTTGATTTTCAACTGTCACTTGTTGGTACCTACTGTATACACAATGCCAAGAATTCCACATTTGTTTCAACCACTTAATATACAATTAAAAAGTGCCTTTTTATTTTTAACAAAACATCCAAAAAGTCCTAAAAAGAAAGTAAGATAAAACTTTGTTTCTGTTCTGTGTCAGGCAATAAATCCACAACATCTCTGCTGACATCCAAAGTCTCCCTTTATTCCATATGGTGATCCCACAGTCGGTGACACACCATATGAAGATGTCAACCTAAGGAATGTGGTGTTGTTGCAGCACAGGTCGTCTGTAGGTGGTACAGAGTCTGTTGTTATGGTGGAAACGACACTCAATGATATATTGTGCTTGCCGCATTTCAAGTCACGAAAGAAGCAGCTCCTCTGAAACAGAAAAAAAGTGAGCGCAGTTAAGTGTGTTTAACACATAACCTCAGTTATTTACCTTGAAACATGGTAGAATGAGAGTTATGCGAGAATCTGATTATGAAATATGGATGAGAGGCAAGAGTGAGGGTGTGTGGAATAAAATAAAAGTTATGTTTGCAAAGAATTCAAAACTAAAAGCTGCCGAAGACAGAAGGCAAAAGAAGCGCAGCCGTCGAAAAGTGTGAATTCTTAACACTCGCCAACATTTAAAAACCACTCTGTTTATTTAGATCGAATCATGAACAGAAAGGGGAAGACTAGAAAGGACAAAATGGTGGTTTCTGGAAAGGCCTCAGAGGAGATGGTCACCGAGGCGGCGTTAATGTGTTTGTTCTGGATCGTTGTCTCACCATCGAGTGTCCCAGTGCACGGTGTCTTTTGGCAGATACAGTACGAGGACTACATGAGATGAGGGAGAGTCGACTGACTGACAGTTACATTAGTAACTTACATATGTTTTGTTCGCCGCTGTCGGAGGTCGACCCGCTTCATTTCCAGACCATAATTCTCACTTTTTCCTTTCTCCTTGACATCAGTAGCCACAAAAGCATGGATGGAGCATGGTTCTACACTTGCACTGCAAAGGTAAATATAAATAGTATTAGTTTACTGTAACAAAAAACTCTTGTGCTTCTTTAACTAGTTCATATTTCAGTTTTTTACTCCTTGCAGATTTCATTACTGTGAATTTACCTGCCGTCCCACTGACAGGGATGCCTTTCACCTGCATGAGATGGGAATAAATAAGGGGAGGATACATTTTAAGGGTAATTTCTTATCGTCACTTTGTCAACTTTTCCAAAAAAGAAATCAAAGTGTAAACAGCTCATGTGATCATCTGAACCTGCTTTGGTTTAACTGAAGTGAGCAAAATTAAGACCTGTTCAGTGTTCGTATTATATTTTAATAAGCTGTCTCGTTGATTCATATTCAAACATTCTAACATTAATTCAACTACAAGATATGCTTCAGAATCACTTTCTAACTAATATTTAGATGAGACGATTTACAGCACTCTTGTATCTGTCAGGTAATATGAAAGCACAACTAGCATAGACTATGAATAAAAACGCATCTCCACTTCCTCTCACTACGCTGAAATGAAGCCAAAATATCCCTGAGACGAGTGAGGCTGGAGCCACTGTGTCGAGGTCCCACTAAAACACATGCTCGACCAATCGTGAGTCAGTTTGAGCTGTCAATCATGACATTTCCCTGTTTTATTGCATCAAATAACTAATTATAAACAGACATTTTCTTTATTGAGACATCATCGGCATTCTGCAGTGGCCTTTTATTTTTAACTCAACAAGAATTTACAGTGTGAAAACACAAAAATGCAAGTAGATACATTTTTTCTGGCCAAGCGGTGAATGCAGATCCAACAATCCTATTTGCTCGAGTCTGGTCTCCACCAAGTCCTTGAGCTGCTATATGTTCACCGGGGAGTCATTCATCTTGTCTTTTATTTGGTTTTCTGAGAGCAGCTTCTTTTCCCCAAAGGTCAGCTGCTTGCTGCATCTGGAAGTGATGCTGACTCGAAAGTAGACTGAGACTAAACAACTCTGGAAATCTAAGGGGAAATGTTAATTGCATAAATATTCAATGTATCCACCAATGATATAAAATAGGTGATCGCAGCTTTAAAATACTAGACTGTCAGTCTTGTGATGATTGCCAGAAGAATTAGTTCTCACCAGCCGTCAGTCAGAACTACTGTACCCTTCTAGAATTGTTACTGGGTCCACTGCAATTCTTTCCACATATTCGTGTCCTTCTGACACACAGAACATCTGTAAGTCTCCTGACTTGGTTTTCCACTATCTTCCCTCCTCCTCCAGCCTCTTCATCACTTTTTACTCTTTTTCTCCATCAAGCTGCTGACTCCTCCCAATTTCCTCCCCACCATCCTATCCATCATCCATCCAGCTCGTGTTTTCTTGCTGAATCATGTCCACATAATTTGTCTCGCACTTTTTCTCTCTCTCTCTCTGCGGCCCTCTCAAGGTTCCTCATGCAGAACTGCTGACAAATCTCCATTCTTCTTTCTTTTCTTTTTTTCATCTTCCACTTTTCCCCTCTCGCTCTCCTCCACTTATCTCACCATCCTGACCTGTATGCATGGAATTGCCGAGAGAGAAACTGAGGTCTTAAAAGTTCGGCGGAGTAAAAGCATCCAGGCAGAATCTCCTCCCAGGGCTCAACCCGCAACCGCGACCCCAGACCGCGTCCCGGAATTTAATCTAGCACATGGTCCGCGAATTTAATCCAGAACCGAGCTCAATCAACCAGAAAATGTGACATGTCTGAAAGACCCAAAAAGCCATGAAACCAGAGCCCAGACACCTGCTTTGGCACCAGCATCTTGCAGAGAGAGGTAGGGAAGGAGGGGGGGTAATTTCAGTCATTCCCTCACCACATGGTTTTGTGGAACACTCCAGATGACGACCCACAAACCAGAGCTTCACTTTAACAGTGGATTCAAGCCGTAACCAAGCAGCTCTTGGACTGGAACTTGAAATTTTTCTTCCATCACCTGTTATTTTTTGCTATTTTATTTCTTCACAGCCACAAAAATGAACAAACCAAAAAGACACAGACATCTGGTACCGGAGCCGAGCCTGCTTCAGTCTGTATTTCCCATTTTATTTATGGGACAGACGCAGAACCACACGAATGGGCTGGGGGGGAGCTGCTCCAGAGCACATGCTCCTCGCCGCAGGAGAGGAAAAATAAACGTACACCAAACAGTAAAAACCTAAACTAATGTGGGAGCACTCTGAATATGAAATTGCCCATTCAGTATATATCCGTGCTGAATGTTTGAATTTCTAACACATGTCCTAATGTATGGTAAAGCAGTTATTTTTGACGGAGTAGCTTGCACAGACTGTGGTTGTGAGAGAAACCTAGGTCTTTACACATGGAGAAGTGGCACGTGTCTAAAGATATTACATCAATGATATCAGTGGAGATGATATTAAATCCTTTACTAAGTCAATGTAGGTCGTAATAAAGAGAACGAGAGGTGGCCATATTAAAGAGTGACAGGGTGACAGTTGTGACGCTGTAATTTATTGTAGAATATGGAAACAATTACCTCTTGGCAAGGAAGGTATGGAACAGCGTAGCAGATCTGCTGTGTCTGGGATCATTTACTGCCTGCATGCCCGCTGGTGTCTCCTCTAACTTCTGTATTTGTGTGTGAACTCATGTTCATGCAAACCAGCACTCAAAGGAAAGCAGATGATAACGAAGTAAGAGTCTCAGAGGACAAAAGACAGATGAACAGAGGCAACAGAGACTGAATGGGGGGGGTTTCAGTCCCTGCATGGAGCCAGGATGGTGCGTCTGCTTGAAACCCTTCTAACTAACTGCTGTTCTGTGACATGACGTGTATGTGATTCTAGCTGTTTCTTAATTAAGGGGCTGCATATATCGGATTGTCTAAATCATCATTAATCATGGTCTTACTGTTGCACTGTTAGAAATCTCTATAAACAGATACATGTGTATGTGAATATTCAGAATCTTTAAGATTTTGGGGCTGGAAGCCTCTGGTTTCAATTTCCAGTTTGACCAATCACATTCGAGAAGGATTTGGTTTTCTGACGCAAAACAGCCTGTGTGAAGAGCAAAAGAGGTGCAATACATGACCAAAATGTATCGGCCAGCAGCTTTTTAAGTTATCTGCATTCATAACTGAAGATGGAGTCTTTAAGTTAATCCGTTCACATCTCTCGCCTCTCCCCGACACAAGCTGCCAAAAGATACCCACAACGGCACCATGACCAGCCACTACTTCCTCTCAGGAAATGAATTAGGACTCTGATTGGCTCAAGTATCTGTCTGGCCCAAGATGAGAGGAATCTGATTGGCAGGGAGGCAAAGGGGCTCAACCAGATCACTCTGCAGGGGGGGGCGGTGGTGGAAACCCAGATCCTGGAGTCACCCACACCTTATACACGCACGTTGATTCTGAATCAGTCGATTACGTCCTTCCAGATTATGATAAAGCCTCCAGGGTTGGTAGCATAGAAGGGCACAGCAGCTTTTTTATTGCTTTTTTTTTTTAAGCAAAGACTTGGCTAGTTTACATGCACAAACACTCACAGGGAGAGGGTGTAGCGTGACTCGTATGCAGTAATTTTCCTCTGAGGGGATCACAACCACCCAAAGTAGAAGCAGGGAAGTGTGGATTTGCTTAACGTCCTATTATGAACTCTTTTTTAAATATAATTTAGCTTTTTAAAAGAAGAAATTAAGTTTTTGTGAGGGGGTAGCTCTCTAAAACTAATTATCATCACAGTAAATGACAGCAACATGTGGATGTGTTTTTTAAAGCCAAAGCTCTGAAGTGAAATTAAAGTTGTGCAAACCAGTGACAAAATGATATAATACAATGCAGCAGGGGGGGAGGCAGAGGAAAGAGTAAAGAGATACCAAATGTTCTATGTCTTCTTGTTGTCAACAGAAAAAATGCATAACTGTGATTTACTTAGTCACAGTATTTTGGGGTAAAACCACTGCTAAGATATGAAAGTTAAAAAAAGAAGACAACAATTGTTCATCTTTGTTTCAGGATGCAAATTAGACCAAAGGTGACTAAATATTAGGTTCCATGTGATAATAGTTCCATTAGACAAGACGAGATAAGATAAGAATAGTCCTTTATTAGTCCCACTATGGGGATATTGTAGTTGCTGATAAGCAAAACAGCAGAGTACTGTATGACTTGTACTAATCAGCAGCATCTTTCAACTTGACGTTATTTCTCCTCCAGTGTTGTTGGCAGTGGTGGAGGAAGTACTCAAACATTTTGCTGAAGTAGAAGTACCACATCAACCTTTCTACTTGAGTAAAAGTAAGTTAGTACTTGAGTGTAGCACAATGTTATGGCTGAGACTCTCCCAAATTTTAAATTAGGTGTTTCCAGATGTGCTTTGCTCTCATTGAAGGTGGCGGGGTTTAATGTTATCTGCTCCCTCTGACTGGATCAGTGGACCAATTACCATCTCTTCAGTGATTACTTATAAATATATACAAACAATACGAACATATCACATCAAAAATGTAGTAGCGAAGAAAGTACAGACATTATTTACTCTATGTAGTGGAGTAAAACTGAGAAGTACCTGAAAATATGTTGTACGGTGACAAAGTAAATGTACTTTGTTACATCCCACCATTGGTTACAGGTTTTGGAAGGAAAAAATAAAATAACTGTCTGGTACAAACCATGAAAAAGGAAAGCCCAGCACATTGACATGTACAGTATATGTATGTGGGTATAATGTTAATGGTACATTGTGTTTATAGAATATAAATTCTCCATTAATGTGACCTGACATTCTAGCTGCTTGTCTAAACCCAGAAAGTGAGGGAATCCAGCTCCTGAGCACGGGCAGCAATGTGAACAAGAATGAAAAGTTTCCCAGAAATTCGTAGACATATCGACTAATATTAAAACTTATTTTTATTTAAAGAGTGAGACTAAAACTGTAATAAAATTATAGGCGGTGGAAACTACACTGTGTCTCTGCAAGACATATGTATGTTGACTACAACTTTGCCGTGGAGCTCATTTGCTTTCGGAGAAATCCAGCACAGCAGCTCTGAAAAATGTTTCTCTAACTAAAACTACAGACTGCTGACTCCTCCAGGTCAAGAGGTGTAGCGTTACTTTGGCTGTCAGACAGAACTGCTCAGACTCGCACAATAACGACGTGACGCAGCGAGTGGATGGATGGAGGGACAGACGGAGGAAGGGGAGCTGAAACACATGCAGAATGAGAGGAGGGGGACGACTTGTGACAATGAGAGCGAGGGGGGTGGGAGCGAAAGATGTTAATAGCAGAACATGATGAACGGGTGGAGATAGGAATGGAGGAAGAATGGTAAGAGGTGGGATGTTCTGATTTATGTGCACAGTCGGAGGGAAAACACCGTGCACTACATAGCAGCTCTTGTGGGCACAGCTGAGGGTGGAATTCATGTTTTACACCATCCTCTCTTACTCTCGCTTGTTTTCCCACATATGGATGTGATTTCTAGTCATCATTCAGGCTTTGTGAAATGACAGCCAGACAGAGAGACTGAGGAATGAGGTTTTGTTGCCAGAACATGACACTCGGATACGAGCCGTTGTGGCTGACAAAGTATGCACCGACAAACAACATGACAGCTCAGAGGCTCCCATGTTGCATGTTTTGAGCCCAGTCTGTGAGAAGTTGCCTTCACTCCGCATTGTGCCCTGCCTCTCCCACTTATTATTGCACTATAAATGCCGAATGTCAATCAAGTGACAATAACCTTAAGAGGCGAGCTGGAATTGGGGATTGTGGAAATTTGAGGATTGACGTTGGCTGCGCTGACGCGCCGTCCAAATACAGTAAAGTACCCCAAAGAAGGAGTGCGAAACTGGACTGAGATGGAGGAAAGGCAGGCAGTGAAAGCTAAAGGCCCATACTGATCGTTTAAGGAAAAGAAAGAAGTAAATGTTCCGAAAATAAACCACAGAAATTATTGCAACCCCTGGGAAACTTGTTAAAAGCTCATAAAAGTAAAGTCTGCTATAATACATGAAGCTATAATGGGGCTCCATTTCACAGATTTCTCTTCTCTTTTTTTTTTTGCAGAGCATTTTTTCTTTTCTTTAAAACAGGACGTGGCAAGTTAATGAGAGATTGGCAGCCCTAAGTGTTACAATGCATGAGTCCTGAATGCAACCCCAAAACCAGATTGTACCACATAGCTACAGGTTTGACCTTTTGTAGAGCTCGCATTGGTTGCAGCGATAGGCTTGAGTTACGATACAGTCATCCCAGAAATCTCACTTAGTCCATTTGCTCCCAGCACCTCAACAGTTGAATGACACAACAGAAATGAAATGAAACTGCACCAGAGTTCTACTCTATCGTTGGAAGAGAGCCAGTGTGCAGCAGATGTTGCTGTATGGCACTGAGCATGGAGTAGCTAAATTAATAGCCTATGGCCAAGCTAGCAGGTCTGCCAGGCTGTAAATGCTCATTCTTGAGAAAACCAATGTTTATAGGTAGACCAAAACTGTATTGAACTTATGAACTGATTCTGGGAATCCCTTAAACATTTATTGGGAAATTTCAGCCTGACCAACAAATGGTGGTTTCCTGCGTTGATGACGATGGGGGGGGAAGTCAGGGAACTACAAACGTCATTGTGAATTATCCTCAGACCACAGACAAATTCATTGCAATCAATCCAAGATTTTACGAGATATTTAAAGGTTCACTGTGTAGCATTTAGTGACATCTGGTGGTGAAGTTACGAACCTAATGTTAGCCATCAGTTGTCATCAAAACTCAAAAGATGTTAAGTTTGTCCAGTCTGGGCTACTGTAAAGATCATGGCGGCCTCTGTAGAGAGGACCCACTCCTGATATAAAGTATTTAAATATAAAGGGCTCATTCTAGGGTAAAGAAAACAACAATTCGTACAATTTAGGTGAAACATATTGAAACGTTGAAGACTGCTAACTGCAAAAATGTTTTGTGTCATTGTTTTTTATTAATCTATTACTAAAATATATAATTTCAGTTTGTATCTGTAGCAGTTCTACAATGTGTACATTCCAGCAAAACAAAAACAGTTGTGCTTCTGTAGTACTTCATCTACGCAAAGCTAGCATATCAGAATCCACCCACACACATGCACAATGGCCCATGTCTGGACAAATTGGAGCTGAGTATGGTCTGAGTCAGAGAAGGCAGGGGCAAGTTGGCTACCGGGGTCTGCTCTGCGTTCAGCCTAAATGCTTCTGATAGACCTCGCTTGAAAAACGACATGGTGTTGAAGCAGTGGAAATCAAAACCCGCTGGTACAATGTGTTGTTTTAACTGCCGGCGAGAGTGAAGGAGCACTATGAGCAGAGCATTCCTCGTCTGCATTGATAGATGGATGTTACCTCTCGCAATTCGTCTAGCTCTTGTAAAACACTCACAGAGACAAATTGGGGAGGGAGGGCTCTGGTTTTAGAGCCAGCGACAAATCTGTTCCAATCCTGTCTTCTTCCTTACTTGTCCCTCTTTTCCTTCCCTTTGCTTTCATCTTTCTGTAATATGAGGCTTTTGCCCTAGAGAGAAAAGACGAGTGGTTTCTAGAGTTTCAGACTTGTCTGTGTGAGTTTTTTCCGTAATATTTGCTATTAAATTGAGTATTTATTTAATATTTCATAAATCCGAAAGTCAATCTTTGAACATTGTAATTTTGTACAATGCTATCCAACTAAAAAAATAAATATGTCGCCCTGTCATTTCTTCACTCAGCTCACCTTTCACTCTCCGTCCACCCACATCTCTATTTCTCCCCAACTCCAAGGTGATGAGAGTTGTGATTGATCAGCTTTTCCAGCAGGAAATGAGAGGGCATCTCTCAGAGGCCTGTTTAAACAGCGGGTCATATGGTTACAGCGTTGTTCCAGGACAGCCTTTCACGTGACGGGCCAGGCCGCGTTGCCTTCCCTGGCCGATGTGAGTCATAGTTCACTATACCAGGTCCTCATCCTGGAGGTGTTCCTCGCATGCAAGCATGTGCATAGAAACATCACTGTTGGTGGGGTGTGCTTGCTTTCACAGTTTGCATGTACATTGGTTTTTAATCCTGCACTATCTGTATGATGCTGACATATAGAGCTACATGACAGATCTCCCTAGAAATTATGGTAATTTCTAATCCTGATGTTGCTTGATTAAAAATATTCTAAAATAATTCAGCTTTACAAACCATGTTTAAGTAAAAAGTAGCAGCATTTGATGTTGTTATCTTAGTTATTTAGACGTCCTGCTAGAATAAGAAGATTTTGGAGGAGGATGAAGTTTCATTGCAGTGTCACTACTAGAAGTGCACTCATAGAGCACATAACTCGGCCAAAGCCCAGCAGTCCCATTATAAAACCACATTTTAGTTAGATCTGCACCAAATTGCACACACTGGCAAATATCAGTCCACAAACCTCCCTGTTTATGGGACATATACTTGTATATGTAAAAAAAAAAAGAAACTAAACGCTCTATCTGCCATTGTTAAAGAAAGAAAAAAATCCTGGATCCACCCCCTGATCTGGATCTGAAACTAAATGTAATTAATGTAATTGTTCTTTCGTGACCCATTCTTCATCCTTCCCTGGAAATCCTGTTCAGTTAATCAAATGCATACACAAACATAATCCTCCTTGGCAGAGCTAATGATAAAAGAAATGATTTTAACCAACACATTATTGACATATTAAGAGTTGCCTATTTTACTCAAGCTGAGTCCAATTATTTCTTTACTGTCTTTATGTTTTTTTATTGTGCTGTTTAGTACTGGCCAGATAAATTATACAGAAGGTTTACTAGAGTGTTCCTACTGAAAAGAGCCGCCTGCTGTGACCTTAAACAAAGCTGGTGAGAGCTAATAGACTCAACCAAAACAATGAGTTAAAAGATGTTAAATCCATCTGTGCAGCTGAGGGGACATGCAGAGTCTGTCTTTTGTACTCCTCTCTAAAAGAAACCACTTTTGCATTACACAAATTTGATTTTTACTGCAACGTGAAGCCAAGCTACTCTTTCATTCCATGCATCAACATCTAGACATTTTTCACCTTCTCCAGTTTCAATCCCCAGAGAGTTGGAAGGCATCTGAAGAAACGGTCAGATCATGGGACAGTAAAACTCTCCTGACTGACTGGTTTATTTGCAGCCGAAATTCCGCCTGATTTATATATAAGAACTAAAACGTCCTGCTTACAGGCAACATAAACATCGCTGCATGTTCCTAGTTAGCATTACATGTATTGTTGGTGGAGACACACTTGGTTCTGGCAGCACGTAAGGTTAGCTTAGAGTTAGCTGGTAGCTACCTCAAACTCGAGTGGACACAGCAATAAAATTCCAAACACTAAATGGTCAAAACTTTGCCTGTATTTACGCGAAAGGATTCATTAACCAGGACCTGCAACAAGAAGAGGGAAGGGAGGAACGCGACAAACTTAATGAAGCGTATGACGACACAGTGGCTACAGGGGAGGGATGCTCCGTGTTTGACTACTTGCGTGACTCTATGTCAAGCACATCAGTCGGCAGTTTTGGCGTCCCTGATTGCATATAAACAATTATACAGGTTTATGTGTTGAATTTCAACTTCGTATCTTCAATCTTCTTATCGTCGTTGTGCCTCTTTAAAGAAAAAAAAGGTTCTGCCACCGTTTAGGTACCACAACCATTTTAAAAGCAACGATTTAGATATCGGAAAAAACCCAAATGACACCCAACCCTACTAATCATGTAAACCGCTCTAGACAGAAAATGTTCTAATACTAATTTGAGTCCAAATTCAATTTTGTATCCCTTTAGTCTTGCAACAGGGAGTTGTGAGCTAAAACCTTTCAAGAGCACTAATTCTCAGTGAATGCGGTTATCTCTCTTAATACATCTTGATATATGTTTAAAAATAAGTTGCTGTTCCATAGGATGCGGTTGGAGATCCGGGTGCTGCTGCTGCTGCTGAGGCAGCATTATTACTGTCTGGTCCAACTTCCTCATCTGCCACGATGATACATGCTCACTGTTAATTAAAAGGAATACACACATATACCACATATGTCCAAATCCAGGCGAAGATTTAACCGGAGCAATTAGGGTCTGAACATTCCCGGCATCCACATTAACATTAGCCCCAAAAATACACCTCATCTTGACAATTACAAGCTCAGGGGGTAAAAAAGACCCACTGACAGAACGGGAGACAGGAAAAGAGCTACGGTGAAAAGGACTTTCTCTCTTTTTTAATTCAAACCAGACTTCCATATCTCCAGCTCGATTGTGGCCTTGTCTGCGTCTGAGGCAGCGCCGGCGCAGCACAGGATACTGGGGAAATGAAAGCCACAGTATTAGTCTACCCAACACTGCATATTAATCAGCATTTAATAAAAGGAAAATAAATTGCCCTCCACTCCAAATATTATGAATGTGACGCTACCTTTATTTTCATTTCACTGCAGGTTTTTCCTCAAAAAAAAGGGGGGAAAAAAAATCTAAAATAAACAGCCCTGGTGAAAGAAGGAGGGAAGGACGGAGCAAGGGAGGGATGGAGAGGTATGACTGGGGATTTATGTACACATGTGTGTAAAAAAAGAAAATCTGAAATTAAATAAACAGAAGTTGATGAGCAGTGGGCTTTTGACACGCGTTGCCTTCCCTTGTTCGGGTAAGAAAGAGTGGTGGTTATGACTCTAGATCTATGTTTCAGGACACAAAGTTTCCATGTTAGCAGAGTGGCAACCTTCCAGAAAGTCTCCTTTTCCACATATATGATTAAAACCAACATGGAAATCACCCCTGAAAATGATTACATTGGCTTCTATAACATACGAGAGTGAGAAAAACTTCTGAGGTTGTTATGACTTATGGATTGATAATGCTGTTGGAGAATGTAAAACTGTGATTAAGTCGTCTGTACAGATTTAGGGCCCCTTTCCACGGGCGAGATGTTAATGCACTTAGACTAGAATGCAAAGCTACGAGTGATACTATTGATATCTGTTTACAGAAACGTATTCATGGTCGTTTATTTGGTCATGATTAATTATTTAAAACACGGTTTCTCCCTTCACATTTTATGCATTTATATAATTTGTAAAAACAAGATCTATACTTGGATTGTCCTGGCGTTGCAGGATTTTGGAAGACTTGAGGCAGCGCCACACTGCGGTTGTATGCCTCCGCCAACCATTGCAGTTTCCTATTACATCGTTTTTTCCCCAGATTTATATATGACCATTACCTTTGACCACCAAAAATCGAATCAGTTCATCTTTGAGTCCAAGTGAATGTTTGTACCAGATTTGAAGAAATCCCCTCATGGAGTTCTTGAGATGTCACATTCACGAAAATGGGACTGACGGACAGACAACCTAAAAACATAATCATTAGAAAAAAGGGTTTTGTCTTCACCATACATATTAGTTTTGTGCTCCTATCAGGTTTAATGACATTTTTTCGTAAATTTAAACTGAAATTAAACATAGGACATTTCATACCCAATTATATTTTAACTGGATGTCAACATTTATAATTTCCCCCTTTGAATATTTTAAGCAATCAGAGCTATGTTTCACTATATAGTTATCCCAATCTGTTTATAAAGCTTCCACTTGTGGAAATGGACATTTTGACATCTATACACATCTACTTTACATCGTGCTATTTCTAATGGAATCTGCATTGTTCAATATCAAAACAGCTTTGCAACATGACTCCTGAACTGACTGATTAATCTGGAGTAAACTGAAAACTTATACAGTAAATGTTTGTTAGCATACAGACAATTTGTTCACATTTTGACAAATCAACATCATGCAAAGTCATGCTGCTGGGGTGTCTTTTAATATTAATTCAATCTCATTTAATTCAATCTCATTTAATCTCGATTAAGCAAGATACTGAAGACAGAAACAAGCCCAGATAGAAAATAAAGGTAATAGCATCCCTCGCATCAGCAGCCTCAGCTGTCAGTGAGACGTGGTGCATGCGACTGCGGAGGTGAGGAAGAAAGCAGAAGCTCAGGTTGCATCGCTCTCATGGGTCAATAAGTGGATGTGACACAGGGCGCCACCAGAAAAGGTCAAATTTGCCCAGTTGACACATCACGGATAAGTAAAGGTTCAAAAAAGAGCTTTACCTTTACTTTATGTCAGGTCACTCACCAATTCTGATAAAAATGGAGGGCCAACTGTATATGCAGAATTAAAACTGAAGCACATATACACTGTGCAGACACACCTCTGTTCATAAAAAACACTGTCCATGAGTGTGAACAAGTCCAACACACACTCAGTCAGATGCCACACTGCACACACGCTGACACACTGCAGCCCTTTTTACCTGCAGGCTCAGCTCTCGCCCCAAGCCCGGTCTCAAGTTACCTGTTTTCCTTCGTGTGAGTGTAAAGTGTATTCATATGCTCCTGAGAGGGTTGAGATTGGAAGGAGACTGTTTTCACAGTGATAAAAATCACTTGGCACCTAGCGAGGAGCCGGCATCGCGGCACAGGACAGGACAGCACGGCACAGAATGGAAGAGCACATGGAAGAGTTGCACAGCGTGGCTCTGGCACCGCCTCAGTGTACACACAGGCAGGAGAGGAGGACGAGCCACACATGGGTCTGAGGTAACGTCAGAACCCTGATACTCAACCACCACGTTAAAAGGTTTCAAACTTTGTTTTCAGAAGGGAAAAGGATAAACACGGAAAATAAATTGAAAAATACCTTTATTTAAGAAAATCTCTTGGCCAATGCAAATTCAGATCAGTACAGTAACGGCTACTGTAGAGGCTAAATCGTTATCTGTATGACAGATAACTCTTTCTTAGATGTATTTAATTACAATGCAACCTGAAAATAAATGGAATGGGAACACAAGCAGGACAAACATGTCTTCTGCCAAAATTGTTTCTATTTGCTCCATTCTTGTAACATTTATTTTCCCAAAGCATAACTTTAACAGTTACAGAAGTAGATTAGAGTCACAAAGTCCTCAAGTCAACATACGTAATGTCACCTACACAGCATTGTCTACCTTAAGTTGGTTGACATTAGCCACCGGTCATACCAGACCAAGTAAAGGCCCTTTCAGAGAAAGTGATTAACGCAGCCCTGGCCCTCTACTACCCATGGTTTGTGTGAGAGCACAATAGGCTGTATCATGTAGATTTAACATTTTCCCTACAACAAGTTACCTGACTTTACAAACACACCTGACATGCCTGCTTGACTTAGAACGTATGTCCATGATACGGCTTTCATCCCAAGGTCTCAATATACACATACACTCATATAATTCAGGAAACTCTGCAGACACACACAATATCAGCTTGTCTTTGGTCGTTTACTCTGTGCCTGGCTGAAAGCTTTGGTTCTAAAAAAAAAAGAAAAGAACGTCCTTGCGTACAGCAGGCCATTGAAGAGAATGGGTTTCAAAGCGTAGTTGCACCGTAGCCGTGCTTTGAAAGGGGGTGAACTGAAATAAGCAAGGGTTTGCTATGGTCTAACCTGTGTCCATTTGTCGGTTTGTATTATTAGTTCGTTGTAAAAGAAAATAGTAAAAGAAAATACCAAACCCATTGGTTTGGGGGAATTCATTGGGAAGAACCCAATACATTTGGGTATGGATGCAGATTAAGTCGTGGATCTATGAGTGTTTTTTCACTGTCTTTAAACACGTTTTATGCCAAATAAATCGAATGGTTTGTTAGACCACTTTATTTTATTTTTTTCTACAATAAGAACAAGAAAATCATGCTGAGGATTGTTTGGCCCTCTATTTTTTTTTTTTTTTTTTTGCATTTTGCTGGTAAAAGTTACATACTTTTGCTTGAAGAATTGTAAATAAGTACTTTTACTGAAAACACAGTATATTTTACATGGTGGCACTGCTAGTTTTAATACGGCTACGATACGTATTCCACAATTGCGACAACCCCCCACCACCCACCACCTCCTTTCTGGGATCATTTTCTCTCCTTCAAGACTACAAGAGAGCCCGCTCTGTGTGTCCCCTACAAAGGGCATTTGTGCTACAAAACCCTGCCCGACTCTATGTTGTCTTATGGGAAGTTGTCTAAGCTTCCTATAAGCCCGTATTACCCAGACAGACGTCAAAAGGTTTTAGCTTGTGTTTTTCCTGTGCGTTAACACTATGTACAGAACCAAATGAGTTTATTAAAAAGTGCTAATTCCAAGCAAACACTGGTGATTGCCAAAATAAAGGTCTTTGATATGAATCAGTGCTGATATATGTTTGGCTGACGCTTGGGAATACGGCCTGTGTCGGTATGCATGTGAGCAGTAACACCGTTACTGGAGTAGTCTGTCGTTCCTCCTCGCTGCTCAGCCAGTCAGCTGATAGGGGTGCTTTTCTGCGCTGTTTGCAGAAGCTTAGGCTAGAGACTTCCTTATTAGACCCTCAAACTTGGGTTGCATGAAAAATATGGGGCGCCACACAATACCAAGTGCAGGCTAAAGGTGAGGGATTAGCTGCAATAAGCCAAGACTTTCGCCCTCTCCACACATAGACTCAATGTGCAACTGTCCTACCGGCAGGGGTAAATTGAATTCTTAAGCTTGGCACACGTGGGCCTCCGTATCTTCACTCGCAGCCACCTACATCGCCGCTGGACGTGCCAAACCGCATGGCTGAATGAGCCTATGAGATAGACAGAGTGCCTACTGTATGTATGGCCCTCTGCTACTCCACCACTCACTCACCACAGAGGCCTGGTACTCAAGGAGCAGGACCCAGTGACAGGGGGCCAGTGTTAGCTTTAGCCCAGGGGTCATTTGCCATCAATGGTTTTGCCATTATTAGATCAAGGTTTAATTTGAAGGTTTTGCTTCTCTTTCTTTGTCGCACACTCCGTGTGCTCTTCTGTTCCTTGTGAAAGTTCTGCCCCTGTCTTTCAGTGTTTCTTCAGAGCTGCAATATTTGAATCCTCAGATGGGCCCTGCTGTATCAGTTCCTTCCTGAAACAAACTGACACTTTCTCCACCTCGTCTCGTCCTCACTACCTCGATGAGACAGACGTCAGCGGACATTCCTGCATTCCTGGGTGTTAGATGCTGCTTTAATAACAACCCCAGAGACAGAAACATGATCGCTTTTAGTGAGTTCCTGTCCGACTCACTCTTCTTCTCATTCATTCATCCATTCATTCACTTCAGCCACAATCGAACCTCCACTTTTTCCCCCACGGCATGGCAGCCTACACACTGGCATCATAAGCAAGGATAATCTGGCATCATGGCTGCACAGTGTTTACCTGGCACGTCCTTCCTCGGCGGCCGCGTCCGCCCACCCTCGTCACCCTTGAGTCAACATCCCCATTACTTCCCAACGCCGTCCGGTCTCCATCCAGCGTCTGAGGCCAAGTTCCTCCTGTGGTTCCCCAGAGGCGGCTCACTGGCCCTGGGCACAGTTGAGACACGAGACCGGGGTCAGCAGGGGTAAGGAGGAAGTAACTGGAGATTTTTAATTACGAGCCTCAGTGGTGCGATGAGCAGCTCAGCTCACTGTTTCAAGTATTGAGCAAACCAGGGCTTAGTATGGTTCCTGACTTCTACAGACTGGGCCTTAAAAGCGGCACTTGGCAAGGTTTTGATGTGAAAAATACATCCATCTTTTCCGCCTTAATCGCAAATTGAGGCAGCTTAAGAAAAGACTGTGCCATCCTCTGTAATTATGACCCTGTGGATTCACCGTGTTTGCCTACATTTTGGGTATGGTCACTGGCTTGACATCTAAGAAAGTGAAACATGAAACGGTTCCTTAAGTAGCTGCAAGCCATGTGTGCAGTTCAGAGAAAGCTGGGTACGACAACCTTTGAATTATCTTCACCTTTGTAAGTCAGTATTTATATACATATAAAACCTACCATCCAACCAGCATCAGATTAGTCCAAATCATTTTGAATTTTCTTATCTGACACATCCTGTTATCTCAACTCGAGTGATAGCACGACCTATTTTCTGATGTTGTAGCTGTTACAATGAGCTGCAAATTATTTTTTGTGGATTAAAAAGCCCTCTTGAGTCAATGCTGTTTATTATACCCAATATGGTGTGCTGTTGTGATGACGTGCGACTCTCGTTAAAAATATACCACCTACTTTAAATTACAATTCCCCACAAAGGCTATTAACAGTCATCAGCACGCCCACAATAATTTAAAGAATGGCAAAACAACACCAACCAGTAGGATAGAAGGTGCACATTATCTGCACTGTCCTCTCATGACAAATGACCCTGTAAAGGCTCATATATGCTCAACATTAGATACATATACCAACACGTATGTAGATGATCTCCTTAGCTTTGTGTTTTCTTGGCATGTATTGGGTACATGGCAGGAAAAGTATTTGAACAGGTTAGTTATATGTTGTATATTTTCTCATTTGTATTGCTTATTGTTGTTGAACATCTTTCTAATAGATTTTGTTGCCGAGGTGAAGCACATTGAATTGAGTCCTTATAAATAACGCTGCCTTGCTCTCATGTTCTCGATACAACAATCATATCAGCTGATATCATGTGCATAATGTGCATTATTTATACAAATTATCAAACTTCTCTACATCAGACACTTTCCTGCTATAGTATGCTCTTTGCACTCTTGTTACCTCAACTTTTGTTTACTTCTACTTTACGTTTTGCATATATTTATTCTTTATTGAAATATGTTGCTTTTGATTTTTGAAGTCTCAATACCAACATTTTATCAGAATTTGTATATGAAAGGAACGTTTTACTTAAGCTAAAACCATGTAGCTGATAAACTGATGACCTCTCAGTGAACACTGTTGTTCCCCCTTTGACTGTGAAGGCAGCAGGATGACAGAAAAACGGACTGGACAATTCCCTATTGCCACATGTAACACAGGCGAGACAGGTCAGAGAGGGGACAGCGGTAATTATCCAATGTAAAGAAAGACATATGACCAGTATGGGCAGAGAACACTGGCACTAAGAAAACAGTGGGGGACATATCAAGCACAGATGTACAGTATTACTGGGCCTAAATGGACTAGGGTGTGATTCTGTCTTAAATGTTGAGAGAACATTTAGACTCAGCAGAGTAACTACCAATCTTATTTCCTACTAAGAGCAATGCAACATGGGTAATTGTGAGTTATTGTGCCGTATAATGTAAAGCATACATTGGATTATTTTACTGACAGCTAATTGATGCGCGTACATTTTTAGCTGGTAGTAGAGAACTAGTGTTTAAGCTAAATTGTGGCAACACAAATGTAATGTTTTACGGGGAAATTTCACTGCTGGTTTCAATGACGGAAACAGATGTAGGGGTTTGCAACTTCTTATGGTGATGCTTGTGTCATTTACTACGTAATACCCCTTTAAAGCCCCACCGGCCATGACCTCAGAAATAATTTGATGAATTCAAATCAAACCTCACAAGTCAATGGTTGGTTTCAAAGGTAAAGTGGAGGTAACAAGTGATTCCTGACAATGGATTCGTCGGCTCCCATCTGAATCTTATTTGGAGCCGGTTTGTGCCTCATGGAGACAATCACACAAAGCTTTGTGAGATAAACTCTGCTCAGGGAAGCTTAGTTTGGTAATTCCAAACTAAATGATCAGGAAACAGGGGGGATGACTTTGACAATGTGGAAGCTCATGAGGTGATGAGTCCAGATGTGGGGAATCAGGGCTGAACATGGTACCACAGCTGGCTTGTTTTACAACAGCACATTCACAAAACCAAACGCGGGTTTAAAGTGGGCCCGGTACCACTGAACACACAAACAGCAAATGTGCTTTGTGCTCCTTCAAACACACACTCACACATGACGTAATGCTGTATTCACATTGTTACAGCGTGTGGTCCCCAGCACACCACATGTTTATTGGTTTAAAATCGGAAAAGTATGTTAAAAAGGGCCTGGAAAAATATCCGTGCTGGGATTTCTCAACTTTTGTCTTTCAACACAAATCGAATATTGACAAAGCAGAATTATTTTTATATAATAATAGATTCATAATACAACCGGAAAATGAGATGGTAAGACCTGATGTGCGTAATATATATTTATTTTGAGAGTATATGTGTGGTGCAGTCATTAATATCATATATCTACTTACAAATTCCACAAACGTCTGTCTGTATGTGGAACACATGACTCACGAACCGTTTACCTTATCGCTCTCACACTATGCCTGTCTATTGTGACTGGCCAGGGGAAGTGCAGTGCAAAGTTTGGTGAGATTTGGACATGTGATATGTTCAATATTAATAATCATTTAATAAACAGTCCACCAGCGCTCTGTAGCAGTCAGTGGGGGTGGGCCAGTGTGCCTTCAGTGTGTGGGCCGTGTTGAACATGTCTATATCCTCAGATAAACCAGGTAGGATGAGCAGCTAACTTCCGTCTGCAACATAGATGTATATAAATAGGTCTGGACACAAACAATAAGTGACAGTATATTGTAGAACTGTTTGAGGAGGGCTCACTAATGACAAGTACTCATTCTGAAGTAGCTCCAGAGGATTAACACAGGCTAAACAAACACCCCATTCAAAATAGGGTGGTTTAAAACAGACACTGCATTAGTAAAGTAAATAAATAAAAAAACAAAACACATCACGTTCTGCAGAACTAATAATAATAGGCCACTTGACAGATGCATGTGCTGTATTCCAGTTTGCAAAAATGTTTTTTCTGTGTAGCAATTTACAATCTATGACATTAAAAAAAGGACTTAAGACCTTCCTCCTTTAAAAGTGGTCTTTGTATCCGGATGGTTGCGGTTAGAGCAGGATGGAGGCTCGAGTGGAGGGACGCAGCTGAGGCGAGCCAGCCAAAGCACTGAGATATCATCACTGTTTCATTAAGTCGATCCCAGTGTTTCTGTGCAGGGAGACTGGGCAGGAAGAATGAACAGTTTCTGTGGGACCGCAAAAATGGAAGAGTGACAGGATGGAGGAAGCGGCTTTGGATCAAGTTCAAGAAATGATTAAATTTACACATTACCCTCTTACTTCAATATTTGGTGTATATAGTAAATATACAGTAATGTGTGTATTGCATGTCTATTTTAGGACATCATGGAATCAAAGTTGTTATTTTCATCCATATCCTTCTAAGGTCACTGATATACTTCATTTTGCTTTAATTGCACTGTGTTTTTGTGGGATCTGTGTATCTGGAGTATTAAGAAGTATCTCCACTCTTCAGACTTTTCATCTCAGATTGGACTATTCTAAATAATGAACAATGGCTCAGTTCTATTCAAGTGAGTCAACATGCACAAAACAAACACCTGAAACTGAATCATTCAGCAAACTAAATGTGCAGGTGTGCAAAACGTAAGATTTATATTCAACAAAAAGTATTAACTCAATGTCAGTTTACTACAAAGTGGGATTGACCAATTCATGATCTAAAGTATAGGAATCAATTAAAAAAACCTTGCACATTAATTTTTCTGTCATGTGCCAAGAATGACTTAATCCACGATGGGAGTTACTTTCTAGGTTCTATCACCGTGTTTGAATTCAGTTGTCCATTTCTTCACCATGCTGTCAGACCTAGTGTTGACTCCTTGTCATCATGGACTTCCTTGGGTAATGAGCCCTTGCAACCGCTGCTCTCCACGTACTCAGATAGTGCTGACTTGCAATTTTCAATTACAAGAAAAAAAAAGGTTGTTCTTCAAGTTTAAACTTTCTGCATGATCGCTCAAAGTGTTGAACTTCGTGTGCATCAGATTCTGCACAATTCATCTCCCTGGGCCACAAATTTATCAATCATCCCCTGCAGCTTTTGCTGTTCCTCCAATAAAGCAGGCTTACTTATAGTTTAAAAGCACAGATGGATCCATTCTATAGATTTAACACTGGATGACATGTGGTTGATAACTCCAGAAAGAGAGGGGTTAGGGTTAGAGCTTGAGTTTAGATTTGCATTTATATAGCTCTGTATCTAACTTTCTGCTCTGCTGCTCTGTTACTCTTACCAGAGTTTGAAAGAGACTGTTTACTTTAGAATTTGGTTCAGGTTTGCGTAACTGAAAATGTCCTTGAACCGACACATCAGAAAACTGCACATTAAGGATGTTTTTACAGTTTATATGCAATTCAATACATTCATATCATTTTGCTGAGGCATCTCACTGGTTGCAAAGAGATGCTCACTGTTTGCTTGTGATGTTGCCATGTACATGCAGCTGAGCTCAGCCTCCACCTGACATTGAAGAGCCATCAAAAACATCACATCATTACACTGCGAGGCACCAGTTACCATGAGCCAATGTAAGACAGAGAGGGACCGAGAGGGGAAATTGAGCTTCTGGCCGGGACACAAACTGTCACTGTTACAAAACAGAGAGAACCAGAAACGCACCAAGGAATAATTTAGAAGTATGCCCCCCCCCCCCCCCCCCCTCCCTCACAACCTCATCCTGCCTCCTGCACAATTCAATAAGCCATAAAAATGTGCTGCGTTATAGTTGGTCTTCCCGCGCTGCTCGACTCAGAGTAGCGTTTCGCTGCGTCAGAGGTTTTCTCCCTCGATCTCCGCCCGGATCATGGGTGCTTGCTCTCTGTCCACGGAAGGAGGGGGAGGAGGGGGAGTTTTCCAGTGGCACGAGCCACCCGCTGACAACTGCCATTCTTTCCCCCCCCAAAAGCCAACCCCTCACACACACACACATCCTCCCTCGCCTAAACCCAAACAACTGCTCAGCATTAAGGTGTGGATCTGTCATTAGTTAGCTTGGCCTGGCTGGGTGAGACCATTGTTATTGTTAAAGCGAGGGCTGTTTGCACAAGCCATATCTTCGGAGGGAAAAGGTACTCCTCTGCGGCTTTTTCGACTCTTCCCGTGTGGATTGGGTTTCCTCTCGCTTTTCCAACCTCTCGTACAGTGTGGTATGATCGGCTAATGCACATATTTTAATCAGCAACAACTCAGAATGCTGAGAAATGTGTCCAGGGGCATAAAGTGCTCAGATCTGCTTTCTGCGGGATTTAGTCTGAGGGAGAGTGTCGAACTTTTTCAAAGGAAGAATCTAAGTTGAATCCCGGCCTTGACTTTTGCTTTTGAAAGCAAAAAACGGAGATAAAGTGAAATATTGAATCTGAAGCTAAAAAAAGATACTGACGCACGGGGTATTAAGAGTCAGGCAACAGGGATCGGGTCAGTGATGGATGGTAGGGAGAGAGCGATCCTCCTCTGGAGTTCCTGGGTCTTTCCTAAGTGTTGTTTAAACAGCATGAGGAGCAGAATGACGTTGAGTCAACAGACACCCGGTGCCCAGACGCTCAGATCACGGAGGAACAGACAAACACAAGCTCAAGGCGACCATTAATCACTCCGAACCTTCTGAGAATGGCACATCGCACCTATCTGAAGGCTGCAGGCTCAGAGCAATGAGATGCTTCCCTCAGATTCTCTCCATCGCTTTGGGATTTGAACACCTCTGATATTCTCCTATACTCGTGCTGCTGTAAACAACAAACATTTTCGAAAAAAAGCAAAGGCTGTGGAGGTTTTGCAACAAGCAGGAAATAGACCTGTTCTATGATAAACCTATCCTACGGACCTAATAGCTTCTCTGTACGTCCATTCAACACAGCCTGTGCAGTTCTATCAGTCTCATCCATGCTTGGTGCTGTTTCTATAGCTTTTTTTGTCACAGTTTTTCATGGTTAAGGCTGTTTTCTCTGGAGCACTGGCACAGACAGATTCAATTCCTGCCCTGACTACTGCCTCCGAAACTCTGGTTGATGAGTTGTTTGTGGGAGCTCAACACAAGACCTCTTACAGATGTGCCACCGATAAACTTAAAAAAAATATTTATTTCATATTGTGACAAGGTTATGTTCAACATTTTGATGACATATTGGTTTAAGTCAGGGAAAGATCATGGTTTGTGTTAAAGTAAGTATTTTGTTATGCAAGTAATTCTTCATGTTGATGGCTCTCAAGACATGAGCTGCGCCCATAGATTTACACATCTGGAATTAGGCTACAACTGAAAACACAATTTCTGGAGAAGCGATTGAAGCAGAAGTCAAAATGTCAATCAGAAAAGTTACAACCCAAAATCATTTTCCAAAATCTATCAAAACAGCCATTGCATCATATCTAACTATTACTGCAACAAAATCCCCTCTCTGCTGTTTACCAACAATCACCTCGGGCTGAGCTTTCGAGCCAAGATTGTGAAATAATGCAAACACTGGAGCGCTGTATTGTAAGGGAAGAAGAGTATATTGGAAAAATGGATTCAAAGTGGCAATTATGGTGCAGCAGTTGAGAAGTTCGGCAGATGAGGGAACAATCTTGAAATAACACACAAACACACCCCTAATTTTTGGAATTGTATATAATATATATGTCCAAATCTCTGTCTGTCTGTCTGTATGTGGAACGCATATCTCAAGAGTTCTTCATCTTATCACCTTCATGCTTGGCATATGTATTATTAAGAGCCAAAGACGTTGCAGTGTTGACTTTGGTGCGATATAAACATGCAGTATATTCTGTATTAATGAACTTTGAATAAAAAAGGCGACCAGTGCTCTGTAGCAGTGGTGGCTAGGACAAATCAGCGTAAGTCAGATTGATGATCATTTCATCCGCAACAACAACTGACTCTCCAGTTCGGGGGTCCTGCACCGAACTTTGAATAAACAGATGAACAGCCCTTTGTGCAGCTTCAGGGTTCTGTGGAGTCCAGCAGCAGCTCTTTACTTTTGCCGTGGCTCAACTACTGCAGGTCTTTTCTTGCAGTTTAGGAAAGAAATCTGCAACCAGCATCAGCACAGGCCAAACAAACAGGCAGGATTCAAACAACCACTGCACTATTCATGATTAACATACTGATGTTTAAAAATGGCAAACATTGCACCTTCAAAACAGAATGTGTATTAGAAATGTGAACATACGTTTTTGTACCGTCCCAAAAGAAAAGCAGACAAGAGTTTAGCAGTTGACTCTGACTGTTTGCTCGGATTTTTTTACGCTGTAGCTTCAAGTCAAGATGAGAAGTTTCCCAAGACCTCTCCCTGTTGCCTGCCTTCCTTCCTCCTTCACTCACCATCTTTGGCCACATAACCGACCACAGAATGGACGACACTGTCCTGCAGTCACTTTAAAACCACAGACAAACTGGGCTGTCGGACAGAATTCAATGGATTCAAATCGGTTGATTAAAAGCTGTCAATTCAAGTAAGACAATTTGTGAAAATTCCAGATCTACAAATATTCACTTTAGGGAGTTGAGTGAACAAAATTTGTCTTACAAATCTTACAGTTGTCATAAGTATCAGTTGAACTTGACTGTGTGACATGTGTAGAAGGAGTATATTCAACCATATGTTTGTGAAGCCTTTTTATTAGTTTTTGGACAAGTTGCCAAGTGGGCGTGAAGGTCATATCTCCTGTCAATGTGTGTGTACATACATGTGTGTGACAACTGGGCAGCTGCTTTTTGTCGTACACAGACAGGGTTCACTCGCTTTTTTGTTTTCTTCCCAACTCTTATTTTTCTCATTATCGCCATCATCCTTCTTCCGTTCTCTCCTTCCAGTTACTCTCCTGATTTTTCCTTCTCTTCTTCGCAGAGCTCCATTATCCATATTTACTCTGTCAATAGCAACAGCATGTTTTCCACCCCCTGCGCCGCAGCTCCGTGAGTCAACGTGTTCACGCCTGTGTTGCTCCACCAGCAAACACGATTGCATTTTCGGTGGCCCTTGTGTAACAGCGAGGAGCGCGCACGCGACCGCAGCACTGTCCCACAAGCTACGAACGCAGAGCCAAACTGCTCCCTTCTATTTGTGTTCAAAGTGAGCATCTTAAATAAGCATGCCATGTAAATAAACTTGCAGGGGACTGAAGGAGTCGGCGATGTTAGGCTGTAGTGTTTTGGAACCACAGGCCTAATTGCTCAGGGAGTGAAAGAATTACTGAGTGATTCAGAGTATGAGCAGTCGGACGCTAAACGCTAACTAGGAACACAGCGACGCTACAGCACCAGGAGACTGTTGTATTCTCTTTTCAGCGCAGAGAGAAAAGGGGGAGGGAGAAAAGAAAATCAAAATAAATTTCTATCTGTGGCTTGTGGTGTCTCCTTGTGCAGCTCCATTGGGACGGAGCGAGCGGCAGCGAAATTAGCTCTACCTGACATCTGTGAGCTATTAAAAGCGACTTCAGGTAGCACATGTTGTCCACATTAGCCTGAACTGAGATTTACATTTCCACATCTCCACAAAGCATAATAAACAATCAAAGGGGGCGTGTGTTTAGGCCGGTTACCATCGGTGACCACAGCAGAACACTTCATGTTACCTTGACTGCAGAGTCGCACTGCTGGGCTCCAGAGAGAGGACAAAGGCAGTGTGTGTGTGTGTGTGTGTGTGTGTGTGTGTGTGTGTGTGTGTGTGTGTGTGTGTGTGTGTGTGTGTGTGTGTGTGTGTGTGTGTGTGTTCTAAAAAACTAAAATCACTCATGTTGATTCATTCATAGTTGACAGCAGTGGAGAAGTAACTAAATACATTTACATTTTCTGCAACTTTCTACCTACACTCCATTTTAGAGGGAAATGTTGACATTTTTTATTCCATTGCATATTGGTTAGGCCCACTAGTTACATCCCAAGTTAATATTTCACATGTAAAACCTGTGCACAATGTATTAACTTTTTTTTATAGATTTAACTGTTCAGCGGTATGTAAAGTAGTTAAAGTGTATACATTAGTAATAACAACACAATATTGATATTTCTAGTAATGTAACTTCCAAAAGTCATACTAATGGAAATTGTTTGAGATTATGACATATTTTGACTGCTTTGAGTCGGGGTCACAGCTCGGGTGGGACAGCAGATTGTCTGCTGTTTTCCTAGGGTCCGTGGTTCGATCCCCAGCTTCCCTGAACCCAAGGACATCCAGCATTTTTTTTTTTTTAAAAGGGGGAAAAAACAGTACAAACACGTAGATGACGTTCGCTGGGGTGACTCTTTACGTGACAAAAGACAATACCAGCAACAACAACTTATGCTTGGAGTTGGAGTATTTTTATATTGAATTAATGGTACTTTTTAGTGAAGGATCTGAATACTTTTTTCACAAGTGAGGGAAACAAAAAAGTAAAGAAGTGATTGTTTCCAAAATAAAAAAAAAGTAAACTCTGTTCCTTGGTTGATAAATTAAAAGCACATTTAAAAGACTGGGGTGTTCCAATGCTGCAGATATATTGGCAGTAAAGATGCAAATATCTGCATAATTCAAAAAAGGAAGGCAACATGTATTAAAGAACGTTTGGTGAAAGGTGAAGTCAGAAGTCAATCAGTTGGCGAACTGAACAAATGCACCAGATTATTGCTCAGTTGTTGGATATGAGGTGAGCTGATAGAAAAATAATAATCAGAAGCTGGTGTCGTGAGTGCAACTGTTGCACTAGTGCAGCTTGCGGAGCTGCCCCTCCATCCTCCTCCTCCTCCTCCTCCTCCTCCTCCTCCTCGTCCTGCTCTCAGCAACAGGAGAGAGGTCTGCTGTCTCCCCCTATTGGCGAGATTATGTATTTGTAGGTGGTGGACCAGTGTGGAGAAAGAAACTAAAAGTTTTAAAAGTAGAATCAGAAAACTGCTAATGGCTGTTTAGGATGTCAGATGTTATAAATAACATAGTTAACTGGGTTTTTTTCTTTGCTACATCCCTTCATGATAGAAAGATCATTTTTGGTCAGTTGGAGTTTAAAGATGTCCATGACATAAAAAGTGAGAGTATATGTTTTATTGAAATCACTCTTTCCTTATGCATTATGTGTAGATATATAAAATAACCCAGCAGCAGAATTAAACAGCATGCAGAATATACTGGCTGGAGGGCAGCGAGCGCGCGCGCGTGTGTGTGTGTGTGTTAGAGAAAGTGTCTCTGTGTTTTCTATGCTGGTTAAGAGGGAGAGATCAAATTCCTTCACTTTGGCGTCACACGTTGCCAGCCAATCAGGTTCGGGCTTTCCTGTGCGGCATGGTAACGCTGTTATAAACGCTGCACGCACAACGCTCGCAGTTCAAAGCACTCGCGCGTCCTGGGGATTGTACTCGGAGACTGGAACGGAGCATTTTCACCGTCTCGTCCTGCACAGTTGAGAGAAAACTCTCATCAGCTGGCTTGGTTTTTGTGCCATTTTAAAGTGCGGATCCATTTGCACAGACGCACTCGACCAGGGAATCGGTGCGAAGCTCCGTGCTTAAAGACACTCGTTCTCCAAATCGCTTTTACGCGCCGGAGCAGAGAGA
The DNA here is from genome assembly GCA_026259375.1 of Verasper variegatus. Taxonomy (NCBI): domain Eukaryota; kingdom Metazoa; phylum Chordata; class Actinopteri; order Pleuronectiformes; family Pleuronectidae; genus Verasper; species Verasper variegatus. The sequence continues at coordinate 13,478,849 of CM048057.1, forward strand.
GAGAGACTGAGTATCAGCTGTTTTCTGTGCACTTCTCTCAGACTCATCCTGGAAAGATAAAGTGACTTTCAGGGGCTGTCTTCCTCTCGTGAGAGCCTTCAGAACTCACCCGTTTCACGCGTAATTTGGCAACGAACAGTTTTGCGTATGAATCTCCTCGACCCTTACATGAAGATGACGGAGGAACAAGACAAGTGTCTCTCTGATGCCCCGAGCCCGAGCATGTCCGAGGACTCCGCGGGCTCCCCGTGCCCGTCCGGCTCGGGCTCCGACACCGAGAACACCCGGCCGTCGGAGAACGGGCTGCTCCGAGCGGACGGGACCCTGCTCGACTTCAAGAAGGACGAGGAAGATAAGTTCCCCGCATGCATCCGCGAAGCCGTGTCCCAGGTGCTCAAGGGCTACGACTGGACTCTGGTGCCCATGCCGGTGCGCGTTAACGGATCTAATAAGAACAAGCCTCACGTTAAGAGACCGATGAATGCCTTCATGGTTTGGGCTCAGGCTGCGCGCAGGAAGCTGGCGGATCAGTACCCACACCTGCATAACGCGGAGCTCAGCAAAACTCTCGGGAAACTGTGGAGGTATGTGTGAAAACTCTTTTACGCACGGTTTTAGGATCCAGTGTGTGTGAATTAATCAATGAATCTTGACTTAAATTTGTGTTCTAACTTATATTATTGTTTAAACTGAATAGTGATTTGGTTTAAAACACTTTATGTCCCTTCTCCTAATGGAATGTCTTGTTTTATTAAAGTTTTACATTAACGTTATTCCTTTCGAACAGACTTCTCAACGAAGGCGAGAAGCGGCCGTTTGTGGAGGAAGCTGAGCGGCTCCGGGTGCAGCACAAGAAGGATCACCCGGACTACAAGTACCAGCCCCGGCGGAGGAAGTCGGTCAAGAACGGACAGAGCGAGCCGGAGGACGGCAGCGAGCAGACGCACATTTCTCCTACTGCCATCTTCAAAGCTCTGCAGCAGGCGGACTCCCCGGCCTCCAGCATGGGAGAGGTGCACTCTCCGGGTGAACACTCAGGTGAGCAGAGAGAAAGGTCATCTTAGTAGTTGCACCTATCCCTCAGTGCATGCATAATTGCCCCAAATCCTGCCCACACCACCATGTTTGAAATTTAGAGAATTCCTTCCCTAACACGTGCTAATTTGTATTGTTTTTTGTATTTCCAGGCTCCCAGGGGCCCCCTACCCCTCCAACCACCCCAAAGACAGATGTCAGCTCAGGCAAGATGGACCTAAAGCGTGAAGGGGGCATCCGCTCTCTGTCCGAAGGCCCCGGCGGGCGCCAGCTCAACATCGACTTCCGCGACGTGGACATCGGTGAGCTCAGCAGCGATGTCATCTCCCACATCGAGACCTTTGACGTCAACGAGTTTGACCAGTACCTCCCGCCTAATGGCCACCCGGGCCTCCATGGCAACGCCACGCCGGTCAGCTACACAGGCAGCTACAGCATCAGCAGCGGCGCCCCTGTCAGCCCGCAGGCGGGAGGTGCTGCAGCCTGGCTGGTCAAAAGCCAGAACCAGCAGGGACAGCAGCACACCCTGACCAGCCTGGGCAGCGGCGGTGGCGGCTCGGAGGCAGCTCAGGCCCAGCAAAGGACCCAGATCAAGACGGAGCAGCTGAGTCCGAGCCACTACAGCGAGCAGCAGGGCTCCCCGCAGCACATCACCTACAGCCCCTTCAACCTGCAGCACTACAGCCCCCCCTCCTCCTCCTACCCGGCCATCTCCCGGGCGCAGCAGTACGACTACGCCGACCACCAGGGGGGCGGCACCGCAGGCCTCCTACTACAGCCACGCGGGGGCCGGGCAGGGCTCGGGGCTGTACTCGACTTTCAGCTACATGGGCAGCCCCAGCCAGAGGCCCATGTACACGCCCATAGCCGACAACACAGGAGTGCCCTCCATCCCGCAGAGCAGCCCGCAGCACTGGGAGCAGGCTCCGGTTTACACCCAGCTCACCAGACCCTGAGCCGCCGGGCAGACTGAGAGACAACACACAGACACACACACACACACCCAATGAGATGTACAGTCACACACGTCCGATCAAAACACACAAACTCACATTCCAAAAACACTTTACTCCAGGGAGAGTTCTTCCCTTGAATCAGACACTTGAATTCAACGCAGAGGAGAGCTGGACTTGTGATTGGCTCACATCGTGCCTTGCTATTGTACCATGATAGAAACTATAAATATATATATTTTTAGAGAGATGGAGAGACTTAAGAAAATCCTCTGTGAGGACTTATTGATTGTCGATATTTCCGTAGGTACTGTTTATGTTTCTTTTTTTTTCTTCATACGCTGGCAGTTTGTAACCCATGGGGGTGGAGGGAGGGGAGGGTTTGGGTAATTATTTGTACCTGTAGATAGAAAAACCAAAAAGCTTTATATTTTTCAAACCAGGTCAGTGGCGACACTTCTACACGCAGGTGGTGAGGCGTCTGGTTTTTCCGTCTGATCTCACACGACGGCTTCTGTACGTTCTGTTGTCGTTTTCTTTTTTTCCCCGGTGCCGTTCAGCAAGTATGGTTTGTATTTAAGCTGTTAATGCTGTCAAATTATTTTTTTTCTTCCTTCTCAAGTTATGTGTCATGATCATTGAAAAAAGCTGTTGGCAATGCAGAGAAAGAGAGACAGACTCTGTTTCACAATGCTGTGTTGTCCTGTCAGGGGGAGACTGCGGCCCCCCTTTCCAACACTCCGTGCCTTGGATTTTACATTTTCTCAAACTTTTTATATATGTGCGAGTGTGTGCGTGCGTGTGTGTGTGTGCCACAGCTGAGATTACACTTACCGTCTAACGGCGTGTGTTTGACAGCTACAGGAAGTCACCTTTGACCCCCTCGGGTCTCCCCCCCCTGCAGTCTCCCACCACGCTGGTGTCCTCAACCTCCTCCTCCCCCCGCCCAGGTCAAAGTCTCGTTTTTCAAACTTTATTTATTTATTAGCTTTAATTTTATTTCAAAGTAATTATTTTGCATACTATTCTTATAACTAATGAATTGTTCTCTTTGCATTGTAGACGGCATATAATTTCCCCTTATTTTTAAATTTAGATTTTCAACCCAGGGGGTACTTAGAGAGAAGAAGAAAGGTACACGCTGTAATCGTCTTTTATTTTTGGTTTATTTATCTTATCTAAATGTCTATTTTAAGTATGTATTTGTGTTTTTCTGAGGGTCCGGGGTGGGCTATCTTACGAAAACGTGTACGATTTATTTGTTATTTGTGAATTTCTTTGAGATTGACTTTAAACTATGGCTGAAAGAACTGGAAAACGCTCAGTTTTTTTTTCCTCTGTCAGGCCTTTTTTGTTTGTGCGATCACCAGAGGGACCATCCCTTTTCTTTCTGCTCTGCAAGCTCCATTTCCTTTTCTCTCAATATCAAAGAACCGAGGATCCCAATACGCCTCCTTTTTTCCCCCCCATCCCGCCATGTATTTGTACTGTCTTCAAAGAATCTTTTGTATATGTATTTGCAATAAAAAAGGAAAATGCTATTAAAAACAAAAACAAGAAAGAAAGTTTGTCATTCATCTTTCAGAATAAACCTCAGGAGACTTTCCAGTTATGCAACATTGTGGTGTTTAAAAAACACGACGGCGAAGCAGCCCGGAGTAAGGTTGTGTTCTCCACAAGCCAGAGGGAGTGAAAGGGTTAAGAGAAGAGTGCCAAGACGCAGGACCAGTGTTTGTTTTCCCAGAAGTTTTTTTCTTTTCTTCCTCCCTCTCCACCCATCAACTGGTAGCAGCAGGGGGCTGTGAGGCTCTGGGGGACCTGGATGGAGGCACTTGATATAGTAAGTGCCGTAAAACTACTGAAAATTATCTCAATTTATTTCAATAGTGGTGGAAGAAAAAAAAAGTGGACACGTCCCACTAAGATAAAATCCTTGTGGGGGTTACAGATTAATTCGAACAAGCCCAAGCTACTAAACCTCTTAATTCCTACGTCATGTGTTCAAGTTTTCAAAACAAAAGAATCCATCAAAATCCACAATGGTCAAAGTGATATCTAAGGTCAGGCTGGTTTTTATTAGTTTCTGAAAGTTTGGAGACACGCACACACATGCGCACGCGCACACGCAATCCAGTGCAAGAGGCCTCAATAAATATCAACTTTGTGCTTTTAGTGTTGACTGTGTCAGAGGTCACGGCTTCCTCATGAAGACCTTTGTGCAATAAAAGTCGAAGAAAAGGAATCGAGTCGTTTCAAAAGTCGTTCTGTGAAGACTGATGGTTTAATAACATAAGCTGGAGCTTAGATGATTGAATTGTCTGGTTAACTGACAAATCAACCAATCAATCAAGTCCATTTTCAAACCAAAAGGCCCCCCAAAAAAATAAATGCTGCTTCCAGCTTCTCAAATGAGACCCTTTGCTGCTTTTGTCTGTTTTATATCTTTGGATCTTAAACAGTTGGTTTGATAAAACTAAGACATTTGCTGACCTCATCTTCAGGTCTAGGAAAATGTAATGATTGTGATGTTTTACATGGTGTATGATCAGGTAAAAAAACAATAGATGGATTCATTAAAACACTAATCTTTGGTTTCAGTGCTACTAATTTGACCAGAATAAACTGAGAATATGTCAGTAATGCTGGACTTATACGTAGACATAGTGTTAACGCTTGACAACAGCAATCTCAGTTTGAACACACAACATAGTTTTCTTACAATAGAATGGACACTTTATATTTAAAAACTTTACAACGGGAGCGGGTCCTCTCCACAGAGGCCGCCATGTTTATTACAGTAGACCAGACTGGACAAACTAAACACCTTTTGAGTTTTTATGAAAACTGAATTATGCACAGGCTCTCTGTCATGTTTGGAGGGGAGGGTGAGGCTAGGGGGATTCAGCTGAAACATGCAACTTCACCACTAGATGTCACTAAATCTTACACTGAACCTTTAACGCAGTTTGATTGGCTAGCACTTGCACTTGAGAATTTTTTTTTATTATTATTATGGCATTTTTATTGTGTACTTTTGTCTTTTCTTAACAGTTTTTGTCTGTTTCTACAAAGGCCCAACTATTGTGCAAACTCACCTAAGGCTGTAAATGCTGTGGAGCAGCGTGGCAGTGGTTAATGCTGTGTAGTAAATAGGAAGGTCATTATTTGCATATTGTTCTTATGGCAGAAGAATGATCCTCTTTGCATTCTTTGCCAAGAAAATGGTACACACTGTAGTATTTTACACTTTGTTTTTATCTTAAGTACTGAAGTATATGTCTATTTTAAGAATGTATTTGTCTTTTTCTATGGGTCCAGGTGTAGCACAAGAAACAATGACACTATGCTGCTTCATGACAATTATATCAACTTTAAAAGCAACAATTCTCAAAAAACGTTTTTACATGGAGTAAATTAAAGAAGTTATAACATGCTTTAATGAGATCTAAATTATTTTTAGCCTGAGACAGAGACACTGAACTGACTGCCTGTTCAAGCTTCAGCTCTCCAGAACCTTAAACCTTCTGCAAAGTTCTGCAGACATTGGACTTGTCCACAACACCACAAAGTGTGCTGTTTAACATTCAGGGAACTCAAATGTGAGGAAACTTTTTGAACGCTGTGATTTCCTCGTTACGGAACTGTGGATTTGTTCTTGGTGTCCCTTCAAGGTCTCACAACCCGCAGCTATCACAACTAATTAATGAGCACAGATCAACAGCAGCACGGAGAAACAAAAGCCGGGCACTTCTTTCAGTTGTTTCTCATTAGTTTTCTGACACATTAGATATTGAATATCTGACGAGGCACGTGCTGCTCCGACCGGCAAACCCCTCCCGTCGGGTCCTCGGAGCTGGCGTCTGACAAAGGTCAAGGAAGGGAAACACTGAGTGATGTCACGCTGCCGGGGGACCAAACACCATTTTCCTATGATGTGGATTATGTGTTAGGCGACACTGTGTTTTCGTACTCATTGGAGGGAGCTCTTGAACACAGACCATCAGTTGAGACAGAGATGAAGCCAAGACTGACTTTGTGGACTGTGGCTTTCCAGCTTCATCTTCATGATGTGTTACTTATAAAGAGAAGGAATGATCTTCTGTTAACTAGTCAGTCGAGAGCTATAGACATGTATGGCGCTGACAACATTTTAATATTTTGAGTTTGCATACATCAGATGGAGGCAGTTGGATCTGTAAAGGCTCTTGACACACAGCATCAATCATATTGTTGACAGCAGCAACATGTACTAGTGGTGACGTGCAGTTGTTGACCTTTAGTAACACAAAGCGTTGTCATCGGTAAAAAAACATTCCCTCGATTACCTGGAATTTGAACAATTTGCAACAGCTAATAAGCACGAGTACAAACCACCAAGTCAAACATGAATCACTAAACAACAACAAAAACATATGGACGCACCCAAACAGAATAATTTAAGATGAAAACAAACTGACTAATCCATTTACACTCTACTGTAACCTACTCCACATATAAACATGGAAAGTGCCCGGTAATTATTCTGCATGTGCAGCGACTGGCTGGTAGATAGTGCTGCGGCTGCGCACATTGAGCACACACAACTGAGAAAAAGAGCCCCTTCTTGCGGTAAGTTTTTTATCCAAATTTCCTCCAATGTAAAATTTGCATCAGAAGAGGGAAGTTGGAGGAACAGATACATAGCGCATGGTGGCTGGTTTTATTTCATGAATTTGTCGAGCGTTTGTGAAGACTACAAAATGAAAGGTTAGCAAAGTTACGGCAGCATTGCAGCACAGTTTGACGCTAAAAACATGATTAGTAGTGAGTGAGAAGTAGTTAAAGAAAGGATTATAAGGCTGGAAAAGCACTTTGAAAATATGCAACCAAAACATTCTCCCTCCCATTCCCGTCCTTTTGTCACAGCTATGCCCCCAAAACACACCAACATGCCTGACAACTGCTAGAAGACGACTTTTCTGTGACTCACTCACAATCTCATCTCTCTTTCAGTGGTGTATGTCTCTCTGGCTCTAGACTCAGACGGACAGGCGGTCATGCACAGTGAGCGCATGGGCAGGGGGAGAGCAGCAGGCAGGTCGGTTAGTGACAGACAGGTAAACATGTGTTTATTACAAGCCTGTGAGGGCAACTGACGCTATAGGGGCGTGAGGAGGATTTCAACAAACAAGATAACAAGTGTTTCAGAAACAAATTACCAACCCTAACTAAACATTACCAGTGGTGAGTTGGAGCAAACCGGAAATTGAGGAATGCTGGTGGGTGTAGGCCGGCAGGGGTTTTAATTGGAACATCCACCTTCAAGTTGCTCAAAGAACAAGGAATCCACAGCCACCCCTTCATTAGACCATTAAAAAGACATCACAGACTGCAAACCCATGTAGGCAATGGCTCTGGATCAGGGGGGAAAGACAGGTCTGAGTAAAGTAAAAGAAAACAAAGTCTTTGAAGTCAAAAAGTTAAAACAGAAAAAGCGAGAGAGTCTCCATTTTCTTTTTATTCTTTTCTTCCGACAATGATTCACAAACGGAAAATGTATCATCTGGGCATTAGGGCTCCATTTGATTGGCATGTAAATGCATGGCACATGGAACACCATTTCTCGCAGTTTTTGCCGTCTTTTGCGATATGTCTATCGCACATGTTGATATCGCGATGACGATAGATTTTCGCCCTAAGAAGATAATTTGTATCACACTGTAATGGGCCTGTTTTCTTAATTTTGCAGCATTCAGCTGCTGCTTAAAGTTGCAAGGCTGGAAATGTGCATGATATAAAATGATGGACAAACAATCCAACATATTTCCATGTGATGCAGCACCATAAACACACAAGTTATGTTTCGAATTCAACCACGCAACAGCTTATGGCAAAAACAAAAGAATGTTAAGAGGTCACATGACATCTGGATATGCCCAGAATGAATATTATGTGTGTATGTAGCTGCATTTACGATGCAAGTGTATTGCTAAATCTGAGGAGGTTTTGTTTTCATTGCTTTCCAGGTTTACTCAAAAACTAGTGAACAGATGTCCATGAAATGTTGTTGGGGGGGGGGGGGGGGGGGGGCACACAATACATTATAGAGTGGATCTGGATGAGGGGGCACGTCCAGGATTGTTTTTGTCACATTCTTTAACATGGTGAGATAGGGCGCTAAGTATACGCTAAATTTGTTCCTGGCAAAACACTGGTTTACCGCTTCTCTTCGAATGGTCATACGCAACACAAGATGATACATGAGGTCAAGTAAGGTGAATGTAGGTGTCTAAATTATTATCAAAAGAAAAGGTTTGCAGACAGAATACAAGGACATCTCACCCTGTGCTCTCGAGGCATAGGACCCCGCTCTCAGCTATCAAGGAATGAGAAAGGAACGAAGTAAACAAGAGGGACAGACGGATGGGCGGACATCAAAAGGTGGAGGGTGGGCCGACCGTGGCCGAGAGCAAGTAGCACATCGTCCCATCTGTAAAAACCATCAGCCTCTGCAGCGCTCGCATGGCTCGGGGAAATGGTAGTAACAAGCGGATGACATGTTTCATATGGATGTTTTCCACAGCAGACAGCCAAGCAGACGAGTCACGGAACATCACAGGCATGAGCAACGTCTCGGCCAGATAAACTGCGATGACAGAGAGTTCCACATACATCCCACGCTCCAACATTATCAAGAGAGGTGCACGTGCCAAAGTGGTTGAAGCCCGATGGTTATCTGCCATTATCTTTTCTTTTGATGAACAATCACCACTTGTTGAAAGAAACAGACAAAACCAAGAGTTACAAGCAAAACCTTTCACAAAACCCAATGTTTAATGAATCAAGATCTGCTGGATTCATTAAACATGCCACTGAAAGAAAGCTTTTAAAGAGGCTCTGCACACTCACACAGGTGGTTCATCAGAAACAGAGGTAAACTGTGTTGAAAGTTAAAAAACATAACGTGACTTTATCTTCAGAGTATTTTAAGGTTTAATCCAAGCAGATGAGTGAACACACTTTATAGGTGTGGAGGAACGTTAAATGGTTGGTCCAGATTATCAGAATTATAATACATAGTTCCAAGAAAAACACAGAGACAAGTGTAATGACGCTTCACACAAAATGCAAAGGGAAATTTCTCGTCACGTACATTTGGCCTGAGCATCACTGTGTTTACTCCTGGCACTTGCTAATATTTGCCCCTTCTCCTGCAGAGGAGAACCACTGGCTGAAGTGACTACATTTGCTGGTTCCCAAACCAGCACACAGCTCTAGGAATTTAACATTCTTCTCCAACCGTCTGGATGACTGCTGTTTCCAGCATTATCCAAGGCTGACCAGTGGCCGCTTTGAAGACCTGCAAGCTCGAATCAGTGCCAGAACCCATCTCCAATGAGTTTCATTCTCAATGCAGATTGGCTTTCGGGACATCACACCATGCAAATTATTCGCCCAAAGTTCAAATATTTTCAATCGAGCAAGTGAAGCGAATGACAAGATTTTCACGTCTATTGCTTCGTGTCACCTGTGCGGTTTGCATTGTCCGGCGTGAGTGATGAGACTATTCATGCCTTTGCATTGGTTTTGTGTGTTATCTAATCGGAATATCATCTTCAATGTATTATCGAGTGTAACCTTTAATGTAGAAAGATAAGTGAGCAATATAAATATACATTTTTAATACTTTTAACTAGAGTTGAGGAGGAAGCTTAATATCAAACCGACTGAATCTTCATGTCTAAATATGACTTGTGGAAAGTAAGTCCATAAAGAAACATGTGTCCATTGTTTTCTTTTCTTTTACATTGAAGAAAATTATGATACAAAAAACATTTCATAGCCTTAAAATGGAATGAAGTAAGTCAGCAAACAAATGGACAATACAGGCAATAATATTTTTTCATTGGTTAAAAGATATATATATATATATATATATATATATATATATATATATATATATATATATATATATATATATATATATATATATATATATATCTTTTATATATGTGTGTGTGTGTGTATGTAATACTTAAATGTTATTCCTAATCTATAGGACTACACAACCATGTTTTGAATATCTGGTGTTCCAGGCTCCAGACAGGATGGCAGCACCAGCTTCGAACCACTTTGCTCAGCATCTCAACACATTGTTCTACTTTACGAACTCTAAGTGAACAATGTTTGTCCCATTTGCAGGACACTGATCATGGGTGACAATGCAGGTCAGCTGGATTCGAACCAGAACTAATCACATGGGCATGCCGCTGTGACGCTGTGACGTCAGAGGCACTGAGTGACAGCGCTGACTGCAGCCTAGCAGCCTGCCGTCCTGATTACCATCCGATACCCCTCCAGACGAGTAGTCCGGTTAGAGGCTTGATACGGCTGACAATTAAGGACCACACCATTGTTGGAGTAGTGTGAGAGGTTTGAAAGACGGAGCATGACAGCCGCTGGGGGAACTGCTGGGGTTTTTGGTTTGAGCTGGGCAGGGAGGGTCCGGGTAGAAATGTTTATCTCATCAGTCTCTGAGGTCACTATAGATGCGGTAACGTGATGTGGTGTAGGGTGGAGTGACAGGCAGGATGGCTACGAATATAGCGAGGAATGCCATTCTGCCTTAAATGGGTTAATTCCAAAAATAAGATCAATGTGGGAAGATACCCTAAGTTTATTATTCCATATAATATATAATGCCAGTGAAAATATGCTCCTGTCCACTACTATATAAAAATAAATCACATTTTATTTTTAAATTTCAATATTTTACCAGGTACTTTCATGTGAATTAAGCAGAAGAGAAAACTTGTATATAATTAAACAAAAAATGCCTACTACTACGCACATCAATAAACAGACTTAGATAGATCTAAGTATATACACAGAATGCCTTGATGCACTCATTGCCACAGAAATAAAACCAAACACTAAAAGATGGGTGAAATGACCACGTGCATATTGGTTTTTGTTTTAATGGCCCACAAATGGACTCTTCCGACTCTCATCCAGATGGCCGAGCAGCAGGTGAAGAATCCACTGCCCCAAAGGCACAACAACAAAATTAGTAGTTGTGTTCGAGATGGACTTGATCCGACGTGATCCGCAGGCGGCTGCAGGGATGGAGGTCAAAAAAAACAAAAAACATGGACACTTTTTTACTTCCTGTAGCATCATATTTAGATAGCGTAATATTAGAGCAGAGTGTGGGGATGGATGCTGGAGGGATGTGGAGGGAAGAGTTACAATCATGAATTATAGCATCATTAAATCTACTACATTTGTTGAAGTGATATCAGGACTTTATTGCTCTATTGAAAAGCTGCATAAACTTAAATGACATTTGAAAAAAAAAAGAAGATAATATTAGAACTCCAATAAAACAACAACCCTGCTCTGCTTGTTCAGTGCTGATGAGTCTGTGCAAACTGCAGCCAATAACTCCCAAGCGTTGTTTGAACAGGGGTTTTACATGAAAGTGGCAGGCAGTGATAATGTGGGCAGTTTTTCCAGGAGGGGAAAAAAGAAGAAGAAAAAAAACCCACAATTAATATTCTAAAGCAATTCCTCTCAGAGAGTCTGCCCCCTCGTGACCCCATGGGTGGTCCTTTCAAATGCAAAGTACAGCACAAAGACTAAAGGAGGGTTTGAAACCAAGAGCCTGTGATAGAGACGCAGAGAGAGAAGGAGAGAGAGAGAGAGAGTTTGAGAGAGGAGATTGTTGACAAGCAAGAAGGAAAATTCGATAGGGTTCTAACTGCTGGGGATTTGGGTTTGAGTGTGTGTGTGTGTGTGTGTGTGTGTGTGTGTGCGTGTGTGTGTGACGACCACAAAACACTGTGTGCACCCGACAGGGCACCATAGCTGTGTTGTGGTTGGTTTTAATTCCTGCTAACAGGCAACATGCCCCTAATGAAACAATGGCTTTAATTGCACTTCTGCAGCCATCCAGCAACACAGGGGAAAATGAAAAACACGTGAGCCCCGCTCTGAAAATCGACTCATCATTAAAAACAATGCAGAGCTGCGTTGTTTTTTGCTAATTCAGCTGAGAGGCAAAAAAATGATGTGGTGCAAGAGTTGGCTTTATGGTGCTCCGGGGCGGCTTTTACTGCACGACTCTGTCTCCGACCTTCTGTAGTCAAAACATATGCCAGTGAATAACTACATGGCTATGAACACACACACACACACACACTATATATACACCTCTCTTATTTGTATATGTATGTGAGAGCCCCACGCGTGCCCTACTCATTTCCTTCCTTTCTGGACCCGGTCCTGACCTTTGTGTGTGTGTGTGTGTGTGTGTGTGTGCGCGTGTGTGTGTGTGTGTGTGTGTGTGTGTGTGTGTGTGTGTGTGTGTGTGTGTGTGCGTTGACTGACCTCTCTTTACAAACCTCCTGGCCCTCTTTGAGAACTACTTCTGATCACAATGGAAACTGTACATCAATGTGGAAAAGCCACTCTGGAAGTTCTTACTACACTTTGACACAGTTGGGTGGCCGTAGCAGCAGCGGGTCCCTGGTCTCCCATGGAAACGGGCATCTGTGAATCATGAACATCTCCGAGTGGAAAGCTGTGGTCGTCGTTCGATGCCATCACATGTGATCATGGTTTTTATTTTTTTCTTCTCAATCGACATGTCCGTTGCAAACAAGACTGGCAGCCTGTGTCGGCCCCCACTTAACTCATCACTTGGCTGAAGGATTGTCAGGAGCAACAGAAAAAAAATACCATTGTCTCATCAAATCGCCAATATGAAAATTCCTGCATTCAACATGTTACTAGCGAAATATCTAAAAAATGTTAAAGTACTCATTATTCAGAAATGCCCTGTCAGAGTTTCAATGTGTTGCCAATATCAGTTCCTTTATCCATCACTGGTTAGTGTCACAGCAAAGCAATTCTTAATCTGAAATGTATTGAAGGATTATAAAGTTGCATAAAATGAAAATAAAGTCAAATATACCTCTTATACTCGAGTACATGTACACAATGTAGTTGCATTCTGTGCGGTGGGGAAATGCCAGCAGTTGCTTTAAAGCTGAAAGAAGAAGGCACCTGTAACAGAACCGGAGGTCCAGTCAGCAGACCCTCCTCAAATAGACCTGAGGGTAACTCCTCCTGTCTCGCCTCTTTTCTCCTGTGACGATGATGACGTGAGCAGAGCTGATAACTCGGATCTATCAATATTTTATAAAACCCAGAGATTTACCAAGGGAGTTAAGGCATCAGAAGACATTAGCAGCACACTGAAGCACGGTCAAGATTTATCAGATTTCACAGTAAATAATTAAAAACAAAGTTTCAGATTTCTCGAGGCATAAGTGTTCAAATATCCATCTTCTGTCTAACATCCAGTGCAAATATTGTTGATGTCATCTCTTAAATTTAGGGGATGCAAATGTACATTGTGTGTGTGCAATTTGGTGCAGATCCAAATAAAAATCTGGATTTGGTCAATTTAAAACTGGTTTCATGAGGGGCGGGTACGTGCTCTACTGAGAGCCATTCTGGTTTGTTGTTTGTTGTTTGTTGTTTGTTGTTTGTTGTTTGTGGAGCTGAGCAAACGAGAGGAGGAGGTGACGCGAGCTGGACCGTGACACTGGAGACCCACCAGTTGTAAAAGTAATCAGGCTACAATCATTTTTAGATACACTCTGGAAACATAGCACATTTTAATGCCAGGTGTAAAGGGACAGTAAACGAATCAGACTACCACGACTCAAAGGACAGTTCTCTGTTAAAGTCCTAAAAATACAGTGTTGAAAGGAGCCAGGGTCACTTTTGCTATATGAAGTGAGAATTGTGGAGCATGGTTAAATACTAAAACAGTAGCTCATGTAGGAAAACTCATTATGCTAGTGAAGGGACTGCTGACATATGCTGCTGGTCATAGACTAAATAAGACTGTCGCAACAACACCCCTGAGAGTAATAAACTGACCAACGGAGCATTTCAGTTCTTTTTATCATCAACTTTTCATTCGTAAGAAGAGGAATGTGATTTTTTTCCCCCACAGGTTATATGAAGTCACGTTGCCAAAACGTTAAAGACACAGCTACATCACTACATTGGATTTATTTCTCTCTTTCAGATTCCACTGGTGAATGCATATGATGAATTTGTCAACTATTAATACTAATAATATGATACAGTGTTGGAGATCATAACTAAACTCATAACAGTTGTTACTGTTTAAACATGACTTTCATCTCGGGGCTGTACGTCTCCCTCCCATCTGTTTCTCTCTCTCTCCATATCGTCCTCCGTCCCTGCCGGTTTTCTACTCCCACTGACGATTTCCCTTTCCAGCTCCTCAAAACACCCACTCACCTCACACACCCACCGAAACCAATGTGTGAGCCATCTTCCCTGCCAAAGAACACACACACACACACATATACAGAGCCACCACATGAAACGGCCGCAGAGCTGTAATAGATAGGCAGGGCTCTGGATGGTGACACCGCGTATCCATCACTGGGGCTTATCTGTTGGCCAAGGTGGGAGGTTCAACACAACGCAGCCAGATGTAGGAGGAGGCCCGTTGCAGTGCAGCACGGAGAGAGGGATGTGCAGATGGAGTGGGAGAGCAACAGCTGTTCCGTACCTACAAACAAACTAAACGCTGCAAACGCACAGCTTCACCAGCTCAATCAAGATCTTCATTATCAGCATCCATGTTTATATGGATATATGCATCTTTGCTTTCCTTTCAAAAGTGATTCAGAAGACCGATATCGAATCACATGTCTGTGCATGGACTGCACGTGTGAGGCTCATTTATTCTCAACGTTATTTACACAACAAGATGGAGCCTTCTGTCCGTTTCGCGTTCATTTCATCGGTATTCGTGCACGTCTTCTGAGAGCCTACAGATACGGATTAAAGGTCCAGTGTGTGTGATGTTTTCACTAGTGTGTTTCATCTAAGTTATACAAATTTGTACAAATATTTAAATACATTTACATCAGGAGTGCGTCCTCTCTACAGGGTTTTTATAACATGCAGAAGGTGAACATGAACAGCAGTTTTTCCGTCTGCTCAGCAACTCTGTGCAGCATCTCACAGCAGTACAGCCAATGTTGCCAGATAAGAAGACATGTTGTAACCTCGGCTGTGAAGAGGCTGCACAGTAGCTCGGCCGTGAGTTGATCCCAAAGAAATCGTTTGGCACACAAGCCACAAACTGGCACTTTTTAAGATTTCTGTTATGTACATAGTTCAATAAACAAGATCAAAAATTCATATGTACACGAGCCTCCAACTTTCGGACAGAGCCAGACTTGCTGCTGCCCCTCAATATACAGTCGTTATGCTCAGCCAGGCAAACCAGGAACTGCCTCCAGCTCTGCACTTAACAGTACAAACATGAGATTGTGGAAAAGCTAAAAAGCTTATTTCCCAAAGTGCAAAGAGTCTTCCTTTAAACCTGCAATTTGACAGCAATCTGTGAAGGCAAAACCAACATAAAGTGGACATTGTCGCAAACTGTTGCTTTACATAGCAAGCAGATACAAAGCAACAGTAGGATTTATTTGGTGTTATGTTTATCCTCTCCATCAACCACTGGAGAAAGTGAGGTCGTCAGATACTATTCCTTCCGATACTATTCACCCGACTCAATATAAAAACACTGGTAAGAGCAGATTTAAGAAATCAATCCATCCGTTATCTATACATGTTTATCCTTTGAATGTCCTGGCAGGGCTGGAGCCAATCCCAGCTGACAATAGGCAAGAGGTCAGGTTCAAACCCAGAACCTTCTTGCTGTGAGACAGTGCTAACCTGTGCACCAATATGCCGCCACCTTTAAAAAGTCATGGATGTATTTAGGAAGCGCTAGGAACTGGAGAGAGAAAGAAAGAAAGAAAGAAAGAAAGAGAATGAATGAGTTTCATGGTCTTTGATACCTCCGCCAGAACTTTGTTTTCATTTATTCTTTTTCTTATTGACTGTTGGCAGAACCACACACAGAGTACAAAAGTGATTTTCTTGAAACTTGGTAGATGGGTGGGACATGGACGAAAGAAGCACCCATTGACTTTTGATGTAAATCAGACAAAGGGGCAGATCTTTCACATTGTGACACTTAACTTTTTTTTTTTTTTACGCTTTAGACGACTTATATCTAAGAGTGTGTTTATTCTGTTGGGTCTCGGTGGAAGTTCATATGCAGGTTTGATGGGTAGAGAGATAACCTCAAATGATGTCATTAACAGTGTCTGGCAGCACTCAGAGGTTTTCTGCCCCCAAACACACACACACACCACATCTTTATCGCACCCCAGCCCTTCAAAAAGCAGCTTATCACTAATCACAAAATCATTAAATACAGCAGCGGCCCTCCAGACCTTGCACAGAGGTTTTTCTGAGTGACTTAACACATGTCAGAGAGACTTGTAATACTGGGAACGAGGCCAAGCCATCTGCACAAAACATTCTTGGATGCAGCTAATATAAATAAAACATATGCCAAGCTGACATCAAGGCTGGCTATTGCAGACAATTGATTTTGTAGCTAGCTGGACTCTGAGGTTTGGAGAAATGACGGGAGAACGGTGAGAAAAGCAGTAATTTCAGCCTCATTTACGTTCAACGGACTATAATCTGCAATAAATCACTGGATCATCTTCAGCTGTTGTTTCAGTTTAACAGGCCGACTGTGCAGATGTTACTGTTTTCGTTTAATGCCTTGGCGCATTTATTTCAAAGAGTAGAAAGATTGTGTGTGTTCCAATGAGGTCAATGTGTTTGAACTTTGCCTATAAGGTCACGGATGGTGTAAGAAGCAAACAGATGACTTACTGCAAAAATATTGTGTTTCAAGTCAAATCCTACCAAGGTAAAATTGTTAAAGTTGTATCTGCCAATAAGCATATGGTCTTTTTCAGAGTGCTAAATTATTGAGCTTTCAAAAACCAGAATGAACATATAAATTATTATCCTGTATAACAAGGTACAAACAGTCATATTTCAAGATTCAAGAGCTTCTCCTGTTATTTCTGACGAGTTCCAACTTTATCATTCACACTGGTGACCTCATGTTAATCCCAGCGGAGCGTCTGCACATCTCCAGCTTCAGTGGGTCTAATCTGCCTCATGAGGAAAACCATCTGTGTGTGTGTAAGCAGACTTCAATGTTTAATCATGATCATTTGTTTGGATGTAAAATCAAATTAATATGAACTACAGCTTTCATATGAATGGAGAGGAGTAAAAAGGACAGTATTACCCTCTGTAATGTGGTATAGAGATATACAGTACCATATGGTAAAAGTCTATACACTTTTTTACATGTTAGCATGGACACCAATATTCCAATAATAACCCAATACAGACAATACTCTGAATAAGACACTGCCATGTAAAAAGCATTTTGTGAATACCTTAATAACAATAAAAATAGTATTTTGATTAGCAGTTGCATTATAAATACATTAATACAAATCAATCACATTATAACATACAGTTGAAGTTTTCACAGTATTTTGGGACATCGCCATTTGTTACCAACTGCTTCACGACGCATGCTCAAATGTAAACAAGATGGAAAAATAAAGGAAACACTCAAAAGGATAATTAGTAGCATCGTACGTCAAACTATTTTAGGTTGGGGTTTAAGAATTCTGGCAGGGAATGCATCTCTGTACTTGCTGCGAAGACAAATTAACTTCCCTTACTAAAGTAATTAATCCATCCATCCACTTAGTGACTATGTTGAGGGCTACATTTGATTTATAACATTAGCTTTATACAATTGTCACAGGTTGAGTTCTCCCCATGATGAGTTCACTGAACCTTCAGGAAATCCAAAGAAACAGCTGATAGAAACAACCTGAGCTCGTATTGATCAGCTGAGGCCTTTTAGTTTTTATTTGATAAGCTTGTGTTTGTGCTGCTACTTCATTCACAGTCCAGAAGACTGATCACGTTTTATCTGGACAGGCGACCGTGACAAGTACAGTGTGTGATTTCTAAAGTTAGCCCGGAGATTCTACAGATGCAGTAAAACGCATCATCATAACTTTCCATCATGGTAATTGATAGGCTGTCTGGGGGGAAAGGAGCATTCCTGGACTCTGACTCCCATGTCTCATTTTCACTAATAGGACATTGCAACGGGGGAGGTTCTGGCACGGGGGAAACAAGGCACATGTACCGGAGAACGGCCAGGGAACGCAGCTCGGCAGACACAACAACTCAGACTGAAAGTAAAGACGGAGGAGGAGGAGGAGTGAGGTGGTAAGAGAGGGACTGAAGAAAGTGAAGAGGAAGGGATGGAATCAGAATAACAAGAGGCAGAGATCGATGTTTCGCCAGAGCAGTAGTGTCTGTTTTTTGTTTTACACACACACACATATGAGTGAGGCCCTAAAGCTGCAATTGAAGTCATGGAGTGGGACATGCACACACACACACGCACGCACACACACTCTTAAGTGTTTATGCTAGCAGATGCTACAGACGTACCTGATTGAAAGACCATGCTGCAGCTGGTCTTTCATCACATTGCATCATCTCATATATTAGTAACGTGAGGCTCCACTATGAAAATAATAGTAATAGCAGTCCAGCCTGAGGGAGTTGTGTTTGCAGCAGAAGTAAATTATGACTCTCAGTGGATGTTAATCATGATATTACGCTCTCAAACCTTTGAAACATGTCGCAATATTCCCAAAGAAGATATGATGTGGTGTATTCATACGACAGCTGCTGCTCCCGCTAACACCAAAACCAGCCAACGCAAACATCACTTTCAAAATACATCCCTTGGTCAAAATAATGTGTTGACTTTTAAGACTAAATATAACGCTTACCTGATTGGTTGACTTTGATCATATTGTTACTACATCAAACCAAAGAGGAGACAGATTCGATGTGTCCCTGAATGTGGGCTCATTTTGGTGCTGAATGAAAACCAGGCTTTGGCCAAGACTTCCTCAAGTCAGGTGTGATGTGTCTTCTTCGTCTCTTCTGCATTATGGCAGCTGGCCTCCTTATGGTTGCAGCACTGCCTCCTTCTGGGTGTAATGTCAATGAATATGACTATGTTCTTTCCAGATGCTCATCAGTCCATCATAATTTTACAATTTGGATCAAAAAGTCGCCTGCGTGTTGTAAGGCTCGCTGTGTTCAATCAACACAATGCTCTTCAGATGTTTCCCTATCATGAAACGTGTGCTGCTCAAGGAGCAGTTGGTTAGTTTTCATCTCCAATTTCATGTGACACTGACGGGTGGTGGGATGAAACAGAGTACATTTACTTTGGACTGTACTTGAGTACTTTTTTCATGTACCTGTATAAATTAAGGATCAAGACTTTTCTAAATCAGGAGCCACAAGTTATTACTAAAATATTATATGTCCAACATCCATGCACATCTCCTGATTCAGTAAGGTGCACATTTAAGTCATTCTTTGTTTACTGTTAGCTCAATAGCTTTGAGCAAAGCCACACATCATTCAATATTATTTGAACACTGTTCCTTGTTTAAGCATTAAACCACTTCGTTAATGTGCTACTTTTACTTTTACATGAGTACATTTTTGTCTATTGATTTGTACTTTTACTACTGTCTACTTGTTAAATGTTTGAGTACTTCCTTCACAACTGGATTCTGATAGTTACTCTACATTTCTGAAAATAAGTTTGTGTGTATACTGTACGTGTCAATGGAGCACTGACAGAAAAATACCATCCTCCACATGCTGAAAGGGTTAAAGGTTATCACTCAATCATGACTTGGAAACACTTTCCAATTACTTTCCAACTTCATAATCCAGCGTTGTACGTACGGCAATCACGGGAGTCTTCCTTCAGGAAATTCATTTTTCCACTGCACCGTATCCGTCAGCACGTGACTGCAAGGAAACATCCAGCGCTAATACACCAGAACAGTCGCTGTAGCTGATGCCCCCACTTTCCTGCTCACTCATCCATCTTTCCACCGCTGATTTCAGTGTGTCTTACATCTTCCTGTGTTCTGTTAGGAGTTATTATGTATTGTATTCTGAATTCGCTGCCAGATGTAAATTGCTCGAGAGAGATGATGAAGTATTAAAGTCTGGTGTAAGCCTATAAAGAGGATGTTCTTTGCTGTGATTGTGGGTACAAATGGAATAAAAACACAAAATAGATGTCCAAATGGATGTTATTTGAAGCAAACAATACTTATTACATACTCAAAGTTGTCTATGGAAATAAAAACATTTTCTGAAAAGCTCGTTACGGCTAAACTTGAGCCAGTTCCTGTTCTTTCTGCATAATTTCCCTGCAGCTACTGGCAGAATTTACGCGATATTTTCATTAATTAATGTACACAGCATGACTTTCAGAAGATACTGTATCAATCGTAGCACACTGTGTGTGTCTATATCTGGGAAATGCCTGGACAGCGTGAATCACTTCCCATGTTGACATAGGATTATCGTGCCTTCAGACAGAAAGTAAAAGTTACAAGGGCTATGCTGTTGTTCCAGGTGACACAAGAAATATGATCCAGTTTAATGCTTTGTTCACACCAAACCCGATGCAAATGTTTGCTTACTCAATGTTGTATCATGCAAATTATTCACTCTAGTTCAAATATTTCAACAAGGTTTCACGTTGCCCAGTGTGAAAAATTTGGTTCGCGTTTGGTGAAACTTCTTATACAGTATGAGAACAGACTTAGCTATAGAAATATGGCTTTCCAATCACTTTCCAAACACTGTCAAAAAATAAGCCAAACTCAACATCATTTTCTGTCTAACTCTGCTCTTCTTTATTTTATTTATGTTGTAATGTCACCTGACAGCAAGGAGGCTCTTGGTTTGAGATTTGTGCATTGACCTAACCTGCCAGCATTAGGTGGAGCAGCCCTGTGCAGTCTCAACCTCTGACTGCAGAAGCCCGTGGTTGGCCTAGGATTGGCCGAGGTGTAAATGTGTGAAACTCTGTGTCTGTGTGTGTGGTGCAGGACGTTTGGTGAAAAAGAACATACCTGCTGAGTGAATCTTTGCTGGATAAATAACGTTTAATAAGGCTCAGTAGGAAGACTCGTGTTTCCAAACAGATCACTAGGCTGGAGCTCAGTATTGCATAAGGAAATTCAACAACAACCTTGAAGTTAACTGTTTCACTTCCCTCTTTTCATGTTCTATCTACCCGATACTGATGCTCCCTATTTCTTTTATTTGTTAAATGATTGCTAAGAGAAGAAGTGAGGAAACGTCCCATGAGACAGTTACATCAAAACTGAGAGACAGTTTAATAAATATTAAAGACCATCAAAAAAGAAATACAGAAAAGTTCTCATGACAACAGTTGTTTTATTTAAAAGAAAATAACATAATAGTAAACTAGCATGTCTTTCAGGGTGGTCCCTTCTGCCTGTCAGATCAAGGTCACGGTCAGGGTGAATAAAACTCAGAGCTGTGACGTGTGATCACTGACAGGCATCACGGCGACTGTGAAGAATGAGGAATGTCGCACTTTCCAAGACAAATGGACAAATTCAATTTTATTGTTGAAATGAAAGACAAACCGGTGTCCCATCGGGCTGTCACTTTTTAAGTATCAAACTTATGGATAAAAAGTGACAGGTCGTGTCTCTACTTTGTGGGAAGACGGCTGCAGTGATGAAAAAGGCCAATCTCAGCGTCATTACAGCTGGAAAAATGCAGCTACACTGGGGTTGCAATGACAAATGCTCTTGGAGAAAGTTCAGATCCCTCTGTGGAATTTTGGTGGCCAACACATGTCAACATTCTGACAGAGACAATGCTCGGCAGTGAGAAAGTTTATAGCTACGAAGCTCGAACGTCATTCAGAGGGAGAATTTGTAAAGTAGTCCCTTACTGGGACAGCAGAGCTGCTAGAACTGGAAAGTAAAATATATCCAGGTCAGTTTGTTTCACAGAACCATCACAGAGCAGATAAATGATACAACCCAAGAGAAGAAAAAGTATTAAACTATAATGAGAATTTTTCAGTTTTTCTCTCAGACCTGCAATCAGACATAAACAGTCATGGACAACAGACAACAATGTTTTTAAGTAAATGACAACATACTACATTAAGTAAGAACTACCTTTGAAATATACTAGTAATACTCATAGATTGTTGCCTATTCCCTAATGCAATAGAGTACTACATCCTTATGGTGGTGGCCTCCTCTGAATCCATTTTAGTTGTGTCTTCACCAGTGATGCTGCTGCTGCGGGGGGCGGGATTATTGGTTACTTTCCAAAATATAATTACCAAAGGTGAGGATTTGTTTGAGCAAGTTGTTCTGGCTAAGAATAGAACCATCATCATCACTACCATCTGACATGAGACGTCGAACCAAAGAGAGGCTCTTCCAACACATCACAGCAGTCTGTGTGTCACGTGTCACATCGAGAAGGATGTTATCAAAATGTCATGACCCTTGATAGGAAATAGGTTCTTAACCCCTGGCTTGGAAGAATTAAGCAGTACAGGAACGTAGCTGTTCAGAACTTGTTCTCTTGTGTCATCTCTGGACCGCAACTACAACAATTGGACCAAACAGGGGGACGGACTTTCCATCTTTTGCTTGCCCCGGGCCTTTTTTACTATTAGCAGGCAAACGAAGTACAGTATCAGTCAGTGGGCATGGAACCGATAGGAAGAGAATGTGAGGCTGAGAAGTCAAAGACTGATGAGATGATGCTGCCCTTGAGGATCAACAAACCCCTGTGTGGGAGCAGGGTGGAGGAGGCAGGGCTGAGGCTCATTGCTCATACAGAGGCAATCTTATCTCACTGTCATTAACAGCAAACTGCCGTTCACGTTCCTCTGTGGCCGCACAGGCGGTGTGGAGCTCTGCTGTGGTTCCACTTTCCTTTTTCATTCCAGTCCACACACTCTCATGTTCAATACAAAAAAGAAAACACTTCATAGACAACAACACAAAAATGTGAATCTTCTGAGGAGCCTTAACCAGGACACTAGTATGTAGGCTTCAACCTTAACACTGCTTATTTACATAACATGTGGTGACATCATTTTCTTCAAAGTTGTATATATACCTTTATTATAATGTGTAATCATCTCTTTTAAGTCAAAAAAGACAGAATTGACAAGAGACAGAGACAAACAAAACTAACAGGAAACTGTTTTTAATTTAGTTATGCACTAAACACAACATTCCCAGCTGGGGGACATTGTTTGTTATGTCTTCTTTGCCCATGTTTATTTTTAGAATAAAAATGTAATCCCTAAGATTTTACTCCTTGTATGATCAGGTTTCGGCCTACTCCTGAAAGTCTAAATCTAGGTTGTGATCTGTTTTGGTTTTGGTTTCACATTGTAATTTAGAGAGCGCACTAAAGAACTTTGCACGACATATATACACCTGTTGTCTGCATGGGCAGCGTCTACCTGTACTATAAGTTGATTGGTTTGCCGACGGATGTGCATCTGACGTTAGCATGTCGTGAATTCTGCGAGTTGTAGTCTTTCCATTAGGAAACAAGGAAGGTGTGAAAACACCCAAAGACCCTATGAGCTTGATCGTTGTGTGAGATCGCTGCTATGTCTGCAATGGGAGGCTAACTCATGAGTTTAAGGTGGTGCTAAGTATTCCTGACATGAAATCGCATACATCCTCATGCCGGCCATTTTTTTGGGGTCAAAAACAACATCAGGTAATAAGACCTGAGACATGAGAGGCTGGACATGAGAAACATAGAGATTATTTCTGTCACCGTACAGGACGGAGGCAAACAGTAGTTCTTCAAACTCTCAGATAAGAAAGTATATAGTGAAAGCAAAAAATGTTTATTTCTCACACCTAACCTCTGGTTCTCCCGGACATGCAGAGAGGGAATGGAGAGAAGAGGAGGAGGTGGAGGAGTGCAAAAGAATTCTGAGATGCACAGACCTCTCGCCCCTCCCTCCTCACTTTCTCTCCCTTCCTCAGTCAGGAAACCCCCAGCGGTTTTGGAAGGAAACTAGATCTCTCATCTCTCGTCTGCATGTTGTGCTGGGATGTCCCTGGGATGCCTCATTATCCTGCTCATTATACTCTCCTTTTATTTCCAAACATAAATACTCTCTCCCCTTTGTCTTTGTCTGTCTCTCTCTTTCTCCCTTTTATTCTCTCTCTCACTCACAGTTTCTGTCTCTGTTTCTCCACATCTCTCTGTCATTGTTTCTGTCTCTCAAACCCCCCCCCCCCCCCCCCCCCCATGTCCACAGAGAGATCCCCAGTCGACCATTAGAGGGCCAGTGACGTAATAAACTGCTCATTAGTCATTGTGATTGACAGCTGGCATTGTGTTGTGTGTGTGTGTGTGTGTGTGTGTGTGGGGGGGGGGGGGTCATTTCTTCCAAATGTTCCGTTTTACATGAACAAGCAGAAACCGAAGAAAATCTACATTTTGTAATGCAGGAAAATATTTTTAGTGACTTAAAATACAGTTTGCGGGTGGATGAGAGGCTCAAACGCAGATTTAAGAAAAGTTTGTTTTATAAAAAATCTGCATCTGAGATGGGGAAGGGTGCAAGAGAATCATTTATATACATAGCAGTGTTGTGTGTGTGGTTGTGCAGAGACAAGGATCAGGTCCATGGCTGCAGATGATCAGCACCTGGCAAAGAGTGAATGGTTTATATATACGAGTGGAGAGTTCAAGGTCAAACTGGAGTTTGTTCCTCCAGGATAGGAGATGTACCTTATCACATCTGATATCATATGAGCTCACCTGCCTTGAAAGTTGTCCATGCATCACTTTAACGCAGAGCACTTTGGAAACGTCCTGTTGGTTTCCGAAGCAGAGCAGTTAATCCGACTATTGACAGAAAATGCTACAAATTCAGTGTCTTCATGACGTGTTTTATATGGCTGCATCTGCAAGCTTGTAAAACATAAGGCTGGTGATTTTATATGTCAGTTATAGGAACTAAAAAACAATAGAGGATTAGTTCTCTCCATTGCCCTCAGATCCTAAAGTCTTGTGTTTTTAGTGAAGACCACATTTTTTTTATGGGCCTAAATAAATTGTTGTTATTTTTATTCTGAATACTGAAAGCCACTAACCTTTTCAACAGATCTTACTCTATAAGGTCTTAAAAAGTCAGAAAATATATAAAATCCAACAATCTGATATGGGCTCTGTAGTTCCATCTCAATAATACAGATATTAGTTACCAGTTCCATGTTGGTCCCTTTTATCGTTATATTCCAGCATTCTGAGTCTATAAACACCCGGGTCAGAATCTTTGGCAGTATGAACGGTCTCTGCCTGTAGCTTGAGAGATAACATGGTGTTTTCAGGGTTATTTATGGGGAAATGCAATAAATTCTCTTAATATTCGTTCCTGTTTGTCGTAGTTGACATCGGCCTTAAATTAAATTACATATAATCTTAAAAAAGATGAGGAATCAGACGCATCAGGCTTCATTGACAAGAAGCAGAATATAAATATAAGAAAAGAAAAATATATAATATAAAATATCAGCAAAATTATCCAAGGGAAAACATGCATAGAATCATGAATAATTATGCATTGAACTTGTTGCTATTCAAATTGAATGTAAAGCCCAATTAACAACAGTGAACTCCTCCCTGTTAATCATCCAGGCAGGGGAGACAGATGGAGAGTGCAGCATGCTGGTTGAAGTGACCTCTGTTCAGGAGCCCCGTCAGACACAACAACGTCCCGTCTCGCTCACAGATTTTACTCTGAATGCAGATATCGCAACGGCGACAACAAGCGGCGTCATAACACGTCAGTTCAAACAGTCATTAATCACAACTGTCGTCCTGCTTGTCTCCTTCCCACCGAGACAGGCCCCTTCATTATGTCACGTCACAATAGTGGCCATTGTAGCTGCCACTCTTCATATATTCTTCATCTTCCTATTTGACAGAGTGACAGCTCAGCAACTGCTGGGTATAAACACCAAGATGCTACAACTCAGACAGACTTAGTGTAAAAGTATTTTCAAAATAGCATCTACGTTATTAGTTATTAGATGTTCTTGTGCTACTACTGAATTCTTCAATGTCACAATCTGTGTTTTCTGCTTGATCCGCCCCTTCAGTCGAAAAGAGCGTAAACACCTGACGGATGGATGATTGTACCGACTGAAGGACAGAGTGTGAAAGTAATGGACAGAAGAGTGGCAGGGAAAGATGGATGAAGACTGTGAGGGATGGACAAATGAAGGGAGGAGAGGAGGGAGGCGTGACGTTGATTAATGACTCCCTGGTGCGAGCACGTGTGAGAGTGTGATATGAGGAATGGTGCTGGTGTAGTGATGGTCACTGCACACAGTATGACAACCTGTATTAAACGGCGTATTAAAGTGATACTGCATACCTTTTTGAGATACTTCAGTATTATTCCCTGTCGGTAGTGAGTCCTCCTCAAACTGTTCTACAATTTACTGTCACTTTTTATTGTTTGTGCGCTGGACGTTGTGTTCAGAGCTTTTTATAAACAGTCTATGGCGCCGACTGAACTTAGAAAACCTAGTGTTCATTCTACCTGGTTTATCTGCAATCTAGATTTCTGTTCAGTAACTGACACAAACCAGGAACCATTCATTTCTTTAAGGAGTCAAGATTATCAACTTGCTTTTTTGCACTTACAATATGAAAATGAAGTCAACCAGTTTTTTATAACGTCACTTTACGATGAGACATCACCAAGCAGTGAGGGTTTTAGGGCACAGACTAACTCCTGAAGGCCACGACCTCTGCCCTGCAAAACTTCCTGTCATTAGCCAACCAGATGATAACATCCTGGTGACATCACTGCTCATCCATCATTTGACAGTCCGGAGCGGCTGCTGCTGTGATTGCAAGGCCACTGATAGTGATTGCTGATTACGGTAAGCACTCTGGCAATTGTGTGCCTGTTTGTGCATGCTTTTGTGTGTGTGTGTGTGTGTGTGTGTGTGTGTGTGTGTGTGTGTGTGTGTGTGTTATAGCAAATGAAGCTCCCTCCTTCAGTCATTTGCATATATGTGTTCTCATTGAAACCTGATTACCGTTCAACCTGCTGACCCTAACCATGAACCCTGACAACTGCACAGCTTCTTCCTCTAGTTTTCTCTCCTTACAGTTTCTCTTTTTGTCATCTCATCCCTCCCATCCTTTCCTTTTTACCCATTTACCCAAGGGTGCCTTGGGTGTACCCCCCCACATCGCCCAATTTCAGCTGCAATTCGCTCCTCCCCCATAAGACCCCCCAAAGGATAGTCAGTATATATAATGGATGGATGGATGTTTGATGAGTTACTGATGCTGTTTAGTAAAATGAATCATGATTATAAATGGCTTATCACCGTCACAAAACATATTTCAATGCCTGAAGACTCCAGGAACATGGTTGGATAATAATATCCAACCATGCAGATCCACGGCACTCACCATTGTTGCACTTAATCATAGCGTTTTTTGCGTTGGGGGTATTAAATAACCCTGTCTGATCTGGGTTTCAAGAAAATATTAGGTTGGCTATCATTACCTCCCATTTGTTACAATAGAACAAACAGGCCGCAGTTGCACTATCATGGAACCATGCAAACCACAAAGCCAAAAAAGATACTTTAAAGTGACATTGCACCCCACAACCCATCCAACCTTTCCCCTAAATCTTCTCTCAAGTGAAAAATGGGTGGAAACTAATACAAATCCCCACAATCCTCTTTTGCTGCAACCCCCCCGCCACACACACACCGGGCCTGGGCTGCTTTTTGCAATCAAAACACGTGCCCTTGGACACACACACACACACACACACACACACACAAATTCTTCCTGGCTGCACAACTGTATTTAACACCTCTAGCCTCTCATGTGTACCCACCCCACCCTGACTCTTGTGTGTTTGTCTTTTTACCCTGTATACTGCAAAACTAATGGTTGTAGGCCAGATACACTCTGTTTCCATGGAGAGAGAGAGAGAGAGAGAGAGAGAGAGAGAGAGAGAGAGAGAGAGAGAGCACTCAGCTTAGAAAAAATAAAGATTGAAGAAACATAGGAGATATGGAATCTGCCATTGTGTGCTTTTCTCAGGATGTCATTTAGAGCCTGAGTCTGTGCAGTAGCGATCAGGGGATAGAGCCTGGTACAAGTTCTGGCATGTATCATGGCATTTCACCCAGTTTTTAAAGTAGTAGTAGTAGTGTTTATTTATAAAACTAAACTTACCGGAAAAATTAGCACTTGAACATACATCAGTGTGATAAGAACTCCCTAAAATAACAGAAAGTGGCTTTGAGACAAATTTATTTGACATGTATTTTGGTGTTTTAGTTTGATCCATGTCCCATCTGCTAACATCGAGGAGGAAGGGTTAGACCTATAGCCACCAGGGGGCGATCAAGAATGGCTGTGGAATATGGCTGAGACAGACAAAGGAGATGCTGAAGGGAGCATGGATGAGCTAAGGGAGGTACAATTCAAACTTTAAAGGATAACTTGGTTGTTACAAGTAAGGTCTTTCAACATTGGGTTTAACAGAACGTTTTGCTAAAATTAGAAGTCTACTGCTGCTTTGAAATCACTTTCATGATCAAAAATGAAAAAAACAATGAGCTGAAAGACACTCAAACACAGTGGAGTTGACAGAAAGTGCCGGATTAGGTGATTAGTCTTTTGGGTTCATTGGGGAGAACCGCTTTTTTGGGAATAAACACTGTATCGGTGTGGATTAAAGTATTATAACTTTAAAATTGATGAATGCATTATCAGTCTTTATTAATCACAGCGACCGATTTCAGTAATTTGTTTCTACCAATCCCACTAAAGGTTTACTGATCTAAGAAATCCGCAGCTTGTTTGGAATGAAAACGTACTCACTCTGAACATTTGGCACATGCCTGATAATCACCGCCACGCGTAATCAATCCTGTTTTACCGTTTTATGATCCCCAATTGAACCCTTAACTTTTCGTGCTTGTTGCAAGGCGCTGGCAGAGAGCGGAGGGTCATGCTGAGAAGGAAAACAAGACTCTGTGGCTCTCCCCCAAGGCACAAACAAGCCGAGCAGGATATGTCAAGGCGACCTCAGGCAATTAAGATCCTCTTACTGATAAAATAAGATGAAAATTTGTTGGACATCAACTTATTTCCATGAAATCAAATAGAATAGAGATGAGTATCAAATAGTGTGTGTTGGTGTGATCGTGCTCATGTCCACCAGAGACTCCGTGTGTGTCCACATGGATATTATCTGCTTCACTGATTAACTCTCTCTGCTAAAATGTTGTTTCATAGTCCAACGTATGATCAAGTTTCCGAGCTCCAATCTGTGGTGAACAATGTGTTGCCAATAATAGCGTTCGCATGCGCCTTGAGAGCCAAAGCCTAATTCTAATTACGGGAAACCTCTTGGTTAGCCAACAGCTTTATCATTTCTAATTGCCCCTGTTTCGAAACTAAGTTGTCTGCGCGTTGAGCAACACTGAGGGATTCTTTGGAAGGTGCCGTGATACTGATGTTTGGGAGCTTATCCTTCATGTGTCTTGCATGAACACACCCGGAAATATTCCTTGTCACGTCCAATGACAACTAATTCGGAACAACTTAATTTTCTCAAACATTCTCTGGAGAGTGGAGAACAACTGCAGGGATGGTTACACTAGAAAATAATTACTGAGTCTTCGAAAGCAGATCTGAGATGCTGAGCACAGACACGCATCTCATGATCATTAAGCAGATACAGTGAATGGCGGCATTATCTGAGGAGCATGGAACATAATGAACGACTGAAACAGTGGAGAAGATGAGACCCCATGGGAGCGAGGGAAAGAAGAGTAGCCTGGGGATAAGAAGACAGGAAAATAGATTATGGAGGGAGAGGTCTAAGGGAGGAACTATAGGAAAATACCAGAGGTGGAAATGGTGGAAAAACAGCAGAGAAAAGCAGAGGATATAGTGTCCTGTGGAAGGTCAGGAGAAGAAATGTTGATATGCTTTGCAGAAAGCTCGGCCTGAAATATCATCTCAAGGCAAACGGGATAAGAAGTCAAGAGAATAAAAAAGTGTGTTTTTCAACCTGCAGCTGCAGCTTCTTGCACATGTCTGGCTAGCAAGAGCCTGATGAAGCCTCGCTATAACAGACGGCTGGATGATGAGGTGCCTATGAAGTAGAGATGGAGAGAGGGAGAGTGGGGGAGGAAGCGCTGGATAAGACGAGAGGATCACAGACAGATTCTAACCTTAAACCCGACCGTCACATTAGGTCACTCTCGGAGCTTTGTCACCTTGTAAATTCTCATGGAGCATTTAAGGTTTTTGCTTAATGATTTCCACTCCTTGCCATAGCCACACCACACACTTTCAAATAAAGGGCTTTTACATTTGTGCATGTTTCTGAAGCCGTTTTTAAACACGAAGTCCAGAAATGGTCCAGAATTTGGTCCTGACATTGTCCGGGGTTTGCCATTCACATATAAAAAAGGCAGCATGAGATTGTCTGAGTCGGATGCTTTCACAACAACAGGAACCTTTTGGGAACGTTCAGTCAGAACCAATCTCTTGCCCTCCCTGCAACTTGTTTGAGAATTTCAGGGTCGGTCCTTATCACCAAAAGCTGTAGAATCTTGTTGTCTTTCTAAGTTGACATCTTCGTCGGCATATGTGTACGGCTCGTCTTTTTCATCCTGAGATATTGGGATTCTTCCAGTTTCACGTCCATCACATGTTAAAAAACGGCATACACACATTCACTTGATCATTGTGAATTTTCCAGAAATATCCCTGATGTATTCCTTGAGCTGTACTTGCATGAAGGTCTGATCCTCACTGTTAGCTCATGGACCCTGACACACAAACACACACTTCACAAACACTCTCAACCACATGCTGGGACCATATGAAATGATTTTACCTGCCATCCATGGAGTGGATACTAATTTTCCTGTAAAATGAAACATTTTGGCAATACGAGAAAACTAAATAAACTGCTCCAATCCCTGTACGATTGTTTTGTACAGCAACAATGCGTGAGCCCACTCTGTTGTTGTTACCTCATGTTGCTTTTGTTCCACCTTGAATCTAAATTCAATTGGCATCACCTGCCCAAACAAACTAAACCAAACTACTTCTAATAAAAGATTGTGACTGTGAAAGCACCTCGAAACCTCCACCACCTCCCTCAGAGCCCCCCCCCCCCCCCACATTGGACGTGTGCTCACAGATGAGGCCATCAGAGATGGAGTTGGAAGAAGACCCAACATCTGGTGGACATTTTGTCAGGAGTCATGGGCCTTCTCCCTCTCCTCTTATTTATTTGTTTTTTCCTCCTCCTACCCCCTCCTGTCTTACTGGCTTGCATCGTGGCCGTTCCTCAGTGTTTGCAAAAGGAACCGAAGGGCAAAAGCTACAGCGCAGACTAAATTGTGTACTGAGATCAAATAAATTGTGTCAAAAATTGTGTGTGGGTGTCTTTATTGTCATGTTTCTGTACAGTGGGTGTCATTGGAGAAGACTAGGCTCATGCACCCTCTCATTCATCACTCTACCCCAGCCCCTGAAGGAGGAACATGATTATTCTTGACAAACAGTGCTCTTGAGGAAGGAGCAAAAGTGCAGAGAGGTCAACAAGCCTGTAGTAAAAGAGGGATCCTTATGTTCCTTCGTCATATCTGTGGATTAATAGACATGAGCTGGGTACCACTTAGAGCTGAGACAGCATTGCACAGTTAAGCCTCGCTCTTACATGCTGATCTCATTTTACCTCCGTAGATCCGGTGGTTTTGGATCAGGTTTTAGGCTCAGCCCAGTTAAGCATGGATTCACTTGAGCGGCTCGGGCCTCTTTTGTCAGGTCTGATCCACAACTGAGCGCCGCAGCCACAAAAAGTAATTGGGCTGACACATGACTGTGTGAATATGTGACCATGTGGCTATTAAGAAGAATGTTGTCACACGTTGTATGTGGAATAGTTTAATACAGATACAGTTCTTGGATTTCATACAGATTTCTTTTTTATAGATCTCTAAATTCCTCTTGCATTTTGTCTGTGGTGTGGAACAAGTCAGATTCAGATTACTCTCTTAGCTGCACACAAACGAGTAAATCTCAACTTGATGAATGCCATGTGTTCATGAGTAGGTGTCCGTTCGTGAGTTCTGTTCTTTAGAATAATTGCTGAACAAGTTTCATCCACAAAAAGGATGAGATCAAGAACCTCACACGTTTAGGGCCAGTTGGAAATCAGCAAAAGAAAACTATCAAGTTTGTTGTAAAGAAGAATTTGGAGGCCACACCAAAAAGGAAAATGAACGTTTTACCAGAATGTCCACATTGTGTCATAATAGAAGTCTCATGCTGTGACAGAATTGAGGAAGAAATAGTTTAACATGAAATCTAATGACCACAAATAAATATTCTGCTAATTAAAAGTGTTCCAATGTAGATTTTTATGTATGACATGTCTAAGAGGATGTGATAGTGACATAGAGGGATAAGAGAAATACATTTTTATTATGATATTCAACTGCCAGTGTGAGACATTTCGTAACAAACCCTAGATTCTTGCGCAAATTATTCACATGCATGAAACTGAAAGGGAAAATCAGAAAGTGTTTTTTACCGATCTCTTTACAGGTGCAGGAGAGCACACCATTCCGACCACACTGAACCTCGCCCAGTAACTTTACAAGCTATGTTGCGCAGTCTGATATGGTGCACAGGGTGGGCAAAGTAGGGAATAGTAAGGTGCTGGCGAGCTCCCAGAGAATGGCTGATTACATTAGTCCACAGCAACAACCATTTTGTCAGTAGTTTCCTGCTTTATAATTTTAGAGATTTGGTTAGAACGTCTATATGTGTGTGTATAATGTGCCAGTCTACAATAAAATAATTATTTTATGATCAAAATGATGTGATATTGGTATTATGTTTTTGTTTTTGGTAGACCACTCCAAAGTCCCTTGAAACACTCCTGAAAGTGTAAATTTTAGTGTTTTTTTTTCTTAATACTTTAAGCGCCTAATAAATTCTAATGATGGCATTCGGAAGACAAAGGAGAGTTGAGTTGTATGACAGGTTTGGACTACAAATAACGTTTAAGACAACCCCTTTTAAATGACTCAAGTGTATTCATCTGTTCATAATTAGTTCTTGCATGAGGCTCAATATATTGGCTGCTCTTTTTTTCAGTGAAAACAAACAAACAAAAAAAGCAATTGAACCTTTTTGTCTTTTTTATTAAATTCATGCACACAGTTTTTAATCACATGAGTGTGTTTGCCTAAACACGTCCTAAGTGACACACACACTGCCAAACAACAAAAAAGAAGATAGTAGTAGATTACAACTTTAAAGACATAATGCTAGAAAATGCACCTTTTTTGCTGTATGCTGTAGTCAGCCATGGTAGCTTTGCACACACACATGAATGTGCACACATAAACACACACTAATCAAGATTTCCAATGCCTCAGAGCAGCACCCAATATCCGTGCAATAACACCGGTGACCAATCCAGAGCAACTGCCCTCATAAACAGCATCTTGACGTGCAACTGCTATGGAAACTGTGTTCTCCTTATAGTCCTGAAACAGAACAAAGTGTTCTGTCCACTCTGAGAAGGAAAGGTTAGAAGAGGAACCTCTGAAGGTGCCTCACAACAAGGTTGCACGAAGGAGACGCTCTCTAAAAATGGGCTCTGGAGTCACTGCGGGATCTAGAGGATGCTTTAAAATGCCTGAGGTTCTCCAAAAAATCCCAGTCGTGGTGAGAATCACTGAGGTGTTTATTAGCTGAACACCCCCCCCCAAAACAAATCCTCCTTTAAAGAGTGTACACCTCAGCTCCGCCACTACAGAATCGCCTCTATCTTCCGCCATAAACATCTCATTTCATGGGTGGGTGGGAGTGGTTGAGAGGGCAGAGGATGGTGAGTGCTGCATAGCTCGATGTCATATTTTCCAGCGAGAACAAGTCTATTTGTGAAGTTGCCACAGGAGCAGAATGTACCTTTTCTACAGGAGCATGCTACGTGTGTGTGTGTGTGGTTGCAGGAGCCTGCTCAGTCAGTGTCTGGCTGGTCTCTTTGGCATTTGTGCTGCTGTCATTGGGCAGCTTGGCCGGAGAGCCATGTTATTACCACAGCTCGGTTACACACAGGCACGATCCACAATGTATTGGAATACACAGCAGCTTTCAGAAACTCTGATTGAGTTGTTTCATCAGACAACCTCGAAATAAACAAAACATCATATAAGAGGTCTTCTTCTTTAGGTGTAAAAAGAATTGTTTTCAACAGAGGTTTTTCTAAGATCTGCATTTCCTCCAAACTCTTACATCGCTCATCAGTGTGAGAGAATGTGTGTGTGGGAGAAGAATAATGAAGCAGAGAGAGCGTACAAGGCTGTAATTTAGTAAACCATGAGATTGCGGGGGTATCAACATGGCAGAACAAATCAAATGTCACAGTCGCCCCGTCTCTTTCTCAGCCACTTTCCCATCAAGGGTATAGTTAGCATGGTGGGTATTAGTCCATACCCACATCCCTTAGCCATAAGTTTGAGGTCAGTGCTGCTGTTTAAAACCGGACCAGGCGGCACCAGAACAAAACAACGCCAAGGCCTATCAAACATTTTCCACTGCAGTTTTTGGGTCAGTGAACTCAAGTCAAGGAGTAAATAAATGTGCTCTGTTTCCTGGGAAAACTGTATCGACATAATGACAAAGTCGACATGTGCCACTTATGCAAAGGATTTTAACAATGTCTTTTCCCCTGGGAGTTTTTAGTTGCATCATTACACACATCATTGCATCATTACACACATATATATACACATATATATTATTTCAGCCCAAACAGAGGGTTACTAATCCTAACCCACTTACTTAACTTAAAAAACTAACACAAGTATTAACACAAACAACCATCTTTCCCAAAAATGATGTCACACTGGCCGATTAGGTATTGCTCATGACCGTGCCAATCCACAACAGTAACAAATTACTCAACATTATAATTTTAAACATCATTAGATCAGTTTCCAAAATAGATAACAATCATTCACTTTTGCACCATTGCCATGTTTGACTTCCTGTTATCTTAAATATTCCAATGATCTCCCGGTGAGGCATACAGTTTTACAATTTGACAACAACAAAGACCTGGTTTCTAATCACATTTTATTTGCATAGCCCGTATTCACAAATCAATGTCTCATAGGGCGTAGCTTTTGAGAGGGTATGTTAGGAATTGATGGTCTGCCTGTTTTGTGTCCATCCTCCCACCTCTTTTTTGCTGTACATCCCCGGTACTGGTATTCCTTCCAAAACTACGAGAATACCTGTTTCCGATCAAGCAACCAACTCCTCAACTGCTTCCTGTATTTAAGGACCATCTTAAGCAACCAGACTCGGCCTAATCAACCTAAGCGGTCAGACACCACGGCTGCTACTCAGTATCTTGCTTAGAAATTGTTGTGCTGCTTAATTTGCCTGCCTTGCGAAATTGCATTTTTGTCTCTGCTCAGGATCATCAAGTCGAACCTGCAACATCTTCACACTCAGCCTGCTCCGTTCTGCTCTGCGTGCCCAGTTCGGTTCCTGGTTGTTGTTTGACTTTCTTTTTGGTAATCTGCCTGCTGGAGTCGGATCTGTGGATTGGACACTGGACCCATACTAAGAATTTATGGATTCCTATCCTAATAATCAGCCAGCTCTGCATATTCTATAATATTGTTACCAGTTTCTGTGTAAACATCTTTCAACACTTCCAATTCTCTTCTGATTCTTGCACATGGTGATCTGAAGATACTCTGAGTTGACATATAATAATAATCTGTATCTGAAGATGATAAAAAATTATAGATTCAGTGCCTCCTCGACCTAAAGATATTTTGTAGAGCTGTAGAAAGTGTGGCACACAGTGAGAAAATGGTATTAATGGTATTGGTATTATCAAAAAACAAACAAATTGGTTGATGAATTTTTTGCAGAATCGGGCATTCTCGTTTGGTGGTAAGGTTGTTGCAATCACTTTCCCTGTGTCACAGTAACCCACATTTAGAAACCTTTGAAAGCTTGCCGGGGGATTAGTGCTATAAATCCCAGAGCCTCCCAAAGGTTTACTGATTAACCTACTTTGAAAGTTCTTAAGATTCAGCTGATGTGGACTGTGTCCTGTTAAACCAGCAAGGTGAAGGAGAGCCTCCCTTCATCCATGATTTAACTGAAACAGGGGAATAGTTGTTGCAGCAGTCTGCTCGATCAGGTTGCTGAGCTCAGGGACATGCACACTGGGATCAGTGAGGATGGGTCACGACAGGCAGAAGTGACTCAAATGCAAGGTTTGTATGCTGGGATGTGAGAAAGCTCCAGAACAATTGAGCTTATGAGGTCATTGATATGCTCCTATAGTGTCAAAACCAGTGTGGGAGTAATGTAATTGCAGACATTGCAGTACTTCACAAAGCAAACCCATAAGTTCACATTACAAAGTAGTTTACACCGCAGGTCAATCACATGCTTAGTACTGTAAACATTGTGCGGAAGGTTGTACCGTAAAACCATGGGAGTATATTCTATTTACCATTTCCTCAATTTTGTTAGTTTGCAGACCAATTACTGTAAATATGTAAATTAAATAATTTCTTTCGACTACAATTGAACTCTAAATCTGGAAAAAAACAGTCGAGCTTCAGAATACTGATGAACTTGGCTCGTCCCAAGTTCAAATCTCAGACAACTCATCCATCAGTCATGTTCAGGGCCACGTCGTTAAGCCTGTATCACTACTTTCACTTGGTGTGTCAATCAAACCTTCTAAAAATACCCTTGGCCAGATTAAAAGAAAATATAAATGATGAATATCACATCACAAATGATGGCTTGTGACCAAGAAACAGAAGAAGATGAGAAATAAGGAGAGAGAGAGAGAGAGAGAGAGGCATTAATAATAGACTGAAAAACTAAGAAAGCAGATCATATTTTATTGAATTCACAATCCCATAGAAGGTTTTAACAAGGACCTCCTAAATATTAAATATTGAATAAGTCTTTAATCCCTAAATCCTTCTTAGAACTGCTGCCTCACCACAAGAATATTCTGAGTTCAAACTTATCGACTGGAGCCATTCTGTGTGGAGTCTGCTTTTCTCCTGTGTCTGGGTTTTCTCTGGGTACTGCAGCTTCCTCCCACAGTCCAAAGGCACGCAATTTATGTTAATTGGACACTTTAAATTGCCCAAAGGTGCAAAGTATGTATCACCCCCCTCATGCTTTTCATTCAAATTTAAATAACTTTTCGTACTTTCAAGGATATGTCTACAACCTAACGGGACAGTGGGCCCAAGTGGTCCATCCAATGACCCTCCAGCCATTTCCAAGCACTCATGGTCCTTCTGGTGAAGCAACAATGAGCATTCCACCTGGCCCAGTCCGTGAAGAGGACTCGCTTTGACACAGCCATAGAGAAAGACAACCACTATCTGGCAGTTCTAAAGCCACATTGACCTTCTCAAACCTTAACTAGCTATCAGACAGTTTGGGGAATGGCACCACATTTGTCTGGTTTTGATCTTGCAAAACGTCCAAAAGCTTTTGGGACTGTGGCCTTAAGAGAAACTAATCCCAAGGCAGCTAATTTCACACAAAAATAACTTTCCACCTGTCATGTTAAGGTGCACAGTGGAGGGAAATTTCTGTGATGTGCGATTTGACTGCAATGGGAAATTGTCTGAGGAGTCTTTTTTCCACCCACCTTTTTGATCCCTAAGAGTTATGCCCTTGGACTGGCAGAGACGGGTCACGACCCGCTGTGACTCAGAGCCATTGTTCATAGGGTGGGAAAGAGGAATAAGTGAGAGATGCAGTGGAAAACCAATGGAAAGTTTCTTATTTGAGAGAAAGTCATTTTCGTCCTCATCCTATTTATCTTCTTCTTTCAGACTGTTGTGGAGAGGCGTCTCATATATCTTAATGATGAATATGAATTTGTTGTGGAGCTACACGCAGGTTTGCAGCCAAGTGGCGCAGGACTGACAGCGAGACTGACCCAGACTGACAGTTAGACAGATAGTCATCCTGCACGCCAATCTCACCTTGTCCTTTGAGAGGCTAATGTTTCTGGGAAAATCCCACTCCGCTTGCTGCCCTGTCAGTTTCTTACAGCTGGCGTGGGCATATGGATGGATGACAGAGTGAGGGAAAATGGGATCCTGTGAGTGGGTACGGGGATGAGAGTGGGAAGGATGTGGGTGAAGGAGTGGATATGGTTGAGTCCACGGGTGACAGTGATTGGATATAATCTCCCACCTCTACTTCTTTCTCACCTCCTCTAATTGCATCCCTCTCTACTCTCGATGTTTACGACATAGACACAGAAACCAGGTTTGAACAGCTCAGACACTTCCCTGGCAAACAAACCCTCCCACATGTCACTTACTCTCTGCAACACTTAAATCACCTCAAGGTCCCCAGAGTCCAAGGGCAAAAAAAATACACTTTAAGTCAAGACAACAGGATGCAATCCTGCAGGAATATGGTGGCTACAGAGAGCGCTTATTTTCTTTACAGTGATTTCTCTCGACTTCCGTACAAATTAGGTGCCATTATTGGGTGGACGAACCAGGACATTTCATCTCCAAAGGGGAGGGTCGGACTTGGACGGCCTGTCTAAACAAAAACGCAACAATGGCTTTTATTGTCACGCTGGCTCAAACTCACCCACACACCCCTGGCAGGGAGCGCAGCTTTCAGTGGAACACACCGTCACTAAGCATAAAGTTGATTTGGCTGATAATGAACTTGAGCGGCACTCTTACAGAGACATGAGTTAACTTTTTCTCTCTTTGTTTCCACTCCACCGAGCTCTGCAGCTTTGTTGGACGGAGAGATAAAGGAAAAAGAGGCTCTCACAAACAGAAGTGATGGAAAAAGCTTGTCCTTGAGTATTTTCCAACTGTGTTTTCTTTAATACCGCACTATAATAGGTTTTCTTGGATCTGTCTATTCCCTGTTGCCTTTCATATGTGTGAACAATGAAGATTGGTGGCTGCCCAGCGAATGCAGCCATCCCGGCTGGCACCACGCATCCATCACTGTGCTGGCGAAGTGGCTGTTTAAAGCTGCAGCCTGGTCTGCACTGGAAAGCCTCTGGTTGTTAGTGGTTAACCCAGGGTTCCCCACAGGGATTGCTGCTCCCTCGTCATCCTGCCAACCTCCCACTGAATTGCATTTTGTTTCCGGTGTTAATGACGCAGGAGTGATCCCTCAAAAGTATATGATGGCATATACATTAAATGGAAAGAGATTACCATATTTTCCATGTTTTGACTTTACCAGGGAAAAAAAGGATTTTCCTATAACACCAAACGTTCCTTTGCACAGAAACATGCTACATTGGTCCTGTACTATGGGAAATTCTGTCTTGTTGCAGAGTGCAACCGAATCAACTCACTGGTTTCAACACAAATTCTTTCTACAATTTCACAACCTTGTAGACGAAGCACTTGTAATTTTGTAGCCTAGGAGGGCCTCTGTTAAACTGCTGAATGTTCGAGACAACAGGTGGTTGCTGGATGATTCAAAGAAAAAACACATCATTTGCAATGTGACCTTCAAAGATGGGTGATGTGGTATCTTTTTGAAGGGACAGTCGGTGAACTACTGTAGCTGGTGAGATGAATGTGTCTGTTGTTGACATTAAATTCACACAATGTATTTAATAGACTTAATAATATTTGTTGTCTTATAACACATCCTTTCTTGTTGAGGAGTTTATACACAGCAGAATTCAATAAAAGTGGATAAAGCGATGCATATCCCCTTTAGGCAATACTAACTTTTTTACCTTGTGGTATTACCATGAGATCATCATGTTATTTATAGTATATGATGCCAAATGATTGGTTAATCTAAATAACCTATAGTTCTTCTCTCTAATCTAAACCCTACACCATATGACATAAATATCATGACATTTGAGTTCATAGTGATGACATTTGATGAGGGATATTTTATTGATGAATATAAGCTTTAGATTGTCCCTCCATTATTTGCTGATATACAGTATAATGGTAAAAGTGCTTTGACCAATCAGCTATATTGACCATTCGTTATTGACTTATTCTGTACACATACACAGAGAGAGGCGAAAAAACCTCACTCTGCTTGCACGCCTATGCCAGTGCGCAGGGTTCTAAGTTATTTCAGCGTCCTCCTTGGCCTTGAAGATCAGCACAGTCGAGACGGACTGGTTACAATGTAATCTTATGGGGCAACAGCTGTAAAAGGCTCCACTTGTTATTTTGGCCCCTTCCAGTGTATTTGTGGCACATCAAAGAATGTGCGATGTGGTCTCACAGTGTTGTGCAGTGTCTATGGTTTCGTCCATGGACACCAAGACTGGGCATCAACAGATCCAACTCTTTACAGCGTGGCTGTTCCTCCTCTGAGCACATCACCTCACATCACCCACAGGAACAGCACGAGTTTCAAGAATTATGCAACCCTCCTCTGCCTGTTGCTTCTCTCTCTCTCTCTCTCTCTCTCTCTCTCTCTCTCTCTCTGTATTATCTGGCACAAACAAGTAGGGGCGGCCATCAAAGTCAAATGCTTCATTGTCAACATCAGACATCTCCAACTCTCTCTCTCACTCACTCGCGTATCCACCTTCCTGCAACAACAAGTCCAGATTCCACAGGTCTCAGTAAGTACCATTCATTGACACTACCCACATTTATAAACATAGGGCCCAGGTTGTAAAATACCGGAATTCCCCTTTAAAGTATCAGAAGTAAAAGTGGGATACTCAAAGAGAGAAATTGGAGTTTGGATAAAGTCCATTGATGCCATTGTATACACACCTACAAATAAATCACTACTGCCTCTGTGCAGACATTAACACTGATGAGACATAATAGTGTTGATGTGTTAGTGAAGATGAGGAAGGGTGACTCTGGATACGATTGCAGGCCAAGGTTACACAACTCCCTGCTCCTGACTACAAGTGTTTCCTCTCCTCCCTTTGTCTGTCCTTGACTCCATATGGACCTCCTTCCCGGCATTCCTCCTCTCTGACTGAACTTCTTTCTGTCCTTTATCGGTTGTTTTCCACCAGTGATGTTTTTGTCTGCATGTTCCAGTTACCAGCTGTGACCTGGAGCTTAGAAGAGTGATCTTTATTATGAAGCGAAGCGACAATAGAAAGGACGAGAACCAAGCATGGTTCTGATAAGTGAATGAAGCCCTTTTAATACACCTGTCCAGTGGAAAAGCAGCCTTGTGATGAAACATCAAAATAATGTAAGTAAGAGGGGGTGTGCTCACTCCACAAGTACCACGCTGTGTACCACAGAGAACCCCAAAGTGGCACATTTATTATGGACCATTAATGAATGGCATAGCAGAGACAGTTGTCCTTTGTGTCACTAAACGCATTAGGACCCAAGGTGCTGAATAAAGAGCCGCACAGCATTGTTTGAAAACAGCCATCAAAAACCTTTCTAAAGCAGGATTGCCAACATTTACAAAAACTTTGATCGCCTTTACCCGAGACAAACTCACAGAGACCCCCCCCCACCTCTTTCAACTCAAACCAACTGAGCCTTGGTCAGCGAGTCAGCAGGCACAATGTCTGGGTCTGAATCTTCATACATTTTTATCTTTTTTGTTGTTTTTTTCAATGAAACTTTGCTATAATCTGCTTCAATATCACCCCCTTGCTTAGATTGTCAGCCACAGTCTGAACCGATAAATGTTTAGAATTTTTGCAGGCTAACAGTACTAAAAACAAACAAAGTACATTTCCCATAGAGCATTTCACCTTCCCTGCAATATTTCAGCGAATCACAAAGTATTTCATCAGTCACATGTCTTGAAAACAATGACGTCATGGATGAGATGCACACTTCTTATCCGACTCTAAAGACAGAAGCACAACACATAAAGTACATACACGCACATGTGCATCTGTTCTGAATGGGTTAATGTAGAAGTTTACATCGAGAACATGCAAGAGAGAAAACACGTAGGTTTGGCCATATCCTATTGCGAACCCTGAAGGCTCAGTATGCTTCCATCTTATCATCAGGATTCGGACCCACTGATGCTACGTTCTCTGCTCACGATATGTGCTGAAAACTGAAAATACACTAAGTGTATTTTCAGTTTTCAGTCATTTATCTCAGCCCGACCACAGGTCCTGGCTGAAACACCAGGATTCAGTTTTATTGCTTCTCTCATCTCCTCTCACTAACTCCTCTCTTTTCTCTGATGATTGTTTCTCCATGCCACTCCTCCTTCTGAGACTTTGTGGCAAAAGGCAGAGCTGCATGACAAATGGCGCATGGCATTGTGGATACTGTGGTGAAGCCTGGTACTATTTAGCACCTGAGAAGTTATACTTTAAACTGCTATATGCCCATTCTGGGGGTAGAATCATTATGTAAAGTATATCATGCGATATTTCTTAATTATTGATGATTTGGTTTGCCACAGTAAGTTACCTAATAAGTAACATTTTGTTCTTTAATTATGTGCTATCAATCATTCTGGAAGAGTACATGTATCTCATTCCTTCTCTTCTCTCTGCATCTCAGATGAACTGCCACCAAACATCGGAGCAGAGGTGGATTGTCTAAAGGGCACAAGTCCCAAAACCGCAGCGCCCTCAGAGGAGAAAACCACTGCTGCAGCTGTTCAGACAGAACACAGCGAAGGATATGTCTCCTTCTCTTTTTTTTTTTTTTTTTGAGAGGCGGGCCTCATTAAATGGAAGTAAGGCTGCTCGGGTCCAAAACCAAAGAGAGTCATGCCCCTTGAGAGCTGCTCTGCTGCTAACCATAGCGCTGGCATGGCGCAGTGTGGAAAACAAGTGAATCAAATGCAACCGCTGAGCTGCAGCGAACGTTCAAAGACATAATATTGCACAGTATTATGTGGGTTCAATAACACAAGATCAGCTGTGGCAACAGCGATGCTGCTTCACAAAACAGTGGTGAAACATATGTAACTTTTTTTTTTTAATCAATGCACTAGGTCATGCCCCCAATCAGATAGGAGAGACTATGAAGGGGTTTTTCCAGCTGATCCAGCAGCGCTGCTTCTATGTTGATTAGGTCAGACCACTACTTTGGTCTTAATATATGTCAACGCCTTTTTATTGGAATGTTATGCAGACCTCCATGGTTCTCAGAGGATGAATCCGTATCAACATCAACGTCTAGACAACACCAAAAGGCAGGTAGAGTCCTTTGTTTAATTTCTACTGACAGGACTTGTGTGGAGTCCAACAACGTGATCGGTGGTTTGACATGAAAGTGAAAGCTCTGACCATGATTTTCCTCTAACCGTTACCAAAAGATTTGACCTCATGCAAAATAAGTTGCGTCAACCTTAGACCTGCAGTGACAGATCTGTCAGCCACTGGGGCACAGCTGAAAACTGTTAGCAAGCACATCCACCGATTATGAAGCAACACTGTCATTTATTTGGAGTCATGCTTCTGGTTTTGACCACAGACTGTATATAAGAATAAAGAAGATAACTGTTCTCCACAAGTGAAGCCAAAGCATCTTGATCACCCCTTAGTTGTAAGCTGCAGTGTAAACCATAAACCCTGCATCCTCCATGTTACTAGATGGGACATGGACCAAAACTTTTCTCCCACAGATGCTGGATCAAGTTTGGATTTAATTACTTATTTGATGATATAAAAACAGGATGAAATATCATTATCGCTGTAGCGCAGACTCTGGATCCAAATGCGAAAAATTACAGTTTTTGCATTGGTGTTTTTGAAGCTAGTGCAAGTACAATGAGCAAAGGCAAAAATTATTTTCACAATGTGACTCAAACATAATTTCTGATTTCCTGTGTTTTTCATTCATTAATATTTGCAGCATTTGCATATGATATTCTGAGCTGTAGCCATCACAAAATAAAAACCTCACTTGGTTTATTTGAGCTCATTGTCATAGTGGACAAACCCCTGCCCCTTTAACTACATTAACATGACGGACAAGGAGACATAACACAGAGACTTGATATCAACTTGTACCACAGCGTAGTAGCAGAGCAGTGTATTGTGGTACTTTATGCTTCGGGTATGCTTTGTGGTTTGTGTTGGCAGCTTACACTCTGTGCTTTGTCCAAATGAAAAAAGACGGTATGACCCTTTACCGATCTTCTGCATTTTCAAAATCACTTCAGTTATTGTTTCAGATATTAGTTACACTAAGTCCTGCAATAGTGACTAAACAGTCACTAATCAGGTATGTGCAGCAGCTCAGCACTTTGGACATGAAGTGCTGCCATGTGGACCTAGCCATTTGCCAGACAGACACTGTGCACCAGCTGGGCAGCGAAGAGAGAGTCGCAGTGAAAGAAGGAGAGAGGTAAGAAGATGGAGAAAGGAATGTGGTTAAGAGTCTGTTTGGTCACGCTCCACAACCGACAGCCTGAAACAAACATGCATTCTGCTCCTTCTATAAACTGTCGCTACCTGAGTCTGTAGTGTGCCTGGCATCTCCTCTGTGGGTTCAGTCTGTTGTTTTCGTCCATGCACTGTCCGACACCTACTTGCACATGTGTAATGATTTCTTATTTTAGGCAATGGCTAATTCGGAACCTCCAATGGCACCTCATCAGGCATTGTAACTGTGGAAGTATATCATTTACAGATGTCCAGGCTTTTGAGTTGTTCCATATTTAGTGGCGATGCTTTGGTTTCTGATTTGAAGCAATCAGAAGTAATACTTGGTTGAGTAACAAATTTCATAGGTTTAGATATTGCCATTTTTTC
Source organism: Verasper variegatus (assembly GCA_026259375.1). Lineage (NCBI taxonomy): Eukaryota > Metazoa > Chordata > Actinopteri > Pleuronectiformes > Pleuronectidae > Verasper > Verasper variegatus. The sequence goes on from CM048057.1 coordinate 13,523,564, forward strand.
TGTGACATTGCTTCTTTTTTGGTAATTTTAAAGGAAATATTCCTTTTCATAAAAAACAAAACAAAACATTTTTACCAAAAGGAAAACAAATAACCCAACAAATAACCAGACTAACTGAATGTTCTTCCAGTATTCTTTCAGTTTCTGACTCGTGCCAGAATCCTCTGGATAATCTGCTGTTTTCTCACATGGGCTCACTCGGACATTATCCAGAGTTTTTCTTAGGGGGCTGGTCGGAGAAGCTCCAGACAATGTCCACCATGAACCTATAGTTTTAATGATTCTGAATCAGCAACTGATTCAGACCTGTGCGTTCTAGCATTCAACTACTCTGGATAATTTCAGGAGTTTATCTGCAGTTCAGTGCATGTCTGAAAGCAGGTTTAGTGAGCGCATGTCATGAGCATGGTGCTGGACGTGGCTTCACTGGGTCCTGATCCTGATGATAAGATGGGAGCAACGTTTTTCCAACTTCTCTCTTGCATGGTCCAACTGCTCAACGTAAGCTTAAAGTGAATGTAAAGTGCCAAGCGACATTTGTGTTCTCACATACATACATACTCTGGGTAATTTCAGGGGATTGTAGAGTTTAGTGCATGTCTCAAAGCACCTTAAGAGTCTATACCCATGCTAGCTGCTCTGTGGTTTGGTACCATATTAGCATGCTAACATCTATTTATTAACATAAAACTTCAAGCTATGAAGCTTTATGTGGATGTTGAGGTATTTTAATCAAGTAGTAAAAACTTTGAGCAGGTAGATGAAAAGTCAAGGAATCAAGTTATCAGGTTCATCCTCTGGAGACCAAAGACATCTGTTCATTACATGGCAAACCCTCAAATAGTTGTTAAGATACTTAACTCTTAACCAAAGTGGAGAACCCAGAGACCACACAACGTTGCCATCTCTAAAGAGAAAGTTCAGAATGACTCTCGTTTGGTTGCGTCCATCAGTCAAAGTTTTGACTGATCTTGGCGAGCTTGTCATGTTTTCTCTTTCCAAATGTACTTTCCACTTAATTTCCCCCAGATCTCATGCAGTGAATCTGATTTCCATACTGCTGCACCTCAATCTTTTATGTTACCCTTCAATTCACAAATCTGACAGTGCAAAGAAAATAACTAATAATGTCCGTTTTCTTTCAGACATCGAGTCCTCCCCCGTGTGTGGCTGAGATACCTCATTGAAGCTGAACAGAAGCCCCTCACCCCTCCACTACAGATCGAGATCAGATAACATCGGAGTGGATGGTTAACACAGCCTGTTTGGCTTCTGCTGCAAACAAGAGTATCAGGTTTACATGTGGACGTTGGTCTGTCTGGTCAGAGTGGTGCCCCACGCAGGCATCCCCGGGAATGGGGAGTATGAACAAAAAAACGTGCATGCACCCGCACACCAGTGCAAACACAAATATCCACACACATTCTCTAGCAACAAAGAAAGACAAAGCTGAAAAACCACGATGTTGTCTTTAATGAAAACATTGCCTGATTGCCATGGCAACTGCCAGTCTGCCAAGGAAAATCGAACCACAGATTTCACCATCTATCCTGTAAAGATGACAGCTATTTATCTTGTCCCACATTCAAGAGTAAAATGATATGGTATCAAGTCTGGTCCACAAGTACATAAAAGGCTCAGAAACCTCAGCTAAGCTGCTGTGAAACACATAATCCCACGAGGGGTGGAAAATCAGTTTTTGATGACCCTTTAACTAGTTTTCCACAGATAATGGAAGAGCACCAGGATAGGCTAATATACAGGTAACTGTGACTACACAGAAGTGCAGAGCACTTTCAAACAGCATGAATTCAGCAAAGTAGGGCACCATCATGTATCATCAACCACTTCAGTTGAAGCTTCGAGCTGCAGCTGACAAATTCTAGCACTTCTTTTGTCTCTTCTTTTGGGAGTGTGATCTCCCTGTCAGCTCTGACGAAACGTGCATGTCAGAGTTCACCTCTGTTTACCTTTGTTTTGTAAAGTTACCCTGTTGCCCAACACAAACATTGACACATGCACCTTTGGAAGTTGTTACAGGGACATGTCATGATCACACTGACAGAGTGCACTCTCTGCTCTCATATGCTATTTTCAATTTGGGATCATCACATCCTTTTGCAGTTCAGCAATGAAGGCTAATGTGACCAAACCTCAAAGGCAGATCCATCAAAGTGAAGTTCTCTATAGACAACCAACAAAATAAAATCAACGTTTTTCAGTTTGGCGAGTGAGAGGGACGGTAAACTTAATAGAAAAAAAGAAGTAGACTGTGAACAGTGAAGTGGATCCAGTATTTGCAGATCTGTTTTTTTGACTGTAGGAGCACATGTATGTATATGAGTGTATGGGGGTAATTTTATATTTCAGGACTAAACAATTATGCATTAATTCATTACAACAAATATTGTTTTTGAATGGAGACAGTATCTGTGTAACCACAGTTGTTTACAGAGTGTTTGTAGCATCGGCTGCATCTAAATATGGACGACGTGGCTCATCTCACCACTTAAGCCCCAAAAATCCAGGATATAAACGTTGACATCTTGCTTGTTTGAAATCAGGGCTTTGTAGTACTGATTAGGGGATCAAGAGCCACAGTAGTGCAGTCCCACCAAGCATGTACTCGACCAATCGTGAGCTAGCCTCAGCTGTCAATCATGACGTTTCACCCCATTTTTATAGCATCAAATAACCAATTAAAAATAAGTATTATTTATACATACATCATTGTAGAATAATTAATTTATCAGACATGTCCTTTGACTTTTTAGTTTGGTCCATGTCCCATCCACAAACATAGCAGAGGCAGGGTTCATGACATGTACTGCAGACAGCCACCAGGGGGCAGTCAACATGCTTTGGCTTCAATTTTGGGGAGCAGTCGTGTCGTCCATCTTTATGCGCAGTCTATGGTTTGTAGCCTTAATGTTGCTGGGCCAGTGAGTGGGTGTTTCAGAGTAAATCAACCTCAAAAGGGGTTTGATTAATCCAGTTTAACCTACAGGAGTGTGAAGGCTGCTGTAACATGTTCTGCTGCCACAGAGGAATTAAACTCATGACGAGTGAAAATTAGTTCGTCTGACGTCTTTACAGCAGAAATGAACCACAGAGAAAAAAATCTGTCAAACAGCCAAGAATTGCAGCTGTCACAGATGACGAGCTCACAAAGAAAAATGTCGAGGAAAATAACTATGCGAAAGGACTGTGAGTGAGAGAGAAAATCGACTGCAGTCAGCTGACGAGTGGCCACTGGGAAAGTGAGCTGTCTACTGACCAACATTTTGGTCGGCAGCCAACACATTCACATCGTCAGATGGACATGGGAGGACAAGAAAATTGCAGTTCAATCCGTTCACTGTCTTATTATACCCGTGTTATTTTGAATGGTGCACAGTGCGATCGCACTTACTGTAAAGCCCCTTTTCCACCGAACCCACCAACACCCTGCTAACATCTGGCTTTTCTCTGCAATAGGATAGTATTTAATACGGATTCACTCCCGGGACAAATGGTTCTGTAGCAGACACAGGTTTTAATCTGCTCAAGCTCCGATTGGCAGTGATGGAAACGAGACACCAGGGTGAACACGCTAATTTGGCAAGACAGCGAGGTGAGAGAGTGCCTCAGTTTTCGGTGCGTTTGTGACTAGGAATATGACTCACATGGGAAAAAACAGAAAGATAAACTCCTCCACTGGCAAAAAGAAAAGAGGTCAATCACCTTTTAACCCCAATTACATAACCTCCGTTTATACCCACTAATTTTTGGTGTAAAAGATGAATAAGTGAAGGATTACTTCAGGACTCAGCAATCACTTCATCAGTAATCATATTTTTCTCCCTGTTTTTCTGTCACCCACTCGCCCACTTGAGTTAATCATCATTCGAGTGAAGTGCTCAACGCTTGCAAGGTCACTTTTTAAAGTGGCACAAGCTCTGACCACAAATCAGTGGACCTCACCGCTGCGAGGCAGTCAGCGGACGACCACTCGAGTCACATGAGTTGAGCTTTTTGAGGTTTATTCATCTCAACACTGGAAGAGAATGAGTTTTTCCCACCTCAGATATAAAACAAGTAGCTTGCATCACTGCACAGAAGTAGTGACACCGTGGGGACTGAGCAATTATAAAAACAACCAACTGTTCACACCTCCGTCCACCATACACAACACACTTGCGTCATCCATTTATTGACGAAACGCAGTAGCAGTAGCGTTTGGAAAAAGGAGACACACTCTGGTGTTCGAGCCCCCATGCCATGCAGGTGAAAATTTGCCAGTAAAAGATATTAGCTCTCATTAACTTTTAACAGGGCAACAACCCCCTGCCCAGGGTCCCACCCCTGCAACAGCAAAGGGTGGGTTTTTACTGGCTCGTTAATGTGAGTGACGGCTCCACGAGGTCGGTGTGTTTTGTCCGCTGCGATGCAACGGCCTCCATACTTCATAAAGCCGATGACGACAGTGGGACAGTGGTGCCAGTGAATTACTGGCCGCAGATATTACTGCATGCAGGTCCGTGCCAGCTGCTTGGCTATAAGCTCCCTGGTCATTAGACACGCACAGCTCACTCTCTCCCTTCTATCATACACCATGCTTGTTAGCTGCTGACGAATAAGAGAGCCAGTCGGCCATCACATAGACAAACAGCTAATGAGGTTACATTCGGAGCGTGATGCGAAGCCAAACTATGTTCTCTCATCTTTTCCACCACAACAATCCGTCCTTGACAAAGTCATTGTCAGTTGCTCCCCGGGTTTAACTACTCAAGGCCTAATAGGACAAGGGATGTTCTAAAATGAATCCAAAAAGAACCTAAAGAAAGCAGTTTTCAACATATTGAGATCCGTCTTTAGAACTTTTCTCTATGTCTCATGTGAAGATTCATGTTTTGTAAAATAGCAGTGTCTTATATCTGACCCTGCCCTGACCATGTCAGAGAGCACTGATGATACGGGTGAATACATGTATTACCTCTAGAGCATGAATGACAATCCTTGCTTTCAGAAGAAGTAAGACTAGTTGAGATTTAAATTCAGTGGGAGAAGCAGAGGAGAGGGCAAAGGGGTCAAGTTGTAAAATCTTTTCAAATCATTGCATTGGAAGGAAATGCTTCAGGAACCAACTGCCAAGACTTTCGGTTCCATGCCTTCATGATTCAGCACTTCACTGTGTTGCAGGTGAAACTCCCTCAAACAAACACTGCAGACACTCACAGGTCGACCTTTCTCTTGCGGAAGACTTTGACGTGTCCTCAGTCGGATAATGATCAACGGCAGGTGAATTCCATTTAGCTGCTTTGGGTTAAAGTTCATGGAAACTCACTGTCACACTGTCATTAGTAACAACTGTACTACTTTAATATAATTGAATTCATTATATGTTAAGCAAATGAAAATTCAGCTTTGGGTTTTACGTCGTTGTGGTGACGAATAGCGAGGACCCTGTCCGGTTACGTGAATGCAATGCAGTCATGCCACAGCATTGCATTCACGTTCGAGAGAGAGATGATATGTACTAAAGGTCCCCGTCTGGACACAGGGCTGTATAATACAAACATGCTACAAAAAATATCTGTGCAATCAACTAATTTACCGCTGTCGTACCTATGCCATACAGTTTTATTTGAAACAAAGCGGCTTGTGTGTGTGTGGACTGTGATATGAGGGTTTGTGTACTTGCTTGTGTGTGAGGTTAATTGATGTCACATTGATTTTCTACTTAGTTGTAGTTGTAGTCTGCTGTCCCAATAAAAACCATGTCCCCGTTTAGTGTAGAGTTCATGCATCAAACATCAAATCCCACAATTCCTACCGAATCATCCCTCTTTTTCTCAGTGCGTCGAAGAGAACATTTTAATGCCCTATTTTGGAAACGATTGTACCAATAGATGATTGGTTAAGTTGAACCATGATATTCAAGCGAAAGCCCGGGAAGGATCCATCCGTTGGAGCCTCTGTTTTCTCAAGGATGCATTTGAGGGAGCCTTCACAAGGGGACAGTTTAGGAACGCCCCTGTGATGCAATCATTCTTTAAATGCAGCCTCAGAAGGATGTGGCCCCTGAATCGAGACGCAGCTTGGGAGATGCTTTAGATTAACGAATCCATTCAGTTGCGTATATTAAAATGTACTTTTCCACTGCACAATGCAATTACAGATGTTCACTGATTGCAAATAAGCTGTTATGTTACCGTCTCTGCATGAGCTTAGTTTATCAATGCATATTTTCCTCAGTTTATGTATATTCCGTCATTGTGCCAACATAAACATTAGTTTTATTAGTATTTACCATTTCACAGTGTTTGCCATCTTTATCTCAACTTACACCAGTGGAGGGTGGCCACCTGAATTGTTGTATAGATGCTCTCTTTCTCTGATTAAACCCTTACACAAGCTACCCCCCCCCCCCCCCCCCCCCACAACTCTCACTATTTACTCATGATGCTCCTGTTCACGTTACAGGTCTTGGGCGATTCTCTTCCTGCGTCTCGCCGAGGAGGCCGATTGTCTCCTCAGCGTGCTGGTCCGGGGCCAGATGGCAGGGAGTTATACGACAGCAGCTGGTGGAGGACTGATCCTGGAGAGCAGTAAGTCAACCCAGACGACCTGATTGGCCCACCTGTGTGTGCGCTTGTCTAATGGTGTGCTTGTTATCCGTCTTCACTAGAAGCTGCCGGGTATTTCATGAATCCTTCTCTCCAGGGGTGTGTGCGCTCTTGTTTGTGTGTGACTGCATCCCTTCAAGATTAGATTTCATCTGCCGCACACATGCACACACACGCAGGAAGCATATTGCTTAATGCCATTGCTCAACAAGTTCGTTGCCAACGGCAGTACAATGAAGTGGGGAAACGCCAAGTACTAGCAAACCTGTACATTTCCTGTACCGCTCAAAACACACACTTGGCCTTCAGCAACCTCGTACCCAACACATTCAGTATGCAGGGTGACATGTGTTTAATAGTCCAACACACTGTGCCCCACATACCACATAAGGCTTTGGCACACCACTCGTAACCCCCCGGTCCCTTTATGGGGCACCCTACAGCCGCCACCATGCACTGAGGGCAGTTTTACGAAGCATGGGAAAACGCAGCCTTGGCACCACACCCAGCACACAGCAACACAGGTCAGTTACGAGTGGGAAATGGTGGCACAGGCCGCACAAAGTGTGTGAACAAAAGGAAAAGCATTGTGATACAAGAGTGTGTTGATCTGGAATGTGACCAGATGCGAGATAGGATTCCAAAATGGTCACACTCGCAGCACTTTGACAGCAAGACAAGGTTGAAGCATGTGTGTCGCCATCTACAACGGACACCAACAGTAGCTGTGAAAACTTTCGGCTCCCCGTGCTCCACCCTGTAACCGTGTAGTCAGGCATTATGACAGTCAACACATGACATGCACTCTGTTGAGAAGACTCATGAGCTGCTTTCAGACATGCACTGAAGTCTGGACATTTTCCTGAAATGTTCTGGAGTGGAGAACGCAAAAATCCGGATCCTTTTTCTGGTCTTTTTTATAACTATTACTGCCAGTTTGCGTATTAATTGTACAAAAAAAGAGTCCATGTGAGAATACAGCAGGAAAATTCAAAGCACGAGTGATTGGGCATATTGATGACATTTCTAACACATGACAGATATGATACTGGAAAAATACAAATATCTTATTGGCCAATTTGTATCAGCCAACTGATAAATCAGCATAAAATAATGAAATAAAACATTTATAAGAACATGGCAATCACCACATAATGAAAAGGAAACTCCACTGATTTTATATATTAAAGTCTGTGTGGGAGAAATAAGTAAGGTTAGGAGGGATTATACGAGTAATGTGCTTGGTTGTTGGGCATGTTTTTGTGATTTGTATGCTTCATATTTAAAGTGTATTCTTTAGACCTACTGGTTTTCACATGTGTGGTTTTATAGCTATGGATATGTATTCACATGTATTGCAATGTGGTAAATCCATTTGTGCCTCCCTCAGGATGATTTTTTAATCACTTTGGGGATACCTTAATTTTTTAAGCCCTGTCTTTAGATCAAATTATATTACTTGTCAAATCTTGACAAATGAGTGGAGTTGAAAATTAACCTCATTTAATAACTAATGACGTCATTAGCCAGCTGGCTAATGCTTTAACACTCATTCAGCTGAGGTGCGGTTTAGTTTAGGCTGGTCGCCCACCTCACAGATTTTTTAACTTTGTGTGTGCGGCATGTCAAGCGTAACATGAATTGAGCAGCAGGGGAAGAGTTTGTGAACAGGTCGGCCTCGGGCAGACATCTCTATGACCGCTCAAAAAGGGATCTTAGAGATTCTCAGATGGCTCCTGGGAAAGGTGTCGTGTTGACATCAATAAAGCAGAACCGCGGTTTAACACTGGCACATTTACAGAAACATTGATTGTGTGTTGTCCTTAAAATATAGATGAATGAAATGAATTTCCAAATTTCTATGTTGTTTGATTTTATTCTAAAAATGTCATATGCCCAGTCTTATCTTATTCACTCTCTTTACCTCCAGTTTTCGTCTGTACTGTAATGTGAGTACACTGCCTGTGTCGGGATTTAAACACAACAAAAGTCTAGTTTGAGATTGTGTGGAAGAAGTGTACAAAAGGATTGTGTTTCTTTCTTCATTCTGATATAATTAACAAACTAAATCCACTGTTGACACATTTATCTGTTTCTTACGTACAAGAGCCGTGACTCATATGTCCCCTGCGGCCTCCCGTAGCTCATCCTCATCACCAGGAACTACAGTGGTGAGGGTTGACTGACCGTGTCAAATGAAGTCATCGGCAATACATCGTCAAATAACATGTTTGTGATTATTTACCAGGCTTTGTAACCATGTGGGCTTTTTATAGTTTCTGTTCTGATGATGCCTCATAAGTGACTGTTACCTGCATGATGCTAACTGATGACATCATAACCTGAGAGTTTAGAGGTTGATAAGCATTTGAGGTGAGGAGGTGTGTTTGTTGTCATGCTGGCACGAGAAGAGAAGCTAACAGCGGGATTAAATGAGATGTTAATAAGTCAGTATAAAAACAGGGTTGAAAATGTGTGGGTTTTGAAAAAAAAAAGAAAGTGTTGGAACATATGTAGCTAGAAAAGAAAGTAAATGGACCACACGCACACACACACACACACACACACACACACACACACGTGGATTTTCCCAGGACTTTGCATTGACTTCCAAAACCTCATCCCTAACCTTAAACATAACTAATTAATACCTCTAACCTTAACCCGGACCAAAGAAATTAACTCAGCCCTTAAATGGGCCTGGTAAAATGAATTATTTCCTGGGAAATTAGTGAAAAAAATGACAAAAATCTCACAACGTTAAAATCAGTGATAAAAAAAAATCCTGAATCCGACCCCTGATCCAGATCCAAAGCAAAATGTAACGAGTTCTTCTTTGACCCTTACCCCATCCTTCCACCAAGTTCTGTATTAATACACCTAGTAGTTTGTGCATTACCTTGCTTACAACCAAAAAAAGTTAAAAACAAAACGTAACGAAACATAATCCCCTTGTTTGAGGTAATAAATCTAAGTGCACTGTCCAACAGAAGTTGAAGGCAAATCAAGGATTATAAATCTAAAATAAAAGTATATTTTATTGTTGTTATTAGCTGCTGTGTTAAGCCAAGAACATGATCTAATTCCTTGGTTGCTTCACGCAGACTTTGTCCATCTCTGTCTGTAATGAAGGATCCACTGTTTCGAGAAAAAACTGCCGGTCTAGTTCCTTGTCCCGCATAGCTGCATGACGGAGGATGACAGTGACACATTCCTCACAGGGCACAGACAGAACGCCACAACAGCAGGTCAGGTGATCAAGTTCAATAGATTCCAATGCTCTGGTGGAACAGCTTGTAACTGGCACGCTAAGGAGGAAGACGAGTGACATGTCTGTTCTCTATATCCTCATGTGACCTGGAATCTGATTCCATCACTCAGGATGTTTAATGTAGCTCAGAACAGAGAAAGACGACATTTTATGTAGTTCACCAAAGAACCTGTGGCTGGCATTAACTTAAAGAAACGTGATAAGAGGAAAACTAATTCATGTCTGAGAAAAGTAAAACCCATCAAAATCAACAATGTAATTAAATTATTTGAAATATACAGTATCTGTATATGCTGTCATGTGGCTTGTAACACAGTATGAGAGTAGTGTTGTTTAATTTAGTCAGAGACTGTATCAAAACAGAATCGGAGATTTTTTGTCCAGACAACATTTTGGCTCATCTCTATTAGCAGTTATCTGCATATGAATACAGATACATTAAAAAGCTGATGCATTTCATTTGGACTAAAACTTCAATCTTCAAATTGCATGATGTAACCTGCCTGCTGCAAACTTGAGGATTTTAAAATTTGGACTGATTTTGAAGGATTCGCCAAAATGTTCTTTTTACCTACAAAAATGATCACTGTTTGTGTTTCGTGTGGAGAAACGTTCGACTCGGGGTGGTAGAAGAAAAGCCTGGATATCCACTGTCTACCCCGGAAGCCCCAGAGTATTGGCTGTTGTCCCCAGAGGCTGATTCGTTTGGCAGACAAAAGCCGATGGGCTCCAATGTCCGTGCACGCTTAAAGAAAAAATAAGAAAAAACAATGAGACATACGACAACCGTCTTTCTGTCAGCGGGTGGCATCAAATGACGGATCTCCTGTGACATCAAGTGAGTCACTGTGGCAGAGCAGTCAGACATTTAACTTTCTGGGGAACTACAGAATATTGTGGTATTTCCTCTTCAGCGTCATATTGCAAACATTAACTAATGATGTCAGTTCCAGTGTTGTATTAGGACAGAGGGGGGGCGAAAAACATGTCTGTGCATCAGGGGTCCATGAGGTGACCAAAGTGTGGGAGGACACACTTGCACACACACACACACACACACACTCTGGAGGGTCCTGGTGAACTGTGATCTTCAACATCGCCCGCTGAACCCTGCTCAGCCCCTTGAGATATTTACCTCACACGTCTTTGTTTTTGCTCTTTCCCCCTCCTCCTCCAGACATCACACGCTTGTTCCTGTTTCCCCATCTGAAACAGGATCTCCCTCCACAAGCTTGCGTTGCTTTTTTTTTTAATGTCTTTTTCAATTTGTGGCTTTTTTGTGACATCCTATCTTTAATTTTCTCCATAAATGTTGTGCTTTAAACATAGTAGAACACACAGGAACATAGATACACTACATCTTGGGAAAAGACACTTAAACACTCAAATTGAAACTTTCACATATAAACACAACTCATTTAAACTCGTTTTGGCTTCGAATAGAAAGTAAAGTCTTAATCAAGAGCTGACATGTTGGCCTGGTCACAGATTGGGAAATCGAGCAGCAGAATATAATCAACATTTGCATTTCTAATCTGTTTTATAACAATTAAAAGCTGCTGCATAGCGGTTCAAGGGAGTTCATTTCCTTGAAGCCTGGTGCCAGCTGCCTTACTGTATATGTGATCATTCCCCAAAACCAAAAAATCTGTGTTTGGCAGGAACTTAAAATACTGAGGTTTGAGAATAGAACAACAGGAAGCAAGATTTAAAAATCAACCCAGAGACAAGTTAAATTACATGGAAAAGGCGGGGAAATGTGAACAAAGGGGTAGAAACTAGGTGTAAGGAAATATAAAAGCCCCGTCTTGCAATTTTTGTTCCTGCTAGCTGTCTTTTGACCTTACTGAGTTTACAAAAATGCATGACTGATTTCATCTGGACCAGGGAGGGAAGGCGCAGTGGAAACAACTGAAAAACTGGTCATAGGAGGATGTAACATGCTCTGCTTTTCAATAATCCTGTTGATCTTTATCTCCCATTTTCTAATCAGCTCCTCCCGGGTCGGGTTGCAGCCGCAGAAAGATGCCGCCGCCTTCGCGGTTTGCAGGACGGAGCTGGTGATGGGAGCGTGTTGGCTTTCCTTCAGGTTGGTTCAGCTGGTCCATCGAACTTGGAGGGTAATTACAGAGAAATCCCTGTTTCTTCTTTATTACAAACAGGGCCCCAGGATACATGTGTTAGTGTGTGATTGTGTGTTTGTGTGTGTGTGTGTGTGTGTGTGTGTGTGTGTGTGTGTGTGTGCGGTATACAGCAAGGACTGACAGGATCTGTCTCATGTGTCAACCGTTAGCAACCGACCAAGACCTGTCAAATCTGAAACAGGGTGGATAAGGTTACAGTGTTGCAATCATATATTTGTTTATTATTCAATTACAAATAGACAAAGACTTTAGCAAATAGCTTGCTTATTAAGAGGAATTCAAGCAAACTGTTCTCTGTGCAAATGGATCACGCAAATGTTATTCCATCAACTCTTAACTTTAGCTTTGCCCTGTTTACCTTTTCTCTGGTATTAAACCATGAACATGTAAAGGGGGCCACTGCTCAAATTATGGATATGCCCGAAAAGTATTTATACACCATTTCCTGGGTTGTTAAGCATGGGGACATATAGCAGTAACAAAAAATGATGGGTGTAGACAGCAGTCCTCTCTGCCAAGACTCTGTCTTCAGGTCACTGTACAGTGTTCCAGTCCAACTAGTTTCTTTTATCACATGAGTTGAATGTTTCTCCACACAAAATATATACACAGCAGTACTTTTGCTACCTTTGTCTGTGTTTTATGTCCAGACGACATTTTGATTATTAACAGCTTTCTGCATATGAATGCAGTTAACCTAAAAAGCCACGAGCCGATGCATTTCGTTCAATTGTCTTCTTCTCTCCACACGAACTGTTTACCTGCGGTCAACCAAAACCTTCACAAACGTGATTGGTTGAACTAGAAATGGAAACCAAAATCTTCAGCTTCTGCAGAATGTTTGAAGAGAGGCACACCAGCAAAACTTATCATATAGGAAAACAACAACAACATCGCTCTGTCAATCAATGTCACCAACACCTCTGTTGCCAAGCATCACATGATAACAACAGAAACCTGACTCAAGGTCTTCACTGTTTACATACACCTGCCTGTGTTCACCATGGCTCTGCAGAAACACGTCCTTTCCCACTGGACAGGCTCTGTAGCCTGCTTCATATCCGTGGATCTGGTGGGAAGTCACACCGGGTCAATGTTTGTCAGGCCGGGTCGGTAGTGATCAATACGCACTCTGTTTTCACACAGATAAGCAGCTCGGTTAAATCTGAGAGCTGTCTATGATGACCTGTTAAACACGACCCTTCTGGCAAATAAATATGAACCTGTGTGCTCTCCTGTGAGGAGAGAGGGAGTAAAGCTGACAGGGATGACAGATAACATATAGGCAAAGTTTTAGTCTAAATCAGAAAGGGGGGCCACAATAGGGAGATAAATGATATCACTGCACATGAGACATTCACTGGTAAACATGAGCCTAAGGGAATTTTCACACCAGAAAGACTGAAGCAGGGTCAGAATCAAGGTTCATGTCTTTGTTACACTGTTTGCGTTTGATCCAGCTAGTTTTGGTTTCACATAAAAATGTTGATACCGCACCGAAGATGTACGTGCGTCCTGACATCATCACCTGCGTGGTTGTTGATTGGTTGGCCTACGTGTGAGACTGACATGTAGTCAACCCAGCAAGTAGCAAGTCTTTCCATTTGAATGGAGAAAAATGAAAGATCTGGTTTATTTTGTTGTCACGGTGATATCATTGTGGTTTTACTACCAGCATCTCCAACTTCTTGTGCAGCACTCCACACTAGTTCAAATGACTTGAATGAACACACAGCAACATATGTAGTGGCTCTAACTACTGAAAGCAGCATGTGCCACAATATTAAATAAATGTAATTATTTTATTTTTCTTCTTTATATAAAATGTATTAATGTTTTACTACTCAAAAAGAGTTGCATGCTTTGCTTTCAAATACATCCTAATCGAAGAAATAAGCAATGAGTATCACATTGGATTTATTTGCTCTTTCCCTGCAGCCAATAACATGGCAGCGTATGGTTGCTGGTTGTCGTGGTGACACACAGTCATTTTTCCAGGTACACAGAAGTGAGAAACTGCGACTTTTTAAGTCATCGACAGGAACATTTGTCACAAGACCTCAGACAAATGCTCATACATCTCAGTCATAACATCCTGCGATGGCCAACCCAACACCAAGTGCTAGATCCCGAGAAACACCCAGGACCTTATTGCCGTGAGGCGACAGCGCTAACCACCGAGCCACTGTGCCACCCTTTGCTGATGTCACCCTCCAGGATCTGTGGTTTGTGCCGTCAAACAGTTTCCTCTAACTGCCATTTGGCCATCACTTTTCCCCTTTCAGACGAAAGAGAGAAAGAACAGAGTGAGCCTGCGACTCTTCGGAGTAACTAGGAGACAAAAAACAATCAAAACTCAGCTGGATTGCCTCTGAGTCTCTGATCCTGCTTCTGTTCGTCCCCCTGCCCGGTTTGTATATATATGTGTGTGTGTGTGTGTGTGTGTGTGGAAATACACGGCCTCTCCACACACACACACACACACCAGATAGAAACACCTATATTATACACATTCATACAAACGCACACCTCATAAAAGGTCAAACTGCGAAACACTGTGCTGTGTTGAGTCATAACCAAAAATGGAAAGTTTTAATCTTTTCAATCCTTTTTTCTATATTTTTCTTTTCACTCAACACAAAGAACAAACTGAGAAATAGGAAGAAAAAACAGCAATAAAATCAGGCCATTTGTCATAATTTCCCGCTGCCGGTAGCCGTGGACAGAATGAGAAAGCAGTGGCGGTAGCTGGGGACATGATGGTGCATCTTAAACAGGGGAGTTCCTTACTGAGTGTGTGTGTGTGTGTGTGTGTGTGTGTGTGTGTGCACTGGCGTGGCCCTAAACAGTGCACAGGTCTGGGACTGCAGGACTGAGGTCGCCCCTGATATGAAGCGTAGCGCGGATGTGGAGGTGATAGATGGAGTTGTATGCAGGATATCTGGGTAGTGTAGAGCAGTGTGTGTGTGTGTGTGTGTGTGTGTGTGTGTGCACGTCTGGTCAGTGTAGACGGGCTTGTAATGATGTTGGTCTGGCTGGACTCACAACTGTGGAGCACAAGCCATTCGTTACACAGAGACAGTTACACACCAGGCTAAATGAGGCTTATCCAATAGTCTGGCTGGAAGTGTGTGTGAGGGCGTGTGTAGGTGTGTCTTTACTTTTACTGTTTTTTTAGTATGAGTGTAAAATTTGTGTTTCTGCATACGTGTGAGTATGTGTGTTCCACTGCCATGTCACCACACTCATAAAAGCCATCCTGATGGACGCTAACCTCAAAATTCGTGCGACAACCTCCCCCCCATAAAGTAGCTTTTGATGCAGGAGGAATCAGAATTGAGCTCATGACTTTTTCCACAATGAGAAAGCTGTTTGTGTGACACTCCTAATTCTAATAATCATGCATGGCCCTGCTTTTATTTGGAAATTTCCCTGGCTGTCCTCTTTGCTCTTCTCAGCGCGCTCGTCACTGCATGCTTTTTGGGGGGGGGGCGGGGCTGTATTTTCCAGAAGAGGGAATAAGTTTGACATAAGTGACAATAAACAGAGGATAAGCAGATTAATTAAATCAACTCAAGACAAACTTTGTAAAAAAAAAAGGTTTTTGGGATGCGAGCAAAGAGATCAGAGACTTGAAAGTCCTGCACCGTGCCAGTGACTCAAGAAAAAAAGCCCTTGATTAAGTTAGAGGACAGAATTGATAACATAATGAAAAGCTGTAATCCAAAGCAATAAACTGCGTGGCCCTGGCTTTAGAGCAGCATTAGGCTGCAAACAAATTAACTTCTTGACATTGATTTACCCAGTTCTTTTTCTTCTGTGTCCAATCTTTTCTCTTCCTCTGAGTATTTGCTTTTCAACAACAGTTATTTACCCAGCGAAGACTCAGCATGCGGGTGTCATTTACAGGAACGCTCGGCTTCACGTTCAGCCAGTTACACTCTCACTCAGGGGGGGCAGCTAGTTTAACAGCAGTCTCCTGCCCAACAGGAGGCGAAAGACTGAAGACTCAGTGCTCTTCACCTTTTCAGAAACACACAGAACAAACATCTTGAGCTTTTCGGCCTCTGAGTACTGACCAATCAGGACCAATCACAGCTCTGTGTGCAGCAGTAGATGCCTATTCTCCTTTTCAGTTTTGGTCCAGTGTCTTGCCCAAGGACACTTTGGAATGTAGACTGGAATAACCGGGGATCGAACCACCAACCGTCTAGCGTCCAACAGCCATGCATGTTGTTTTTCCTTACCCTCGTATACGAGCCGTTCGTTGTCATGATCACAAGAATGAACATGCATTTGAGGTTGTGGAACTGTCACGGTGTGATATGGTTTTCTGGTTGATTTCATGGACTGTCTTTAGGCCCTTTACACCAGAACGATATGGGTGTACAGGGGCATATGTATCTCATACTGTAACATAGAGTGTATATAAAGATGGAAGACGCGTCTACACTTCTTTCTGATTTGCAAAAGTGAAGCTAAAATACCAGCCTGAGAGTTCTCTTCCTTCTTCTGCTTTTGAGGTCATTATTGGAGCCAGAGTCTGTGCAGTAGTGATCAAGGTGAGGTGTCAAGATCCTGTTGATAAATGAGCTCAACCAATCGTCAAGGTCAAATGTCAATCATCCCATTTTTATAGCATCTAATAAGTAATTATAACCACACTTAAAGGAAATCAGTGTGATAACAACAATCCGAAACCTAGAATGGCACTCAGTAGACTTCATACCTACGCCGAGGATACATTAAAAT
Organism: Verasper variegatus; assembly: GCA_026259375.1. Lineage (NCBI taxonomy): Eukaryota > Metazoa > Chordata > Actinopteri > Pleuronectiformes > Pleuronectidae > Verasper > Verasper variegatus. Next base: position 13,540,339 of record CM048057.1, read on the forward strand.
TCACTAGATCCATTATTTCTCTGATCCGCACCTTTTTCATCAAGATCTGCATCCACAACAAACTTTAAGTGGATCTTCTTTGACTCATATTCTTCCACCAAGTTTCGTGGAAAGCTGTCGGGTAGTTTTTGTTTAATTTTGCCTACAAACATTTAAATCAACAAACAAATATATAACATTACTGGTGAAGATAGTGAAAATTGTATTCAATGGCTGATTTACTAACATGGAGGAGGCTGGGTTTATAAACATTACTGCGGCCAACCACCAGGGAGTGTTAAAAAATGATTTGGCTGAGCATTTATGTTGTCCATCTTTATATACACTAACAGACATATACATAACTAGAGTAGAACATGATAAAGTAGAGAAATAAGAATTATGAGTCAGAGAATTGCAGTTTAGAAGCTCAAGAAAACATATATTAAACTACACTTGACATGAACTACACCAACAGTTCACCATCGATGATCAATTTTCGATACCTGCTCACTCCTTCTCTGGTGGGCTGCAGGAGTATAGAGCTTATCCCTGCACACGTTATGCAAGAGAATGAATAAAACCCCTGACAGGCATGACTGGCAACTTTCATTGTGTGTTACGTTGTCTTTAGAGGAGGATCAATATGACATCACTGGCTTTTATTAGCCTACGTGTGTTTGCTTTCATTTGCTGACTGAAATCAATTTCAGATTTCTCTCGGCCCACAATTCCCTCAGCTGTCCTGCCAGTCCTCCTACCTTTCATTCCTCCACTGCACTCCCTCTCCGTCCGCCCCGTCTGTTTCCTCCATAATGATGTTAATAAAGTGAGCAGAATGGATTATCCAGATTCCCATGGCAGCTGGCCTGCCCTCTGCGCCGTCTCCTGCTCCCCCCTCTGTTTACTGCAGGGAATCATTCACTTAGTCTTATCGCTGTACACCCGCACTATCTGAGCACACACACACACACAGGCCCATGTAAACACATATACTGATTAGCGGCAAGTTACACGGCTATGATGTGAACGCTGTGTAAAGGTAGGGAGATGGGAAACAAGAGTATTGGAAACCTAAGACACAGATCAACTACTTGTCATGTAGACAATCGAACACAGAAGGTGGGACAGAAAAGGCAGCATATTTGAAATGCTTTCCAAATGTTTCCTCCCTAAAGACGAAGGAGACATCGGTGCACAGAAACAGGCCCATACTCCCACCATTGGTCACGGTGCAATCGCTCCAGCAAACCTTTCTCGAATCTAATATAAACCAACGAGGCAGATCGCTCTGTTACCAGACAGTGGCTGGTGAACAGAGGAACATGCTGTAGTTCCATTAAGCTGAAGGTACTGAAAAAAAGAGGAGAAGTGAAGGGAAAGGAGTGGACTGGAGGTGGATTTAAAAAAATTATATTAATAGGTTCGGCTTCTACTGCTTGTTCATCATTATTCTATTAGTTTGTCCCCTGTTGATTGTTACCACACTTAAAGTAAACAAGAAAAAATGTGGAAGAGGATCATATCAGGCAAAGAGTATTAAAGGAGTACTAAGTGAGAGGCAGATGTGAGAGGTGATTTATCAGTGCAGACCATGATGCACCTTTCCCTCCTCTCACACCCTGGATGGCAAAATGAATTTGAAAACTGCTGACAAAGGCCAAGTGGACTGTTTGTCTTAGGAGTGAGAGACTGGGCACATCTGGAGGATATCAAAAGGAGCAGGTAGTGGAAGTTTCCCAGAGGTCGGTACCCAATGTAGAGACGCCTCCGTCCTGCATTTGTGATGCAGGGCAGTGGAGGAATGTACAGTAACTAAGGACATTTAGTCAAGCACTTTAGCAGAGTTTCAACTTTAGGGACATTTACTTCAGTATTTAAACCTTTCACAGAGTTAGGAGGTAAGGGCAACTCCTATTAACCCCTCCACTATTTATTTTACATGCAAACCTTATGAAGAGCTTAAAGATACGATGAACTGTTATACCTTAAAGGCTCAACGTTAGATACATACAAAAATGGACGGAACCAGTCTGTGCCTACTCTGCATTAATTTCATCTCTATTTGTGCCCGTCTTCTGAGAGCTCACTCATATGGTCAGTGTAGTTCAATAATGAGCACAATGGAATAGGGTGAATCAGAGCACATAAGTGAGAGAAGGGGGGGGGGAGGGGGGTTGTAAAATCAGGGCCTTGGAGTCCAGAGCCATAGAGGAGAGTGGTAGGAAACAGAGGTGAGATAGTGGCGAAGAGGCATAAGGGATGAATGGAGGAAAAGAGGCCATGGACAGTTTGTGAAAATGTGACGGAGACTGTACCTGAGAATGAATAACCACATTGCTATTCCTTAATACACTTAGCCAATTAGCTAAGAGCTCTGCAATGCCAGCTGTAGGGATTCGTCACAGGCCTCAATCAAGTCATCCACACTCAAATACTCTGGCACGCCGAGTGGGATCAAAATGGAAAAGTGCTTGATTGAGTTTAGAGAGGAACAGTTCTCAAAGAATTAGGAATAGGAATACTTCTGTCTATATGTTGGTCGCAGTGCAACACTTGGATGTCACACTCCTTTTTCACTTTGCTCTTGGAGACCTGTCAGGATTACGCAGCAACTGAGGAGACCAATTAAATTTACGCAAAACCGAAGGAACAACTCTTCCCTAATCCTCCTCATCCTCCACGCTCTCCCTCCAACAAGTCCTCCATACATTCAATCATTCCCGCTTCTCGTCTTTCAGACGTCGTCCCTGTGTCCATGCTTCTTTCATTAGTCAGCGACTCGATCCATCTATCAAAATATCTAAATCTCTTATCTCTGTCCTCATCGGGCCCCGTCTCGTTCTGCAGCCGGGCTCAGCCGGGTGCCACCAGGTTTAAGGCAAACCTAATTTGGACTCGGAATTTCTGTCAGCCCTGTTGGACACAGGTCACAAGGAGGAGGACGAGGAGGAGGGGGCAGTGCACAGCCTCCAGAGGGAAAAGGGGAACAGTTCAAAATGTTCTCGCTCGTCTTTCCCCCCTTTTCTACTTCTCCCTACCTCTCTCATCATCACTGTTCTTTATTGTCCCCCCTTTTTCTCTCTAAATATCTTTGCCCCCGCCTTCACTCTAATTAATTATGCTGTGAATTAATTACCGGGAGGAATCTTCCCAAAACAAGAGGAAAGAGGGGCGAGAGTGGGGTGTAATAGAGAGGGGATCTGCTTTAATCACCCCCTCTATTCCTCAGCAAAGGAAAAATGAAAAGCTTGAAACAAAAGAGGCCACGAAATGAAAGAACAACACAACACAATAACACGATAAGCAAAGTTGTTTACTTCGCCCTCATCCTCCGCAGCTGAAACCCCATGGGGATGTGATTAGGAAAACAGCTCTTTCTCTCCCTCCTCTTCTTCATTTCTTTTTTTTGTTCTGGGTTTTTTTCCCCTTCTGCCCCTCCTTGCTCTGCTCACTCTTCTTTGATGAAGTTGTGGGAGTTCAGAGGGAAGCGGCTCGGCTGGGATATCGCCCGAGCACAAAGCACCATGGGAAGAGCAAACTTTGGCTCATCTGAGGAGAGTGTACAGTATGTTTGTGTGTGTGTGTGTGTGTTTGTGTGTTTGTGTGTGCTGTGGCGGCTCTCGGTGAGTGCTTATACTCAGGAGTGCTGTCACACCCGGCTGTGTAAAACTTCAAAAGTGAGGCATCTGTTAGTTTGAGCCGTTCACCAATGTGGCGGCTCAACGATAGATCACCTCCCCGCGTCCTGCATGCTAATCTAAACTTTTGTTAAGCAGCAAACGCAGAGGCCTGTCAAACTTCAGGGGGCCCAAACAAACCGGTGACTCAGTCCTGTGTGCGAGTTGCTGAGGTAACCCAGACTCCCAAAACGAAAGAGCGACAACGAGGGGATATGATGTCAGGAGGGTGCAACCTGATTGGACACATCTATGTCAAACAATGTTGTTGTGTTTTTTTAATGTTGGATTTCTCAATTCTTAGCTTGGGCGGGAGACAGAAGACATTTCCTACATGGGTGGCATGTGAGAAAAATCACTCTATCCGTGTGTGTGTGGGGGTTCCTAGTCAAACTTACAATGAAGATGTCATCAAACCTAGATTAGCTCCCCCTCTCCCGCAGATGCAGCAACCTTGCCAACCCCTCCCAGAACCCAAATACACAATGCATCCACACACTCTGTCTCCACACCACGCCAAAGCCCAGATCATCAGCAACAATGACTCCCTCCCCCCACCCGCCCTGCAATAAAAGCCGGATTTGAATGAAATCCTAAACTGTGGTGCACCACATAGGAAGTGCCTTGACCCGCCGTCAGAGGGAATAAAACTTTTGTCAGTGGTGATATCTCCGAGCACATGAAAAAAACAAATGGCCCTGAGGCCGCGACCGCCTCCTCCCACTCTGTTCTCAGGGTGGGACGCCGCTGTCAGTTTGCTTCAAAGTCACATGGACTCACGAAAAAAGCAGCTTCGTCAGTCACACTTCAGTCCCGGTACCAGTGAAGAAAACACAAAGCAAGAATCCAGACTGCTTTCACTCATTCATTATTTGTTAAGCTTGAGTAGCTGCTGTCTATCATTTGTCAACATCCACCTCCCCATACCAGGGAAATGTAGCTATTTGGGGTTTGTTTCCTGTTGTTGGCTCAGATTACAATTGCAATGAAAAGTGCCACAGTTTGCAGTTTGTAAAACCCACATTTCCAGTCATTGCTTGGTGCAGTTATATCATGATGGTTCAGATCTCTCTGGCTTGGCCAAATGAAACACACTAATCGAGTGAAAGCTCCAGAGGTGGAGTAAAACACTCCAAACAGGCTCAGTTTGAAGCGTTCCTCACAACCTGACACCTCCCTGCTACCACACTAAACATGTTAAACACGCAGACTAAATGAGTGGCCGCTTATTACGATATAACAGAAGCCAAATCTCGTTATGAGCCATGTTAGTGAGGCCACGCTCGGATGAATGCAGTTCAGAGAGGCTTTGAATGGTGAGGTTCTGTGGGAATGAAACGCTACAATATTGCCAACACATTACAGTAAATGACACTGCATGGGAATGAGAACTGCAGACATGTTACATAACTTCTGGTAACGTTTGCTCGTTTAACTCCAGCTCACTTCTTAAAGGGTAATCATGTTTTTCAACGCTGGGTCGAGCGAGTGGTGCCGGTGCATGCCTGTTCACCACAGAACCACACGTAATGGTGGCTGCTTCATTTTTTATCTTTCCTTAAATGTCAAAATATTACCATGAGCCGCAACTGTGGAGATTAAAACTTTACCAGTGTTAATGTCTCACAGTCTTGATTGACCCTTTGAACCCTGGTTGCTTTTGCATGGTGTTCTTATTATTTTGTTAACATGTTTCCAGCCGCATGTCTTTAGCTCACAAGAAGTTGGACGACTCAGAAATGCCATCATTTGGCTTCAGAGTGATATAATATAGTTCCACGACACGTTCTTTATGCAGTTTGAAAGTGTTTAGGTTATTGCCAGTACAGTATGTGCGCAGGTTTTCAACACACAGGAAAGGTCAGTGTTTCAGGTATGAAACAACCACCCTGACAAGATTATATGTTTAGCCCATTCAGCTCTTATCATGCATTTGTGGATACAAATAAGATACAAGGGTGATGTTGCTGTTTAATTAGTAACCAAGGTCTGTTGGCTTATACTGGTTTCCATTTTCTGTCTCGCCAAATGCCTGCTGCATTTGGATCCAGCCCCTCTGCAACCCTGTAGATAATGGATGGATGGATGGATGGATGGATGGCTTATATTATGTCAAAACAGCACCACTGAGAGTCATACTGCATTTGCTACTATTTGCACTCTAATGGCTGTTGCACACATGACAATCATGTGAATTACTTACACTGAAGGTGTAAAATAATTTGATAAGATTCCTGTATGTATGTACATTTATCCTCAATCGACATAACATGGACAGGTTTTTACTGATCCAAAGGTAGGATTGGTGATTTCTTTCTGAAACACTTTTTATCTTATTGGTTGAAATCCTCCTTATGTCCCGTTGCCATCAATAAATAAAGAAGCCTGAAGGAAAAGACACAAGACCGACGTCTGTGGTCGTCTGTGTAAGTGTAATAAACATGACCGATCTTTTCATTTGGTCCGAATGGAATGATGGGTCGGCGTACCTGTCTGTCACTGACCAGCCCGCCTGCCTGCATGCACCCTGCTCGTGCTTTCACTACGCATGATCAGAGTCTTCAGCCAGGGAGACATACAACGCTCAAGCAAAGACGAGAAGCCAGAAGTTAGCATGTGAGTCACAGAACATCTGGCTTTAAGCAGTTTGCAGGCAGTGTGCATTCATGTCTTTTGCGAACGCAGCTTTGACGAGAGAGCCGATGGGAGGAGGTAGGATGTATAGGTTGCATTCTAAAGTGTACCCTTTTATGGCTAGTCTGCTTTAGAGGAAGTTGAGGAGGAAACAAACACACTCCCACTTGATTTGTTGATTTGTTGCACCAACCGTTCCTGAAGTCGGCTACTAGCTAACAGTTAGCATGGCATTGTAAATTGGCTGTTTGGGGCGACAATCCGATGGTCGGGGTCGCATAAAAATCTGCTTCACTTTCTGCCTTAATGCATCTTTAGAGGAGGAGGTTCCATATTAGACGAAACGCATCAAGTAGGTGTCAAACTGCAAGTGCTTAAGATGTAAAAGTAATACAATTCCAGACCACCGCTTTGCTCAACCCAAGTAACTTGCACAGGACCGCAGATTTCTCACAGACTGCCGGCATCCGTCATTTCGGACACACTCCATCACACTCAGTGACGCTTTCTTTCTGGCGTCAAGTGAAGAGGCTTCAGAGTTTCTCAACTTAGTCTGGGCTTCTGTCCTCCACACAGAGGCCTATCTGCGCCGCTTGGAAGCCGGGATGATCGATGAGCTCCTGCGTCATTCCCCAGAGTGTGCTCCTTCAGAACTGTCACCGTGCGCCCCGTGCCAAGCCCGCCAACGTCCAAAGACAATGTGATGTATCAGTCATCAAGCCAGATTTTCCCCCCATAATAAAGGGATCTGAGCCCAAGATAGAGGGTGGTACATTTTCCCCTGCTCTAATCCCATCTCCAGCCATGAACCATCAGCCGCTATCCCAAGCCTGGCCGCATAGAAACCAAAGCCTTGTGTCTTTCGTCCCAAAGCCAGGCCTGTCTAATTTAGCTCTCTTTATCACCCCAGAAATCAGACCACTGTTGCCACACAGAACAACATGTCCTGTTCCTTCCAGATTTACGCCAACACTCCAGTGTATCTCAGTGAGGCTCAGCTCCTGGCCTAGCAAAGAACCGACATATTTCTACATCATGTCCAGGGAACCTCAGCTGTCCCAGTCCTGAGCTGGCAACTGCAGCCTGTGGGGAGGGGTACTAAGGAACTGAGGTTTGTTGGGGCAGGAGCTGCAGGATGAGAGACATCCACATAAATGCAAACCAGATGGAGGGATAGAAGGATGGATGAGTGTGGAGGAGAGCCTGAGTCATCCACTCTCTCGGTCTTCCCCTCATTCTGTTTGTTTCGGTGGAGACTCCGATGTAGGCTGTGCTTCCCAGCATTCAGTATGTTCTATTATACACCAGGTGATTTCAGCTGAATAGTCAAAGATGAAAAAAGATGAGAAATTGGTTAAGGTAGGAGAAGTTGTTTGAGTCTACTGATGGAAAAGGCAAAGCTTTATAAGTAAATCCTTGTGTTAGTGAACGATTTTAATTTCATGTCTGTATCTGCTTCAGAGGCTGAGCAATTATGTCATCTCTTCAGAAAACCCTCAGTGCGTTTTTATTTGGTGTTTTCGGTCCTAATGGGCTAAGTAATGTGAGCCTCAATATAACTATACATACGTTTGATCATGCTCTAGTAAATAGATATTCTTCTAACCCAAACCCTAAGATCGGATATTTTGGTGGAAAACATGCCAGATACGTATGTGCACTACATATACTCATCAGGTAACCGAAAACGTAATCTATTCAAATTATGTTTCCTAACTCTATCGACATATTTAAATAAGGCCGAATGAAGTCACATTCTACTTGCACTCACTCACATCAGCATATATCAACATTTCCATGACAAGGCAATCTGAAGTCATTCATTTGGAAGCCTTTGCATGGACAACAACAAAACAACAATTAAAAGAGTAAATTAGGGCAAATTAGTGACACCACTGGAGCTTAGGGGAAACGCCTCATTCAAGTCATAACCTCAACCAAAGTACCATGACTGTGATGCATTTGAAACCGAAACAGATGTGACGTCTTTAGTGATTGTAACTGTACGCATCATTCTCTCTTAATAATGCCATCAGGCCTCTGTGGTTTCAGGTTGGCATTAGTTGCCGTTTTTGAGGAAAGTTCCAAAAGAAAGAGATATGAGAAGCAAATTTGGCACGAAGGCCTGTGGTGTGAAGTGTCATGCTTTCCCTTCTCCTCTGTCTCTGTCTTTTCTCCTTCGGAAACACAGTTTTCAAGCTTCTTCCACCCAGAGAAGAAAGTCAGGTAAAAAAAGTCACTTTATTCGTCACACCCTCTCCGTCCTACTAAATCAGTGCACAGGCCAAGAGAGTCCACATATAGAACCCTTCACTACACCTAAGAGAGAGTTCAAAAGTGACAGAGAGTTAGACACTGAAATGATGAGGAAAAAGTGAAAAATAACAAGAAACATGACAGCCCTGATGTCATTCACCATTAAAAGACATTAGTGGCTTTGAATGTTCCATTGAATGTTTGCAGCTCAGTGTGGTGTGGGTGAAAACCAATTGACATCTTACTATCACCCCATAAGTAACTTCACACACACTTGTGTGGATGTTTAGTGGTAAATTGGGAATAATGACGCAGTAGTCGGTTCACAGTAGCTCTTTGCCTGGCCCAGCTTTCACTGCACCTATGAACACACATACATGTATGCATTCACAGGCCATCACTCCACCACCACCTCACAGCCGATGGCGTGACGTCATCAGCAGTGGCCCATCCTGTTTTTCTCCCCGAGTGTGATTGGCTTCTCAGGTTGAGGTGGCAGTAAACTGAAGAATGACACATGAAAGAGAGGAGGGCTATGGGAGAAGACAGACGTGCACACAGAGGCCTGTCAGCGCCTCAACGCTGCTCTGTTTCCAACCACTTGGCCAAACAGGATCGCTCCCTTCTTTCTATCCAATTGACCCATTATTCTCTCATCTTATTTTTGCACTTTTACCATAGACTATACATAAACATACTTCCTTTCACTATCCAGAACTGAAGCCAAAATATCCGTGTTACGAATGGCACCATCTTGCGCATTTGGAGCAAGAGTTTGCGCAGTAGTGATCAGGGGATGGAGTCATGGTATCTCTCCACGGGGAGAACCTTTCTTTTGTCCGCAGGAGCATGTGTGTGTGCTTGTCTCTGTTCTCCTCCTTAAATATGTGTCTCATAAACTTCAGAGCGAACCAAACAAACACAAAGCAAACCCCAACCACTGCACGGGTCCCAAGAACCAAGGACCAGTGACGGTGTCCACCATTAATGTGCAAAGTGAGCGCAGGTCAGCAGGGTAAGCGAGGACATGCAGGAGGGTAATTCAGCACAGTACAAGGACACCAGACATGCAATGTGCAGGAGCGGCAACCATCTTGCAGCGGCAGGTCGTTATTGTTCGGTATAAAACAGTTCGGTATATAACATTTTTAGAATTTTGGTATCGACTTGGTCCTGAAGTTTTGTTTCTCGTGACAGCAGTGGTCATTTCCAAGATATTTTGGCTTTACTTTCGATATTGGGATGAATTGGAGACGCGTTGTCCAACCTATATACATACCTACCTATATACAATCAGTGGCTTCAACTAAACAGGAGGGCACGTCTGCTATGGGTACCACCATATGGGCACAGAGGAGAAGCACATGTGGGTCACCTTGGGCCCAGATTCACATCCACAGCCAAGCAGAGCAGAATAGAGCAGAGCCATGCAGATTCAAGCTGCCTGCCAGTACTGCAGCTGAGCCAGGGAGCTTTATAGAAGTTGGGTCTGGTTATAATATGGGGGAGAGGGAGGATAGAGGGAGGTTTCTGGGGTGGAGGATTTGGACAGCAGGGATTGTGTTTCCATGCCCCTGTGTGAGTGTGGATGATCCAAAGCCCCTATGTCTGTAAATGTCAGCATTTGGAAGCAGAATCCAAGACTGAAAGGTCTAGAAGCTGTCCTGTAAGAGGCAGCAGGAACTGAGATCTTTATCGGACACATTGTGCTGCAAGGGCGCTGCTGTGTTACAGTGGCAGCTGGTGTGTGAGTCCTCCTTTATTCTGCTTTTCTCCATCTACCTTACACTGGTGCTGGAGACTGCTGTTTGTATAGTTAAATAATGCCTATGTTGTCAAATAAATATCCCTGTGTTTCCAAACCAACTAGTTACCAAACCAATACTTTAAGCTTTTTAATATACAAGGATCAAAATAAATATATGAATGCATTAACTCCAGGAGAAGCAACTTCTCCTTGAACTTGTAGGGACACAGTTGGCCTGCAACTTGCATTCTGTTTCATGGTAAATGAACTCTTAGACAAGAGATAACGTTACTCAAGTCATTTCTACTTCAGCTTTTCTCACAAATTTGGCGCATGGGGACATGGCGACAAATGTAAGAGCAACATGAGATTTATTTTATGACTCAGCAAATACAATAAGAACAGATGAGTCATTTGCAAATGTTGTTACTGTGGAGTCTGTATGCTGCAGGTCACATCTCAAATTTGCTCTTCGACGTGGTGTACAGTGGAAATCTCTGTTCAGAGCACTGGCCTCTGGTTCTCATTATTCTGCAGGCACTGTGCTGTTAGAGGCTTTGCACATTTTGTCAAATGTGAGCACAAACACTAAGTTAAACTTGAAAGATGGTCAAACAAACTGAGCAAGCTGTTTTTCGATTGAGTGCCCAGTCATATTGGAGCTCCTAAGCAGTTGGGTCTCCCTTTACTACGCTTGTGAGACTGTCGGTTAGACATAACGACCACGATGTGTTCTTGTGTTTTTGGTTTGTTTAGCATTGAGAGCAAAAATCAAAACCAATTCTGGTGTCTTGGTTTTCCTCCTTGAGCTGTGTTTTCCAGTCAATTGTGTCTGTAAGCCCTTTGGTGTCTTGCACTGCCGTTTTTTCTGAGCTTTTTTACTCAGGACAGCTGCTTAATGGGGCTGAAACCAACAAGACCAAAACAGTCATGTTTCCGGGTTTGAGGTACCGGGGATAACAGGAAACAGCCAAGATACAGCCAAGAAATGTATGCGTGCTATGATCGTTTCCCATATTCTTGAATAAACAGCAAAGTACTGTATTACGTGTTGGGGGCAGTCTGGCAAAACAACCAAAAGACCTCTAGAGTCCTTTTACAAACAAACTCTAAAAACTCTGCACAAAAAACAATGCTGTTTCATCATTGTCGAATACAAACTCATAGATTACTTACAAATAATAACAATCTGATTTGCACAATTTAAAATGGTTTGTCCCATTGGTGACGTTGTGTACACTCGCTGTGTGAATTCTATCAGTTTCTTCGGAATCCCTCCCACACTGGACAGTAACATACCATTTCTGCATCAGCATCAGATTTTCACTTTATATCAGATTACAGACGATGGAGCAGGTACGTATACACACCGCTGCTGTTTATCTATTATGTTTCAATATTGTAAATAATTATTGTTACATTACTGTAAATTATCCTAAAATATCCACCAGATGTTAAGAAAGCAAAGCAAAGCAGCTAATGCAGAACTAGAAAAAAGTACAGAGAGGAACCCGGGGGATACTTGATCTCTGGAATCCCCAGTGAGGTTTTTCATCCTCGCAGCCTTTTAGGAAGACCAGGGAGAATAAACAACAAGAGGTAAAACACGGTCAAGAGTTTTCTCCAATGTCTTCATCTATTTACTGTACACGGACTGCAGTGATTCTGCGGGGGATCAGCTGGATGTAATAAAGCGATCAAAATGACATGATGGTTTGTAATACAAACCAGACTTTACAGAGTGCTTTCCCAAAAGCTTTACATAAGAAAAAAAAAAAAAAAAACGAATACAAAAATGAAAATAGAGGAAGATGTGAAAGAAGCGATTATTGCAAACACAAGAAACCACACTGAATGACAAAGTGGGCAAAAACATCCCATAAAAGCAGGGCTGTGCAGAGCCAATCTGGTAAGTGAAGATGGGATTTCCTGCCCCATGTGGTCAAGCAGGTGGCCAACAAAATGCTCCCGATTCACTATGTCAAATTATGGACATTTAGGAAAAACTAAACTCAATCAAAAACAATCCAACCTGAAAATTTCATGACAAATCTTTGAGCTTTCTGATGAAAAGAAAAGTGAAGTTGTATTTTAAATTCCTGCCAGCATTGTAAACCGTTAACCCAGATACTGTTGGGGATTTCTTACGTGCATTGGGGATGTGTTCAATTAAACTGACTTTGTTGAAATGAGACAATCACTGACCTTCAGAATATTTGGATCTCTGTGCTTTTTACTATGCATCGCATCAAGCCATCTTTTGGGGGGGGGGGGGAGCTTCATAACTAACATGAATTTGACAGAGAAAGACACATCCATTTTCACAGTTTAAAATAATATGAGTGCAGCTAACAACAGAGGAAGGCTAAACATTCATGTGTATAATAAAGCTCATTAATGTAAAACTGTATTGTCGAAATTGCAGTCTGTCTGAAATGTAGGGGGAGTAAAAATATATGGTAGCATATTATGGAAATACTCAAGTAATGTACAGGTAATTGAAATGTGTACTTAAGTACAGTACCTGAATACATGTACTTCCCAGCACTGCTCTTCAGTGTTGCCTTGCACAACAAACTCTACATGGGGTTGCAACACGCTTCATGTTTGGATCTCACTCCACCCAACGAGCATCAGTTTTTTTCTTCTTCTTCCCAGGGGTAAAACAGAGTTAAACAGACCATCTGCTGCCATGCAAGTTAGATAACATTCTAACTTAAACCCGGGAAAACCTAACCTCAACCAGAGGTTGATATGCCAAACTGAAGTCGCAGAGGAGAGAGTGTGTGTGAGAAAAAGAGACTCTATGAGAGCGAATATGGGGGGTTGTGCAATTATCAGTCACTGTCGCAGTTAATGGGTCTGATCACTCTCTTAGTGGGGGGATTTGCGGCATTTGCAGTAGCTGCCAGGAAAAATCCAAAGCAACACACATGGACAAACATATACACTAAAGCCTATTGCCCCACGTATAAACACACTTCTCCTACAATATCACTTAGTAGTCATTTGGCTTGACCTGTCAGAACATCTCTGACATTTCCTCTAATCTAGCCATCTGGCTACCTTTGCAAAAACCAAGAGCTTTTCACCACCTTCACAATAAAAGACCTTTACTTTTGCTTTGGCCTGCAACCCCAACCTCAAAACAATTTTCTCTCTGTGCTGCTTTCTTTGTAAACTCGGTTATGTGAGAATTAAATACATAATCAAATCCTTTGGCTCTGGGTAAGGCAGGTTATCCAATCATTGGCGAGGTTTGGAAAGCTCCTCTCCAGTGGTGCAGGAGATGGATGATCATTGGGGCACCAGGATTTCAAACGCCAAAATTGTGTAGCACAACTTAAAGTCACTGACCTACAGACAGTTCTGACCTTCAAGGGAAAGTCGAACCGGAGAGACCAATACAAAGGAAACTATCATGGTGTCATAGCTGTGACTAGTTAATGGGGGAATAAACAGCAAAGTACTGGGAAATTACAAAGAAGTTTTGAAAGTTGTTACCAGTATGCTCCCAGCTTGCTTGCATGTTAGCCATATCGCTATATAGCGCTATATAAATACAGACCGCTTACCATTTACCATTAACTCAGCAGCTTAACTAGTTAAGCAACTGGCTCTGCAAGTAGACACTATGTTAGTCCCATCTCAAATCAATTTAGATGTGCCAATTTCTGGCGTGACCTCACAAATCTGCACTCCTGGGTTTGGTCCCTCTGAGGAGAAGTAGAAGCAGAATAAAAACTGTAAACCAGAGACTTCATAATAAATAACTTTAAAAATTACAGAAACTGTTGCTGTTTCAGAGCAAACATTTAGTTATTTATATTTAGTTTAACTGTACAATATGTAACTCCGGCTCCCTGGAGTCTCTCAATCAAAACCATGAAAGACTACCTTGTTTGTTGACCTCATGAAGCAGCGTGGTATCATGGGAGTTGTTCAATTACCTTGAAAAAAATCGGGTATTTCTCTGGGTTTGAAAATTTTGTATTATGTAAGTAGACAAGTCAACAACATTTGTAACATAGGTCTAATTGTTTTTAGACATTTAAAGGAGGAATTGTTAAACATTATATCTCTAAGTGTTGTAGAGATGTATTCTCTCACAAACTAAATCGTGTGCTGAAAAATGCCACATTTTTTGTGGGATCCGACTTCTGCTGGACATTTAATGGGCTAAAGGATCGTCTATAATGAGATCAATGATAGATTCAGAGTTCCTGAACTTGACCTTCTTGCCCTCGAATAACAAGGTGCAGCAGAGATCGCTTTGGTCCAGTGGTGTGAAAAGTGCTACATTACATGCTGCTACAGTGGTATTGGTCCTAATTATGTTACAGCGATGGAGCGTTCTCTGACCGCAGCACCAAAGGTTTACGGGGCTCTCATTATACACTTAGCTTCTACTGTAAACCAGGAAATAAGGAGCCAGTGAGCTGCTGCTTCAAAACCACACGACTTCCTAGTAGGTAAAAAACCCCACTTTGTTCTTCTCCTTTGTTGTCCGCTGTGATCACTGTCAAAACTGAAGCGATTTGCTCGATTTGTTTGCCAACAGGCGGTACACGTACACACAAAATTGTGTGTGATGTTTTGCTGATGGTTACATTATATGATACTTAAGCCATTTCCCATCCCACTGAGATTTTTCAGTATATTCCTGTGCAAATGTTTACAATTGTTTTATGATCAAAGATGTCTTTTCCAAAAGTACACATTTACACTGTTTAAAAAAATGTATTGAGGAGTGTAACATCCAGTCAGTGTCATAAAGGATTGGTTCTGAAAATACAGCACGTTCCCCTTAAACACCCACAGAACCATTAATCCGTTTGGGAGTTATAATTGTGGTATAACACATAATTTGCAGAACGTTTTATTTAAGATCCATGCAACCGTTTGAGACAATTTATTTTTAGCAAAGATTGTCCATGTGGGAATCAAACCTCCAAACCTGGCAGTGTTTGGGCCTGTCATTGACTTGTTCGTGTATCATAGTTTCCATTTGTACAGTAGCTTATCGGGATCACAATTGATTCAGTGCTGTTGATAAAGAATAAATCAAGATTTAATAACGATAATAAAAACTAACAAACTGGCCTGAAGTTTGCCTGCACAGATCACAGAGCCAAGGCCTTGCATTAGCAGAATTAGAGGGTATTTGAGAACGGCTCAGGATAAGCCAAGAGTATTGGGCATACTGTTGAAGATTATAACCCGGCCTGCAGCCCTCTGCAGTTCGTTTCCAGCTCATTTCTGTATAAGATGAAACTCTACTGGCTGAGTATCGTCGCACTAAGTGCCATGGAGGGAGAGAGTAGTCCTCGGCCAAGTCTACTGGTCCACTGGCAGCAGAGGCTGGCAGGAGAATGTCCCAGCTCCATGATTTAAACAGCCAGCAGTAGATGATTGGCCTGGCAACACAGACCCTCTCTGCCTAGCAAAACACATGGCAGTGCTTATGTTCTTAACCCTTACACTATAACATTGATTATACAAGCAGCAGCGAAGAAGAGTGGATGGCTCTATGACTATTGTCCCTTATGTCAAATCGGTTCATTTTGGATTTTTCAGTTCATTTGCGTTACACTACAGGCTGAAGAAGTTGACCTTTCTTCAATCAAATGGTTAAAATCTGATCTGACGAGTGAATCCGAAGTGTGCTGCCAGCTCACTGACAGTCATGTCAGTTCTTGGAGTTGGAACTGTGAATGCTCTAATCTGTTAAGAGGCATTAGCATTCATAAAATCATTGATCCAAGTGAAAGTTATATCCTTAAAACATGGCGTGTATCTTGAGATATCAATCAAGATTGAGGCAAATGCATGTGATCGAATGGTGTATGATGTTGCCGCTTTTCCTTTGAGATTTGCTGAACTAATGTGGTTTTGCGCCAATCTCTTAGGGAAATCATGCAGAGAAATCAAGATTTACTGCCTTTTTAACTGTTGGATTTCAAAAGCAATAGTGAAAATGTCCGATTATTATGGTTCTACCATTCAACAAAAAATAAAAAATCACCCGCAGACTATGAACATGGTCTGCAGTGAGGATAAAACATTAACAGACAAACTGAACATCACAAACCAACAAACACAAATATGAACCAGTATTGACACAACATCTGTGATGGTTGATGTGGCCACTATGTCAGTGGTAACTGGAGCCATTAATTCAACCTCTGGCAGACAAAACCGATCTTCTCTTTGAGGTGTAATACCTCCTTAGGGAAACTGAGTTGAGATCACAATGTCTTGTGGCTGACAGTGCTAACAAGCTTATGTTACTGCAGGTCCACCATGTTCACAATCTCCTGAGTTGTTCAAGTTCTTGGAAAGAAATGCCCAGACCCAATTTGTCTGGCATTTTCATGTCTGAAAACGGCTATAGTGTCAATTGTTGTATGTCTCTGTCTGTCAGCCCTGTGATACGCTAGCGACCTGTCCAGGGTGTAACCCCACTCTCAAATGATAAGCACTTAAGATAATGACTGGATGGACCCTATAACAGAACTATACATCATTGACATTCATCCTCAGTGTGCCACGGGTATCTGTACCAAATATCATTGCAAAAGTGTCAACCCAATGATGGTGCTGAAGTCAGAGGATCACCTAATGTCAGCAGGATTCAGACACACAAACGATTACTTATCACAAATCACTTATTTTCAAAGACAGACTAAATAAGACAAAGTGCAGCTCAAAACACACAGGCTACATAAGATGATTTTCATTAATACAGTTGCAATTACTGCTGTTTGCGATAAGATCATACATTGATTAAACCTGCAACAACAGTTTTTTACCCCAGCTAAGAAAGTTATGTTTGACTTGGATTGTAGTTATGCTTTGATTGGATTGTAGTCTGTGAGCAGGACTACGCAAGAAAAACTACTGAACTGATTTTCTTGAAACTTGGTGGGAGAGTGGGGTTAAGAGCCAAGGAAGAACCCATTAACTTTTAGAGTGGATTTGATCAAGGGGACGGTTCCAGAAACTCTTTTTCACTTTCTTTAACATTGCACAACAGGATATTTTTCAACGTTTTAATAATGCTGATATATTGATGAAATTGGGCATCATGCATATTTATAGGATTGGAATCTAGGAGTGTGTGCAATGCGGTGCAACTTGATTGAATATCAGAGGGTCGTTGGGCTTTGACATGTCACAAAACATTGACATGTCAAAACCATCTCCAGCCAACTCCTGGAGCTGCTATTTACCAGCTAGTCTCCAACTGTGTCTATCTGCCCTTTGGTGCTGCACAGGTTGTGTGCAGTGGGTTTCTGCTTAGAGCTTAGTTTTTTTTCCTGAACCTCCTGGTTTTGCTGCTATGACAGTGAAAGCTGTGCTGCAGACAGCTAATCGTTGACGGCAGATTCAGGTGATAATCCTCTGTAAATTCATCAATATGTGCTAATCATACATTGTAATTAGACAAACATTGATAATATTAAAGGTCGAGTCATTTTTGGCTTAAGCCAACATCACAAAGCGTAACTGTGCATAACTCTTCTACTGCAGTAAACTGTGCCAAACTTCCATGTATGTGTTTTTTCCCCCGCATGTACTGACTAATCACTGTCAGTTACCAACAATAGCACTTTAACATGCATATTCATGGAGCCTTTGACTCACTGATGAGATGCTTGAATGATAACATCAAAAAGGCAGGGGTCAAACCTTCAGTTTAGTTTATGGAAGTGCAATCAATAGTAGAAGTAAACCCTACGCATGGATGCAAAGCATCTGCACCGCAATCGATCTGTCAACAGAGAGAAATAGACTTCCATGTGAGAGCAACGTGTTCTACAAGTTCCATGTGAGCCAAGGGGGAAAGTGACAGGTTTGTGAGGGAGAAAATGTTCCTGTGACCATTCAGCCATTAACTGAGAACATATCTCTACACCTCTGGCTTAGCCGTGACACCAACAGCAGCTCCGGCATCAAGCTTTGCATCTAAATCCATGTTCAAACCCAGCTGGATACACAAAAACAGAAAACAGAAAATAAAACTAAACATCACGCTGAGACTGTGGTCCAAACCTCAAGCCCCAGACCTCAAACCTTAGGTCCTGCTCGTGGCCTAAACATCTCTAAACAAGCCGTCATGGGACACGAGCAGGAGTGAGTGAGCGACTGCCAGACAATAAGAGACAGACAGACTGACAGTGAGGCGATTTGGATGACAGAAGAAACCCCTGAAGCCGATTGTTATGCGAAAAAGGAAGAAAAAAGTTGCAAGGAGAGGTACAAGAATAGATAGAGCTCGCAGCCTGTTTCAGTGTGTTTGGCGCTGTATGCTGGACGGAGCGGATCAGATTGCAGCGCTGAGCCCCCGCCAGTTAGATTTCTTGGAGCGCCTGGCGCCGTGTTCTGCCAGGGTTGTGTCAATAATCTGAGGCGGTGGACTCCTTCCACCTCCCAGCCCACTGCCTGTTTATCAGCCCTGCCAACCACGCGCGCACATGCTGCAGTGCACAAAACATATGGCGAGACTCACTTGTACTTACTGCGTATTATCAAACGCTGCGGTGTCTTTTTGCTGTTACTTTTACATGAACTAGAAATGAAAACATGCAGAAATTCATACAGTGGTAGTTTATACTCTCCTCCCTCAGTGCTAACATGCATCGAGCACATATGACCCATAATTCAATGCTTCACATTAGGTGTTGAAGATTTGCCATAAATTAAATTGCACAGATGTAGTCATTGTCAATTACTGCTGGTTGCATGTGTTTATATAACCCCCATTTACTCTGTTCGTATTTATATCCTATTTTTCTTTGATGTATCCTATTACTTATTGCTGCTGCAACGACCATATTTCTCAACGGAGATGATTAAAGTTTCATCTAATCTAATCTAAAAGCCCCATGCGGCACCGCGGCTCTCTGTCCAAGTGGAATTGTTTGGAAAAGGCTTGGAGTTTTGCTCTTTTTCGAGCTGGCAGAAGTTCCAAGAAACGCTCTGGTTGGTTGAAACACAGCAGAGTTTTATGTAACAATATACTAATCTGCTCAGCTGTGTGAGATTCAGAGAAGAAACCTCCTGCAGTAGTTATGAAAGAGAGATGCTGAGTAAATGCATGAATGGGGACTTATTGAATAATACACATTTGATGTTTTGGATTTGGGGGGGAAGTGTAACAGAGACACTCATGCAATCGGTGCAGCCGAACTATGAAAAGGTACCAGTCGACAAGCTGCGAGCTCCAAGATAATGTTAGATCGTATTACATAAGATCCGCAGAGAGGTTAATTTGAGATCCTGCAAAGTTCTCTCCTACCCTGTTTCTCTGTGACCGCTGAGGCCTGAACAAGTCCACGGAGGGGCCAAACCTGGTCAGAGGAAACACTGAATAACTCTCATCATAAAACGTGTTCACTGTCTCTCCCACCATCTGCCTCTGTTCTCATGCTTCGCTGTCTGCGATCTGTCAATTTGGAAAAAAAAAGACTTTTTACACATTTTTGAGTCGGACCACTGGTAAATTCCCCTAAGTCCAACAGAGACCAGGACGGACATCCTAATGTAGGTCTAATGTCTACAGCATCCATGACTGGAGAGGGTAACACTACAGGAGATTCATTTCCACACGTTGATAACATATTACACAGTGGATAAACTCGTGTAGTTATAATGTTGTTGATGGTGCACTGCAAAAATAAAAAGATGTTGGGAAAAAAAATATATCAAGGCAACTTCCTGCTCAGGAAATTTAAATTTTGAGGTAAGCTCTCAAAACTGAAGAGTTGCTCTGATAATTATCTTCAGTTCTGATCATTTATATCTCCTAGTTATTAAAACATTCTAAGTTCTTAATGCTAAGAATTCCAGTGTCACCAGGGTGTGTTGGACTTACCCAGTATATTTGTAACCAGTATGTTCCTACAAAGACATAAAATTCTGTCTTATATTGTAGCTGATTACTCTTACACTTTAACTTGTGTATTTAGGTTTAGAGGCAACAATAATAGTTAAAGACACTACCAAAATCTGTAAATTACACTCGTTTTACAGCTCCAAGCTTCGATGTCCACAGGTTAAAAGGCCTGTCATGCTAAACTGGGATTGGATAGTTGTCAATAAGCCAAAAGCATAAGGATAAAAAAATAAAGATCTCTTCTATTTCCTTTCCTCCTGTTTCTCTGCTGTCTAAACAGTGAAAGGGTATATCACTGGGAAAAACACAAACGCAGAATCAAATGGTAACAAGCTGAAGTAATTATGATTCATCCTTGCCGAGACATCTGGATTCTGGTGGCAGATGGGACGGCGGGTGGGGACACAGACCCATGGACCTAAGCCTGCTGTCAGGTCCTCACGCAGGCAAAGGATGTCACATCTAGCCCCGGGTCCTCTGGACTGCTCTGGTCCCCTCTGAGCTTCATTATCTCCAGTATATTGGATAATACACCAATTTGGAGATAGTGATTTCATACATCTGGGGAAAACACATGGGGTGTCAAGAGTTTTAACAGTGAAAGACAGCAACAGTGTTAAACGTGTACTTTTACATGACAGTGTGTATTGACAGGGCGGCGAGTTATCACCAATCCTTTATTTCAAGAATCTTCAAGCAAATGGGTCACAGCATGAGAGATGAAGGCGTCCAACAGGATCAAGACAATGGCACCAAGTCAAAGAAATTCTTCAACAACAAACTGACTTCCATTGGAAACAAAAGATATTATCTCGCCCCACTTACAGCTTTGTTTCACTTATTATATGGAAAATTACTTGTTTTTATTGTTTTAAGATAAATAAGATGTGAAGACTGTGAACCCGATGGCTATTGTTCGCTGCGCAAGAGCCTACCCTCCGACAGCTCCGAGACTCGAGCAGATGGACAGCATGACCGTCGTCCAAACCTCAATCCCCAGACCTTACACTTGGCCCGAAACGTCTTTAACGCACCATCGTCAGAGGGGGCGGAGAGGAGGAAGAGTGGGAAAACAGAGCAGTGATCAAGAGAGTTGCCAAAATCAAAACAGGCACTTGATAGAGTTCCATCCAACGACCAAACACTATTTCGACATTTCACCTCAAGCCTGTAAGTCGAGGTCTGAGGCTGTTGCTGTGTTGATGTCGACACTTGCACAAGAGTAACCCCCCCCAGTGTTACTAAGAATGAGGAGCCACCTTCAATCCCCAATACAAGCTGTAGCCCAACTCAACTGTATGTCCAGGTACAGCCTTGCTCCACAGATGTATCTTGCATTATGTCCTGCTGTACTGACATTAGACCAAAACCTTTCGACAGTTGAACGACTCCAAATCAGGAGTCATCATAATTACCTCACCTTGGATTCTCAGGTGACAAAATTGTCTCAGTCCAGCTTTGTCCAACTGAGACAAAAGAAGATCAGGTCTTTCCTATCTTCTGTGTTTCCCGGATGGCTGGGCTCACATTTTCAACAACTTCAACTTCTCCTCTTAATTCTTAACTATCGTGTTAAAATGGAATTTGTGTGAATGATCTACAGGGTTTATCTTCTTCATTCTTTAACCTTATACGGCTCAATCAACAGCTTCTAAATTTGTACTGTTATATTCAGGTGTTTGGAGAAGAGCATAGTTTAAACATGAGAGGGCAAGAGACCACTACCAGCATCTGTTTGAGGAAAGCTGAGCAATTTCAGACCTGTGTCATTGGCATACTGGAGTCATGTTCGTAACTTGAGCTTGATGCAAAAAGGTTCTTCCCAGGACCTTGCTGTGCTCTGAAATTAGATGGAGACCCAGGCTTAATACCGGTTTTAACCCCACTGCCAACTGAGTTTCCATCCTCATCTCCTACTGGCTCCTCCTGCTCCACCTCCTCTTCTACAAAAGTGCCACTTCCAACCCGCCACCCCAAAGCAATGCACCATCCACATTCCCAGTTCCAGCCTAATCCGGGTCTCAGTTCCAGCTCCTGTGCTCAGGTCCAGAGTATCCAAATCCCAGGCACCAACCAGGCCTGGGGTAGGCCCTCTGGTTGCCGGCATCTGGATCCAATCACGGGTGTTTGTCGTCGGGAATTGAATCAAATTAAAAAGTTTAATATTTAATGCGACACCAGATGGAAGCGGAGAGGGGAAAGAGGCCCTGCGGTCAGCACTAATATCCCCTTCTGAAGAGCCATGCTGCATTCCTGGAGGGAGAGCCGCTGGAAATATGCACACACACATGCATGCACAAAAGCCTATACACACAGAGAGATAATTAGTGCATCCACACTGGCATGTGCGATGGCAGCCATGCAAACACATACACACACACACAAGAAATGCACAAAGGTTAAAAAGGTGCAGCTCATGCAACAACATCACAAACGTCCTGGACACAAAAAAACAGATCTACTGCTACAAGCTGGTCGGGCAAACAAAATGACACAATGTCAGATACATAGATGTGACATAGAGCGTAACACACACGCACACACCTCTTGCCAACTCACCAACACTTCAGCTCAATCGTTTATACATCTATAACACCAAAACACCCGGTGAGTCATGTTCGATGTTACAGATCTTGCACAATACGTGTAAAATATCCCTATTGGGTATTGTTCCCAAGATTTTAAAAACAAGTACACAAACATTCATGGCAATATGGCAAAAAATAAAGAAGCATGTTCATCAAGGTGTCATGTCCATCGCTGCCTGCTGGAGCTGGAGCCGATAAAAAACCTGTGTCTCCTGCAGAGTGAATGTTGATTGTATCCCTTGCCATTGCAGACATAGGCCAGATGTTGGTAGGTGTTTGTGGGTTTTATGTCCGAATGAAATATGAATAAAGATGACTAAAAAGATGTATAAAAGCAAAACAACAAGCTCATAAACAAACTGTTACTAATTATGAATACGTTACCGAAAGTAAGCCTTAGTCACTGAGCGTCCAGTCACTCGCACAACATGGCTTTCTGTAAATTTGACTTTTATTTGACTCTCAGGCACCAATACATTCTGGGTACTCAGCCTTTTTATGAATTCAGGACATAAATCTTTATTGCGTTGTTCAAAAAGTCTCCACGATGTCTTTTAATATAACCTTTACCACGCCATTACACATTGGGTGTGTGCAACTCAATGCTTATTTAGGTTGATATTAAAAGTGGTCGAGGGCAGCATGGCTCCAGCAGTTGAGAATAAAGTCACGGTAGATACGGCTGTTACTGATGCATTAGATTAATAATTTGGTTTTTGCGTGTTTCGTGTCAATTTACAGTACTTTATGTGGTTCTGACGTGTTTTTTATTTTTTTAATGACTGTGGGGGGTTTTATGATTCCCTTTGGGGTCTATAAAAGTCAACTAGACTTGACCTATAGTCAATCAAATTAAAGTAAACTAAATTAGTTTTATACCAGAAGGCTTAAGGCCTGGAGCTGCCTGTTCTAATCCTGTGGTCTCCCACCATCATAAAATCCAGTAACTCGTGAGGCTCTGCCACTGATTAGGTACTGTACTGCTGAGCTGCTATAGGGCATGTTGGATTCAACATCTGTGAATATCAAACCTGTGGGAAAAATCACAGTTTTAAGCTGGTAATTTCTTTTCGCAGAGAAATAGCTTTACTATTACGACAGTTTCTACTCATTGAGGATGTTAATTTACTAGGGTTCTGTGAGTAGATGAAACATCTGTGTTCACTGACCATTTCTTACGTTTCACCATAAAAAGGCTCTTCATATCTACTCCGCTGTTGTCTGACTCATTTCAGCTGCGTGCCCTTTAAAGATAAATGTGTTATTCGGCTTTTTTGTGTGTGAGAGACCAAAGACAAAGATGTACACCACATACTAGATATCTCCAGAAAGTCATAGGGGGCTTCCACACCTACCTTATCAGTCAGTTTAGTCTGAATCAAAACAACAGGTCAAACCAAAATTTTGTCTGAACAAAAGAGGTGATCTCAGTCAAGCTCAAGCTGAACCAGAGTTAGATTTTTTTCGCAGCGTGAAAATACTTCTTTAGATAGTTCAGAGTTTCGGACTAGTTGCACAAAGTTGAGGCAGCATCGAAAAATTGAGGAATTCTTTAAGTCTTCACCTCCGGAGATATAAACCAGGAAGTTAATTTTATATATTATTATTATATTATATGTATACATCATACATCATTCAGACTTGTCTGCTAATGTAACAAGTGAATTTTCCCGGTGTGGGATCAATAAAGCTTTATATTATCATATATACACTATGTACATATTCTACATCTCCAATATTATAAGGTGTAAGTGTAATTACCACTGATTAAAAGTGAATTTAAGCTGAAATGTGAGGGTTTTTTTGTAACAAATGTGTGATACATCTCCTGTTAGACCAGGGAATGTGAAGTTTACTGCAACACACGTGCTTTGTGATTAAGTTGGCTCATTGTGCATGTGTATGTATGTGAGCCTGATTAATGTAATGAGGATTAATTTCAGCCCTGCTCAAAGGACCACCCTCACTGAGACTGGGCACCACCTGCTTAGCTTTCTCTCTCACACACACACACACACACACATCACTTTGTTCATGATGCAGGAATTTGCATAGCACATCTCTGTTACCATTACCAATCTGTGTGTGTGTGTGTGTGTGTGTGTGTGTGTGTGTGTGTGTGTGTGTGTGTGTGTGTGTGTGTGTGTGTGTGTGTGTGTGTGTGTGTGTGTGTGTGTGTGCGTGTGTATGTGTGTGTGGGCCTGGTGTTTCCAAGCTCATGCATAACAGTGGCGCAGCTCATCACAAGTTACTACCCAAACTTCTGTCACCACCTGCTAATACATGCACAAAAGCACACCCACATGCAAAATCCTCTGTTGCATTATCTCATTGTAATATGTTGTGTCAGCATCTGTCCAGCCGATCGTTCTCACACACACACAGAGACACACACACACACACACACACACACACACACACACACACACACACACACATACACACACACACGCACACACACACACAGACACTGGGAAACCCCACCAGGCAGCGAGGGATCTATAGGAGTGGTGTGGAAAGAGAGAGGCTGTGCTGCTGGAGAGAAATCCAGCAGAAGTGATTTCCATCCCAAAACGGTTCACTGGTGCCCGACTGCTCACTGATCCCCTGGCGGTAACTATATTCAGCTGACATGTCACTGGGGTACTTTAATCCCACCTTCCCCTTGCCAGCGATACCTTATTGCGGTGCTGTCAGGCACGCACAGGCACATCTCGATGTAAACCATCCACACATGCATGTACACAACTGGGAAAAACAGCAATGGCGGATTCCAGTCCAAGTCAAATCCTCTGACCTGAAAATACATTCCCCCTCATATATGTGATATATGTGCTTGAGGTCTTATTGTGGATTTGGTTAATACACAGGCAAAATATGAGCCTACCATGTTACAAATGTTGGGAAACCACTGACTTGAGCATCGCAATCAGTGGTAAAAATGAGTTGAAACGCAGATAGAAAGGTGGTAAAAGCAAACTAAAGAAAAACATGGGATTTCTGCATGTTCAAAGGGATTACTTTTATAAAACAAGAAGCAATGCAACAGCAAAGAAAATAATCCATGTATGATAAAGAGCTACATCTACGTTGATAAAGCTGCACATCCAAGTCCACCAGAGTGGAAGCAAGCGAGAAAAGCATTCAAGTTACGAAAACTGAGAACCTAGAAAACTGCACTGACGGCTATGTGGGAAACACTGACCACACTGACCTTACTCAGCCTAATATGCCGGACCAAAGCATGGTGCAGATTTTAACCAAGAGAGAGCAGCAAAAGTGAGATTTTATACATCACGTGACATACCTCACTCTCCATAATCATCTATAATACACACCGACCTTATTGTTATTAGGCCGTCTATTTAAGCAGAGAACATTTCCCATCACTCCCTTTGCTTGCCCCGCTGCTGCGTCGGTATTGCTGCCAGTTGCTTCAGCCCCTCCACCACCCCAGCATCCACCTGTAGGCTCCGGCGGGGGGGTTACAAGTATTTGAATTCGGAGCATAGATACCGAACACTAACCTGTTCTACTGTTGCAGTAAACATTTGAAACTGAGTTGTCTGACTGAACTTGGTTTCGGACTCTCAGGTGTGAAAACGTGTATGGACAAAGTAACAGTTTTGATTCTGTGCACCTGCAGGATTAAAGTTACAGTTTACTTCTAACATACACGCAGCATATGCATGTATGTAAACAGTTCTGATTTCGGTTGTATACATCTGGGATAAAGTCTTTAAACATGTTGCATTAGCTAAATACATGCAGGCTTATGACCAGAAGTCATGAATCCATGTGACTGAATCAGAGAAGTAGGGCACGGCTGAGAACGATCCAATAGGCACAGTCAACTTTCCCCAGATAAACAAAGGTTATAGGAAAAATCGAACTGGCAATGCACGTTCTAAATGCTAAAATTCTGGGTGCGTGATCTGGTCTGGCATCCCAGCATTTTCCGATGTTTTCCACTTTGAGGAAATACTGATGAATAAATTCCTATGTGTGAATATTTCACAATTGGAGTGGTAAAGGCAACTACTACTGTTGGAAACATTAATCCAGATTTTGGTGGATTTTGTCGGCTGCCGTGTGATTCCCCACCTGGTCCCCTGATTGCTCCGCGACTCCCAGGCCCAGAGCTGGGTGTCACATTCGAGTCCTTCTGTTTACATTGGAGTGTGGACCAGCTACGTGGGCTAGCTTCACTGCCACTGTTATAGAAGAAGCAGTAAAATAATGGAAAAGGTTTAACAAGTGTGTGGAAAGGGAGAGGCGTGTGTGCGTGCGTGTGTGTGTGTGTGTGTGTGTGTGTGTCATACATACTGCTTCAAAATGCATGTGTGCACACGTCTGCACGCTGTTAAGTGTGCATATGTGCAGCTCACGTGCGCATGTAAAAGCATGTGTTAGTGTGTACAGGCATGTGCGTGCTGTGTGTGTGTGTAGGCGTTTGGTGTGCCTGCCAGTCTGGGGTTCTCCTGGCAGTGACGGCTTCCCGCTGCAGCATCAGAGGTGACGAGGTGCGAGGGCGTACACACACACACACACACACACACACACACACACACACTCACCAAACACACACACACACACACACACACTCACACAGAGGGTTTTCCTCAGTCCCATGCCAAAGCAGAGAGAGGAAAAGACCAGTGTGAGGTGCTGGGAAATAAGCAGCATTAAAATAGTGAGGGCTTTTTCCACTGGCTCAGTCAAACCAACACAGAAGTGACAGGTGACTCGGCCTGGCGTGACTTCTATCTACACACACACACACACACACACACACACACACACACACACACACACACACACACAATAAAGACACACAAACACACGATCCTCATAGGAAAACACAATATACGCATGCATTGCAGACACTGTATAATTGCGAAACACGTGTGCATCAACACTCCAAACTGCCAAAAAGAACACATACACACAGATCTTTATATTCATCATTAACACTATTTAGGAGGGGAAAGAAAGTTATGTTTTTCCATGCCATGTGCTTCGGGCTTTGACTTGTATTATTGTGTGAAGTGTTCCACCATGAGTTTGATTTATTCATTCGATTAGACGGACTCTCTGGATCATGTTGTCTTTCTTACAGCTTTCTCTTCGCCCTCATTCTGTATGGTTCCGGTAAGCAATAACAGCCAATCGAGTCCTTATTGCTCTCCAGTGTGTCTTCTCTGCTTGGCAGTTGTTCGCAAACTAGTCATACACACACTCTCTCGCACACACATACACACAAACACACACACACATAAATCTATGCTCACATACACTAGCAGGCACACATGCCATTAAAACACACAAACTCATGCACAGAGACAGAGATTTACTGACTTGCGTCACAAAACCCATTTTATTTTCTGGCTAATATCTGAAAAAAAAAAAAAAAGACATCTATCCTGGGATTTCTATTTACCTTAGCTGCCCTTCTAAGTTCAACCTTCCATTAATATACACATAGAACAGGGGCCAAATAGCAGTTAAAGAATTTAATTAATCTTGTTTCTTTTGTTTCTTTTTTGGGCTATTTGGTGTGAGCAAAAGAAGCTGTGAACACATTGGTGACATAAAATGGATGTGGCAAGCGGGTAAGGCAAACAGCTGCTCATTAACACATCCAGCACACAGACAGAAACATTTGTATTCATTTGCACTTGTGTTTCATGGCTAAAAACTGCCACAGGGAGAAACACAGCAAAGCATCAGACCTTAAAACTGTGACAATGAGTTGAAAGACAGACTGAACACTCGCATTTACTCATTCAGCAGAAGCTTTCATCCAAAGTGACTGACAACTGGTGGGACAATGTTTGTCACCCGTTCACACACTGATGATGCAGCATCAGTAGCATTTAGGCCAGATATATAATAAGCCACACATTCATGTGGACAACCAGGTGCGTCATGAGCTTAACTGTTCACAAACTTGTTATGTAAGATGCGTGTATTATGTATGCTTTTCAAAAGTTCCAGGAGGTGGCACACCAGAGCACTCAGACCATAGACGAGTCTCAATTCAGGGGCCACATCCTTCGCTTCCTTTGAAGACCGACTGCATCACAGGTTTGGAGTCTTGTTCCTCTGTCTTGATCCTTAAGGTTACAGGCAACCAAGCCATGTCGCCCCTGGCAATGGCCGAAAAGTCTTGGCCAAAAATGATTGCCACATTGTACCACACAGCCAATAAAGTGAATGTCATTACCCACTTTGCTAGCTTATCGGCTATAGTGGTTCAGACAACAGCCAATTTTCCCTCATTTGCTGAACAGTCCCTATGGATGAATCAAATAATTATTAGCTATATCTTTTATAAAATGTAGTTGTTGCAGAAACAATGAGTGGAGGGGTGTACTTGTCCCTTCGTAGCACAGCCACTCACCCTCAAACTGTCTCCACATGTCCCTGGATAGTTGTAAATGTCAAGTTCTTCGCTTCCCATTACCCTACCCAATTTGCCTGTGACTGTGGCACTTGTGGCTCGTTCCACTGAGGACTGACTCAAGCAGTGAGTTAACTTCTGCCTCCGGGGCAAATAAATTTCTATATAAATCCAGTGTATTAAACCCATTTGCAATATGATCACATTTAGTCCTGATGTGCACAGTCGAGGACATCATACGCTCATAAAAAGTGTCGGCCAGCAGCAGGGCACTGGCTTCATGTGCGAAAGCCAGCAGCACGGTCACAGTGGCAGTACACCATTCATCCAGCACATAAAGCAATCAGCACCAAGCCTGTGCCAGCAGATCATCGGAGCAGGATACATGATTCAGTGGTACCATATAGCCCTGCCACTCCCTGCACTGTCTGTTTAGTCATACTGTGTGCAAATGTACCTGTTATGAGAATTAAACAATATGACTAGCAGATACAATGATGTAATATGCATATATACAGTCTTCAGTTTACCATGAAACACAGTGGAATCCAACCTGCCATTAGTTGTCATGCATCAGA
The DNA here is from genome assembly GCA_026259375.1 of Verasper variegatus. Taxonomy (NCBI): domain Eukaryota; kingdom Metazoa; phylum Chordata; class Actinopteri; order Pleuronectiformes; family Pleuronectidae; genus Verasper; species Verasper variegatus. The sequence continues at coordinate 13,570,102 of CM048057.1, forward strand.
GAGAGAGGGGGTTGATGTATCAGGAAAAACAGCACGGAAAAGATGGAGAGAACCCTGAGAGCGTGAGCTGTGTGGCACAGGCAGCCCGGCTCGAAGAGGAAAAATTCAACAGTCCGTATAAAAATCACAACAATTGAGAAGTCCATTAATATGTTTTTCCATAGGCAGACCTGGTGGTTTGCCTGAACATGGTTTGTCTGCCAGGTCTATGCAATAAAATGAAAAAAATATCTTTGCTGCTTGGGTTTTAAGTTCTAATCAAGAAATCAAACATCTCTCATGAGTTTTTGCTAATAATCTGTAATCTGTGAAAAACAAAAAATCTTCAAGATAAGCTACAGTCAAATGATTTGAAGATTCTGCAAAAACCTGCTTGAGTGACTGCAATAGTTAACCATTCGAAAATAAAACTTTCTCCTCATGACCTTTCATGCTCAAAGAAGAACAAAACTGACATACTCAGCTACCACAGAGCAGATGTAGTTTGTAAAAGTCAGCCAAATGTTACCTGAATAAAAATACTTTAGATAATGTGTCATAGCTCAGCTGCATATGACCCAAAGCCTTGTGTTCTTTTCTTGGCCTTTAATCCCTTTGTCAATGATCTTCATGAGACATTTCCTTCAATTGTATCTGAAAAAATGTGCCAGTTAATAACCACATGTGGCCTGAAAGAATGCAGAGAGGGCTCAGGGCCCAGTCACGTTTTAAGAGGTGGCAGGGACTTCCCGCACAATAACAGGTTTACATTTAACTAGGAATGACGATGGAAGATAAAAATAAAGTGGTAGTAGTCAACATCAGCTGTGATGTGAGTTTAAGAAACACAATGTATTTTCTTACTGTAAAATAACTTAGCTTTAAAACTATTTAAATGGTACACGATCGATTTAAAATAGGGAGAATGACATGTCATTGCCACAGCGCTCCCAGAATTATGCATTATGTAACTCTAGTCAGTGTTGCCAGACGTACGATATAGTATTGTACGATATAGTATTTGTACTGATAATTTTGCCCTCTGTATGATGTACGATCAATAATGTGTGATATACGATTATTTGATGATTTTGTGACACTTAGTATGATCAGTTGTAATCTGGATAGTGAAATGTGGATCTCATCTTTGCTCACGCATCTCTTCTCACGTGATGTCTTTTCAGTCAGTCATGCTTGAGATGACTCGCGTTTTGCAAGCTTAACACAAGTCCTTCCTGTCTCATGTTTAAAAATAAGAGCCTTGTGCTTTTGGAAGGATTGTTTCCGCACACAAAATCGTTTCCGAATCATGACACAGATTATAAATGTTGATATTGAGCGTCCCATTCCTACTCCGGTCAATACAATCATTTTGCTCAAAATACGATACTGCAACATTTTCCATCTGGCAACGCTGACTCTAGTGTTTGCTGGTTTATCTTACAAACCAGAGCAGGAACTATGAGCAAAAGAAAGCAGCTATCAAAAAGAAAAAGTTAGCTCAGTATTCTCAGTGTGTACATCATGGCAGAGCTGGAGAAGAAACCAAAGAGAACACTTTTAGAAGATTGGAAGAACACAATAGAAGTTAGAAGTGACTGAGTGAAAAATACAGACAAGGGTGAAGATTGGACCAGCTTTCACTTGTTGGTGAGAACTGGATGTAGGACAGATGCCAACCTGGTTAATTATCTATAGGCTATATCCGCATTAATAACTTTTGAAGGTGAACAGATGGACAACACGAGTCCAGAATCCTGACCGCCTGCAGAGGAAGGTAAAAAATGTGTTGACGTTTTAAAGGGGCGGCGCCAGTGTGTTTGTGTGTGTGAGAGACAGTGCTACACTGAAGCAGTGGAACACCTTTACATTGTGTGAAAGGTACAGTGGTGAGCATCATCGCCTTTCCAGTTTAAATACCAGCGTAAATAGGGTCTTGATTTCTAGAGTTTGCATATCCTCCCTGTGTCTGTGTGGGTTTTGTCCAGATACATTGGCTTCCTCTCACAGTCCGAATTCATACAGATTGGGGTGAGGTTAATTGGAGACTAAATTGACCGTAGGTGTGAATGTGAATAACTGTTGGTCTCTGTATGTCAGTCCTGCTATATGCTAGCATCCTGTCCAGGGTGTAACGCGCTTATAGCTGAATGTCGCCACTGCAACCCTCAAAGGATAAGCAGTACAGATGATGGATGGGTTTTGTGTCAGTATGAAACTCTGGCAGGACACACATTGTCATTTGATACATGATAATAGCCACTTAAAGGAAATCTACTTATTTAATTGTCAACACATTTTAATAGAACTATTATTGTTACATAATGAAGCAGCTTTGTGTTCACCTAATGAGCCAACATAAACTTCACGGGTGGTACGGGTGCATCAGTGGCCCGTGAGATCCTTCAGCAGCAAAGAGAATAATTACTGTGTGATGCAGAGCGGTGAGGGTGATAGAGCGGTGAGTATGAGTCACACTGGTTTCCCCCTCAGTCATTATTCTGTCATTGAAAGTTTAACATGAAACTCTAGTGCAGGTCCCGAAACAATCCAGACACTCATTCACATACAAGTTAATACATTACTAATTACTAATTACGGTTTACGCCCGTTGTAGGGACAGCTCAAGTTCAAATGCAGACTGTAAATGCACCATCATGTCCAGCAGCAGCTATTGTCGTCTCCCTTTACATGTTTATCCTGTATCTGCGAAGTTTCAAAGAATATGAGTCTCTAAAGGCAAGTGCTGACACCAAAATTATTGAATAAGAGTTGCCATTGAGGAGTATTATTTGCCGATATTCAATATCTTCAAATTTGAAGTTACTTATGCCAAAGTGTCATTCTATTTAACATTTAACGTGATTCTTTTTCCCAAGAGTTTCTTGGCAGGACAAAAACAGCATTTATACCATTACATACTAAAATCCCCACTGATATTGAAATAATAATGCTTGAATAATACATTTAAAATAATTGTCTTGGATACTTGTGGGGAATTTTCAGGTTAACTTCCCATGGGCAAGATAAAATTGTATACCATGCAGTCAGCACCAAATAAATAGCTAAATCTTTATGCATTGGAATATAAAATACATGTGGACATGCCAATATGTGCGCAACCACATTCAGGTATATTGTGAAGACTCATTAAAAGTCTCCTTCAGCTTTACTGGTTGCTGTCGAACACTTACAGCAAAACCTGTTGTTTGACTTTGGATTCATGTAGTGTTTGATATTTTTATTTTTTTCCTCCATAGGAAGCACATGTCAAGATCACTCAACACGGTATTGCAAACCCAAACATCCTATTCTCCACTCTAGGAATTTTAGGAATTAAATTTTTCCCCCGTACGCTTCGCAGGAAACTGCGGCCTCGCCTCACGGGGCTGCAGAGAGGAGTATGTGGCTTCAATTTTGACCCGTGCTGATAGTCTGACGAGCTGTCAGTCTGTCATGAAGGCATGCAGATGAGTGTTGAGACGCTTATTTAGTCTACATATAGATCTTTATTCTCAACCCACCTTCAAGATATGCAAAAAACAAAGGAGGATTATTGAAGATAGATTCAACAGGGAACATGGACAGAAAATAGACATTGGGGGGCATTTTATTGCAGCTTGACTAAGGAGACTTTTCTTGGAGGAGCTTCAGAAAAACCCTCATTCTCTTTCCTCTGAGAACTACTCACTTACTCCCTGTTGTTTTCTTAAAGAAGCTGTCCGCCAAAATACTTCATCACAGCAATAACAGAATTACAGCTGACGTCAACAAGAACTGCACTTGAAGTGTAAATGGTGTGAGTTATTCGGGGGCGTCGAAAGATTTGATTCTTAAAATGCAGTTTCCTCTCGGGTCTTTCTTTTTTTTTATATACCTGAAGTTAATGAAGGACATAAAAACCAGTTGGAAACGAAAAAAGGGGTGGCAGTTATTTCAGACCAAATCCCTGAACTTTTTCAGCCTCTGTGACTTTTATTGCCTCGATGTCTCACACTGTGCTAAGACTAACCACGACAAATCATCACAGCACAGTGACTTCACATGATCTTCAACACTTTTGACTTGGCCAAATGCAGATCATGCAATGTACATATACAGTGCAGGCCAGAAATAACGATCCATTACTTAATGTGAGCTCAAGGTGAATTAAAGACGATGCTCCATTGCCAGATTATAGCTAATCCTCAAGAACAAGTATGAATATTAAAGGTGCCACTTAAGGACAAAAAAAAAGCATGGCACCATGTACACTCAAAGTACTAACAAGATTTCCCCAGGGAGTCTGGGATTCCAGCCATCACCATTTGAATTATTTTCACTGAAAACATCAACAGCGAGTCATTAGCTCAGTTTGCATCAGCTAAAGCAGATGTGCATCACATTGCCTCCTCTAATGTCTCTCCATCAACTTAGTATCCACCCATGCCACCTCCATGTTAATGAGGTCCCACACTTCAAACCCTGCTGCTTTCTGAACCAGTCACATATTACAACATGGCCTTGGAATGCCCTTCATATCACATCGTGATAAAAACAACAGACGTCTTACTTAAGAGCCAGTTCAGAGCCAGAGCAGACAAAGTAGTTTACCAAGCTGCAAGACAACAACCATATGGTGGATATACAAGGGAAAGACATTTCTGAAGAAATCAACAATGCAAAATCAAATCTAGTTAATCAGTAGAATTTCAATCTCAATCAATTTATCATTTAATTGATTTACTTTTCTTTTTTCCCTAGTTTTTAGTAATAATCATGACTGGCATTACGGACAGTAATGGTGTTCTGATCCTGTGGCATGTTCCACTGCTTCCTAGTTAGTGGTTTTGGGTTTCAAGATCAAGATGAACTTAATTGTTCCACGAAGTTAGCAATTACCCTAAAGATGTGATAATACGTGTTAATAGTTGTCTTTGACTTCTCCTTGAGTGTAATCATGTTCTAATTTATCCAATGCCTTGAGTTTATGACAAAGCTGATGACCGTTGTACATTTATTAATCTTGGCACGTCCACAAGATGGCAAGCATAACAATGTTGTACCTGCTAAACAACATGCTATGTTATCATATCACCTGTTAGCTCAAAGCATCACTGTATATGTGCCTCAAGCCTTGAGTACAGCCTCATAGAGATGCAAGCATGGCTGAGACTCTTAGTCTTGTTAACTTCTCTCTATCGCTCTCTTAAGCCCCCACTTTTTCCAGGCCCAATCCTCTTCGCTATGATCTGGCCCATACACCCCTCTGTCCACCCATCATTTTCTCTTCCCCTCCTTCTCTATTCTCCTCTTTCTCTCTATCTGCATTGTCCCAATTAATATTCTTGGTAAACCATTGAGCAATCTCAGCTGTAATACCCTCTGAGTCAAACACACCCAAAACAGCATTACTTTATGAGCTGTTACTCTGTCCGTCTCCATCTCCAACACTGTTATAAACTGTGATCAATGAGTAGACGCAAGTGATGCTGCAAAGGCGACTAGCGGTCGGAACATTGGGGGAGTCGGTGAACAACACTCTTGACTTTCCCTTTGTTGTTGATAAAAGTCTAAATAATACAATCGGCTCCACTTGGAGGAGGTTCCGTACCGTTGAAAAGCAGGATTGTATCGTTTGACGCCTCAGGCTAGTTTCAGAAACATCAGATCAGCCTTTCCACTGTAACAAGACTAGGTACTAATCTAGGATATAAAACGTTGACTGTTCGTTCCATATATTTCACAACATGTAAAGTTGGTCATAGGTCAGTAATCACAACATTGTTAGCCAGTGCTAGCTTAGGGTAACACCAGTAGTATCTGCTTTAGCTGTTCTCACAGGCAAACCGAACTCTAATAGAACGTAAAAGTAACTGGTCGTGCTTAATCATTTTGAAAGAGCAAAGTCCAGTGGGAAAATTCCAATAATCGGCCAGCTGACAAATGGTGCTTGTCAGTCACTGACTCACCTCCTCACTCAGTCATGGACATTTGATTTTGTAGGTCCTGCATTGCTGTTGCAGCTGAGCCAAAATTACTCAATGGTGATCAACAACAGAAAGCCAAACTTGAATTTCTTCTTTATTTACAAATTCCCTTCGGGGATTTGCAGTATTCTGTCAAATGGCCAGCAGAGGGCCACTCCCCTGGTTGCAAAAAGAAGTCTGTTTCTATAGAAGTCTATGAGAAATTTACTCTACTCCTTACTTGATTTATAACATCAGTAAACATTTTCCTATGGAGTTTATGGTCTTAACTGCTAGTTTCAAGTCTTTTTCACTACAGCGTGGTGTTCATTTGAGTCAGGCTCATCCTCCCCCTCATCCAAATAGAGTTACTTCTGGTCGGCATTTCACAAAGCAATGGGCGACGTCACAGTGAGTTGCCACTTGAATCAACAAACAACTGTCTACTACTGGTGATTAAGAGCCCCACTTTAAAGGCATCTTTAGACTTTGCTTGCATTTCCCAGAGGGATTGCCAATTCCGTATAATCGACTGCAACCTGTTGATCAAAAACATGTTTCTCTGAACTCTGAACTTGGTCAAATGCCAGCTGACGTTTACTTCTTTAGGACTTTTCTGTGACAACAACATCCAGGAACTCAGTCCCTGGTCTGCAGTGATGCAACAACTAACATGGTGACAGATTGGTGCACAGAGCCACCTACATACTTTGACATACTTTGCTGGCAGCACCTGTCAAGGAGGGACAGAGGAGTGGAGAGGATCGGGGGGGGGGGGGGGGGGGGGGTATGATGTATGATGTATCGACCTCACGTTGACAGCTCAAACACGAGGCCCCTACATGGCTGTCAGTACTGTGAGGTGATGAAGAAAATAAACACACACAAGAACAGAAGAAAGCAATGCATTTCAAGCGGCATTCTTACTGACTATTTTTCTTACCGACAAGTGCTTGTGTGTGTGAGTTAGTGTGTAACTGGTGTGTTGTTCGTGTTTGCATCTGCCTCTCCGGATGCAGCTGAGTCCAGGGTAATAGTACTGATTAATGTGTGTGTGTGTGTGTGTGTGTGTGTGTGGGCGTGTATATGTGTGTGCATGTGTACATATGTGTTTTTCCATTTGCATCCAGATGCAGCTGAGTGAACAGGAAATGTGGTGTTAACTCGAGTCTCACTGCAGTGGCCCACAGGTTAAATGGTGTCACACTCAAAGGAAAGGGTTAAATGGAACCACATGGATGGACACATGCACACATGCACACACACACACACACACACACACACACACACACACACAGACAGATACACATGTGGACACGTTGAACACAAGAAAGAAAATGCACAGACGCTTTCTCTCTGCAAGCTTTGGAACATAATGTGTACAAGCCAAACATGTGCGGGTGTACATGTGTTAAAATTAAGATCTCACACACACACACACACTCACATGCAGCATTCATTCATAGTGACTTGCCTTCTTCTTGTGTCTCTCTATTGTCTGCTGGTTCAAGTGTGTGTGTGTGTGTGTGTGTGTGTGTGTGTGTGTAACTGCATGCATGCACTGCAGCCCAGCAGCTGAAACCCCTTTTCACAAGTTCAATTCTCCTTTTCTTCAGTTTTACTGCACTTGAAACACCAATTAGCAACTGTGTTGCAATTTTTCTCTCCTCCGCTGTTTTCTACCTAAGGTGTAAAGGCATGCGCAAGCAGGCAGACCAGTTGCTATGATGGCATAAAGCAACATTGGCAATTTTTTATATGCCATTCAAATATTTCAAAAATTACATAATTGCTACATCTATCAACAAGCGTTAACATTGAGTCTTTTCCAGTCCATTTGGCGCTTCTCCGGGTTCTCCGCATGTGCTCCAGGCCTTATTAGTGGTATTTCCAACAACAAATGAGGGACTCAACTTAGATTTAACTTGGACTCAACTTTGCTTTTTGGAACCATAGTGTTTTTTCAGGGACATTTTTTCATCTCTCAAGGGAAAAAAACACAAGTTTCCATTATTAGGAGGATTCTGAAATGCCAGGATGGTGCAGTCCTTTAACAGGTGGGGCCTCAGAGCACAAAACTCACGTAGTTTGGTAAATATTTTCCTGGCTTATGGCCAATGGCTAAAAAGGACATCAATTGATATTCTAAGGCTTCAAAAGGATCTATCAAAAGCAGTAAATGCATAAAGTATATTAGGCACTAGAAGGGTGCTCTGAGAGCTCATACTTCTGCTAAGGCTAATGTCTATTCTCTCCATGTCAAAGCAGTGTTTCCCATTAATTATCTACAATATAGTGTCCATAAAGTTGTTACCATCCAAGCAGACAGTCAGACCTCATAGTTTCAGCTGCAGTTGTGCACGTAAATGTAAGTGGCCTGCTATGCAGTTCTTTCTCATGCAAGAACTTGTCTGTGTATGTTGCATTTGAGAGCGATGTTCTTGCACGTGTACGTGAATCCCCACTTCTGCCATAGATTGAATGAATTCTGTAGGAAACACTGCAAATAAAGTGAAAAAGATTCCCTGGTTCCGCCCTTGATCCACAATAAACGTTATGCATTCTCTCCTGATCCATACCACATCCTTCCACCAAGTTTTGTGGTAATCTGTCCAGTAGCTTTTGTATAATCCTGCTAACTAGCAGAGGGACATGGAGGTAATGAGCCTTTTAAGTTGTTATTTAATAGTTATACAACTGTTACCAGTCTAATGTGGCTCTGGGGGAGATTTGTCCGAGCAGCATGTAAGCCACATTTCTCAGACTTTGACAAGTTTGAGAAAAAACACCCCTGATGATGTAATCAGGACTTTCTTGGCAAAAGTAAAGATATCTCAGGCTGCATCCACACAAATTACTTTTAAAGCTAATGTCTACATGTAAAGATGAGCAATACTCCACTACAGTCCTATTGTCAAGAGAGTTATTGACTTATTACTCTGAGAAGTTAAAGGGGAACGCTCCAAACTGGAACAAACTCCCGCAGCTCTTCTCCAGAGCTCTCATCTGCAATTAGCTGCTTCATCAGCCATCCTGCTGAATGACACAATTATTTATTGTCTGTGCAGGTCAACTGGGGAATATATCACCCCACAGATTCTACTGCAGAGTGTGTATTTGCTTTGGCCACTGTATTCAATTTATTTCACAACAGGTATTAAACAGAGAGTCAACATGCAGAGTTTTAAAGTTGCTAAGTCATCCGTCACAGTGAAAGCTTAGCAGCCTTCAGCTTTTTGTTTAGTGCGGTGGCAAGTGTGGGCTGTTCTGAAAAAAGAAAAACGCTCCTTACTGGTGCATTTAAGGACGGGCTGGCTGCTAAAATGCACTGCATTCATGAGCTGTTGGAAAAATAATAAAAAAGTAAAGAAAAAAAATCAAACAATAAGCAAATATGAATCATATAGCTCTGACGGCTGGCTCTAATTTGAAATGGCACAATCACAAAACAGGCCGAAACAAAACTTCACAATTACAATATTATAATGTCCCCCTGAAAAAAATATAGAGGTATAGTATATGATGGAAATTGCTCACCAACATGGTCACTCCACATTTTGTAGTTATTCTCTTTACTAAATAAAAAAATGCTTTGTCCATTATCCTGCGCATGTAAAACGTTGTCTCTCAGACACGGTTGTTAGCAACTATGAAAACAAGCACTGATTTCCTTTCTTCCTGTATTTATTAGGAACAGAACCAACCTTTCATCACTCCACCTGCCATTCTATCCATCAAGAATCCAAGCTCAGAAAAAAAAAAATCAGAGAGCAGGCATTTCACATGTGCAGAGAAGTGAAGCTGGAGACCAGAATTTTAGTGCAAGCACAATGTTTGAGCACAAGCAGGCCTAGCAGGGTATATCTGAGTGCGGGTGCAGGGTTTTGATTGAGAGCATTAGAAAATATGAATTTGAAACAAAAACTGAAAGACCTCTTGAATATGTAATGGGGAAAAACCACATGTCCTATT